>OX463236.1:176373863-177638863 GCA_949820135.1 Sylvilagus floridanus | reverse complement strand
AGGCGCCCTGCCCACAAGCCCCCTAGAGCAATGCACCCTGGTCCGCCACAGTGCATGGAGGAATACGACGACCCCTCCTCGGATCTCCACCCAGGTAGGATCATGTGACCTGAAGCACCCGCGGGCGTCACCATGGCCTGCCCAGATCCCAGTAGACACAAGGACTCTGTTGTGGTGTTCGGGAGCCAGCACGGTGGGGCGGTCCAAGCCGAGCTCCCACCCAGATGCCTCACGGCATCAAAGATGCACTGACAGAAGCCGGGGCCACCTGCCCTCCAGTCTGCTGCACCCTGGGATTCTCCCTGGGAGCTAGGAGCTTGGGGAGAGAGCCTGGGGCTTAGGGAGCTTTGCAGAGTAGATGAGCAGCAGAAAGAGATAATAATTTTCAATTTCCCAGCATTTACTCAGAAAGGTAAACACTGACTGAGAAACCTGGGGGAGAGGCCGGCACTGTGGTGCCTGCCGGCTGCGGTGCCAGCATCCTACATGGGCACCAGTTCAAGTCCCAGCTGCTCCACTTCCAATCCAGCTCCCTGCTTATGACCTGGGAAAGCAGCGGAAGATGACCCAAGTGCTTGGGCCCCTGCATCTGCATGGGATACCGGGAAGATGCTCCTGGCTCCTGGCTGCAGACCAGCCCAGCTCTCCACTGCAGCCATTTGGAGAGTGAACCAGAGGGTGGAAGATCTCTTTCTCTCTCCTCCTCTGTCCCTCACCCTCTGTAGCTCTGCCTTTCAAATACATAAATAAATTTTAAAATATATATATTGACTGAAGACAGTGGGCAGAGCTGAGTCTCAGAGTCCTGCTGAGCGGAGCCACAGCTTCCCACGTGCTGGGCACAAACAGGGCTCCCCCAACTGTCCCCTCGGCTCTGCTAGCCCCTCAGGCATGCACCTGCCCACTCAAACAGCAAATGGCCCGTGCACCCTGCGGTCCCAAGACCTGTTCCACAAGGACACACAGATACCGAGAGAATGCCCTGCTCAGCAACGGGGCACTGGGCAGGGAGCCAGCCTGGCCACACAGGCAGGACCTCAGGGGCCATCAGGGCCAGGGTGTGCGGCAGTCTCCATCACCGGATTCAGCCCCTGGAGATGGAGCCACCCTAGCCACGCTCACGACACACTGACGCCTCCCTGGTGCAGCGGAGGCAGCGGCCGGAACACTGGCCAGGACACACCTGCCTCTCGGCCAGCTCCACAGGACTAAGCCCCTCCCACCGGGCCAGGGCCCACCTCCCAAAGAACCACTTCCACGCCCTCCCTTCCTCCAACCTCAGGGCGTATCAAGGCGGAATCTCCTGCACACACAGCCCCAGTCCCATGTTCCCAGGGTAAAGCCGTAGCCCCTCCCCACCGCCCTCCATCCTGAGACTCACAGCAGCCTCGGCCCAACCCCACCCCCGTGACCTCCAGGGCCATCTCTGCCTTCCAACAGCCTGATGCTGTTCCTGCCGCCACAGCCGAGCACCCACGCAGTCCCCGCTGCCCAGTGCAGGTGCTCCCAGCCTGGCCTCTGGGGCTCTGGCCCCATCACCGTGGCCTCCGGTCCCCAGTTCTCCCCTGGCAAAGAAATTCTCTGCCTAAAAAGAAAAAAAGGGAGGGGGGGGGGGGGCTGACGCTGTGGCACAGGAAGCTAAGTATCCGCCTGCAGCGCCAGCATCCCATATGGGCACTGGTTCGAGTCCCGTTTGCCCCACTTCTGATCCAGCTCCCTGCTGTGGCCTGGGAAAGCAGCAGAAGATGGCCCAAGTGTATGTGCCCCTACAACCCGAAAGAAGCTCCTGGCTCCTGGCTTCTGATAGGCTCAGCTCTGGCGTTGTGGTCATTTGGGGAGTGAACCAGTGGATGGAAGACCTCTCTCTCTCTCTCTGTTACTCTTTCAAATAAATTAACAAGTCAGTCCATTCCAGGTGCTCCACTACTCCCACCCACTGCCTAGAGAGCCCTCGCAGGCCTGACCCTACCCAGCCTCCAAGCCACCCTGAACCCCACCACAGTAACACCTGCTTAACCCCAACCCCTCCCCCGCCCGTCCCGGCGGACACCCCCACCCTGTGCCGTTCCCCCCGGCCTCCCATCCTGATCTCTGCCTGCTGCAGACGCTGGATCCTATCTCGCCTATTGATTCTCACGTGAGCACTTCCCACCGTAAACAAAGTGTATGAGCACAGCCCTCCCTCCACCATCCCTGAAGATAAATATTTGTCTTTGCAAAGCCACGGGGAAGTTCCCACACGCACACACAGCCCGCAGCCCATGGCAGGTCCACGGCGGGCCACGTCCTTTCCCGGGCCTGTCCCCGCTGGGCGCGGGCCTCCGAGGGGGATGGGCGCTCCCGGGAACAAAGGCGATGACCCCGGAGAGGCAGAGGCCGCTGGCAACACTTGCTCCGCTTCTTTTGTGTCTTGGGATTTGCAGCTACAACAACAGAAATCAAGAGGGCTGATCTGTACGTATTCAGACCCCAAAAGGGTTCAGGCCACAGCACAGAGCGCCCCAGAACCCAGTGCAGAGCGGTGAGGTGGATCTGGCCCCGGCTCAGCCAGAGCGCAGCCCCGCTGAGACCCAGGGGCCCTGGCTCAGCCTCAGGCGACAGGACCGTCCTTGTTTAAGAGGAAAAGGACTTCCTGGAGGGGGACTGTGCACCCAGCTCCGTGCCCAGAGCCCCATCATTCCACTAACAAGGAGCCACGACTGCACGCAGCCCCGTCTCACACAGGGCAGTGGACCGACTGGCCGTCAAATGGATTCACTCTCTATCTGCATCTTGGTTTACAAACAAACTGGAAGAATAAAAATCCCAGGAGCCAACCCTGAAAGCACCACCCTCCGAGTGCCCTGAGAGGTCTCCTGGGGCTGGACGGGTTTCTCAAGGTCGCGTCCAAACCGGCAAGAGAAAGCCACACACGGGCAGGACCTAAGAGGCCAGCCGCGCAAACCTGACAGCAATGGGGCACGCAGACGCCAAAAGGCTCAGACCAGAACGTCGCAGCACGGCCACAACGACTGGACCCAGGCAGCCGCACAAACACCGTCCACGGCAGAGCCGATAAACAAACAGCGGCGACATCACCACGCCATCCACCGGGCCGCCCGCGTGTTGTTTCTTCTTTCTCTAAATCCATTTATTTACTTGAAAGGCAAAGAGACAGAGACAGAGAGATCTCTCAGTGCTGGGCTGCTCCTCCAACACCCACAGAGCCAGAGCTCCGCCAAGCTGAAGCCAGGAGCCAGGAACTCAACCCGGGTCTCCCACATCGGTGGCAGGGACCCAACTACTGCCATGAACTGCTGGTTCCAGAGTGTCCATTCACAGGAAGCTGGAGTTGGGAAAGGAGCCGGGACACGAACCCAGGGACTCCAGAGTGGGATGTGGGGGTCCCAGGTCCGACACCCACCCTGATCCCTCAGTCCTGATCTCCACGCTGCTGTGCACCGTCAGTCTGCAGAACTCGGAGACGTGCGCTGCAGCACAGTGAGTTAAATCAGTACTGTAGCACTGGCATCCCACGTGGGCACCTGTTCAAGTCCCAGCTGCTCCACTTCCCAGCCAGCTCCCTGCTAATGGCCTGGGAAAGCAGCAGAAGACGGTCCAAGTCCTTGGGTCCCAGCACCCACGTGGGAGACCCAGATGAATCTTCTGGCTCCTGGCTTCAGCCTGGCACAGCCCCGGCCAATGAGGCCATTTGGGGAGTAAAGCAGCAGATGGAAGATTGATCTCTTTGCCTTTCAAATAAATAAAATAATCTTTAAAAAAAAAAAAACCTCCTTTCTTTCTTGATGTTACATGTCAAAAAAGAGTTTCCAGAAATGAAGGTCTTCAAAGCGGTTTCAGCCCCAAACCCAAACTCCACATAATGCCTGGACAACACTCAGACTCCTGCGTGCCTGTTGTCACTAAAATTAACGCAACCCCACCCACCCACCCCCCCGCAAGCTGGAACGTCTGACGTGTGACGGGAGCAGATAGGATCACGGCAGCCTTTGAAAACAACACAGGGCTGGCGGCAGGAGGCCTCCCGGAGGTGCCTCCCTGGAAAGTCCACAGCAGCAGGTGGACGGACGCGCAGGGCGCCCGCTCGCTCCACCACAGTTCCTCTGTCAATGCAAAAGTTCTCAAGCAGTGAGGATGACGCCCAGCCCCCCGGAGCGCGCCCCCAGGCTCCCGAGTGAGAAGCAAAACCGCCTCCACTCCCTAACCGGCACAGGCACTCAGGGAGAATGCCTTCAGCCTCTTCCAGGCAGGTAAGGTCGATCCCCAGCCAGCAACACACAGGCTCACTCCCCAACGGGACTGTTCTGCTAAGACCAGGAGCTGACTGGCCAAAGCTGGAAATCCACGCGGTTCTATCTGCCAGAGCCTGGTGGATGTTGACATTTCTAAGACCAAACATGAGTTTGCAAACAGGGCCAGTAATTATTTGCAATTCTTCTGGTCCAAGAAAACTGTTTCCCACCCTTTAAGAAAAAGAAAGAAAAAAGAGCTTCTACCATGATGCTAATGACAACCAGGCGGCAGGAGCAGTTTTGGGCTTAGACAGTTGCTTGTGGAGAAACACTGTGCAAATACTCCAACACTGAGCCCAAAAAAGACAATCCCCACCAAACAGCGGGAGAAGTGTGAAATTTGCAAATGAGCCCTGGTTAAACAAAAACACCAATCTGTTCCCAGAGAGCTGGGGGGTGGCCACCTGTCCCGGCCGGGGAGGACCGATTACCAGTGGAAGAACAATACTGGAGCCACCACGGCCCCCTCTGGGCCCTGGTCCCCACCCTCCAGCCTATATTTAGTCCGCTCTTTGTGGGAAACGTCCCAGCCATGCACACACACAGGCCATGTGGCTGGGCATTCACAGGACCCCAGAGCCTCTTCTGCCTGCGGTGACATCTGCTCTCCCCGCCCTGCAGTCCCCAGACACAACCCAGATACCCACACACACCCCTTCCCGGCTTGGTCAGCTGCGAGTGGAGAACTCCAGCACCCCCTCCACAGAGGGGGGACCTGAAGGACAACGCCAGCCCTGCCCCGGGACGGGCCATCACCGCACCTTGCGAAAGGCACGGCCAAGTGCAGGCTTCCCACACTACCACGCGGGAACCAGAATTCCGCCTGACCGAGGGGGCACAGGCCACGCACACAAAGCCTTGTACTCACAGCCCCCCCCCCCCAAGCAAAAATAACAGATGCTGCAGAGATTAGAGATTAACATCTGTGCAGTGCATTTAGCTCCTGAGAGAAAGGTACTTAACAAAGGGAAGGAATTATGTAGCTAAGCACCAGATCAGAACCCCAAACCCTGGATTTTAAAAATAACTAAGCCTCATCCGGCTTTGCCAGACTCAACGCTTAAGCGAGGGAAGGTTCTGGAGTATTGGGAAGGGGCAGCGAGGGGGACAGAGCCTTGCTCGAGTGTCTAGAATCATGAGACAAAGCCAAATGAGTAGTTCAAGCAAGCCAGAGTGAGACAAACTATAAACACCTGTGGGGTATACAGAGTTAAAGAAGGATGCAATGATGGACTTCAGCGTAACAAAGTAAGTCTGGTTTGGACAGAAAAAAAAAAGCAGAGGCGGCCGTCCCAGGGCTGCAGGTCTTGTTTTGAAGGCTCCTGCAGCTGGCTCTGGGTCCCTTCTGAGTCACTTCCTGCAGGCTCCTCCAGTAGCTCTTTGAAGCCATGACCCACACAGCTCCCCTCTTTGACAGAAACCCCTTCAGCCTGGAGCCGCGGGAACGCAATGCATCTGACAGATCACCGCGAGTGAAGATGGAGGACCCCCCAGCTCTCTCCAACAGACACAAGGAAAATCCACAGGAGCCCGGCCCGGGACTGGAAGGACCATGGCCCGGGACTGGAAGGACCACGGCCCAGGACTGGAAGGACCACGGCCCAGGACTGGAAGGACCACAGCCCGGGACTGGAAGGACCACGGCCCGGGACTGGAAGGACCACGGCCCGGGACTGGAAGGACAACGGCCCGGGACTGGAAGGACCACGGCCCGGGACTGGAAGGACAACGGCCCGGGACTGGAAGGACCACGGCCCGGGACTGGAAGGACCACGGCCCGGGACTGGAAGGACCACGGGCCCGGGGACTGGAAGGACCAGACAGCAGCAGCTTCCACCTCCTGCTGGGCCATCCTGGCCAGGTCCCCCTCCGCCCCCCACCACTGCCCTGAAACTCAGCCCCTGCGAGCCCCCGGGCTGCTCCTGCCAGGAAGCAGCCAGATCCCTGGGTGTCCTCACAGCAGCCTGCAGCAAAACCACAGGACCCTCTGTCCACTGACTGTGGGCGCGGCACGCATGAATGAGCCTAGGGCCAGACTGCCACCTGCGACGCCGGCATCCCATACGGGCGCCGTTCCGTGTCCTGGCTGCTCCACCTGACCCAGCTCCCTGCGCCTGGGAAGGCATCGGAAGATGGCCCAAGTCCATCGGAAGATGGCCCAAAGTGGGCCCCTACACCCACGTGGGAGGCCTGGAGGAAGCTCCTGGCTCCTGGCTTCAGCCTGGCCCAGCCCTGGCCATCGCAGGGAGTGAACCAGCAGAGGGAAGATAACGATAACTCTCTCTTGCAAATAAATAAATAAATAAATCTTAAATAAAAAATAAAAAAAGGTCTCAGCAAGACCCAGAGATGTGCTTCTTTCTCCAAGGGTGGTACCCAGACCACAGCATCTGGGTCCCCCAACACCTGCTACAAATGCACACGCCCAGGGCTCCGCTCCAGACCTGCACAGCCAGCTACTCCGGGGAGGGCTGGGGGGGAGCCCTCGATGTTCTGTGCTGGCACTCGGCTTTGAGAACCACTGCTCTCCATGTCACAGCCTGTCTGTCACTCACTGGTCCCTCTCAGACTCTGATTCCGTATCTCACACTAACTTGCATCCAACACAGCCTTTTGCAGATAAACTTGAAAACGTCACCAAGACTTACACAGATCTTTTCCTTCCCTAAAGAAATCTCTCGACCCAAGCAGCACACGTTATTAGTTCTCCTCCAGGTAACCCGCCAGATCCAAAAGGTGAGCAGCCCTTCACCTGGGTGCACGTGGGACAAGCTTCCAAACACCTTCCCTCCTGTTCACACGCCCGGTGAGGGGCAGGAGGACCCGGGCAAGGCCAACGGCCAGCAAACGACTGCTGGGCCACAGATGGATCTGAAATGAGCACGAGCTGACGCCTGCCCTCTAAGGAAGTGAGGCGAGCGGAGCAGCGGATGCAGTCAAGGCCGGGCGTGGGTGACCCTGCCACAGGCCGGGCACCTCAGAGAGCAGGCGCACACAGCTGGACATGCAGTGGACACGGCCTGGGGGCCTCCCTCGCAGGGAGCCAGCGGGGTACGAGCATTCACCGAGTGGCCCAGAGCATTCACCCTGAGCGGCCCAGAGCCAGCCGATGTTGTTTTTAAGGAGGAAACCCTTGATTACAACATGAAACGGCACCAACACAGCAGACAGCGACAGAGAAAATGACATTTATCCCCGGCAGATAAGAGAGACCCATTTCCCCACGCTCAACACACTTGCAACAACCAGACTAAAGAAATTTCTTTTTTTAAAGATTTATTTATTTATTTGAAAGTCAGAGTTACAGGGAGCGGGAGAGGAGTCTTCCACCTGCTGGTTCACTCCTTAATTGGCAGTATTGGCAGGAGGTGGGCCAATCCGAAGCCAGGAGCCAGGAGCTTCTTCCACGTCTCCCACACAGGTGCAGGGGCCCAAGCACTTGGGCCATCTTCCACTGCTTTCCCAGGCCATAGCAGAGAGCTGGATCGGAAGTAGAGCAGCCGGGACTCGAACCGGCACCCATATGGGATGCGGGCCCTGCAGGTGGCGGCTTTACCCGCTACACCACAATGCCAGCCCCACGAAATTTCTATGTGAAAATAAACCTACAGACGTTTAGGCGCAGGAAGCAGCTTTACCAGGACCATGATAGTCTCAGTTACTCAGGGCATCTCAAAGCCCCGTCATCCTGAGCAGCCTGGGAAGGTTTGCACAAGCCACTGTCCCGCTGTGGATAGCGGGGCTCCACGTCCATCCACAAGGCGCTCCAGAGCCAGTGCCGCGGCTGCCCGAGCCCTGCTCACCGCCACTGGACAACCTGCCTACACTTTCTGCCCCAGGGCTGCCATAGCCCTTACTGGGTGGACACTGGAGGAGTGAGGTCAGCAGGTTCAACAGCACAAACTCAACAGAGCAGCTGCACCACGGGACTAAGTGGGCTTCCAGGACTAAGTGGGCTTCCAGGACTAAGTGGGCTTCCATCCCTCTTTGCCCAGGTCCTACACGTGCCAGGGCTGACATCCACACAGCCCAGATCACCCCGTACAAATGTGCCCACGCAGTAAAAGGCACAGCGCCCCCGCCGTGGGTCAGGCCAGACTAGGGGACAGCCTGGGCTTCCTCCAACCAGCCACCTGGCGAGGGCTCCTGCTCAGGCAGAGGCCACACTCGCTGGTGCTGCCGGGAGCTGGGACTGTCCCTGTCTGCCTGCATGAGCTGGCTGGGCTATCCCTCGTGCTGAACTGCAGGGTGCACTTGCTACCAGAGGCTGCAGCTGTACAAGAGCAGGCTTTACTTCACAAGAAAGGCAGCTGGATCCATTCGCCTCGACTCCATGCACCCCAGACTTTTTTAAGGGACCCCAGCAGGGGCAAAGCCAGCCAAGCCGCTCCGGTGGGAAGCAGCGCGAGCCCCAGGTTCTTCATTTCTGGGCAGGCGGGCAGTGGAGACGATGCAGGCTGCATCTCACAGGACGCCACACCCCTCGGGGACACCCCAGAAACCTGACCGGGACCAGCAAGGCAGCCAGAGATCCCGAGGGAAAATTCACCTCCCCAAGCACAAGATTCGGGCTGAACCACAGGCTCCTTTTCTGAGGAATCGACGTCTTCCAGCCGACAAACAGGATCACCAGCTTGTTCTCCCTCGGGAGTCCTGGGGCAAATGTGTTCAATCCAGCGCACTGTTTCCGAGATCCCCCAACCCGGTCCTGCTCTGACTCACTCTGAGTTGAGCACTGGCCCCAACCCCCTTCCCTCTGACAAGGCTGTGCCGCGCCCCAAAGCAGAATCCCCCAAAGACACAGAGAGCGGGAACAACCCGTGGCACGGCCCAAGGCTGGGATCTTGGGCCAACAAGACAAACCCTGGGTGGGACTCACCGCTGAGCAGGAGGGACCCCGGTCTGCACCTGCCCGCACAGATGCCAGAGGCCGGAGGGGCTCTAACATGGAGAGTGATTCCTAAATGACTTGCTGCCAGGCACTCAGACTTAGCTCATCGGAAATGGTTACATTTCAAAGTCCAGAAACACGGACGTTTCGCTGATGTGGCCTGCAGGCCTCCACCCACCTCGGTGATGCTCTGAGCACCTGCTCAGTGACGGCTCCCGACCCGGGGTCGGTGAGCACACAGGTGCACAAACTCCTCCTGCGCGGTTCTCTTCCCATCCCAAAACGCCCGCGTGCCACGACCGGGCAACCCCCCCTCCCCCGTTTCCAAAACGTCAACAGAATAGGCAAAGTCACAACCACATCTTACAGGCGGCACGGGCGCCGGCGACTTCATTTTGACAGACAGACTTCAACTTCGTCAGAAGGGGGGAGGCGTGAGGTCCTGCAGCAGCAGCACTCTGGGAGGTCGGAGGCCTGGGCTCGGTTCAAAAGGCCCCCCGGCTCAACCCAGGCTCAGGGCGACCTCAGCCAGACGTTCAGGGTCGCTGACCTCTCCAAGCCCCTACAGCCTCCACCACAATCTGAGGAACAGAAGCGGGCCCACCTCTCGCCACATGGCTACAGCCACATCATGAGACATGAACACAGGCATATTTGTGATCCAGTTCTGCACGTTCGGAAGGTAAGTGTCACTGCTGATAAGGTGCAAAGACCAGAAGAGTCCTGTGCGCTTCCTAAGCCCCTCCATAGTACCTGCAGCCCTCCACAATACAGACCTCCCACTCCTAACAGGAAAAACAAGGAGTAACAGCATCCGCAAACCTCCAAACGGATTTGTCCATCGATTCTGAGCCTCATCAGAAACGACGAGGATTCGAGCCCAAATGAGGGCCTCACATCCCCTACCGTAAACGTACAAATCAAGCTATCAAAAAACCCATCACTTCAGAACCACACGATTTTCTTTCTCAAAGAAGGAAGAGAGAGAAATGCACGTCCTCTCGCTGGAAAGTCGAGCGGCTCTGCGGGGAGGGCTGCAGGCCCAGAGCGAGGAGACGATGACGAGGCGGCCCGATCACTCAGCCAGAGGCCTGCACAGAACGAAGTGCTCTTGCCAGGTGTGCCCGGTACCTGGCACCCGCCTTCCAGCTGTTTCATCAGACCGCTGCGGATGCAGCCAGGGAGCTGGCGAGAGCCGGCGCAAACAAGCCAGCGCACCTCTCGCCACTCACACGGCCACCGAGCCCGGGACACGGATCAGGGGCCACGGCCTCCCACCCCAAGCCTTGCCGCAGGCACACAGGCCCCTGCTCCTCGAGGAATCCGGAAGCATCTTCCAGCTGCCAATGGGACAGCCAGATGCGTATGGGGCCGCGGGGACCACTGAGAGCCAGGCCGTCGCCAGCCTGCCGGCATGTCCCCCAGCACTCGCTCTCCCGTGGACACAGACACGGTTCAAACCCACGGGGCTACCAAACACCAGCATTCACCTTCTCCACCTCCTGGCCACGTTCCAAACCAAAACACTCTGGGGTGAGTAGTTCAGACTGCAGCGCCGTGCCAAAGCAAAGCCTTTCGGGGGGAGCCAGTGCCCCCACTCACAGGAGCAGGGGAGTGGCGCCCTGCCCGGAGCCAGCCTCCCCACCCACCCTCGCGGCCCCGGATCAGCCTCGGCGGCTGTCAGGAGAGGCGGGACAGACCGAGGGACCAGCCAGCCACCCTGCCGGCTGGCTCTTAGCACTGGCCAGCAGCCACGAAGGCCCACACACCGCTGGGGGACAGCACACAGGCCTCCGAGGTGCCACCTGCTCCCCAGGTGGGTCCTGGCAGGACCAAAGGGACAAAGCAAGGAAATGATGGGAAGCTCAGGAGAGGAACCGGCGAGGCAGAGAGGCAGAGAGAGAGAGAGAGAGAGAGAGAGAGAGAGAGAGAGGGGCCGCTGAGCCTCCCCTGCAGGGCCACAGCTGCTGGACGTGCGGCCGTGGCCCGGAGGAAAGCTGCCAACCCACGACACCTCCATGGCAGAGCGAGACCCCTCAGCCGGGGGACCTCTGCCCTCCAGGCTGGCTGCTGCTCCCATGACCCAGGACTCGGTACAAAACGCACCGTGGAGGCCAGCGTGTGCCCGGCCCTGGACACGATGCTGCCTCTCCGCACCAGCTAAGTTCCACAGCTCCACCTGCCCCAGGCAGGCAGTCAGGCCCCGGGGGACAGCTCCGCTCTGCCCCAACAGGCTGGCCGGAGCCTCACCCCCAGCAGGAGCGTCCTAATGTCCAGCAAGGCGCTCGGGCCCCGGCCTGGTCACCCGTCACGGGTGGGGCGGCGCCGACCCCCTCCAGCCGCACTCAAGCACCAAGACACTTTCTGACCCGAGACTGTACCGGCCATTATCAAGAGGGCGCTGACCAAGCCGCCTGCCCCGGCGCGGCGCGCGGCCCGGGGGGCAGGGGCACCGGCGAGCGGGCCCCCGCGCGCTCCCCACCGCGCCGACCCGGCCCTCACCTTCGATGGCGATCACGTGCTCCCGGATCTGGTTCTGCAGCACCGGCTCCTCCACGCGCTCCAGCAGCTCGTAGATGGAGTAGATGTTGGGGTGCACGGACTCGAAGCGCTGGATCTCGGCCCGGATGGCAGCCGAGTTGGCCAGCTGCTGCTGGTAGTTCATGGTGCAGGCGCCGCGCCCGGAGTCGCGCGCCCCCCGCCGCCGCCGCCGCCCCGCGCCCCGGGGCCCGCGGGCCGCCGAGCCCGGGCCGCCGCAGCCCCCGGGGAGCCGGGCCAGCCGGCGGCGGGCGGAGGAGGCGCGAGAAGAAAGGCGCGGGCGGAGCAGGCGCGGGGCCGGCCCGCGGGCTCAGTTCATGGCCGGGACGCGCGGCCCGGGTCAGCGGGCCGCCCGGGGAGAGCGCGGCCCCATGGAGCGCGCCGGCCCGGGAGGAGGCTCGCTCGGGCGCCTTCCAGCCCTAGGCGCTGCTGCCCGGCCGAGCAGCCATGAAAGCCCGGGCGGGCGCCGCGCCGCGAGCGCCGGGGCCCAGGGCCGCCCCCGGGCAGTGGCCGCGCCGCCCCGAGCGCCCGGCCGCGGCGTGGGTCCGCGCGCGCTGTGCTGCGCCCCCCGGGCGCGCCGGGGGCCCCCAGAGCGCCGAGTCCGCTGCGCGCCAGGCGCCGTGCGAGCCGCGGAGACCGCTCTGCGCGCCGCCAGCCGCCCGCTGCCCGGCCGGCCCCCTCCCCGGCACGCAGGGCCCCGGCCCACGTCCGCCCCGCCCCCGCCCGCGCGCTCGCCGCCCTCCGGCCGCCGCCGCCGCCGCCGCCGCTGCGTCCTCCTCGGCGCTTCCCAGCGCGCCGGATCCCGGGGAATTGCGCCAGAGCCCGCCCCGCGCCGCCTCGGGGCTTCCTGGGACTTGTAGTCCGCGCGCGGCTGCGCCCGAGCCGGGCCGCGGAGAGGGGGCGCGCTCGGAGCCTGCGGTGCGGGGCGCCGCGCTCTCCCGCGGGCGCACCCGCGCGCGCCCCGCTCGTGCCAGCCCCGCGCTGGCGGGGAGGCGGCGCGCCAGGGTCCCCGGGGCTGGTGCGGAGCCCCCGCCGCTCCCCGGCTGCCTGCCCCGCGGGGACACTGTGGACGCGGCTGCGCTGCGCGCTCGTCGGGAATGAGATTTCTTCCCGCGAGCGAGTGCGTGCGGCGTGGGGATCCGCGCTGCCCGGGTGCGTGCGGGTTTGGGCAGGGATGCGAGGCGCCGCGGAGCCCCCTCGGAGGCCGCTCGCGCGTCCTTGTCCATCGAAAACAGAATTTGGGGACGCGCTGTGGACGTCGAGCTTGGGACCCCGCGCAGCCGGTCCGCACCGCAGCGGCGGCCCCAGCCAGCCGAGGGCTCTACTGGCGGCCGGGGCCCACTCGCGCGCGTCCCCGCGGGGCTCGGGGCCTCTGGCCACTCAGCTAGGTCTGCGGGGCAACCAGGTGTCCAGGGGGCCTGACGGAGGCCCTCGCGGTGCCCCGACCCCAGGCACCTGCGGGCCTTCGTGCGCAGCCGCCTTGCCGCCGGCTGCGGGCAGAGTTCGCGGGACCGAAGCTGCGCGGCCACGCCTCTTCCTCCACCCGTTCTCCCCGGGGCTCTCAGGTTTCTGGGTGCCTTTTCCGGCTCCTTTTGGCTCTCCTAGCCCTAAAGCTGGGGGATCCCGAGGCGCATCCACAGGCTGCTTCTCGCTTCTGTTTGCTCTGCTCCTTGATGACTGTGGTCGATGAACCTCCGCTTTTTAACTAAGTCCAGACCTCCCCCCGCCCCCCGCCCCCCCCCCCCCCCCCCGCCTTAACAAGCCCACATCTGCCTCCGCTCTTGAATGGGGATCCTGGTTTCAGCTCCTCCATGCTCAGGCTGAGCGCTGCTGCCCCTCCCCCAGCTCCTCCCATCCCTGGAGCCCCTACCCCCCCCCCTTCTCTCCCAAATAGTGTGGCTCCATTTTCAGGAGGTGGATAGCCCCACAGCTGCCCACCGCGGGGCTAGGACGTCCATCACCTGGCCCCTGGTGGCTGCTGGGTACGCATCTCCCCGGTGACTCCTCAGAGGAGGAGGCCCTGCAATGAAGCCCGTCTCTCCCAGAGCTTGAGGGACAGGAGCCAGGAGCGCCCACCAGGAGCTGAGCTCTCCGCTTTTCCCCCCGCAGGTGAGCCTGCCCAGATGCTGTGGGTGCTGGCAGAAGCCGCGAGACTCCCGGGTCAGGAGCATAGAGGAGCGGCAGCTGGAGTGTCTGCTTTGCTGTTGGCCAGTTCATGGAGCCCCAGGTCCCCCGGGTCAGCATGAGGCCCAGTGAAACCCTGACCTCTCTGCATCCTAGGAGATGCAGCCTGGGCACTGAGAGCCCCAGTCTGCTGCCTGCCCCCCGCTCCCCAAGGAGACACATCTCAGTCCCGGGCTGCCTGCCCTGCACATGCCCGCGAGAGACAGGCCAGACAAGGCAGCTGGCGCCTCTGCTCCCAGGTGCGCACAGTGGACAGGCCCTCGCAGGATGGCGCCCCCAGCCATGTGACTTGGACAGCAGGCGATCATCCGCTCACGGTTCTGAAGGCTGGAAGTTCTGGGTCACGGCGCTGAACGGGTTGGCTCCTCCTGACGCTCATGTGCTGGGCTTGTCCGTGCCGCCTCTCCCCTGCGTCTGCATCTCAGTCTCTTCTTAGAGATGCAGGTCCCCAGCTGTGTGGGACCTCATTCCACCCTAATCACGTCTTTAAAGGCCCTGCGTCCAGGTGCGGTCCCATTCTGAGAAACTGGGGATTCGGACGTCAGCATAGGGTTTGGGCGGACGCGATTCAGCCCATGGCTGCACCAGCCGGGCCTCCCAGCTCTTCCTTAGATACCCAGTCCTGCAGTCACCTGAGGTTTAGTGACTGCTGTTCCCTCAGTCAGGAAGACTCTTCCCCCAGCACCTGCCAGCTTGGTCCCTTCCTCCATGTGTCCACTCCTGCTATCCTCTTAATGAGTCCTCCCTCCGCCCCAGCCCTGACACCTTAGCTAAGGGAGACCTCATCCTGTCTCCTTCCTTGCCATGGCAGAATAATGCCCACATCCTACTCCCTGAAACTACTAAATGTGTCTCCTCACGTGACAAGATTGTTTGATTTGAAAGGCAGAGTTTCAGGGACACACACTCGTGCACACACACACACACACACACACACACAGAAGAAGAGAGAGAAATCTTCCAGATAAAGATCTCCCATCCCCTGGTTCATTCCCCCAAATGGCCAGACCAAAGCCAGGAGCCAGGAGCTCCATCCAGATCTCCCACGTGGGTGCAGGGGTCAAATCACTTGGGCCATCTTCTGCTGCTTTCCCAGGCTCATTAGCAGGGAGCTGGATTGGAAGTGGGCTGGCCAGGACTCCCAGGACTCCAACCAGCACCCATATGGGACACTAGCATCACAGGAAGTGGCTTAACCGGCCCCACCAGCTGGCCCCTGCAGATGGGAGTGAATTAAGGATGTGAAGATGGAAAGATTGTCCCGGGTGATCTGGGCGGGTCCACCAGAGTAAACCATCAGGTTACACAGAGCTTGTGAGTTCCCAGCGGGAACTTGGGCAGAGTCAGAGAAGCGCACATGAGGACAGATGCAGGGGTGCAGGGGGAGAAAGGGAGAGGGAGAGGGGGAGAGAGAGGGAGAGAGAGAGACCATCAGCCAAGGCGTGCGGGCAGCCTGCAGAAGCGGGAAAAGGCATGGAAATGCATTCTCTCCTCCTAAAGCCCAGGTGGGACTCTGACCTCCCAACCTGCAGTCCCTAAGCTGGTGTCGTTTAAGCCACAAGCGTGTGCCAATTTGTCACAGCAGTAGCAGGAAACTAACACTTGCTTTGTTTTTGCATAGCCCTCCCCGCCCCCCCCCCCCGCCCCGTGAACTCACTGTACTTATCTCGGGTGTGGCCCGTGTTCCCCACGAGAACGTGCAAGACTCCATGAGCATCAGGATTTTTGTCTGTAACAGCAGCTGGTACACAGGAAGTGCCCGGTACGCGTCACCAGATCGGCTGCCCCCATTGCCTTGTAAGTGCCAGGAAGGCAGGGGCCCACCTACCTCCTGCAGGTGCATCGCAATGCACCAAGCACTCAGTGATTATCGAATGAGAAGGATGGCACCTACGGGGAGGGCTTCTCTCTTACCTTACTGGCAGTATTAAACACTCCTAAAGGCTACTGGGCCCAACAGAAGCCTCTCCAGCCACAGGGGATGCAGTGGTCCTCACGACGAGAGGGCTGCAGATGCATGTCCTGTGAGCCTGGCCGAGACTCCGGCCACGTTCTCTGTGGCCGTCCTTTAGGGCGCTGTAAGTTGTGGGAAGCCCTGCTGCTGGAGACAGCCGACGCCCAAAGTGGTGACCCTGAGCTGTCACTGGCGGTGTGGAAGGCCGGACGTTTGCACGCTCACGCCACTCCTCCATACATCCATTCGTCCCACCACTTACTGGACATTCTGCAAGTCTCCGTGAGCCCCTTCATTGCTGACCCACACTGGGTGCTGTGTTCCAGCAATGCCTGCGTTGGATGAGTCTGCAACCCTCCATGGAACTCACATGCATGACCTTCAACGTGTGAGCTACACAGACCATTCTGGTACTGATTAGAAGTGTGAGCTGGGGCCGGCACTGCAGCTCAATAGGCTGATCCTCCGCCTGCGGCACCGGCACACGGAGTGCTAAGTCCCAGTTGGGGCGCTGGATTCTGTCCCAGTTGCTCCTCTTTCAGGCCAGCTCTCTGCTGAGGCCCGGGAGGGCAGTGGAGGATGGCCCAAGTGCCTGGGCCCTGCACCTCATGGGAGACCAGGAGAAGCACCTGGCTCCTGCCTTCGGATCAGCGCGATGCGCCGGCCACAGCGCGCCGGCTGCGGCGGCCATTGGAGGGTGAACCAACGGCAAAAGGAAGACCTTTCTCTCTGTCTCTCTCTCTCACTGTCCACTCTGCCTGTCAAAAAAAAAAAAAAGAAAAAGAAAAAGAAGTGTGATATGGGGTGGATATTTGATGCAGCAGCTAAGATGCCTCTTGGGCTACCCACATCCCACACTGGTGTGCTGGGTTTAAGTTCCAACTCCATTCCAGACCCCAGCTTCCTGTTGAAGTGCACCCTGGGAGGCAGCAGACAGCCCATGCAGCTGGGTTCCTGCCACTCAAGGGGCAGAGCTGGACTGAGTTCCTGGTTCACAGCGTTATCCTGCCCCAGCCCCAGCTGTTGCACTCTTTGAAGACTGAACAGAGGATGGGAATGCTCGCTCTCTCTCTCTCTCTCTCTCTCTCTCTCCCTTCCTCTCCCTCTTCCCTCTCCCTCTCTCTCTTTCTCTGCCTTTCAAATAAATACAGTGAGTAATTTTAAGAGGGGAATTAAGGACTATTCTTCTAGTGTCCAGCCACAGTTATGTATGGTCTCCTAAAGGACAGCGGTGTGTGTTCCTGTCCTCCCCAGGAGTAATTTCACAGCCACCAGGCCAAACAACAAAGTGCCCCCACCCCCCAAAGCTGCAGCACTTCCCCCCCACAGCCCACAGCCAATCCACCTCAGTGTCTCTAAGAAACCTTTAATTTTTAAAGACGGATTTGTTTATCGCAAAGGCAAAATGAGAGAGAGAAGCAGAGAGCCACAGTGAAAGAGAGATCTTCCATCTGCTGGTCCACTCCCCAAATGTCTGCAACAGCAAGGGCTGGGCCAGGCTGCAGCCAGGAGCCAGGAACCACAACCTGGTCACCCACGTGGGAGGCTGGAACCCAAGTACTTGGCTCATCACCCACTGCCTCCCAGGGGCATTAGCAAGAAGCTGGACTGGAGCAGTGGGGACTCAAACCAAGCACTCTGCTATGGGATGCAGGTGTCCAAGCAGTGGGGTAACCCACCGCTCCCCAGTGCAACCCTCTAAGGGGCGGTTTAGAAACTGGAGAGAGCCTCGTGCGTCACACGTTTGCCTGGGCTGGAGCCGATTCCCGCGGGCTCCCTCCCATCACGAGGAGCCCCAGAGATACATAGTTGACATCACAAGGACTGTAACGGGCAGAGCTTGCCGCCATCTGTAGGTCTCCACTCTCCCAGCAGTGGGTGGGGAAGGTGGGCTCTAGGGTCTCAAAGGCCTTGGATGCCTGGTAAAGGTGAGTTAGGGTCGTGCGGGGGCAGGAGAGGAGACAGAATTCAGGAAGTGCCATGGGTAAAATACCCCTCCCCTGTTTGTTTGTCTCCTCTCCTGGGACACGGGGAAGACCAGAGCCCCCCAGTGTGTTTGCGGCTTCACAGTTTGAGCCTTCAAGGATTGATAGTTATGAAAGCCACCTGCATCAGTTCGCTTTGCCCACAAAAATGCCACAAAATGGACACTGAATCTCAGCAGCATATGACATCAAGCCTTTATTAGGCTCACGGTTCTGGGTCAGCAGAAAGCAGCGGATGGAGGCTGGGCTCTGCTGAGACGTTCGGTCCACGGAGTTCACGTTCTCCTCCACCCACTGCTGGACCAGACCGGGCTTGTCCATCTCTTAATGATGGCGGACGTGCGAGAGAACAGCCCGGGGGGGCTAGTGCATGCCACGTGTCACCCCACGTGTTTGCTGATGTCTCCTTGGTCAAAGCCAGGCACTGAGCCCAGAGCCAGGGGAAGGGGAGTGCACCCTGCACACAGCAGGAGGGCTCTGCAGTGGTGCAGGGCGATGCGTGGGTGGATCCTCCAGCTCCTGGGAGGCAGTGCAGAGCAGGCTCCTAGTCCAGTCCGCCGCACCGTCCTGGGTCACGCAAGCGAGCCGCAGGTTGAAATCATGCTCGTCACTCAGTCGACTGGCCCACTGCAGAGTTCGGTGATGTCTTCCAAGGTGGTCGTGCGCATCGGACGAGACAGGTGTGCCCCTGCCTTGTCAACCTAGTCCGGTGGTGGAAAGCTGGGGGGCTTTCTACCTGCAAGGGACAGATCCCACCACCTGCCGCGTGCAGTCAGCAGTCATTACTGCCTCAAGAGCTATGGTCACCCTTCCCAGGCTCTAAGTGTTTTACTGCGCTTCTTCACGGGAAGCGACAGAGAGGTCCTGTTTTCTACCTGTGGGCAGTGATGCACGGTGTTTTAGTTTTCTTTTTTAAAATAAAATTTTTATCTATTTATTTAAAAGACAGAGTGACACAGAGAAAAGGAGAGAGAGAGAGAGAAAGAGAGAGAGAGAGAGAGAGAGAGAGAGAGAGAGAGAGAGAGATCTTCCATCCACTGCTTCACTCCCCAAAATGGCTGCAATGGCCAGGATTGGTCCAGGCCAAAGCCAGGAGCTGGGAACTCCATCCTGCTCTCCTATATGGGTCCCAGGGACCCAGGACCTGGGTCGTCTCCGGCTGTTTTCTCATCAGCAGGGGGCTGGTCAGAGGCAGGGCAGGGTGAACCCATATGCTCTGATAGAGGCTGCCGCCATTGCAAGCAGTGACCTAGCCCGCTGCACCTCAGCGCTGGCCCAGGAGCTTAGTTTTCCATTGATCACGATGAGGTGAGTGGCTTAAACACAAATGTATATCCTCAGCTTGTGAAGGTCAGAAGTCTGGCTCAGGGCTCCGCAGGCTCACCCCGAGTTGGTTGCAGGGCTGCATGCTTTCTGGTCGGCTCTGGGGGGGTCTGTGTCCTGGCCTCTCCCAGCTCCCAGCCGCTGCCTGCCTGCCTCCCCCAAGTCTTTCAAAGTCACTCTCACACCACGACCTCTGCCACTTCCCAGAGCCCTCGGAATCCTGTGGAGCCCACCGGAATAGCCCAGGGCAAGCTGCTGCTTCAAGGTCATCTATCTGAGTGGCGCCCTCGAGTGCACCTGCGACCTTCCTGCCCGTGCCATGTGAGGTAACATCCCCTAGGGCTCCAGGGACGAGGACCTGCACGTCTTTGGGGGGGAGGGTGCTGTTGTGCCTGTGACACGTGTAAGATCCCTCACCACTATCCCTTAAGCCTCTACTGTCTGGGTTTATCCAGTGCCATCACGGCTGCCTTTAAACCCACTTCTGCACATAACTGGAGAAAAAGTCAAAGGAGACGTTAGATAGCCAGAACCAGCCTCCACCCGTTCACACCTGGGAACTCACAAGCTATGTGTAACCAACAGGGTCCGAGTCCCGGCACAGGACCCCACGCACACGCTCCACTGCCATGGGAAGCAGAAACACAGAGGAACACAGTTTTAAAGGTTTCCTGCTGGGGCCGGCACTGTGGCACAGTGGGTAAAGCTGCCTCCTGCAGCACTGGCATCCCGTATGGGCACAGGTTCTAGTCCCGGCTGCTCCACTTCAATCCCGCTCTCTGCTATGGCCTGGGAAAGCAGTGGCAGATGGCCCAAGTGCTTGGGTTCCTGCACCAACGAGGGAGACCTGGAAGAAGCTCCTGGCTCCTGGCTGTGAATTGGCGCAGCTCCGGCCATTGCAGCCATCTGGGAATTGAACCAGCAGATGGAAGACCTCTCCCTCTCCCTCTCCCTCTCCCTGTGCTTCTCTGTAGCTCTGCCTTTAAATTAAATAAATAAATCATAAAAAAGGTTTTCTGCTTTCGTTTCTTTGCATTGACATTTTTAGGTCAGGGCTTATTTGTAGGATTAAAAAGAATATCTTGGGGCCAGTGTTGTGGCGTAGCGGGTAAAGCCGCCGCCTGCAGTGCCAGCATCCCTCATGGGCACCCATTTGAGACCAGGCTGCTCCATTTCCAATCCAACTCTCTGCTATGGCCTAGGAAAGCAGTACAAGATGGCCCACGTCCTTGGGCCCCTGTACCTGTGTGGGAGACCCAGAAGAAGCTCCTGGCTCCTGGCTTCAGATCAGCACAGCTCCGTTGTAACCAACTGAGTAGTGAAACAGTAGATGGAAGAAGGCCTCTCTCTTTCTCTTCTTCTCCTTCTCTCTCTGTGTAACTCTGACTTTCAAATGATAAATAAATCTTAAAATAAATTAAAAATAAAAAAATAAAAATAATCTCTTCCCCAGGCCGGGACTGTGCTATAAGGGGCCACTGCCTGCAACAACCAACATCCCATATATGGGAGTCCATTCAAGACCCGGATGCTGCACTCCCAATCCAGCTCCCTGCTGTGGCCTGGGAAAGCAGTGGAGGATGGCCCAAGTGCTTAGGCGCCTGCACCCACGTGGGAGACGCAGATGGAGTTCAGGGCACCTGGCTTCAGCCTAGCCCTGCCCTGGCTGGGGAGTGAACTAGTAGATGGAAGACCTCTCTCTCTGTCTCTCCCCCTCTCTCTGTAAGTCTGACTTTCAGATAAATAAATAAATCTTTTTTAAAAAAATAAAAAGAGTATCTTCCTGGTATGTAAGCTAAATGAGCAATTGTAGTATTTGGCTTAAAGTTGGTTTATAAAGGAGTCTCACATTTATTGGATATCACTAAAATTGATGTAATAGACTATATATGGCTTTTATTAAGATTATTGAAATCTCACTACAAATGCAAGTAATTCCTGATTGAAGTCTAAGTTTTTAAAAGTTCCATTTGAGGGGGCTGGCTCTGTGGCACAGCAGGTAAAGCCGCTGCCTGCAGTGCCAGCATCCCATATGGGCACTGGTTCGAGTCCCGGCTGTGCCACTTCCAATCCAGCTCTCTGCTATGGCCTGGGAAAGGAGTAGAAGATGGCCAAGTCCTTGGGCCCCTGCACCCATGTGGGAGACCTGGAAGAAGCTCCTGGCTCCTGGCTTCGGGTCGGTACAGCTCCGGCTGTTGCAGCCAATTGGAGAGTGAGCCAGCAGACAGAAGACCTCTCTCTCTCTCTCTCTCTCTCTCTCTCTCTCTCTCTCTGTGCCTCTCCTTCTCTCTCTCTGTAACTCTGTCTTTCAAATAAATAAATAAATCTTTAAACAAAATAAAAGTTCCATTTGAGAAGCAGAGGGTGAGGGAGAAAGAGACAGGAGAGACAGAGAGCTCCCAGCTGCTGGCTCCTTCCTCAAATGCCACAGCTGGGGCTTGGCCAGGTCAAAGCCGGGAGCCAGGAGCTTGATCCAGGCTTCCACGTGGGTGGCAGGGACCCGACCGCTGGAGCCATCACCTACATGTTGCCTCCCGGGTCTGCATTAGCAGGAAGCTGGACTCAAAGTGGAGCTGGGACGTGGACGCAGGCACTCCAGCGTGAACCGTGGGCTCCCCACATGCAAATTCTAATCTTCCTAATGTCTCTACAGTGGGGTGAGGGTCCTGAGGTCATTCAGAAAGCTTTAGGGTAGACAAAAGGTGGGAAGGTGTGAATTAGAGCTCATGATGGATGGGGTAAAGGAGAACTGAACACCGGACCCCATTTTTACTCAAAGTTCACAGGTCATGGCCGTGGTATGCCTGGTCTCTGGCTGGTCACGGTTGTCTCACTCCTGGTCTCTGATGGCTGTCTCACGCCTGGTCTCTGGTCATGGCCATCTCATGCCGGCTCACTGGTCATGGCTGTGTTATGCCTGGTCTCTGGTCGTGGCCATGTTATACTTGATTTCTGGTCATGGCTGTCTCACACCTGGTCTCTGATTGGTTGTGCTCATCCCACATCTGGTCTTTTCCCATGGGCCCCAGCTCCCCATGCCTTCCCTTACCCTCCTCACTCCTGAGGGCAGGTGTCCCCCTTTCCACAGCGTCTACCCTCTTGAATTTCCTGGGAGGAATGCACCCCAAACCATGACACTTTATGATACGCAGCTTTCCACTTTGGATAAGGGTGCAGGGTGGGGAAATCAGCCAACTGCCACATTTTTCCTACCCAGAGCTGAGCGGTACAGGTGATGACTCGCATACATGTTGGCAGATCATCCCTATCTGGGTAAAATGGGATGGAAAGGATATCGGGGCATCACAGGTGGAGGAGCCGGCGCTGTCCAGGGGTAACCGTGGCTCCAGGAAGCCTGTCTATGGGGTGAAGCAGGGAGGGTGCACAGCTTCTCCGGGGACAAGGGTTGGGCAGGACTCCCACCTGCCTCCCGCCTGGCCGTGTCCAGTGCAGCAGCCTCCCTCAGCTGCTGTAACACAGCATCACAAGCCTAGTGACTTAAAGAACACATCTCTATTCTCTTACAGATCTGCAAGACAGGAAGTCCTTACAGAGATACAGTGAAGACGCCGGAGAGCCCGGGCTCCTCTCTGGGGGCTCGAGGGGACACAGGGCTCCCTGGAGCTGCACAGCTTTGAGGGGCCACCTGTGTTCCTGGTCTCAAGGCCCTGCTGCCTGCTCAAAGCATCTTGCAATCTCTCTCTGTGCCTCCAGCCTCCCTCTCTCTCCAGCAATGCCCCCGAGCCCCTTGGTAATCTGGGCAAATCCCCCATCTTGAGATCCTAGTATAATCAGATCTCCACAGTCCCATGTTCAGTTTTCACAGGTTCTAGGAGTTAGCACGTGGACATCTTTGGGGGGCCTTTGTTCTGCCGATGGCACGCTGAGCAGCAATGGAGATGGACACACATTTTGCATATTTCAACGAAGTGCATCGCAGGACGTCCTTTGGTTACACCCACACCTACAAATTCTTAGTGACAGACTCATCAGACACCAGCCCGTCTGTGCAAAATCCGAGCACCAGGGGCTTCCTCATTTTCATTTAAAGCAGGGATTTAATTTAATGTTTTAGAATCTAGTCAATGAAATACATGGGATTAGGAAGGAAACCAGTTACATTAAAATGCAATTTTCAAGATACTTAACGGTGCGATACAGGAATATACATGCTTCTTTATTAACAGATTAATTAACAAGAGGTAACAGATAGTCTGCTCATTACTGTAATTTTGAACAATGTTGTGAGATATTTGCGATATCCAAATGTGGTAGCAGTCCCAGATGCTGCGAGTCCTGGGATTTGTCCTCCACCTTCCTGATGGAAGGAGATGCAACATTTCAATTAGTCTGAGTGAAATGAGAAGTTTGAGTGCTTTGCCAGTCAAGTTCATGGACTACCTGGTCCCAGAACTCAGCCCCAAAGCAGTGCCTGGCCCAGGAAAAGGGTTTGGGTCTTCAAAAAAGATTTATTGATTTACTTCAAAGGCAGAGTTACAAAGAAAGAGGGAGAGGGGCTGGCGCTGTGGCATAGTGGGTTAACACCCTGGCCTGCAGTGCCGGCATCCCATATGGGCACCGGTTCTAGTCCCAGCTGCTCCTCTTCCGATCTAGCTCTCTGTTATGGCTTGAGATAGCAGTGGAAGATGGCCCAAGTCGTTGGACCCCTGCACCCACGTGGGAGACCCAGAGGAAGCTGTTGGCTCCTGGCTCCAGCCGTTGCGGCCAATTGGGGAGTGAACCAGTAGACGGAAGACTTTTCTGTCTCTACCTCTCTCTGTAACTCTGTCTTTCAAATAAATAAAATAAATCTTAAAAAAGGTGGGGGGGGGAGAGAAAGAGAGAGAGAAAGATCTTTCACCTGCTGCTTCACTCCTCAATTGGCCTCCCCCGCCTGAAGCTGGGAGCCAAGAACTCCATCCGGGTCTCCCAGGTGGGTGCAGGATCTCAAGCACTTGAGCCATCTTCCACTGCTTTCCCAGGTGCATCGGCAGGGAGCTGGATCAGAAGCAGAGCAGCCAGGACTCGAACCAGCGATCATATGGGATGCCGGCATCCAGGCATAAATTCTGCTCCTGTGTACATGAATGTAAGAGCCCCACTCTGAGTCCTGCTTTGCATTTCAGAGTACGCGGGAGCACTTCACAAAATTCCTGGAGAAGTGGCGTTGAAAGCTACACTTATGGCCGGCGCTGCGGCTCAACAGGCTAATCCTCCACCTTGCGGTGCCAGCACATCGAGTTCTAGTCCCGGTCGGGGCACTGGATTCTGTCCTGGTTGCCCCTCTTCCAGGCCAGCTCTCTGCTGTGGCCAGGGAGTGCAGTGGAGGATGGCCCAGGTGCTTGGGCCCTGCACCCCATGGGAGACCAGGAGAAGCACCTGGCTCCTGCCTTCGGATCAGCCCCGTGCGCCGGCCGTGGTGGCCATTGGAGGGTGAACCAACGGCAAAGGAAGACCTTCCTCTCTGTCTCTCTCTCTCACTGTCCACTCTGCCTGTCAAAAAAAAAAAAAAAAAAGCTACACTTATTTTGTGCGAACAGTTTTGAAACCCATGCTTCACTTTCTCATCATGGGCATCTTTTGTCTGTCGGGGAGGTGGCCTTGCTGGGGAAGGCAAGTCCCTTTAGATGTGGCTCAAAGTGACTTCACCAAATTTTACTCTGTGTGCAGCCCAGGTGACAGCTCTTAGGATCTGTGCCTGAGAGAAGTGGGAGGACACATTCTCAGTTAAAGAATGTCAGGGGGGGGCTGACGCTGTGGCGCAGTGGGTTAGTGCCCTGGCCTTCAGTGCCAGCATCCCATATGGCCTCTGGTTCGAGTCCCAGCTGCTCCTCTTCCAATCCAGATCTCTGCTGTGGCCTGGGAAAGCGGTAGAGGATGGCCCAGGTCCTTGGGCCCCTGCACCCACGTGGGAGACCCGGAAGAAGCTCCTGGCTCCTGGCTGCGAATCGGTGCAGCTCTGGCCATTGTGGCCATCTGGGGAGTGAAGCAGTGGATGGAAGATTGCTCTCTCCCTCTCTGTCTCTACCTCTCTCTGTAACTCTGTCTTTCAAATAAATAAAATAAATCTTAAAAAAAAAAAAAAGAACATCACAGAACATGCACTCTGAAAGGGCCTTCACCATCCCCTCCACACCCCGAGGAGGAAACAGGCCACACAGGTGACGCGACACGTCCAGCCGGGCACGGTCCCCTTGGAAGTGGACGCTGGAGCAGAGCTGAGCCCAGCCCGTGGGGCTACCCAAAGCTGAATCTGACAGCAGTGGAAGTCGGAGGGCCACTGACCCCAAAGGCTTGTGGGTGGCATAGGCAGGAGCAGGGGGCGGGGCTGGCCCCAGGGCTCAGGAGGAGGAAGGGAGGGGCTGTGCCCGTGGTCTGATGGGAGCACAGCTGCTCCCCGCCCCCCCAGTCCCCTGGACGTCAAAGACTCAGCCTTTCCACGCGTTCACACCTTCTGCTGCGCCGAGAGAGAACAGTGGTGCCTGCTGGTGTCAGCCATGGGGCCCGGGTCTGGCGTTCGCACATCCTCCCGGGTCCGAGCAGCCTCTGAGGTGGGTGTGTGTAGCGACACACGCTAACTCACCGCTCTGCACAGCTTTCTCTGTGTGTCGAGTGCGAAGCCCCGGATCGTTCTCAGCGTCTGAGTTCTTCTCTCCTAAAAGGGAGATTAATTTGCTGACACACACTCTGCGAGCTGATTAAAATCTGCTCGTACACACATCGCTCTGGCTAATAAAGCCGGCACTGAGAAATCAGAGGCAAATGAGTCGTTTACAGACGCTTTAGAAATTGGATAATCGCCCGCCGGATCCTGCAAACTGAGAAACGGATTCCGAACGGCTGTGGAGGCAGCTCCACAGAGCTTCTGCAATGTTTACCAACTTGGCTTTTCTCTGTCGGATGCTCTTGTAGCCATCTTTGGACGTTAGCTTTGCTTCGCTTTGTGGGGCTCCTGTGGAACGATAGGGTTGGACATGCTGGATAGACGGTGCCTTTGGGTGCTCCCCCCGGTCGGAGCACGCGCCCAGCAGCGACAGCGCGGACGGCTGCTCCTGTACGTTCACTTGTTTCCAAATATAGACAGCGTAAATATTTATGGCACTGCCACTGAGTACGGTGCTGGGCACCTCGCAGCGTTATCTCAGGTGACCTTCTGTGACCTTGCCAGGAGCTGATTGTGTCCCCACACACATCCCCTCCCCCAAGGGGGGGCAGTGACTCGCTGCAGGCGAGAGGCGATGCTCAGAATCCGTGGCCGGGTTCCCTGCCTGTGAGTCCCTGTGCCTCCAGCCAAGATCCCTTCTAGCAACGCAGCGACTACGCGGCATCAGCGGGCCACAGAGGCACTTTTTCCATCTCCTTAAACATTGTTTGGATTTTAAAAAAAATTTGTATTTATTTATTAATTTGAAAGGCAGAGTAACAGAGAGGCAGAGACAGAGAAGAGAGAGAGAGAGAGGGAGAGAAAGGTCTTCCATCCGCTGGTTCACTCCCCAGATGGCCGCAATGGCCAGAGCTGGGCTGATCCGAAGCCAGGATCCAGGAACTTCTTCCAGGTCTCCCACGCGGTGCAGGGCCCAAGCACTGGGGCCATCTTCCACTGCTTTCCCAGGCCGTAGCAGAGAGCGGGATTGGAAGTGGAGCAGCCGGGACTTGAACCAGCATCTGCTATACCGGCTACCCCACAGCGCCAGCCCCTAGATTTCTTACGAATACTTAGTGTGTGTACCTCCCATTCTAGCTTTAGATCAGAGAACGTGCAGCATTTGTTTTTCTGTGTCTGGCTTCTCTCGCTTGACACGGTGTCCTCCGGTTCACCCGTTTTGCTGCCGATGACGGGATTTCATGCTTTTTTGTGGCCACATCGTATTCCACGTGCAGAGGGAGCCGTCGCAGACCGTGCGTGCCTCCCGCGGGCTTCCTGCGTAACTGCAGTGCACTCCCGCTCCCCTTGCCGGGCTCACTCGTCTTCGCACGAGCCCGTGATTCAGGCTGAGTGTGACGCAACCAGCTCGGTGCCACCAGCCACAGTCCCCCTGTGAGTGGGCACCGCGGAGGAGCCACTAGCAGGAGCCCCAGGGCTCCACGCCACACTGGTCATCCTGCTGGCCGCTGGCAGGGTGATGGGGTCTCGGAGCTCACAGCGGTCAGTGGAAAAGGCTTTTCTGTCCTAGTCCTGGCTGATGCATTTCTCGGAAATGTTTAGGTCTTCGCCCTGTTCAGGAAGCCCCCGTATGTGTGGAAAACAAAGCAGTTGCTAGAAGCTTCTTAGAAATGAGACCAGTCCTGAGACTCTCCCATAAAAGGACATGGGCGGGGGCCGCCGCCCTCCGCTGCCAGCCTGGTTAAGTCAGCACCAGGTGTGGAGGGTGCCCTGTCCTCGCCAGGAGCGATGGGTGTTCTTGCCAGGTTTTCCCCCACACCTGGAGGGGAACCCCATGGCCTCCAGTTTCTGGCCCCGGACAGATCAGCCACTGCCTTCTGCCTCACCGCCATCCAGGGCTGCAGTGTGCGCTGACTCGGCCACACTGCTCTTTCTGCACTCTATGCTACACCCAGGCGGTCCTGGGCATGTGACGTCCACACAGCCAGCCCGTGTGCAGCGGCTCCTCCGGGAGGCTCTTACTCACAGCTGAGGGAGCAGAGCTGAGCACTGGTCTCAAGTCACCCAGTGGCCATGATGGAGGTAGGAACAGGACGAGCCATGAGCTCCGACCCCTCCAGCCACACAAGCTGCACGCTGCAGGCTCGCCAGCGCACCTGGTTCCTGGCCTGCCTCGCCGCGGCGAGCTGTGTGGCTTGCGTGAATGATGCTCCTCTTCTGGCCTCGGTCCCTCATCTGTAGGCTGGAGCTGCCAGAGCCCCTGCCCCGTGCCTGTGGCTATGTTTGCAGGCTCAGATCCCACGCTTGCCTTCTGGTCACAGGGGTAGCTTTAATTCGCACACGCGCAGTCGCAGGGCAGGGTGTCCTCTCACGCTTGTCCTCACTCAGTGTGCACCTGGCGTACATATCCCCTCTGTGGTCTTGAATTATTTGTCAAGACCTATAGATTCACAGGCCGGGTTAGGGTTAGCACTGGGGACCAGTGAGCAGATGTCGACCGAGCACACACTGTGCTGGAGATTCCGAGACCATGGTAGAAGGAGCGGGAGGGCTCACTTCCTGCTCAGAGCTGTGAGACTGGGCGGAGGACGAGTTAATACTTTCTCTTATAAAATATCTTTATTTATTTTATTAAAAATATTTATTTATTTGAAAGAGTTACAGAGAGAGAGAGAGAGAGAGAGAGAGAGAGAGAGAGAGAGAGATTGGATCTTCATTTGCTGGTTCACTCCCCAGATGGCTGCAATGGCCAGCGCTGGGCCGGGCTGAAGCCAGGAGCCAGGAGCCAGGAGCCAGGAGCCAGGAGCTTCATCTGGGTCTCCCACACAGGTGCAGGGGCCCAAGCACTGGCGCCATCTTCCTTTGCTTTTCCCAGGCCATTAGCAGGGCATAGAATTGGAAACGGAGCAACTGGGACACGAACTGGCTCCCATACAGGATGCCGGCGGCTTCACCTGCCACGCTGCCGTGCCGGCCCAAGTCAGTGCTTCCCTGTCACCGCAGTGGGTGCTCAGTAACGCACACTTTACGCTGGCTTCTGCCTTTGCAGCCAAGCGTCTGAGCCAGGCTCCCGTTTTCCCTTGTCCAGGTTCTGGGGTTTATTTCTCCATGGTGCCCAAACTTCTCTTTGACCTTGGCCGCCATGAGCTGGAGCTCCAGGGACAGGCGTCCAGGGTCTTAGCCGGTCACATTCTGGCCAGTGACAGGGGGTTTTGTTTGCTTGTTTTGAAGCAAGGGAATGAATGTCTGCAGAAGAATAGCGTTTTGTTTAAAAAAAAAAAACAAAAACTTTGGATGACAAAATGTGGGTTTCAGGCTTGATGGGACGAGAAGGAAAAATGGCAAGAGGCCTAGGCCTGGGGAGTCAGATCTAAAGCTTAGGGAGAGGGGCCTGTGTGTGGCTCAGTGGGTGAAGTTGCCGCCTGCTCGCTGGCATCCCACATGGACGCCGGCTCGGGAGTCACGTCCTAAGGACCAGGGCGTGCTCCTTCTGCTCTTTGTGGCTGTGTGCCACTCTTCTCTCTGCCGACAACCAGGACAACCTGCTTGCTTTCACGTGTGTTGGATCTGGTTGTGGGTTTCGTATTGGGACGGGGTGCTGGGACTGGGGGAGCAGCGAGCGACGCCTACAGTCGCAGCTCCCGCAGGTGTGGACGCACGAGAACTCAGAGCCGCACCTGGCAGCCGCCTCTGCGTGAGCAGCCGCAGACACCAGCTCTGGTCTCAGCAGGGCCACCTGTGGCCTCCAGAAGACTCCTTGTGGCCGAGGTGTTGAACCAAAGGGCCGTTCGGTGCCACAGAGGACAAGGCAGGGGTCGGGGAGGCACAGGAGCAGGCACACTTCTCCCTCTGGCCTGGGAGCAAAGAGCTCCTCGCTAGGCGTGGGGGTGGAGGGGATGGGGCCTCCCTCGGGGCAGTTTGAGACAGGTGATGCAACGTGAACCTCCCTGGTGGCGCTCTGCACTCAGCCTCAGCTCTTGCATCACCTGTGTCCAAGATGCAGCGACACCAGGGCCAGCCCAGCTCTCACCGACTCCTTCTAGCACAAACAACCTGACTTCATTGCACCAGAATCTGAGAGAGCAGGTGCTGGCATCAGGCCAAGCCTACGATCCCAACAGACGAGCTGGTGGCCGGGGGATCCTGAATGGATCCCCAGTGTTCACACCCAGGGGTCGGTGACCCCAAACAAGCCAGGCTGGGGTCAGTGTCCCGGTCCAGGTGTGGCCATCCAGCCCTGCCCACCGTCTAATTTGTCGACTTTCCCCCAGGCTCTCATCACACCTCACACTGACTTTCCCACAGAGAGGCTGGGGTGCCACCGCACCCAGGGACAGAGCTGGGCTCAGACGGGCCCAGGAGGTCCCACTGTGACTCAGTCGTGCCCCCATCCAATTCACGTCAAAGCCCTAACTCCTGCTGTGTCTGTATGGGGTATCTCCTTTCAGAAATGTAAGGTGCGATGAGACCTAAGGGCGGGGTCCAAGCCCATCAGGTGGGTGACTTCACAGGTGAGCCCACTCTTAGCACCCCCACAGAACAGGAAGGAAGCTGCCTGCAGCCCAGGGAAGCAGCCCCCACCAGAGCCTGGCCATGCCGGCACCCGACTCCGGCTTCCAGCCTGCAGAGCTGTGAGAGAGAGACTTCCGCTTCTGCAGTCCTGTTAGAGCGTCCCCAGCTGACTCAGACAGCCCCTGCCTCCCTGTCCTGCTGGCTTCCTCCTGCGGTGCCGTTCCTCCCGGCACGGTTACACCCTGGCTGGGAAGCAACCTGCCAAGATGTGCCCGCCCACCTGTTGCAAAAACTGCTTCCGCCTTGGGCCTTGGAATTCTTTTTAAGAATCCACAGATGGTGGCCAGCGCCGCGGCTCACTAGGTTAATCCCCCGCCTGTGGTGCCGGTATCCTGGGTTCTAGTCCCAGTTGGGGCACCAGATTCTGTCCTAGTTGCTCCTCTTCCAGTCCAGCTCTCTGCTGTGGCCCGGGAGGGCAGTGGAGGATGGCCCGAGTGCTTGGGCCCTGCACCCCATGGGAGACCAGGAGAAGTACCTGGCTCCTGGCTTTGGATCAGTGCAGCGCCAGCCGTGGTGGCCATTTGGGGGGTGAAGCAATGGAAGGAAGACCTTTCTCTCTCTCTCTCTCTCTCTCTCTCTCTCTCTGTCTAACTCTGCCTGTCCAAAAAAAAAAAAAAAAAAAAAGAATGCACAGACGGTGGCTGGCTGGAGGAAAAACTGTATGCATTGGAGGGGTAACTTTCTGGTTATCAGATCAGACCTGTCCAACAGTGTGCAGCTATCCGGCACAGGGAGCCTGTATCCAGCCAGGGACAAGTGGTACGGTGAAGCCACAGTAGAAGGGGTACGTAGAGAGGTAGAAAATGGACTGCAGGAGCTAAAAAGGCAAGGTGCCACCTTTTGTGAATATTTTCATGAGAAATGGGAGTGTTGCATCCTCACGGAAAAGGCAGGAAGACAACGAAGTCAAAACGACCCGAGCTAACTCAGGGTGGTGGATGTCACTGGGGCGCCCCTGTTTGCATGCAGAGTTGTCAGCTTGTTCCTCGCTGTTCATCTCTCCCCGGCCGTTTGTGACCCCGCGAGGCCTTGGATGCTGTGGTCCTGGGGGCCTATTTTCTAACAGGAGGGAACAGCCACCTGTCCCAGGCATGGTGCTCTGCCGCCGTGCGAGCTGCCACGCAGTGCCCCGCAGCCTTCCGTTAACCTAGCACCTGAGCTCACCTCTGGTTAATAGAAAAACCTCCATGAAGCCTGCAGCCAAGACCAAGTTCAATTTTCCACGGTGTTAAAACGGTCTGCCGTGCTCCTCCCTGGGGGTCACGTGGCTTCTCTCTATGACAGGATTCCCTGGAAGCAGATCTTGAGTCAGAGCTGAACCGCCTTGTGGAGGTGGCGGCTGCGGGCGGGGCGATCCCTGCTTTGGCACACGGAGAAGGGCGTAGCTGCGGCTGTGGGGTGACTGGCAGCAGCGCCCCTGCTGAGTGAGTGCAGGGACAAGCTCCACCTCCAGCCCCCAGACTCGCAGCGCCAGCCCCTTCAACCAATTACTCAAGTGCACATCGGCCTTTGGGATCTGAATCTATGTGGGAAGTGGCAACTACTTTCCAGACTCTTATTCATGTCTGAAACTGTCCTCTTTAATGTAAACAAATGAATGCACATTGTAAAGCAAACAGAAAGATCTAAAGGGAGAAGCAAAGCTATGCCCCAACCACCCGTGCTACTTACTGGGAGTGATCATTAGTAGCCTTGTGTAGAGCACTTTTGCATCCAAGAAGAATGCGTGTCTTCTGTATGTCTTACTTACATACATACTATTCTGTATGTCTTTTTTCTTAAAGATTTATTTATTTACTTGAAAGTTAGAGTTACACAGAGAGAGAAGGAGAGGCAGAGAGAGAGAGAGAGAGAGAGAGGTCTTCCATCCACTGGTTCACTTCACAAATGGCCGCAACAGCTGGAGCTGCGCTGATCCAAAGCCAGGAATCAGGAGCTTCTTCTGGGTCTCCCATGTGAGTGCAGGGGCCCAAGCACTTGGGCCATCTTCTACTACTATCCCAGGCCACAGCAGAAAGCTGGGTCAGAAATAGAGCAGCCAGGACTCGAACCGGCGCCCATATGGGATGCTGACACTGCAGAAGGTGGCTTTACTGCTACGCCAGAGCGCTGGCCCCTCTATATTTCTTAAAAATAAAAGAGACCAAATCAGGATCATGCGATGCACTGTTGCGGCCTGATGCTATTTATTTCTGTGTCTTGGGGATCTTACTTATCCACACATATGAAGGCACCTCAAAAAGCTCATGGAAAATGGAACTAGAAGATAGGTTTAGGGGCTGGTGCTATAAGCCTAGAAGGTTAAGTCTCTGCCTGCAGTGCTGGTATCCCATATGGACACCGGTTCAAGTCCCAGCTGCTCCACTTCTGATCCAGCTCTCTGCTAATGTACCTAGAAAAACAGTGGAGAATTGCCTGAGCCCCTGCACCCACGTGGGAGACCCAGACAAAGCTCCTGGCTCCTGGCTTTGGTCTGGCCCAGCCCCAACAGCTGGAGTCATTTGGGAATTGAACCAGCAGATGGACAATCTCTGTTTCTCTCTCTCTCTCTCTCCCTCCCCCCTCCCCTGTACCTCTGCCTTTCAAATAAATAAATAAATAAATCTTAAAAAGACAAGATAAGTTTATTTTGGTGCAAAATGTTTTTGGAATCCATACAATGAGGTGTCTTCAAAAAGTTCATGAAAAATGCTTTTTATGAACAAATCTATGCATAGATTTCAATATTTTTCTACCAAAATAAACTCATCTTTTGTTTTATTTTCCATGAACTTGCAGAGTCTGCCCTCACCTTCCCAGTGGGTGCATGGCATGTAACCGTGTGACTGTAGCAGGAATCACTTAAATACACCCTTGCATGGACAGCTCACGTGTTGTTCTGTCCTTGTTTCACTGTGACCGATTGTTACAAGTGACCATTGTGTCCACACAACTGTGTGCACATTTGTGAGTATATTTGTATACATATATACATATATTTGTAAATTCTTGACAACAGAAACACTGGGCTGAAGGTCACATGCACTTTAAATTTTGATTTCTGCTGACAAACTGCCTCTGAAGTTGTGTCAATTCACCAACCTCACAGATTCTCTACATCCAGCGAATCATGCAGGCAGACTTGATTTTGCCAGTGACAGTTGAAAAGCGGCCTTTTTGGGGCTGGGGTTGTGGTGTAGCGGGTAGGGCCACCGCCTGCAGTGCCGGCATCACATATGGGCTCCGGTTCGGGTCCTGGCTGCTCCACTTCTGATCCAGCTCTCTGCTACGGTCTAGGAAAGCAGTGGAAGATGGCCCAAGTCCTTGGGCCCCTGCACCTGTGTGGGAGACCTGGAAGAAACTCCTGGCTCCTGGCTTCGGATCGGCCCAACTCTGGCCGTTGTGGCCATGTGGGGAGTGAACCAGCGGATGGAAGAACTCTCTCTCTTTCTCTCTGCCTCTCCTTCTCTCTCTGTGTAGCTCTGACTTTCGAGTAAATAAATCAATCTTTGAAAAGTGGTCTTTTCCATTATTCAGTGATGGTACTATCATTTAATTTGCATTTTTGTACTTGAACATCTTTTACTATATCTGTTGGCTATATATTTGGTTCTCTGAAATGTTTATCATTTCACACATTTTTTTTTCTGTTGGGTTTTTGTTTCTTACTATTTTATTAAGGAAATCAGCTCTTCATCTGCCTTAGGTTGTAAAATCTTCCTCTTACTTGTCTTACAGAGAATACCTAACATTTGTACTTATTTAAGCAAGTTTTCTATGCTGTCTAGGTTCTTGAGTTATTTTTTAAATGTTTATTTATTCATTTTTCCTCTTTTTGAAAGCCAGAGTGAGAGAGAGTGAGAGAGAGAGAGCAAGCAAGCAAGTGAGAAAGAGAGATCTTCTATCCGCTCATTCACTCCTCAAATGCCCACGACAGCCAGGGCTAAGCCAGGTCCAGGCCAGGATCTCCACCCTTGTGGGTGGCAGGGACCCACGTCCCGGGGCCTTCACCCACCGCCTCTCAGGGAGCTGGAGGAGGAGCCCTGAGCCCTGGGACCAGGCTCTCACACGAGGGGCGTGGGCGTCCCGGGGGCATTAACCTGCTGCAGGCGACACCCGTACCTGGGGGTCTGCACTCTTCTCCATTCCAGGATTTGGCAGTTGGCGATGGTTTTCCAGCAGCGCTTTCTTGAGGTCGGTTTTTGCATTTGGCCGTCTGGACCGTGGAGAGCGGCTCTGTCCCACAGAGTCTCCTGTGACGGGCAAGAGGTCCCCAGGCACGCCTGGCGCTCGAGCGGCAAGCGAGTCAGCGTGGCTTCACTCTGCTTAGAGGTAAGCGGCTGCACATGAGGAAGGGCTGCGTTGCCGCAAGGAGTCGGGGTGGTAGCTAGGGTCACCTCCTGCCCCCCCGCGTGCCCGTCCACCTGTGCCAGTGTCGGCCACTGGATCTGTCCTTCCTCTGGCTTAGAAATGTCACCATTAGCATACGCGCCATTCCCATGTGTCGGAGTCTATTTTTGGACACTCGGCTCCACTGATTAAAGGGAACCTTGTACCTGCACAGAGCAGAGAGCTCCTCCGGTTACGGGGCTCGCTCACAGAGAGCCGCCTGTCCACCTGAGCACAGACGGCGGCGACTGGTTCCCGGTCTTCTCTCTCTGCTTTTGACCTTGGTGTTTAATCTAAACTAACAACGATGGCAGCGAACGTGGAAAAACAATAGAAGCGTGGAAATGTTTGGCTTTAGGAACCCCAGACACAAAACACACCACACATAACACACACATACACACACATACCCCCACAGCACACACACATACATACCACATATACACCACATGCACACACACACCCCACACATGTACACACCTCATACAACACACACACTGCATACAACACACCACATAGCACACACACAGCACATATACACCACATGCACACACACACCCCACACATGTACACACCTCACACAACACACATACCACATACAACACACTCACCACATAGCACACACATAGCACATACATACCACATATACACCACATACACACACACCCCACACATACAACACATAGCACACACAACACACACACCACAAACAACACACTCACCACATAGCACACACATAGCACATACATACCACATATACACCACATGCACACACACACCCCACACATATACACACCCCACACAATACACATATACCACATAGTACACATACCCCCCCCACACACATACACACACTACATATACTATCCCCACCAATGCTCCTCCATACTACACACACACACACACACACACACACATTTTCTGAAGGTCCCATGGAGGTGCAGCTCCAGGCTTTGGGGAGCCCCTTCCGCTGCTCGTTCCTGGGCTTCACGCACCCTGCACCTCACTCTTACAAAAGGACAACATCGGGGCCGGCGCTGTGGCATAGGGGATTAACGCCCTGGCCTGGAGGGCCGGCATCCCATATGGGCACTGCTTCGAGACCTGGCTGCTCCACTTCCGATCCAGCTCCCTGCTGTGGCCTGGGAGAGCAGTGGACGATGGCCCAAGTGCTTGGACCCCTGCACCTGCGTGGGAGACCTGGAAGAAACTCCTGGCTCCTGGCTTTGGATTGATGCAGCTCCAGCCATTGCAGCCAGCTGGGGAGTGAGCCAGCGGATGGAAGACCCTCTCTCTCTGTAACTCTGACTTTCAAATAAATAAATCTTTAAAAAAAATAAAAAAGGACAGCATCAGTTCCTCCTCACCAGCAGCCGAGGGTCCTTCCCAGGAGCCGCGATGGCAAACAGGGCAGCTCCCAGGCCCGACAAAGGCCACAGCTGAGGAATTCCTGTCTCTCCACCTTGAGGGGGCGGAGCCCCCTCGCCCCTGCCAAGCTTGATCTCTTGGGTCCGTTGAATGGGTGAACGCCAAGGCAGCCGTCAGAGATGTCTCCACTCTCACCCCTTCCAGCCCTGCTCCTGGGCCTCAGGACCCCTCTGGACGCTGCCCCGCCTTCCGGTCCTCTGGGCTGCGTCAGCCTCAGGTGGGTCACACCGACCCCGTCTCGGGGTAAAGGACCCAGGCCAGGCCACCGCCACCTCCTCTACCTCTGGCAGGTCTGCCTGGCCCCTGCAGTGAGGCTGCGTCTGCCCCGTGCTCACTGCCGCTCCTCTCCTGCCGGAGCCTTCCCGGGTCAGGGCGGGGACAGCAGGAAGTGGCAGAAGGAAGCGAAACCCCATCTCTTCTGCAGCCGCTCTTTCTCGTTCTCTCGTGGCCACGGCAGGTGTCCAGTGTGAGCTCGCACGGTGCTCCGGGCTCTTAGCAGGACCTCTGCTCTGTGCACTTATGGCTGGGCTCCACCCCGTGGCATCTTTGTTTTAAAAAGATTTATTTATCTATTTATTTATTTGAAAGGCAGAATTAGAGAGAATGAGAGAGAGAGAGAGAGAGAGAGAGAAAGTTTTCTTATCTGCTGGTTCATTCCCCAAATGCTGCAACAGCCAGGGCTGGGCCAGGCTGAAGCCAGGAGCCAGGAGCCAGGAGCCAGGAGCCAGGAGCCAGGAGCCAGCAGCTTCTTCTGGATCTCCCTTGTGGGTGCAGGGGCCCAAGCACTTGGCTCGTCTTCCATTGCTTTTCCTCCATTAGCAGGGAGCTGGATCGGAAGTGGAGAAGGTGGGACTAGAACCAGCACCCATATGGGATGCTAGAGCTGTAGGTGGTGGCTTAACCTGCTACGCCACAGAGCCGCCCCCCCAATAGCCTCCTATAGCTGAGGACCCCATGTTCCCACAGCAGCCTCCTGGGTGGGCTCTACAGTCGGCTTATCTGTTCAGCACACACTGGGTCCCCTAAAAACCCATGCATTTGTACCATACCCAGCATTTACGGGGTCTGTGCGAAGTGCAGCTGCCCCCTCCCTAACCATCGCAGGCACTCCCCAGCCTCAGAGCCCTCCCGTGGGGAGCAGCTTCCAGTTCTCCCAAGCTCTCCATCACAGCTCCATCCTGGCGCATCAGGACAGGCCCAGGTTTCAATAAACCATGCACAGGCGGGAGGCAGCCGCTAGGGTCTCTAAGGGAGGGTCCCTGGGAGATTTGGGGTTCGAGGTGGGAAGACAGAGCACCCTCCTCTCCCACAGTCGGACTGCTCTAGTCCCCACGACGGTCTCTGCGCCGCTCTGGTCTTTGCCACACCACTTGCGGGGTTGAGTCGGGAGACAGCAGAGCCTCCTGGGTCAGCGCAAGGGCAGGTCCCCGGGGCTGGGCCCTGAAGCTCTGTTGTAGAACCTGGTGCTGTTGATTTCCCATCGTCCTCTGGAATGGACCTCCCTGGACATTCTCAGACTCCAGAGAAAACCACCACAAATACGGCAGGGTGCCTCCTTCCGCTCAAAGAGTGGGGCTGCTCTTCAATCTTCCATGATTTCTTTTCCCTTCTCCGCCTCCTCCTTTTAGCACATCCTGGTTTCCTTTAGAACAAACCCTAGGCCAACCATTAGTGGACGAGCAAGAGAGATTACAACGAAGTTGGGGCTGGTGTTGTGGCACCATGGGTAAAGCCACTGCCTGCAATGCTAGTATCACACATGGGCGCTGGTTCCAGTCCTGGCTGCTCCGCTTCCGATCCAGGCCCCTGCTAATGGCCTGGGAAAAGCAGCAGAAGGTGGCCCGAGTGCTTGGGCCCCTGTCAATCACACGGGAGACCTGGAAGAAGCTCCTGGCTCCTGGCTTTGGCCAACCCATCCCCCACTATTATGGCCATCTGGGGTGTGAACCAGCTTATGGAGGTTCTCTCTCTCTCTCCCCCTCTCTTTCTGTAACTCTTTCAAATAAATAAATAAACACATAAAAGAGTAAATCTTTTAAAAACCCTCTTTCTCCCCATTTGGGTGCTGGGGGGAAGGTGTCTCCGCACTGTGGCAGAAGCAGGTCACGTCCTCCTTTCCAGCTTCCCGTGAGCGGCCAGCGCCAGATAGCAGGACTCCCACCTGGCTGCAGCCGCAGCTGGGCAGAACCAGCCCAGGGAACGGCCACGTCCGCTCAGCACAGCTTGGGGTCTACTCCCGGGACCAATCAGAAACCACGCTGTGTCCAGACAAGAGGGGTCTAATCAGCAAGGATTTAAAGAGGAGCCAGCGTGAGTCCTCAGGGAGTAGCGTATGCAATTCCACAGCCCTGTGGCTCCTTAGGGACGGCAGGGCCACAGTGGGTCAGCTGTCCACGATGGAAAACAAGCGCAGTAGAAACTTGGGCCTCAGGCATCTGAAACGGGCAGATGTCAGCCAGTTCTCCACACACATTCGCCCATTGCCGTGAACAGTGACATTTTCTGCACAGAGAAACACAAGGCATTATTTTCTTCTGCGCCAATATTGGAATTTGAAAGTCAGGCTGAGGCCTCTTGTCCCAACTGTGAGTATCAGTAACATAATTTGTAGCCAGAGCCGCCTGACCACGTGGCCCCTGCTGGATGCCCGGATGCGTCCCAGCCCCCAAGTGCGTGTGCCTCAGCACGTGTGGAATGGGTGTTGTATGGGGTCCACATTGTCTGAGAATTATTATTATTATTATTGACAGGCAGAGTTAGACAGTGAGAGAGAGAGACAGAGAGAAAGGTCTTCCTTCCGTTGGTCCACCCCCCAAATGGCCGCTATGGCCAGCGCTGCGCCGATCCGAAGCCAGAAGCCAGGTGCTTCTCCTGGTCTCCCATGGGGTGCAGGGCCCAAGCACTTGGCCATCCTTCACTGCCCTCCCGGGCCACAGCAGAGAGCTGGACTGGAAGAGGAGTAACCGGGACAGAATCTGGCATCCACATGGGATACCAGCGCCACAGGCGGAGGATTAACCAAGTTAGCCACGGTTTCTGGTAGGTGCTCTTTTCTAACCAATGCCCCACCAGTCCTTCTCAGTGCCTCAAACTAGATCTTGTTCAGAGATGTATACTGAGCTAGGAGGAGTTTATTTTGGTATTTTAAATCCGTGTGTTTGGAATTAATATGCATTTGCCACAAGCTTTTTGAACCTCCCCCGTATACACATGTATTTCCTGCATGTGATGTATACTTAACAGCACTCGTTTTTCCATTTCTTTGTCAAGCCAGTTGCCCACCAAGGATCATCCGCAGCTTTCAGGGCAAAGGAGCCAGCGATGATCAGGGCAGGTCTGTCCCCCACCTCTGGGCAATGCCACCCAGTTCCAGGCACCGGGCTTTTTTTTTTTTAAGATTTATTTACTTGTTTGAAAAACAGAGTTACAGGGAGAGGGAGAGAGACAGAGACAGAGACACACACACACACACACACAGAGAGAGAGAGAGAGAGAGAGAGAGAGAGAGAGAGAGAGAGAGAGATCTTCCATCTGCTGGCTCACTCCCCAGATGGCTACAAAGTCAGGGCTGGACCAAGCCAAAGCCAGGAGCCAAGAGATTCTTCCAGGTCTCCCACAGGGGTTCAGGGGTCCATACACTTAGGTCATCTTCCACTGCTTTCCCCAGGCCATTAACAGGGAGCTGGAGTGATACATGAACTGGTGCCCACATGGGATGCTGGCTTCACAGGCAGTGGCTTTACCCAATACACCACAGCGCCAGCCCTAGCCACGGGACTTTTAAGGAGTCTCTGAACTTAGAGAGCAGCATAGATGCTCTCCCCAGAGAGCTCTGACATCAGACACTACAAGGGGTAAATCGACTCAAGGTCACTTTTCCCCCACTGCCCAACACTCACTCCGTCTCCCATTTCCCATCTCAGATTCTATTCAGCCGTGTGTCTGATGTCACTGATCCAATGATGCCCCAAATCTGGGGCCTGTCTTCACTAACAGATTCCCAGGAGCAAAATTAAGGCAGAAGACTGAGTCCCCTTGCAAGTTAAAGTTCAAAGAAGGGAGCCAAAGCTGGAGTTAAGATGGTTTTGCCCTCGAGAATTAGAAGTCAAAGAAACGAAAGAGCACACACATCAAGCGCCATGGCTCCTGGTTTGTCTCTGGCTGATTCTGAGTCCTTCCTGCTGGGCCGTGCGGTGGACCTGGGCTCTGTGCACAGCTGGGCGTTCCTCCATTGCAGAGGGCACACAGCAGATACCCGGCCTCTGGAGCTCCCAGCTGGAGCTGCCATACAGAGCCTCTCAGCTGTGGAGGAGAGAAGTTCACAGTCAGGGCCCTGGCACGGTTGAGCACAGAAAGCATTCTGTCCACCAGGGTCAGGGAGGAGCTCTCCTGGCCTTAATCCCACCTGCGAGGCCCAGCGAGTGTGTTCCAGTGTGTGTGCGCGGCACAGCTCAAGGTCAAGTCGCAGCGGCAGGCACACCAAGCCCGCCCACACAGCTCGTGTTTGGCTCCTGCACCTGCTTGGTCCCTGTGGCACACGCTTGGCTAAGACCCAGGGTCTGTGCAGCTTCCCTGAGGCTGGTACCACCCACCAGAGTGGCCCAGGTTATCACAGCCTGGGAGCGTTGGCTAAGGTGAGCGTAGCCTGCACGGTCAAGGTCAGGGTCTGCTGCTGCCCCTGTTTAGAAACAAACCCACACACAGTTGCAGTGACCCACCAGGATCGGATCTTGCTTGTGCTGTCTTCAGTCTGCGCGTGCGGGCTGCAGCAGTCACCGGAAACCATCACCGTTCTGCAAGCCTTGCGCTCATCAAAGCCTCAGCTGACCTATTGCAGACCCCAACGACTCCTGGACCACATCAGGCTTAGAACTCGACCTGCTCACTCAGGCACAGGCAAGGAGAAAGCGCAGTGCCTGCAAAGCTCCGTGCCGGGAGGCGCCGTCTGATTGCCTGCGCCCTGCGGGGGGAGAGATGGGGGGGCAGAGCTGCGTGCACCCTGGCTGCCCCCGTCTCCCAGTCAGGTCACTGATCCCAGGTCCTTCTGGAAAAGTAGGGAATAGGATAAGGGACTGGAGTGTGTAGAGAAAATCTCACGGCGCTGCTAAGGGCTCTTGGCATCGCTGCTAGGGAGAGGCTGACTGCCCTGCAGAGTTTCAGTGCTCGATGGAGTCATCAGGGACAAGTGCTGTGTGGGCGCACAAGCTCCCCAACCTTGGGGTCCCTGTGCTCTCTGCAGCGTGAACCCCGAGCTCGTGCAGCTCTTCCACGTGCTCTGCATTCAGCCCCTGTGTCTTGGTAGAAACTCTATATGCCCAGGAACTGTGACCTGAGAAACACATTCAGTGTGAGGCCTTAATGGAGCTGCATTGTACCAGGGGCCATGTTTAAGTTTTACTTCCGGTCCTTGGCTCTGTGATGGAAACAGAAGGCAAAGGTGGCTTATTCGTTTCTCCTGTTGCTGAGCCCCCAGGGAAGAGCGCAGCAAGGTGTCCCCTCCAGGACTGGGGGTTTCTGGAGGTTTGGCTTGGCTGTCGTTTCCAAGATGCTGGGAGCCCCCTCCTGTACTTCCCTAGGGAAGCTGACACGAGCCCTGTGGGGTGGATTGGATCCAGAGGGATCACCATAAACTCATGATTTTATACAGGTGGTAGGTAGGTAACAGAGATATGGACGTGTGTGGGCGTCAGGGAGGTGAGAGACGGCAGAGAGACAGACGTGAGCGTCAGAGAGGTGACAGCAGAGAGACAGAGGTGTGAGTGTCAGAGAGGTGAGAGACGGCAGAGAGACAGACGCCTGGGCGTCAGGGAGGTGAGAGACGGCAGAGACAGAGGCGTGAGCACGGGTCCGTACGCACACATCTATTTTCTGGCTCTGTGTGCCAAGAGAGCCTAGAAGCAGTGACATCCCAGTGACAAGGAACACACCTGGAGCCCGTATCCTGGTCTCTAAGCACCACTCTCCGTGGGAGTGGTGCTGGGACAAGGACAATTCGGAGGAGCCTAGAACACCTCGTGCTGTCAGACGGCGAGGAGGCCCTCAGGACGAGCCAGAGCTTGTTCACAGAATGCGGGAGCCGCCCTGTAGGACCCGGATCAGGCAGCGCTGAGACGTTCGCACAGCAGAATACATGGCAGTAACATTCATTTTTGGGAATTGGAAAAGAAAAAAACCCAAATGAGTTCATACTTGTAGAGACAAATGATTGAATAAATAGGTAAGGACATAAATATGGCAGAAATAGAATTTTGTTTACTAAATAAACAGAAAAAGAGGGAAATAGAGGATAACCAATAAACACCCCCCCCCGCTAGTGATAATGGTTGCAGATAAGAGCGACCAATGCTTAAATTAAATTAATTGTTTTAGAAACTACTCCACTCAACTTAAAAACTGAGAAGCTAAGTAGTTTAACCAAAAATGAAGTCGCTTTAAACCGACGTTAGAAAGTTTGAGGACAGGCAGGGTTTGCAGTATCGAGGTTTCCCCCAAGAGCCTAACCAACCGCCAAGAGACACAATAACTCCGTGATTAGAGCCGGCACCAGCTTGACCGTGCCAAGGCGACAGCCTGTTCCAGACACGTGCTGGCCATGGTGCCTCGAAGAGATGCAACGAGAGGGCACACTACACTCTGCCCTCTCGCTCCTATCCAGACGAAACACTGGGGGCTGGTCCCGTGGCACAGCAGGTTAATGCCCCAGCCTGAGCGCCGGCATCCCGTGTGGGCGCTGGTTCATGTCCCGGCTGCTCCTCTTCTGATCCAGCTCTGCTATGGCCTGGGAAAGCAGTGGAAGATGGCCCAAGTCCTGTGTCCCTGCACACGCGTGGGAGACCTGGAGGAAGCTCCTGGCTCCTGGCTTCAGCCTGGCCCAGCCCTGGCCATTGCAGCCATCTGGGGAGTGAAGCAGTGGATGGAAGACTCTCTCTTTCTCTGTCTTTACCTCTCTGTAATTCTGTGTTTCAAATAAATAAAATAAATATTTATTAAAAAAGAGAGAGAAAACATTGTTCAAAGCAGAACCGCGGGGCATCCTGGGGAGTAATTGATGAGTTTTCTCTGAAGGCGTCAAGGTCCGCAGAGGCAGGGAGGGGTGGGAACACGTGGGCTGGAGGAGACAGACGAGGACGGACTTGGGCAATGTGGCTCTTCAAGAGGCTGGCGGGGGCATCAGCAGAACGCAGGAGCAGGTTCACCAGCACCAGAGAAGCGTCGACTTCCTGTTCTAGACGCAGCCTTCTTATGACAAATTTTCAGAAGCACATATGACTGTGAACACTTGAAGCTTCGCCCCTCACTGGGTCCTGGCGGAGGGAACCCCGAAAGCCGGTAGCCCCGAAGCCTAGAAGTCTTAGCTTCACGCCGCCAGCCCCCCACTCGTCCCCCTCGAGTGAAGACAGACGTTTCTTGGAACGACAGCTCTGTCCCACACTCAACGCCCGATCCGCAAACGGGCCCTTCCTGCCGTTTGGCCGGGAGCCTTTTCTGTCTGGGACCCTGTTCCCTCTTTCCTAGTCCTGGGAGCCCCGTCGACACTCTGGCCAGAATGACTGCTTTGGAGCTGCAGAGGGCCAGACGGAGCAGCTCCCGCACTGGCTTGGGTTGTCTTTGCTGAAGCTCTGGTGTCACCGTAATGTGTTACCGGTGGTTAACTTGCTTCAGGTGCATTATCCATCAAATATTCCCAATGCCTCTGTGAGACAGGCGAAGGTGACATTCAAAGTCGTCAACCTTGGTAGGGCAAAGACACTGATCTGTCAAAAGTGCCCTTGGCCTTGGAGACAGAGCAGAGCACTGGAAGCCGGCTGATGAGCCAGCAAGAAACCAGGGCGGGGCCCCGGGGGAGGAGCAAAGAGTGGGTGCAGCCGGTGCAGAGATAGTTAACCATTTCATGGCCCTCCCTGTGCCAGTAGCAAAACACCAGCCGTGGAGACAGGAGCTGATAATTGTAAGAAGGTGGACAGAGGGAAAGTGACTTGCTCAACCCCTTGATAGAGCAGGTGGAGGCAAGGGTCAACGCCCAGTCCCGGAACCGTGGGGCTCCCTCCTCTGCCACGCGCTCTGCCCTTTCCTGTGGCTGTGACGGTAAAGCCACACCTTAAAGGAGCAGAAATCACGGGAGAGCTGCTTGCTGGAGTAGCTGCGTCCAGGAATGAGCTCAGAGCGCTTCGCAGCGGCTTTCTCAGCGGAGGGACACCACCCACGGCTCCCCCAGCTGTTGGCTCATTGAAGGCTCAACGTCACATAATTGTTTCTAGAACAAACAGCACAGACACGCCAAGAAGAGCCTGACAGGATGGCCAGGGAGTGTCTCAAACACAGCGCCGGTTGGTAGAAGAGCTTCCTCCAGATCCTCGCCAGTACCGGCTTCTTCCAGCTGTTTAACCTTTGTGGGTCAAGCCGGAGGGCAGTGGGTTGCACCGGGGTTTTGAGTTGCACTTGTTTACGAGTGAGGCTGATTGTCTTCAGAGCACGTGCCTAGCAAGGCACGTTGTGTTGGTCACCATTGCCAGCGTCTGTGCTCCTTGACAGGTGAATGTAGCTTCGGACTGTGCTGTTCACGAAAGAACACAAACGTTTATGACCATGACATCGACAACCACTGAGTGTCTATCGAGACAGGCGCTGTTCCACAATACAAAGCAGTCTCATCTCATTGTCATGACAACCTGTGGGGGAGCTGCGTGTCCTCCCACTGTGGAGATGGGATTACTGAGACAAACAAAAGTTACGGCGCTCACGTAGTACAGCATGTATGGGATGGCAGATCTGGGAATCATTCCTATAGCTGTCAACTAGACATCTGGCTCAATAGAACACTAGACAGATGCTTGGGAGAGTAAGACAGAGGCTTATTCGCTGATAAGGAAAGATGTTCAAGATACATATTGTTGTGTGAGAAAGATGAATGACAAAATAGCATCTTAGGGTGCCGGTGCTGTGGCTCACTTGGTTAATCCTCCGCCTATGGCGCCGGCATCCCATATGGGCACTGGGTTTTAGTCCCGGCTGCCCCTCTTCCAGCCCAGCTCTCTGCTGTGGCCCGGGAGGGCAGTGGAGGATGGCCTGAGTGCTTGGGCCCTGCACCCCATGGAAGACCAGGAGAAGCATCTGGCTCCTGGCTTTGGATTGGTGCAGCACCTGCCATAGCGGCCATTTCGGGGGTGAACCAACGGAAGGAAGACCTTTCTCTCTGCCTCTCTCTCTCTCTCTCTCACTGTCTAACACTGTCAAATAAATAATAAAAAATAGCATCTTAACTGTTATAAATGGCTCCATGTCTGGACCTGCTTCTGCACGTATAGACATTATCTGGAAGAATACACAAGAGACCCGTATAGGATGGACACCACTGACCCTCGCCTATTGGAAGGAGGGTCAGGCAGTTAAGACAGCACTTGTGTCACCTGCATCCCTTCTTGGGGTGCGAGGTTAGAGTCCCAGATTTGTTCCTTTTTAAAAATGCATGTTTTTATGTGTTTATCTGAAAAGCAGAGTTAGAGAGAGGGAGGATCACCTGTTGCTTTAATCCCCAAACGGCTGCAACGGCAGGACAAGGCCAGGTCGAGGCCAGGAGCCAGGAGCTTCCTCCAGGTCTCCCATGTGAGTGGCCGGGGCCCAAGGACTTGTGCCATCCTCTGCTGCTTTCCCAGGCTGTTGGCAGGGAGCTGGATCAGAAGTGGAGCAGTCAGGGCTTGACCCGGCACCCGTATGGGATTCTGGCATCTCAGCATCTCCCCAACTTTATTTGTGATTCCAGCATGCTCTCTGGGGAGCAGCAGGTGATGGCCCAAGCACCTGGGTCCCTGCCACCCACCTGAAAGGCCCAGAGCGAGTTTCTGGCTCCCTCCTTTGACCTGGCCCAGGACTGACTGTCGTGGGCCTTTGGGAAATGAACCAGACGATGGGAGATCTCTCTCTCTCTCTCTCTCTCTCTCTCTGTATCTCTGCTTTTCCAATACAATCAATAAATAAGCACAGTTTGAAGAGAAAGAATTAGGGTGACGGAGGAGAACCTTATGCTTCACTGTATACACGGCTATAGAGTTTAGTTTTTAAAAAATACCGTGAGTATGTATTACTTTAGGAATTAAAAATGAAAACAACCAGGCTTTAATGGACGTAATGGTGTCTGTGTGGTAGAGCTGCTTTGAGCCTTGAACTTGAGGGTTGACACTGAAAGCTGGGCCTCACCTGGGTCCCTCTGTGTCTAATGCGGTGCTCGGCATAGGACACTCGGTGCCTCGCTGGGGATGGAGCCTCCCGAGCCAGCATCCGTCCTGTGCCGTGAGCAAGGGCCCCCCCTGCCTGAAGTCCAAGTCTCTCTTAAATCAACTCACAAAAGGAAAATGGCGTCTGGCTCGTGTGACTCCCAGGACTGCTACAAGAACGGTGCATTTCAGGGAAAATCGTCCCAAGGTTTGGCCTCGGGGAGCTGTGTGGGCATCGCAGCTCTGCCGCCCCTAGGTGTGTGCCCGAGGAGGAAGCGAGCCAGGCTGCGTGATGGCAGGTACATTGTGTATGCAAAGCCGGGCCTTCTGCGCGTGGAAACACGAACACGCCCCCAGTCAGGATCTTTGTTTGAGGCTTGGCAAGGCGTTGCACCAAACAAGCCACTCATCCCCAAATGCAGCCGCGGTCATCCCAAGCCAATCAGAACAGAGCAAACTCAGTGAGTGCTCAAGGAACGGATGAACTGAATGCTTTAAGGTAAATTATTCTTTTCACACTAGGCTGGGGACTTGCGGGTTCTGCCAGGTTCTAGAAAGGAGGAAAGAGTGGGGCTTTCGTGCCATGCGGAAGGAAACCTACCCAACTGCCGCTCTTCTGAAAGCCACCAGAATGCTGAGGTCAGGAGGCAGACGACTCAGCTGCGACCTAAGACGAGACCCCCGGTTCTCAGGGGGGACGGCCGCGAGCTCGGCTGAGCCGAATCTGAGCACGGGAGGAAGGGGCCGCCTTCGAGGGGCCGCAGACAGCAACTGAATCCCAGCCAAAGCTGCCCAGTGACCGCCGAGGCGGAGCGAGGGCTTCTGGGAGCGCAGTCCCCTCCCCAGGAGCCGCGGGCGCAAGGGGAGTTTGTGTTTCCTCCCCACAGATCTCATGGACTGCACGCAGGACAGAGAAGGGAGAAAGCCTCCCAGTGGGGTCCTCTCACACGGGAATCCAGAGCCAGACGCTGCGGGCAGAGCAGAGGCAGACAGACCCGGCGCTGCCCAGGCCCAGCCGAGGACCGCTTCTGGCTGGGGGCAGGTACGCGGGGCCAGCGCTCGGCCCCTGTGGCCAGCGGTCTACCTGGAAGAGAGAATCGCTGGAAGGGAGAAAACAGCCATGGTAGCGCACATGGAAAACGTTTGTCAGCCAGCTTGACATAGTTCGAGCAGGCCTGGAGTCAGGCCAATAAAAAGTAGCACCAACTGAAACACAGAGAGCAAAGTATCACACAGGGAGACGCCCCGCGGAACACGGAACAGTATCACGTAGCGTCACATGTGCGCAACCGGGATCCCGGAAACCGCGGAGAGGAGAAAAGAGGCCGAAGGGAGAGTTCACGAGTGGACAGCTGAGAAGTTCCCCCGACTGCCAGACTCTGATGTGAACACCCGAGAACCCAGGGGAAGCCAGGCGGGAGAAGTGATAAGTAAACCAGAGAACCAACCACACCTGCACTCGGCGTGTTGCACTGCCGAAATACGAAAGTACAAATACGAAAGTGACGTCTTTAAAGAAAAGAAAAATCAACCAACCCACCCGGATCTGTCAACCCAGAGCTCTGTACCCAGGAAAATAGCTTTGGAAAGTGGAAGCGACAGAAAAGCGGTTTTTTGTTTTTGTTTTTCCAGGGAAGCAAGGCTGGGAGAGCGTGTTAGAGCTGTGCACCAGAAGAAAAGTCAAAGGCGAGTCTTCGGGCATAGGGATTAGGAAAGCAGACAGAAAACCGATCTACACCCAGGGAGAGCGTTGAAGTGGCAAAAATGAAAGACAAACTTCCTTGTTTTCTTACTTTTGATCACTCTAAAAGGCAAATGGCTAAAAAAGCAGTAAAAATGCAGCCGAGCAAGTCTACACGGAGAAGTGAAGGAGTGATGGTGACAGCTCTGGGCGTGGGCGAGGGGGACAGGTCACCGCCACCAGGTTCTGGCTGGACAGGATGGGAGTACCTACAAAGGGTAAACAGATCCGATTTTCAGCCTCTGTCCCCATGTGTCCATTCAGGCTTTCTCCCTCTCTGACAGCCTCCTGGGAAGACGCCGTGGCTTTCAATCTCACACTTAGCCCCGTCTGCCCCGCCTACCCCCAGCACCCTCACCTCGCCCCGTCTTCCGAGTGTCCCCTGTCTTCTGGGGCTTTAGAATCTGGCAGAGGCCGGAGTAAGGGTGCTGGTGCCACCGCGGGCTGGGCGTGGACTGAGGTTTGGGGCTTGTTTGGCTTAGGCCACTCGTGGCTCCTGCCTGCCTTCGTCCAACTGATTCTGCCCTTGGTCTACATCCCCAGCCTCTCGCTGCCAGGGACCCCTCTCCGGGTGAGCAGTCCTCTTGGACAGGCCCAAGAATCTCAGGAAACCCAGGCATGCCAGCCAGGACAGGCAGTGGGTGGGGGTCGGCTGCTGGTAGGGTTGCCCCCCACTGCCCTCCTGTCCAGCCGGGACGGGGCAGCAGCAGAGGTTTGCTTTATCAGCAGGTGTCCGGGTGGAGAGTGAGTGACGTCTCGCTGTCTTTCCTCCAGTCCCCGTGAGGCTGTCCTGGGGCTCCTCCTCCCTGCCCGCTGCCCTCTGGGTGGATGACTCGAGCCCAGGGTGGTGTCACTCTGCTTGCTCAGCACAGAGCAAGGGTGGAGCACGTTCCGTCCCTGGCTGGGTTCACTCACAAGCCAGCTTGTGCTTTACGTCTCTTCTACGCCATTGAAAACAGCACTGATGTGACAATGAACTTTCCTTTTTAAGCATTTGTTATTTTATTTATTTATTTATTTATTTTTAGATTATTTATTTATTTATTTGACAGGTAGAATTACAGACAGTGAGAGAAAGAGACAGAGAGAAAGGTCTTCCTTCTGGTGGTTCACTCTCCAAATGGCTGCATTGGCTGGAGCTGTGCCCATCCGAAGCCAGGAGCCAGGAGCTTCCTCCTGGTCTCCCATGCGAGTGCAGAGGCTCAAGGACCTGGGCCATCCTCCAGTGCCCTCCCAGGCCACAGCAGAGAGCTGGACTGGAAGAGGAGCAACTGGGACTAGAACCCGGCGCCCATATGGGATGCCGGCTCCACAGGAGGAGGATTAACCAAGTGAGCCATGGCGTCAGGCCCTGTTATTTGTTTATTTGAAAGGCAGTTACAAAGAGACAGAGGCAGAGTGAGATCGAGAGCGAGAGAGAGAGAGAGAGAGGGAGGTCTTTCATCCGCTGGTTCACTCTCCAGATGGCTGCAATGGCTGGCTGGAGCTGCGCCAATCTGAAATCAGGTACCAAGAGCCTCCTCCAGGTCCCCTACGTGGGTGCAGGGACCCAAGGACTTGGGCCATCTTCCACTGCTTTCCCAGGCCACAGCAGAGAGCTGGATTGGAAGTGGAGCAGCTGGGACTTGAGCCAGCGCCCATATGGGAGCTGGCACTGCAGGCTTTACACCACAACACTGGCCCCAACAATGGACTTGAATTAATCTTCACAAATGAGCCCAGAGGCCGACACCAACAATGTGTAAGAGAAGCCTACAGGGAAGGTTTAGCATCCCTCTCCTGAAAATCCCAAATCTAGAATGTTCCACAACCCAAAAATTTTTTGAGCACGAACATGATGCCACAGCAGAAATCCCACACTAGGAAATGGTGTCTGTCTTGCCCATGGCCACACCTCCCTGAACACGCCCAGTCTCATCTGATCTGGGGAGCTAAGCAGGGTGGGGCCTGGTTAGTACTTGGATGGGGAGAGATGGTGTCTGTGCCCAAGATTATTGAAAACATTGTATAAAGTTGCCCCCAGGCTACGTGTATAACATGTCTATGAAACAGAGATGAATTTCATGTTTGCACTTGGACCCCCTCACCAAGATACTGCATTAACGTAGATGCGAATATTCCAAAACCTGAAAAAAAATCCCAAATCCATAGCACTTCTGGTAGCAAGCATTTTGGATCAAGGATACATAGCATGTTGTAATAATCACATTTTTAAAAGATTTATTTATTTATTTGAACTCAGAGTTACACACAGAGAGAAGGAGAGACAGGGAGAGAGGGAGAGAGGGAGAGAGAGAGAGGTCTTCCATCTGCTGGTTCACTCCCCAATTGGCCGCAATGGCTGGAGCTGGGCTGATCCAAAGCCAGGAGCCAGGAGCTTCTTCTGGGTCTCCCACAAGGTGCAGGGGCCCAAGCACTTGGGCTGTCTCCCACTGCTTTCCCAGGCCATGGCAGAGAGCTTGGTTGTAGGTGGAACAGGCGGGTCTTGATCCGGCACCCATATGGGATGCCGGCAGTGCAGGCGGTGGCTTTACCCACTACATCACAGCGCCGGCCCCCGCATTCCTTTTGATTTGCATAACTAGGTCAAATTTCCCATAGCCGAGTACATAATTAATGGGTGTACATAATTTAGCTGAACATATTATTTTTCAAACATTATTTTATTCTTATAGAGGGTGATGTTTGTGCCTCCAGATTTGAATAAAAGTATGGGGATTTCCTTTTCTCCCTGAAGACACCGGCAACCTACACATGGAGTCCGAAGTCTGGTGCGCTAAGGAGACAGGAAAGTGACAGCACGGACCTTGCCAGCCTGACTACCCCCTGTGATCTGTCCAGCTGCCTTTCCTGCCAGTCAGAGGGGACCACGCCCTGGGCCCCTCCCCTCGGTGCCCCCACCCCCTTGGCAGCACCTTGGGCTGCACCTCCCCTGAACCCCTGTGTGCACATGCCCCTGCAACATGACGGTGCTGCTTTTTAAAATGTATTTGCAGAGTGATAGAGGGAGGCAGAGATGGGGAAGGAGAGGTCTTCATCCACCGGTTCTCTCCTCAAATGGCTGCAACTGGCCCGTGCCAGGAGCTTCTTCCAGGTCTCCCGTGTGATTGACAGGGGCCCAAGCTCTTGGATCATCTTTCGCTGCTTTTCCCAGGCCATTAGCAGGGAGCTGGATTGGAAGTGGAGCAGCCGGGACTTGAACCTGTGCCCATAAGGTATGCTGGCATTGCGGGCAGCAGTGTGACCCTCTACGCCACAACGCCGGCCCTGCATGTGCTGTTTTGATGAAAGCCGCTGACAGAAACCCGCAGCCACGCCTCCAGTCCCCGCCAGCACCAGAGTGGCAGACTCGGGTATTCCGGGCTCTGCAATGCCGAGCGGCAGCGCCCGTGCCGGAACATGCGCCAGAGGGAAGGCGACAGGTGCTCCTCAGAGCAGGGAAGAGGCTCCCGGAGACACGAAGGCTTTCCGGTTGTTTCTCACGGATGGATGAAAGGGCCCCTCGCAAGGCTTCCTTTGGCTTTCTGACTCAGGGCTTGGCTGGCCTCACAGAACCAGCACTCCAGAAGTGGACAAGAGACAAGGAAGTCCACGGGGCAGAGGAGGGCCGGCTGGTGGTCGGCGCTGGAGTAGGGCCAGGCGGGTGTGAGGCTGGGCTGGTCAGCGCAGCTGAGGGGTGCCGATGGTCAGAGGTGCGTGGGGGACTTGTCCCCCAGCCTGGGGAGGAGGTGCGTGGGGGAGTTGTCCCCCGCCTGGGGAGGAGGTGCGTGGGGGACTTGTCCCCCCGCCTGGGGAGGAGGTGCGTGGGGGGAGTTGTCCCCCCGCCTGGGGAGGAGGTGCGTGGGGGAGTTGTCCCCCTCCCGGGGAAGAGGTGCGTGGGGGAGTTGTCCCCCGCCTGGGGAGGAGGTGCGTGGGGGAGTTGTCCCCCGCCTGGGGAGGAGGTGCGTGGGGGAGTTGTCCCCCAGCCTGGGGAGGAGGTGCGTGGGGGAGTTGTCCCCCGCCTGGGGAGGAGGTGCGTGGGGGACTTGTCCCCCCGCCTGGGGAGGAGGTGCGTGGGGGGAGTTGTCCCCCCGCCTGGGGAGGAGGTGCGTGGGGGAGTTGTCCCCCTCCCGGGGAAGAGGTGCGTGGGGGAGTTGTCCCCCGCCTGGGGAGGAGGTGCGTGGGGGAGTTGTCCCCCGCCTGGGGAGGAGGTGCGTGGGGGAGTTGTCCCCCAGCCTGGGGAGGAGGTGCGTGGGGGAGTTGTCCCCCGCCTGGGGAAGAGGTGCGTGGGGGAGTTGTCCCCCGCCTGGGGAGGAGGTGCGTGGGGGAGTTGTCCCCCGCCTGGGGAGGAGGTGCGTGGGGGAGTTGTCCCCCTCCCGGGGAGGAGGTGCGTGGGGGAGTTGTCCCCCCGCCTGGGGAGGAGGTGCGTGGGGGAGTTGTCCCCCCGCCTGGGGAGGAGGTGCGTGGGGGAGTTGTCCCCCGCCTGGGGAGGAGGTGCATGGGAGAGTTGTCCCCCCGCCTGGGGAAGAGCATTTCAGGCAAAGTGAAGAAGCAGGAGCTGCCGGGTGGGGCACACTGCACCTGCTTCCATTGATCAGATTTCTGTCTTTCCATTCATCCGAATTCTGTCTTTCCACCGAGCCTTCCCCTGTCAGGGGTCAGCCTTCCCCAACACACACTCCTTGTGTCCTTCAGTGTCTCCCTTCACACGCGTTCCCTAGCCTCGGCCCAGTGGACCGGATGTGGTCTGACCACACCAGGCACCGTTGCCTGCCTTGAAATGAATGCCGCACCCCAGTCATGAGCTCGGGCCAGGCAGCTCTGTCCCTGCACTTGCGGCTGAGTCCGTCGTGAGGCTCTGCGAGTGCTCTTCACCCCCCCCCCCCCCCCCGTGCTCACGTAAAGTGGACGCTGCTGGCGACTCTGACCTTTGGAGGATATGTGGGTTGGAAGACTAGGGATCCAAAATGACTCCAGTAAGCGACGCCAAACGGTGAAACACAAGGATCCAAGAGAGAGAAAGTGAAACCCGCAGAGGGTCATGGCAGATCCGCTGGCTCCTGTGCGTCAAGGAGCCAGTCTCCTCCACCGGGGCCCTGCATCTCTGTCCCGCTCCAGGGGGAGTCCGGGGAAAAGGCCATCGCCCCGACCTCCGGCTAGATGCTGTCCCCAACCTCCCGCTGAGAAGGAGAATGCTTTGTAGTGGGCGTGTGTGTACATGCATGTGTGTGTGCCCGTGCCCGTGTGTCTCTGGGCACGTGTTATGTGTGTGTGCATGTGTCCATGTATGTGTGCCTGTGGGGGGGGCGTACATAGGTATGTGTGTGGGGTGTGTGTGCATGTGTCCACATGTATGTGCCTATGCCTGTGTGTCGGCGTGTGCGCATGTGTCCACATGTGTGTGCCTGTGTGCACATGCATGTGTGTGTGCCTATGTGTCTCTGGGCATGTGTGTATGTGTGTGTGCATGTGTCCATGTATGTGTGCCTGTGTGGGGGTGTGTGCAGGTATGTGTGGGGTATGTGTGCATGTGTCCACATGTGTGTGCATGCGTGCGTATGTATGTGTGTATGTGTCCACATGTGTGTGCATGTATGTGAGTGTGTGTGCATGTGTCTGTGTGTGTGTAGACCAGGATAGCCTTTTGTCAGGGTTTTTCTGTTCTCAATTTCCCACTGGAAGGATCAGCACGAGGGTGGTAACTGCATCAGATGGGTGCTGCGCCCCGTGCTGGCCAGGAGTGAGTACCAGGTGTCTGTCACCGCGTAACGAACGGCAGCAAACGCAGCAGCCTACGGGACCCATGTATGGCCTTGGTTCCCGTGGCTGGGGAGTCCTGCACGGCCCGGCCTTCCCCTGCTGAGGCTCCCTGCAGTCGGGGAGTCAGCCGGTGACAAACCCGCTCTCCGCCCACTCACTTTCCTGCACAATCCTCCTCCCGGGGGCTAGCGCTGCAGGGCCACAGGGTCAGCCTCTGCTTGCAATGCCAGCGTCCGAGTGGGGCCAGTGGAGCTCCTGGCTCTTGGCTTTGGCTTGCCCCAGGCCTGAGTGTAGTGGCCATTTGAGGAGTGAACCAGAGGATGAAAGATTCTCTCTCTCTCTCTCTCTCTCTCTCTCCCCTCTCTCTCTCTCTCTTTCCCTCTGTCAATTAAATAAATAAAAATCTTTTAAAAAAAGAATTTTTCCTTGAGGTTGTAGAACTGAGAGCCCGGGTTTTACAGCGGCCGTCAGCTGGAGGCTGGGCTCGGCTCCCAGGGGCCAGCAGCGGATCCTGGGGGCCGCCCGAAGCTCCTGGTCTCGTGGCCTCTCTTGGGGTGGCCACTCCATCCACACTTAGTGAGCCTCCCCAGCTCCAGTCTGCTCAGATGGGGTCTCCCAGAATTTCGCATAATCAGAGTGACACCCCATCACCCTTGTCACATTCTGTGGCTTGAAAGTGAGCCACAGGTCTGGCCCACACTTGTGCAGCAGCCCCCACCGGCAGGCTGAGCTCATGGGAGCTGTCTTAGAGTCTGTCCATCACAGGACTAGGCCCCCAGTGGCCAGGTCTCCAGGTCCGCGGAGCACTGACCTGTGCACAAGTGTGTTGAGAACAGGTGCGCCTGCCTTACACACCCTGCACACGCGGATTCCAGCTCAGGGCGTGTGGGGTTGGTGTTCAGCAAGACGCCTGTGCAAGTGGGGCAGACGGAATGAGGTGACTTGGTTACAGAGAGGTGAAACACCTGGCCAAGGTGGAATGTTCCAGCAAACCCGGGCGGCAGCGATGCCAGCGAGGGCTGTGCCAGAGGGTGAAGGAAGGCACAAAGTGGAACACTTGACTCCAGAGCGGAGGGACCTGCGACTGCAGAACGTGTAGTATGTTTTCTGGAAAATGCAGGGTCTCATCAGTGAAGAGCTGCTGTGGGGCCGGCGCTGTGGCAGAGCGGGTTAAGCCACCGCCTGTGTAGCCAGCATCCCTTCTGGACGTCTGAGTCCCGGCTGCTCCACCACCAGTCCAGCTCCCTGCTAATGCGCCTGGGAAAGCAGTGGAAGATAGCCCAAGGTCTTGGGTCCCTGCACCCACGTGGGAGACCGGAAGGAACTCTGCCTTCAGTCTGGCCCAGTCCTGGCTGTTGGGGCCATTTGGGGAGTGAACCACCAGATGGAAGATCTGTCTGTCTTCCCCTCTGTAACTCTTTCTTTCTTTCTTTCTTTTTTTCTTTCTTTCTTTCTTTCTTTCTTTCTTTGACAGGCAGAGTGGACAGTGAGAGGGAGAGACAGAGAGAAAGGTCTTCCTTTGCCTTTGGTTCACCCTCCAATGTCTGCCGTGGCCGGTGTGCTCCGGCTGGTGCACCGCGCTGATCTGAAGGCAGGAGCCAGGTGCTTCTCCTGGTCTCCTGTGGGGTGCAGGGCCCAAGGACTTGAGCCATCCTCCACTGCCCTCCCTGGCCACAGCAGAGAGCTGGCCTGGAAGGGGGCAACCGGGACAGAATCCGGCGCCCTGACCGGGACTAGAACCCGGTGTGCCAGCGCCGCAAGGCAGAGGATTAGCCTATTGAGCCTCGGCGCTGGCTAACTCTGCCTTTCAAATAAGTAAAATAAATCTGTTTTAAAGAGTTGCTGTGAGGCAGTCCCTGGGAACCAGGCGTGTTCACTTCCAACCAGTCGCTGCATGCATCCGATCATCCTTTGCCGACAGGGACACTGGGGATCGGAGGGCTGGAGTACAGACTCCCATGGATACCCTGAGAGGATTCCTAAAGCCTTCCTTGCATCACTGGGACTGGGACGGAGGGCCCACAAGGTGTCCTGGGTCATAGCCCAAGGACTCATGCCCGGAGCTGAAAACCTGCACCCTGGCAACACTGATTACCCGACCAGGGCCTGCAGAGAGGGTCATTTCCTGCAGCGCTTCCTCGTGCCTGGGCCGACTTGTGAGACATCAGAAGCCCCCTTCCTTATTCACTGGCTTGGGGACCTCTGTCCCAGCCAGAGCCCCTGAGCTTGGGTCAGCTGTGGACCCGGCTCTCCACGGCTTCCCTTCCTGGCCGTGACGCATGCCACGGCGACGTGTCTCCCACATCACTCACCAGCTCTCCCGCGGGGCTCAGCCTGTATCAGCCCTGCCAGTTCTTCTCATAGCCTCTGCTCCTTCTTGACACTGAACTTGGTATTCAAAGGAGCTGAGAAGGTTTTAGAGGCTCTGCCCAAGGGCGAACGAGACATCTGGCGAATTTCATACCACGCTCTGCTTTTGAGACAGAGCTGATGTGTAGCTCTGGATGGAGGATGGAGGAGGACTGAGGATGTGGGGTGGGGTGGGGAAGCGTGGGGCAGAGTTAGACCCCTTTCCTGAGAGGCCGCACCTGCCCCACTGCCCCCCACCGCAGGGCGGCTGCCCAAAGCCTTCTCCTGCCCGGAATCAGCCTTCTCCCTCCCCAGGTGGTTCCTGTTCTCTCCCTGCAGCTCCACGTTCTGCCTAACTTAGCCAACAGGTTCAGCGCAAGCTCCGAACAGCTCTCCTTGGGGTGGGTGAGAGTTCTTAGCTACAAGGTGGTGGAATACTTAGGGCAGGATTATACTACTGAACTGAAAACACTCTTTCTTGGCAATTGCACAATTCTTTTATTTCCCCTGTAAACATTTAAACCTGCAATAAAGGTCACATGTGCACAAGGGCGCATTTCAAGGTCACAGCGGAGACCAGGTCCTGGGCTGAGATCGGGCGTTCGGTTGAGGGTCGGGTACGCGTTTGGACTTGGGGACATCAGATTTGGAAGTCCCAGGAGGGCTCTGTGGGTTCCCAGGGAAGTTGCATTTTCTCGGCTGTTCTCTAAGGCACAGAGAATGTCGCTTTGGCTCGAGTCCCATCCTGCAAAGCCAGAGCAGCACCCGTGTTGACCTTGGCACCGGTTGGCTCTTGGGCCCTTATCCACTGTGGTCTGCCCTTGGGCCCCTTCCAACAGGATGGTGTGGGCACGTGGGTGCCGAGTGGCCCAGAAACAGGGGTGACGCACCGGGCAGAGTGGAAAACTACCCATCTCCACTCTCCGTGCAGCGTTCTTGAAAAATGCCGGGGAAGGAGCACCTGCTTCTGTTCACACCCCGCGCGGCGTGAGCTCGTCCTCCCGGCTGCAGTCTCTGTGTTTAGGCACTCCCTTCAGCCAGGGAAACACTGCAGGTCAGTGATGCCACACGGTGCAGAGCTCAACACATCTGGGAGGCGACACGCTAGGACGATGACGCTCGCAGCCACTAAGACGAGCTATGCCTGAGAGTTGCCACCCACCCCACGGCGTCTCAGCAAATAACAGCACGTTTGGGAAACTTGTGTCATTATACAAGTCAGCGATGTTGACTGTGAAAATGTGGGGGTGCAGATAAGCCAGGAGTAAAAGCAAGAAAAGCGCTTGGGACCCCAGAGGTGACTTTTACGGGTTTGCTGTAACTGCTTCCAGAATGTTCTGCCACGGATGGATCAATCATACACCCTATTTAGAACCTGCTTCTTTACTTCATACATTATGAATAATTTATTGCTGCAGTATAATGTTTATGGGCTGTGTTTTATTTCATCATTTAGATGTACCATAGCTTATTTGATTAATACCTTAAACCTTGGATGATCAAGCAGCTTCTAATCTTTCACAGGTATTCTGTAACGATAGCCATGCACATTCATAACCCTTGGTTTTCTGTTCCAGGTTTACAGAATTGCACTGGACATTATCTCCAACTCAGGACATCCTATCTGCATTAATGCATTTTTGAAATTCATATTATTTTCTTTATTTCTTTGTCACATTTATCCAAGTCTCATTCCTTTTCTTCCCATAGATTCTACTTTGTGTGTGTGTGTGAAAGGAAGAGAGATGAAGAAGAGGAGGAGGAGGAGGAGAGAGGCAGAGGGAAGGGGAGAGGGAGAGAGAGCTTCCACCTGCTAGTTCACTCCTCTTATGCAAACGCTGAGGCCGGGCTGGGCTGAAGCTGGGAGTGGCACTCCGTGTAGGTCTCCCGTGGGATCACCCAGGGATCCGAGCACTTGAGCCCTGGCTGCTGCCTGCCAGGGGGCACACGAGCAGGAAGCTGGAGTCTGAAGCAGAGCCTGGACCGGAGCTCAGGCGCTCGGGTATGGGCTGTGGGTGTTCCAGGCGGCGTCTTAGCCACAGTGCCGAACGCCCACCCTTGCTGTCACTTTTGAAGCCGGAGCTGCTCTGAATGTCCATCTTCTGCCTCTTCCTGGTGACGTGGGCTGTGGTCCACGCCCCCTTTCAAACTGGAACATGGACGCGTCTAGATTCTAGAATGGCGTGTGCGTCTCCTTCCACCCCAGCCCACTCGATCGCAGAGCACGGCGAGACCACGCAGCACCGGTGTTGGGACGGAGGCCTGAGACCACAGCACGTTTCTCCTGTGATGGCTCTTTAATGCCAGGTGCCACGTGCCCGCCCTGGGGGGCTCTGACTGCATTTCCTTTAGGCCGTCTCTTAGAACAACATTTTCCCTGCACACACATCATCTTTTCTGTCTGCTGCCAACCACCCACCAGCTTGCTTCCTCTTGGCCATGAGGTAGCCAGGCCAGCAAGGGCCAGCTGGACGCTTGCCCAGTCCAGCCTCTCCTGTTTGCCCAGGATCTCCGTTCTCACCAGGGACAGATGGGGTCCTTGCGTCGGTAAGCAATCAACCTCTCTCCCCTCCCTGACAGCTTTCATTGTTTTACAACACGTAGCTGTCAATTGTGCCCAAATCAGAATTCTTCCGGAGTTAGGTTTTTCTTCCTTTCTGGAGAGCTAGTTCCACTCTTTCTTTATGCCTTCATCGCTTCGAGGACACGCGGGTCGATTCCACGTTATCGTAGAAAATGATGCGACAAACACGGGAGTGGTACTCTTCCCTTCGCAGTAGTGAGGCTGGTGGATCGTGGGGGGGCTACAGCGTTAGGGTCCGGGGCATGTTCATACTGGTTTCTATAATGGCTGCATTAATGACCACCTTCACAACCCTGGAGCATGACCCACCCGTAAAAAGACAGAAATCCTGCCATTTGCAGCGACGTTGTGCTGAGCGACACACGTCTGACCCGGAAAGGCAAACACTGCCTGTTCTCAGTGTTGTGGGGAAGCTAAGTAAGCTGATCTCACGGAAGTGCAGGGACAGGGTTGACTGGCGCAGGCGGGGAGGGGAAGGCGTGGAGAGGCCCACAGCTCCTACAGTGTACAAACCTACAGCTAGGCGGGGAAGCAGTTCTAGCCTGCAGGACGGGGGGGTGACTGTTAATTACTCATCGGCTACTTCACAGTAGTTGGAGGAAAGGATTTTGAATGCTTCCATTGCAGAGAAGTGATAAATGCTTGAGACTAGGGCTGTGCTAACTGTCCTGATTTGATCGTCTCACATCGTACACATGTGTTGAAATATCACAGAAGTGTGTACAGTTTTATGTATTAAATGAAGACAAAAAACTGAGCTTAATCACACCCATACTTGGAGCCACAGTTGGAGCCCATTTTCCCGACACAATTCCCCGGATCCTGATAGACGGGCTTTGTTTGCATCCTCATGAGGTTTCCCTGTCCTTGGGAGCATGCGGGTGAAAGTGAACCTGGCTGCTGCGTGAGTCAGGGCCCTGTGTGGACTCGCTCTCGGATTCTGCACAAACGGAGCTCTTCGCTTCTGTCCGCTCTGCGCCTGCGTCTGGGATACCACGCGCCGTGCACTTTCACTCCCACTCTGCCCACCCCCCCCCATGGTGGGAATCCAGGCAGGCTGCTCGCTCAGGAATCGTTTGGGGTGGATAAGAAGTCCAGGGAATGTGGGGGAGGCACCCTGTGTCCGGGGTCCCAGTGGAGCTTAACAGAGCCAGTCCCCACTTTGTATGCACCCCCAGAGTCCTGAGCTGATGCACCTCGTGACTTGGGCGTGCTCAGATTCTGGGTGTGAGTTTGATCCAGCTAAAGATTCTGGGGAAGCAGTTCTAGCCTGCAGATGCAGCTCCATGCCTGATGTGTGAGGTTCACACCTGAGGTCTGTGGTCCTCCGTTCTGACCTGTGCACCCCACAGTGGGGAGAGGGATGTGGTAGGGGTGGGAGTGGGGCAGGAGGAGCCTGGGTGTTCACCTCCCTGCCCCGTCCCCATCTTAGTCTGATTCTGGTCAAAGGACCATTTACTGCCATCTTCACTGTGATCCGGGGGTTATTATGTCTCGAGATCGTCTGATGGGTGTGGGCACCCCAGTCAGTGGGGTAAGGAGGAGCAGGCGCCGACTGGAAGCCACACAGCCGGACACGGAGAGTCAGCGCAAGGCAGGGCACAGACTGGGAAACGGGTGTCCGAGGATCGCAGCAGGGCAGTGGCTGGAGACGCACGAATATGGATCCTATCGAATGTTGGCCGCTCTGCAGGGTCACGGAGAGGCAGCGAGCACGGGTGCTTTGCATCCTGGGGACTGAACTGATATGGTGACATTTTTATGTCCCTGGTGTGGGGACCCTGCCAATTCTCAAGGTGTGCGTGGAAGCAGTCAAGCGGGGGGCTCTGGGTGGCCTCAGGCCACGTTTTGTGTCTGCGGGGCTCAGCTGCACAAGTCCAGGGACTTGCATTTTATGTGTGACCGATGCGCTTGCTGATGAGCAGCCAAGACACAGTGTTCGGGGACTGACACTGACGAGCTCCTGACGCGCACTGGGTTCACTTCCCGGTGTCCGGGAACACAGAGGGCTGGAAATCTCCATCCAGCCCTGGACCAGGGCTCCTGAGAGTCTTGTCTGGGGGCAGGTCCTCCCTCCCTCCCTTCCTAAAACAGAATTACAGAGAGAGGGAGAGACATTAGAGATTAGAGCGAGTGAGATCGTCCCTCTGCTGGTTCACTCCCCAAATGGCCACAACAGCTGGAGCTGGGCTGATCTGAAGCCAGGAGCCAGGAGCCTCCCCTGAGTCTCCCAAGTGGGTGCAGGGACCCAAGCACTTGGGCTATCCTCTGCTGCTTTCCCAGGCGCATTAGCAGGGAGCTGGATCAGAAGAGGAGCAGCCGAACTGCACCGAATGGGCACCCATATGGACGGAAGAGCTGCTGACAGCGGCTTAACCCCCTATGTCACAGCACCAGCCCCTCTTTTTTTCTTACAAGTACATTGTGTAGTCTTCAACTGAGCGTGGTTATTAATTGTAGCTAATTTTTAAAAAATCAACTTTAGAGAAATCTAATTTACATACAATGAAATGCATCCACTTGAAAAAGGTTTATTTATTCATTTGAAAGGCAGAGTTACAGAGAGAGGGGGAGAGAGATAGAGATAGAGATAGAGAGAGAAAAACAGAGAGAGAGAGAGAGAGAGAGAGAGAGAGATCTTTCACCTGCTGGTTCACTCCCCAAGTGCTGGCAACAGCCAGGGCTGGGCCAGGTTGAACCGGGGCAGGAGCGTCATCTGGGTCTCCCACGTGGGTGGCAGGGGCCCGAGGACCCGGGCGATTTTCTGCCGCTTTCTTAGGTGCATTAGCAGGGAGTCGGATGGGAAGCAGAACACCGTGAACTTGAACTGGTGCGCTGACCTGGGATACCGGTGTCACAAGAGGCAGCTTACTTAACTCTACGCCACAACTCTGCCCGATTTGTAACGTCAGCCCAGTGAACGTTGGTAAGTATGCCACTTATATAACAGTGGTGCCCACCAAAAGCTAGAACCTTTTCATCATTCCAGAAAGCTCTGCGGTGCTGCTTTGCCGTCAACCTCCACCAACAGCCCCTCCCCTCCAGGCACCGCTGAGCTGCGTTCTGTCGCCGCGGGCTGGATTTGGTTGCTCTGGATTTCAGGGCGATGGACAGAACTAGGGCAGATTCTGCGCGCTTCTTTGGCTCAGCCGAATACCTGTGACACGCATTCGAGCTGTGCTTGCCAGGAGTCACTCCCCCCGCAGTTGCATCTCTTCCTACCTGACGCGCGCACACCCTTATCCAGGTGGGAAGCTGTGGGCTGTCCGCTGCTCTCTCTGGAGTGTCAGCGCATCTCCTCGGTCGGTCTTCCCAGCCTGCGAGTTTTCCAATAATTGATAATACGCGCTCCTCGTGCTAAGTGTGAGCGACCCCTTTCCCTTTCACTGGCCCAGATGTGCTAATACCCTGCAGCTGTTCACTGATGTGTGACAGTTAAATAACTTGCCACATACCTACACGGGAGGTTGTCACGATTCTGCAGGCTGAGAAACATCTGACCATGGGCTGAACAAGGCCCCTGAGGTCATTCCTTCCTGCCCTGCCAGCTGCAGGTGGGACTCGAAATTTAATGCTTCTGTAGCAGCCTAGTTTTTACGTTGGTGAGTTTGTACGGCCTGCAAACGATGTCACACATACATAAATGTCAGGAAAAAAAAGGTTCCCCATCCCTGATAGAGGCATGGGACCATTTTGCTGTCTGCATTTTAAAAAGGAAATAGAAAAATTTCAGAGCACGTTGCACTAAGCAGTGTGTTGTGTGTGTGTGTGTGTGTGTGTGTGTGTGTACAATGGGCCACGGTGTAAAATGTGCTTTTTGTTGTGGGTCTTGGACACAAGCAATGTTGAGAAACGCTGGTCGGGAGGAGCTCCCAGGGGCCCCTCCTCCCCCTCTGCACAGAGGGAGGATGTGTCTCCCGCAGTCCCGGGAGAGCCACCTGCCTGTCACAGGGTCCCCCCGTGGATGACCGGACTCTTCCTCCCTCCTTCTCAGGACAGGCATGGGCTGGCTGCCACCTGCCCTGCTCTGGCTGAGTCCAACCCTTGCATTACTGCTGCGCCAGCTGGCCACCCATGGGCGTCACTGGCACAGCTGGACCCCCCATCCTCCCCACAGTGACGCAGCCACTTGGGCTGTTCCGTGATGGCAGTCTCTACCCATGGCTGGACCCTCGTCCCACTCCAGCTGGCCACTGTCGGCTGGTTCTACTGGTTTAAGACGGGGAAGTGAGGCCTGGACTGTAGGGCCTGGGACCTGTGCCAGGCGGCGTGGCAGCCAAGGAGGTGACCTGGTAGTGCAGCTCTGCAGAAGTGGAGTCCTGGTGGCTGAGGGAGGAGCCAGGATCAGAGGGAGGGAAGAGGGGGAAGGCACCGATGGGGAAGAGAACACAAGGTTGACCTTGGGAGGCCTTGGGTCAAGGTAGCTGTGCCATGCAGATCAGCTCAGGAGCATACAGATAGGCTCTGAATCGGAGAAGGCACCAGAGGCCCATGTGGACACGGGGTGTCAGGCTAGCCGGCGGGAGAGAGCCCGGTGGCCCAGCTGACCCCACCAGGCCTTGCCTGGGCCCCTGCCCATCAGCAGCTCTGTTCCCTGACGTTGCCTCTCCTCCTGGGGGTTGTCAAACTGGACCGTCTGAACCACACAGCTGATCAACCCCAGCTGCTAGTCCTTCTGCAGGTCCGCTTTGGGGAATCTTTGGGGCTCTAGGACACCCCATCTTTCCTGAATCTGACTCCCATAGGACAGTCCCAAGCAGCACCCGTTCCTCCCGCATATGATCCGTAGTGAGAAACAAGCAGGCAAGCAGGTGGGGGTCCCTAGCTGGGGCTGGCTGTGGACACGTTTGCACCACATCGTCTTTAGCACGGGTGGGAGACGGGGCCACCTGCGAGGGTCAGGGGCTTGTCCGCTCCTTGAGGCTCTGTGGACAGGGTGGGCCTCTGCCCCGCCTGTGAGAATGCTCCTGACTTCCGTGGGCACCCAGCAGGGCGGCGACGCACTGTGCGAGGATGCAGGCTCTCTTCCTGTCCAACCCGACACGGCCTGCAGCAGGTGTTCAGCCCAGGGGTTGAGACGCCTGCGTCCCGGTTGGAGCGCTTGTGTTGGATTTCTGGCTCCCGCTCGTGGCTCCAGCCTGCCACTGCCCAACCAGGAAGGCAGCAGTGCTGGTTCAAGTGGTTGGGTCCCCCCACGCACGCGGGAGACGTGGATTGAGTTCCTGGCTGTCGGCTTCACTCCTAGTCCGCTCCCGGCTGCAGCTGGCGTTTGGGGAGTGAGCTGGAGATGGGCAGTCTCTGTTTCTCAAATATGCGGATATTCATGCGTGAACGTTTTTGCTGTTTTGAAACCAGAGGGGACGTCGCTTCCTGCAGGGTCTGAGTCCACCCGTACAAGGATGGACTGGGTCTGAGGAAAGGTGAGTGCGCCGCTCGCCCGTTCCCCAGCCTCCCGATCCCGGAGACAATCAGACGCAGCAGGGAGCCAAGTCTAGCGAGGACTCATTTATTCCATGCCTAACCGAACCTTTTATAGCACAAAACTGCAGCGTCATTGGGGCAGGGCTAAGAACCAACCAATCACTTAAAAGGTCACTTTATGGGGGGTTTTCTATAGGACTAGCCATATGTCTATACTAGTCTTGTTACCTCCCCTGATGTTGCGTAGCCAATTAGCTTGAGTTCCGCCCATCTTACGTCCTCTGGGCGCCATCTTTTTTGCCCCTCCTTGGTGCCGCCAGTCCGGGGGCCACGTGCGTGCACGCCGGGCCCCTCCCTGCGCTGCCATCCCCGGGACACCTGCCGGCTGGCTCCTCGGGCCCTGGCTTGGGTTAGTTCACGGGCTCGGCTCCACACGGCTCCGTTCCGTTCCGCGCAGCTTGGGCGGGGGCACCCGCGCATGCGGAGCCCCCAGGCCTGGCCTGGCCGCACCATGGCCGTGCTCATGCCCCATAGCTTCCTCTTCTATTTCTCCAACAGAGCCGGGGACCTGGGCACCGTGGAGGCTGATTGCAGAGTTGCTGAGTTGGGCTGGAGAGCCAGTGAGGTCTTCTCACTTCTTACAATGGACGGTTCCTTCTGCTTTTAGTATCATGCAACGGCCACGCGTGAGCATCTCCATGGATCCCGCATCTGGGTGGGCTCTGGCTCTTCCCAGGTGGCAGGTGCGCTCTGTAGCAGCTGCACCTCCTGTTCTGGCGCTCGCCGCGGGGGGAAGACAGCACCAGGGTGGCCGTGTACGCCCTGCTGGGGGAGGGGCTGTGGGTGGTAGGCAGGGCAGGGGGTGGGTGGGGGCATTCAGGCGCCATGGGAACAGGATGCACTGAGGGAGTTAAAGGACAAGAGTGGCAGCCGTGTCCGCCCATTTAATTAAGTGAGTAACAGCTGCTGGCTAAATGCAACTTCAGGGAGAGGGGTCCCTCTGGAGCTGGCGGCAATGGAAAGTGACAAGGGCTGGGGCAGCGGGGTGGGGTGGGCAGGGCTGGTGCACTTGAAGTCTCTCAGGTGGGAGAGAAGACAGAAGCCTGAAGTTGGGCCGGCAGAACACGGCCCTGGCTCAGCCCCAGCTGGCCGAGTGACCGTGACGGGGCGGCACACGCCTGCGGTGTCTTCACACATCCTCGTCCATCAGAGCACTGGACGGGAGACCCCAGAGGTCCTGCAGACACTTTGAGTCTGGGGTTTTCTGTGTGTTCTCACGTTGCACGGCTGAGGGGAAAGAACAGGGAGGGCCGAGGCCGGAGCTGAGGGAGCCCCTCGGGCAGCTCAGCCGGGCAGATGCTGCTGAGACCATCCTGGCACAGCCTGGGGAGCACACGAGGGCCAGCCGGGCCCTGGACGCCCTGAAGTTCTCAAGCCGCAGGGCATGAGATTCTCCAGTTTGTCTAGTTTTTCAGTGACGCGGCCATTGAGGACCTGGGGACAACCCCCTTGTCTTCTGCACCGAGGTTGTCACATACAAGTGCGTCTCTCATCATCCTGGGGACGGGCGCTGCGGCACAATGGGTTAAGCTGCCGCCTGGGATGCTGGCGTTATCAGAGCGCCAGTTCAGCTCCCGTGGATGTGCCTGGGAAGGCAGCGGAAGATGAGCCACGTGCTTGGAACCCGGCCATCCATGTGGGAGACCCGGATGGAGTTCCCGGCCCAGGCCAGGCTGCTGTGGCCATTTGAGGAGTGAACCGGTGGGTGGAAGATCTCTCTCCCGTTCTGTCGGTCTGCCTTCCAAACGAACAAGTCGTTTACAAAAGGCAACTATGCTTTGCGAAAGTAACACGTAAATGGTCCGTGGTCTGAAAACGTGGTTTGTTATCCGTGGAGGTGACTAGTGACACACGTTGCAAACATCCACGTGCACTGGGGTCACACACGCAGGCAGTGCTCTGGGGACTCAGCATCTGCCACAGCTCCGGGAGGACCCCTGGTTCCATCGCTCTCTGTTCCTGTTTTCTCCACGCGGAGCGAGCTGAGCAGGCCTCCAGACCCGCCGGCCAGCAACAGACTCAGCTGCAAAGCCCTTTTTTTAATTTTCAAAAAGGGGTGGAAATTTTATGTTATTTGGAAAAATGCGTGTCCCAAATTATAAAATTAAGACTGCATGGGAGTTAGACTGAAGTTGAAAAATAGCTAAATGGGCCGGCGCCGTGGCTCAACAGGCTAATCCTCCGCCTTGCGGCGCCGGCACACCGGGTTCTAGTCCCGGTCGGGGCACCGGATTCTGTCCCGGTTGCCCCTCTTCCAGGCCAGCCCTCTGCTGTGGCCCAGGAGTGCAGTGGAGGATGGCCCAAGTGCTTGGGCCCTGCACCCCATGGGAGACCAGGATAAGCACCTGGCTCCTGCCTTCGGATGAGCGCGGTGCGCAGGCCGCAGTGCGCTGACCACGGCAGCCATTGGAGGGTGAACCAACGGCAAAGGAAGACCTTTCTCTCTGTCTCTCTCTCTCACTGTCCACTCTGCCTGTCAAAAAAAAAAAAAAAAAAGAAGAAGAAAAGAAAAATAGCTAAATGAAAACTATCAAGTGTTGAAATATTGTTTTTTAAAATTTGCTTTTCTCCCCTTCAAATGCTGAGAGAGAGAGAGAAGGGGGGGCGGTGAGGGAGGTATGGTCCATCTGCTGGTTTACTTGCCACATGCCTGCCATAGCGGGGGCTGGGCCAGGCCTAGCCGGGAGCCAGGAGCTCCGCGCAGGTCTCCCAGGTCGGGGCAGGAACTTGAGTACTCGTGCCACCAACTGCTGCCTCCCTGGCTGTGTTAACAGGAGGCTGGAGCAGCCGAGACTGGGAAGGAGCTTCGCCGGGAGGCGGGAGTCCCAGGGCTGCCCCGTAGGTGGATTCTTACAGACATGAGCACAAGCCCAGCGCTGCCCGAAGCTCACAGAAATGCTCCACTGTCCTCTGTGCTCCCTCCAAGATGGGAACACGGACGGAATGTGCTCCTTCAGGGCTCCGTTTCTGTGGGAGAGGTGCTTCTTGCAAAGTAGCTCAAATCAGCTTTCACTTTAAAAGCTGATTGAACTAGGACCAGCGTCGTGACGTAGCAGGTAAAGCTGCCACTGCGACACTGGCATCTCATATGGGTGCCTGTTCAAGCTCCGGCTGCTCCACTTCCGATCCAGCTCCCTGCTAACGGCCTGGGAGAGCAGCAGACGGTGGCCCAGGCACTTGGGCCCCTGCACCCACGTGGGAGAACTGGATGGAGCCCCAGGCTCCTGGCTCCTGGCCCTGGCTGTGTGGCCATCTCGGGACTGAGTCAGCAGATGGAAGATTCCTCTCTCTCTCCATCTCTCTCTGTAATTCTGACTTTCAAATAAATAAATGCATTTTTTAAAAAAATAAATAAAAGTTGATAAACTATAAACAGAAAGCACATTTTTGTAGTTTGGGGTTTTGCCCAGGAGTAAATAACAGAATATCATAGATGGTGGCTTAACAACAGGCACGTCATTTAAAAAAAAACTTGAAAAAATACTTATTTATGTATTTTAAAGAGTTACAGTAGTTGGGGAGGGGAGAGAGAGAGAGAGAGAGAGAGAGAGAGAGAGAGAGTGCACGCTCTTTGGCGTCTCTTCTTAGAGGGAGTCTAATGGTGTCACAAAGGCCCCGCCCTGGTGATCTCCTGTGGCCCGGATCCGTCCCCATCACCCTGCCTGTGTGCAGAGACCGGAGACCTGCAGCAGGTGTGTGCCAGGGCAGCCAGATGTTCAGTGCGCAGCGCGCGTTTTGTGCACAGCCATCCTGCAGTGTCCTCGGAAGACGGCTCTGGGACCCCCTGCAGACCCCAGGCTGCACGGGGGCGGGGTGTGGCCTTTGCCTGTAACCTGCCACACCCTCTCTGCATCTCTGTGACACCTAAAACGACGTGGGTGCTGTGCAAACAGTCGTCACCCTCTACTGCTCAGGGAATAAGGGTGAGAAAAAAAGAGGCTGCCTGGATTTAGTAAGACGTAAGTTTTCCAAACGATCTTTGACCTGCGGTCGGTTGAGTCTTGGACGCAGGCTGCACAGGCACAGAGGGCTGATGGCACGCGTTCCACGTGATTTCATGTGAGTGCCTGACATCTCCCGTGCACCTTCTGAGCCACCTTGGACACCACTGGGCAGCAAAACCAGGACGCCCCAGCCAGTGCCTGGGAAGAGGTGGGTGGAGCCTGGGGACTCAGAGCCTCCCTGGGTTTGGCCATGGCTGTTGGCAGGCACTGGTGGCAGGTCCAGCTATGTGGGTCCTCTGCCTTGACCCCAGGCCAGCCCTGCACACCTAGGGGAGGTGTGGGTCAGACGGCAGTCCATCTCTCTGCCTGGAAGCTGACTGTCCCCAGAGCAATCGCACAAAGAGCCGTGCGGGAGAAGGTTGTACCCAGGGAAGCCAGGTGTGGGGCCAGCAGGGATTCCTGGAGGCCTCGCCTTGCCGCTGAGTCTCCCGCTCTGTTCCACGTAGATGCTGCTCAACACAGGCTCCCCTGGGACTCTCCCAGCCCTGGCTCGTCTGTGTCCGCACAGCAGGCCCCCCCGGGGGAAGTGCCCCCCCCCCCCCGCACCTTCCCTTTCTGCCTAGGCACCAACTCCTGCATGACCTTCCTAGAAGGTCTGAGCCCGGAGCTCGCAGCACACATTCCATGTGCGCTGTCCCCCGTCCTTGTGTCACCGCCGCTGAGATGGGGAGGGCCCGAGGTTAGCACAAGCGGCAAACGACCCCTCCTTGAACTTGCCCGGCTGGGAAGGTGCAGGAGTGTTTGCTGATTGGATCGGGCCGGATCTCAGCTCTCGCCCGGCACCAAGCTGAGTGATGGACATTCCTTCCCTGGGCCAACGGGGCATTTGGGTGTCACTACGAGTCACCGACATGGCATCCACAACAGGGCCCCAAAGCGGAACCGGCCCCTGTCAGGTAGGAGACAGGAGAGGAGCCAGTTACGGGGCCGGTACCTGGCGGGTTCTTCCAGCACACTATAAAATGTTCGCAGCAAGGCTCTGAGCTCAGTATTTGTGCCCCCATTTGCAGATGTGGAAGGTGAGTCTTGGGGGGATCGTGTACCTTGCCCAAAGCCACACGATTAACAAATTAAAAACTGGAGGTTGACTTTGTCTTTAGCTTTTAATTTCAGAGTAGTTTTTAACTTAAAAAACCAAGATTGTGCCGTAGTACGGAGTTGTCATGGATTTCACACCAGCCTCCCCTGTTGTTGACATCTCCTAATAGTGACAGATATTGTCACAATCACACCCAGATTTCCCTATTTTTAAAAAAGAATTTCTTTAAAAAAAGATTTATTTATTTGAAAGTCAGAGTTACAAAAGGGCGGCGGGGAGAGAAATCTTCCATCCTCTGACTCACTTCTTAGGTGGCTCCGACAGCCACCGCTGGGCCAGACCAAAGCCAGGAGCCAGGGGCTTTGTCGGGGTCGCCCACGTGGGTGCAGGGGCTCAGACATTTGGGCCATCTCCTACTGCTTTACCCAGACCATGGACAGGGAGCTGGATTGGAAGTTGAGTAGCCAGGACTCGAACCAGCGGCCGTATGGGATGCTGGCGTTGAGATGGTGGCTTTACCCCTGTGCCATGACACCAGCTCCCCCTCCCATTTTTTCAAATCCAAACTTCCTGTGTCCCTCCCACCCCTCGGAGCCTCTGGTGACCATAGTCGGTGTTCAGATTGAGGATGGTGCTTTTTTCTTTTTCTTTTTTCTTTTTTTTTTTTTTGGACAGAGTTAGACAGTGAGAGAGAGAGAAAGGTCTTCCTCCTGTTGGTTAACCTCCCAAATGGCCGCTACGGCTGGCATGTTGCGCCGATCCAAAGCCAGGAGCCAGGTGCTTTTCCTGGTCTCCCATGGGGTTCAGGGCCCAAGCACCTGGGCCATCCTCCACTGCACTCCCGGGCCACAGCAGAGGGCTGGCCTGGAAGAGGGGCAAGCGGGACAGAATCCGGCGCCCCAACCGGGACTAGAACCTGGGATGCCGGCGCTGCAGGTGGAGGATTAGCCTAGTGAGCCGCGGCACCAGCCAAAGTGTTTGTTCTTTATATGGTGTGCTGTAGCTCCATCCGTTTTGCGGCAGACGACAGGATTTCAATCTCTTTTACGTCTGAATAGCGGTCCATGGCGTGCACAGGCCGCTCTGCCTTCCTCCATCTGATGACGGACGCCTCGGGGATCCGGCTTTGGCTTTGTGGTGGAGCAGGTGTCTGAGTAGCGAGCTCGAGTCTCTTGGTCACACACCCAGTAGTGGCGTTGCTGTATGAAAGATGCTTCCAGCGTGTTAGACATCTACAAATATATTTAATCAAGGTGAATTTCAGAGGAAAGATACCCTTTGAATGACGTGAACTGAATACATTCATGGATTCACAGAGCGCCGCCTGTATGCAGCTTGGCCCTGTGAGCCCCTGCTGTGATTTCTGGGGCAGGAAGCTTCTCTCCATCCAGTCCAAAGTGGTGTCCCTCAGTTCCCGCAAGCCTCACGCCAGAAGTCAGGCATTTACCGGACATTAAGCAGGGACTTTAGGGGGCTGGCACTGTGGCATAGCAGGCTAAGCCTCCACCTGTGCTGCTAGTATACCATATGGGCGTCAGTTCGAGTCCTGGCTGCTCCACTTCTGATCCAGCTCTCTGCTATGGCCTAGGCAAATATGCAGAAGATGGCTCAAGTGCTTGGGCTTCTGCACTCACACAGGAGACCTGGAAGAAGCTCCTGGTTCCTGGTTTCAGATCGGCCCAACCCCAGCCATTGCAGCCATAGGGAACAAACCACCAGCTGAAAGATCTCATGGTATCTCTCTCTCTAACTCTGACTTTCAAATAAATAAATCTTTAAAAAAAGTCAAAAAGCAGATGGCTGTATGTATGTGGATTACTAAAGTCTGGGGCAGGGAGGAGGGAGTTTGGTTCCCAGGTACCAAGTCAGAGTTAGCACAAAGGAATATGTTCCAGTGTTACGCGGCACAGTGGAGTGACCACAGTCCATAAAAACCTGTCATGTACTGTAGGAGCAAATAAAAGTCCAGATCTCCAAGGTTCCCATCGTAAGGTCGTCTCAGAGAGGGGAGAGCGTTGATTGTCCTGACTTGATCAGCATGCACCTTGCATCCAGGGATTGAGATGTTACACTAGAGCTCTCAAAAACGTACACTTATTGTTAATACAATATGTAAAAGAGCACACAAAGAGGGACGCAATGTGATTGGTCACCAGGGAAATGCAGATGAGGCATCAGCCACACCCCTAGGAGGGCTGTAACAACTGCATACAGGAGACAGGAAGTGCTGGGAGATTCGCGAGAGGCTCGTGGGAACGGGAAGTGTGTGCGCTCCTAGGATGAGAGGCTGCAGCTCTCAAAGCACGAAGTGTGAGTTGTAGGATGCAGCTTGTCCACTCCCAGGGTGCACCTGAGAGAAAGAAACCGGACACCACACAAAAGCTCGCACCCGGGTGCTCACCGCGCTGTCACTCGGAAGAGCCCGCGTGGGAGCAAGCCTAAGTCCACCGACAGAGAAAGGGAAGGAAGTGCAGCGTCGTCCTACGGTCACTTTGTCACCTGACAATAGCGGAGGGGAGCCCCGCGCCTGCTACAACACAGAGCGGCAGGACAACCTCTCGTTAAGTGAAGGCAGCCAGTGACAGGGGAGTGCGGAGAGCAGAATCCCATTTGCACGGGATGTCCCAAACAGAGGCATCTTTAGAGACGGAGAGTGGATCAGGGGCTCCCGGGGCATGGGAGGTGAGAGGGGAGATGAATAGTTCAAAATCAGACACAGGTGATAGCGCGTAATATCGCGGATGCACTGAGCGCTTTGGTTTGTACGTGGAAATGGGGAAACTTTGTGGTGCGTGAACTGTGTCTCAACAAAGCTGTTAGTAAACTGAAAAAAAAAAAAAAAAAAGGAAAAAAGCCAAAGAAGGCAAGGAAGAGACATTCCTCTCTCTGGCCCTACCGGGCTTGTTCCTGCAGGCGACTGGTCGACCGCAGTGTCTCAGGCCCCAGGCACCTCCCATGCCAGGCTTCTGCTCAGCCCTGTCCACCGCCCTCACCCCACGCTCTTCCCACTCCGCCTGGCAGCCCTCCTCCCCCACCACCAGGGCCCAGTCTCCCCGCCCTCACTGCTCCCCACGGTGTCCGTGGACCGGCCTGGCGGGCGGCCTCGATCTCTTGTCTGTGCCCACAGGCACTGAAGTTCCGGGCCGCGTGTCCGTCTTCCTGGTGACGCTGAAGGCCCTGCAGGACCGGGACACCACCCTTTGTTTCTGAGTGCCCCGTGGCCGGCACGGGCCTGGCTGACAGAGGGGTGGGGTCGGTGTGGGTGGCACCCACCCGGACACCTTCCGTAATTCCTGGGGGAGCCGAGGCAGACGTCAGTGCCCCTTTCTTTGTGGCCCGTTTCCTCCTTCCTGTTAGATTCTGGGTGGGCGATCAGGTGCGCACGCAGCTGGGCGGTGAGCCTGCTTCTGTGGACCTGTGGCCGTTGGGTGCTGTGTTGAGCTGTGGCGACTTCGTGCGCCCACTTAGGACAATCACCTTGCAGTTTAGAGGGAAAAACCCCAAGGCTAGAAATCCGGAAACCTGAGATTCTACTAACCCGATCTGAGAAGGACGGGCAGGTTCTGCTGGGAATTCAGGTGCCAAAAATTCAAACAGCGACGTTTGGCCCATCAACGTTGACGCGCGTACTCCGTGTGAACTGAGTTCACCGATTCCCCAGTGGCGAGAAAGCTGGGTCAGAAAAGTGAAGACGAACGTTTGCTGCCCGAGTGCCAGACGCTCTCTGCAGCGTCTCGGGAGTGTGACGGGAAGTCCTGATGGCCAGCTGCTCCGTCCTGGCCTTTCTTAGCTCCTTCAATTAGGACTTCCGGTTGTAAACACAGAAAACCCTGTGAGCTGCCTCAGAGGGGCCTCTGTGAACCAGGCCTGGGGCTGCTGAGCCTCAGGGTGGAGTGGAGCCGACCACGGGCTCCGGGGGACCCTCGGGGAGGCCAGTGCTGGGGACCCCTAGCTTCTGCTCCCGCGGTCCCTGCGTGAGCCTCTTCCCTGCCGCAGTCACCGCGTTCTACATGGCGCCCCAACCGCTCCCGAGTCCGCGTCGGCGCCATCCAAGACAAGGGTCAGCCTCACTCAGAGACAGGCTCACCTCCGGGTTACACATATGTGTGCATGGGTGCACGCGCACACACACACACACACACGGGCTCTGGCTGATCAGTTTCAGAAGAGACCCGCCTCCTCAGGACACTCAAGGGTGCTCAGAGTCTCCCTCCTTGGCCCGACGTCCATCAGGCGTCCAGGCCACTGTCATGGACCTGGATGTTCCCAGGACGCCCCAGAGGGGAGGGTTAACCCCAGCAGGAGGAGGGGCTGCCGGGAAGACAAAGCAGTTCGGTCCTCACCCCGGTTCCTCCTGAACAACTCAGACACCGCCTTGCCATGACCGCACCGGGGTTTCCCTCAGCGCGCTGCACACGGCTCGTTAACAGCACACAGTCGGTTCCGTTCTGACCGAACGGCCCCATATTTTATTCTCCTTCTGTTTCTTCAAGAAGGGCACTTGGTCCCTAGCAATGTACGCATTCCCATGCTGCACTGTGGGCTATTCCGTAGCCTACACTGGGCGAAGTGGAGCTTCCATGGAGACGGGGTGCAGGGTCCCGGGGACGAGGGTGGGGTCCAGATCTCAGACGCTGCCCAGAGTTGACCGGCACTGCCCGGGTGGACTGGGGTGGGAAGTGGGAGTCGGGCTGGATGCCTCTGTCCCCCGACTCTGGGAGGGGCGGGAGGAGTCCATTTAGCTGTTTGCACAGTGCTCTAGGGCTGGCTCACGGGCGCCTGGACTTGGGTGTCAGGAGATACATTCACACCCGTGAGCGACCTCAACCCCTGCTACTGTGCAGCCTGAGCCTGGGGGAGGGAGGAGGACTTTGGGACCCAGAGCTGGGGGACTGCCGGGCCAGGGAGTCAAGGGGCCTGGCCATCAGGTGACCGCTGGGAGGGAGGAGGTGGAGAGGCCGTGGCTGGCAGATGTCCACGGGCTCCTAGGTCCTGAGCTGCAGACTCAGAGATGGGCTCAGGACCGGGCAGGGGGCCTGAGTGCGAGAGGAGGCCGAGGTCAGCTGTGCTTCTTAAAGGGTGCAGAGGGCAGGGGGAGGGGCATCGTGGGGCAGCGACAGCGACCCCAGTACCGTCCCTTGGGGGTGCCAACAGCGATCTTGCCTACTGCGATCAGGGGGAGCTGAGACTGTAGTTCAAGGGGACTGGGAAGGGCAGGCTGGACGCTTGGAATGGTAGCGGATGCTCAGTCCAGGGGTCCCAAGACACGGGCTCCACTGGGCGCTCGCCCCTTGCCAGTCCTTGATCTCAAGGAAAGAGCCACGCAGAGCACCCTCACCTGCACGATGGGCAGAGCCGTCGTCTCGACCCGAGAGACGCACATCGGCCTGCCAGTCGCTGTGCACACCTGTCGGTGCCCCCGCCCTGCCCTCTGGCTTCTCAGCGATGCCGAGAAGATGGTCTCCGTCTAAGTGGGGCTGGGAGCGGCTGCTGGCCCCTGGGGAGTGGGCAGCCACCTCCAGGCCTGACTTGAAGAACACTGTGACCCTCCCACCCTCTCCTTCCTCTGCGACGCGAGAAGCCGAGGGTTGCCCAGTCCGTGTTGAGGGAATTGAAGCGTTTTAGCGGACTTGTCACTGCAGAAGCGCTGAGTCTGTCCCGACTCATGCAGGGGCTGAGACAGGAGCAGCGACAGCAACACGAGAGCCGTGGCGCCAGCGGGGACATCGCACGCACACGCCAGCGCGGACATCGCACGCACACGCCAGCGCGGACATCGCACGCACACGCCAGCGCGGAGCATCGCACGCACACGCCAGCGCGGAGCATCGCACGCACACTGGGCAGCTCTCGGTGGAGACAGACTTGCTGCGAGTTACTGTTGGAGTCTGGAGAGCTGCTTCCTACCCTTGTTTCTATTCTCAGTGAAAGGCGTGCCCCTGGTAAACATGCAGAGGGAAAACCTGCAGATTCTCTTCAATCGCACGCACTTAAAACACGATTGGGATACTCTCAATATGTCTGCAGTAATTGCCTTTTAGCGTTGAAGACAGATCTTTAACATCTTTCCGTGAAGATCTATTTTTAAAATGACTACACGGGGACTGTGCCGACATCCCATACGGGCGCCTGTTCAAGTCCCAACCGCGCCACTTCCGATCCAGCTCCCTGTTCAGGTGCCTGAGAAGGAAGCAGAAGGTGGTCCAAGTCCTTGGGCCCCTGCACCCACGCGGGAGACCCGGAGGAAGCTCCTGGCTCCTGGCTTCAGATCAGCTCAGCTCCAAGCATTTGGGGAGTGAACCAGCAGACGGAAGATACTCCTCCCCTTCCTCTCTCCGCCTCTGCCTCTCTGCAACTTTGCCTTTCAAATAAATAAACAAATGTTTTAATAGATGACTGCATGGAAGGAAGGAGTTTGGCGCAGTGGTTAAGTTTGGTGCCTGGGACACCTACATCCCCCATGGCAGTGTTTGGTTTGCGTCTCAGATCCTTTGCTGATCCAGCTTCCTGCTAACACGCGCCCTGGGAGGCGGCAGATGGAGGCTTCAGTAACTGGGTCCCTCCCACCCACGTGGGAGCCTGCATGGAATTTCAGACTCTGGCTTTTGGCCTGGCCCAGCCCTGATTGTTGTGGGCAGCTGGGGAGTGAACCAGTGGATGGAAGGTTCTCTCTCTCTCTCTCTCTCTCTTCCTCTCTCTCTCCCCCATCTGTCTCTCCATCTTTTTGTCTCCCTGCCTTTCAAATAAAATGAAAATAAAGAGAAAAAATTTAAGAAGAAAGATGACTGTGTAGCATTCCATCCTGTGTGTATACCATCGTGTATTTGCACATCTATATTGTTTTCAGAATTTATAAATTACAAATGATCCTGCAATACGTGTCCATGTCTCCTACCTTTGGGAATCTTTGTGTGTGGACTTCCTATGACTTTTTTTCTAACGATTATTTTAAAACAGTCTAATTGTGGTAAAATGCACATGACGTAAGACTGACCCATCCTGACCATTTACAGCGTACGGTTCAGTAGTGTTTATGTGTCCACACTGTTGTGCCGCCAACCTTGAGGACTCTTGGCGTTCCTGGGCCGGGACTCTGTAAACATCAAACAGTGACCCCCCCTCCCACTTCCTGCAGGCCTGGACGGCCACCGCCTGCCCACTGTCTGTGTGAAGGCTGTGGGCACCCACGTGAGCGGAGCACACTGCATCCGTCTTCCTGTGGCCTTATTGCACTTGGCGACGTCCTCAGGGCTCCCGCGGGCTGCAGCAGGGGTTCGAGCCGCCTTCCTTTGTCAGACTGCATGATAATCCCTCGTGTGCATGCGGCGCGGCCTGTGTATCTGTTCCTCCATTGGCGGTCTCCGGATCGCTTCCTCCTGCTGCTGTGGTCGACGCTGTGCTGAGCGTGCGAGGGCAAACACCTCTGGGAGGCCCTGCCCCTGTTCTTTTTTTTTTTTTTTGACAGGCAGAGTGGACAGTGAGAGAGAGACAGAGAGAAAGGTCTTCCTTTGCCGTTGGTTCACCCTCCAATGGCTGCCGCGGTCGGAGCGCTGCGGCTGGCGCACCGCGCTCATCCGATGGCAGGAGCCAGGTGCTAGGTGCTTTTTCCTGGTCTCCCATGGGGTGTAGGGCCCAAGCACTTGGGCCATCCTCCACTGCACTCCCGGGCCACAGCAGAGGGCTGACCTGGAAGAGGGGCAACTGGGACAGAATCCGGCGCCCTGACTGGGACTAGAACCCTGTGTGCCGGCGCCGCAAGGCGGAGGATTAGCCTGTTGAACCACGGCGCCGGCCCCTGCCCCTGTTCTTTGCAGTATGTACCTGGACGTGGAATTTCTGGTTCGCACGGTAATCCTATATTTGGTTTTTTGAGGAAGCTGCATGTGGTTGTCCTTGGTGGCTGCACAGTTTTATGCTCCCAGCAAAAGGCACAAGAGTTCCAACTTCCCCATATCCTTGCCAGCGTTTATTTTCTCTCTTTGGATGGCCGCCGTCCCAGTGGGTATAAGAGCTAACGTCACTGAGGTTTGGATCTGCGTTTTCCTACTGGTGAGTGCTCAGTCTTGTCATGGGCTTGTTTGCCATTCTTGTGTCTTCTCCGGGCAATGTCTCTTCAAGTCCCTGGCCCATTTGTCTTTGGGTTCTTTTCTGTTTTTTTTTTTTTTTTTTTCTCCTTTTAAGGTCAACATTTGTGGAAGTGAGTAGGGCAGATTCTGGCAGGTGCAGCTGGGGCTTTTATTCTGAAATGATTGTCTCGACTCCTGGCCCTGGGCCACTTTCTCCCACTGCAGAAGAACCGTTTCTCCCACTCAGAGTTCAAGGAGTTCCACGCCCACGCACCTGCTGTCTGTGTTGACCTCGCACCACAAGGGTGAGTTATCCTCCAAGGCCTGCTGTGTCTCTGTCCTGGCTGGGGGGCTGGGCGGGGGCTGGGCTGCTGCCTCCTGTGCGTTTGGGGAAGGGACTGTGACAAGGTGCTTTTCTGACGTAGAGCCTCCTGGGTTTTCCCCCGAAGCCAGCTGGTGCCTTGTTCCGTCTCCTTCCTACAAGTCCTGGGGAGCAGCTTCCTGGAGGACTTCGGGCCCCGCCAGGGGAGCCCTGGCTCTCACTGTTCCCTGGCTCCTGGGGAGGGGCGCTGCGCAGCCATTTGGGATCGGGAAGTCCTTGTCCAGCGGGGCCAACCAGAACAACTCCGCTTGTCAGTGTCGCTGTCACTCTTTGATGATGGCACTACCCGGGCGGGCATGACCAGATCCGACTGCCAGCTGTCCACGGCACGTGGACGGAAGTGTGGAAACGTGGCTTCTCCCTGGGGAGCAGGACTCTCCAACCCAGGCACCAGCTCCCATGAAGCTCCGACGGCCTCCAGGTCGTGGTGTCTCCTCGTCACGGCACCTTTTCCCTTTGGCTTCTCCTCTGCCCTTGGCGCAGAAGTGTTTGGTCCTCAGGTCCCGTGAGTCCCTGGGAGAAACATGAAGTTCCTTCAGGTTCTAGAGACCAAAGCATTTCGGCGGCACGCCATCCTCCTTCTTCGTAGCACCAGACACCTCTCAGCACGGCATCGGTGTGAAGTAGGCAGATGTGAAAGGGGGATTGGGAAGGAAAGATGGGGCAGGGGCTCCAATGGAGTATCTCACTTAAAGGAAGTGCCCACTGGTTTGAACGTAAGGGAGACGGTGGGAAGAAGTGGCCGTAAGAGAAGGAGGTCCCTTTCTCTGAAGGGAGGAGAGAACTTCCACTTTGCTTATGGCCTTGTCCAAATACTGACGGAGTCTGTGGTCACAAAAGGCTTCCACAGCCTTGGTAGCTCATGTCAGAGCCTCAGGTGTTCACTGACGTCATAGATAAGAGTGTCAGTTGTTAAATCAACAACATGAGTCACTGTGCACTTGCTCCCCATGCAGGACCTCTGTCCTCAATGAATTGTATTATGAGAATTAACTGTAAAACTTGTTCTCAAACAGTACTTGATATGTTGTGTGTGTGCAAACTATTGAAATCTTTACTTAGTATAGAGCTGATCTTCTGTATATAAAGCTAATTAAAAAAGGAATCTTAATGAAGAATGGGATGGGAAAGGAAGTAGGAGGTGGGACGGGAGTCGGGGTGGAAGGGTGGGTATGGGGGTAAGAACCACTAAATTCCTAAAGTTGTACCTATGCAATTTGCATTCATTAAATAAAAACTTTAAAAAAATAGAATTAAATTAAGAGAGGAAGGAGGGGAGGAAGGAGGGGAGGGAGGGAGGGAGGGAGGAAGACAGCACGGGACATCTCTGAAAGTCACTGCTCTCGGTCGGTATTAGCAGCTGCAACCAGGAGAGTGGGACTCAGGATCAGGATTGTAGCGATTCTGGAATTTTCCTCCTGGAGCGTGGACTGCAGTGTCATGCAGGCTGTAGGAGGAGGCCCCTGGTCAGGGAGAGAAGCTGTGCGGGTCGGTGGGTCACACATCAGGCTCCACACTCTCTCAGCAAGCGCAGGCACGTCCATGCAGTCTGGAGCCGCAGAGGGTGCTGGCTGCATCGGGCTCTGTCCTCAGCCGGTGTGGTGGTTCCTTGTTCACATCCTCGCATCCACACAGCTCACGCCATTGTGACGTGCAAGATGAGGCAGAGGAGGTGTGAGCGGTTTCCCATCTCAACCCCGCAGCCCCTCGAACCTGGGCGAAGGACCCTGCAGCAGCCCCCAGCCACCCTCGGGAAGCAGCTTGCACTCCACGTCCAGCTACCAAAAGTCCTAGCAGAATTTGGGGTGGCTAAGGGGTGAAAAGTGGAAATAGTTCTCTCTTTGGTCAATGTTTACCTACTCTGCTCTCACATTGAAAAAGTATTATTTATTTGAGAGGTAGAGTCATATAGAGAGAGAGGGAGAGACAGAGAGAGGTCTTGCATCCACTGGTTCACTCCTCAAATGGCCACAACGACCAGAACTGGGATGATTCGAAGCCAGGAGCCAGGAGCTTCTTCCGGGTCTCCTACATGGGTGCAGGGGCCCAAGCACTTGGTCCATCTTCTACTGCTTTCCCAGGTCATAGCAGAGAGCTGGATCGGAAGTGGAGCAGCCGGGACTCGAACCAGTGCCCATATGGGATAGCAGGGTTGCAGGCGGAGGCTTAGCCTAGTACACCACAGCGCTGGCCGCTGCTCCAGGATTTCACACTAAGTGTAAAGGTGTGTCTTTCTTTGCTCTGAAGCCTGGTGAGTGAGGCCCTACTCCTGGTGCAGGGCTCTGAGTTTTGCTTGCAAGTGACCGTGCTGCAGAGTTGAATGCAGCTGCCCGGGCTCCTCTCTCAAGATGCCTCTCTGCATTTGAATTGTGCTTGCAAGACCCAAAGCACTTCACAAACACCATGCCGACCCCATGAGTTTGGGAGGCTTGGGTGATTTTCCTCGTTTTCCAGTTGAGAAACCCGAGGCCCAGGCCCTAAGACGAGAGCCAGAGCCGGGGTATGAGATAAACACTCCACTGAAATCCACTTCTGCATCAGAGAGCCACGAATTCTGCCGCCTGCTCTAATGCGAGCGGGACTGTTTTCACATCTTGTGCAGATTGGGATCTGTCCAGCCAGACTGTGTCTAAAGCCGTGGTGTCCCTCGCCCCCGTCCCTCTGCTGTGTTCATGTCCCTTCGCAGGACTGGGCCCTGGCACCTGGCTAAGGCTCGTTCACAACCCCAGAGCTTCCTCCTCCCAAGGGCGCTGACACTCGGGACGGATCCAGAGTTCAGTCGCCTTTCATGTCCAAGAGAACAAAACAGAAACAGAAACCAGTGGCTCTCGGGGAAGACAGGGCGGGGTCAGCTCAGGGGCAGGCCCCCAAGAGCTTTGGTTTCCTGGAGAATCACGCAGTCCACGATGCTGCTACAGGGGTCCACTCCTCTCGCCCATGCGTTTTCTTTTTTTATTTTAGTTTATTTTATTTTTTTTGACAGGCAGAGTGGACAGTGAGAGAGAGAGAGAAGAGAGAAAGGTCTTCCACTGTCATTGGTTCACCCTCCAATGGCCGCCACAGCCGGCGCACCGCGCTGATCCGAAGCCAGGAGCCAGGTGCTTCTCCTGGTCTCCCATGGGGTGCAGGGCCCAAGCACCTGGGCCATCCTCCACTGCACTCCCGGGCCACAGCAGAGAGCTGGACTGGAAGAGGGGCAACAGGGACAGAATCCGGCGCCCCGACCGGGACTAGAACCCGGTGTGCCGGCGCCGCAGGTGGAGGATTAGCCTAGCGAGCCACAGCGCTGGCCCTATGTGTTTTCATTGGGGGGGGGGGGGATCTTCAGAAAGTTCTCAGAAAATGCGGTTAAAGGGTAAGTTTGTCTGGGGACACAACTTTAGGATCCATGCACGTTTCCTAACGCACACCTTCCATAACTTTCGGAAGACCTGTCACACACGCTGGTGCTCCCACCGAGGCCCCCAGCCACCTTCCACGCCCGCGGCTGGGACAGAGGTGGAGGGCTGGGGTCTCACACTGCTCTCTCGGTGTGGCAGTTGAGGGTCTCGATTTTCTCAGACGTGTGCTGCCTTCGGGTGGGCTTGGTGGGCTCCAGTTTGCCTGGTCCTGAGGGGCTCTCGGGACGTGGGACTTTTCTGCAGTCAAACCAGAAAGCGTCCAGCAGATGCGACAGGACCATGGCTCAGGTCAAGAGGTCGCCTCTCTTCGGGACCCTGTTTCCAGCGTGTAGGTTCTGTCTGAGGATTACTGAGGTGGACGGCGGTCACTCTTCCCTCTGGCAGTGTTGGTATGTGTGTGGGAACTGCCCCACGGGAAAAACCCAGCCAACGAGAACGGTTTCAAGGTGACTTGACCATGAAATTCCAGCTTCCCTTCTGGACGGTTGCGTCCTGTGCTAGGTTAGTTGTGCCCCCACTGGAGCCTACGACTGCGGCCCATTTAGGAGCAGGGTCTTCGAAGGTGTAACCAGGCTATGACCTCGTCCGCGTTAGGGTGGGCCCTAAACCCGACACGACCTCTGTCTGACGTGGAAGACGAAACTTGTATACAGGGACAGACAAATCGGAGAGGAAGCCACGCCAAGATGGGGGTGGAGACTGCAGGGATGCAGCCGCCAGCCAGGGAAGGCCACGAATGGCCACGGATGGCCACGGATAGCCACGGACGGCCACCACCCTGGACATAAGAAGGGGCAAGGGAGGGCTCTGGCCGGGAGCCTACGAGAGAGCCCGGCCCTGCTAACCCCTGGGTTTTTGGGTTTGGATCCTTCAATTAGGAGAGAACAAACGGCTGCTGGTCCAGGCCACACAGTTGAGGGGAATTTGTTAAGCAGCAGATCTGGGCAAGTAGCACAAACCAACCCTCCGCCTGCACACGGGAGGTTGCTAAGCAGATCTCCCGGGGAGAAGGCGGCGCTGGCACTGGTGGGCGTCTGTGCACCCGATGGGTGTCCTGACAGCCTGCAGCTACTGTAAGTGACAGTGTTTTGTAATAAATAGTGTGGTCTACGGGTCTCATCCTGTTAATCTGGGAACCTTCAAGACCCAGCAAAGCCAGATCCTTAATAGCATCTGTTGAGGGAGTTAACAGGTGTAAGAACGCGGCTCTCTCTCTCTTTGTGATGTCTACGGCCATTTAACCAGGGGTTCAGCGTCCACACAGGATAAAGAACCTTTAGCACTGACTTGTTTTTGACACAAAGAACTGAATATCTATACATAAGATGCTAAATCAGAGGTTGGACCTCAATGTATTGTACACATTTCTGCACTAGCTCAAGTGGAAAGAAAAATATAAAAAATAAGAGAGAAGCATAATAAAAGAGACATAGAAAGGGAACATTTTAGAATACACAAAGACACTTCAAAAAGTACGTGATAAATGGAATATAAAAATGCTGATTTTGGGCCGGCGCTGCGGCTCACTAGGCTAATCCTCCGCCTGTGGCACCAGCACACTGGGTTCTAGTCCCGGTTGGGGCGCTGGATTCTGTCCCATTTGCTCCTTTTCCAGTCCAGCTCTCTGCTGTGGCCCAGGAGTGCAGTGGAGGATGACCCACGTCCCTGGGCCCTGCACCCCATGGGAGACCAGGAGAAGCACCTGGCTCCTGCCTTCGGATCAGCGTGGTGCACCGGCCGCAGCGCCATTGTGGGGTGAACCAACGGCAAAAGAAGACTTTTCTCTCTTCTCTCTCTCTCACTGTCCACTCTGCCTGTCAAAAAAATGCTGATTTTGGTGCAAAATATTTTAAATCTATGTGTATAAGGGACCTTCAAAAACTCATGAAAAACCTGTGTTATAAAAAAAGTTTTGTGGGGCCGGCACTGTGGCACAGTAGGTTAATCCTTTGCCTGTAGTGCCGGCATCCCATATGGGCACCGGTTCAAGTCCAGGCTGCTCCTCTTCTGATCTAGCTCTCTGCTATGGCCTGGGAAAGCAGTAGAAGATGTCCCGAGTCCTTGGGCCCCTGCAGCTGTGTGGGAGACCTGGAGGAAGCTCCTGTCTTCGGATTGGTGCAGCTCTGGCCGTTGCGGCCATCTGGGGAGTGAACCAATGGATGGAAGACCTCTCTCTCTGTCTCTACCTCTCTCTGTAACTCTGTCTTTCAAATAAATAAAATAAATCTTAAAAAAAAAAAACTAAACCAAAACTAAATGAAGCCCCCTCCCTCGCAGCCTTGCAGAATGGTATTTGCTGGGTGATTTTTCCCGGGGGTGGGCTGGGGAGAGAAGTATGAGCCAGGAATTTTTATTTTCTGCAAAAATGTCTGCCTCTTGCTTGAATTTTCTAAAGCAAGTTGGAATTACTTTTACAATCAAGGAAAGCAATAAAGAGAAATTATTCCTTGAGGATAAAGTGCTAGGAAGGAGTAAAAATTCATTCTGAAACCAATTTCTGGAAAGGTTTGTAAAATTTCAAGTGTGTCTGTTGCCAGGGGTTGCTGGGGAGATGGAGTGTCTCATGGCGTCTGCGGGTGGGGGTCGATGGGGAGGAAGGCCGTGTTCCTCCATTGCACAGGGCGCCTCCTCCCTCAGGCTGGCAATGCAGTGGCTCTGCCCTCCGGAAAGCCAGCAAAAGGACCAAGGCTAAGGGGGGAGGGAGCTAAACCCGTAGCTCTGTGCACACTTGTCTTTAAGTCTCCCTGCTGCGCTGGGAGGTGACAGTCACATCCCATAGACAGAGAAGGGAGCTCAGAAGCAGACTGTCCCGGCTGTGCTGCTTCCGGTCCAGTTCCCTGCCAATGCAGCTGGCAAAGCAGCGGAAGTTGGTCCAAGGAAGTGCTTGGATCCTGCCACCCATGCGGGGGCCCCAGGTGCAGCTCCTGGTTCTTGGCCTTGGCTGATGCAGCCATCTGGGGAGTGAACCAGTGGACGGATAGACGATTCTCTCTCTCTCTCTCTCCTTCTCTCACTGTCACTCTTTCAAATAAAAATAAATCTTTTTTTTTTTTTTTTTTTAAGAAGTAGGACCTGTGATGTGGTGTAGTGGTCAAGCCGCTGCCTGTGACCCATGCATCCCATATGGGTGCTGGTTCGTGTCCTGGCTGCTCCACTTCCGATCCAGCTCCCTGCTAATGCACCTGGGAACAGCAGGGGAGGATGGCCCAGGTGTTTGGGCCCCTGCACCCATATGGGAGACCTGGATGAAGCTCCTGGCTCCTGGCTTTGGCTTGGCCCCAGGCTGGCTGTTGTGACCATCTTGGGGAGTCCCCAACAGACAGATGGAAGATCTTTCTTTCCATCTCTCCATCTCTCTCTAACTCTTTCAATAAATAAAATAAAACTTTTTGTTTGTTTGTTTGTTTAAAGAAGTAGTCATTTATTTAGCCAAACTGCTATAGGCAGGCAGATAGGATAAAATTGGTTAGATCTGTGAGCTGGAGACCACGCCTTCACCACGCCCCTGTGTGATCTCATGCCCCTACCTGGTCCCACCTGTACGGCCACCTGCCAATCAGACGTAACCACTCCCCCTTTGGGAGTAAATAAAGGGCCTGGAGCACAGTGGGCCCCTCCTTTGTTGCTGGTGCCTTCGTGGTTGTGGCCTGTGGCCTGTGGCCTCCACCTGGCTCTCTGCTTTCCTGCCTGCACGCTTGCCCCACGTGGCTCCTGGTGTGGTCCCAACTTAGCTTCTCGACTTCTTTCCCCCCTAATTAAAGCCCTCACTTTCCTGTGCAGTTCTCTCCCTGGATAAAATCCTTAAAAACTTTCCGTGCCATCTGGTCTTTTTGAGCCAGCATTGGGAATTCTTTGAATACATGGCCAGAACCCACAGGATTATTAATATTTAAAATTATTGACGAGCAGGACGACATCAACACCCTGAGGCTACTTGTAGGCCCGGGACTCAAACCGGAGTCCATCTGACCTAAAGACTGTGGTCTTCTCCCTGTGCCCGTCCCCCTGTGAAAGAGACAGGCCAGGTCGCTGGGCGCCTGCTCCTAGTGCCACAGCGAGTGGCTACCGGCCTGTGCTGAAACACAGTGCCTTCTTCATGAGTGGGTTCTGACATCGCGAAGCTGTGTGTCGCCTTGGAGCTCCGGATTCCAGAGAGCGTGAGCGGCTGTGAGTTCGGGAGACGTGTTTGAGTCTGTGTCTTTGCGTGAGAAGATCGGAACAGCCTCATGGGGGTTAATATGAAAATGAACATTTGGCATTTGAAGGATTTCGGGCATTGCTGGAGAAGGAGAACATTGTGGCTTGTTTCGGGTTTGGGAGTTTCCCCCGTTGCTTCCTGTGGGCTCAGGAATCGAGTTAGTGACCCGTGTCTGAGCCGAAGCCTCAGCTCCAAAGCCCCTCTGGGCGGGAGGGCAGGGCTTGCCCGACAGGGCCTCAGTCAAGGGTCCGAGGACAGGGGATCGACTGGAGAAGGAGCCTCACGGGGACTACGCCTGGGAGTCAGGCTGGAACGGGGGAGCGGCCACGTCCTGAACTCCATGCGCGGACACCAGAGCACAGTGGCTGTGCCCAAGTTCAGGGCCAGATCAGCAAAGAAGACCCAGTGGGTGCCAGTCCACACGGGGAGATTTCCACCTGGGCTGCTGGCTGTGACCTGCTGAGCTGAGCAGGTTTAACGGAAAACACAGAGGAGAATGGTCTCAGGGCTTGTAGGCCACAGTCCCGGGCCACAGGAACCTCCTGAAGTTGCGATGTTTTGTGTACTCCCGTCCATCTCCCTCTCTCTCTCCATCCCACTCCCTCTCTCTCTCTCTCTCTCTCTCTCCACCCCACTCCCTCTCTCTCTCTCTCTCCACCCCTCTCCCTCACTCTCTCTCCCTCCCCAGATTTCTCAGCCTTCTTGGCTGATTGTTTCCGTGATGGTCAGAGGGTGCAGCCTCCAGATATTTCCAGAGCTGTTGGCTCTTTGTGTGCTAAGAATAGAACTGGGTCCCAAACAGAGGTGGGGGAGGGCTGCAGCCGCATTGTGCCCCGAGGCTCAGAGGCCTCTTTCACACCAGGGCGGCCTGCAGCTGCCAGCCCTCTGCCCTCGGCCCCAGCTCCAGGGACTGGACCCGCAGCAGGGATCGGCCACCGTCCCCTTGTTTGTGTGCTAGACGACGTTCCTCCCAAGTCACATTCTTCCCAAGTACATTCACTTCTCCTTTATTTGTCTATGTTTTTAGTGGAAAAAATGACGTGCGTGCATCATGCACAATATGAGCTTTTGAGATCTGTGTGCGCTGTGGAATGGCATCTATGGGCTTCCTCTTGCTACTACAACAAGTTACGGCAAACTCGGTGGCCTAAAATGAGTGTGTTGCACAGTTTCATTTTTAAAAAACATTTTGAATTGAAGATATTTTAATAGACAAAATCAAATTTTATTTTTGTATTTATATTCACGGGGCACAACGTGGTTTCTCCATGTATACACTGTGTAATGTCCCATCAGGGTAAATATGTTTATCCTTTCAAGCATTTAACTTTTCTTTTGTGCATAAAAACATCTAAAATCCTGACTTCTAGTATTCAAATAAAGAAATATAAAAGGGCATTCAGAGGGCCAGCGCTGTGGCGTAGTGGGCAAAGCTGCCGCCTGCAGCGCTGGCATCCTGTTCTCCCCGTGGTCCTCTCCTCCTGTTCTCCTCGTGGTCCTCTCCTCCTGTGTTCCCCGTGGTCCTCTCCTCCTGTTCTACCCGTGGTCCTCTCCTCCTGTTCTACCCGTGGTCCTCACCCTCCTGTGTTCCCCGTGGTCCTCTCCTCCTGTTCTACCCGTGGTCCTCTCCTCCTGTTCTACCCGTGGTCCTCACCCTCCTGTGTTCCCCGTGGTCCTCTCCTCCTGTTCTCCTCATGGTCCTCTTCTCCTGTGTTCCCTGTGGTCCTCTCCTCCTGTTCTCCTCGTGGTCCTCTCCCTCCTGTGCTCTCCGTGGTCCTCTCCCTCCTGTTCTCCCCGTGGTTCTCTCCTCCTGTTCTCCCCGTGGTCCTCTCCTCCTGTTCTCCCCGTGGTCCTCTCCTCCTGTGTTCCCCGTGGTCCTCTCCCTCCTGTTCTCCCCGTGGTCCTCTCCTCCTGTGCTCCCCGTGGTCCTCTCCCTCCTGTTCTCCCGAGCTCCTCTCCCTCCTGTTCTCCTCATGGTCCTCTCCTCCTGTGCTCCCCGTGGTCCTCTCCCTCCTGTTCTCCCCAGCTCCTCTCCCTCCTGTTCTCCTCATGGTCCTCTCCTCCTGTGCTCCCTGTGGTCCTCTTCCTCCTGTGTTCCCTGTGGTCCTCTCCCTCCTGTTCTCCCTGTGGTCCTCTCCCTCCTGTTCTCCCCGTGGTCCTCTCCCTCCTGTTCTCCCCGTGCTCCTCTCCCTCCTGTTCTCCCCGTGGTCCTCTCCCTCCTGTTCTCCCTGTGGTCCTCTCCTACTGTTCTCCCCGTGGTCCTCTCCTCCTGTGTTCCCCGTGGTCTCTCCCTCTGTTCTCCCCGCGGTTCTCTCCTCCTGTTCTCCCCGTGGTCCTCTCTCTCCTGTGCTCCCTGTGGTCCTCTTCCTCCTGTGCTCCCTGTCTGTGGTCTTTCTTGTCGCGAGCGCCTACTATCATGTAGCTCGACAGTAGCAAGTGTGACGTACGACTTGTCAGTCATGGGGAAGAAAGGAATACCAGGACACAAGACTGTCTTTCCAATGAGAGATTTTATTGCTCACACACCAGGGTTTTTTTTTTTTTTTTATCACACTACTCATCAGCATGCTCATTGAGGTCAATACACTTATCAGTACTAATACACTTATCAATCTATACTACTTAATACACTTATCAATAACTTAACACTACTATTTAATGTGACTTAACTACTTAACTTAGCTACTTAGCTTAATGTAACTACTTAGCTTAACTACTTGGTCGAATCACTTAACATAATTACTTTACACACTTAATATCACTAATATCACTATCAATAATGTCAATAATATCACTTATGATAACCTGTAGCTAATTTAACACACTTACTGAATCACTTAGCTTAACATAACTACTAATCATCTACTTAACTTACTGTAATACTTAACTATCAGAGTCACACTATTCCCTTAATGACTAGAGGACTACTGGAATCAACACCATTAATATCAATACCAATGATACTACTTCAAATGATTCATTAATCCACAATCACAGTAGACAGTGTTAAGGTAATTTTGAGGGCTATCCGATTACAATAGTGTATGTACACCAAGGTCTCCAGCATTGTTTGCAGATACCTTGCATGGGGTCAACACATAGGGTCAAAGCATAGTTATATTATGTTACACATGACTAACACTATTTGTAAAAGCTGCGTTTTCAATGCCTGTATCACGGTCATGAAAAAGAGTGTCAGTGTTCAAGGTCCAGAGCTCCAAGTCTCGGCTGAGACGGATCTTGGATCAGTCACTACCAGGCAGGAAGTCATGGGGAGGCTGTCACTCTGGGCAGTAGGCTCAAAGTTCCCAGGCGGACGTCCAGGCGAGAAGTTGGAGAGGTCCCTTGCTGAGAGGCCTGGTCCGGCTCTGTGGTCAGGTCCGGTGTGGCAGCAGGCTGATAAGGAGTCCAGGCCAGGCAGTGAGACGGCATCTTGGCTGGTCAGACACTGCTGGACAGCAACACAGCAGCTCCAGATGGCCTCTTGATCCCGTCGTCGCCTTGTGCCATGTAGCAAAAGTTAGCAGGCTGGCTCTTCGACTCCAAATGTGAGGAGATCCAGAGGTTCCCATGCACTGGGCCCATGCGCACACACATACACACACACACACACTCAGTGGGGTGACAGCCCAGGGACAGCTCTGCAGATCGGCTTGTGCCACTACCTGCTCCGTGCAGAGTAGCGGGCTGCCTCTTCAGCTCCGGATGTGTGGAGATCCAGAGGTTCACACACACCGGGCCATGATCCCCGAGAGGATGGAGAGTGGTGCGAGGGCTCCCTTTTCATCCTCATGTCCGGCAGTCCTCCAGCTTGCCATCCTCCGACTTGTCCAGTCAGTGCTGGTTCCTTCTTGCTTGCAGTTGAGCAGCCCAGTCAATACTGCTCCCGCCTTACTTAGGTTTGAATAGTCCAGTCAGCGAGGGTAGGAGGGGATTGTCCACAGCACACTGTTATCTGACTGACCAGAGATGCAGCTTGGTGTGATTAGGAGCGTCTCCCTAACAGCCATTGGGCATTGCCCCAGCTCCTGACTTATGACTGCACTTTACTTTTATTTTGTGGCTAGTGGTGACTTCTTAACTAAATGTTCTACTGTGTTTCCACAGTTCATCTCCTTTCCAGGTAAGTGGTCATCAGTGACTCTCTTTGAGATTCCTGTGGTCCTCTCCCTCCTCTTCTCCCCGTGGTCCTCACCCTCCTGTGCTCCCTGTGGTCCTCTCCTCCTGTTCTCCCCGTGGTCCTCTCCCTCCTGTTCTCCCCGTGGTCCTCTCTCTCCTGTTCTCCCTGTGGTCTTCTCCCTCCTCTTCTCCCCATGGTCCTCACCCTCCTGTGCTCCCTGTGGTCCTCTCCTCCTGTTCTCCCCGTGGTCCTCTCTCTCCTGTTCTCCCTGTGGTCTCCTCCCTCCTCTTCTCCCCATGGTCCTCACCCTCTTGTGCTCCCTGTGGTCCTCTCCTCCTGTGTTCCCCGTGGTCCTCTCCCTCCTGTTCTACCTGTGTTCCTCTCCCTCCTGTTCTCCCTGTGGTCTTCTCCCTCCTCTTCTCCCCGTGGTCCTCACCCTCCTGTTCTCCCCGTGTTCTTCTCCCTCCTGTGTTCCCCATGGTCCTCCCTCTCCTGTTCTCCCTGTGGTCCTCTCCCCCCTGTTCTCCCTGTGGCCCTCTCCTCCTGTACTTCCTGTGGTCCTCTCCTCCTGTGTTCCCCATGGTCCTCTCCCTCCTGTTCTCCCTGTGCTCTTCTCCCTCCTCTTCTCCCCATGGTCCTCACCCTCCTGTTCTCCCCGTGGTCCTCTCCCTCCTGTTCTCCCCGTGGTCTTCTCCCTCCTGTTCTCCCTGTGCTCTTTTCCCTCCTCTTCTCCTCATGGTCCTCACCCTCCTGTTCTCCCTGTGGCCCTCCCTCCTGTTCTCCCTGTGGTCCTCTCCCTCCTGTGCTCCCTGCCTGTGGTCTTCTTCCATTTCAACGCCAGCAATATCCAGTTGTGTCTTTTTCTGTCACATCCCTGTGACTTTGAGCTTCTTGCTCTCTTGTATTTAATGACCCTTGTGATGACGTTAGAGTCACAGATCCACTCTGACAACCCCGAGCAATCAGTTGGGGAACAGCCTTCCTTCCCTCCGTCACATGCCACGCCGTGTGCTCTGTTATCCAGTTCCGAGTACTGGGATGCGTGTCTGGCCGGGGAGCCCTCCATTCTGAATGTACACACATGGGTAGGAGGCACTGCTGTGTCCATGGGAATCTGGCCCCCTGCAGGCAGTCGATGTGCCCTGCTGTGGTCACAGCGATGCTGATTGTCACACACAGCGTGCTCTTACACAGGGCGATGCATTGCTTGTCTGTCCGGCTCTTTCCTGGCACTGACACTCCCCTTCCAGGGTGTGTCTGGGCTGGAGTCCCAGTGGTTCGAGAGGTCAGAGCCAGGAGCCAGGCCAAGGTCCCTGGGTCTGGTCGGAGAACCTGACATGAGCCAGCCCGCTGTGCGTGTCTCCCGAGGACTCGCCTCTCTGCCCTGAGACGGGAGGCTTGGCAGGTGCTGGTCACCCTACTGGAGCCCCTGGAGGAAAGCCAGCCCCGACTAAGGGGGGGATGAGGGTGGGAAAGACAGGCCACGTGGGCCCTGGCTCTGGCGGATTCCGTATGCGTGCTCGTGTTCCGCAACGTGTCCTTGAGTTACATAAACCGTAAGCCCTCCCTCTGTCCAAGCTAGCAGGTTTTTATAGCCACCAGTGAGCATCTTCTGTAAGTCCCCTAGGTGACATAAAGGTGAAGAGACCACAGTTCCTGAAAGCAGGGGTCTGTTCGAGGGAGGAGGAAAAACTCAGGGAATTGAGACAGTCTGAGTGTGGAGCAGAGACGACAGGAGGAATCAAAGCACAAGAGGCGGCGAGGCGGGACGCGGGCTCCTGCCGCCACAGGCCTTCCGCCGGGCTGATGGCGAGACCGTGGGCCTTCAGCAAGCTGGCTGGGCACTGACGCTTCGGTCATTGTGTGTCTGAAGTTCTTTCTGAAAAAGGTTTACTTATTTCTTTGAAAGTCAGAGTTAGAGAGAGAGAGAGAGAGAGAGAGAGAGAGAGAGAGAGAGAATCTCCTGTCCATTGGTTCACTTCCCAAATGGCTGAAATGGCCGGGGCTGGGCCAGGCCGAAGCCAGGAGCCACGTCTCCCACATGGGTACAGGGCCCCAACCACGTGGGCCATCTCCCACTGCTTTCCCAGGTGTGTGAGCTGGGAGGTGGAGCAGCTGGGACTTGAACCTGTGCCCTCGTGGGATGCCAACACTGCAGGTGGCGGCTCAACCGGCAGCGCCACAGCACGGCCTTGTGTCTGAAATTCTATGACAAAGATAAGCCAGTGATCTAGTTTTCTGTTTCCTTTTGCCTGTTTCTCTGGGAATTTCACCCTTTCAATTCATTTAAATTTAAATAAAAATCACAGACCCAGAGGAAGAAAACTCTACTGGGTGGTGATGACCTTCAGGGCTGTCCCCAGTGGTGATTCTGTGACCACAGGGGAGGTAGGAGAGGGGTGGTGGGCGTGGGGGCTTTGAGGAGCTTTAGTGAGGGGCAGAGAGAGGGGCGCAGGGCGCATTTAAGTGGGAGGGGTCCCGGTTCTCACACAGCCCGTCCTCCAGCCAAAGGGTTCACGGAGCAGAAGTTTGCAGGTGTCTCTGACTTAGATTCTCCTGAAGAGAGTGGGTTTCCGCGAGGCCTGGCTCACGCCTGCACAGGTGGAGAGTCGGGGCGGGGCGGGGGGGTGCTCTGGGTGACAAAGTCATGTGACGATCTGGCCGAGGGACAGGGCAGCCAGTGAGAGAGCGGGACGCAGTCAGCCGGGACGGGGTCCTGCAGGAAGCGCGCGCTTAGGTTGGGACAGCAGATTTGCCAGCAGCGGGAGGCCGCGGTGTTTTGAGTGTTGCTGATTTTCACGTCCCCCACAGATGCGTTTGCAGCTTCTGGTTTTGGCCCGTGTTTGGGCTTTTGGGAGCCTTGAATTCTGCCCTCCCAGGGAGCGTAGAAGACGCTGCTGAATCCACGGCCAGGATCCAGCTCCCAGAGCGGGCGGCCTCTGCTCTCTTCCGCACTCTGCCGGAAAGTGGGTGCTGATGGGAGGGTCCCGAGCTGCACGGCACCCGCCAGCAGAGAGCTCCTGCACACAGCAGAGCGGGCAGGCCCGTGCCGCCCGCGCTTGCGTCCTGTCGGGCAGGGAAGCAGCTAGCTGGCTGCCCCCTGCTCTGCTGTAGGGATGTCGGCACCTGTGGAGGGGCCTGGCGTTGACGTTTTATGGCCTTTCGATTTTACTCCATTCCAAATATCCTAAGTGAGCTCACTCATCAGCACCTTCGCCAGGGCTGCTACACGTGTGCACACGCGTCGCAGAGAGCCGTTCTGTGCTGGCACAGCCCGGGGGCACCGAAGGTCTCAGAGGAGCGTTTTTCCTTTTTTTAAAAAAAGATTTATTTTGTTTTACTTGAAAATCAGAGTCACACAGAGAGAGGAGAGGCAGAGAGAGAGAGAGAGAGAGAGAGAGAGAGAGAGAGAGTCTTCCATCCGATGATTCACTTCCCAGATGGTCGCAATGGCCGGAGTTTCGCCGATCTAAAGCCAGGAGCCAGGAGCTCCCTCCAGGTCTCCCACGCGGGTGCAGGGGCCATCCTCCACTGCTTTCCCAGGCCACAGCAGAGAGCTGGACAGGAAGTGGAGCAGCCGGGTCTCGAACTGTTGCTCATATGGGATGTTGGCACTGCAGGCCAGCACGTTAACTCACTGTGCCACAGCGCCAGCCCCGGGAGGAGTATTTTTCAACCGAAAATGCGGTACATTCGTATGTCAAAAATCTGGACAGAACTGAGAGGTAGAGGGTGAAGAGAGACTCCTCCCCCTCCCTCAAGACCCCCCTCTCCCTCCCCGGGATCCTGCTTCCCTGGCCCATTCCCAAGGGACATCCTGCCACCTGTGAATTCTTGCAGAAATTTCCACTCGTTGATTCATTTTTGAGCTAACGGCCCAAGCTTGAGTGAGCGCTTTTAGTTGGGTGCTGTTCTTCGCATCTGCTAATGTCTGGGAACCTGCTCCTGGCAGAGGCGGCCCTGGGCAGCGGCCGCTGGTCAACGCCCTTTCTTCCCCGTTGTGCTGGCTTTCGTCTCTGGCCCTGTCGATTTCTGTGACAGCATGGTCACCGCGGACGCTGCTGCCGACCGCTCGGACACAAGGCTGCCCTTGCGACGGTTTAGGATCCACGCCCTCCATCTGTGTGCCCCTCTGCCCGTCTGTTCTGAGGGGGACCTGGACGCGCAGCTGCAGACGGCTCCCTTTCCTTAGACACACACTCGGTGCTGTCACCTGGAATACACCTTCCCGTCTGGAACAGCCAGTGCCAGGCTGGGGGAGGGGCAGGCGGCTCAAGTTCAAAGACAACTCGGGCAGGGCCACGGGGTTAACAACCGAGCCAGCGGTGAAGCCGCGGAAAGCTGGCCGTATCGCACCGTATCGCCGGTGCATCCTGGTATTTTTATGTGTGCCCGTGGCTGCGTCTTTCCGACCAAAGGTAGCGCTAGACGGTCACAGGTGGAAATGGCACCGTGCTAGCGATGGCCACACCCGGAATCCAGGCTGCGCAGCCTCACTCTGCCCCCCTCCAGGCACCGGCAAAGCTCTGCATGGTGGGTCTTTGTGACAGGTTGTCCCCTGCCCCCCGGGGATTTGTCACTGTCAGGAGAGGGGACTGCAGTATCAGGGAGCCCTTTGCCTCAGTAGCTTCGTCACGTGCTTTACGACGGCTGTGCCTGTAAAGACTAAAATCCCCAGGAGGTTTGAATGTTGCAGCCCTGTGCCCTCACAGCAATCCGACTGACCAAACGCTAGAACACACGGCCATTTCTCGATGTTCCTTTCGCTCTGCGGAAGTCAGCTTTGACTCACGCGTATGGAGGAAGCTCAGGGAACATATTTATCTGAGCGCGTGCCTGGAAAGCTGTGTGTTCACGGTATGTCGTATGTTTACAGAAAACCAGCATATGGCTTGGGTCGCGTGTGGAACACGTTTCACATCACTCTGCCTCTATCTCTATTTCTTTGTTGACATCTGAAACACAGATTGCTGGAGCTGCAATAGAGGGGGCAGCCGTTCTTTGACTCGAGGATGTCAGTGCTGCTGCTCGTTTTCAGGCTAGGAAAGGAAAAATCCTAGGAGAGCAAGGGGCCCACCCAAGACGGCAGGGCCGGCTGGGGGCCAAGACGACTGAGGAGCAAATGTCTCCATGGGGAGGTTCCCACGAGTGTCCGAGACTGTACGTGCTCAGGGGCTGGCGTTCTGGTGCCGCGGGTGAAGCCGCTGTGTGTGACACTGGTGTCCCTTATGGGAGCGCCAGTGTGAATCCTGGCTGATCTGCTTCCAATCCAGCTTCCTGCTAGTGAGCCTGGGAAAGCAGCGGGAGAAGGCCCAAGTGCTTGGGATCCTGGCGCTCAAGTGGGAGACCCCGTGGTGGCTCCTGGCTCAGCCCAGGTGCAGCCATCTGGGTAGTGAACCACTGGATGGAGGATCTTTCTCTGTTTCTCTCTCTCTCTCTCTCTCGGCTGTGCCTTTCAAATAATCAGTCAACCTTTGTTTCTTTTTCAGATGCAGTTGATAACCTCATCTGTGCTCCAAGCCAGTGGAGCCCAGCCAGCAGGTGGCACACGCATGCGAAGCCAGTCACGTGAAGCCAATCGGAAATGACCCCTGGGAGTGTGGCTGACCACAAGCCGCAGCGGGGGAGTCTGCGAGGGCCGTGGCGCCCTCTCATCCCACTTCCGCATCTGACGGAAGACAGAAGTGCATTTCAGGGGTGGGGAGCCTGTGAGAGGATGAGCTGTGGCCCGAGGCCACACTGATCCCGGCTCCTGTGAACACAGCCTGCAGCTGGGATTCAGGATTCTTAAAAAAAAAAGATTTTGTTTGTTTCATTTGGGAGGCAGAGTTACAGACAGAGAGAGGGAGAGACAGAGAGAGAGAGCTCTTCCAACCGCTGGTTCACTCTCGAGGTGGCCACAATGGCCAGAGCTCTGCCAATCCGAAGCCAGGAGCCAGGAGGTTCCTCCGGGTCTCCCACACAGATGCAGGGGCCCAAGGACTTGGGCCATCTCCCACTGCTTTCCCAGGCCACAGCAGGGGGCTGGATTGGAAGTGGAGCAGCTGGGACATAAACCGGCGCCCATGTGGGATGCTGGCGCTCCAGGAGGAGGTTTAGCCCACTACGCCACAGCGCCGGCCCAGGGATTAAGAATTTTGACACCAGGAGGCTGCCCGGGGTTATGTGGTGGCCCACTGTGGTCATGAGGGTCTCCTAGGAGGGGCAGGGGGCTGACTGCCTAGGAGGAGGTGTGGTGATGAAGCAGGAGTTTGCAGGAATGCGGGGAGGGGCCTGGAGCTGAGGAAGGCAGCCCCCTCCAGGGGCTGGAAAAGGCACACAAGTGGGTTCCACCCGGAGCCTCCAGGAGGAGCCCGCGCTGCTGAGACCTGAGACAGAGCCTGGGGGGACAGTGAACCCGTGCTGTTCGTCACCGCAGCGCTGTGCACTTCTGTGTTGTCCCCAAGTTCACATATTGAAGTTCTTGTCCCCTGTGTGACAGCTTCTAGAGACATGGTCTTTATTAGGTAATTGAGATTAGCTGATCCTGTCCATCAATCAACGACTGGATAAAGAAATTGGGGTCTATGAACACGACGGAATACTACTCAGCCATAAAAGGGGTGGGCAGTGGTCTGGCACCACTGTCTTTTGCAACAGAATGGATGCGACTGGAGACCACTGCGCTTAGGGACATAAACCAGCCCCGAGACACACACCTGTGTCTGCTCTGCGGTGACTAAGAGACAGAGCACGAAAACGGAACGCATAGGACGGAAACGAACCTGTGGAATCCGATGATTGCTCACGGCCCTGTCTAAGCTCTCGAAGAACAACGGCTTCTGTCACCACTTGTTAAATTCTTTACTTAGCGGAGGGTGAAGCTTGTGACTTCAAGGTAAATCGAAGGTGTCATTGCAAAAAATTGAAATAAAAACAAGAAAAGAAGAAAGAGGGAGGGTGGGCAGTATCGTCATGTTCGTAAGACTGTATACGTGGGGTGGCACTGTGGAGTAACTGGTAAAGCCACCGCCTGTAGTGCCGGCATCCCATATGGGCGCCGATTCGAGTCCCGGCTGCTCCACTTCTGATCCAGCTCTCTGCTGTGGCCTGGGAAAGCAGTGGAAGATGGCCCAAGTCCTTGGGGCCCTGCATCCGCATGGGAAGACCCGGAAGAAGCTCCTGGCATCTAGCTTAAGATTAGCGTAGCTCGGCCATTGCGATCATTTGGAGAGTGAACAAGCAGATGGAGGACCTCTCTCTCTGCCTCTCCTCTCTCTGTTTAACTCTGACTTTCAAATAAATAAATAACATTTTTTTTTAAAAAGACTGTATACATGAAATATATTAAATCTGTTCCCTTTATGCGAGTAAAAAAATGATTGTAAAAAAGACGAGCTGATCCCATAGTTCCTGTAAGAGGCACCAGAGCCGCCGGCCCCGTGTGCACTCGGAGGGAGGGGCCTGGGACGAGAGGACCCAGCAGCCGCCTGCAGCCAGGAGGAGGCCCACGCAGGAGGCAGGAGCCCACCTCGCTGCCCTTACCTGAGCTCCGCCCCAGGACTCGGAGCCGCACATTCCCGTTGTACAAGGGGCCCAACCTGGGGGCTTCTGTGACTGGGCGGGCCAGGTTAGGAGTCAGGCGGTGTGGCCAGGATTGCCAGGGCCCCCCAAGGTCTGCTGTCCGGGGAGATGCAGTCCCCTGTGTTTCAATTACCACACCTGCAGCGCGGGCAGGCGACACAGGTCCTTGACGGCCTCCCTGGAAGGGACCGAGTTGAATGCCACCACCAGTGGCACATTTCCAGAATCGAGCAGCTCCCGGGGGGTCCTGGAGCGTGGCCTTTCGCAGGCGTGGGTGTGGGGCCGCCTGGCCACTCAGCACCACCCAGGGCGCACACACCTCACCCCCAGAAAGACAGGCGCTGCCCGATGGCTGTCCAGCGTCTGCTCCACGCAGCTTCCACGTGCCCGGCGCTGCCCCTTCCTCCCCATGGCACCTGGGGGTGACGAAGCCCCTGAGCTGTCTCTCAGGCACTGCTCGCTGAGGCTGCGCTTTCTGGGAAGCCCTGAAAGTGACAGGAAATGGGCGGGCTGATCTGGCTTACTCAAACCACAGGCCCCGTCAAAGGGGCTCTACCAGGAGCTCAGGAACAGGAACCCCACGGTCTCTCCTTGGCCAAGCAGAGAGCTGCAGGGCCCCAGGGGAGCAAACAGCGAGGAGGAGGAGGAGGAGGAGGAGGAGGAGGAGGAGGAGGAGGAGGAGGAGAAGGAGGGGGAGGGGGAGGGGGAGGGGGAGGAGGAGGGGGGAGGGGGAGGAGGGGGAGGGGGAGGAGGAGGAGGAGGAGGGGGAGGAGGGGGAGGGGGAGGAGGAGGAGGAGGAGGGGGAGGAGGAGGAGGAGGGGGAGGAGGAGGAGGAGGGGGGAAGGAGGAGGGGGGGAGGAGGGGGAGGGGGGGAAGGAGGAGAGAAGACGCCTTTCCAGGCGCCGGGGGCTGCACCTTCCAGGCCCAGAGAGGCTTCCGTGGGGCCAGGGGCCCAGGGCCTTCTCCAGAGCCCTGGAGGCCGGGGCTGTGCAGTGTTTAAGCGGCTGCCTGCAGGGCTGGTGACACATACGGGAGCACTGGTTTGAGTCCTGGCTGCTCTGCTTCTGATCCAGCTCCCTGCTAATGCACCTCAGAAAGCAGGAGGTGACGGCCCAGGTGCGTGTGCCCCAGACCCCCACGTGGGGGACCCCGAGAAGGTTCCCGGCTCCCGGTTTCAGCCTGGCCCAGAACAGATGGATTTCTCTCTCTCTCTCTTCCCGCTCTTTCAAATAAATATAATAAATCTCTTTTTTTTTTTTCCTTTAAGAGTCCTGATTGGTTAACAAAGTGTAGAACTGGTACAAGAACAAAGGAACCAAAGAAACCAAAGGGAAGCTCCAAGGCAGGGGCAGGTGTACGTGGGAACCGAGTGTGTGCGCCAGGTGGCCGCAGAAATCACGGGGAAAGACGGTGCGTTGTCCTGTTGGGAACCTGGCCAACCACTGCCGCCCAGCACACACAGAGGGACCCAGGTGGGCCTGAAGCCCAGCGGTGAACTCTTAGATGCTTGTGCTATGACCTCGGGAGGGGACAGGCGGCTGCTGCTGCTTTTTTTTTTTTTTTTAAGATTTATTTATTTACTTGAAAGGCAGAGTTACACAGAGAGAGGAGAGGCAGAGAGAGAGAGAGAGAGAGAGAGAGAGAGAGAGGTCTTTTTTTCCACTGGTTCACGCCCCACTTGGCTGCAACAGCTGGAGCTGCGCTGATCCCAAGCCAGGAGCTTCTTCCGGGTCTCTCATGCGGGTGCAGAGGCCCAAGCACTCAGGCCATCTTCTACTGCTTTCCCAGGCCACAGCAGAGAGCTGGACAGGAAGTGGAGCAGCCGGGACTTGAACTGACGCCCATATGGGATGTCGGCACTGCAGGTGGTGGCTTTACCCGCTACACCACAGTGCCAGCCCCGGGACAGGCTTCTGACACAGGATTTCAACATCACTCCCTGTAAGGCAAAGCCAAACCACAGCAAAAAGTGACAAGGTTGCATCAAACTTCGGATCCTACCTTGTGCATTTCAAAAAGTACACCCGACTCTAAAACTAACGATACAAAGAAAACACCTGACCAAATTAAAAAATGCTCAGAGGATTGGACAGATATTTCCCCAAAGATTACAGACGGCTGGCAAGCACACGAAAAGGCTCTCAGCATCAGTGGCCACGAGGGAGATGTCTATCAAAACGTACCGCTGTGTGCGTATCCACCAGGATGGGTAATAAAAAAGACAGGTGTAAGGAACACGGTGGGAAAGTGGAGACGTTTGGCTCCTGTGCATCGCTGGTGGGATTGTAAATGGGGCAGCCCCTGTGGAGACAGCCTGCGCGCTCCTGGAAACTAAACATAAAGTTACTCTGTCAGGTGTACGAGAGAAATAAAAATACGTGTCCCTACAATAATGAGTGCACACGCGTGTTCCTAGCATGTCTACAATAATGAATGCACACATGTGTTCCTAGTGTCCCTACAATAATGAGTTGAGTACACACACGTGTTCCTAGCATGTCTACAATAATGAGTGCACACGTGTGTTCCTAGCATGTCTACAATGAGTGACCACACATGTTCACACTGTCCCTACAATAATGAGTACACACATGTGTTCCTAGCATGTCTACAATAATGAGTGCACACGTGTGTTCCTAGCATGTCTACAATAATGAGTGACCACATGTGTTCCTAGCATGTCTACAATAATGAGCACACATGTGTTCCTAGTGTCCCTACAATAATCAGTGCACACGTGTGTTCCTAGCATGTCTACAATAATGAGCGCCCACGCGTGTTCCTAGCAGCCTCACTCACACATCAGTCAGGGACAGAAGCAATCCAAATGTCCGTCCGCTAATAAACAGGTGAACAGAATGTGGGATGGGATATTTTTGGCAATCCAGGATGAAGTCTCGACAAACGCACACACAGACCCTAGAAGCTACCATGCTAAGAGAAAGAGGCCGATCGCAGACCACATAGCGCGTGACTGCACTGATAGGAAATGAGACGGGAAAGCTGACAAACCATTGTGCGTGACGGGCGTTTAGTGGGGCGAGGGTAACGGGAAGTGACTGTTAGTGCGTGTGTGGCTTCTTTGGGGAATGCCGGGATTGTTACTAAAAGCCACTGAAGCGTACAATTGAGTGGCATGCTTGTAGTTTGTGTATTATGAGGTTTGGGGTCCCCCAACCTGGCCGTACAGGAAAAGCAACCTACGAGCTTAATTCCACCTTCTTACTTAGGCTCCAAGCTCACATCAGCCAGCTCAAGGAGCCCTCGTAGGGCTCTGTCTGCAATGCTGGTTCCCGGCCACAGCTTTGAGGCCTTTTTTCTTGTTTTTTAAAGAAAGTTGATTTAGGGATTCTGTGTTTTAACTGCCTCACTTTGTGGTTCTGAAACACTGTCCTTGTCTCGTTGAGGACCTGCTCAAGACGGATTTCAGTCCCTCCCTTGCTCACTGCTGCTGGTTTCGCCTGGGTTTGGTCTGTGCCTTTGTGGTCTTGAACTGCTGGGGACCGCTGCCTGCTCCACGCTGACCTGAGAGCTGGTCGGTGCCTGCGCAGGCTCTGCTCGCGGACGTGGTGCTGGCCGCTGTCTTGGCCCACCCTCTGTTGCTGTCACAGAGCACCTGAGGCTGGGTGATTCTTTGGTTCACGGTTCTGGAGGTTTCTAGTCCAAGTGCATGGGGCTGGCATGTGCAGCGCCATCCCATGGTGGAAGGGAGAAGGGCAAGGGACTTGCACACAGGAGAGGGTCAAGCGGGGCCGAACTGGCCCTCATCAGGCGCCCACAACGACAAGTTCATTCCTGAGACAACAGCTTTCATTTAGGAGAGCAGAGTCCTTGTGACCCAACCGTCTCCTACCTCAGCACTAGTGCCCTGGGGTTAGGGTCCCAGCACACAGGTGTGGGTGTTGATGGAGCTGTTTAGTCACCACTTGGGATGCCTACAACCCCGCACTGGGGCCCCTGGGTTTTAGTCTTGGCTTCTGTGCCAGCTTCCTGCTAATGTGCATCCCGGGAGGCTCAGGTTTCTCTTTATTTCTTTCTTTTTATAAACTCTATCTTTTATTTATTTATTTATTTATTTATTTATTTATTTATTTTTTTGACAGGCAGAGTGGACAGTGAGAGAGAGAGACAGAGAGAAAGGTCTTCCTTTGCCGTTGGTTCACCCTCCAATGGCCGCTATGGCCTGTGCACTGCGGCCATTGCATCGTGCTGATCCGAAGCCAGGAGCCAGGTGCTTCTCCTGGTCTCCCATGCGGGTGCAGGGCCCAAGCACTTGGGCCATCCTCTGCTGCACTCCCTGGCCACAGCAGAGAGCTGGCCTGGAAGAGGGGCAACCGGGACAGAATCTGGCGCCCCAACCGGGACTAGAACCCGGGGTGTCAGCGCCGCAGGCGGAGGATTTGCCTAGTGAGCCGTGGCGCCGGCCTCTATTTCTCTTTCTTTCTCTCTTTCTTTCAAGATTTATTTATTTATTTGAAACTCATAATTACACACAGAGAGAAGGAGAGACACACACAGAGAGAGAGAGAGAGTGTGTGTGTGTGTGTGTGTGAGAGAGAGAGAGAGAGAGAGAGGGGTCTGGCATCTGCTGGTTCACTCCCCAATTGGCCGCAATGGCTGGAGCTGTGCCAATCCGAAGCCAGGAGCCAGGAGCCAGGAGCCAGCAGTTTCCTGCGCAGGGTCTCCCACGTGGGTGCAGGGGCCCAAGGACTTGGACCATCTTCTACTGCTTTCCCAGGCCCCAGCAGAGCTGGATGGGAAGTGGAGCAGCCGGGACCTGAACCAGCGCCCACATGGGATGCCGGCACTGTGGATGTGGTGGCTTCACCCGCTGCACCACAGCGCCAGCCCCAAGGCTCAGGTTCTTGGGTTCCTGTCGCTGACATGGGAGACCCGGATCGAGTTCTGGGCTTTGGCCCGACTGGCTCCTGCCACTGCAGACATTTGGGGAGTGAACCCGCAGAAGCTTGTTCAATTAACCCATCGAACGCTCGCAAGGCAGGGACTTCGGGGCCATGCAGAACATAGCTGCCCCGACCACTGTCTCCCTGGCCTTCACCTCAATTGGTGTTCACAGCTTCTGCGGGCTCAGCTCGGGAACCAGGACAGGGCAATGGCTGTGGTCTCACTGCAGCCAAGCGCTTGCCATGCTGTCCCGAGTGACAGCTGTGGTGGGGCCAGACAGCCGCCAGGAGCCCCTCTGCCTGCAGGGGTCACTCTGCCAGGATGTGGCCTGCGTGGCCACAGGGGAGGAGGGGGCAGGAGTCCAGATCCGGGCTTTATTCCCTGGGGGGCGCCTCCCCTGCCTGTCCTGGTGGTAGGCAGCCGGGTCATGGTGTGGACACACAGCCCCAGAGCCACTCAGAGGGCAGGAGGGAGCTCATGGCCTTGCCAGGCCAGAAGACAAGCCCCGAACAGCGGGGCTTTGTGAGGACCGGGGCTGTGCAGCGTGCATCCGGGAATCCAGCCGCCTCGCCTGGGCAGACAGAGGCCCTTTCTTCCCAGTGGGTGACTTCACTGTGCGTCCCCAACCGTGGGACGGCACCAGGGTGGGAACACAGAGAAGGCAGCAGGCCCTGGCTGAGAGCCGGCAGGAGGCGGGCGAGCGCGGCCCTGCTTGCCACGCTGGTCGCGTCCAGCGTGGGGCGTCCACAAAACACCCTCTGTGTGCGGGCATCAGCTGGGCGGGCGCCGGCTTCCTCTCTCACCTCCCCGAGGAAGAGGTTGAAACAGCCACCTGTGGCTAAGGCAAAGCCCGGGGGGAGGGAGGGGCCCGGTGAGCACAGGCTGAGCCCAGTGGATGCCGGCTGTCCCCCGGATGGGTGCTCAGAGATGGGAACGGAGGGTCCCATGTCCCCCGGGTAGGGCTAACATCCCACAGAGGGTCATCTTTGCTGCCAGGGAGGTCGACAACCCTTCAACAAGCATCGCCCCCAGACTCTGCCGCGGGGCAGGCGATTAGCCCTCACTATCGATGCGTGCCACCGAATCCCTGTTTACAAACCGGATTTTCATCCTGACTCCCGCCCTGGAGGGGGTGGGCGTCATTAGCCCACCTCACAGGTGAAGAGGCCGTGTGCTCGCCACAACCCGCCTCGGTGGGCCCGCGCTCAATGTGTCTTCCCTTTTGTCAACAATGTGGCTTCTCTGTTCCACGTCCCCGTTCTCCTTTCCGGGGAACTTGACCGAGGCTCTGCCCCAACAGCAGGGGCTCCTTTACCGATCGGGGGTCTCGGACCTGGCCCGCTGCTCTCTGCCTCGCTGTCCCGGTGCGGACGGTGGGGACCTCCTCCCAGCCGTGGCTCCTCTCTCAGATCGTCCGTCACTCTTCCCATGTGCTGATCTGGGACCATCTACGCCTCCTTTGCCGCACACCCGGTATTGCCCAGCCCACGGCACGGTCGGTGGGCACCTGACCAGCCCCTGTGCCTTCAGACGGCCGACAGCTGCAGGGGACAGACTCGCGCGTCGTCCCCACCCGGTGGGTGACCCCGAGAGCTGATTCTCAGTGACTCTCAGCACCGCAGGATGAGACCCTCGGCGCCACGACCCTGGACCCTGGCTTCCCCGGGGTGTGGACGTGACGCCGCTGGAGCAGATCCGTGGCTAAAGGAGACCCCAGCCCGGGGCACAGCAGGTAAAGGTGACGTTGTGACGCCGCATCCCATACTGAAGAACCCGTTCCAGCCCTGGCTGCTCGGCTTCCGATCCAGCTTCTTGCTAAGCACTTGAGAAAGCAGCGGCAGAAGATGACCCGAGTGCTTCGTCCCTGCCCCTCGTGTGGGAGACCAGGATGGAGCTCTCGGCTCCTTTGGCCTGGCCTAGTCCTGGCTATTTCTAGCATTTGCAGAGTGAATCAGTGCGTACACAACCTCACTCTCTCTCACTTTCAAATAAATAAATAAATCTTAAAAGAAAGAAAGAAAGAAACCCCAGGGCTGGGCTGGGTGGGGCATAGAAGGTTAGGCCTCTGCCTGCAGCACCAGCATCCCATATGGGCGCCGGTTCGAGTCCCGGCTGCTCCTCTTCCGATCCAGCTCTCTGCTACGGCCTGGGAAAGCAGTGGAGGATGGCCCAAGTGCTTGGGCCCCTGCACCCACATGGGAGACCTGGAAGAAGCTCCTGGCTCCTGGCTTCGGATTGGCCCAGCTCTGGCTGTTGCGGCCATTTGGGGAGTGAACCAGTGGATGGAAGACCTCTCTCTCTCTCTGTAACTCAGCTTCTCAAATAAAGAAATAAATCATTAAATTTAAGAAAAAATTAAAAAAAGAAACCCCAGCTCTTTTCACCGAGACTTTGGGCCCTTTTCCAATTAAACAGCCCAGCTGCTACAGGGATGGATTGACAGCCGCCAGACACCCAGTCAACAGAGGAGAATGTGAGGCCGGAGACACCACGAGCCAGGAGATCACCCAGCACAGGCTCCCAGAAGCCCAGAGCTGCACAGCGGGGCTGAGCAAGTGGCTGACCCCTTCCCCGAGGCCGCCAGCCCCAGGGTGAGGGCCCTGCCAGGGGTGAGGAGCTGCCCAGCCCTGAAGCGCGCGGGGTGTCTGCAGGAGTGAGGGTGCTCTCTGCCTGTCACGGGTCTGCTGTGGCTGTTGGCTGCTGTTTTCAGGGGCCGCCTGGCCTCAGCCATCAGCGGCCTGGTGGGCAACACGGACAGGGGGCTCTGTGCCTGCGTCCCTGCGCTGATGCACTTCTCGCGAGCTTTGTCCCGGTCCCTGGATTTCATCGGCCCCAGGGCTCTCTTCTGTGAAAGGCGGGTGTGCACCCTGTTGTTGCCTGTGTGCCCCAGGGTCCTCAAACAAGCAGCCCCTCGGCCCTGGCAGGTGCTGGTTCCAGGACCCCCGCGCCTTGTGGGTATCCAAGGTCATGGGTGCTGAAGTTCCTTCTACAGAGTGGTGCAGGATCTCCCTGTAGCCTCTGCACAACTGCCCAAGCACTTCAAATAATCTCTAGGCTGCTTCTCATCCTAAAACAGCGCCAGGGCTGTGGACATATTGTTCTACTGCAATGTTTAGGGAACAAGGACTTGAAAAATCTCTATACACGTTCAGAACAGAAGCAGTTGTTTTCGTGAATGTTTTTGACTATGTATAGATTTCAAGGTTTTTTGGCACTAAAATGAACTCACATGCATATATATATATTCATAGAGCTTTATTTTAAGGAATTGGTTCATGTGCTGCAGAGCTGATAAGACCTGCCCTTGATAAGCTGCAGATCCAGGAAGGCAGCGGCCGGGGCTCCAGTCTGAATGCAAAGCCCCGGAAGCCGGAGAGCCCAGAGTGTGGCTCTCATCCGCTCAGCTGGGGAAGACTTGAGGTTGCTGCAGGGACAGAAAAATTCATGTCCCAGCTCAAAGGCCGGCGGACAGGGGGCTCTCCCTCCCCTGAGGGGAGCCGGGCTCCTATTCTATTCAGGCGTTCAGCTGATGGGTTGAAGCCCACCCACATGGGACAGGGCCTTCTGCTGCACTCAGCCTGCTGATGCCAGCGTTAATCTTAGCCACAGGCACACCCAGGCTCACGCTGGACCAGATGTGTGGGCCTCTCATGGCCAGGTCATATTGCCAAGTAAAATTAATCGTGACAATAACTTTGAGAAGTATTTTCTCTCTCTCTCTTTCTTTAAAGATGTACTTATTTAAAAGACAGAGTTGTAGAAAGAAGGAAAGAGACAGAAATGAGAGAAAGAGAGAGAGAGAGGTCTTCCATCTGCTGGTTCACTCCCCAAATAGCTGCAACAGCCAGGGCTGGCCCAGATGGAAGCCAGGAGCCAGGAAGTCCACCCAGGGGCCCAGGCACCTGCTGCCTCCCACGTGCATTGGTACGAAGCTAGATTGGAAGCGAGGAGTAGCCAGGACTGGGACCAGGTACTCTGATGTGGACAGTGGGCTTTCCATCTGGTAGCTGAACCTGCTGTGTTACAATGCCTGCCCAGATTAGATTCTAAGAAGACGATTTCAGGGGCAAACACTTAGCCCCCAGCTAAGGTGCCACATCCCACATCCCAGGAACTGGGGTTGGGTCCTGACTCCAGCTTCCTGCTAGCAGAGGCCCTGGGAGGCAGCCGTGATGGCGTCAGTAGTCAGGCCCCTGTTACCCACGTGGGAGAAGCAGATTGGGCTCCTGGCTCCTGGCTTCAGCCCCAGTCCAGCCCAGCCCTAGATGTTAGGCGAATTTAGAGTGAATCAGTGGATGGGACACTCTCTTTCTGCCTCTCAAATATATATATATATATATATATATATATGTATATATATATATAAAAGAGATTATTTCATCATAAAATAATATTCTCTGTCAAAAAGTAATACTCAACAGATTTGAATGAAGCACAAATGAAATCCTCTGTTTGCCTTAACCAATTCCTGCCGCTCGGCGACCGTGGGGCTTCTCCCCGCTCAGGTCTGCTCAGGAAGGGGAACATCTCGTCTCAGGACAGTGGCGGCTCCAGGCCTGGCTGGGGCAGGAGTCGCATGGACATCATGTGGCTCGGGCACCACCCTCACATCTCCGAGCAGAGTCACAAGTGGGTTCTGAAGCTCAGAGCTGCGGGCGGGGCATCCCTCCACGTCAGCATGGAGGATTTACTGCTTACAAAAAATAACGATGCGATCATTTTCTATACAGCACTTACCTTGTTTTTACCAATTGTCAGCATTGCCATATTGGAGTGTTCTCTCCACACACACACACACACACACACAGTCACACTGACAGCTGTTATCACAGGAGCACGTGGCAGTCGGCTGGGGACATTGTCGTCCTTGGCACAGAATATTTCCAGCGTACCTCCAGAGCAGGATGCCTTCTGACATAGGCAGGGTACAGATGGACTCCAGGCAAGCTGACATCCCTGCCACACCCCTGTCCACGCCCACTGCCCACCCGCCGTCCCCGAAATGTCCTTCCTGCAGCTGCTTTTCTGACCCGGGCCCCTGCCCAGGGCTGCCCACGGTGCTGGCTGCTGCGTCTCTCCAGACTCCCCATCTGGGCCAGCGGGCCTCCTCTCTGCGTGTTTCACGACACTGACGTCCTTTAAGGCGTCCTGGCCTATTGTTTCGTGGATGTCTGGGCCCCCTGCCATTGTTAGAGTCCACGCACCCCTGCCTGGGGGGGGGCAGCAGGGATGCCGCCTTCTCGGCACTCGCCCCGGAGCCTCCTCACTGCTGCATCTTTCAGCTTCGTGCCCTTGAACAACTGCACATTCCAGCCCGAGGCTGTAATGTGATTACTCCGGCCCTGCCCCTGCAGATGGGCGCTTAGGTGGTTCCCAGAGTCCGCCCAACGCGAGCAAGGCTGCAAGGAGTGATGTCAGCGCTGGGAGAACGAGTGTGACCCAGGAAACGGGAAGAGCCGTGCAGTGCAGGAGAGTGGTGTAATGGAAGCAGGCGGCGTGGGCGTGGAGCTCGCTGGGAGCTTGGCTGACTGATGGGGGGAGGAGGGTGCAGGGGTGAGACGCAGTCACCTCTGTGGGTGGAGGAGGGTGGAGACTGGAGGCAGGAAGCCTCCTGGGAGGCTCCTGTAGTGGCCAGGGGTAGGGAGGGAGAGGGCCTGGAGAGAGCGTGGTGCGGGGCAGCATGGGAGGAGAGGGAATATTGAAAGAGTCAAGAGAGAGGGTGACACCTGCCGTGACTGGGATGACCCTGAGAATTCTGAGTGGACGAAGCCAGTTACGAAAGACCCCGGGCTGCAAACCCATGGTGCTAGACAGCAGGTTCGGACTGGCCGGGGTGGGCAGAGTGGGCAGTGGGGACTGGTTACCTGAGCTTTCTGTGTGATGCAAAGTCCAGACGCCACTGTGAAGACAGCAAACCCTAGTGCAGCGCCCGTGTCTCCTTCACCTCAGTCAGGAAACCCTCCTGCCGACCCCAGGAGGGGTGGGCTCTGTGCATTGGGGAGGGGTGGGCTCCATGCACTGGGGAGGGGTGGGCTCTGTGCACTGGGGAGGGGTGGGCTCCATGCTTTGGGGAGGGGTGGGCTCCATGCACTGGGGAGGGGTGGGCTCCGTGCATTGGGGAGGGGTGGGCTCTGTGCATTGGGGAGGGGTGGGCTCCATGCATTGGGGAGGGGTGGGCTCCATGCACTGGGGAGGGGTGGGCTAGGGTTGGGCTCCATGCACTGGGGAGGGGTGGGCTCTGTGCATTGGGGAGGGGTGGGCTCCATGCACTGGGGAGGGGTGGGCTCCATGCACTGGGGAGGGGTGGGCTCTGTGCAGTGGGGAGGGGTGGGCTCTGTGCATTGGGAGGGGTGGGCTCTGTGCATTGGGAGGGGTGGGCTCTGTGCAGTGGGGAGGGGTGGGCTCTCCGAGTGTCTGGGTCAGGCACTGGGTGGGAAGGGAGCCATGGATGGAAGGAGTGAGCAGAAGCTCCCAGTAGGAGGAAATCTCGTGCTCAGAACGTTAAATTGCTGTGCAGATGGCAAAATGTCAGACACAAGCCAAGGGGCTGTGGCGTAGCAGGTACAGCTGCCACTTGTAGTGCCGGCATCCCATATGGGCGCCAGTTCGAGTCCTGGCTGCTTTACTTCCGATCCAGGTCTCTGCTGTGGCCTGGGAAAGCAGTAGAAGATGGTCCGAGTGCTTGGGCCCCTGCATCTACATGGAGACCCAGAAGTTCCTGGCTCCTGGCTTCAGATTGGCCCAGCTCCGGCCATTGAAGCCATTTGGGGAGTGAACCAACGGATGGAAGACCTCTCTGCCTCTCTGCAACTCTGCCTTTCAAATAAATAAACGAATTTTAAACACATACACACACACACACACGCACACACAAGCCGAAGTACCCACTGTAGGGGGGCACTGCTCAGTGACCAGGCCAGGCCAGTGTTGCTTTGTCTGTGCCCCACACACCTCCACTCTTGGGTTACCAGGAATTAAACCCCAGACTCCACATCCATCATATCTGCCAGCCATGAATAGTACAGAATGTGTCTCTAAAAGGCCTGGGATTAAAAGCAGAAACCCTCAAAACGCTGCTGCTACAACTGAAGATGGCTACGAGAAATCCCTTCCTAGGGGCCGACGCTCGGTCACTGGCCAGTGTCAAAGGCCTCTTGTTTTTCTCAGGGTTTCTTCGGGTCAGAACCCAAAAGGACGTGTTCACTGGGATGGACTTAAAGCTTGTCTCTTCTCCTACAACTCTCTCCTTTACATTACATGCTGGGGGATTAGATTGCCGTGCGGTGTCTCCTGGGCTCTGCTGTGCACAATGGCTCCCACTATCTGCTCCAGGTCTCTATCCTCCATGTCCCATAGCTCGGTAGCTGTCCAGCCTGGCCCCGATCTGAGTTCAGTTTTGTAACCGGGCCCCTGTGCAGATGGCGTTTTGTTCTGCCATCAGGAGGCCAGCAGTGCCTGGGAGTCTTTTGTGGGTGATGCTAACAGCTGTTGACATCCAGTTCCCAAACAACTGTTCCCAGTCTCCTGAAACTGAGTGAATAAGTGAGAATTGCTATTTTAAACCAGTACATTTTGGGCTGATTTGTTACATAACAACAGATACCTAATAATGCAAAGTTGAATCAACATTGGGAAAAAAAATCTATGATTATCACACATCGTACTGATCGAGATAAGGAAGAAAAGCACAGAATTCTCTCCAAAGGTGCAAAAAGCAAAACCTGAAAGAAAGAATGCTGCAGACAGTGGAACAGGCTTGATGACAACTTTCTTAATATGATTGTGCACACGGCATGTGCTGTTACAGCTACACCTCAGCCCCAAAGCCAGCGCTTTCCCTAATTAAACAAGATTGCAGGCTCTCCCATGCAAATAGGCAACAAGACAAGCGCACCCATCTCTCTAACCACCACTTAATAGCTGTCCCAGTTAGTAACCCGCCCGTTTTACCAGGGGAAAGCAATCAAGCACATTAGTAATTGAAGGCAAAGCCAAACGATCGCCATTGCAAACAGCTTCTAGGGTGCAGCCGGAAAACTCAAAGTGGGTGCAGAAGCTCTGGAAGTGGTCAGTAGCCAGTTAGGAGAGTAACCGAGGACCATCAGTTCTCTTATGCAGACAACAGAACGAGACGGAGACAGAATGGGAGAGAACACTCAGTCTAGGACAGCGAGTAAGAGGGATACAGCTCCGCTTCAACTGAGCCTCAAGCCTGCACGGAAGAGCCACGGAAGAGCGCTCCCACAAAAGCCGGAAGTCAGCCCGCACAGCGGAACAGTGCCCGGGGGCTTGGCAAAAAAACCTCAGCCCCTTACAGATGAAAATGTCGCCTGCTAGTTTATGCATTTAACGCAATCCCGGTGAAAATGCTCAGGGACGCCTCTCCCCCACTCCCCGGAGTTAAGTTCCTGGATTATGAAGTTCATTGGGAAGAACCTGCGAGCAAATGGGCTGCAAAACCCGCAGCTGATGACTTTCACCTTAGCGGTGCTTTCCTTAAGCGCCTGTGGTCTGAGAGGCCCGGTGGGGATGTGTGGCCGGGATTGGATCACTCCTGCCGAGCCAGGTCCCCCACGTGGGTGCAGGGGTCCAAGGACTTGGGCCATCCTCTACTGCTATCCCAGGCCATAGCAGAGAGCTGGACTGGAAGAGGAGCAGCTGGGACTAGAACCAGCGCCCATATGGGATGCTGGTGCTTCAGGCCAGGGCGTCAACCCACTGTGCCACAGTGCTGGCCCCAATAAGTGAATCTTTTTAAAAAATAATTATTGACACCTGTGTGTACAAGGTGGCGGCATGGATGAGGTCACCGGAGACAGCTGCTAGGTACAGCAGTTTGCTGGCTTCCCTGTCACAGCCCCACGGCTGTGCACATAGCAGGTGCATGAGTCACAGTGCACAGGGCGCTGTCACCACTCCACAGCATGAACTCATGCCTCAGTCCTCCGGGAATTCTGATTAACACAATGAAGGCTGGTGGGACGGGGCTGAATCCGATGACTCATTCATTCATCTAAGCATGTACCAGTGCCTCCTATAGGCCAGGCGTGCTTCTGCACGGAACTGTCAGAGATGCCTCCTGTGACCCTTTCTAGCCTGTGAACAGCCGGCGTGAGGAGCAGGCCACAGTGCACGGGGTTAAGTGCCATGGTGGGGGAGAAAGAGGAGGCGGGTCAGCCGTGGGGCGCGCGACAGGTTTGAGAGCAGCGGAGGACTCGCCAGGAGACGAGAGCTGGGCAGACTGGGGGAGTGAGACACCTGGTAAGGATGGAGAGGCTGGGCAGGAGGGGCTGCCGGGGTGCAATGATGACTTTCCACTGTGCAGCGTGGAGGGCCGCTGGCCGTCGGGGAAGGAGAGGGCCCGTGTGGAGTTAGCTTTGTGGGTCCAGAGCTCACAAGGGCTGCTTGGCCTGGAGGACGTGGCTTGGATGCTTGGGAGGGGTGGTGGCCACGCTAAGGCCCCCCGGGGCTCCCGTCCTGGAATTCCTGCCTCCGCAGCTTCGGGCTGAGCCCCAAGAATGTGCATTTCTCACACGTTTCCAGCTGACGCTGCTGGTGCAGGGACCACACGTTGAGAAGGACCGGGCAGGAGCCAAGGATGCAGAGGCCAGGAGTGGCTGGACACAGGGAGTCGGATGGGGAGAGCCTTCCACGGGGGAGGAAGGGACGGGGGTCACTGGGAACAGGGAGGGAGAGGGCAGCAGAGTCTGACACGCAACAGGCGGGACACAGGCAGCTGTGGGGACAAAGCAGAGGCTGCTGGGAGCCCAAGGAGCGCGAGGTCAGGGTGGACCGCGGCCACTGTGACTCATTCTATTCTCTGATTGCCTCCTGCGTTGATGGGCGTGGTGACTGTGCTTCTGCAAGGCACAGAAGGAAAGTTTTTTGCTTATTTGACTGGTTTACTTATTTATTTTTAAAAGATCCGTTTATTATTTTGAAAGTCAGAATCACAGGGAGTGAGGCAGAGACAGAGAGGATTCCACCTGCTGGTTCTCTCCCCAAATGGCTGCCATGGCTGGGGCTGGGCCAGGCTGAAGCCAGGAGCCAGGAGCTTCTTCCAGGTCTCCCACGTGGGTGCAGGGGCCCAGGCACTTGGGCCATCCTCTGCTGCTTTCCCAGGCACATTAGCAGGAGCTGGATGGGAAGTGGAGCAGCTGGGACACGAACCGGTGCCCATGTGGGATGCCGGCGCTGCAGGCAGCAGCTTCACCCGCTATTCCGCAACCCTGACCCCCATTTCACTGGCTTAAGCATTGGTCTTAATGGCAATTGCAGCTATTAGCAATGATGTCTGACTTAAGGCCACCTTAAGATAGGAGCCAGTTTGGGGCCCATGGGTGACATTGACATCACATATGAGCGCTGGTTCTTGTCTGGCTGCTCCTCTTCCAATCCAGCTCCCTGCTCATGTGCACCCTGGGAGGCAACAGGTGATGGCTGTGTGCTTGGGTTCCTGTCACCCTGGCTCCTGGCTTCGGCCTGGCCCAGTCCTGGCTGCTGCAGGCATTTGGGGAGTGAACCAGCAGGTGGAAATCTCTCCCTCTTTCTGTCTCTCTGCTTCCCAAATAAAATGAAAAATAAAAATATTTTATGTATTAAAATGGCTGCCTTAGAATGGATTCAATCAATATTTAACTATAACATACACTGATGGGACATAAAATATAGGACAGCATAGCTTGTTAACTACAAGCAGTTTAAGAATGTGATTTAGCAATGAGGTACTGCCAACCACAGCGGAAAGCATAAAGCAGAATTGGCAGGTTTTACCACACACACTGAAAGGTTAGCCTACTAAAACATACCACACACGAAAACAGCAGCTAAATAACACATTCAAAATATTTAAAAAGTGCATGTCACAGGGCTGTGCTGTGGCACAACAGGTTCAAGTCCCAGCCTGCAGGGCCGGCATCCCACATGGGTGCTGGTTTGAATCCCGGCTGTTCCACTTCCGATCCAGCTCTCTGGCTTGAGAAAGCAGTGGAGGAAGGCCAAGTTCTTGGGCCCCTGCTCCCACGTGGGAGACCCAGAAGAAGCTCCTGGCTCCGGGCTTTGGATCAGCGCAGCTCTGGGCATTGTGGCCGACTGGTGAGTGAACCAGCAGATGGAAGCTCGCTCTGCCCCCCTCTCTTTCTCTCCCTATCTCTGTAACTCTTTCTAATAAATAAAACAAATCTTTTAAAAAAGTATATGTCACGTAGATTCAATAGTAAATAACTTCATAAAATTTTTAAAATGTTGAGATTAGTAAGAAGACAAACCTCAACTAGAAACTTTTTCTAATGATGAAATAAAAATTGTCAATAAGTATTTCTAAAATTGCATTTTATTTATTTTGGGAATAGAAATTGAAGTGATATTTAAATTTTCATGTCTCCAATTGACAGAGATTTTCAAAAAAATAAATGCTGGGGGCTGGCGTTGTGGGGCAGGGGGTTAAGCTGCTGGTCGGGGTGCCGCATCCCATCCTGGAATGCCAGTTTGGGTCCTGGCTGCTCTGCTTCTGACCCAGCTCCCTGCTAATGGCCCCAGTGTTTGGGACCTGCCATCCACGTGGGAGACCCGGAGGAAGCTCCTGGCTCCTGGCTTCAGCCTGGTCCAGCCCTGGCACTTGGGGCCCTTTGGGGAGTGACCCAGTGGATAGAGTCTCTCTCTCTCTTTTTCTGCGCATCTCCCCATCTCTCTCTGTCACTTTGCTTTTCAAATAAATACATAAAAATCTTTTAAAAATGAAATACATGTTAAAACTAGTGTTCTGACACGGAAGTGATGTGTTGAATTTTACAGAAGGAAATATTTTTTAATTTTGGAAAATTAGAATAGGTTCAGCATAAGAAAAAATAAGAACCAACTTAAATGTACATTAATAGCGAATTGATTTTCTTGGGGAAAAAAAACAGCTCCCCCACGGCCCTGGCCCCGAGAGGAAGCGGGAGGCGGTCCTGCACCTGCTGCTCAGTGGCTCTGGGCACTCGCCTGGCCCCCCAGGCAGAATCAGCCTCCCCCGCCCGGCCCTAACAGGACGTTGGTGATTACACTCATGGCCACGAGCATTTGGCCTGTTTCTCTGACTTGGTGTCGCCGATGACCGTCTTCACGCAGGGATCCTGTCTCACTGACGTCTCAAAGTTCTCCCCCCGCCCCCGCCTCTTCTTCGAGGAAGTGAGGATGGCGGTGGCACTGCAGCACCGTGGCAAACGCCAGAGGGCACAGAGCCTCCGGGGCAGAGCGCGCAGGCCGGGCAGCACCAGGGACCGCCTCCCCACCCAGGCCAGAATCAGCTGGGCGCTTTCCAGAGAAAGGACCCCCAGGCCCCAACTCACACCACGGCTGGGTCTGGAACTTGTGCGTCAAGCTCCTTCCACGGGGGAGGATGAGTTTAGGTCCAAGAGCTGCTGCTGGGAACCCTGGGGCCAGGCTGGGGCCGTGCAGGGGCTGTGCAGGAGGTGTAGACCTCAGGTGTGCAGCACTGGGGCTGTGCCGGGGTGTAGACCTCAGGTGTGCAGCACTGGGACTGTGTGGGAGGTGTAGACCTCAGGTGTGCGGCGCTGGGACTGTGTCGGAGGTGTAGACCTCAGGTGTGCAGTATTGAGGCTGTGTGGGAGGTGTAGACCTCAGGTGTGCAGCGCTGAGGCTGTGTGGGAGGTGTAGACCTCAGGTGTGCAGCGCTGGGGCTGTGTGGGAGGTGTAGACCTCAGGTGTGCAGTATTGAGGCTGTGTGGGAGGTGTAGACCTCAGGTGTGCAGCACTGGGGCTGTGCCGGGGTGTAGACCTCAGGTGTGCAGCACTGGGACTGTGTGGGAGGTGTAGACCTCAGGTGTGCGGCACTGGGACTGTGTCGGAGGTGTAGACCTCAGGTGTGCAGTATTGAGGCTGTGTGGGAGGTGTAGACCTCAGGTGTGCAGCGCTGGGGCTGTGTGGAAGGTGTAGACCTCAGGTGTGCAGTATTGAGGCTGTGTGGGAGGTGTAGACCTCAGGTGTGCAGCTCTGGGGCTGTGTGGGAGGTGTAGACCTCAGGTGTGCGGTGCTGGGGCTGTGTGGGAGGTGTAGACCTCAGGTGTGCAGTGCTGGGGCTGTGTGGGAGGTGTAGACCTCAGGTGTGCAGTATTGAGGCTGTGTGGGAGGTGTAGACCTCAGGTGTGCAGTATTGAGGCTGTGTGGGAGGTGTAGACCTCAGGTGTGCAGTATTGAGGCTGTGTGGGAGGTGTAGACCTCAGGTGTGCAGTATTGAGGCTGTGTGGGAGGTGTAGACCTCAGGTGTGCAGTATTGAGGCTGTGTGGGAGGTGTAGACCTCAGGTGTGCAGTATTGAGGCTGTGTGGGAGGTGTAGACCTCAGGTGTGCGGCGCTGGGGCTGTGTGGGAGGTGTAGACCTCAGGTGTGCAGTATTGAGGCTGTGTGGGAGGTGTAGACCTCAGGTGTGCAGTATTGAGGCTGTGTGGGAGGTGTAGACCTCAGGTGTGCAGTATTGAGGCTGTGTGGGAGGTGTAGACCTCAGGTGTGCAGCGCTGAGGCTGTGTGGGAGGTGTAGACCTCAGGTGTGCAGTATTGAGGCTGTGTGGGAGGTGTAGACCTCAGGTGTGCAGTGCTGGGACTGTGTGGGAGGTGTAGACCTCAGGTGTGCAGCACTGGGGCTGTGTGGGAGGTGTAGACCTCAGGTGTGCAGAACTGGGGCTGTGTGGGAGGTGTAGACCTCAGGTGTGCAGCGCTGGGGCCGTGTGGGAGGTGTAGACCTCAGGTGTGCAGTATTGAGGCTGTGTGGGAGGTGTAGACCTCAGGTGTGCAGCACTGGGGCTGTGTGGGAGGTGTAGACCTCAGGTGTGCAGCACTGGGGCTGTGTGGGAGGTGTAGACCTCAGGTGTGCGGCGCTGGGGCTGTGTGGGAGGTGTAGACCTCAGGTGTGCAGTATTGAGGCTGTGTGGGAGGTGTAGACCTCAGGTGTGCAGCGCTGGGGCTGTGTGGGAGGTGTAGACCTCAGGTGTGCGGCGCTGGGGCTGTGTGGGAGGTGTAGACCTCAGGTGTGCAGTATTGAGGCTGTGTGGGAGGTGTAGACCTCAGGTGTGCAGCGCTGGGGCTGTGTGGGAGGTGTAGACCTCAGGTGTGCGGTGCTGGGGCTGTGTGGGAGGTGTAGACCTCAGGTGTGCAGTGCTGGGGCTGTGTGGGAGGTGTAGACCTCAGGTGTGCAGTATTGAGGCTGTGTGGGAGGTGTAGACCTCAGGTGTGCAGTATTGAGGCTGTGTGGGAGGTGTAGACCTCAGGTGTGCAGTATTGAGGCTGTGTGGGAGGTGTAGACCTCAGGTGTGCGGCGCTGGGGCTGTGTGGGAGGTGTAGACCTCAGGTGTGCAGCACTGGGGCTGTGTGGGAGGTGTAGACCTCAGGTGTGCGGTGCTGGGGCTGTGTGGGAGGTGTAGACCTCAGGTGTGCAGCGCTGGGGCTGTGTGGGAGGTGTAGACCTCAGGTGTGCAGCGCTGGGGCTGTGTGGGAGGTGTAGACCTCAGGTGTGCAGTATTGAGGCTGTGTGGGAGGTGTAGACCTCAGGTGTGCAGTATTGAGGCTGTGTGGGAGGTGTAGACCTCAGGTGTGCAGCGCTGAGGCTGTGTGGGAGGTGTAGACCTCAGGTGTGCAGCGCTGGGGCTGTGTGGGAGGTGTAGACCTCAGGTGTGCAGCGCTGGGGCTGTGTGGGAGGTGTAGACCTCAGGTGTGCAGTATTGAGGCTGTGTGGGAGGTGTAGACCTCAGGTGTGCAGTATTGAGGCTGTGTGGGAGGTGTAGACCTCAGGTGTGCAGCACTGGGGCTGTGCCGGGGTGTAGACCTCAGGTGTGCAGCACTGGGACTGTGTGGGAGGTGTAGACCTCAGGTGTGCGGCGCTGGGACTGTGTCGGAGGTGTAGACCTCAGGTGTGCAGTATTGAGGCTGTGTGGGAGGTGTAGACCTCAGGTGTGCAGCGCTGGGGCTGTGTGGAAGGTGTAGACCTCAGGTGTGCAGTATTGAGGCTGTGTGGGAGGTGTAGACCTCAGGTGTGCAGCTCTGGGGCTGTGTGGGAGGTGTAGACCTCAGGTGTGCGGTGCTGGGGCTGTGTGGGAGGTGTAGACCTCAGGTGTGCAGTGCTGGGGCTGTGTGGGAGGTGTAGACCTCAGGTGTGCAGTATTGAGGCTGTGTGGGAGGTGTAGACCTCAGGTGTGCAGTATTGAGGCTGTGTGGGAGGTGTAGACCTCAGGTGTGCAGTATTGAGGCTGTGTGGGAGGTGTAGACCTCAGGTGTGCAGTATTGAGGCTGTGTGGGAGGTGTAGACCTCAGGTGTGCAGTATTGAGGCTGTGTGGGAGGTGTAGACCTCAGGTGTGCAGTATTGAGGCTGTGTGGGAGGTGTAGACCTCAGGTGTGCGGCGCTGGGGCTGTGTGGGAGGTGTAGACCTCAGGTGTGCAGTATTGAGGCTGTGTGGGAGGTGTAGACCTCAGGTGTGCAGTATTGAGGCTGTGTGGGAGGTGTAGACCTCAGGTGTGCAGTATTGAGGCTGTGTGGGAGGTGTAGACCTCAGGTGTGCAGCGCTGAGGCTGTGTGGGAGGTGTAGACCTCAGGTGTGCAGTATTGAGGCTGTGTGGGAGGTGTAGACCTCAGGTGTGCAGTGCTGGGACTGTGTGGGAGGTGTAGACCTCAGGTGTGCAGCACTGGGGCTGTGTGGGAGGTGTAGACCTCAGGTGTGCAGTGCTGGGGCTGTGTGGGAGGTGTAGACCTCAGGTGTGCAGCGCTGGGGCCGTGTGGGAGGTGTAGACCTCAGGTGTGCAGTATTGAGGCTGTGTGGGAGGTGTAGACCTCAGGTGTGCAGCACTGGGGCTGTGTGGGAGGTGTAGACCTCAGGTGTGCAGCACTGGGGCTGTGTGGGAGGTGTAGACCTCAGGTGTGCGGCGCTGGGGCTGTGTGGGAGGTGTAGACCTCAGGTGTGCAGTATTGAGGCTGTGTGGGAGGTGTAGACCTCAGGTGTGCAGCGCTGGGGCTGTGTGGGAGGTGTAGACCTCAGGTGTGCGGCGCTGGGGCTGTGTGGGAGGTGTAGACCTCAGGTGTGCAGTATTGAGGCTGTGTGGAAGGTGTAGACCTCAGGTGTGCAGCGCTGGGGCTGTGTGGGAGGTGTAGACCTCAGGTGTGCGGTGCTGGGGCTGTGTGGGAGGTGTAGACCTCAGGTGTGCAGTGCTGGGGCTGTGTGGGAGGTGTAGACCTCAGGTGTGCAGTATTGAGGCTGTGTGGGAGGTGTAGACCTCAGGTGTGCAGTATTGAGGCTGTGTGGGAGGTGTAGACCTCAGGTGTGCAGTATTGAGGCTGTGTGGGAGGTGTAGACCTCAGGTGTGCGGCGCTGGGGCTGTGTGGGAGGTGTAGACCTCAGGTGTGCAGCACTGGGGCTGTGTGGGAGGTGTAGACCTCAGGTGTGCGGTGCTGGGGCTGTGTGGGAGGTGTAGACCTCAGGTGTGCAGCGCTGGGGCTGTGTGGGAGGTGTAGACCTCAGGTGTGCAGCGCTGGGGCTGTGTGGGAGGTGTAGACCTCAGGTGTGCAGTATTGAGGCTGTGTGGGAGGTGTAGACCTCAGGTGTGCGGCGCTGGGGCTGTGTGGGAGGTGTAGACCTCAGGTGTGCGGCGCTGGGGCTGTGTGGGAGGTGTAGACCTCAGGTGTGCGGCGCTGGGGCTGTGTGGGAGGTGTAGACCTCAGGTGTGCAGTATTGAGGCTGTGTGGGAGGTGTAGACCTCAGGTGTGCAGTATTGAGGCTGTGTGGGAGGTGTAGACCTCAGGTGTGCAGTATTGAGGCTGTGTGGGAGGTGTAGACCTCAGGTGTGCAGCGCTGGGGCTGTGTGGGAGGTGTAGACCTCAGGTGTGCAGCGCTGGGGCTGTGTGGGAGGTGTAGACCTCAGGTGTGCAGTATTGAGGCTGTGTGGGAGGTGTAGACCTCAGGTGTGCAGTATTGAGGCTGTGTGGGAGGTGTAGACCTCAGGTGTGCGGCGCTGGGGCTGTGTGGGAGGTGTAGACCTCAGGTGTGCAGTATTGAGGCTGTGTGGGAGGTGTAGACCTCAGGTGTGCAGTATTGAGGCTGTGTGGGAGGTGTAGACCTCAGGTGTGCAGTATTGAGGCTGTGTGGGAGGTGTAGACCTCAGGTGTGCGGCGCTGGGGCTGTGTGGGAGGTGTAGACCTCAGGTGTGCAGCGCTGGGGCTGTGTGGGAGGTGTAGACCTCAGGTGTGCAGTATTGAGGCTGTGTGGGAGGTGTAGACCTCAGGTGTGCAGTATTGAGGCTGTGTGGGAGGTGTAGACCTCAGGTGTGCGGCGCTGGGGCTGTGTGGGAGGTGTAGACCTCAGGTGTGCAGTATTGAGGCTGTGTGGGAGGTGTAGACCTCAGGTGTGCAGTATTGAGGCTGTGTGGGAGGTGTAGACCTCAGGTGTGCAGTATTGAGGCTGTGTGGGAGGTGTAGACCTCAGGTGTGCGGCGCTGGGGCTGTGTGGGAGGTGTAGACCTCAGGTGTGCAGCGCTGGGGCTGTGTGGGAGGTGTAGACCTCAGGTGTGCGGCGCTGGGGCTGTGTGGGAGGTGTAGACCTCAGGTGTGCGGTATTGAGGCTGTGTGGGAGGTGTAGACCTCAGGTGTGCAGCGCTGGGACTGTGTGGGAGGTGTAGACCTCAGGTGTGCAGCGCTGAGGCTGTGTGGGAGGTGTAGACCTCAGGTGTGCAGCGCTGAGGCTGTGTGGGAGGTGTAGACCTCAGGTGTGCAGTATTGAGGCTGTGTGGGAGGTGTAGACCTCAGGTGTGCGGCGCTGGGGCTGTGTGGGAGGTGTAGACCTCAGGTGTGCGGCGCTGGGGCTGTGTGGGAGGTGTAGACCTCAGGTGTGCAGTGCTGGGGCTGTGTGGGAGGTGTAGACCTCAGGTGTGCAGTATTGAGGCTGTGTGGGAGGTGTAGACCTCAGGTGTGCAGTATTGAGGCTGTGTGGGAGGTGTAGACCTCAGGTGTGCAGTATTGAGGCTGTGTGGGAGGTGTAGACCTCAGGTGTGCAGCACTGGGGCTGTGTGGGAGGTGTAGACCTCAGGTGTGCAGTATTGAGGCTGTGTGGGAGGTGTAGACCTCAGGTGTGCAGTATTGAGGCTGTGTGGGAGGTGTAGACCTCAGGTGTGCAGTGCTGGGGCTGTGTGGGAGGTGTAGACCTCAGGTGTGCAGTATTGAGGCTGTGTGGGAGGTGTAGACCTCAGGTGTGCAGTATTGAGGCTGTGTGGGAGGTGTAGACCTCAGGTGTGCAGCACTGGGGCTGTGTGGGAGGTGTAGACCTCAGGTGTGCGGCGCTGGGGCTGTGTGGGAGGTGTAGACCTCAGGTGTGCGGTGCTGGGGCTGTGTGGGAGGTGTAGACCTCAGGTGTGCGGCGCTGGGGCTGTGTGGGAGGTGTAGACCTCAGGTGTGCAGTATTGAGGCTGTGTGGGAGGTGTAGACCTCAGGTGTGCAGCGCTGGGGCTGTGTGGGAGGTGTAGACCTCAGGTGTGCGGCGCTGGGGCTGTGTGGGAGGTGTAGACCTCAGGTGTGCAGTGCTGGGGCTGTGTGGGAGGTGTAGACCTCAGGTGTGCAGTATTGAGGCTGTGTGGGAGGTGTAGACCTCAGGTGTGCGGCGCTGGGGCTGTGTGGGAGGTGTAGACCTCAGGTGTGCGGCACTGGGGCTGTGTGGGAGGTGTAGACCTCAGGTGTGCGGCGCTGGGGCTGTGTGGGAGGTGTAGACCTCAGGTGTGCGGCGCTGGGGCTGTGTGGGAGGTGTAGACCTCAGGTGTGCAGTGCTGGGGCCGTGTGGGAGGTGTAGACCTCAGGTGTGCAGTATTGGGGCTGTGTGGGAGGTGTAGACCTCAGGTGTGCAGTATTGAGGCTGTGTGGGAGGTGTAGACCTCAGGTGTGCAGTATTGGGGCTGTGTGGGAGGTGTAGACCTCAGGTGTGCAGTATTGAGGCTGTGTGGGAGGTGTAGACCTCAGGTGTGCAGCACTGGGGCTGTGTGGGAGGTGTAGACCTCAGGTGTGCAGCGCTGGGGCTGTGTGGGAGGTGTAGACCTCAGGTGTGCAGCGCTGGGGCTGTGTGGGAGGTGTAGACCTCAGGTGTGCAGCGCTGGGGCTGTGTGGGAGGTGTAGACCTCAGGTGTGCAGTATTGAGGCTGTGTGGGAGGTGTAGACCTCAGGTGTGCAGCGCTGGGGCTGTGTGGGAGGTGTAGACCTCAGGTGTGCAGTATTGAGGCTGTGTGGGAGGTGTAGACCTCAGGTGTGCGGCGCTGGGGCTGTGTGGGAGGTGTAGACCTCAGGTGTGCAGCGCTGGGGCTGTGTGGGAGGTGTAGACCTCAGGTGTGCAGTATTGAGGCTGTGTGGGAGGTGTAGACCTCAGGTGTGCAGCGCTGGGGCTGTGTGGGAGGTGTAGACCTCAGGTGTGCAGTATTGAGGCTGTGTGGGAGGTGTAGACCTCAGGTGTGCGGCGCTGGGGCTGTGTGGGAGGTGTAGACCTCAGGTGTGCAGCACTGGGGCTGTGTGGGAGGTGTAGACCTCAGGTGTGCAGTATTGAGGCTGTGTGGGAGGTGTAGACCTCAGGTGTGCAGCGCTGGGGCTGTGTGGGAGGTGTAGACCTCAGGTGTGCAGTGCTGGGGCTGTGTGGGAGGTGTAGACCTCAGGTGTGCAGTGCTGGGGCTGTGTGGGAGGTGTAGACCTCAGGTGTGCGGCGCTGGGGCTGTGTGGGAGGTGTAGACCTCAGGTGTGCAGTATTGAGGCTGTGTGGGAGGTGTAGACCTCAGGTGTGCGGCGCTGGGGCTGTGTGGGAGGTGTAGACCTCAGGTGTGCAGCGCTGGGGCTGTGCGGGAGGTGTAGACCTCAGGTGTACAGCGCTGGGGCTGTGTGGGAGGTGTAGACCTCAGGTGTGCAGTATTGAGGCTGTGTGGGAGGTGTAGACCTCAGGTGTGCAGTATTGAGGCTGTGTGGGAGGTGTAGACCTCAGGTGTGCAGTATTGAGGCTGTGTGGGAGGTGTAGACCTCAGGTGTGCAGTATTGAGGCTGTGTGGGAGGTGTAGACCTCAGGTGTGCAGTATTGAGGCTGTGTGGGAGGTGTAGACCTCAGGTGTGCAGTATTGAGGCTGTGTGGGAGGCACAGACCTCCGGTGTCCAGGTTAGCCCCATGCGTTCCGGGAGCTGACAGAGGCCAAAGCCTTCTTCAGGCGAGGAAACGGACACCTGTGGATTCTGAGCACAGCCGTAATGAGTCACGATTTAGTTTCAGGTGAAAGTGGACAGCAGAGAGGCCAGAGCCGGAGGAGAGAGGCCAGCTAGGTGTTGCTGGTGTGGGACGGTGAGGTGGTATCTTGGACCACTTGGTGGTGGCAGGGCTGAGCAGCCACAGCTTCTGGATACATTTTGGAGGCAGCGTCTACGCGGTCTGCCGTGGAGGGGAGGGGAGGAGTGAGAGAGCAGAGGGACGTGAAGGCACGCCGCTGTGTTGGCCTGACCCGGTCGGTGGACGAGCTGTTCCGGTGCAGAAGTTGCAAGAGCGACTAGAGTGGTTGTTTCGGGCAGGCTCCGTTTGAGATGCCCAGGGGACGCCACCGTGTATCTGCAAGGAAGCCGTGCGAGAGCGGGGGCGGGGGGCAGGAGTCAGTTCATGGTTGGGTTTGGCAGCACGGAGGCCTGGGTGGCGTGGGCCAGGCTGGAGTTGGAAGAGCGAAGGGGAGAAGGCGTCAATGGCAGACGGTGACGGGTGAGTGGCAGGGAAGGTGGGCAGGCACGCGCGTGGACGGCTCTTCTCAGGAGCTTTGTCGTGAGGGCAATGGAGGGGGCGGAGGACGGGTGGGAGGTCACCAGGCCGGAAGTGGCCCATGGTGGTCCCTGCCTGTGACAGCGTGGCCTGCGACAGGTGTCCATTGGCACGGTTGGACTTGAACGAGGCACCTCATTAAAGCTGACACATCCTAACTGCAGGACGCCTCGCGTCACGGTTCAGAACCCCCCAGCTAAGAATAACAACGGCGTGGAACCCTTGCCAGCTCTTTGCCAGCGCTTTGCCAGCTAATTAGCTCATTCGTGCCCCTTAATGGTTTGACTTGTGAGACTCCTCCCTGCGTGGGGCGAGCTGCTGGGGGAGGGAGTGCAGAGACCCCTGGGCGTGCCAAGGGTGCCTCAGGCCGCCGAAGCTCCCTGCTCGGTGACGGGCCTCAGGCCGCAGCGGGGCTGCTGGGTGGTCAGGAGGCTCTCGCTGCTGGGGGCGCAGGAAGGAGCTTCCGGATTCTGGAGCGGAGTTGCAGGGCAGCCTCATGAAGCATCGGGGAGACTCCTCTGTGGGAGCGCCGAGTGGGGTGGCCGGCAGTGGTGCCAGCAGGGAGCCGGGACCGTGAGCCTGCCGTGCTGTGTCCAGCCCCTCTCTCCCCGCCCCGGTCCTCTCCGGTTCCCAGCGAGCATCACTTCTAATTAGACCAAAGGGTCAGCACGGGTGCTGCTTCTGAGAACTGTCCCATCTTGTTCTGTTACAAGGTGCTCTGCAGGGAGCAACGGAGTGGCTTCCCCAGTGTTGGTCGGGAGGGGCACAGCATGGCCAGCCCCAGGCCAGGCAGACATGGTCACAAGCGTGCAGGGCTGTCCTTGGTCTGGGCAGCCTGGCCAGCTTGCCCGATCCCCACACCTCCCCGCTCCAGGGCCCTGGTGAGCAGCAGAGCAGGGTCAAGGTCCTAAGGTCAAGGAGGAGGGTGGAGTGAGTGAGCGCATGGCCCAGGGCTGCTGTCGGCCTGACTCAGGACAGGGGAATGGACCGGACCCTGCTGAGATGATGGAGGTGGCCCCTCTGTCTCTCCCGATGCGCAGACCTGAAGCGGGAGTCAAGGTTGGGAGGAGGAAGTCCAGACTTCCTGTTCTGTGTCCCCGGGAGGTGCTGCAGGGGCGGGGAGGGGCAGGGCCAGCCCGCCTTGCTCTCCATGCTGCCCATTTGGAATTCACACTCTGGTGCTTTCAGAGCAGCCAGTGGGGGTGAAGCTTGGGTCTCCCGCGAGCCTGGTGGTGGGACACGGACGTCCTCAGTGGCAAGGGGGCCCCTGTGCGTCCTCTCCAGCCACATGCATCCGCTAGTTCTCCAGAGACACGCAACTCACAGGCGGCGTCTGTATGGAAGGAGGTGCGTTTCAAGGAACGGGCTCCAATATCCACAGGGCGGGCTGTCGGGGCGGAGGCCCCGCAGCGAGCTGGTACCGCGGGAGTGGTCCTTGCTCCGGTGGCCAGTCCTTGGGTCTGCTCAGGCCTTCAGAGCGTTAGCAGAAGCCCACCCCCATTAGGGTGGAAGAGTGACTGTACTCAAAGTCCACTCATCGACGTGTGAACAGGCTCACAGACACGCTCGGGATAGTGTCGACCCCACGCCTGGGCACGCCGCAGCCCAGCCAGGTCAACCGCCCCCATGCGAGCTGGTACATCCTGGGATGGCTTTCCAGGTGGGATCTTAATCCTTGATGTCTGAGGACATGGAAATGTGGGACATTGAAGCCGCCGGCCTGGGTAGTGTCCTAAATCTGTAGGAGCTGTCCAGGCTCTGCTCTGGGGCTCCTGGGCACGAGGAAGCCATCGGAAGTCTCCCGCTCTGCAGGAAGCGTGGACCGCCATTGCTTTCTTGATGCTGTGGCCTCTGCCTTTCTGCTGGATCGTACTCCTGAGCCGCGCAGCCGTGAGCCGCCCAGCCGTGAGCCGTCCAGGGGCACTGCCTAGGGGAGGTCCCAGGCGATGGGGGCGGGCCTTGGAGCGTGGTTTTCCTGGGACCTCTGTGACTCTCAGGGGAGGTTGTCGTGGGGGGAGCAAGCCTGGCCCCTATCTTTCTGCGGCTGTCTGGGGCCTTTGCAGCCCACCGAGCTGGGAGGCAGCTGGAGGAGAGGGTGCTCGCCAGAACTGAGCTGACGCCAGCGCCACGCTCCCGCTCCTCCCAGACCTGAGTAATTCTCCTCCACACAGGCAGCCTGCGCCAGGTGCACCGTGCTCCTGGGGAGCTCCTCCCCATGCGAACCTTTGTCTTGCTTTCTCGCCGGCCACGTGACGGCTTCTACTGGGCGGTGGATGGTGACACGCACTTGCTGGGGCTGCTTCCGCTGGTCCCTGTGCTGTGGCAGGCGTGGCCGATGGCTCCTTCCTTGTGACACCTCTACTGCTTGCGACCCAGTCCTGAGCTCCCTGATGCTTCAAGGCTGGATGGGTGGCCAGGCCTGTGTTGAAGAATGGGTCAGCCGTCTCCCGGGGGCGGGGGCGTCGGGGTGGATCTGCCCCGCTGGGTCTGAGGGCTCCGGGGGCCCAGAGTCTCTTCCTCAAATAGTCAGGAAGGCACAGGGCGTCTCTGAGAAGTTTGGAGGTGGCTGCCCTCCATGGCTGGCATGCACCCAGAGAGCCTCCTGTTGGGTGGGTGCCCTGCTGCGCATGGGCTGGGGGCACTTCAGGAGAGAGACAGAAGCAGCTGAATGCAGAGAGGCGGGAGGGGTGCATCGACCCCTGGGGCTCTGGCTTGGTAACCACCCGGATGACGGTTCCCTTAGGGTAGGGACAGGCAAGCAGAGACTTGCTTCACTCCTACGATGAACACTTGTGTCCTGGATCTGCAGGAGACCTCTCCCCGGCACCTGAGTGTGCGACCTTTGGAGGCAGAGTCTTGGCAAGATGTGGTCAGGTTAAGATGAGGTCACACTTGAGGAGGGTGGGCCCTAACCCGGTGGGGGGGTCCTTATGAGAAGGGGAGATGTGGGTACGGAGGTGTGGGGAGACACCTTGCAGGGAAGCCACGTGATGTGGGGCCGGGCTGGGGGGCAGCTCCTGCCTGGGGGGCTCCCAGGGACTCCCAGCACTGCCGACCCCAGATCTCATTCTTCCAGACCGGGGAACCTGGACAGTCGGGTCTCTGTGGTCTCCCTTTTCTCCTCCCTCGCCAACACATTCTCAGCCACAGGAAAATGCGGAATTAAAATACATTTGTCTGTAGGCTTGGAAATGGAGACTCTCACCAGCAAAGTTCTCGTCTGTGAGTGTCCACCTGTGCTGCCCACGGCCATCGAGGGAGGCACCTTCAGCTTTCCCACGCTCCTGGTGCCCTGTGCAGAGCCGCCCGCTTAGGGGGCAGGGAAGCTGTCTGGGAGGCAGGGACCAGAGACGCACATCTGATTGCCGACGTGCAGGGCTCAGGGAGCTGTGCTGTCCCCACGGGACTCCCTCCAGCACAGCCTCATCCACTCTGGGCATCTGAAGGCATGATACACGTGTGTCCACTGAGAACATGCCTGGTATGTTACACCTGTCCACCTGTCCTGTGTGTGGTGTGACACACACCTGTACTGTCTATAGTATGACACACGCCTGTCCACCTGTCCCATGTGTGCTGTGACACACACATGCCTGTATTCCTGTCCCACGTGTGTTGTGACACACACATGCTTGTCCACCTGTACCATGTGTGGTGTGACACACGCCTATCCACCTGTCCCACATGTGCTGTGACACACACATGCCTGTCCACCTATACCGTGTGTGCTGTGACACATGCCTGTCTACCTGTACTGTGTGTGCTGTGACACACGTATGTCCACCTGTACTGTGTGTGGTGTGACATATGCCTGTCCACCTGTACCATGTGTAATGTGACACACACATGCCTGTCCACCTGTCCCGTGTGTGCTGTGACACACACATGCCTGTCCACCTATACCGTGTGTGCTGTGACACATGCCTGTCTACCTGTACTGTGTGTGCTGTGACACACGTCTGTCCACCTGTACTGTGTGTGGTGTGACACATGCCTGTCCACCTGTACCATGTGTAGTGTGACACACACATGCCTGTCCACCTGTCCCGTGTGTGCTGTGACACACACATGCCTGTCCACCTGTCCCGTGTGTGCTGTGACACACACATGCCTGTCCACCTGTCCCGTGTGTGCTGTGACACACACATGCCTGTCCACCTGTACCATGTGTAGTGTGACACACACATGCCTGTCCACCTGTCCCGTGTGTGCTGTGACACACACATGCCTGTCCACCTGTCCCGTGTGTGCTGTGACACGTGGTGTGACTCACACGTGGATGGTGGTGAAGGGGACTCCTTTGGGACCTCATTACAGCTTCTCTCCAAGCAGGACCCCCGCCTTCACCTTGGGCAAATTTCGGACTATGAAATCATCTTGGTCAGTGACGCACTGGGCTCGGGGAGCTGCCACCCCCTGGAATGACCATCACCTCTGTGTGTCTATTTTAATTTAGACTTCCATCTATCACAGAAGTCATGATACTCAAAAAATCAACGCTGACTTCTGATGAAATGTCCAGGCAGTCCACCCTCACTCTGTGGCTTTCACGAATGCTTTGATGAGCTTCCCGGGGGGGCTCTCAGCTCCTGTTTCCTTTTAACCCCACCCACCCCGGTCCCAGTGCTCTGGGGGCAGTTGTGTCTGCGCCACGCGGAAGCCGATGAGGCAGAAATTCCCTGTGAAAATCGAGTCCTGAGTGCGGCCCTGCAGCCGGCTCAGAGGGATCCTGCCCGCCGTTGGCCGCCCTGTCTTCTCCCTCCCTCTCACCTCTGCTTCCCCAGCCAGATGAGCCCCAGCTCGGTCCCAGCGACGCTGCTGCGCGTGGAGGCAAAGCAGGCTTCCGGCTCACTGCTGGAGTGAGCGCACTGGCGAGCGTGGCACTGGAGGAATGTGCCCCAGGGACCACGGTTCCTCCACGTGGCACTGCTGGCGCTGCGGGCTCTGTGGTGGGCTGTCCTGCCCCTGCTGGGTGTTGGCAGCAGCCCCGGTCCTGGGTGCTCCCGATCCTTTCTGATGGTGCACGGGCTCTTTCTCTCCTTTTCTGTCCCCGGCCGTGGTGGTTCCAACCCCTGGCAGTCTCTTCTCCCAGAACCCGGCCGCACGCTGGCTCCCGGATGGGACGTTGGCACCATTGGGTTTCCCCAGACCACAGCCTGGCTCAGGACTCTTTCCAACCAAGCGAGATTCGTGCTGTTGGCTCGGCAGGCTCCTGGAGAATCTTTGGCCTCCTGCCCTTGGAGCTCAGTCCGTCACTGTCGTTCCGATTCTCATCCAGCTGGCAGCCTGACCCCTGAACTTGGGGTGTCCCCACCCCGTATCCCCGTTCCTGGTTGCACAGCTCTCAACCTCACTGCGCAGCTCCCCAGGGTGCCCAGGCCTTGAACGTGGAGTTCCTGGGGTTGAGCAGCGCAGACGGGACACAGGCTGGGCGTAGACGAGGCTGCTGCGTGGGGGAGCATGGTGGCCCATTCCCCATTCTGATCCCTGAGAGAGCCCGGCAGGCTGGGGCAACGGACTGCACCCCCACGGGCTCCCCAGCTGCAGGGCTGCCTCTCGCTGCTCACACTCCGAACCGCCGGGAGCCGAGGCCAGCTCTGGACACTCTCGGTCGCCTTTCTTCATCTCCAGCACCATCTTCTCTTCCCAGGAGGAAAATGGCTCTCCTAGGCCAAGCATTATTTTATCAATAAGCCTCTAATAAATCATCGCAGGCTGCGGCCATGGGAACAAAGCCGGAAGCGCTGGCTCGTTCATCTTATTTTTAGATATTCTCAAATGCGGCGCCGTTCCTCGTAGGAGGAAGGGCGCAGGCTCTGAATCAAACCCCAGGGGCTGTCTAGCGGGGGAGACGCTATCGGCCAGAATGAGCAATCTCCAACTCTAATGGGTGTTTCATTTCCTGTTACGAGCAGGCCTCGCGGTACTGTCCACCGTCCGCTGATGAGACAGTGCCGGAGCTGACCCCTTAGGCACACAATGGGGTCGTTTAGGGCCCCCGAGTTAGGTTATGAGTCACCGAGTCTGGTGTCTGAGGGGGTGGCAAGACCCCAAGAACATGTGAGCAAGTTTTCTGGAAAAGAAACTAGAAAACCGAAAGTTTGTCGGACAGACGGAAGCGTGGAGGGCCTGCCGGGGGACTAGGGGGTGTCCTCATGGAGGGGATGTGTAGATGTTGTACTTGGGTCGGGGTTACCCGTGGGAACAGGCGGAAGCGCGGGGGCCGGGAAGCCGCAGTGGGGACCGGCAGCGCCCACGCTCCGGTCCCTCGGGGAGCCCGCGGCCTCTGGGGGCTGAGACATTGCCCTGGAGAAGTACCAAGTCCTTGGCTGGGAACCAGGGTCATCGCAGTGAGATCCTGGGAGCACTGTGCCCGGGGACACTGGGCTGTGTGCTTTGGATGGAACCAGGCAGGGAAGTCCTGAAGGGGGAGGGGTGGGGCAGCCAGGACGGGGCATCAGGTGGGCTCTTGCGGGGACACTGGCTGGTGGGGAGGCACAGCTGGCGTGAGAGCTGGGGTGCAGCCAGCCGCCTGGAGAAGGCGGGGGCCGTGGGCACAGCTGTCTGGCGGGAGCTGGTGCCGTGGCTGTTTCTCTGGACTCCCGAGTGAAATGGGAGGTGTGAGTGAGGGAACACTGGGAGAGAGGTGTTCGGGCAAGGCGAGGCATCACGGGGGCCTGACCAGACGCGGGTGCTGCACTCGGGTGGGGTTGCTCAGGGGAGCCTGATGAGCGGGTGCTGGCAAAGGCGTGAGTGTGAGGCTGACGTGGGGAGGCCCCGGGGACATGCACCCCACTCTGGGCCAGCGCCAGCTGGGTGCTCTCATCTGTGGTGGTCGGGATGTGTGTGCCCCCAAATTCTTCTTTTAAAAGATGTATTTATTTATGTGAAAGGCAGAGTTTCAGAGAGAGAGAGAGAGAGAATCGTCCACCCACTGGCTCCCTCTCCAATGACTGCAATGGCTGGGGCTGGGCCAGGAACCAGGAGCTCCATCTGGGTCTCCCTCATGGCTGGCAGGGGCCCCAGCACTTGGGCCGTCTTCTGCTGCTTCCTCAGGTGCATTAGCAGGGAGCTGGATCAGCAGTGGAGCAGCTGGGACTGGAAATGGGAGGAGGAGGTTCCTGTTGTCTATCGTGTGTGGTCTCAGCAGCCTGAGCGGAGACTCTGAGTTGGGGCATGGGCTGAGATCTTTCATCCATGGATGATGGGGCCACTGGCAGGGGGGCATCCAACCATGCCCTCTTCCCTCACACCCCTTGGCCTGGGAGTGCCATGGGCTGACCCCACTGGAGTCCAGAAGGCAACAGCTGCTGTGGACATGGTCCTGGGGCAGACGGCAGCAACAGAAGGTGCATTAGGGATGTGGGGTGTGGAGCAGATGGAGGCCGTTGGAGAATCTGCTGGGCTGTTTGGGACGTCCATCATCAGCCCCCTCATTGTCCCCCTGGGAAGTCTCGCCTGCCCACAGCCCTGCTTTCTGTCCTTTCTCTCTGGGAGGGGGTCCTCCTGCCTCCCGCCCTTGCTCTGTGCAGCGGAGCTGATGTGAATGATAGAGGGAGTGAGGGGTGGCAGCCATGCCACCCTCACACTGCTTCGCCCCGTCCGCCATGGCCTGGGGCACTGTCACTTCTCCTTGTCCACCTTTCACTTCCCTTTGCCCGGGGGTCAGAATGTGGGGTCCCCAGAGCCACACCCACTGGAAACCGAGGAGTGTTGGCACCGTCTGGCTGGCAGGGGTGTGGGAAGGGCCCCCTCCTGATGCCCGTGGCCTGCCGCCCTCCGCCCTGGCCCAGCACAGTTGTTCTGACATTTGACAATCTGATGTGCGCACAGGGATTGTGGGGGGATTTTAAACTTTATTCTGCCCTTAAACTGCATCTGCTGATGTTGCTCAGAATGTATTGATTGGATAATTTCTACTTCCAGAAAAGAAATTCACCTTGGAGTTAGGGCCAGGCTGGGAAAATGATAGAAAATTTGACAGAATGAGAAAACATGAAAAACAGGGTTTGGGGAGAAATTCTCTCAGAATTTCTGTGGCACTACTGCTCTGGATGCCGTCTCTTCACACACAAACACAATCATAAATACAACCATACACCACCACACACATACCCACACACAACCCTACCCACAACCATATACACAACTATACACAGCATCATAAATACAACCATACACCACCACACACACACTGACACAAAACCCTACCCACACCCATACACAACACCACACCCACATACCCCCACACAACCCTACCCACACCCGTACACACCATCACACACACAACCACACACAACTCTACCCACAGCTGTATACCACCACTCACACATACATACTCACACACAACCCTACCCACAACCATACACACCATCATAAATACAACTGTACACCATCACACCCACATCCACACACAACCCTACCCATAACTGTAAACCACCACACAACAACCACACACAACCCTATCCACAACCATATACATCATCATAAATACAACCATACACCATCACCCCACACCCACACACAATCCTACCCAAAACCATACACCATCACACACACAACACACACAATCATGTGCACAACCGTACACACAACCATAAATGCAACCATATCACACATACAACCACATATAACCATACACACATCCATACACTTACAGTCATAAACACTACCATACACCATCACACACAGTCATACTCACATCTATACATGCACAACCATAAACACAACCATACACAATCACACACACAACTACACAAAATCATACCCACAACCATAAATAGAACTATACACCATCACACAGCACAGCCAGACACAAGCCAAACTCACAACCACACATAACCATACATACAACACATAGATATAACCATACACCATCACACACACAACCACACACAATCATAGATATAACCATACACCATCACACACACAACCACACACAACCATACCCACAATCATAGATATAACCATACACCATCACACACACAATCATACCCACAACCATAGATATAACCATACACCATCACACACACAACCACACACAACCATACCCACAACCATAGATATAACCATACACCATCACACACACAATCATACCCACAACCATAGATATAACCATACACCATCACACACACAACCACACACAACCATACCCACAACCATACACACAATCCCCGTCGGCCCTAGCGGGAGCTTTCCCTGGAGAGAGCCAGGCTTCCTCCGGGGTGGTCCCCACAGAGGGAAGCCCACGTCCCCGCCCTCCTGCTGGTTCCTATTTCCCCTGGGGCTGGCTGGCCCAGCGGGCTGGTGACAGGCCCTTCCCGGCACCCTGGCTCATAGGAGTGCCCTTGGCCAAGGATGGGTGGGATTCCCGGCGTGGGGGAGCGTGAGCACCCGTGCAAGCGTATTCAGACTCAGAGCCCCGTCCTCCAGATGTGCGAAGTCAGGGTCTCCGGAAGTGGTCCCAGCGTGGGTGTTTCCAAGCAGCCGCCACGGAACAAGGAGACGATGGTAAATCAGTTTTGCGGTTTCTCTGTGGTTCAGCCCAGCTTCCCAGGGGGGAAAGGGGGGCTTGGGGCAGGATGTGCGGGTGAGGGGAGCTCCCCCGCCGGCCTCTGCCCTGCTCGCAGCCCCAGCTCCAGCACGGGGAGCTCCCTTCTCTTCCCCTCCCTGTTCCTGCCCGGGCTCAAGGCCTCAGCGTGCACCCCCACCTTCTCTGACCTCATAGCTGCGCCATGTGTCCCTTCTGTCTGCTCCCCAGTGGGTCAGCATTGCCGTGGCAGAGTGGGTAAAGCTGCCTCCTGCAATGTCGGCATCCCATATGGGCACTGGTTCATTCCCGCTGCTCCACTTCCGGTCCAGCTCTCTGCTATACTCTGGGAAAGCAGGAGAAGATGGCCCAAATCATTGGGCCCCTGCACCCACATGGGAGACCTGGAAGAAGCTCCTGGCTCCTGGCTTTAGCCTGGCCCAGCTCTGGCCATTGCAGCCATCTGGAGAGTGAGCCAGCAGAAGGAAGACCTCTCTCTCTCTCTCTCTCTCTCTCTCTCTTTCTTTCTGCCTTTGCCTCTGCCTCTCTGTAATTCTGCCTTTCAAATAAATTAATAAATACACCCCCCCTTTTTTTTTTTAAAAAAAAGAAGGCACGATTTGTTTTAAGACTTTTATTTTATTCATTTGGAAGGCAGAGTTACAGAGAGAGAGGGAGAGGCATAGATCTTCCATCCACTGATTCACTCCCTGGCCAGGTGGGAGCCAGGAGCTTTATCCGGGTCTCCCATGTGGGTTCAGGGGCCCAGGTATCTGGACCATCCTCTGCTGCTTTCCCAGGCCATTAGCAGGGAGCTGGACCGGAAGTGGAGCAGCCGGGACTTGAAGCGGTGCCCAGACAGGCTGCTGATGTCGCTGGAGGCAGCTTTACATGCTACTCCACAATGCCACCCCCTCTCTCTTTTTAAAAATTTTTTATTCACTTGCAAGGCAGAATTACAGATAGAGGGAGAGACAGAGAGGACATAATATTTGCTGAATGTTTCCTGCTAAGGTCGGTTGAGTCTGTGGATGTGGAACGTGCAGGTTTTGGGGCTCCACTGTGCACTGTTCGGGTCACATTCCTAGGGCCTGGCAGAGAGGGACTCTGGGGGTGGGGGTCCCAGGCCCAGGGGAAGTAGAGGCGTGGACACAGGACGAGGACAGGAGACGTGCCTGACTCCCAGGGCTTCCTTACCTGCAGGGCAGCGTGTCTCGGACAGCAGTGCCACAGCTATGCTGTGACCAGGCTCTCCCAGATCACAGCCGCCAGAGAGGACGACCGTTCCCCCTTGCGTACGTGGTTGGCCGCGTCCGCTCTGCCGGGCTGCAGTTCAGCCTTGGCATGGCAGGCTTTGCCCCGCAGGTCTTGGGTCTGCTCTCCTCCCGCTCCCCTCCCCGCAGCTGAGTGGGCCGCAGCTACCCGGGCCCTGCACGGCTGGCAGAGATCCGAGGCCTCCAGAGGACAAAGGGTGAAATCCTCTTTAAAGTGCCAGTGTGCATCCTGTCCACTGCCATTCAATCGATGAAGACAGGTGCGGGGCCAGGCTGAGTCGCGGTGGGCAGGGGGACGCCTCGATCCTCCCTCGTTTACAGGGATTTTATTCCAAGGCCCCCAGTGGGTGCCCGAGACGACAGACAGCACCCAGCTCTGAGCACACGGCGCCTTTTCCTCGACATGCCTACCTGTGAGACGGTCTGTCTTGTAGACAGGACACAGAGTGACTACAGTCACCACAGGGCAGAGCAGCCCTCACGGGATTGTGCGACAAAACGATGTGAATGTGCTCTCTCTCTGTCTCTCGCTCAAGATTTCTTACTGTGCGTACTCGCCCCTCCTCTTGTGCTGCTGGGATGCGGGGCGACTGACACGGATGGAGTGGTGTAGCATTAGGTCACTGTGACAGCTGCTGAGTCGCCGACGTGTGGGCAGCGTATGCAGTGTGGATGCGCTGGGCTCAGTGCCAGGCAGGACAGAGCAGGAAGGCACAGGTTTCCGTGACTTGGAAATAAAGATCTAAAAATATTTATAAAATATAAAATATTTAATCTTTGTTTCCAAGGCATGGAGTCTCAGTAGGACGCACAGTTAAAAAGGTGTGGATTGTGTTTTATTCAATACTCTTGGACCTCTGCTGGCCATGGCGTCGGAAACCGAGAGAAGTGGAAGAGGGGCGAGGGGAGCGCTGCTTCCCCGTTCGTGCACCTCAGGGGGAGAGGGAACTTGTTCTGGAAGGAAGTGGACATCCTCAGAGGTCTCTTTCCTGGTCCGTCGATGGCCTGGTCATTTCCTAAGGAGGAGCAGCGAGAACACGGTTGGACGTGGGTTTGAGTCCTCACTAATGTCAGGCGCGGGGACTGTGGACCCCGTGTGCACTTCCTCATCCAGTCCTACGAGTGCCTTGAACTTGGTGCAGGGCTTCTGCCTGCGCTGGAAGCTGGCACCTCCCCAACTTCTCAGCAGAGCTTCCTCCTCCAAGGCGGAGGTTGCCGGAGTTTAAATTGTTCCCCGGACTTCAACTTGGCACTAGAGATCTGAGAGAGGCTGTGATGGGAAAGAGGGAGAAGGAGGCTCCGAGGCGGAGACAGGGGCAGGCCCCGGATGTCTTAGCTATTTTGTGCGCTGTAACAGATAGCCTGCACCTGGGCCACGTATAAAGAAAAGAAGCTGTTAGCTTCGTGGTTCTGGGGGCTGGAGAGTCGCACGGTGAGGGCCCTGTGGGGCATCATGGCTCAGTGATGGCATCACGTGGTGGCTCCATGGGCTGCAGAGCTTGCAAGAGGCAAGGCGAGGGAGCTGAACTCGTTCTAAGCAACCTGCGGTCATGGTCACCCATCCAGACCCGTGATGGCTAACCCGCCCCCGAGATGTCATCGGCCTCCTCTGGGGGTGGGGTCCCCGGGACCGAGTCACCTCCCTCATGGGCCCCACGGTCTCAAGGCCATGACAGCAGGGGTCTGGGCCTCTGCAAGCTCCATGACGCCCAGACCCACAGACGTCTTCTGTCTGTTTTACTCCGTGGCCACAGGAGCTCGCACATCCCCAGAACTCAATGCCCAGTGTTTGGGGCCCAGCTGCTGGAGGCACAGAGGACACATTGCCTGGGGCGCGTGCAGACCTGGGTGAGCGCGAGCTCTGTGGCTCCAGACCCACTCTCTGTTCCTGACTCCTCCGTGGGAGCCGGGAAGGCGGCACCGGGTGCTGCTCCCCGGAGGGGAGGGCCTGGGTAACGGATCACGACGGAACATTCCACGGAAGCTCCAGGAGCAAAGCGCATGCACGGGCTTCAGTCTGCAGCTGGTTTCCTGGCACCTGCAGGACGGCCTTGGTGGGTCTTAGCTCACGCAGTCCCCGGCATCCCCACGGCCCTACAGAGCCTTTCGTGGTGGTGAGCAAAGCGTCAGTTGTCTGCTGAGCTGTTTTCTTAACAAGAGAAGGGATGCAAACCAAGTGAAGGCTAGGCTAGAGGGGCAGAACTGCCTAGAAACAGGGCTTACTGTGACTATTTAAAAATATTAATAAAATGTAAAATATTTAATCCTTATTTCTAACAGCAAGGATGGCTTTGATTGTAGTTTCTAAGAGCAAGCAGAGTACAGAGAAAATAAAGTCATCCAATTTTGGGTTCGGCGCTGTGGCGTAGCGGGTGAAGACTCTGCCTGCAGTGCCAGCATCCCATATGGGCACCAGTTCAAGTCCCAGCTGTTCCACTTCCCGTCCAGCTCTCTGCTGTGGCCTGGGAAAGCAGCAGGAGACGGCCCAAGCCCTTGGGCCTCTGCACCTGCGTGGGAGACCCGGAAGAAGCTCCTGGCTCCTGGCTTCGGATTGGCACAGCTCTGGCCTTTGCAGCCATTGGGGAGTAAACCAGTGGATGGAAGACCTCTCTCTCTCTCTCTCTCTCTCTCTCTCTCTCTGTGTGTCTCTCTCTCTCTCTCTGTCTCTGCCTCTCTGTAATTCTTCCTTTCAAAGAATAAATAAATAAATAAATAAATCTTTAAAAAAGAAGTCATTCAGTTTTGCACACGTCAGAGGTGGCATGATAAGGGTTGTGAAAACTTCGTTCATCGGGAAAGAAACAACACACATGGCACTGGAGGCAGGTGTCTGGCCGGGGTCAGGGCTCTGGTGGTGACACCTGCAGCCCACACTTTGGAGCGCCCGTGCTCCGTACGGGCCTCGGGCTTCTGACTCCAGCTTCCTGCTGTTGCAGACCTGGAAGGCAGCCAGGGTGGCTCGAGTAGTTGGATTCCTGCCGCCCACGTGGGAGACTGCAGCTTCAGCTCAGCCCAGCCTTGGCTGCTGCAGACGTTTGAGAAGTGAGCAAGTGGGTGGGATCCCCCTCTCTCTCTCTTTTTCTCTCTTTCTCTCGCCCTCTTTGTCTTTCAAGTGAATAAATAAGAATTTTTTAAAAAATCTAAAAATCAGGTTCCATAGATTCATCAAAATTCGTCCTGGGCAGCAGCATCTCTCTCTCTGCTGTTTCCGTCAGCTCTGGAACCTGTGGGTTCTCACTGATGCTCTGGTCTGGTGTCCGGAGCGTGCCTCTCCCTCACCACCACAGCCCGAGCAGTGGGCGTGGACAGGGTCTCGGGCGTGACCATTGGTCCATCTGTGTTTGTGGACCAGGAGTTTCTTCTCCACACCAGGATGCAGACGATCATCGCAGACCACCACCTACACCACAGGAACCAGAAGAGAACGTAAGAATATTTTAATAAGCCATCTACGAGATTGCAGAGAAATCCGAAGCAGTAAAATTCTAGACAAAGGTAAATCATTCCTGGGAGACCTGGGAGCCGCCGATGCGCTCCTCTCTGCTAGTCTGGGGAGAGCAGACGGGGAATCCGGGACGCTGAGAGCAGAGGTACTGCACGTCCACGCGGGTCGGTCGAATGGAGAGAAATCGGGGAGGCCACATGCAGGCTCATTCTCCCGCCCACTGGACTACAGAGGGCACGGAGGTGCAGAGGCCGGGGGATGGGCTGGCAAGCGGGGGGGGGGGGGGGCAGCAGAGAAGGAAATGTGCAGCTTTAAAGAAAAACAAACAAGAAAACTTGGACACCGTTCACCTGTAGAAGAGATACACGCAAGAGAGAAAGATATATAAAACCAAGACAGAAATGAAAGAGAAGGAATGATGGAAATCATAAATAAGGGTCAAGGTCGAAACTGGGGGACAGAAGACTGAGAAACCGCAGCCTGACGTCGGATCTCTCAGTGATATCCGTACACGGATCCGCTCACAGCAAGGCTGAGCGTCATGATGGAAGACTTGATGATTGGGCTGGCGCCGCGGCTCACTAGGCTAATCCTCCGGCTGAGGCACCGGCACCCCGGGTTCTAGTCCTGGTCGGGGCGCTGGATTCTGTCCCGGTTGCCCCTCTTCCAGGCCAGCTCTCTGTGGCCCGGGAGTGCAGTGGAGGATGGCCCAAGTGCTTGGGCCCTGCACCCCATGGGAGACCAGGAAAAGCACCTGGCTCCTGGCTCCTGGTTTCAGATTGGTGGAGCTCCAGTCAAAGTGGCCACTTGGGTGGTGAACCAATGGAAGGAAGACCTTTCTCTGTCTCTCACTAACTCTGCCTGTCAAAAACAAAGAAAGAAAGGAAAACTCGATGATCAGGATTAGAAGGAAAAACGAAATTATGACAATTGTAACATTTAGTGGATATATGCCATCAGGACACTGTATCTTTGTGAATTTGTGTTAATAATTGGACAGATTTAGATGACACGGCAGCGTTATTGAAATGTCCACTTACCCAGTCTGACGCAGGAACATCAAACATGCACTGAGTGAGTGAGCACCTTACGCAATTAAGACCCTTTTCTGGGCTCCTGACCCAGCCCCGTAGGGGGTTGAAATGGGTTGTTCACACTTGGATTTCCCCTTGTGCTATGGGCCATCAGGTGTTTCTAGTGGTCTTGTGGCCCCTCTGGCCGCAGGCAGTGCAGGCTGGTCACAGCCCCCTCCTTGCCCCCCCCCCCAGCAGTAGGAAGAGCTGCAAGTGCTCTGTGTAGCTGTGCCCAGGCTGTCCACACCCGGGCAGCGAGACTGTGTGCCCAGGCAGTCCACACCCGGGGAGCTAGACTGTGTGACCAGGCAGTCCATGGCCTGGGGAGCGAGACTGTGTGACCAGGCAGTCCATGGCCTGGGGAGTGAGACTACATGAACAGGCAGTCCATGGCCTGGGGAGCGAGACTGTGTGACCAGGTAGTCCATGGCCTGGGGAGTAAGACTGTGTGCCCAGGCAGTCCACACCCGGGGAGCGAGACTGTGTGACCAGCAGTCCATGGCCTGGGGAGCGAGACTGTGTGACCAGGCAGTCCATGGCCTGGGGAGTGAGACTACATGAACAGGCAGTCCATGGCCTGGGGAGTGAGACTGTGTGACCAGGTAGTCCATGGCCTAGGGAGCGAGACTGTGTGACCAGGCAGTCCACGGCCTGGGGAGTGAGACTACATGACCAGGCAGTCCACAGCCTGGGGAGTGAGACTACATGACCAGCAGTACACGCCTGGAGAGCGAGGCTGTGTGACCAGGAAGTCCAGGAGCCCAGGAAGTGAGACTGTGTGACCAGCAGTCCATGGCCTGGGGAGTGAGACTGTGTGACCAGCAGTCCATGGTCTGGGGAGCGAGACTACATGACCAGGCAGTCCACGCCCGGGGAGTGAGGCTGTGGGGAGTCCTCTGAGATTCCTGGTGCTCTGGTTCGTGGACTGCCATTGCTTTCAGAAGAGTCCCAGCCATCTTTTCTTCAAACATTTCTTCTGCTTTTTAATGTCTCCTTATTCTTCCAGGATTGCAGCTTGTATGCTAAGCCTGTTGGTATTTTCCCATGATCCTTCAATGTCTCGTTCTTTTTTTCTTACTTTTTTCCTCTTCGTGCCTCCCTTGAGTACTTCCTTCCAACCCACTGATTCTCTCCGTAGGTGTATCAGGCCTACTGAGGACCCTGGCCAAGGCCTTCTTCAGTTCAGTTTTAGAATTTCACGTTTTTCTTTTGGCTCTTACAGTTTTCATGTTCTATTAATTTTCCCCGATTTTCATACACTAGAGCTTTGATTTAATGGTCATGCATGTTGGGAGACTCCTGCCCGGCAGAAACACTGTCTGCACCATCTCTGAGTGTGGCTTTGGGGATTTCTGGGTCTCCTGGAAGAAGTTGCTTCATCTTCTTGTGTCCCAGGATTTTTGTGTTCATGCTGGACATCATGAGCAGAGCAGCAGAGACTGAGACACGTGGCATTATGCCAGGAGGGGACAAACGTTCGCCCCTGTGCTGTGGCCGTGGTGTTGGTTACTCAGGTCCAGGGTTTAGCTGCATTTGGGGGTCTCTGTTGCCATGGTTGTGTTCAGTGACCCAGCGTTACTTCCTTGCGGGTGGATCTGGGGTGCTGGAGGGTTTTCTCAGTTCTCAGTCCTGTTCCACCCTTCTCTGTGTGTTTCTGTCACTGTGGGCTCTCTCCCCATGTGCCCGCCCCTTTCCCAGTGTAGACTCCCATGCTTCTTGGTGCTTGGTAATGGGGGTGATTGGGCTTGATTGGTGGTTCCCTGAGATTTTCCTTTAAATAAACCTGCAAAAATAATCTTGATTTTTTTTCCCCTCAAATTTGATTTTCATCCCGGGACAGTCATTTCTGGCTGCAAGGCTGGGGCTGGTGGCATAGGGGGGGCAGCTCCAGTTATGCAGATCCTCTGAGTCTGTGTGGAAGAAGGAGGCCCCGTGACTGGGTTTAATACTTTTAAATCCATAGCACGTTGACCTTTGTCATAAAGGGCGTTAGGACAATCTTAAGACTAAAAAAAAAAAAAAAAAAAAAAAAAGTATTTATTGGCCTTTCCCACTTTATGGCCTCATTGTGACAAGGTCTGGGTGACATTGTTGTCGTTCATGCTGTCCCCCATATCAAACCAAACAGAGCCCCTCTATTTTCTGACTGTGTCCTCTGGAACCATGGATACTCTGGAGGACCTAGACCAAAATTGACTACCCAGAAATCACAATCCGTTGAGAGGCCACATTGACCTAGCTTCTCTGGAATCCCAAAACGGTGGTTTGTGTTCTTTAAGAGAAAATTGCTTCTCCTTGCAATCTTCTCTGTGTGATGCTTTCTCTGTTGTTGAGGGCAGATTACTTCACGGTGACCTCAAGCAGGGAGCACTGGAGGGGACGTCGCCCGGCTGCTGTCACGTGCTCACAGCAGCCTCCAATCCCCCGCGCCCCTCGTGGAGGTGCAAGCCTCCCAGGAGCCTCGCTGAAGTCTAAATTTAATGGGCACTGGAGTCGTTTCCAAAACTATTAGGGTGGCAATTCATTTATGGTTAATTAACTCCAGGGCTAACACCGGAGCCGAGGCTTGGCGATGATGCTTGAAGTTTAGAGACGGGAGGAAGGGGAGGCTTTGTGCACGGATGCCAGAGACCCGGCGGGAGGAACCGCAAAGGAAAAGCTGAAGACGGGTGCAGGGGGTTTCACAGTTTTCCACCACGGCTGCTGCGCAGACCCTCCGTGCAGGTGGATGCCTGCAGAGCAAGGCTGCTCTGACGGGCTCAGGTACTGCCCGAAGTTAGCAGTGTCGCCGAGAGCCAAGCAGCCCTCCCCCCGAGGTCGCCAGCCTCCTTCACGACACCCTTCATGTCCCACGGCTCCCTCTGGGAGGGGACAGATGCTGCAGCGGGAACCTTCTCATCCAAGTGACTCAGGAGGTCCCCGAGGGGCCCGACGCTGCCGGACCAGGGAGGGGGCCCAGGTAGGGAGGGGTCTTCAGGCCTCAGCCCCAGCTGCTGAAGGTGCAGACGGAAATGGGCGGGGAAGCCCAAGAAGGATGACAGCTAAAGTGTTTTGCCACTCGGAGGTCCTGGGGCTAAGCTGCCCGTTGACAGTGTCAGTGGAGTCCCAGAGCATGCGTGTTCTGCGTGGGAGTCGGAAGACTGGAACCAGGCATGGCGTCTGGCCCACGGCCTGGAGTTCACCCTAATGCGTTCATTTAACCTCCGTTATTTCATTCCAGACCCCGTGTCAGAGCCGGCGCTGTGGCGTAGCGGGTAGAGCTGCTGCCTGCAGTGCCGGCGTCTCATAGGGGCCCCGACTCCATTCCCGGCTGCTCCACTTCCGATCCAGCTCTCTGCTGTGGCCTGGGAAAGCAGTAGAAGATGGTCCAAGTGCTTGGGCCCCTGCACCCACATGGGAGACCTGAAAGAAGATCCTGGCTCCCTAGTCTTTGGATGGGCCCAGCTCCGGCCCTTGCAGCCATTTGGAGCGTAAGCCAGTGAATGGAAGACTTTCTCTCTGTCTTTCCCTCTCTCTGTGTCTCTGCCTTTCAAAAAAAAAAAAATGTGGTCACACTGAAAGGTCCTGGGGCTTGGGCTTTAGCACATGAACTTGAGGGGCCACCATCCAGCCCCTCCCACCCCTCCCACGGTGAGTTCTGTGACGCCAGCCACCTTTACTCCAACAGCCTTTGCTCTAAGCCCCCGGTCTGGCCCTGCTGACCCACTGTAGACAGCAGGTGCGCACAAACACACTGCAATGCAAACGAGGAGCTTTGTCTTTCCCAGCCAATCTTGAAGCTGCCTTCTGGAAGGTTCTCTCAGGTTGTCCTGGCTTCCCAGATTCCCTGTCACCCATTAGCAACCTCTGGCTGGCTCCACGCGAGACAGAGCACACCCGCTGGGAGTCTGAGCTCAGAGAGAGAGCCATAGGCAAGTGCTTTGGGGATACCTTCCTGTCCCTGTCTCTACCCTCTCCACAAACTGCCCCAGACATGGCTCCATTTCTTGTGGATAAGTTCAAGACTTTAAAGAGCGACTGGACGAGGGCCTTGGGGATTGCAGAGAGAAGAATCCGAATGGAGAAGGTGTCTATTTCTATGGGTGACGCAATGTTGGGAGAAACCCAAAAATATCCTGACTACGTGAATGGTGGACCGACTGTACCAAGAGGAAGTCTGGGGTGGGGGTAACCGGACTGTGTAGCACTCACACTGAGACAGCGCAGCTCTGAGATGCAGGGCAAGGGGATGCGGCAGGGAGACGACCTCGGGGCTCGGTTGACAGTGATTTCGCTGAGTCACCTGTGTCGGACTCCCCAGGGCCCAGGGCAGGCTTAGCCATTGCAACCACGAGGTTTGGTCATGGTGAGGGCAGAAATGGTTGTGCTTTTCTTGGGACAGAGCAGATTCCTCTTGGGCTTGTTCTTCAGACATGGGCACCACGCTTTAAGGGATGATGGGAGAGGAAGCCAAGGCTGCTGAAACTGCACCCCGTGAGCAAGGGCTGCAGAGAGAGGACGGGCACGCTGGACGTGGGACGTCTTCACGGCGCTGTCAGGGGGTGACGGACGAGGCTGCAATACGGAGACCGCTGGGTGGGAGTGGAGGGGAGTCGACTGTTCACCACAGACACGGCAGAGCTTGGTTCCCACATCTGGGGATGTTCATGGAGAAGGGAGGCTCGGCGAGTCACAGAGTGATGCAATTATTGAGAATAAAAGGAGAATTACACTTGAAAGGGAGCGCAAAACAGAAGACGCAGCCACATGACAGCAGGCACGAGTGGGTGAGGGCACCTGTGGAAGGGTGTGACATCCAAGCAGGTGTTTTTGACCAGAGTGAAACACAAGATGACACTGAGAGGAGTCGAAATTGAAGAGCCAGAAAACCACACACAGAACCGAGCATCCGTAATCTGAAAATCTGAAATGCTCCAGGCTTTGAAACTTTTTAAAAAGATTTTACTTATTTATTTGGGAGGTAGAGTTACAGAGAGAGAGGTCTTCTATCCGCTGGTTCACTCCCCAAATGGCTGCAACGGCTGGATCTGGGCCGTTCGGAAGTCAGGACCAGGAGCTTCCTCCAGGTCTCCCACGTGGTGCAGGGGCCCAAGCACTCAGGCCATCTTCCATTGCTTTCCAAGACCACAGCAGAGAGCTGGATCAGAAGTGGAGCAGCTGGGACACAAACTGATGCCCATATGGGATGCTGGTGCCGCAGGAGGAGGCTTAGCCCACTACACCACAGCGCCAGCCCCTAGGATTTGGAACTTTTTGATCATGATGTTATTCTTTACAAGATTTTTGGAGTTTTCAGATTTCAGATTTTCAGGTAGGGAGGCTCAGCCAGTGAAGTCTCAGCAAATATCCCCAAGTCCAAGTCCAAAAAACTCTAAAATTTGAAAGCCTTCTGGTCCCAGGTTTTTGGACAAGGGACACTCCACCTGTAGCAGATATGTACTGAGAGAAAGAAAACTGGAAGTTTATAGCTGGAATACATCAGTACCGATGTCAGGCAAAACGTACAATGCGAGGTTACGTGACTTACTATCTTAATTCTCAATACAGCTGTTGCTACTGATGCTGTCTCCCCACTTTGTCCTCTCTGCTTACTGCTGAGTCTCGAGTCTTGGCCCATGGTAAGTGCTCAGGGCTGCTCATCAGATGGAGAGATGGCTCCTGAGACTTCTTAGAGTACTGGGATTCCAGGATGGAGGGCTTGGGAGCTGGCCTGGGCTCTGCTTATTTGTACTGAGTAAGAAACCACCCTAATGTTTGGTGGCTAACGACACAACCTTGCTGCTATCTTCCACGGCTCTGCAGGTTGACTGGGCTCAGCCGGGCGGTTTTCGTTTGGAATCTCCCAGGCAGTGGCAGTTTGTACAGCCCAGTCTATTGCACTGGACGTCCAAGATGGCACAGTTTCATGGCCATGCCTCCAGCAGGCAGCTCAGCCAGGGCTGTCAACCAGAGCATCCACTATGCGTGGCCACCCAAAACCCAGGTGTCTGGAATCCACTAGTGAGCACTGTAAGAGACAGGAAGTGGAGACGGCAGTCTTGTAACCCTGGAGATGAGACAGCATCACTTCCGGCTCAGTCTACTGGCCACGCCGTCCTGAAACTCCCCTAGACTCAAGGGAGGGACACAGATCCCCTCCCTGCTGCCCCTTTCAATAAGAGTCTGTGGCCACCTGCAGTCCACACAGACGTCCTAGCAACGGGGACTCTATGCCTGATCCCCGCATGTGACAGCACCTGACAGTGTGATTCACGGCATCTGTGGTGCACCTTTGCCGGGTTTGTTCTAGTAGCTTCGCAGGATGTGGGTCGGACAAGATGAACCCGCACACTGGAGGAAGCCACCGCGGTTCAGTTAAACCACGGCAGGTTGCAGGGTTCAGGCCGGAAGGGACCTGGGGTCCCCCACTGGGAGCCGCTGGCTTCCTCCTCTCTCGCCTCCCACACTAAGCACCCTCTTCCAGAGCCGCCCCTCTGGAGTCTGAGTGAGGCACTGCCCTGGGGCGTGCAGCACCTGCGTCTGGGAGGGCAGTTCCTCAGAGGGCTGCAGTCCGCGTCACACGGATGCTGGCGTCCACGGGGCCCCTGAGTCACGGGTGCCGGCGTCCACGGGGCCCCTGAGTCACGGGTGCCGGCGCCCACGACTCTCAACGTTCTGAAAGCGCAGGTGAAATAGAAGGCGAGGGTGGGTTCTTCAGAGCTTTAGGTCTGGTCAGTTTTTTGTGTGTTGGACACACTTGGGAAATTGCTAATGAATTCTTCCTGCTTTCTCACCTCCTGTTCTGAGGCTGTAGAAACCTCTCCATGACCTCCAGCTTTCTGGGATGAGCCCTCAGGGGCTGCCTGGGGTCGCAGCTTCCCACCAGGCCACAGCAGAGGAGAGACAGGGCAGCTGCTCTGTGACCTTGACCCACGTTCCGCCATCACTGGAGCAAGACCCTGGAGCCCTTCTGGTAACTCATGCCTCTCTCACTTGCGGTTCCTGCTTCTCATTGCCCAGGGCCAGCACAGGCGTCGTTGGGGGCTGGCAAGCTGCAGAACCCAGAGCGGACGCCAGGCCTGCCGCCTGCCTCCACTGACGGCTGGGGGCCCTGGCACACGCTGCGCTCTGAATATCTCTCCCCATCTTTGTACAGATGCACACGGCTGCTGCCCCCTGCCCTCTCCGGTCAGGCTCAGAGGGCGGCTGGTAGACAGGCGAGGTCATCGGCACTGTGTCTGTTTCCTGAGTGGTGCAACCAAGCGCAGTACCCCGGGGGCCTTCACACAGTGGAAGCATACGCTCCCCTAGTGCCGCGGGCCAGGGGCGTGCCATCACGGCCCTGACAGGCTTGCGTCTTCCTAGGGGCTCTCAGAGGAATTCACTCCATGGCTGTTCCGGCTGCACGGGGCTGCCGGCCACCCTGTGCATCCCTCCAGCCTCTGCCTCTGTCCTTACATGGCCTCCTCCCCTGGTGTGTGAGTCCTGTCGACTTCCAAGGACGCCAGCCACTGGCTTTGGTCCCACCCCGATCCAGTAGGACCTCATCTTAACCAATCACAGTGCGGAGACCCTATTTCCAACAGTCCTGTCCTGAGGCTTCCTGTGGACATGGCTTTCAAGGGGACACGACTCAGCACTCTCCGTGGGTGCAGTGGGAGGGCCGAGAGGAGACTGCAGAGATGGGAAAGGCCTCAGGGAGCCATGCAGAGGGGTAGCATTGGAACGAGGAAGGGGAGAGGGCAGAGGAGCACACAGCACGTCCCGTGGTCCAGGCAGCAGCGACCACACCTGCTGGGGCGTGGGTTTGGGGCGATGGTACGGGAGTGGGGAGTCGAATCCAACAAGGCCCGATTCACCACTCTCGCTGCAGGTCTGGCTCGACAGAGCAGATGTGGATGGCTTCCCACTCAACCCATGCTCTACAGAGCAGCCCGAGCTGTCACCTGCTTTTCTCACAAAAGCACACGGTTTGGGCATCGTCCCGTGGCACGACAAAGTCTTCCGTGAGCTGCTGCCCCGCGCGGACGGAAGAGAAGGAGCCACGGAGCCGAGCTCCAGCCGTCAGGATGTCCAGCCGGCTGACCTAGGGGAGGGACTTGGCGTTTCTGTTCCACAGTCTCAAACCTGAAGGGAGAAGGATGCAGACGCCGCTCGCCACGGCCCCCACGTAGCAGGGTCCACTTACTGAGTTCATTGTGACGCAACCCCGAGGCAGCTGGGACTGTCTGTGCCAGCGGACAGCTCCTGGCCTTGTTGGGGATCCCACGAGCTGCGCTGTGAGCCCCAGGCCTCTGAAGGCCTCTGCAAAGCCAGGGGCAGCAATCTCGCCGGTCCTAATTGTTGGTCCTACCAATTTTTGTAGAGCTATAGACAGTGAAAGAGAGAGACAGAAAGGTCTTCCTTCCGTTGGTTCACCCCCCAAATGGCCACTATGCCTGGCGCTGTGCCGATCCGAAGCCAGGAGCCAGGTGCTTCTCCTGGTCTCCCACGTGGGTGCAGTGCCCAAGCACTTGGGCCATCCTCCACTGCCTTCCCAGGCCACAACAGAGAGCTGGACTGGAAGAGGAAGGAGCGACCAGGACTGGAACCCAGTGCCCATATGGGATGCCGGGGCCACAGGTGGAGGATTAACCAAGTGAGCTATGGCGCCGGCCCCCAATTTTTGTTTTAAAGATTTATTTTATTTATTTCAATGACAGGGTTACAGAAACAGGTAGAGAGAGAGAGAGAGAGAGAGAGAGAGAGAGAGAGAGGTCTTCCATCTGCTGGTTCACTCCCCAGTTGGCTGCAATGGCCGGAGCTGTGCTGATCCGAAGCCAGGAGCCAGGAGCCAGGAGCTTCCTCTGGGTCTCCCACATGGGTGCAGGGGCCCAAGGACTTGGCCCATCTTCTACTGCTTTCCCAGGCCATAGCAGAGAGCTGGATAGGAAGTGCAGCAGCCGGGACCAGAACCGGCGCCCATATGGGATGCCAGCACTTCAGGCCAGGGTGTTAACCCGCTGTGCCACAATGCCGGCCCTGGTCCTATCAAGTGGCCCCTTCCTCTTTTCCTCTTTTGCCACTTAGCCCCGCCCTGCGGACACGGATTAATCCACCAAGCCCTGTGCTGGGATCTACATTCGCTTCGTACTGAACACCTTATGTGTTCCTAGAGGGAGTCACGATTTCAATACCCAACTACAGGAGCTTCAGGTTCCCCCAGTGGCCGCCATGCCCCACTGGTCCGTGAGTTTGAGTTTGCACCAGTCTGCTCCACGCGCAGGCCACAACCCATGAGCCCCGGCTCTGCTAACCCAAGGGGTCATCCCTGCCTCGCCTCCCACCTGCAGAGGCTCTGGCTGTCCCTTGAGATCTCCCGGCCATTCCCTCCCAGCCACTCATCTGCTCTCTCCTCTGCCTGGAACCCTGTTCCTCTGGTCACTGCACGCCTGGCTTCTTCTCTTCCTTCTACATTCAGCTCAAACGTTGCCTCCTCTGGGAAGCCATCCTTGACTGCCCACTGGAGCAGGGCCCGAGAGGCTTAAAGGTTAGGCAGGAATAAGCTGAGATCATCTTGCTGTGTGATGGCGCCCCTGCAAGGTCGAAGGTCAGTAAGAGCAGAGCGGGGGTCTGTGTGTCACAGACGCGTCCTGCGCCTTATACATTTGCAGAGTGGATGCGAGTGCAGGGGACCCCGTGCCTGGCGGCCACCACTGTCACAAGTGACAGCCAATTCGCTCCGACATCACGGGGTTGTCATTGGCAGTGCTGGAGGCCGGCAGGTCTCCCCACAGCGCTGCTTTCCTCCTCCTGGGGCTGCAGAGTGGGGGCCGCGTCCTCGACCTTCCAGGCTGCGGGGAGTCACCTGCCTCTCAGCTCAGGGCCTGTGAGTGCCGAGGGCTCCATTGTCACCCTGACGTTGCTGCACACTGGGGTTCATTCTCACCTCTTCTCCCTCCTGTGCCCACAATCGGGCTTTTCCTGGGGTCGGGGGCGACGAGGGGCTCTCCTCCTCACTGTCGTCGCCCCTGGGCCACTCCCCATGGTGCTGAAGCTTGCAAAACCGGAGCCACAGCTGGGCCATGTGTCAGTTTTCAGACAGGGCCTGGGGCTGTGGATCAATGCCTCTGGGAAGAGGGAGCAGCAGGTCTCCCCGGCCAGGCCAACAGGCCAGAGAGCCATGTTCTCTACCCGTCACCTGGGAGAGCCTGCGGCGTCTCTGGGTGTGTGATCATCGAGTGTTACAAAGACAGCCGTGGCCTTGGGGAGTTGTCTCCATCTTCCGGGTTAGGAAGCCCACGGAGGAAAGCAGTAGAGAGAGGTGTGTTCGTCATGGGGAGAGGTGCGATGAGGACAGGTGCTCGCCCCTCTCGCTGGAGCAGAGCCGGCCGAGGGGCGTGCTGTACCTTGTACAACACACAGAGCAAGGTGCGTTTGTCCTTTCTGGAAGACTTATCAGAAAAGGGAGCTGCTTAAGCCCGGATGTTTCCGCCCACGGGTTGATCCCAAGGGCCCAGAGGAATGCATGACGTCATCGTGTCTGATAAATACCAGTGGAGTGAAGGAGTGGGTGGTGTTTCTCGGAATCCATCACGTGGCCTGTGAATTCAAGTGGACCCCGGTGGGGCCCTTACGGAGGTGCGGCTCGCTCCAGACAGAAGTGGGACAGGAGTGCGGGGAACCAGCCCTGCAGGGGAATCCTCGGCAGCCCGTCAAACGCCTCCGCACACAACCGGTGACTGTTGCATCAATGATCTGATTCCTTGTCCTCCAGGGCCAGGCTCTCACTGCGCATGGGGCAGGGTGGAAGGGGGAGCTCATCGGAGGTGCCCATAGGCGGATTCCAGACAAGCAGTTGTGGCGCCCCCTCCCCCCAGGATAACACCATTTCAGGATAGACTGTTTCCACTGGACTTGAGCTTGCTACTGTTGGCTCAGGAATGAAACTCTCGCTGGGTCAGCTCCGTGGAGTGCTGATCGTCAGTCACAACATTATTCAGTTCCAGTCGCTTTCCTCGAAGCCTTGCTCTGTATTTCAGAGTCTTGCTCTTTCCCCGGGAGTCGAATCCTCGGCTGTTTTATTGCTCTGGGTTTGATGTGGGAGATTGAAGCGCTCATCTCCCGAGCTTCCGTTGTGGTAGACTGCTGTGTTTATTTTGGATTCCAAACTCATTTTCAGGGTTTTTTTCCACCCTGTCAAATCCACGAGTTTTTTTTTCTTATTTTCCCCCTGCAGCTTGGTGGAGGTGCAGTTGACGAACGTGTATAAATGGAGCGGCACGGCGCGATGACTCGGAGGATGTACGCACCGTGAGGGGATTGCCACCGTCCACTTAGTGACTGCACACACGGCTCGCAGACACCCTTTGGGGTGTGTGTGTGTGTGCTAAGAATATTTGATCTCGACTTTTTCAGCACATCGAGTGTTCAGTACGTTATCGTACAGTCACCATGCCTCACCTAGCCCTCAATTCGCTCATCGATGACTGAAATCTGTGCTGTTTAATTCCACCTGTGCCGCCGGCTCGTCCCTGGCCCCGTGCCAATTTTTATGTTTGTATTTGATCTCTCTGTTTGTGAGCCCTGTGGCTTTGAGTCTTCTGAGTCTCGGAGCCTGATTCTAGACCCGCGGGCGGCAAAGGTGCTGGTTTGTTTTTTTTTTTAAAGATTTATTTCTTTATTTGAAAGAGTTACAGAGAGAGGGAGAGGCACAGAGAGAGAGAGAGAGAAAGGTCTTCCATCTGCTGGTTCACTCCCCAGTTGGCCGTAATGTCCAGAGCTGCGCCGATCTAAAGCCAGGAGCCAGAGCTTCTTCTGGGTCTCCCATGCAGGTGCAGGGCCCAAGGTCTTGGACCATCTTCTACTGCTTTCCCAGGCCATACAGAGAGCTGGATCGGAAGTGGAGCAGCTGGACATGAACTATCACCCATATGGTGCAGGCGGCTTTACCTGCTATGCAAAGGTTTTCCTCTGGGGAGGGAGACGTGTCCCTCCACTCGGATTCTCTCAGGCCACATGCTTCTGGCCCTTGGTGGGGCGGCTCGGGCAATCCAGAGCGTGGATTCAGACAACAGTGGCCGTGGGAGCAGGGACAGAGGACGTGAAACCGTCCGCTCCTCTGGGCTTGCTTCTCAGAGCGTGTTCCTGGAAGGCCCGTCCTGCCCGCATTGCACTTGGAGGCCAGGCCACAGGGCAGCCGAGGAAAGCTGCGCGCAGCCAGCGAGTCCTGGAACACCTAACACACGCAGGCGTGAGCACGGCGCCCCTACCCCTTGCTCTAAAAGCCCCGACAAGCAGCAGCCCCTTCGTGGTTTTATTCCCAGTCCCACAGCAAAGCCCTGATTTCCTGCGTGGATGTCAGCTGGCATCTTACCTCCTGCACACACTCCCGGACGCTTGTCCCTGTCCCCGGGCTCCTATCTGTGCCCCAAGGCAATCCGGGGCTGTGCAGCCGCCACCCACACCCCTGCTGCGCTGCGGGCTTGGCGAGGCGATGTTGTTTCGCGCTGTTCCTCCTGCATGCCTGGTGGGAGGGCCCCCGCAGGCATTGGAAGGAACCCAGCTAGAAACAAGAGCTCTTCAGCTTCCTCCCGCCATCACCCCCCCCCCCCCCGGGCGGGGATCCCCGGAAGGTGGGGCGTAACCGAGTCTCGTGCTTGCTGTGGACGTCTGGGCCGAAGCCTTGACCGCCTCCTCTGGTTTTAGCCGCATGCTGTTCTCCAGCAGTGGGTCTCAGCTGGGCACGATTCTGCCTCCCAGGGGACAAGTGACCCTGTCTGGAGATGGTTTTAGTGCCATGACTGCAGGGTGGGGGCGGGGCAGGGCTGCTACTGACCTCAGGCCCACAGGATGCCTCCCTCCCCTCAGCGCCCCCTGGTCCCAGAGGCCCAGAGAGCTTGTTGGAGAGGCACCACCATCCAGGCAGGGTCCTGCCTTCAGTGAGCGTGAGCTGCCCCGTGTGCGGGTTCCTGCGATCTGTCCGTGTCCTGCTGTCTGTCCGTGTCCTGCTGTCTGTCTGTGAGCTGCCCCGTGTGCAGGTTCCTGCGATTTGTCCGTGTCCTGCGATCTGTCCATGTCCTGCTGTCTGTCCGTGTCCTGCTGTCTGTCTGTGAGCTGCCCCGTGTGCAGGTTCCTGCGATCTGTCCGTGTCCTGTGATCTGTCCGTGTCCTGCTGTCTGTCTGTGAGCTGCCCCGTGTGTGGGTTCTTGTGATCTGTCTGTGTCCTGTGATCTGTCCGTGAGCTGCCCCGTGTGCAGGTCCTCTGTCTGCCCTCCTGCTGTCTGTCCACACCCTCTCTCGCTCTGCGGTCCACGAGGCTTGCTCCTCCTACCCACATCACTTACCTGCCCTGCCAGCTGGCTCTGTTTGGCGCTGACATCGGGTGGGGGCACAGTTGCCAATGGGCGGGGAGAGGTCTGGCGTGGCCCCCCTTCCTGCTCAGGGCTGCCTTGTTTCAGGCCTGAATGTCTGCAGCTCCTATGGGACAGCCCGTTCTCCAGGCTTCCGCTCCTGCTGGGCTCTCGCTGAGCCACGGCCACAGCTGGACTGTCTCCTCCCAGGTGTGTGCTCACAGCTCCTCCCACTCCTTCTGGGTCGGGGCTGCCTCCCAGCCCTGTCTGCTCTGCCCACGGCTCTGAAAACAGGGACTCCATCAATTTTGCTCTTCAAGCATCTGGGCGGGACTCTGTGTCCTGCCAGTGCTCTGACGGATACTGTCACTATGGTTTCACGGACGGCAGGTCAGGGCGACCCCATCAAAGCACCGGCTGCTTTTCATCTTGTCCTGTGTCTCGGCTGCAGGAGGCCCCCGCAGGCCATCACCCAACAAGGACGCCCGTGTGTCCCTTCTTTGCCATGGGGGGCCTTGACCCAGGCTCCTGCTGTGGGGAGAGCCACAGAGACAGAACTGAAGGCAGAGATGCTGTGACTCGGGGTGGGGGTGGGGGTGGGTGGCTTCATTTCTCTCCATGCAGGTACCTGCCACGTGCATGTTCTTTCTCTGGGCTCTGCTCATGGCAGTTTCTCCCCTTTCCTTGGGAATCGTGCCCGCTTTTCCAAGGCCTGGGCCTGGTACGTCTCACTTCCCCGGAGCCCGGGGTTTCCCTCTCCGGTGTCTGTTGGCAGGCTGATGCTAACAGCAGGGCAGTTGGGGCCGGTGCTGTGGCGTAACGGGCTGAGCCTTTGCCTGCAGCACTGGCATCCCACATGGGCACCAGTTCTAGTCCTGCTGCTCCTCTTCAAGTCCAGCTCTCTGCTGTGGCCTGGGAAAGCAGTGGAAGATGCCCAAGTCCTTGGGTCCCTGCACCCACGTGGGAGACCCTGAAGAAGCTCCTGGTTCCTGGCTTCGGATCGGCTGTTGCAGCCACTTGGGGAGTGAACCAACTGATGGAGGACCTTTCTCTTTGTCTCTCTCTCTCTCTTTGTAACTCTCTCAAATAAATAAATAATTTTTTTTAAGAGAAGAGCGGCTCTTTTGTTCCACATTGTCCCTTGGACTCGCCTGCCAAGCCGGGCGATGCCTGCCTTGTGAGAGGCCTGTGCTTGTGTTAATGAACTCTGGGCAAGGAGCCCGGCACCCCTGCCAGACTCAGAGGGTGACCTTGGAGACCTGCACACTGGCCCCTGCCCCTCCTCCTCGGGAGGGGCCACTCCTCCGATGACACTGCAAGAAGCAGCCCCAGGGCACTGCACAAGTGCGAGGGGAGGGGCCTTTGCAGGCCTGGTGGTAGGGGGCACCAAGCGAGCCAAGGGGACGCTCAGTGGTGCTTTGGATGGGGTGGGCTGAGCACCGGGGCTCGCTGTCACGGGAGCCTTGGTCATTTTGGATCCCCTAGAGTGACCCCAAACTTCCTTGTCCTCCCACCAGCCGTGAGAACTGACGCGTTAGGCCACCAGGTCCCCTCCTCCCCCCCTGCCTTCCCCGGGTCACAGTTAGGAGTGGTCATTCACGGGACTTCTGTCTCTGAGGGAGACCCAGGCCCCATGGGAGAATTTGAGGCCGGGCAGGGCGGCAGGGAGGAAAGACCCGGCCCAACGGCCGCCAGCAGGGCAGGGCCCCTTGGGCGGGCGGCCGATGCACTGCCTGCCCCGGCTCTGTGGGCCCCGTGTGGCTCCCTGCTGCAGTCTGAGGGTGAGGCTGGCACGGGGCCCTGGAGGACCCGGCAGGGTCGGGACAGACGCTGTGCTGCTGAGGGCTTAGCAGTTCTGCAGAGCAGGCAGCGAACTGGCTGGCAGCGGAGGGGCAGCGGCCTCCTGCCCTCACCTGCGGGCCGGGGGCTGGGCTGGCTGTGGGGTCCTCCCTGTCTCGGAGCTCCGCCCATCTCCCCTCTGGTCTCCGTCCCCCGGGACCCCCTCACTGTTTCACTAACCCTAGTGCTCATTCACTTAGCTGATGATTTTTGGGTTAAGAAGTTTGATAGTTCCTGTTCCTCGTCTTAAAATGGTTCTGTTTTTAAATCCTAGTCACTTCGTTCATTCTCAAACATTCTCTTGGCCGGCACTGCGGCTCACTTGGCTAATCCTCCACTTGCGGCGCTGGCATCCTGAGTTCTAGTCCTGGTTGGGGCGCCGGATTAATCCTCCGCCTGCAGCGCCAGCATCCCATGTGGGCGCCAATTCTAGTCCCGGTTGCCCCTCTTCCAGGCCAGCTCTCTGCTGTGGCCCGGGAGTGCAGTGGAGGATGGCCCAGGTCCTTGGGCCCTGCACCCCATGGGAGACCAGGAGGAGCACCTGGCTCCTGGCTTCAGATCAGCACGGTGCGCCGGCCGTAGAGGCCATTGGAGGGTGAGCCAGCAGAAGGAAGACCTTTAAAAAAAAGAAAAAAAATCTCTTGGAATTTATTATTTTTATGTTGGCCATTAAAACGTTTAAATTATACTTTATTGCCCTTTACCACCAACTTATACAACTTACTCTCTTTTTATAGTTCTATTTGTTCAAATTATTTTTATTTCCCTTTTTCAAAGTGGCAATTGTTATAGAAAATTCCTTGAAATTGCATTTTTTTGGTTGATCTGATTCATCCTTGTAAAAGCCCTTTGTCTACAGTCTTGCAGACTCAAGTTGAAGAGAGACAGCCCACGCCTTAAGCCCAAAGATCACTTTCATTTTCCATTGCTGCTGTGTAACCATTTATTGCAAACATGGCAGCTTGAGACAGCACCCACCGTCAGCTCAGCCCTGCTGGAGAGAGGGTGGGCGGGGCCTGCTGATGGCTGGAGGCTGGAGGCAGGGTGACACCTGGACGTGTTCTCACAGAAGGTTCTGGAGGGGAATCTGCTGCTCACCTCCTGGCTGTCACTGGCTGTGGGACGGAGGTCCCCGCCTCCTGGCTGTCACTGGCTGTGGGACGGAGGTCCCCGCCTCCTGGCTGCCTGCCCTCTGCCCCTGGAGCAGCCCCCTCCTTCAAAGTCCTCTCGTGCTTTGAATCTCTCTTCCCAAGAAGAGTCTGGTCCTTCCATGTTAAAAACCGCTTTCTGGATACAATTGTCTGTATGCCACGCGGCGCATCCGCTTAGAGTGCACAGCTGGACATGTCTTAGTATAGTCACACGATCCTCACCATCTAATCTTGGGACATTCTTATGACTCCATTGTCAGTCACCCTCCATTTTCCTCCAGTCTTCAATGCTAGACAGCTGCTAATACACGTTCTGTCGCTTCTGGAACGTTCCATGTAGGTAGAATTATACAAGACATGATGCTCTGTGATTTGCCTCTTTCCCTTGCGTAATTTTTCCAGGTCCCTCCACGTCGTGGTGCACATCCGCACGTCACTTTTCATTGCCAAATACTGCTCCGCTGAGTGGCTGTGCCACGGTCTGTTCACTGTCTCATTAGTCGGTGCCGTTGGGTTGTCTCCGTTTCTTGGTACTGCAGGTTGTGCTCTGTGACTGTGTGTTGTACAGGCTTCCTGTGGGCCTGTGTTTGCACTGCTCCCAGGCGCACCGGGAATGGTGCTGCTTCCCACGGCAGCTGCACCACTTCGACAACGTACGAGGGCTCCGCATTCTCCACCTCTTCACCAATAGCTGCGGCTATCCGTCTTTTTGGTTATGGCCAGTCCATGGGGAAAGTAGTATCTCATGTTTTGGTAAATGTTTTCTTTATTTTTTAAATTCCTAGCACTCCTGGATTATTTTTATTTTTAAATATTTATTTATTTGAAGGGCAGAGTTACAGAGAGGGAGAAACAGATCTTTCTGCTGGGTGACTCTCCAAATGGCCAAGCAGCCGGGGCTGGGCCAGACCGAAGCCAGGAGCCGCAGGCGTCTTCCAGGTCTCCCAGGTGGAAGCAGGGCCCAAGGGCCTTGTCCACTGCTTTCCCAGGCACAGTAGTAGGGATCTGGATTGGAAGTGGAGTAGCCGGGCCTCGAACCAGGGCCCATGTAGGATGCTGGTGTGACAGGTGGCGGCTTTACCCCCTGCGCCACAACGCTGGACTCTATATATCTTCTTCTTTTTCTTTTCTTTTTGTATGCATTTTCTTAATGGCTGATGATATTGAACTTTCTTTCAATGTGCTTATTGGCCGTTTGAATAACATTTTTGGAGAACTATCTATTCAAATTTTTTGCCCATTTATAATTTCTTTTTTATATTCTTGAGTTGAAAGAATTACTTATATATTCTGAATGTCAAGTCCTTATCAGATTTCTTTAAAAGCTTTATGTACTTTATTTGAAAGGCAGAGTTACAGAGAGAGAAGGGGAGAGAGTATATTCCAACTTTTGGTTCACTCTCCAAATGGCCATAAAGCCAGGGCTTGGCCAGGAGCTTCTTCCAGGTCTCCCACATGGATGCAGGGGCCCAAGTACTTGGCCATCTTCCCCTGCTTTCCCAGGCCATAGCAGAGAGTTGGAAGGGAAGTGGAGCAGCTGGGACTCGAACTGCCCATGGGGGATGCTGGTGTGACAGGTGGCGGCTTTGCCCACTGTGCCACAGCACCAGCCCTCTTTTTTCCTTTCTTAATAGTGTCTTTGGAAACAGAGTTTTTTGTTTCAAAGTAGATGTCTTATGTGTTTTTGGTTGCTTGAGTTTTTGATGTCTTAAGAGGCCCTTACCTGACTGAAGGAGAGAGAGATTCCCTCTTCTAAGAATTTTGTCATTTTAAGGCTTACATTTAGTTCTGTGGTCTTTACTGCATTCACTTTTCTCATGTGGTGTGATATTGGGGCCCATTGAATCTCTGGACATCCTTGTCAAGGACCAATGGACCAGTGGGTTACTGCTGGATTCTTAGTTCTGTCCCATCGACCTTTATGTCAATCCTTTTTTTTTTTTGTTAAAAAAATATTTATTTATTTGTTTGAAAGTCAGAGTTAGAGAGGAGGGAAGGGAAAGAGAGAGATCTTCCACCTGCTGAGCCAATCTCTGGATGGCTACAACAGCCAGGGCTGGGCCAGGCCAAAGCCAGGAGCCAGGAGCCTTCTCTGGGTGTCTCTGGGGGCCCAAACACTTGAGGCATCTTCTGCTGCTTTCCCAGGCCATAGCAGTGAGCTGGATCAGAAGTGGAGCAGCCAGGACACTGACCAGTGCCCATATGGGAGGCCAGTGTCACACAGGCCCCTTGAGACCAGAAACACACATCATGCTGATTGCTGACCCTTTGTAGTAAGACTTGAACATAGAAGGGTAACTCCTTCAACTTTGCTCTTAATTTTGAAGGTTAATTTAGCTACTACAGATTCTTACATTTCCAGATGACTGTTAGGATTAGCTTTTCCGTTTCTACAAAAGAAGGAAAGTGGAGTTTGGATGAGAGTTGCCTTGACTCTGTAGATCACGTTGAAAGTGCTGCCATTTAGACCACGCTAATTCTGCCATCCATGAACATAGGATACTTTTCCATGTGCTCCGTCTTCTTTAACTTCTTCCAGTGATATTTCAAAGTTTTAAGTGTTCAGGTCTTACACTTCTTTTGTTGAACTTATTCTTGATATTATTTTTATGACTGTTTTTCATATAATGAGATTGTTCATTGTTAATGTAGAGAAATAAAGTCAATCTTTTAATATTGATATTGTATCTTGAAACCTTGTTGAATTATTTTAATAACTCCAGTAGTTGCTTCATTTTTCTTTTCTGGATAAATTCCTAGTGGTTTTCTATGTGCGTGGTTATTCCATCTACAAATAAATACAATTTCATGTCGTCTTTCAAAACCCTTGGTTTCCTTTCCTTGCCCAATTGCTGGGCCGGGGACTCTAGGATGATGCTGAACAGGGGGTGCAAGGACAGCGTCGTTGCTCTGTTCCTAATCTAAGGGGACGTTTTTCAGTCTTGCACCATGAGATGTGATGTTAGCAGTAATATGTTTTCATAGATGTTCTCATATTGTTATTTATTAACATATTTACAGGTGAAATCATATGGTGTTGGATTTGCTCCTGAACATCCCGTCAAGAAGGAAATTGAGGATATGGATTTGCTGTACGTCTGTGTTTGCTGGGACCGGGTGATGAGAATGAGAGTTCGTGATGCTGTTTGCTCTGCTGTTGTATGTTTTTGAAATCGCCTGTAAAAGAACTCGACAGAAGGTCCAGTGGACACAAACTGTCCACTTCATTCCCAGACCTGGAGCAGCAGTAGGTTAGGGCTCTGGACGTGGATGAAGCCTCGCTAGACAGGACTACACGTTAACTGATGCAAGCAACGGTCAGCTCCAGGTTCCCAAGCAGAACGGGCGTCGCTGGCCAGAAGATGCAGTCGCTGTGTCTCAGGGCAGGTTGGTTCCTTATGAGACCGGATACACAACTGACCAGGCACTGACCCGTGAACGAGAGGACACTCTTAGTCCTTCTTCCTTGGATGCAGGCTCTGGGTGCGCAAGGATCCGGCCCCAGGAGTTTCCTTGTGGGATAACCCTAGGAAGCTCCAATAATACTGGAAATAATACCAATGCTGGGAATGAAAGAAAACCACGGTGCAGCTTTCGAGGTGCCCTGGGTCCTGTTGCACGACTCGACTCTGGAAAGTGGCAAGCAGCATCCCACTTCCAGGCGCTGAGTGTTGCGCGGCTCCGATGGCGCCCCGGCCTCAGCCGCACTGCCTCCTGGGAAAGCTGACTTCCTGGGCTGCTGAGAAAGCAGCCGGTGACTCAGCAGAGAACTCAGCCTGGAGCCGACCCTGCCCCCCCCCCCCCCCCCCAGTGTGATGGTGAATGCACATCAAAAGAGTAAAAGGACTCCTGCCTGATTTGTTAGCAGGTGTTGACTTGCATGGAGTGCCTGTTCCCGTGTCAGCCATCTTCAAGCTGAACCACCAGCTTGCAGAATTCCTGAAGATGCACTCATTGGCACTCGTAGGTGGTCACAGGCTGGCCCCAGTGCCCAGTTCCCTGGACCCTGTGGTGCAGAGCCCAGCGCCTGTGAATCCTGCCAGCAGCTGTCACGGCACGGACAGGAACAGCTCCGTGGGCCTCAGGGCAGCAGTGTGGCCCACTGCTTCTTCCATGAAGGCCAGAACCTCACAGTGCCTTCCCCAGACTGTACCCAGAGCCTGGCAGCGCCACAGACCAGGGCAGTGTGGAAGATGTCAGTGTTAGAAGACAACATTAGAGCGAATGTAGTTTTGTGGCTCTTAATTGGCTCTGTGTGCGATTCTAGAATTGGGCTGCAAAGTGGCTCAGAACCGTCTGCTCCACCACTTGGGCAGCAGTTGGGAAGGAAGTGACAGAGAGGAGGTGAGGGACAGGGGCAGCCTGATGGTTAGCGCTCCGGGCTGTCTGATTGGACACAGTTTGAACACTTGGCTGCCTGTGATTGCCTGAGACTCGTCTACGTGTTACAAGAGCAGGTTGTGGCTGTTTAGGTCACAGACTGTACACGATGATCGAGTTAGGCCACAGTGTGCTGCTACAGAGAAAACTTCAGCCCAAATATCAGATGAATACAGAGGCAGCCACAGAGCCAACAGGCTCAGTTACCGACCAGCAAAGGCGAGGATGCAGGGGTCCCGGGGGGCAAACGCCCCGGCAGGAGGCTAACGGCAGCTTACGGGTCCTCAGCATTACTGATGAGGGGTGCAGAGTCCCAGGCTGGCTGAGTTAGCCCACATCACTGGAGGACCCCAGACCTCCCTGAGCTGACGTGACCCTACAGTCACTCTTCACGCTTCCTTTACTCGGAGCCAAATTCATTTTTGCATATCAGAGTCTGGTGCAGCTAACGAGGAGTGCACACTTGCAACGGACGGTGACCTTTGTGCCCATGACAACAAGAAATTCTCTCTAGAATGTTCTACCCACTGAGTTGAGCGACTGTACTGAAATTAGGTAACTATTTTTCTACATTAGCGTTTCATGAGAACTCCAAGAAAATGTAGATTGAGGAGAAAAATTGCGTGAGGAGATAAAAAAAAAAAACCAGGGAAATTTGGGGTAATTTAAGAAACTGCCATGGGAGAGCCACTAGAAACGCTGCGTAACTTCTGAGCATGGCTCTTATTTGAACATCACATTTTTTGTGCATAAATATATTTGCACTAGGAGACAATATTAGTCCATCGCGTCACAATGACAGATCAGAGCATAACGTGTTTCTTTTGAATGTTCAGAGTCCCCCCACCGGATGGGAACTCTTTGAAGCTTCTCGGCTCCTGGCTGCGGAAAGGGCCCTCAGCCAGTGCAGCCGAGTTCTCCTGTTGTTTTTCTAGCACAGAGCGGAGAGTGCGCCAGCTTATTAGCCGCTTCCCGCAGTAGGAATGAGGCAAGTGGCTCCGCTCATTTTTCATCTGCGCGACAACATCCCAGTGCTCACCGACTGCACCAGCACGCTGCACGGGAGGAAAAGAAAGACATTTCCGGCACTTGTCCCGCAAAATCCCTGCAGACGACAGCAATCCCGTTGACACCAAGTGCCACACAGAGGAAGGCAGCCTGGGGGACCTGGCTCAAATTGAACCGTTTAAACATTGATTGTAAACGCCTACACGTCTTTGGAAAACACGGAGCCGCTTGCGTATGTATCCTGCCTGACAATGGCCGAGGCACTGCTAACAAATGAAACTTGAATCAGGATTAAAAACGCTGACGATCTCCTGTTGAAAGCCCTCCGCTTCGCTGTCAGACGCGTGGACGGCGAGAGACCAGCGAGAGAGGCAGGGAAGAGCGTGGGGGAACCTGGCAGCGCCGGAGGTTTGGGAAGGAAAAACGCCTGTGGGGGTGACGGCTGGGGACCAGGACCTTGGCCACAGAGGCAGTGCAAGGTTGCCAGCGTGGGCACGGGGCACCCGGAGCCGTGAATTCACTTCTCTGAAGCCTGCTTCCGCTCGTCCTGAAGTCGTCTCCTTCCTCTGGGAGTGCAGAGCGGGCTGGGAGACAGGTGCGGATGCTGGAGACGAGGGCGAGGGCACGGGAGGCTGGGAGAGGGTGCTGCCCTGGCTCCCACGTGGGTGCAGGGGCCCAAGCACTTGGGCCATCCTCCACTGCTTTCCCAGGCCATGAGCAGGGAGCTGGATCCGAAGTGGAGCAGCCGGGACTTGAACCGGTGCTCCTATGGGATGCCGGCATCGCAGATGGCGGCTTTACCCACTGGGCCACAACGCCAGTTCCACTTGAGTCCTGAGAGGCTCCAGGATTCGTGTCAGCCTGCACTGGCCTTCCTGCAGCCTCTCCTGCAATCAGCAGCCGGAGGGACCAGAGGCTTGGGCGCCCTCCCAGCTGCTGCCCTCGGGAGCTTCCCCACAGCCCTGGACAGAGCCCTGCCTGACACGGACCACGGCGTTCCCGGTAGTCACCTGTCTTTGCTCAGCTCTCACTGCCGCCCAGACGCACCGCTGCCTCTGCCACTTCCTTCACGCTGTCTTTCGAGGCTGCCTCTCTCTCCCCGCCTTCGGATCTCAGCTTCCTTTCCCTTTGGTCAGGGTGCGGTGGGGGCTTATCGAGAGAGCTGCTCTCTGCCACCCCCTCCTCAATCCCCGGCTTCCGTCAAAGCCCTCCCCCCTTTACAGTGTGCTTCTCAGGATGGCCGCTGGGTGGCACCCTACCCAGGCACTCAGGGATGACTTCAGAAGGAATCCCGAAGGCGCCGGCACGAGGCATAGCAGGTGAGGCCGTGGCCTGCGATGCCAGCACCCCATCTGGGCGCCGGTTCAGGTCCCGGCTGCTCCACTTCCGATCCAGCTTCCTGCTCATGGCCTGGGAAAGCAGTGGAGGATGACCCAAATGCTTGGGCCCCTGCACCCACGTGGGAGACCTGGAAGAGGCTCCTGGCTCTTGGCTTCAGCCTGGCCCAGCCCGAGCCATTGCAGATATTTGAGGAGTGAACCAGCGGATGGAAGATCTCTCACACATGCTCTGTCTCTCTCCGTTTAACTGTGGAGAAGGTCTCTGAAGTCTCGGACTCAATGAGGAGGGGATGAGAACATCGGAGGGAGGCGCCGCCAGCCAGGCCAGGGCTGGCCATCTCGCCTAGGAAGGAGGTTAGGGGAATGGGTCTCAGGACACAGCCCTCAGACGCCAGCGTTTCCATTTGGGCTCACGGCGTCTGGTTTGCTCTGTGGCCCCAGGTGTCCCTGTGTGGACTGGCACTGCTCAAGTGAGCACTGGCGGCCCAGCGGCAGGGCTCACACCTGTCTCTGAGCAGCGCCCTTGGCATGGCTGACCCGGGATTGAAGGACCCTTACGGGGGGAGGGACAAGAAATTAGGCCTGGGCAAATATCAGGGGTTTCTTAAGAGGTTAGATGTTCCCCAGAGATTAGCAGGCAGGACATTCTCTGGGAAGGAAAAGACAATCCCCTTCAGAGAATCTCTGGGCTCACCCAGAGCAGAGCTGCCCCTCCCCTTCAGAGAACCTCTAGATGACCTCTAGGCGCGCACTTATGATGTCACTGCGACCAGCCAATCCTGTGCCACCTCAGCACTCTCCCTCAGCATTCTTCGTCAGCACTCTCCCATATGCTAATGGTCCCTCTGAATTGACCAATCCTGTAACACCTCTGCATTCTCCGCCTGCACTCCCTGCCTGCATTTTACGCATGTGCATTAGGAATATGCTAATTTGTTGCCTATATAAACTGTGTGCAACTGCTGCTCAGGGCTCCTCACCGCCTGAAGTGGGGGCTTGTTTGCGCAAACATTCTATAAAAACCTCGTGCTTTTTGCATCAACTCGTCTGGAGTCTGGATCTTTGGGCGTCCTCCCGAGCAAGTGGGCATCTCTGCAATTGAGAGTCCAACAGGATGATGTCAATGCAAGGTCTTTGCTGAGATGCAGGTGGATGTAATGGAGACGGGCATGATCTTCGGGGGACATTGAAGCTCACACCAGGGAAAGGGAGTGACAACGTCACACGCGGTGGGCTTGGGATCTTCGGGAAGCGTGCAGCATCTGGCCGGCATGCCCCAGCCTCGCCTCCACCGGCCTCCTGTGCTTTCTCACTGTGGGGCTCCACCTGGATGTGACCAGGAGAGGTATGAGAAGGGCAGGCTGGGCTCCAGAGTGGCCGCCGCCATGGCACCTGCATGTTTGCTCCCCTGCACAGAGGCACCTGTGCTTGGAGTTACCGACGTTTGGAACTGGGACAGACCTACGAGGGCTCCCCGGTTCTTCAGCAAAGATTCTGGGTGGGTTTTTCTTGTTCCATAAACTCTGAAGCCGTCCGTGAATTATTGCCTATCCCATTTTTTTCTTGGATCAGGCCATCCCAGGACCTGAGACCGTAAAGTGGCTGGAACTGGCTCTCCAGCTCGCTCGTGTAGCCTGGAGAGACTGAGGACCATGGAGAGACAGCTTGGGGAAAGCTCTGTGGGGAATGGGGTGGTGGTGGTGACAGCTGCCGGGGTGAGGACGGACACCAGCCAAGTCCCTGACTGCCCCTCCTCATTAGCATGTGCTTTGAAGAACTCTCTGGAAGAGTCCCAAGGGAACTTAATTTGCTGAAGGAAATGAGACGGCCATGACCATGTTTCTGCTAAGTAGGCATTCACGTGTCGATAGCAGGTCTCTACCGCGCAGAATGGAAGGGGCTTTGTGTTAAAAAAAACACTGCGCACCAACCTTCTCAAAGTTCTGTGAATATTTCCCCGTGAATCCCCATGTTCATTCCGCATGGGAATCACAGCCCTTCCATTAGGTTTGATACCTCTTAGGCGTTAACGCTCTCAAAACAAAGCAAAACGCCGAGACATAAGTCAGGAATGTCTGTCATGGGGGGAAGGAAGTGAAGTCATTTACTACAACTGGGTGCTGCATTTGGCATCAGGATTCCTGGCTACAAAAGCAAAGGGGAAACCCGGCCTGCGTGTTCCAGTCAGGCTCCCCAGCCTGATCAGCACCGTGTCTGTGCTGCGGGAGGAGGAACCGGGAGTTTATCTAACATACGTGCTTACGGGATGGCCTGGTGCTTCCATCGTGGCTTGCAGAGCGAGAGTAGTGACCCTGAAGTCCCTTTCCCGGGAGCAGGAAGGGCAGACAGAGACCCAAGGCGACCAACAGACTTGACAGAGGAGAGGTCACTGAGCTCACCGCTTTGGAGGTGAGCAGCTTCCTTAGGCTTCTGATGGGAGCGGTGGATGATAACGCAGAGCACACACAAGGTGGGCCAGGAAGCAGATAGACCCGGCCCCACTCGGGCTGTAAAAGCCACCTTCCCAGGAGAGCGACCCTGGAGTTCTGCTGCTGTAACTGTCCTCCAAGCAAGAACCCGCCGTTCAAGTGCAGTGGGCTGACAGCGCCATCAGGACCCGGGTCAGCGCTGGCCCGCCAGGCACTGCCCGTTTACGCCCGTGTAGGACTCTCCTAGTGGGCCGGCTTCTCTTGAGAGCCCCCTGCTGTAGTGGAGACTCATTACAGAGTCCCAGGAGAAGGTCCGAGCACCCGGGGCTCACCAAGGCCACCAGGCGGTGAGCTGCTGGTGGGAGGGCCAGGAGTAGCCCAGGGGGCCGCTCCTCCCTGGCTGCCCTCCGCATGCCCATCAGTCCCCTGCCACCCTTGGGTCGGGAGAATTCGTGCCTTTCGGTTTTGTTCCACGTGAGATGCTTAGAGCTCGTTGGACATACACTGTGACAAGGTGCTAGAAGTTCTGTCTTGGACTTGGCTCACTGAGAGTCAAAGGGACCCTGAGGCAGTGGAGTCCAGGGGCCAGCACGTCACCACTGGAAGCCAGGTGGTCACAGTGACCAAGACAACCAGCAGAGCTGGGGGGGGGGAGGGAGTTTGATCTGCAAAGAATTATAGAGATGTTTACCGCAACACAGCATCCAAGAGGAAACCGCTGGGCTCTGCGCAGGACTCACCTCCCCAGACTGCAGAGGTCTCAGCTGGGACGTCTGAAGGCTCATGACTGGTGGGTCAAGGGTGGAGACCTGCTCTAATGACGGCAGCTGGGAGGTGCTTATGTCACTGGGGGCGTGCCCTGGTAGTTCTCATGAGAGGGTAGATCGTTTGAGTTCAAGTTATGCCAAGATTTCCTTTCTCTGTCTCTCTGCTTCCTGGCACACCGCGAGATCATATCTCTCTACCCACCATGACGGCCCCCCACCACACTCTGGGGCCAGCTGGTCCGGAATTCTAACCTCCGAACTGTAAGCTGGAATAAATGTTTCCTCCCCAGGAAGCTCGCCTTGGGTATATTTTAATTCAAGTCGTGACAAGTGGACCAATAAAGCCCCCCACAACGCTGTTTCTTGTATGCAGTCAAAAGGCAACCAGAAGGGAAGGGCAGGAGACTGGGGCTGATTATTCCAAGAATCTGAACCTCGGCCAGGTTTTAGGCAGAGGCGAGGACCCGCTAACCTGCCCGCAGCTGTGAGAATTCCTTCAGCCAGTTACTCCTGTGTCTGCTCACTGGGGAAGGGGGGTACCCAGACTTTCTGAGCACTGTTAGCAAGAGTGAGTGTTGACAATGAAACTCAGATGCAATCACGTTGGAGTGGGACATTTGAAGAACCAGGAAATAATGGAACCCCGACCAAAGCCAGAGTCAGAGGGTGGTAAGTGGGCTGCCGTTCATTTCCATATATATATGCCCGTTATGAAACTGGAACTGATGGATTTCATAATTACAAGAGCCCCCACATTGGATCCTTGGTCTCCCGAGTGACAGCTATCGCTTCTGCCCAACATAATCAATAAATATGATGTTGCACACCATGGAGGGAGGAGGCACATTCATGTTAGAACCAAAGATCTGAATGATGTGGGTGTGGTGGCCCCAGCCCTGATCTCCTTTCATTGGCCAGCCTGGAAGTCTTGCAAAGAATTCTAGACGACTGTGAGTGCAGCTGAGCAGCTACTGCACCCGACCTGCTTCTGTGTGTGGATGGGCTGATGCAGCCCGAGTACAGGCTAGACAGCCACCGGGTAGAGAGTGCATGTATCTTTCTATCAGTCAGAAACAGGCCCCCAGGCCCCGATATTCACCAGTTATGGACAGCAGTATCCACTCAGCCTTCCCCAGAAAACCCTGCTGCTCTCCCACGATGTGGGTTAGGGGCTTTGACCCATCGAGCCCTGCCGAGTTCCACATTTTTCGAGATGTCCCGTGGTGAGGAGGAAGAGGTGCCTGGTGTGCCGCAGGTTGGTGTTACTCACATGCGCTGCAGGGCTCCAGTGGCTGCTGACCACCGGAGACTCGGAGACGTGTTCTGTCGTGCAGGTTTTAGGGCCTCTGTAGTGAGGGATGCCTTCGGAATTGCCCTCAAAGTCGAAGGGAAGTTCTACACCCCGCATCCTTTTCTGGGAAGGAGGAAGCGTACGCCCGGCCGGCCTCTTCACGCTCCAGAGGCAACACAGTTCACACCCACAGCTGCACTGAGCGACAAGGGAGACAGCCAGCTTGGGGGAGCTCCGAGCAGTCACAGCGTCTCCAGCGGGTGCAAGCCTCCGTGTCACTTAGGACGAAAGCCTGGTAATGCAGGACACAACATAAGGTAGGAGGTGTCGTGGTCCAGGAAGAGGTACTGTGTCCGTGGTCCCAGTGGGAGCCCTGGAGAGAGGATCACAGCACAGAGGTTCAGCGACAAGGCCACGCCACCTGCAAGGAGGAGCGATGTGCCTTGTGACCTACAGCTCTGACGAGCGAGCGAGCCCACCTGGAGGTGTGCTGTGGTCCGTGGGGCCCCAGCGGAGGGACTGCCTGTCCTGTTCTGTGGGACGGGGGGGGGGGGGTTCCCAGAACAAAACCTGCAGCCGGAAATGTCCCTGAAAACTCTGGTCAGCCCAGGGGAGACCGCACACCTGGAACCGCCCGGCCTAAGTGGGTTCGGACGGACCTAGAGAGTCACAACGTTGGGTGAGCCCAGCAGCACCCGAGGGCCAGCACAATGGAGACGTCACACCAGGGCAGGGCTGGATGTGCAGGCCAAGCTGGAGCAGCAGCCAGAGCTCGGCCCACCCACCAGGCGCTGCAGCACCTCCTCCACAGCTTGCGGCTATGGCCCCACTGGGGCTCCACACAACCAGCTGACGGATGAACAAAAGCCCAAGTGGACGGAAGGGCTCACCCGGTTGACTCTAGCCAGCTGCTGCTGTGGGCCACCCCAGAAATGGCATAGTGGGCACTGGACGGAGCATCCCTGGGAGCAGAGCTGGAGCCTCTGCATGCATCCAACCGTGCAGAGCCCACTTGCCACAGCTGCTCCTAGTACCGCTGCCTCGGTGGCCCACGGGCCAGCAGGGCCAACCAACGCTGGCTGCAACACGGCCCCTTCCTGGAGGAGAGCAGCTGCCACTCAGCAGCTCCTTGGCGACACTGGCTCTCTCCTCATCCATCGCCGTGGTTTCGTCTTCCCTGCGCACAGAATCCGTGCTGCCTGCACCCCTAGGGGCCTCAGAGGGCAGGATCACAAGTGTGGACTCCCCTACAGCACAGCGTCTGTCCAGGAGGCAGAGGGAGGGCAGACGTGGGCGGGTGAACACAGGGCTCTGTTACAAAATGTGCCCCCCAGAAATGCAGGCTGTGAAGGGCGGAACTGGCTGCTGAGGAGCGGTGGAGACAGTTCCGAGGCCAGGACGCAGTGGACGCCCCCGAGCTGACCGGGTCCTGGCCAAGAGAGAAGCAGGGGGGACCTCTCCTATCCCGATGCCGGTGAGCCGCCTGTGAACTGACAGTCCTGTTCCTGTCACTCTGAGCTCTGGGGGTCAGACGTGCTGTCCCTCAGGAGGGGAGTGTCCAGGGACCCACAAAGCAAGAAGAGTCCACCTCTGGCTGGCTGGTTGACCAGGCCTGCCGGGGCAGCTGTGGCCTCTGTGGTCGCGTGGGCAGGGCAGGACCTGCAGGGAGCCAGATGCCCCACCACGACGGTGCCATGCTTCCTTCTCCCAAGTACCTTCCACAGGAACTACAGAGCGGAACATGAGTAAATCAGAGGAAAACAGAGAGCAGAGGAAAACAGGGAGCAGGTATGAGAGAGCTATAGGCCATGAAAATGAACTACAACAGAGGGCGAATGCCTTCCTATGGTTAAAAGGATCTGAAGGGCTGGTGTTGGGGCGCAGAGGGTTAGGGGACCACTTGTGACACCAGCATCCCATATGGGTGCCTGTTTGAGCCCCATTTGCTCCACTTCTGCTCCAGCTCCCTGCTAATGTGCCGGGGAAGGCAGCAGACGATGGCCGAGTACTCGGGTCCCTGCCACCCACGTGGGGGACCCGGATGGAGTTCCTGGCTTCTGGCTTCAGCCTGGCCCAGTCCTGGCTGTTGTGGCCATTTGGAGAGTGAACCAACAGGTCAAACATCTTTCTCTGTTTATCCCTTTCTCTCTGTACCTCTGCCTTTCCAATCCATCAATACATCTCGAAAAAGTGATATCTGAGGAAATCAAAAGAGAAAATTGAGAACATGAAAATCAAGTGCGAAAATCAAGTCTGATAAGAGAACTGCAAGAGAAGTTTAACACTCAACACACATTTCCTGCCGCTGGGACCACGGTAGCCTTTTCCAGTCTCCGTGGTGTCCCCAGTGTTGTGAGGAACTCTTCCAAGAGGACCACACATTCACTCTAAAAAGAGAGAGAAACATACAGCATTTTGGGGGGAAAAATAAAACTTATGAAACTTGAAGAAATGTTGAAATAAAGGACTTCAGGTCATTAAATTAAAAAAATCTATTTGGACGCTACCTCTAAACTACACTCCCGTTAAATTAAAATGAGCATCTGACTGTCTGGAAGAGGGCTGTGTGCCACACACGATGGAGGTGGTGTTCTGGGTCTGCTAAGGCAGGTGCAGGGGAGCTCTTTGAGCAGACACATAAACATTCCAAAAAGCTAACCATGGAATTGGACTCGAATAGTCGTTTAGCTAAGCAGATGGCCACCAGCGAGCAGAGCAGAAAGTGGGAATTTTGATTTGACAAATGAACCAAAGCAACCCCCCCCCCCCGCCCCGTTCTTCCCGAAAGAGCCGGCACTGCTGCTTATGAGACACAAAGGATCGGGGAAGCCTGCGATTTCCATTTCTCTCCGCTGCAAATCTGTTTTCCCAGCTGTAACGAGCGAGCCAATGATTCCACCAGGGTGGGTCATTAATTGAATCCCCCACCAGGCTGACTTCAGGAACCGGGAAGCCCAGAGATGGATTAGCAGCAGGGCACTTACGGTTGATGCGATTAAAATGATTTAGCCGGGCCTGCGAGAGCCTCATTATTCCTCCGAGGCTCTCAGGAGCGCTGCCAGGCACCGGGAGGCCGGCCGTGCTGTGCCCGCTGCAGAACCGGCTGCATCTGCCTCGTGTATACAGCGACGTGCGCCATCAGAGACGTGGCGAGTGGCGGGGGGATGCTCTGGGCGCAGGGGCTTGCGGCCTGAGCTCTGGGGGTGGTGATGGCAGGATTCTGCAGGGGCGGGGTTGCTGATGCAAATGAATCCCGAAACATTGTTTCCAGGGGCCGGGGGATTCGCCTGGGGGCTGCTTCTGCACCAGGCTCCGGGCTTCTGCTTGGTCCAGCTCTGGCCGTTACAGCCACTTGGGGAGTGAACCAGCAGATGGAAGACCTCTCTCTCTATCGCTCTCTCTCTCTCTCTGACTGTGAAACTCTGCCTTTCAAATAAATAAATAAATCTTTTTTTTTAAAAAAAGAACCCTATGTTACTTGATCCCTCATATGTATCACTTCTCTGTAACTTTCCTCTCTTGGGGTTTATAATTTACTTCTTAGAGAAGGGGAAGCCAGCCCAGAGAGAGCAGTCAGAGTGCCAGCCCACACCATGGAGGGGAACAGAGCTTCTTCCCGGAGGTCAGTGTCTGCTCGCTGTTCTCCGCAGGCTGGGTGGTCCAGATGCTGTCTCCTCCCCTCCGGTGGGTTCTGCTACTCATCTGAAGGGCAAGCAGTGAAGCCTGTTTTTGTTTGTATTTCATTGTTGGTTCAATTGTTCTCATTGTTTTTTCTTTAACATTTATTTATTTATTTGAAAGGGAGAGTTAGAGAGAGAGAGAAAGAGAGAGAGTGAGAGAGATCTTCCATCTGTTGGTTCACTCTCCAAATGGCTGTAACAGCCAGGACTGGGCCAGTGCTGAAATCAGGAGTCAGGAGCTTCTTCCAGGTCTCTCACATGGGTGCAGGGGCCCAAGCACCTGGGCCATCTTCTGCTTTCCCAGGCCATCAGCAGGGAGCTGGATTGGAGGTGGAGCAGCCGGGACTTGAACTGGCGCCCGTATGGGATGCCGGCACTGCAGGCCACGGCTTAACCCGCTGCGCCACAGCGCCAGCTCTCATTCTTCCCGAGCTGTGGTGTGTGCAGCGTGAACAGGGTTCCGCTCAGGGAGGCGTTCTTCCCTTCTCCCCGTGCAGGCGGGCAGAGCCCGTGACTTCCTGCTGGTCTTCTCTGGGTTCTTTTTGCACAAAGGAGCATGTATCCTCTTATTACCTCGTCCCTCTTTTGTCCCCTTTGCACTTTGCCTTTTGCTGTTTTTAACTTACTAATTTTCCCCTGGAAACCTCCCTGTCACGCACGGAGTTGTCTGGTTTTGTGCAGCCGCACAGCAACCCCTCAAGTCCTGCCGCGGTTCATTCCCCGCAGCCCTAGCCGGCGGCGTCGGTGCTGCAGCAGGAGGGCCTCGCGGCAGGGCTGTCCTCCCACTCGCAGCTCCGCGGGCGGACACTGCCGAACCCCTCCCCACGTGGGCTGTGCCCGTCAGGAGTCCCCGCGGCGCCTTGGGAGGGGGCCTGTGTCCCTGCAGCTTCCACAGTGGGCTGTGTTCGCGCGCTTGTGACTTTTTGTCCACCTGATGTGGCAAGAATGACGTCCCAGAGCAGGTTTCCTAAGAAGAAATTTGAGGACCGTCTACCCCCATTTGTCCACAAGCGCTTTGTTAAACGTGGGCACTTCTCTGGGAGAGTCCCACCCCGGCCTTCCCCCAGCCCCAGGGCAATCCTGGGGATGACCAGTGTGCCTGTGCCCACGTGGTCACTCCTGTTGTGCATTTAGGGCTGGGAACACCGCTTCTAGGTCTCGGATTGGTCAGCTCCCTCCTTCCAGCTCAACCTTAGGTCACACTGTGTGAACATTGCTGTCACCAAAATACCCGATTTCTCCTTTTTCTACCCCGTGAGATAACTAAAGAAACTCTGTGCTTAGCAGAGAAATCATCGTGTGGGTTCCCGGACGCCATTTCAAACCTGCAGATCAGCCAGGGAGAATAAACATATTAACCACAGAGAATCCCGGAGTCCTTAGGCGTCATGTATCTGTCACTTTATATTTGTCTAAATATCTTTATAGTTCCAACATTGTAAGACTAAACTTGTTGAGCTTCTAATGTGTGATCACGATTTATCTCTAATTAAAGAATCTTATCTTTTATTTTGGGTAAATTTTGCCTTGAATGGAAACTTTATTGGAGAACGATTAATACACAAACTCGCACATATTTAATGCACATATGTTGATGTGTTAGGACATGTACATACACCTGTGACATAATCTCAGTGCGGTTTTAATTTGCATTTCTCTTATATAAGTGAAAACCTTCTCATATTTTGGGTCATTTTTATGCATTGTTCACGTCTTCTGCCGTTTTCTCTCAGGGTTTTGGTCATCTTCCTGTCAGTGCTAAGGAACTGCTTATTCTGGGCTACTTCCCTGCGCCCTGGGTCTCCGTGTGAATGTCCCCTGTCATTTACCTTCGACCTCATGATTTTTCCGTGTGCGGTGTTGTATTGTTTATGAAGCTGAATTTGTGGCTCCTTTTACGGCTTCTGTGGCCCAGTGAGGAGGCCTGTCCCTGTGTGTGCCGAGAGTGGGGAGAATCACCCACGTCCACGCGTCGTGGGCACCAGGAGTCCAGTTTCACACCAGGTCCCTGATGCATCGGGTTTATTCTTTGGTTAGGGCAAGAGCTGTGGTGCTCACCCTGTCTCTTCCCACACTGCTAGTTGCCCCGGCGCCACGCAAAGCTCTTTGCTCTGGAGCTTTGAGTCCTGTCTTTATCCACCACCGAATGTCCACACATGTGCACTTCGGTCTTTTTCCAGACTTGATTCCATTACACCACCCGGCCGTCTCTTGAAGCCACAGAACCACTACGTTAGCGAGGCCAACTGGGATATTCCCAGGGTTAGACACCATCACGCATTTTTTTCCTTCGCTTCCTCTGGTTTTCCGAGCTATTTTTACATACTTAATTTTCCACTTAAATTTCAGTGTCAACTTTCCTAGCTTCCTAAAGGGCTTCCTGATGTTTTTGCTGGAATTTACAGATGAACTTGGGAGGAGCACTGAGACCTCTGTGATGCCGAGGGATCCTATCCAAGGACCGTCCACTGCCTTGGGTCCCTGGGGAGCAGAGACTGAGAGAGAATTAGGAGTTGTGTTGGGCGTGGGAGAGGGTTTGGGGTTACGCTTGTGAAGTGACCGAAGGTAGTGCCCGACTTCCTTGGGTGCAGGGGAGTGCGTGGTGATGATGTAATGAGGCACATTCTTTTTTTTTTTTAATGATTTATTTTATTTATTTGAAAGTCAGAGTTATAGAGAGAGGTAGAGACAGAGAGAGAGGTCTTCCATCTGCTGGTTCACTCCCCAGTTGGCCGGAACAGCAGGAGCTGCACTGATCCAAAGCCAGGAGCCAGGAGCTTCTTCTGGGTCTCCCACATAGGTGCAGGGGCCCAAGGACTTGGACCATCTTCTGCTGCTTTCCCAGGCCACAGCAGAGAGCTGGATCGGAAGTGGAGTAGCCTGGACTAGAACCAGCACCCATATGGGATGCCAGCACCTCGGGCCAGGGCTTTAACCCACTGCGCCACAGTGCTGGCCCCATGAAGCATATTCTAACAGAAGCCCCAAGTGAGTTGGTAAATAAGAGCCGGGTGGTAAACCATAGTATTTAAGTTTTGAATTTATTTGAGAAGGAGACGGAGCAAGCAAATGACTGAGCAAGTGCCGTCATTCTCTGGTTCACTCCCTAAATGCCTGCAGCAGGGGAAGCTAGATCGTGCTGCAGCCGGGAGCCAGGAACTCATCCGGGTCTCCCCTGTGGGTGGCAGGAACACCATCGCTGCTGCCCCCTGGGGTCTGCATTAGCAGGGAGCTGGAGTGAGGAGCTGGAGCCAGGAGCTGGAGCCAGGATTCCAATGTGGGAATGCAGGGGTTCTGACTACTAGGACAAGCACCTGCTCCTATGCACAGTGTTCAGACACGCTGCATGATGCTTGGGAGAAAAGAAAAGACCCAAAGCCAGACAGTGTAGCCTTGGAGCAACGGCTGAGAAGACAGCACAGGGCAGGAATCTGCTGCCACCGTTACTTCCAGAACCTTCTGATTTGTTTAAACCAATGCCCAGGTTCCATTGTGCCACACAACAAGTCAGTTACAGACATGCACTCCTGTAGCCACAAATGATCCCCGAATAGCTCATCCCTCGAGGCCTGAGACTAGCGCTGCTGGCAATAATGTGCAAACTCACCAGGAGAGCACCACGTGGACAGAGTGCGGAAGGGAAGGAAACGGTTAATTCGGGAGCTGGGTTGAACGCCAAGAACACAATTAATTCCACACATCGGCTTCCACAGTGAGAGGGGGATTTGTCAGCCCGCATCAGTGGCTTCTTAATTACATCCTTGCCTATCCAAGAGCCATGGAGATGTCAATCACCCGTACCCATGAAGTCATTCCCAGCACAAAACCTCCATTATTTCCCCAGCATCTTTTATTTGCACAGGCTCTGTCTAGGTTGTCAGTGGACAAAACAACCAGTTAAAAGATTAAAAAAACACAGAGTCACTCAAACAGCTGTTTTGTTTATAATTGTTGTGCGTATTAAATGTTGGAGCTGATGGGCTATTGTGATGGCCGGTAGCTCTGGTCTCAGGATTCCCAAGTGGCTCCCAGTGGAGCAGTGTCAGTGGAGCCGGCGCCGTGAGAACCAGAAGCTCCCGGCGGGGAGGCGGCCGTCAGGGAAGCCGAGAGGCAGCCCAGAGAGACCCACCGCGGCCACAGGGGCTGCCTAGTAACTGTCTCCTTTCCTGGTGGTGCCAATCTCCCTCTGGTTCACTCCGGGAGGAACGGATGTGTGGAAGTGCACGCTGAGTGGAGGGCGCCGACGAGCTGGTCACACCCGTCCGTGTATGCCCACTGGATTGCATTTCAAGTGCTGTGTCATTCGGTCTGCAGGAACTCCTGGGGTGCAGTTTGCAAAGGATCTGGGTTTGGAGTGTGTTAGGCAGAGTAACGGCCCCAGAGATGGCCACACTCTTGTCTGCCACAGCGTGTGGCTGGATCACCTGACCTGGCAAAGGCACCTTGCAGATGTGAGCGAGGGTGAAGACCTTGAGGTGGGGAGGTTATCCTGCTTTATCCTGGAGGCCCAAATGCATCACCTGAATCTATTTTTTTTTTAAGGTTTATTTGTTCACTTGGGTGGCAGAGTTACAGATAGAGAGAGGGAGAGACAGAGAGACAGAGAGACAGTCTTCTGTCCGCTGGTTCACTCCCTAAATGGCCACAACGGCCAGAGCTGCGCTGATCCAACACCAGGAGCCAGAAGCTTCTTCCTGGTCTCCCACACGGGTGCAGGGGCCCAAGGACTTGGGCCATCTTCTACTGCTTTTCCAGGCCACAGCAGAGAGCTGGACTGGAAGTGGAGCAGCCAGGACTAGAACCGGTGCCCATATGGGATGCCGGCACTGCAGGCAGAGGCTCAGTCCATTACATCACAGCGCTGGCCCCTCCCCCAGTCTTTAAGCGTTGGAGAGGCAGCAAGCAAACAGGCCAGAGGGACGGCGGATGAGAAAGGCCTGAAGCCCGAGGCTGGGGTGGCTCCAGCAGCCCCCAGCCGACAGCCAGCGCGGGAATGGAGAACGCGGTCTCACTATAGCGTGGAACTGAACTCTGCCAATGCCAGGATAAGCCGGGAAACGCCCAAGCACATCCAGAGAGAATCGCAGCATTGCTAATTCTTGGATGGTAACCCAGTGAGGGCCACGTGAGAACTGAGAGCTGAACTGTGGGCTACTAAGACATTGATGTTTAAGCTGCCAAGTTCATGGCAACCTGTTACTGCTGCAAGACCAGGCAAACACTCGTGTCCGCAGCCACACGCAGGTGGGCGCAGCGAGGTGGGTGACACAGCTGGCATGAGGTACTGTAGGCCACTACGTAAACCCTACTGAACACGGGCAATGCAGTCCTCGACAGTTGATTCAATAACCAAGAGAGCAGCTGATGACTTACGGAAGTGGGGTGAGCAGCTGATGACTTACGGAAGTGGGGTGTACCCAGCATGGAAGCACTGGACAAAGGGAAGGTGCGTGTCCCGGAGGGATGGAGTAGGGCAGAGGGGTCCCAGCACGTCACTCAGAATGGCACATGGATAAGCCTTACAAATTGTTGAGTTCTGCAGTGCTCCTTTTAGGATGGTTGAAGCATGATGGATTGTGGGCAACTGAAACCGTGGGCGCTGGAATGGTGGATAAGGGGAGATCACCGTCACTCCAGCGCTAGTGGTGCCAGGCACTGGGAGCTGGTGGAACAACTGGGATGGTTGCGGTTGGCCAACAAGAGGAGGAAGGTACAGAGAACAGCCTGGATGGGAACATTCACCCCACACTTTCTTAACTGAGCTCAGGTACAAACCAGGTGAGCTGGGACTTGATCACCCAACTGCCCATGGACACACACCCGTCTCTCGATTGCAGAGCTGCGTGTTCAGACAGGCTCGCTAAATGCAAGTCAGGCTTTCTCCTGGCCTGTCTCTTCCAACTCACCATACCCTCCACTGTTGCAGGTGTGGAGCCTGCGGCCACCTGCCTCGCTGTGTTGACCCACAGGATAAGCATTGGTGACCTGGAGGGATCAGCAGGGTCTCTGAAGATGCAGAAGACAGCGGTGGCTGGTGGTCCCAGCGCTCTGGTCCTGCACCACGCTTCTCCAGTGGGCGTGACTTGCTGGCAGCAGATGGAGTCCAGTGGAGAGGACCAGGGTAACAGGACCCTGTTCAAACCCAAATCAGTGAATTAGAAGGGTAACAGGAGAGTCTGTCTTAAAACATAAAATACGAAAGATAAAAGACAAAAATGGTCCAAGAAAAGGCCATAGGGGAGCAACCCAGGAGAGGCCCTGCGGGCATGCAGTCTCCAGGGGTTATACAAAAATAAACCGCCCCTGGACCTATCCCGGTGATGCGTCTGCACTTCCACAAGAGGGATTCTAGCGGCCGGCGCGGTGGTGTAGCCGGTAAAGCCTGTAGTGCCGGCATCCCATATGGGTTCTAGTCCCAGCTGCTCCGCTTCCCATCCAGCTCTCTGCTGTGGCCTGGGAAAGCAGTAGAAGATGGCCCAAGTCCTTGGGCCCCTACGCCTGCATGGGAGACCCAGAGGAGGCTCCTGGCTCCCCTCTTTGGATGGGTGCAGCTCTTGCCATTGTGGCCAGTTCGGGAGTGAACCAGCAGATGGAAGACCTCTCTCTCTCTCTCTCTCTCTCTCTCTCTCTCTCTCTCTCTCTGCCTCTCCTTCTCTCTCTGTATAACTCTGACTTTTCAGATAAATAAATAAATCATAAAAAAGAGAGGTGATTCTAACTTGATCTCAGTTGGGAAAAAGAGGTTGCTTAAAATGAAAGCGTTCTAAGTCTTGTGCAGCATCTCACTTGCAACCCAGTATGGAAGGACAGTGATTTCTGTAGGGTTCAGAAGTGGCCCTGGGGTTTATTCCCAATCTAATTATTGTCCACATGGAAGGCCCAGCTATTTTCAAATATTTAAGGGCCCAGACAATATGCCACAGTTGTCCTCATAATGAAAGGAATATTGCAGGAAGCCGTAAGCAGAATGAGGACTGAATCAGATATTACAAGAAGGGAGATGGAACATAAAAGAAGCAGTGCACACAAGGAAATGAATCTAATTGGCAAATATCTAAGTGATTTTTGATAATGTAGGGATGATATTTAATGCAATTTTTAGGGAAATAGTCTTAATAGAGAAAGTTGTCTTGTAGCACTAAGTGAAATAAGCCAGGCCCAGAGAGACAGATACTGCATGACCTCACTTCTGTGGGGAGTTGGAAAAAGTGAACTCACAGAAGCAGAGAGTAGAGCCATGGCTGCAGGAATTGTGGGAGATAATGGGGGGTGGGGAGAGGAGAGATGACGGTCAAAGGGTACGAAGTCCCAGTGAGGTGGCAGGAAGAAGGCTTAGGGGTCTGTTGGTTTACATACTGGCCACAGTTAACACTAATGCATTATAGGGGCTGATGCTGTGGCGTAGCAGGTAAAGCTGTCGCCTGTAGTGCCGACATCCTAAGTGGGAGCCAGTTCAAGCCCTGGCTGTTCTTCTTCTGATCCAGCTCTCTGCTGTGGCCTGGGAAAGCAGTGGAGGATGGCCCAAGTGCTTGGGCCCCTGCACCTGTGTGGGAGACCTGGAGGAGGCTCCTGGCTCCTGGCTTCAGATGGGCTCAGCCCCAGTCAATGTGCCCATCTGAGGAGTGAACCGGCAGATATAAGATCTCTCTCTCTCTCTCTGTAACTCTGACTTTCAGATAAAATAAATCTTTAACAAATAATAGTGCATTATCTATTCCTAAATTGCTATTCTTAGTAAACTCACCCTAAAAGAATAAGTTGTTGAGGTGATGGGTGTATCAGCCTGAGAGACTTCTGTCATGTGTACGCAGTTCAGCATCACATTTTAGAGATGTGCACAGAGGTTATTTCTCAACTAAAAAAGGAGGCACGGGGAGGTGCTTGTGCAGCCGCTCAGGTGCTGGCTGGGGCCCCAGCACCCACGTCCTGCACGCCCGAGTCTGAGTCCTGGACCTGGTTCCAATCCCAGCTCGCCGTACGGCGCACCCTGAGAGGCGGCAGAGGATGGCCCAAGTGCATGGGCCCCTGCCACCCACTTGGGGAACCCAGGTTGAGTTCTGAGCTCCTGGCCTAACCTGGAGCTGGTGTAGACATTCTGGGAAAGTGAACCAGCGATGAAAGATCTCTCTATGTCTCTGTCTCTCTCTTGATAAGGAACCCATCAAAAGCACAAAGAAGTTGCCAATAAAGAATGGGCAAAGGTAGATTTTATATACATACATATATATAGTTATATAATCTTTGATAAATTCTACTTTCAACTTGAGGATTTTTGCCTTAAATTACCTTAGTGCTAATATTGGTCCGTATTAACATTGAAGTAGAATTTAAAGCCAAAGTCATTGAAAGGATGAGAAGGGAGTTTTGATGTTCGTGAAAGATACAATCAAAGCATTTTGCATATCAGTCTTTGTGTGTTGAACACGGCTGTCTAATGTGGAAAGTATAAGAGAATTAAGGGGATTACCTGATGGGAGGTTACCACTGGAGACCTCATTCTCGTGACCAGACGATCAGTCAGAGAAACAGGCAACATCTGAGTAACACGGCTGACAAGCACACGGCACATCACGGCCACCACTCGGTCAGTTCCAGCCAATCTCACTGAGCACCTGCTCCTTGTTCTAAACTGGAAATTAGCAATGAATCAGACAGAAGCCTTCTAGCCCTCGGGGAGCGGGTAGGCTGCGTTGGCCGGATCTGCCCCACGTGGCTGCCTCTACACTGGGAAGGAGGCGGTGATGCGAAAGTTCTGCTGCTTACGGCCAGGGCTGGCAACCTAACACTCAGGACTCGATTCCACATGAAAAACCCAGGGCCTCTGGGTCAAAAAAGCAAGGGGAAAGTTCTCCTTTCATGTGGCCCTGGTCCTGATGTGGTGTGTGGGGTGGGGGGCACCTGCCTGACTCCCTGTGTTCACATTGGGGTGTAAGGTGCACCTGCCCGACTCCTTGTGCTCACACTGAGGAGTGGGGTCACCTGCTCGACTCCCTGTGCTCACACTGAGGTGGGGGGCACCTGCCCGATTCCCTGTGCCACACTGGGGTGGGGGCACCTGCTCAACTCCCTGTGCCACACTGAGGAGTGGGGTCACCAGCTCGACTCCCTATGTTCACACTGGGGTGTGGGGTGCACCTGCCCGACTCCCTGTGCCACACGAGGAGTGGGGGGCACCTGCTCGACTCCCTGTGTTCACACTGGGGTGTGGGATGCACCTGCCCGACTCCCTGTGCTCACACTGAGGTGGGGGGCACCTGCCCGACTCCCTGTGCCACACTGGGGTGAGAGGTCACCTGCCCAACTCCCTGTGACTCAGTGAGGTGGGGGGGCACCTGCCCGACTCCCTGTGCCACACTGAGATGCTTGGTCACAGGTGCTGTCTGGGGTTGCTGAAGAAGATGCTGAGAACTGGTGAGGGAGGGGGCAGGGGAGGTGGTGAGAGGTAGGGCTGCACGTGAGCTGAGGCTCCAAGCCCCTGACACTGCCCATCGTCCCTTCGACCTAATCACAAAATCAAAGAGAAAACTGCTAAGACTTTGAATATCGGCCACAGAGAATTACCCATGCCCGTGCAGATGGCGTGCTCACGTGGTCAGCCCTGACCGTGGTCTCCATAGCAGAGCCTGGCAAGGGAGCGAGAGGTGAGGACAGACGTCAGATTGGCCGAGACACGCTTCCCTCCAGCGGGAACCGCGGCCGTGAACACGGCAGTGCAGGGCTGCAGGTCGCTGCCTCTGGAGCTCGCCCTGAGAGCCGCGCCTGCGGGGCACCGTCAGCGAGGCCGTGCCCCGTCCTGAAATCTGGAAACAAAACCGATGGAGCGGGAGGGGCTACTTTCATAGAACGTTCAGCAGGAAATAAGAACCTAAGCGTAGTAGACTCTTCCAGTTGTACCTGATGTTCTGAAGCCTCTTACAGCATCAGAAATGAGTGGTCATCACCCTAGGACGCAGCTGTCGGGAATATGAATGGATCAGCAAGTCCTTCCCAGCTAGAGCGTCCGCTTGATAACCAAGTCACACCACGTCCTCATTTCTGGAGTCCGTGTTTTTATTTATTTATTTGTTTGTTTCCATTTTGTACCACTCCACCCCCAACGCCTAGAACAGAGCCTGGTGCAGAGTGAAGGCCGATCCAAGTCTGTTCAAGGAAAGTATTCAGAATTCAGGCTCCAGAGTTCTCAGGTAACCTCCAGTCCTCGTAAGTAAAATCAAAGAGAGGAACGGACACCTCGGCTGGTTCAACTCTTGGGGTGGTTTTTCTTTTGCCCTTTTGGTTTTGTCGTGGATGAATATAACTTCCCTTTTCTTCAAAGAAATATTCATCTATTTATTTGAAAGAGAGAGAGAGACAGAGAGAGAGAGAGAGAGAGAGAGAGAGAGAGAGAGAGAGAGAGAGATTCCATCCATTGGTTTACTCCCCAAATGGCTGCAATGGCTGGAGCTGAGCTGAGCCAAAGCCAGGAGTCAGGAGCTTCCTCCAGGTCTCCCATGCAGGTGCAGGGGCCCAAGCACTTGGGCCATCTTCCACAGTTTCCCACGCACAAGCAGAGAGCTGGATTAGAAGAGGAGTAGCCAGGACATGAACCAGTGCCCATATGAGATGCCGGCCCTGCAGGTGGAGGCCTAGCCCACTACACCACAGCGCTGGCCCCTGACTTATTTAAGTTGCTCAAGCAGGAGAAAACAGTGGAAAACAGCCCAAGCGCTTGGGCCCCTGCACTTATGTGGAAGACCCAGAAGAAGCTCCTGGCTCCTGGTTCCTGGTTTTGGATCAGCACAGCTCCAGCCATATGACCATTTGGGGAGTGATCCAGCTGATGGAAGACTCTCTCTCTCTCTCTCTCTCTCTCTCTCTCTCTCTCTCTCCCAGGCCATAGCAGAGAGCTGGATCGGAAGAGGAGCAGCCGGGGCTCAAACAGGCACTTGTATGGGATGCCGGCACTGCAAGTGGTGGCTTTACCCGCTACTCCACAGTGCCGGCCCTGGGATATTTAATTTTTATACTAGATTCTGAGGTCCACACAAGCCACCTCGTTTCCACCAAGTCAGGCAGCTGTGCCTCGATCGGTAAAGCACCTCTCAGCGATGACCGCATTCGGACACAGAGATGCTAAAGTGGAGGACATGGCAGGGTTTGATCCTCAGAGGGAGGGGCCCTGGGCAACAGCACTGGGGTCCTGGGCAGGGGCTGGGTGGGAGTAGGGACTGTCCTTTGGCCTGTGCACCTGCTGCTGTTGTCTCCTGGCCTGTGGGGCTGCAGCAGCACAAGTGGGCTGCCTACCCCGGCCGTCCTGCTGGCTTCCCCACACCCCGGAGGGCAAGGAGCAGGTGCCTTGGCCCTGTCTCTTGCGGCGGCCACTGGCAATGGGTGTTGAGTCCCAGAGGGGCCGAGTGCACTGTCACTCTGCCTGCACAGGTCACAGGGATGGTGTCTCTTCACCTCCCAGCTCTCTGCCAGCCCACTCCTTGCTGAAGCCCCAGCACGGGATGGGGACTTGCTCTCCTAGTGCTCACTGAGCCAAGGGTGCTTTGGGATGGCTCAGGGGACCCACGCCCTGGGAGGGCTCCATCAGCCGCCCCCTCCTAGCAGGGGTGACACAGGGCAGTGGCTGAGTGCTGCCCGCCTCAGTCAGTCTCCTGGGCTCCTGTGTCCGAGTGAGACGCAGAAGGCCCCTTTAAAGTGGTGCAGTCAGGCTTACGATAGACACAGACCTCACATTAATAAGCCAGGGAATTCTTCCCCATTCTGGGGCCACGCACTGAGGCTTTGAGACGGGCTCCAGCCTGCAGTGCACAGAGAGTGGAGGAGAGGCTGGCAGCCCAGTGGTGGCTGGGAGCTGTCCTCACAGTGGCCACTCCCTCCACTCTGGTGACCGCCCAGCCTGACGCCCGCTCTGCCTGCTCACCCCCTTTCTTTCTAAGACTCGGGGTGTGGAGGGCCAGGGAGGGTGGAGAAGAGGGGCCCCTCTCTGGTACTAGGGCTGGGCGCAAGGAACCTGGGCTGAGGTCCCCGTGGGTCATCTCTCCGGCCAGCATTAGGATGGTCCTCCAGCCATGTGTCAGGAGAACCTTCCCCGTCTCACAAACCTGGAGAGGGAGGCCAGAACGACCCACAGGTGGCCACACGGGGGCGCCACTGAGGCCCGGCTCTGCGGGGCGGACAACACCAGCCCTGTCTCCTTTCTGCCCCATTTCCTCCCCACCCTCCTGGGCTCTGCACAGGGGCCTCTCCAGGTGCCCAAAGCTCAAGCTTGTTGGTTTCTTGGTTTCCCTGCCATCTGTTTGGGGGCGTGGCTGATTCTCCAGTAAGGCGTGTCCTGTCATTGGGTGATCACTGTGACGGTAGGGGCTGGTGGGGACTGGCTGGTTCACCCCCGAGGGAAGAGTGAAGATGACCCTGGGGGTCATTCACAAGGAGTGGGCGGGGTCAGGGCTGGTGGAGCTCCCTGGCAGCCACGAGGGCCAGGTTCTGAGAGCTGGCGAGGACTCAAGGAGTGACCCTTGATGGGGGCTTCGGGAGAGGGGTGTGGCCTTGGAGAGGTGTAGCCCAGGGTGGACACCTGCCCCTTGAACATCCTGCCAGTGCCTCCTGGGGCCCACCCCCCACTGCCTGCTGGAGCCACTGCGGGCGGGGGCCGGTGGAGGCGGACCTGCAGGGGCTGTGAGTGTGGGGTGGGGGAGGGGGTGCACAGATACCTATGTCGGCTTCAAGGCCACCCCGTCTGTCTGGTTGTTTTATAGCTCCAATTAGTTCCGGAGTTAACCACGCATTTCTCTCCTCCATCGCGGCCTTATGAGCATTATAAATGTAACACCCTGTCTGGATACTTGGGATTTCATAACAGCTTCCTGTTCTTTCCCTGGAATTATCCTCTTGCTGCAGAGGGTAACCCTCCCAGCCCGGAAGGCTCTGGTGATGCCGCCTCGCTTCGCTGAGTCTCTGGCTCACCCACCACCCTGCAGGGGAAGCGTAACAGGAACCTCAAACGGGGGCCACGGAAGCAGCTTAAGGTTTCGGGAGAGTCGCACAGAACATGTGGAAATGAACAGATGGAATGAGTTTTAATGAATTTAGTTTTAACCCCGTCAGTACAGCTTACTACATAGGGTCAGTATGGAGGAGTTGTTGATGACGCCTTCTGTATTTTGGACGTGAGGGTACTTGAACACATTCACGGAGATGGCATTAGGATGAAGCTTCTCCTGGTGTAAACGTTTACGTTTTTTGAAATCCACGTGCAGTGTTTTTATAATGTGCATTTTCCGTGAGTTCATTGGAGACCCCGTGTGCGCATGATTTCAGAGTGTTTGCAGTAAAATAAACGTGTCTTTCCGCTCCACTCTGCTCTCCATGAGCTCAGTGCAGCGCTCTCATGCACGTGCCTGGCACCCTGGGGCGCTGGAGCCTGGTGCGCGTCACTAGCGAGGCGGAGCTCAGCTTGGTCTGCGCTCACTGCAGGCGCAGCAGCGGCGGCTCCCGGCAGCACAGGTGTACACCTTATTCCTGCCCTGCAAACACACACTCTCCCACCTCGACCGCTGCCCAGGCTGCTCTCCAACAGGGCTCCTAGGCAAGAGCTCCCCTTTCCTGCCCACTGCACCAAAGAAACACGTAATAGACCAACCTTTAACCCAGCGGTTAAGATCCGTGCTTGGACGGCCACATCCCACATTGCCGTGCCTGGGTTCAAGCCCCAGCTCCAGCTCTTGACTCCAGCTTCCTGCTAATGTGCACCCTAGGAGGCAGCAGGTGATGGCTCAAACAGCTGGGTCCTGCCACCCACCTGGAAGACCCAGAGTGGCTCTCTAGCTCCCAGCTTTGGCCTGGCCCAGCCCCAGCTGTTGCAGGTGTTTGGAGAGTGAAGCAGCAGGTGGGAGCCCATACGCTCTCTCCCTGTCTCTCTGTCTCTCAAATGAAAAAAGACATACCTAGTAGATCCTTTGAGAACTTGAGCACACAGTCTCAACTTCTCCAACACAGGTTCCCAGGCTTCAAGGGTAGAAGCAAGGGTAATTTGGGTTGAGCAGTCAGCGATCGGTTCTCTGTATCCCTGGGGGAGTTCTCCACAGCCTCATGGAAACCAAAGGCACAATGATTCTCCCTGTGCTCCCCAGCAGGGGGCTGAGTCGCCTCTGAGCCACTTGAGCCTGGCTCTTGAGTTTGTCTCTTTATAGGTTTGAAATTCATAACTGAATCAGTGTATCTAAGTTGCCACCCACACATCCTACAACTGGGCAGGTGATGGCTATAGTCCAATGTCAGCGGGAAGTGGGTCAGAGAAGAGGACTGAGTGTGCATCTGACCACGGCTGCGTCTTCTGAGGGTTCACAGCTGTGCCTGGCCCCACAGGTCCAGAGGATGATGGGAAACAGGTTGTACAGGTGAGAAGCAGCCCTGGGCTCAGAAACGACGGGAGTCACGGGTGCCCGACAGTTCCTGTGGAGTGCGTGGGCCGCCGGGCTCTGCGAGCTGGATCCAGAGGAAACCACGTGGAGATAAGAGGGCAAGCGACCGGAAGCGTGAATCCGAGGAGGGCCAGGGGGCGGTCCGCTCCCTCCACACACTTGCAGGCTTTGCCGCAGATCGGTCTGTGGACAAAGGGGCCAGGAGTCTCCAGTGGTGTTTGAGCTTTGCATTTGCTGTCTGTCTTGCAAAGAGAGCTGGTCAGTGGGCCGGAGCTCGGGGGGCACTGGGGGGGCTCGGAGGTGTTCAGACGCTGGGTGCGGGAGCTGCGCTTGTTAACCTCCCATGGTGAACCGTGCATGGGGCGGGACACTGGATTTACCCTCAATCTGCAGCGCGATTAAGACACCGACTTTCACGGATTCTGTCCCATCTAACCTAGCGACACGTCCTACGTGGCCACTGTCACGCCTGAGAACCCCACGTGGGAAAGTGGTTCTGGCGGGTGAGTGAGGGAGCCACCCAGCAGGTTAATGTTGGAACAGAAGCTACAATTACTGTGCTTCCGCCTGTGTTTCATTTGGTCCTCGGCTTTTTAAAACTAGGATTCCAACGTTCGAATCTCAGTGTCTTTGAAACCATCCCTTCTTCACCCCAAGAAAATTGTTAGCTATTATTTTCGAACTTCAAATGTTTTTTCATTTATATATTTAAAAAATGTTTGTGGGGGCAGCACTGTGGCACAGAAGGCTGAGCCTCTGCCTTCTATGAGGTGTGGGCATCCCATATGGTCATTAGTTCAAATCCCGGCTGCTCCACTTCCCAGCTAGCTCTTTGCTATGGCCTGGGAAAGCAGCAGAAGATGGCCCAAGTCCTTGGGCCCCTGCATCTGCATGGGAGACTCGGAAGAAGCTCCTGGCTCCTGGCTTTGGATCAGCCCAGCTCCAGCTGTTGCAGCCATTTGGGGAATGAACCAGTGGATGGAAGATCTCTCTGTCTCTCTAGCTCTGAAACGCTTTCTCTCAAATAAGTAAATATAATCTTTAAAAATATTTATTTGTGTTTTTTTGAGAGGCAAAAAGAAGAAAGAGAGAGCACAAGAGAGAGAGATAGAGAGAGAGAGAGAGAGAGAGAGAGAGAGAGAGATCTCCCGTCCACTCGCTCACTCCTCAAATGCTTGCAACAGCGGGAGCCTGGAGCCTGGCGCTCATTCCAGGTCTCCCAGGTGTGCGCCAGCAGGGAGCTGGACTCCGGAGTATAGCCGGTTCGCAAATCCAGGCATTCGGATATGGAATACAGGCATCCAACCAAAGGCTTAACCACTAAGACAAACCCCTGCCCCTGATTCTGATTATTCATTCCCAAAATGACTGTAACAGCTGGGGCTGAGCCAGGCTGAGCCAGGAGCCAGGAGCTTCGTCCAGGTCTCCCACATGGGTGCAGGGGCCCAGGCACTTGGGCCATCTTCTACTGCTTTTCCAGGCACATTAGCAGGGAGCTGGATTGAAAGAGGAGCAGCCGGGACTTGAACCGGCTCTCCTATGGGCTGCTGGTGTTGTAGGCATCACTTTAACCCTTTGCACCACAACAAGGGCCCCCACCCTTGTTTTTGTAGTGTCTAATATGGCTAATATGGACTAGTATCTTCTGTGTGTCCCAAACTGTACTAAGGACCTGAATACTCTGTTTATTGACCACCCTCCCACTGTGTGTGTCGTCACCCGTATTTAGTTCTCGGTTTGAAAGCTCCCAGCCATTTCTTCCTCTTAGGCATCACTATTCCGTGCATTTGCCCACCCGTTCCCCTGCTCTGTGGCTCCACGTGCCCGCCTGCCTCTCTGAATTCTACATCAAATCATTGCTTTCTGCCTTAAGGAGAATGGCAGCCAGATGAAAAGGAAAACTTTGTTCAAAGAAGCAAAAATCAGACTGCTCATCTCTTTATAGACAATAGGCGCTGACAGGCGACTGGCACAGAGTCTGGGGCCCCGCGTCCCACACCGCAGTGCCTGGCGTCAAGTCCTGGCTCAGTTTCCTGCTAACACGCACCCTGGGAGGCCACGGGGACGGCTGAGTCCTTGGGTCTCCGCAACCCACGTGGAGACCTGGATGGAGACCCCAGCTCTTGCAGGCATCTGGGGAACGACCCAGCAGATGGGATCTCCCCTCCCCCTTTCAAATAAAATAAAGAAATAAGAACTTAAGAGAGATGACAAGACTGTTAACTCCTAACATGCCCTTTCTCCACTGACAATAAAGACCAGAAGGCAATGGAATTACTTTCGAAGTGATGAAAGTGACTGGCGACCTCGAGTTCTATACAGATGGTTCATGGGCAGACTGGTTAATGTGAGGACAGGATTAGCAAACCGGAAGACAGTATTTAAAACAAGTTCACGGACATTAAAAGATTGAGGACGTAAAAGAACAGAAGAGGAAGGTGGTGTCAAGTCTGTGTCCGTGAGGGCTCTTCCGACTCAATACCCCTCAAAAACAAAGACAAATAAATGTATTTCCAAACTGGCAGGATCTGAGACAAAAGAGCGTAGGTAGATCTGCATGAAGGAAAAGATAAATGAAGTCTTTTTTTTTTTTTTAAAAAGAGATTTTATTTATTTATCTGAGAGGCAAAGTTACAGACAGAGAGAGGGAGAGACAGAGAGAGGGAGAGGTCTTCCATCTGCAGGTTCACTCCCCAGATGGCCAGGCCAAAGCCAGGAGCCAGGAACTCCATGGGGTCTCCCACATGGGTACAGGGACCCGAGTATTTGAGTCGTCACCTGCCGCTTGCCAGGCGCGTCAGCAGGGAGCTGGATCTGCAGCGGAGTTAGGACTTGAACCAGCCCTGTGCTGCGGATGTGGGGCCCGGAGACGTAGCTTCACCCACTGCGCTGCGATGCCGGCCCCTGAAATCAAAGTTGACACACAGTCTTCGCAGCCCCCGTGCACTGTCTGCACAGCCCGTCTGGGTTTGTAGGCGGGGATCTTTGGGCGATGGTGGCTTCCTCAACCCTTGTCCACCTTTTCCTCTCAAATTCATCTGTGCTTCATCTGCTGCTGGCCCCAGTGGGCGTGGGCGTTCCTATCCTGTCGTTTTCACAAGGTGCGGAGTGAGTGGAAAAGCTCCCAGCTCCCTTTTCTGTCTCTAACTCCCTGCCTGCTTCCCATCCCTCAGGAATCGGCACCGAGGCCGGCATGGGATCGCCGCGTGCTGTGGCACACGTTGGCGCCGGTTTTGCAGGCTGGGGCTGGCCCTTGGCCGGAGCCACAAACAGTTTTGAGGCGGTAGCTGGTGAGGCAGGGAGGGGAGTGCAGGAGCCCCTGGTGCTGCACAGTAAAATAAACAGCCGGAAGCCCCGAACCCCAGCAGCTGCTGGGTGTGCAGCAGATTCCTCCCCAGGCCACTTCAGGGGCCACACCGCCTGTGTCAGAGACCCCAAGGCAGAGAAGCCTGGATTCCGATCCCCACTCAGCGCGGGGCCGCTGGTCAGTGGCTGACAGATGCACAGCTGTGTCGCTCCCATCCAGGGCAGGGCTTGGATCTCAAACCCCTCCCCTCTGCCTGGGCTCCTGCTTCTCACACCGCCTGGAACTGAGCAAGGCACAAAGACACCCGTTGTGAAAGCGATTCTGAGGTCCAGACCTGGGGAGAGCAACACAGGACAACCGGCTCGCAAGGAATTCAAGCTCCTTGGGTCCCATTCACTTCCTACGCGGGCGCTGGCGAGGGGCCGCGTTAGCACAGACTGCCAGGGGTCTGGGTCCTCGACCATAGCATCCCAGGAGGCCTTTGTCAGCGGGAGGTCCAGATTCAGAACGACTCTGGTGGGCGCGGGGACGCCGGGCTGACAGCCGCGGTGGCGGTCCGGGCAGGCTGGCTGCACAGAGCTCGTCCCGGGGCTGTTTCCACCTGCTCTGCCCGACCGGGGACGCCTTCTCAGTTCATCACAGAGAACGAGGCCGGGCCTTGCACCCCCTGTTTCCGACAGATGATCACTGAAGGGAATTCAGCTCAGGGAATGGTGTCCAACCACCCACGGCTCATCACTGCCAGTCCCGCCGTTAATTCTGTGACTTTATTAAAAGAACTGTTTTTTTCTTATTTTCGTATGGTTGAAAGGCAGAGGGAGAGTCTGAAAGAGGGCTGAGCAGGCACTTCCACTGCTGGTTCACTCCCCAGATGCCCAGCTGGGGCTGGGCCAGGTGGAAGCCAGGAGCCCGGAGCTCCGTCCACCCAGGGCTCCACTGGAGGGGATAGGGCATCCCTAGCGGTGCCTTAGCCTGCGGCACAATGCACCCCCCCCCCCAATTTTATGGCTTTCACACAAGGCTCCTGTTACCAAAGCTCGGTCCCTGTCCCTGGTGCTGAATCAAAACGACGGCGACGAGGTTTGGGAGTGAAGGAAGGAGATGTTTAATCTGTCGATAGATGAGTGGCAGCAGACCGCTGGGCCATGAGGACCACTGCTCTGCCAGAGGGGGGGTTTGGGGGCTTATTAAAGGACTACAAGGAAGGGGGCGCTGGTGTGCAGTCCCGAGAGAGCCGCAGGGCTCTGGGCCAGGCCCCGGGCTTGTCGCCGGCTGATGGCGATGCCTGCCTTCCCTGCTTCGTCCCGGCGGTGGTGAGACGAGACCCAGCCCGACCAGGCCCTGCTGCCCTGCAGAAGTTGGGGTGAGAACAAGGCAATGGGCGCCGTAGGCCTCGGGCAAGCAGGGAGCCAGCAGCCCGGGCCTGGAGCTTCAGCCCCCGGGCTTTGCACCTGAGTGGTGAAAAGCTGCCCTCACGATGCTTTATACCCAGTCCTGGAGTTACCGCAACAACCAGCCAGCAACGCTCCTCGGCCGGCTTCCTTACGAGAGCTAACACGTGCTGATGAGAAGTGACGGACGGGTTGCCAAAGGCAGGAGACCGAACTCTGCGCTTCACCCAGGGTGCTGGGCGACATGGAGTGTTAGGGAGGAGGGGGAGGGGAGGGTACTCATCAGCCATGCGTTTCCGGTCCCAGAGGGATCTTCGGCAAATCCTGGTCGGCTTGTTTCTGGGCTCTGACTGTCGACCAGCAGAGCTCCGGGTGGGTGAAGGAGTCCGGGCTGTCAGCTTCGCCAGCTGGGAGCCAGGCCTTGGTCCACTCACTCTACAGCCGGAGCGGTGACGCCTTCCACCCCCCACCCATCAAGCCCAGCTGCCTGGTCATCTATTGTGTGCCCAGAACGAGTCTTTATTGGACGCAGGAGGCAGGGAGAATGGCCCACACAGTCAGGCAGGTTGTGTAGCTGGGAACGTGGATGTGATTCCCACCCAGGGCTACACCACAGTGTGCAGCCAACATGGCTCCCAGTGACGCAGGGCAGGCTCCAGCCAGGTGGTAAACCTTGGACTAAATTCTGAAGGGCGAGGAGGTGTCCAGTGGGTAGAATGCAAAGGGAAGGGTGTTCCTGGCAGCAAGGGGGGCACGTGCAGAGGCCCCATGGCAGGTGAGAACTGCAGCGACACGAGAGAAGAGCAGGAGGCTGCTCCTGCAGGGAGAGGGCGAGTTCCCCTGGACAGCAGGCGGAGGAGACGCAGGAAGGTCTGGACAGATTTCTGATTAGAAGAGACAGGCTTGGGACAGACGCTGGGAAACCCTTGTTCCTAAAATGCCACCATCACAGTAGCAAGGGCTTTGTTTATTAAAACAGAAGCACAAGTCCACAGGGCAGAACAAAAGACCGAGCAGTAGTAGCCCTGCGGGAGCCGTGGACAGCACAGAAGCCGGCCGACCTGCTCTGCAGGCCCGAGACCCACGGCAAGGCTTCCCGGCCGGCTGCTCTGGCCCCGGCTCCAGGCTCCTTCCCCAGCTGGCCCCGGCACCTCGGGAGGGAGCCTTCTCATCAGCCAGACATGGTTCTTCTTGGGGTGCGACACAGAGGCCCCCAAAGATGGGACCTGGACCGCCACGCTGTGGGGCAGCTAGACCCCTGTGGGTCCTCACCCCACACGGGGCTCGGGGCTTCCACTCAGCTCTCCGGGGCCTGGCCCCAAGGGCGATGAGACAGGGAAACAGCTGCTCGGCACCTGGGGTGCTCAACAGAGGCAGCGCCGGCATCACCCCCAGAAACTCCGGCTTGATTCCCAGGGTGGCACCTGCTTCCTTGTGTTTGCTGTCGAGCAGCGGCTTTTAACTTCAGCCAGTGTTGTTCAAGGAAGACTGAGCACAGGGGAGGGAGTCTGGAGGGTAGGGGATTCGGGGTCACAACACTGGGGGTCAAGTCCACCCCCCAGCAGCTAGCCAGAGGCAGACACAGATGATGGATACAGATGCATGGATACATAGACAGAGACAGGTATAGATGGTAACTACAGACCCACCATAGACAGAGACAGGTATAGACGGTAACTACAGACCCACTATAGACAGAGACAGGTATAGACGGTAACTACAGACCCACTATAGACAGGGACAGGTGTAGACAGTAAATACAGACCCACTATAGACAGAGACAGGTACAGAGGATAAGTACAGACCCACTATAGACAGAGACAGGTGTAGACGGTAAATACAGACCCACTATAGACAGAGACAGGTGTAGACGGTAAATACAGACCCACTATAGACAGAGACAGGTGTAGACGGTAAATACAGACCCACTATAGACAGAGACAGGTGTAGACGGTAATTACAGACCCACTATAGACAGAGACAGGTGTAGACGGTAATTACAGACCCACTATAGACAGAGACAAGTATAGACGGTAAATACAGACCCACTATAGACAGGGACAAGTACCAATTCAGGTGGTAGGCACAGATGCATACGTGGGCACACCGTCTGTTTCCGTGACCTTGGTTGTGAGAGCCTGGCCTGGGTTCCTGGCTATGCCACTTGCTGGCCGAGTGGCTGAATCGTTTCCATCTACACAACACTGCCTCCCAGGGCTGTGGTGAGGCTGGGAGGAGTCCACACATCAGTGCTTAGAATGCCATCCAGTGTGTGGGAGAATGTATTAGCATATAATTAAATATTCATGCTTACTTTGCATTCATTGGTTTATGAAGCATGCCCTCTGTCGAAATCCTGTGTCCACTTACTGTTGATGTCTAATTGCTTTTCCTTATGTCTGTGAGCTGTGTGTGGACCATAGATATTTTTTGGGACTATTTCATTTTAGCCTGTCTTCATTTATACTTTTTAATCATTTTTTAAACCAAATCTTTTGAGCCTCTCCTGATTTCTTAAATATTATCTGTTTATTTGAAAGAGAGAAGAAGTCTTGCATCCACTGGTTCACTCCCCAGGTGCCTGCTGCAGTGTGGGCTGAGCCCAGAACTTGGTCTGAGTCTCCCACGTGGGTGGCAGGGAGCAGGTCCCTGAGCCATCAACTGCTGCCTCCTGGGGTGTGCGTCAGCGGGAGGCTGGAATCAGAGGTGGAGATGGGACTCGAACCCAGGCCCTCTGATCCGAGATGCGGGTGCCCCACGCAGTGTCTTAACCGGTTCACCGAATGCCACCTGTTCTGTGACTTTGCAAACAATTTCGTCAAAGCTCATAAAGAAATACTGCTTCAAACTGTGACATTGGATTTTACTTTTTAGACATGAATTGACTTATTATTATAATTTTACCTCAATACACGGCATTTTATTTTCCATTTTTTCAAATCACTGACTATTAAATTCTTCATGCCCTTTGCTAGGTAAGCTTCATTCAGGCAGCTCTTGAAGGCGTTGGCGAGGATGGAGTGTCTGGAAGTAGAAACGGCTCATAATAGAATATGTTATAGCGGGGCCGTAACTACAGATAGGAATATTTCAACTTTAAAATGTATTGAAAGTTTATGACCGTGGAGAGAGGCAGTCGCTGCCCATAAATTCTACTTTGCATCTTGAGAATAACCAGCTCTTTGATGCTGCCCTGTGGTCGACAAAGCCCTTTGTATGTCTGGGTCCCCCACCGCGTGAGTCCTGGCGGCTGTGACGGCCTCGCGGTCCCCGCTGTACCACACGCCGTCCTCGCTCCCTCGCGCGCACAGTGAGTTTCCCTCTGCCTGGTTGCTGTCGCACCGTCCAGCGCACCTAGACGCTGGCTGAGCTTAAACAGGTCTCTCTCTCTCTCTCTCTCTTTTTTTTTTTGACAGGCAGAGTGGACAGTGAGAGAGAGAGACAGAGAGAAAGGTCTTCCTTTGCCGTTGGTTCACCCTCCAATGGCCGCCGCGGCTGGCGCGCTGCAGCCGGCGCACCGCGCTCATCCGATGGCAGGAGCCAGGTGCCAGGTGCTTCTCCTGGTCTCCCATGGGGTGCAGGGCCCAAGCACTTGGGCCATCCTCCACTGCACTCCCGGGCCACAGCAGAGAGCTGGCCTGGAAGAGGGGCAACCGGGACAGAATCCGGCGCCCTGACCAGGACTAGAACCCGGTGTGCCGGCGCTGCAAGGTGGAGGATTAGCCTAAACAGGTCTCTTAATTCACAGCCCCGTGTCCCTGCTGTTGGGGACAGGGTGGGGCGGGGGACGCCCACGTCCTGTGGCCAGCAGCGAGTGGGCGTCAGATTCACACCTGGTCCCTGTGTCTCCAGGCTGTGCTGCCCGGGGACAGGTCTGAAGCAAAATGGCCACAATGGCCGGAGCTGGGCCGGTCCGAAGCCAGGAGCCAGGAGCCAGGAGCCAGGAGCCAGGAGCCAGGAGCCAGGAGCCAGCAGCCAGGAGCCAGGAGCCAGGAGCCAGCAGCCAGCAGCCAGGAGCCTCTTCCAGGTCTCCCATATGGATGCAGGGGCCAAGCACTTGGGCCATCGTCCACTGCTTTCCCAGGCCACAGCAGAGAGCTGGATTGGAAGTCCAGCAGCCGGGACTCGAACCGGCGCCCATGTGGGACACTGGCACAGCAGGTGGAGGCCTAGCCCACCTCATCACAGTGCCGGCCCCTCTCGCTTTTATTTTATTGCACTAAAGTGAGCATCAGGTGGTTTTGTGGATTCTTTAGAAAATCCCCTTGAGAGATGTCGGATCCACTGGGACTCCCGTTTTCACTTGCACTGGTGGACTGAATCTCGCGCGTGAACCCGTTCTCCTCCGCATTTCCCCCGGGGGTTTCTGTGCTGCTGCGAACGCGGGTTTGGATGGCAGCTCCAAGCGTGGCTGCCTCGTGCTTCAGTCCTCTCCGCCCTGCGCGGTCGCGTCTGAACTAAACACCCTAAGTGAGAGTTTGCCCTGCGGCTGAGTCCCATTGAGAGATCCCTGAAAGCGAAGTCACACACGGTTTGTGAATGAGCTCGAGGCCTGGTAGCAGGTTCTGTTCTCCCTTTTAATCTTTTTTTCCCTTAAGATTTGTTTTGGGGGCCAGGGTTGTGCTGTAGGAGGTTAAGCTGCTCTGCCTACAGCGTGGGAGCTGGTACAATGCCACTTCCAATCCAGCTCCCTGCTAATGGCCTGGGAGAGCAGTGGAGGATGGCCCAAGTGCATGGTCCCTGGCACCCACACGGGAGACCCGGAAGAAGCTCCTGGCTCCTGGCTGTGACCCGGCCCAGCCCTGGCTGTGTCAGCCATTTGGAGAGTGAGCCAGCAGATGGAAGATCTCTCTGTCTCTCTGTCTTTCCCTCTCCCTCTCTGTTACTCTGCCTTTGAAAGAAAACTGAATAACCATTTCCTTTAAAAAAATATTTATCTGAAAGTCAGAATTACACCCCCCCACACACACACACACAGAGAGAGAGAGAGAGAGAGAGAGAGAGAGGGAGAGATTTTCCATCTACTGCTTTACTTCCCAGATGGCTACAATGGCCGGGGCTGGGCCAGGCCACAGCCAGGAGCTAGGAGTGTCTTTCGGGTCTCCTGCGTGGGTGCAGGGGCCCGAGCACTTGGGCCATTCTGTGCTGCTTTTCCAGGCCATTAGCAGGGAGCTGGATTGGAAGTGGAGCAGCTGGGACTCAAACTGGCGCCCATGTGGGATACCAGCATTGCAGGTGGTGGCTTTACCTGCTATGCCACAGCGCTGGCCCCTAGGTTTACTTTTTATTTATTTGAAAGGCAGAGTGACAGAGAGCAGGAGACACACACAGAGACAGAGAGACAGAGAGACAGAGAGAGAGAGAGAGAGGAGAGAGACATGTTCCATTTGCTGCTCTACTCCCCAGAAAACCACAACGGCTGGGGCTGGGCCAGGCCGAAGCTGGGGTCCTGGAACTCCATCCAGATCTCCCAAGTGATTGGCAGGTGCTCAAACACCTGGGCCATCTTCCCCTGAGTTCCCAGGTGCATTAGCAGGGAGCAGGATGGGAAGTGGAGCAGCTGGGACTCGAACCAGTGCCCTGTTTACAACCTTATTCTCTGTGCCACGGTCCCCCAGCCACCAGCCCTGCACAGAGTCTGGAACCCTCTGGTGAACTGCTTACATCCAAGGGAGAAGAGGCATGGACGTCAAACCCGGGAGCCCCAGGAGCCCAGTGTGACCCTCGTGCTGGGAGCTGCAAAGTAGCCAAGTCCCGTTGCCTCTTAGGGCCTCGGGGAGGCGTTCTCTTGTCTGCACGCTGATCAGTCACCCAGGGTGCCCCCCTTCTCCCCCAGGCAGGACAGGTGGGGCACCTGGGTCTGTCTCCAGGCCGTCAGTCCACTCAGGTCTGGCTACCTCCCCACCCCGGGCCCCCTGACACTCTGAGGCCAGGGGCAGGCTTCTGGGGGTCTGAGACCAGGTGGGAAGATCGGAGAAATCAACTTCACAACATACGGTGTCTCAGCGCAGGCCAGCGCACGGGAATGTACGGGGACCGCGACAGAGGGCACCAGCAGAGGGTGGGCAGACTTCACTCACCCGCACACTGCAGAGGAAGCCGGTCGAGGCCAGGGGCGGCTCCCGCTGCCACACACCTGTCATCTGGGGGGGGACATCGGTGGTGGCACCTTCTTCTGAGGGTGGCTGCTGCCACACGCTTGCCGGCCAGCCTGAGGCTGTGCACGTGGGCTACAGCCCATCGAGTCGTCCTTGCAACTGCAGGGTTTTCTCAGTTAGGTGAGTTTCCTGCAGTCCAAGAGGTTTTCCTGGCTGGGCGATTTGCAGTCCTGGCTGGAGCTGGGGAGCTATAGCCCCTTTATCCTGGGGGACTGTGTCGAATGTCCCGGTGCCGCCTCTGCAGGAACCACAGTGTCTTCTGGAACATTCCAAAGACAGGAGCCCGTGCTGTGCCGGCTGGGAAGCGTCTCCTCCTCATGAGATCCTGTGAGCGTGGTACCCGCTGGCGCCACACTGGAGAGGCTCAGCACGGGCAGGCGCTGAGGTGGTGCCGAGGTGGAGCCAGGGGCGGTACTGCCTCCTCGTCCTGGGGACCAGACGGAGTCCACTGAGCGAGGCGACGTCCCCTTCCCGAGCTCACTGTCCCCACAGCGGTGACCCTCGTGTGGCGAGATGCTGGCTGTGGAGGTGGGAACGCCGCCCTCCAGCTCCAGTGGGAGAATGAGGTGGACAAGGGAGACTGGGCGGTGCCTGGACCACAGCCACCACCCGCACGCAACACAGTGGGGGGTTCCACAGCCAGGGGCGGCTGGCGCCACCCTGCTGGAGCCCACGTTGGGTTGTCCCACTGCCCCTGCTGGCTGCCCCCCCTACCCCAGCATGGCTGCAGCCTGGGGCCAGCTTCCGGGCTCCATGTGCCACCAGCTCCTAGGATGAGGTGCGATTCTGACTGGCGGCGGCCAATCACTCCTTGACTGCAAGGGAAGCCGGGAAACAGGGGATCCTGCTCTTGGGGTGCTGCTTCCTACCAAGCCTAAAGCAAACCACAGCAAAACCAAAGGAGGAAGCAGTTGGAAGCTGGTGCAGACCCCAGCACCAGACAGCGGATCCGTAAGGGAGGGGGCACGGAACGTGAAAAACACAGGGAACCGAAGATGCAGCCCTGGGGTCCCGGCCCAGGCCACTGCTGCTGCTGGTTTCTCGTCTGAATCACTTAACATTTAGGGCAGGAGGAAAGGGGGACCGGACCCTCCCCCGGAGACCCAGCCCCGCCCGCACAATGAGCCGCCTCTGCTCTGGAGGCCTCATTGTGCCAGTGGAGCCCACGGCATCCCAGGACATAGTTTCCTAACGTTGTCTTCAGAGCATTCTGTCAATAGCCTCCAGCTAGCTGATGAACAAGGGCTGTTTCTTTGGGATATTTGAGAACGCGAATGCAGACGCTGGGGCACAGGAAGCCGGGGGAGTCTCTGCTGCCCGCACCACGGCTGTGCCGGCCGCATCGTGGCTGCTTGGCTACCGGATTCCCCCGTAATTACCATCAAACCCAAAATTGCTATACAATTCAGATGTAATTATACCGTCAAAGAATAATCCCGCAGCTACTCCGGCATAGACTTGCGGAACTGAACGCGTGTTTTTGAAGGAAGTCTTGGAAGTTCTTCTCCACACGGCATTGCTGTCTCCTCTAGACTCGGCGCCCCCTGGGCCCTGCCCCGAGAGTGTCCGGGCTGCCACGTTGTCAAGGTCAACTGTACAGACATTCGCTTCTGAAGACGTGACCCGGGCTATCTGGAGTGCTGTAATTACTGCCGTGTTTGGAAAATAGAAAATAAATGCCGTATGCTTTGGAACGCACATTGCAAGAGCTGCATTCTTACCGTAAATCCTTGGGCTAGAGACTTAACTACCAATGTCTTGTTGAGCCTCTGGGAGGGGGAAAGAAAGGAGGAGAGAGAGAGGAGAGGGAGGGCAAAGGAAAGAGACACTGGGCTCTGTGATGCTCTGGGGCGGTGCCCAGGGGCTCCGATGCTGGAAGCCCCCCTGCCCCTCGCCCTGACCCTCCCCTGCTGTCTGGCTTCCTTGCTCCTGGTTGAGCACCTGCTTCTCCCTCTTTGCCCTTTGCCTTGCTCCCTCCCTCCGTCTCTGCCTCCTGTGAACCCCGAGGGGGCAGGGACCCAACAGCGCTGTGTCTGCAGAACCTCCTGCTTCAGCAACGCTGCCGGGCTGGGTGTGGAACGCAACTCCCCCCGAGATCCCCAAATGGGGTCCACACGGCCTGCGGTGCCTCCTGGCTCCTCCTGCATGGAAGAGAGCGAGCCCGTCCCGAGTGTGTCAGAGACAAGGAAATAGGAAGTGAGCGCAGGTGCCCCCAGGGCCGAGGCAAGGGTCCCTTGCAGTTGGCCCAGTGAAGCAGGGTGGGATAAGACCCAGCACCAGTGGGGCGCGCTGGCCACCCACGGGGCACATTCGGGCCAAAACCAGGCCTCGGGGTACTGCAGCAAAATGCAAGGATGAAGGGGCTCCGGGACATTGCCAGCATTCTCCGGCTAAAATGCACTACAACGCCAAGAACAGGAGCCCCGAGTGGCGGCACGGAGATGGTTCACTCAACTTTCCGAGATTGCGGCCAGGGACGTTGAAATCTTGTACAAAATGCCCGCATCGCAGAGCAGAGAGAGGTTATGATTCGAGGCTTTTTAAAAGCTATGGAAAGCTCGTCTCTACAATATATAATTACTACTTAAAACAACATACTATTAAGTAGCATTAGCATTGTAGTATAATACAGCTTACTTATCTTTATAATAATTGCAACTCCCGTTATGCATTCTGTCCCAAAAACTGTACTATGTGTTGTTGAGCTAAATATTTTTATTTGAGAGAGAGAGGCATGAGAGAGAGATAGTGAGCAACAGAGAACAGAGAGAGAGGGAGAGAGAGGAGAGAGAGAGGGAGAGAGAGAAGGAGAGAAAGAGGGAGAGAGAGGAGGAGGGAGAGAGAAGGAGAGAGAGAGAGAGAGAGAGAGAGAGAGAGAGAGAGTGAGCGAGCGAGCTGTCTGCTAGTTCACATCTCAAATACCTGCGATGGCAGAGCGGCTGGGACCAGGAACCAGGATCTCCATCCTGGTCTCCCACGTGGTGGCAGTGTCCAGGTGCTGATCTGTCAACACTGGCAGGGCTCCCCCTCCAAAACCACACTGCCCACCTCTGCTGTCCTCCCCAGCGTTCCCCCATCACTTCTCTCTTCCAGGGTCTGCTCCGGCAGGAAGCTGGGGTCAGGAGCCAGAGCGGGGTTTGCTCTCACATGCTTGGATGTGCATTCTGCTGGGCACCTGCTCTTTGAACCCAATTCTAAAGCCGTGCCTGGGACCGGGTGACTCCATCTCTATTTTGCAGCCGATGGAGCTGAAACTGGACAGGCTGTCTGCCTCCTGGGGAGCGCACGTGGGTCTTGGGCAGCCGGGCCCCGGCAGGTGCGCGCTCACGCTGGCGGCCTCAGCGAGGGACAGACACAGCAGTTCCAGAAGCCGCATGGCAGGTGCCAGGCAGCCAGCCGCTCACGGTGTGTGATTTCAACGCTGCTGTCTTTAATCGACCTTGCATCAATTTGCAAGACAAAGAAAAAAAACACCTTAAAAACAAAACTTCTGACCTTGGAGAGCAGCCCTGGTTTGTAAATAGCCCTGATTTGCCGAGTTTGCAGGGAGAACGCTGGGGAGGACAGCAGAGGTGGGCAGCGTGGTTTTGGAGGGGCAGCCCTGCTGTGCTGGACAGATCAGCAGGGGCGGGCTGACTCGGCACCAACACAGCGGGGTGGAGAGACCTCGCCGGCGCCCAGCGGCCAGGAGACAAATGGGAAACGGGGGTCTTTCTAGTGTGGCCACAGTGCTTGCTGTCCACAGGGGTGCCCTGGGGACCGGGGCTGCTGTCTCTGTCACGAGGCAGAGACCCGAGAGCAGCTGGAGGGGGCCCGGCTTGGCCAGTGAGCTCCTTGGGTCTGGCGCCAAGTGTGCAGAGCCTGGCATTGCTCCCTGGGAGGGGGCAGCTTTCCTTCACCAAGGACAAGGTGGCCCTGACTACGAGCACATAGCAACGCCAGCGGGCAGGTGCAGAGGGAAGAGAGCCCAGGGCAGGGCCACTAGGGCCCTGGGTTGCAGCTCCCTGCAATGTCCCCTCTTTCTTGTTTTATGTCCTTGTCCCCACTGTGAAATATACAAAGGTGCTTCCAAAGTCTAGGGGGCAGGCACTGTGGTGTAGCAGGTAAAGTTGCTGTCTGCAGTGTCAGCACCCCATATGGTACCGGTTCGAGTCCCGGCTGCTCAGCTTCTGATCCAGCTCTCTGCTGTGGCCTGGGGAAGCAGTAGAAGATGGCCCGAATCCTTGGGCCCCTGCACCCATGTGGGAGACCTAGAAGAAGCTCCTGGCTCCTGGCTTCAGATCAGCCCAGCCGTGACCTCTCTCTGTCTCGCTGTAATTCCACCTTCCAAATAAATAAATCTTTTTTTAAAAAAATGACTCTGTTAAAAATGTCTGGTAAAATGGAATTTAAAAGTTGTTTTTGGTGCCCAAATGATTTTAAAATTTTCTGTGGCTTTCTGATAATACACATTTTCCATCGGCCTTTTGCAGCCCCTTCCTCTGCACTGGTCTCTGCTCCCAGGCCCCTGACTCAGACTCCCAGAGCCCTGAAGGACAGATGTGCTCGGGCGTGCTGGGTTCTGGGATCCTGGCTCCTGACCCGGAGCCACCGTGGGACTTCTGAGTGACAGGAGAGACTGACTCAGCACGTACCTGGCAGGCTGACTTTACAAGGAGAGCTCGATTTTGACTCACGGTTTTGGAGGTTCATCATCCACGGTCAGATGGGTGCCATCAGATCCACTGTGGCGACAGTGGTTCGTGCTGGCCGAGTCCTGGAGTGGCACAGAGCACACACAGTGCAGATGGGCGCTCTGAGTCCGTCTGTGTCTGTAACGGAATCGAGAGCTTTCTCTCATGGGGGCTCCGTCCTAACGACCAAATCCAGTGCAATCCCCTCCCGCTGATTAAGTTCCCATTGGTGTTTGGCTTAAAGTCCTGGACGAGCGTGGGTGCCCAATCCTATTACATCAGCAGCAGCTCCCAGGCAGCCTGTGCACGGTGCCAGTGGCCGGAGAGCCAATCGTGTGGTCAGTCCCTACAGCAAGGGTGGTGAAGATGGAGTTGGTCACCTGGAGCTCAGGATCCGATCCACGGTGCCTCTGTGATGAGGCTGAGGAAGCTGTGGGACAGCTGAACGCCTGGAGGTCCTTGGAGGGTGGCGCCCCGAGAGGGCCAGGAACCTCGCTGGCTCTCCCCAGCCGCCTTGCCTCGGGCGTCCCTTCCCTCTGACTGCTCACCTGGCTTCTTTGTCACATCCTGATAGACAGGTAAGAAGTGAGCTGCCCCCACAAACCAATCGAACCTGGGGAGTGGACGCTGGTCACAAGTGCAGGTGGCAGCCGGCGCAGCCGGTGCCTGCAGAGAATTGGTTGTTGGCGGGGGAGGGACCCCAACACACAGCCTGGCGACCAGAGAGGAGGGATTCTGCACTCTGAGTGGCAAAATGTCTGCTGTTTCCCTCTGCCTTGCCTTCTTCTCCCACGTCTCCCTCCGCCCTGCCTCCCCACCTGGGTCATCGCCCTGTTGTAGAAACCACCCCTCCCCCCTCCCACCCCCGCCAGCTTCTCTTCTCCAGGAAGGATCAGCCCTGCTCCCTGCTGATCCTGCTCACGCCCACTGGCACTGTGCAGGGGCCGTTCCTGCCCTTACAGCAGCAGCTCTGAACGGGTATCTGATTTCATACTGCGCCCCCAGCGAGCAGGCTAGCACCTGCTACAAAGCAAAAGAAAATCCAATAAAAGTTATTTGCATTGTTCTAAGCCTCCATAGCAGAAATAGAAGCATGGATTGGGAGCCGTGGTGGCGAGGCAGGCTGGGAGAAGCCTTTGTGAGAAGGACACACTCCCCAGACTTTGGGATGTGGAAATTCGCGCAGGTGCAGCTGCCCACAGCGCCCACAGCGCCACCGCGTGGCGACGGCAGCAACATGCCTCTGCAGTCCAGCTTGCCAGCCTTGATATGCGATTCTAGGTTCTTTAAGGAGTTGCATTATTATCTTGTCAGTTTTAAAATAGTACACTATTTCAAATTTTCATAAGCTTAAAATATTTATTATACTTAGTTGAGAGGCAGAGAGAGAATTTCTGATCCGCTGGTTTGCTCCCCAAATACCCACAATATTCAGGGCTGGGCCAGACCAAAGCCAGAAGCTGAGAATCAGTCTGGGCCTCCCAGCCACGTGGGCTGTCACTGCCGCCTCCCAGGACACACATTAGCAGCAAGCAGGAATGGGAACGGAGCTGAGACTGGAACGCAGGCTCTCTGATGGCCAGATGCATCTGAGCTGCTAGGCTGACACCTGCCCCAGATTTGCATAAGTTATCCTCAGAAATACAATATTTATACTTTTTAAAATTTTTATTTATTTATTTGAGAGGTAGAGTTCCAGGCAGTGAGAGGGAGAGACAGAGAGAAAGGTCTTCTCTCCGCTGGTTCACTCACTAAATGGCCGCAACGGCTGGAGCTGGGCTGATCTGAAGCCAGGAGCCAAGAGCTTCTTCCTGGTATCCCATGCGAGTTCAGGGGCCCAAGCACTTGGGCCATCTTCTACTGCCCTCCCAGGCCATAGCGGAGAGCTGGGTTGGAAGAGGAACAGTTGGGACTTGAACCGGTGCCCACATGGGATGCTGGCACTGCAGGCAGAAGATTAACACACAGTGCCATGAAACTGGCCCCCAAAAATACAATATTCAAAGTTATCCAAACACAGCGGAGGTCTGCCAGCCCCTGTCATGAGACCTGAAGGGCCTGGGGCCAGCAGCTGACTGCAGAAAGCAGGTGCAGGTGGAGCACCCGGTACAGAGGGGGCCGGGTGTCCCCGTGAGGCAGTGCCCACTGTGGTGACAGCGATGACAGTGGGAGATGCTTTTGGTGGGTGCTAGGCACGGGCAGGTCCGTCCTCCTGGTGACTCTCGGGGTAGGTTCTATCAGCAGTGAGGAGATGGAGCTGCAAAGATGTAGCAGTGTCCTGTCCACGAGTGTGTGCAGCGTGTATGGCCCGTGTCTCAGGTGGTGGTCTGTCTCTGGAGTTGGCACCGTCACCCGCCCGCCCCTGCCCGGCCCTGGTGAGCCTCAGGCATTGACGTCATTAAGCATCAAGTGAACCCCATCTGGACTTGCCGAATTCCAGAAGCATTGCTCCGTCGTCCACTGTCTCGCAGAGCAATCCCTCTTTGCACGCAAGGCGCTCGCTGTGCAGAAGTTCAGTGTCCAAAGCTGGCCTTGCTGTGGCCACTTTGGAGCCGCTAAAACTCAGAACAAAGCACGCAGACATGTGGGAGACCTCTCGGTGGCCTCGCAGCCACTGGAGCAGGGATGGCCCCAGACGGAGCAAGACCCTCGCTCCCATGGCCGGGCTGCGATAAGCTCCGCCCTCGTATAATCCTGCTGGCCTTCGGCGCTGGGTTTCATTCCTGGTCTAGGCAGTGTGCCCGCACGCACAGATTGTTGCTCACCAAGGAGCCGTGGCCGTTCTGAAGGAGAGACGCTGGCTTCTCGCTGCGGCAGTGAAATGGGACATCCTGGGTGCTTCAGCCCCTCCAGTTCCTCACCAAGGCCAGCCAGCAACTGGCAGCCCCTGGAGACTGCGGATACTCTGGTATGTGCATCTGGTCAACCTCAGGCTCCAGAGGGAAGTTCGCAGCAAGGCTCTGAGCTTGGGCTAGGAGCTCTCCCCGGCGCTTGCGGCGGGCACTGAACAGGAGGCGGGCTCACCTCGGGCCCCTGTCTTCACCCACAGAGCTGCTCTCTGGTTTCTGAAACAGGAAGCACACCAACGCAGAGGACCCTGTGTTCCCTGAAGACGGAACGCAGGTATTCTTGGACCTGAACTTGCGTGGCTTTAAACCCGGTGGTTTAGGGTAGGATTTCCGGCGCTGGGAGGCAGCCGGTTTTTGCGGGTGAAGTGCCGGTTGCCGGCTCTGCAGAAACCAACCTGCGGGTTGAGTTCTGTTCTGGAAACAGAGCTGCACAACCCGCCTCTGGCTGTTGGGGACAAAAGCTGGAAAGAACCTCACAGCAGGACGCTGGCTGTGGTGCCAGTTTACGTCCCCTTAACCCCTTTTGTATCATCTGTAAAATGGGACGAAAGCTCTGAACCCCGCGGCAGGATCTTTCTTTTATTTTTATTTTTATTTTTGACAGGCAGAGTGGACAGTGAGAGAGAGAGACAGAGAGAAAGGTTGTCCTTTTGCCGTTGGTTCACCCTCCAATGGCCGCCACGGTCGGCGCGCTGCGGCGCACCGCGCTCATCCGATGGCAGGAGCCAGGTGCTTTTCCTGGTCTCCCATGGGGTGCAGGGCCCAGGCACTTGGGCCATCCTCCACTGCACTCCCGGGCCACAGCAGAGAGCTGGCCTGGAAGAGGGGCAACCAGGACAGAACCCAGCGCCCCGACCGGGACTAGAACCCGGTGTGCCGGCGCCGCAAGGCGGAGGATTAGCTTAGTGAGCCGTGGTGCCGGCCGGCAGGATCTTTCTGTGTTGAGGAATGGGCGGTAAGAAAAACGCAGCCAGAGACGGTGAGGAGCCATCAGCACGTGTGTGGGGATGGCCTGGGAAGACAAAAATAAACACAGATGCTGCATTTCTCAACAGGAGCTCCGCCAAGTTCAAGGCACGTGTGTGGGTGAGGACGCCAGCCACTGGGCACATGCCTGTAGCGCCCAGGCCTGGGAGCACAGCCATGGCCGGCAGTGGCTTCTCCACACCTTCACGGAGGAGAACTGGGGGCTGTTCACTGTTGTGAAGATGGGCAAACAGGAAGATGCCAGAGAGGGGCCCAGTCATGCCTGCTGGGAGGCGGCTGCTGATTCCCCACCACCGCTCACGCTGCGTTTCGGACACGGGCAGTGCCAGGAGCACGGTCGAGCGGGTGTCTTCCTGCTGCAGCTTTGGTTAAGTTTCCCGGCATGCTCCTGTCACCAGCAGATGCTATATCCAGCAAAGTGCCATGAGCGTCCCCCGAAACCGTTGTGGCGGCCTTTGCTGCCGACCAGTGTGCATCTGTCCGAGCCACTCGCGGGGGTCGGGCTGTGTCTTCAGGACCTTCCTGGCAAAGCCGGGTTTCGTCTCCTGTTGCAGCTCTGGGAAGAAGTGCTTCGGGACCTGAGCCCGCTTGTTTAACACGTCCATCGGCTCTGCTGCTGCTCTTCCCGGGGCTGATCTGGGAGTGGCCGTCCGGGCGCCCATGAGCCAGGAGGTTGGCTTCCCTGTGGTCTCCCCAGCAGATCTGTGTCGGCTGCAGTTCTCAAAGCTCACATGGATCCTTTGTTCTCCCAGACTGGTGGTGGTCGATCGGCTGCAGGGGGCTTCATCTTCAACATCATTTCGACCTTCTTGAAATGAGTTATTCTTCTACCAACTGCTGATGGGGGCCGGCGTCACTGTCCCCATAATTGTTCACAAAGAATCAGTGATGTCACTGTCCACCCATGCTTCACCACTAATTCGATGTGTGTTCTTGTTTCAGGATTGCCCTGATACTGCCCCCTGTTCAAGCTAATGTCTTGGCTTTCCTGGCAGCTCCAACTAGCTCCTGTTGAGACACATTGTAACAAGTTCGTACCTGGTGATCTTGTGTAAAAAAATGGAAATCTATGTAGACTTTTTCATAGTCTGCATTTCCATGAACTTTTTGAAGATACTGTGAAGACCCAGCACAGAATATTTTAAAATTTCATCAACGGGACAAAAGTTGAATATTCCTACACACAGCTCTCAGAGATAAGAAAAAAACAAATATCCCAACACAAAAATGGTCAAGACATATGAACAAGTAGTTGACAGAAAAATACAGATGATTATTAAGTGTAGGGAAATGCTTAGTAATTAAATAAATGCAAATTAAAGTGGGGAAATATTTTTTCTGCCGGGTTGGAAACATAAGAGATTGATGACGTCTCTCTAGCACAGTGAAGGAGGGGAAGCAGACCCTTTTACACAATAATGTGATTTGGGGGATTAGAATAAGCTTTTGGGGGTCAGCATTGTGGAGCAGTGACTGCCTGCGGTGCCAGAATCCTGTGTCAGAACGATGGTTTGAGTTCTGGCTGCTTTGCTTGCAAACTAGCTCCTTGCCAGCACACCTGGGAAAGCCCAGGTTCTTGGGTTCCTGTCACCCACATGGGAGACCCGAATCCTGGCTTTGGCCTGGAACACCCTTGGTGGTGGCATTCACTGGGGAGGGAAGCAGCGGACGGGAGATCTCTCTCTCCATCTTTCTGCCTCACTCTCTGTCATGCTGCCTTTCAAATAAGTTAATTAAGTTTAAAAAGCTTTGAAGGAGGCCGGTGCTGTGGTGTAGTGGATAAAGCTGACACCTGCAGTGCCGGCATCCCATATGGGCACTGGTTCAAGTCCAAGCTGCTCCATTTTCGATCCAGCACCCTGATAATGGCCTAGGAAAGCAGTGGAAGATGGCTCAAGTGCTTGGGCCTCTGCACCCACGTGGGAGACCTGGAAGAGGCTCCTGGCTCCTGGATTGAGATCGGTGCAGCTACAGCAGTTGTAGCCGTCTGGGGAGTAAACCAGTGGATGGACGAACTCTCTCCCCATCTGTAACTCTGCCTCTCAGATAAATAAATACATCTTTTTATTTTTTATTTTTTGACAGGCAGAGTGGACAGTGAGAGAGAGAGAGACAGAGAAAAAGGTCTTCCTTTGCCGTTGGTTCACCCTCCAATGGCCGCCGCGGCTGGTGCACTGTGCTGATCTGAAGCCAGGAGCCAGGTGCTTCTCCTGGTCTCCCTTGGGGTGCAGAGCCCAGGCACTTGGGCCATCCTCCACTGCACTCCCGGGCCACAGCAGAGAGCTGGCCTGGAAGAGGGGCAACCGGGACAGAATCCAGCACCCCGACCGGGACTAGAACCCGGTGTGCCGGCACCGCAAGGCGGAGGATTAGCCTAGTGAGCCATGGCGCCAGCCAATAAATACATCTTAAATAAAAATCTTTTACAAGAAACATTTGAAATTAAATATAACAATTTCAAGATTGCCATCCTGTAATAGGAGAAATTTATAGTTATGCAATAGTACCATGAATGCATAAAGTACATGTAAGGCTATTTTAAAAAGAATTTTCTCCAGAAAAGTGATGTCAAGAGGGAAAAAAGAAACCTTTTATTACCTCTCCAAGTTCATGAAATACGAAACCTCGAATATGGATGCCTATTTACCCACAACTGCAAAATCCGTTTGAATTTCTTTCTGGTGGTGGATGAAGCTTTATTTAGCAAAATGTGAATTGCAGCTTGCGCTGCCCCCAATCTGACACTGTCACAGCTGCGGGTTGAGTTTTTAATCTCCAGCAGTAGGTTTTTGGGGAAGAAAGAGATTAAGTCTTGCCAAGAGGGGAAACTCATGTCTGGGTACAAATTGGGTCACGCTCCTGTGGCTGCGGGGACCCCGTCATTTACGAAGCTGCAGCTAATGCCTCGGCCGAGTCCACGGGCTGCATGACGGCTGCATCCCATCCGGGCAGAGGGCCTGGCTGAGATTCTGGGCACAGCAGGGAAACCATGGGGCAAACTGATACCTGTGGTTCCGTGTGGTTTGGCCCAATGTGGTGGTTAGAGACGACTCTGACGCCAGGGAAGTCGTCCTGTAGCCTGCTCGGGAAAGGAGGACAAGCGAACGCAAACCCAGCCTCGATTCCCATGCTCAGGAGCAGCCGTGGGCGCGGGTGGAGTCGGCAGCTGTCAGGGCACCGGCTACGCGGTACGTGGAGCCGCTTGGCGCTAGGATCGAAACCCAAGTACAATGCAAGCCGTGAACGCCCGGCGGAGACAAGAGAGGGATCTGAGCAGGGCAGCCAATGCGTCCGTGTGAAAAGACATTGAACTTGGACTCTGCTAACAGAGGCGATTTTCCCCCCGAATAACCACAGAACAGTTAGATAATCCGTCTACCTGTAGCCTAAGAGAAAGCTTGATTACACTCCTCAAACTGGAAATTACACAGGCCACATTATTTAACCACCAGGTCTTAAATCTAGAAATAGACTCCAAACAAATAATAAAACATAAATTCCAAGTGGGTTTGGACCTGTTGAAAATATTCTTGCACATATTGTTGAGTCAAAGAACCAATCAATCTGTTGTCAAAGTGAAATTTTTTAGGGATTGATAAAAGAGAAAGCTAGAAATGGAGCACAGCTTTAAAAGTCTTTCCCATCAGAGGGGAAAAGAATTCAGCTCAGAAAATGACATGAAAGCGAAGGCAGGTGCTAATCACAACAAAGAAAATCGTAAGTCAGAAATAAGACGTGTGGGAGTAATGGCGTCAGGATCGGGCTTTTTGAAAAGATCAGTGCAATAGAGGAGCTCTTGGGAGGTGTGGTTAACGAGACAATGCGAGAAATGAAGGCACGCAGAGGGTTAACCAGCACCTGCGATGCAGGCACCCCGTGTGGGTGCTGGTTCGAGCCCCGGCTGCTCCATTTCTGATCCAGCTCCCTGCTAATGCACCTGGGCAAGCAGCAGAAGATGGCCCAAGTCCTTGGGCCCCAGCCACCACGTGGGAGACCTGGATGGAGCCCCAGGTTCCTGGCTTCCACCTGGCCCAGCCCTGGCTGTTGTGGCCATTTGGGGAGTGAACCAGAATGGAAAATCTGCCTCTCTCTGTAACTCTGCCTTTCAACACATAAATAAATCTTTAAAGAGAAAGAAATTAAAGCAGGCAACATTTGAAATTAGAGAATATTATTACCTATGTAAAACTAAAGCTTTAAGATAAAGAACATATTTTATCATACCAGTAGTGTTCTTGATATCAAAAAATAAGTAAATGGTCATCAATAGGACAAACATGTTGCAGCCATTTTGCGGAATACTATGCTGCCATGAAAAAGACTGAAACTGACCCTTATGTACTAATATGGAAAAAAATCAGAACTAAGTACAGTTGGATGTCCTTGTCCATGGTTCCCATAGACTCAGCAAAGCTCTGATTTAAAACATCTGAAGAAAATTTGTGCTGACATGTACAGAATTGTGTCTTGTCACTGTTTCTTAGACAATGCAGTGGAATAGCTGTTTACAAACCGTGTACACTGTATCAGCTACTGTAAGTGACTTGGGGGTGAGGTAAGGTGCACTGGAGGATGTGGACGGATTCTGCACAAAGACCACGTCTCTCTGTGGAAGGGCCTTCAGCATGCACGGACCTCGGCCTCCTGGGGGTCCTGAGGGGACCCAGCACAGACACCGAGGGTGACCACACGTAAAGTGCTTCGGCTTGTGTTGAAAACGACGCACACATTGATCTCTGCGTCCCCAGAGTTTAAGAAGGGGAACTGATACACCACGGCCAACACCACACGGTCACGGTCACGTGCTGGGCACCATCAGACGGGGGCTGGGGGAGAGACGCTCGCTGTGTCCCCTTCTACGCTGCTTGACTTCCGAGATCCGTGAATGTAACATAAGTAAGTAAAACAAGACGGTGCTGAACTTAGTCAGTGCAGCGACCTGGGTGTGCGTGAAGGTTTGCAGTACGTCGCAAATGGCTAACGTTGACCAGGAAGGCGTGCAAACCGGAATATGGGAGGCATCGGAACTGCATTGATTACAGATGTTCCACGCCCACCGAAGACGATGTTATCTCTTCTTCACCTTGCCCGCCCCCAGTGCCCTGGGCTGGGCAGTAGAGGGCTCTCGGAGCAGACCACTGGTCTCTGGCCTCCTGCTGACCCGTGGCTGCGTGAGTGTTGCCGTCCCCTCGGGGTTCTGGATCCACATCACCATCTGCCCCACCTGGAAGGTGGGGATGATGACAACAGCTCTCCCACCGTGGGGCTGCCCAGGGGCCGACTGGCTTGGCAGAGGACGCACCGTGCCCTGGCAAGCGCTGCACCCCCACGGTGGTCCCCACACAGCCACGCACCTCCCCTTCAAGGGCAGGCGGCCGCCCGACCGCCTCCATCTGTCGGCTCCTGCGGGGCTCACCTTGGGCTTCCGAGTCCAGCCCACACTCTTCTCAGGGCGGTCCTGGACGAGGGCACAGGGGTCATGGAGAGAGGAGGCCACGGGGCCTGGCCACGTCTGCCACGTCTCGGGCTTCCATCAGTGGGAACCGCCTTGGAGGACGGGGGCTTTGTGGCTCCCACACCGAAGTCTGGAGCCCCCTCGTGGGGCCTCCCCTCCCTTCGCAGAAGTCATCCCCCACAAGCCCGGATGCTCCCAGCTCGACTCAGTCTCAGCATCGGCTCATTCTGCCAGAACCCTCACACGCAAGACAAAGGCCGTTGTGTTGCAGCCGGGACCTTTTTTTTTTTTTATAATTTTTTAAAAATTTTTTTGACAGGCAGAGTGGACAGTGAGAGAGAGAGAGAGACAGAGAGAAAGGTCTTCCTTTTGCCGTTGGTTCACCCTCCAATGGCCACTGCGGCTGGCGCACCGCACTGATCCGATGGCAGGAGCCAGGTGCTTCTCCTGGTCTCCCATGGGGTGCAGGGCCTAAGCACCTGGGCCATCCTCCACTGCACTCCCGGGCCACAGCAGAGAGCTGGACAGGAAGAGGGGCAACCGGGACAGAATCCGGCGCCCCGACCGGGACTAGAACCTGGTGTGCTGGCGCCGCAAGGCGGATTAGCCTAGTGAGCCGCGGCGCACAGCCGGGACCTTAAAGTCATTCCTGGTCTCTTTGTCCTGTGAGTTCTCATCCTTGCTAAAGTTCCCCGGGACCCCTGAAGGCTGCCTGCTCCCCGGCCCTCAGCCCACTCCCTCTGTTCCCAGGGCGGAGCAGACACAGCGGACACCAATCTTGTTCTCGATGCAAACTCAGATCGTCTCCTGGATTTCCCCTGTGCGCCCACATTCTAAGAGAATATTACAGAATTGTTGGACTTCAATCAGAAGTTCCACGAGATTTACACCCCCGTCTTCTTTAATAGCATTATCCATTTAATGGAATCATAAGTGTAACCGGTTCAATGCATTTTCCCATGTGATTCTAATAAGTGGATCCACCCAGGTCCTTTATTTGCTCCATTATGTTGGGCTGGGGAGGCGGTCATTGTTTTATTTTACTTAGTGTTTTTTCATTTTGGAGAAAAAATATTCTGAAATGAGTTGAAATTCCTTCATACAAACACTGGTGACAGAGGCGTCAGCCACAGAGCAGATGCTAGGGGGACATCCCGGCTGCTGGGTGAGCATCCGGGCGGCCCAGGCGAGGACGGGCCGCAGGTGCACACAGGCCGGGCGTGGCGTGAGCTGGTGGAGGTGGCTCCCTGTCCCTGTCCCCGGCCCCGCCCTCCCCTGAGACGCATCCCCTCAGCCTCATCTGATTGGGTTCTTCAGAAGATAAACAGCATTTGATGGAAGGCTCACTCAGAAGCACAAGGTTGGGGGACTGGGAGATCATTAGCTGTTTTCTGGTCTGAGCTCCTGGGAAGATAAGCGGGGGGACCTCAGCTCGGTGAGGGGAGGGGACTCCCCAGGCGGTGCTGGGACTCGCGTCTCTGTCCTTCTAATTCGGAGCCTCCCATCCTCTCTGCCCACCGATGGGACCTCTAGGGGTAACGTTAGCTGGGAGCACAGAGTGACTTCGCCTGTGCCAAGCACTTTTCCCTGATGCGATACTCAATTCTACCAGCAACCCAACGAAACTGGTGCCATCACGACCCTTGTGTGCGAGAGAAAAACTAGGTTCACGGATTCAGGAAATGTCCCCATGGCCGAGCAGCCGGTGACGGCAGGTGCGGGACTGGAGCTGTGGCAGCCAGAACGCTGCCTGTACCCGTGACTCCTGGAAGAGTCGGCACCGCCGCCCAGTCCTTAGTGGTCACGGGCATTGTATTTCGTTCTCCAGATTCCTGCCGCTTGTCTGTAGCTGTTGGCATTCACGCACAGAGATAAGAGCACAGGGATTGCACCTTGAATAACGCATCTTAAACACACGGGTTCTCAGCTGCTTCTTTCTCAACTGTTTCTCTCTTCTGCTGAGTTTTCCTAGTGTTGTCATCCATGAAAGAACCAGAACACTCACACCTATGAGCGCTCACACGTGCACACGTGTGCGGTTCTTTTCATCACTCCTCCCTTGTTTAAAAACAACTCACTCGTTCCTTCTTCAAAATATTTATGCTTTGATTAAAACAGCAAAGCTGATTTTCCCGGGAGATGATTCCTCGTGGGCTCCCGGCGCAGGTGGTTGCCATAGTTACGCCTGAACTCAGCCCCTTGCCTGCTCCAGGTGCACACGCCTCCCCGCCTAAGTTGCTCGGCTTTGCAGGACTCCCTCTCCCAGATGAAGCCTCGAGAAAGGCTGAGTATTGGAGAGAACGGGACAGTGGGTCAACGGCAGCGTTGGAAGATTGTTCTAGGGGACGGCACTGTGGCATAGCGGGTAAAGTCACCGCCTGCAGTGCTGGCATCCCTTATGGCCATTGGTTCAAGTCCCGGCTGCTCCACTTCTGATCCAGCTCTCTGCTGTGGACTGGGAAAGCAGAAGAAGATGGCCCAGGTCCTTGGGCCCCTGCACCTGTGCGGGAGACCCAGAAGGAACTCCTGGCTCCTGGCTTTGGATCGGCTCAGCTCCAGCTGAGAATCAGTGATGGAAGACCTCTCTCTCTCTCTGCATCTGCTCTCTGTAACTCTGCCTTTGAAATAAATAAATAAATCTTAAATAAAGGAAAGAAGGTTGTTCTAGAGGATGCCCAGCGCTGAGAAGACACTGCACAGCGACTCTTAGAGAAAATCCACGGAGGAGCCCACTGAATCAGCATCAGCAGAAATCATGCCGGAGCTGAAGCAGAGGGGGCACAGTTTCCATGGGGGGCAGCTCGGCAGCTCCGTGAGAGGCCTGTTTCCAGTCTGTTCTCTCCTTACTGGCTTCGAGTGAGGACAGGACCGCCCCCAGTGCCTGACGTCCTGGGGAGAACTGTCAGGAGAACAATGCAGAGACGGGCGTGTGACCGTGACTCCCATGCTTGAACGATCTTCAGTCCCCACTGACCTCGTGGAGCAGAGTGAAAACACCCCCCGGGGTGGGGGTGGGGGGAGCTGGAACACAGACGTCAGATGTTGAAGGGCGGACGCGGAAGGGAGTTCTCGGGCACTGAGACGCACACCTGCGAGTCAGAACCAAGGCCGAGGCCGCTTCTGTGCCGTCTAATAGACGAGCAGTAGGCACATCGGGGGCCCTTGTGCTTTTCACCCCGATTCTAGATACTTCTTGGAAATTCTCGGATGTTTCCCACAAGCTTTCGAGAGCTTCAGCCTGGATGCTGAGCCATCCTCCCGCTGAGTTTTCCTCCCTACTCAGAGAGTGAGGAAGACGAAGGGACTCACGCCGCCCCACCCCCTGCGGGTCATCTTCTGGGCACCCCGACAAGGCAGGTGTCCTGACCCTTGCTTGGGGGCCAGGCAGTCAAGCCTCGGGGGAGGCAATCCCGGATGCCTCAGCGGGTGGGTTCCACCATGGATGGCACCCGGCTCTCTGCCCAGCTTCCGGCCCTTGGCTGGGCCTTTGCCCTGACCAAGCAGAGACGAAAGGGGCCACTTTGTTGCCACATTCTCATCCCGTCGTCCTAAAAACTCAAGCAAGAGTTTTAGGCGAGAAGAGACTAATCCGGGGACCCTGCCATATTCTTCGGCTGATCTGTCAGAATTTTACATTTGCGTTTCCTTAATTTCCTTAGCATTTTTCCTAACCTGTTGTCCCAACTTGTTTCTTTTTTTTTTTTTTTTAAGATTTGTTTATTTATCATTTGAAAGGGATAGAGGGAGAGGGAGGAGGAGACAGAGAGGGGGAGAGAGAGAGAGAGAGTCTTCCATCTGCTGGTCCACTCCCCACTGGTTGCGTGGCCAAGGCTGGGCCGGGCCAAAGCACCTGCAGCTGCATCTGGGCTCCCAGGTGGGAGGCAGGGACTCGGGTCTGTGGGCCGTCTTCTGCTGCCTTCTCGGTGCTCTAGTAGGGAGCTGGAGTGGGAGCCGAGCTCCACGAGGGGATGCTGGTGCTGCAGGGACGGCTTAACCTGCTGCGCCACGGCACAGGCTGCTGTTGCCTCCACGTGCCCAGTTTCTTTATCCTCGTATGAAACTCAGACTTTGTCTGTGCATTGAAGAGTGCAAATATTATAATCATTATTCACTCCAGATGGTTTTGAAATGTATTCAACCTCCTCTGTCCCTCCCCCCCCCCCCAACAGGATTATTTTAGAGGAAATCCTGGCCATGCCTGCCCCCCACCCCAGGAGAGGTCCCTCGACATAAATTGGTACTTGATGGGGAGGAGTCTGGAGCCCTCCGCCCCCTGGAGCGCGTGATTTTAGTGTGCTCACCCGTCACCCAGGTGGACTATAACCGACCTCGTTACCAGAACATAGATCTCATTTCCTGGTTGCTTTCTCTCCAGCCCTACTAGGACATAAAGAAGCCTCTGTGTCCTTGACTGGCCACCCTGGCCTGGGGCTTCCCGGCCTCCCTGCTTTCCCACCGTGAACTTGGCCAAGAAAGGCCATGATCCGCTGTGTCCCTCGGGACTGAGCACCAGTTTCGACTCGAGGTGACAGTTCCACGAGTGTGTGATGCCCTAACCCAGGCCGTGGGGTTTTCACTCCCCCCTCACCCACCGCCCGTGGCTTTTCAGAGGCTCTGCTGGGCAGCCTGCTGTGAGCCTAACGGGTTGTCCCTTACCTGTGACGTGCTGTTTTCCTCTCACTGTCTTTAGGGTTCTCTCCTTTTGTTTTTTAAAGATTTATTGATTGATTGATTTGAAATCAGAGTTACACAGAGAGAGAAGGAGACAGAGAGAGGTCTTCCCTCCGATGGTTCACTCCCCAGCTGGCTGCAACAGCTGGAGCTGCACCAATCCAAAGCCAGGAGCCAGGAGCTTCTGGGGCTCCCACACGGGTGCAGGGGTCCAAGGACTTGGGTCATCTTCTTCTGCTTTCCCAGGTCATAACAGAGAGCTGGATGGGAAGTGGAGCAGCCGGGACTCGAAGCGGCGCCCATATGGGATGCGACACTGCAGGTGGTGGCTTTACCTGCTAAGCCACAGGGCCGGACTCTCTCCTTAACTTTTTTTTTTTGCTTTTTTTGATAGGCAGAGTTAGACAGTGAGAGAGAGGAGAGAGAGAGAGAGAAAGGTCTTCCTTTTCTGTTGGTTCACCCCCCAAATGGCCACTACGGCTGGTGTGCTGCGCTGATCTGAAGCCAGGCGCCAGGTGTTTCCTCCTGGTCTCCCATGCGGGTGCAGGGCCCAAGCACCTGGGCCATCCTCCACTGCACTCCCGGGCCACAGCAGAGAGCTGGCCTGGAAGAGGAGCAACTGGGACAGAACCCAGCGCCCCAACCGGCACTAGAACCCGGGGTGCCGGCGCTGCAGGTGGAGGATTAGCCTAGTGAGCCACGGCGCCGGCCTCTCTCCTTAACTTTTAACAATTTGACTGTAAAATCCCTTGGAAGGTTTTCATATTTGTTTGGTTTTGGCTTTGGCTGAGTCTGGGGTCCTTTAAGCTTTTTGTATGTGTACACCCATCTCTCTTTCAAGACTCGGAAAGTTTTGGAATGTTTTATTCAACAGCTTCTCAATGTCCTTTCCCTTCCTTCAACCTCAGGCATCTCTGAACGTGAATGTGCTTAATGCTCGCTGCCTGTGTCTCTTGCAGGCTTTCTTCGCTCTTTTAAATTCTTCTCTTTCTTTTTCCTGACTGGATGCTTTCAAAAGTCTTGTCCTCGAGACCAGAAATTCTTCTGGTTGAGGCTCTCGATTGTATTTTTTAATTTCATTCGATTAAAGTGTTCAGCTCCAAGATTTCTGATGGATCCTTTTTAATGATTTCTCATTCCCATCATGCATTGCTTTTCTCATTCCTTTGCACTGTCTATCTGTATGCACTTGCATCTCATTGGGTTTCCTTAGGATTATAATTGTGGATTATTTTTCAGTCACTTCGTACTGGATCCCTTTCTAGGAATGACTGGGGCTTTTTTTAGGTGTCTTGTTTCCCTCCTTCTTCATGCGCCCTGTGTCCCTGTTGTGTTCTGCATATCTGGTGTAATAGTTCTATCGAATTCTTCAAGCTTCGCCAAATGCAGGGTGTCAGACGGCTATCTGTTTCGGCTCTGGTTCTAGGTGAGCCTGGTGTAGCAGCTGGGTGATTTCTGTCGCCGTGACTGATGTCAGCAGCGTCTGTCGCTGTGACCGATGTCAGCAGCGTCTGTGGCCGTAACCGATGTCAGCAGCGTCTGTCGCTGTGACCGATGTCAGCAGCATCCGTGGCCGTGACCGATGTTAGCGGTGTCTGCAGCTGTTCGTGGAGGTGGAGGCTTCCAGAGGTGTGTGTCTTCTGGTCCCAGAGAGCTGGGTGTCGATGTACTAGGATCTGTGATGGCCTTAGCCATTTCTGCTGCTGTGGGACACAGAGGGGGCTGTCCCCTTGGCCCATCAGGCAAGCTCGAGTGACGCTTGGGCCTGTGAAACCACTCCAGCTCTGAGACTGTGATGTGGACAGGATCTTCCCCAGGCCCTGCCGGCTGGCTGGGTGACATGGGGACACAGTGCACCAAATGCCCTAGTCCCAGTCCTGAGGAACGCAAAGGAGAGTTTTTCTCAACCCCATGGAGTACATATAGCTCATTCTGGGTCTGTGCACTGGCAGATGTGGCCCTGGGGTGGTGGGATACAGGTAGGGTCTTCCCTGCGTCCCCAGGGAGGGGTGGGCTCTGGGGACTCCGAGGGAAGCAGCACTAACGGTCGTGGTCCTGGAGCTGCAGGCCGGGATGGCACCTCGTCCAGATCCCACAGAGAAGGCAGTGGCTGTGCACTGGCGGCCGTGGGCCCACAGCCGTGCTCCCACAGGGTACGCGCTGCTGTTCCTGGACTGATGGAGCCAACAGTGCCAGGCCCAGAGCTACAGGCTGCTGTGGACTCCGCTCCAGGTCTCACACTTTGTGTGCGGGTGGTGCTGGGGCCCGTGCGCTGGTAGGCGTGGGTCTGAGCAGTGGAACGCCGATGATCCCACCCCCAGGTCCTGTGAGGAGGGCTCGGGGGGCTCTGTGGAATGTGGCTGCAATGGTTCCGGTCTCAGAGATGCAGGACGGGGAGGGGGACATACCCATATCCCGCAGGCTGATCATAGGTTACGCTGGGATCGTGCGCTGGCCTGTGCAGCCTGGACTAGAGAGTTGCAGACAGGACCTTGACCAGACCCTGCATGAGTGTCCCTGGGACCTGTGGAAGCAGCAGTTGCAGTCCCAGAGCTGCAGGGTGCAGTGGGGTCCTTATCCAGGGCCCCTGGTGTCAACCCGTGACTGTGGACAGGCGCTGTGACAGTCCGAGTCCCAGAGCTGCAGGAATCCGTAGGTTCCTAACCCACATCCCGCACGGTGATCACGTGTTGTCCAGGCCTGGAGCAGAGGAACGCAGACAGGGTCTCCCCCAGATCTCCCTGGGGCTGATAGAACCAACAGCCACAGGATGCAGGTGTCCCGGGCAGAGTGCCGACCACACCGGGGCCTGTGGACTGAGAGCTGCCAGTCTGAGGAGGGGACACAGATAGGGCCCTCCAGGTGCCACTGGTGGACTTGAGCTATTCTGGGGACCGTGGCGTCCACAGCCATAGTCCCAGAGCCGCAGGGCACAGACGGGACTGCTCCCGTTCCCCAGGGGTTGTGCCCTGGCCACCCAGCACCCTGCGCTAAGAGACGGAGAAGGAGACGTCCTCGGGTCTGGTTCCCTGGGCTTGTGTCCTGGGCCACAGAGGGAGCAGGGCTCAGGGTCTGTGCCCCGAATCCTGCAGCTGCAGGACGCAGAGGGCCCTGCTCCTCTCTCCATCTCTGGGCTCTTCGGGTAGTGACTGGGCTCTGGCCGTCCCCTGAGACGGAGCGGAGCTCAGCACCGTGGCAGCTCGGGTCCAGGCTCTGCTGGGCAGAGGGGGGCAGAGCAGTCACTCAGGCCCCCGGGCAGCTTTCCCATGAGGGCTGTGGGGCCCTCTGTGTTGGGGCTGAGGCAATGGCGGGGCGTGCCAGGCTGAGCCAGGGCACGGGTGAGCCCCACAGGGTGCTGGCTCCCTCTGTGGCTGCCAGCTGTCCGTGTCTGCGCTGTGCTGAGTTCCCCTCACCTCCTACGCCCGTCTCCCTGAGCGACTTTTCTGGTTCCTCCCTGGCAGGGGCAAGCTCAGGCCCTCTGTGTGCCCTCCCTCGTGCTGGGGTTTCTCCCCAGGTGGGGTGCCAAGGGGAGGGCCCTGATCCAGCCGTGGATTGGGGGCGGTGTCTTTGGGAGGCCGTGAGGATTGGAGAAGGCCTGCGGGGGACCCTGTGGTTGAGCCCTGCTGGCTTTTGTAGGCAGAGGAGAGACACACACACACTCACACACACATGCACACACACGCACACACAAACATACATGCACACACACAATTCACACACATGCTCACACATGCACACATGTGCATGCACACACAAACACACATACATGAACACACATGCACACACACGCACATGCACATGCATTCACACATGCACACACAAACACACATGCATACACACACGCATGCACACACAACTCACACACGCACACAATGCTCACACATGCACACACGTGCATGCACACACATACATGAACACACATGCACACACGTGCATGCACACACATACATGAACACACATGCACACACACACACATGCACACACGCATGCACACACGTGCTCCTTGTCACTCGCGATGCCTTGGGAAGACAAGGACGTCTTAGACCCTGGAACGGCGCAGCCATCAGCCGAAATCGACCCGGGGCCTTTGTAACGCAGCCTGCCTCAGGCGTCGCGTCTCAGTGAGTTAAAGCCGTCACAGAGACCCCAGCCCCAGCCCCTGAATCACCCCCTCCCGCCCTCTCACCTCCGAGCGCAGATCCATTCAAGCCCCTGCTCAGCATCCAGGCACCTTCCCCACGGCAGACAGAGGGAAGATCCTCCCTAGTAGGGGTTTGCACCCTCACCCAGCCCTCACCCAGCCTCCCCCTGTTGGCTTGGGGAGAAAATGTGACAGAAGCAGGGAGGTGGGCTGTCCGGTGCCAGGCGCGGGCTCCAGCTCTGTAACTGGCCTAGCAGCTAAGACCCCGGTGAGCAGGCTCATGTCCCACGCTGCAGTGCCTGGCTGACTTCTGTTTCCATCTCTCTGCTGCAGCCCTAGGGGAGGCAGAGGTCGAGGCTCAAGTAACTGCAGGGTGGAAAAGGCCCCGGGTTGGCAAGGTTGGAGAAGTAGGAAGATGCAGGTGGAAAGTCACCCCCGTGGCGTTACTCAGATGGTCCCCCTTCCCTGGGCAGCCACAGAACTGGTGGGGTACAGAGCACCTGCAGGTAATGGAGTTAGGAGGTTTCGTGGAATGAGGAAGAGCTATGAGTACCACAGGTGATGTACGAGAGAGAAAGAACGAGGTAGCCACAATCGACAGCAATCAAGCGCCCAGTGCTACCTCATTGAACGCTCAGAATGACGTCGAAGGGAGGGACCGGGATCCTCATCGCTCCGAGGAGGCAGCAAGGACTTGGAGGACGTCGAGAGAAGCTCCTTCTCACTTGGCCTCCCCTGGGTCAGAGGTGGAGGAACAGGGAGAGGCATTTCAGGACGTCAGGATGTCCCGACTCTCTTCTGTAGAAAACAGTGGTGCCACGGTGCCAGGGCCCCTTGCTTCTGCAGCTGTGATGGCACTGTACCCGCCGGGGGACAAACGGGAGCACGAAGGGGGTGCAGAGACACGAGGGAGGATGGATGCTGTGTCTGGGTGTAAAGGGAGGGCGAGGGGGTTCAGCAGTGAGCCCTGCATTCGGCACTGCTGGCCTGGGATCGGTCTTACCGGACCTCCCTGGAGGTGGCTGCTGCATCAGCGCCTCCCGGGGGCCAAGTTCAAAGCCTTCCAGGAGCTGGCGGCCCCGCACAGCTCTGCACAGAGAGGCCATCTTGCTGGCAGAGACGCCTCCCAAGGGCTTTGGGTGGTGACACAGAGCTGTCAGCCTTCGTCAGGACGCTGTCAGGTGTCCAGCCATCTTTCTCTGTATGCAGGCTCCTCGATCCCCGGGGGAAAACAGCCCAGCCATCGCTACCATTTACATAATCTATCCTCGGCTGTGCTACATCGACTTCTTAGGAAAATGCTGCCAAGTCTAAATTATTTCTTCTTGACCATTTGCAAAATGAAATTGTATTCCAGGCTTCAGAAGTTTCTAAGTAGATGTGATCTAAGCTGTAAAACACAAAAACCAAAACCAAAAATCCAGCCATCGTTTCTCATCAGCTGCCCGAGGACTGGGCTTGCACAAGGCTGAGTTTCCCTGGGGTGATTGACAGGGGACACTGCGTGAAAGGAGCTGCCAATCAAGCGCTCACCTGCAAACTGTCCCTGGATCCCGGGTATTGTTCTTTCAGAGTCTGCAGTTTGCTGGGCACAAGGAGAGATGGGACGGCCGGATTGGCTGGGGTTGGCCGGGGTTGGCTAGGATTGGCTGGGATTGGCCAGGATTGGCTGGGATTGGCCGGGGTTGGCTGGGATTGGCTGGAGGGATGGTCCCACAATTTAGTTTCTTATTTAGTCCTGAACCAACACAGCATAGAGTTCATGAAACTCAAATGGGCGAAGTAAAATCAATGGTAAAGTGGACCTTTAAATTTTTTTCTTTAAATTTGAAAGTCATAAAGGCAGAGAGACGGGGAGGTAACAAAGAGTTTCCATCTGCTGGTTCATTCTCCAAAAGACCAGGGCTAGGCCAGGCCAAAGCCAGGGGCCTCCCATGTGGGTGACCTGAGCCACCACTGCTGCCCCCTAAGTGCGTGAGCAGGAAGCTGGATCAGAAGTGGAGCAGCCAGGACCCAAACTGTCACTCCCAGGTGGGGTCTGAGTGTTCCAAGTGTTGCTTAACCCCCTGCGCCACACACCTGCACCTAGGAGACAACCCTTCCAAATGAGCTGCCCAAGAATCACTTCTGAGCAATTAGGAACATTTAAATATCAAGCTAGCATTGAACTGCACAAAGGAATTATTGTTAATTATGTTAGGTGTCAATAGCAATGTAATTATGTAAGAAAATGCTCATTTAAATTTTTTTTGACCATTTATCTTGGGGGGGGGGGGAGCCAACACTCCCACTCACTGACCGGCTCCTCAAATGTCTGCAATGGCTGGGGCTAGGCCAGGTGTGGAAGCCTGGAGCCAGGAACTCAACCCAGGTCTCCCGCGTGATGGCAGGGACCCGGTCACCTGAGCCATCACCTGCGGTCTCCAGGGTCTGCATTCGCAGCAGACTGGAGTCAGGAGTTGGAGCCGGAATTCGAACCCAGGCCCTCTGATGCGGATGCCAGTGTCTTAACCTCCAGATGACGCCCAGGTTTAAGAGAAATGTGTCCTGGAGAGGGTAAGGCTGATGTCTGGAACTGGCTTTAAATTATTTCAGAAGGAAGAAACGGAGGGAGGGTGGGGTAGAGAGAAAGGAATAAAGAAAGGATTGTGCAGTTTTTGATATTGTCTTAATCTGGGTGATGGGGACATGGGGTCAGTGTTCCACCTTCGTCATCATACAAGCAAGCAGGCCTGCAGGGTTCCTAAGCTACACCAATAAAACTCTGGGTTTGGAGAGTGAGGGAGGCGGGGAGCAGCCAGGCGAGACCAAGGCGGAGCAAAAACATCTCAGACGCGAAGGGACTGTTTGGTTTCCCGGGAAAAGCTTTGCCCGGAAGTAGATACGTTTCGTGCATCAAAGGAAAATCTTACAAGGGAGTGGGTGCCTGTTCTTGCAGCGATGAAAAATTATGTCACCTTTAAGCAGACATCTGATGGTGGGAGGGGAGAACGCAGCACGTCGTAAACCGAATAATAAACTGGATAAAGAACTGAAAAGGGGGCGGGTGCCATGGCCTAGCAGGACAAGCCGCCGTCCGGGGGCGCCAGCATCCCACCCGGGAGCCAGCTGAGTCCCTGCTGCTCCACCTCCGACCCCGCAATGCGCCTGGAAAAGCAGCGAGAACGGCCCATGTCCTTGGGACCCTGCACCCACGTGGGAGACCCGGATGAGGCTCCTGGCTTCAGGCTGGTCCAGCTGTGGCCATTGCTGCCGTTTATGGAGTGAACAAACACACAGAAGGTCTCTCCCTGAGTGTCTCTCCCTGTCTCTCTGTAATTCTGATTTTCAAATAAATAATAAATCTAAAAAAAAGAATGAAGAAAAAAACAACACTTCGGCCAGCTGAGTGAAAGACTCAGAGCGTTCTGTGCTGTGCTGGTTGAGGCTTAGCAACAGGCAGACCAGAAAAACGTACACCGTGAGCATAGCTTCACCCACAGTGTGCTTTGTACACAGGCTCTGCACCGAGTGTTTGCTAACAGCTCTCCCGGTGAATCATGGCTGGGCGTAGTTTTGACCCGAATGTGGGTGGGTGTTTTTACTGGTGATAACAAACAGGGAGAGAGTAAATCGATGAGGACGATGAACTTCAGGTGTCACCAGCTTGTCCTCGACGTGAGTGGCCTCTCTGCTGAGCCAGTGAAATGCCGGGAGCACGCACGCCGGGTTCCCTGGGCTGAGACGGCTGCAGGCGTGACGGGCCTTCCTGTTTAATCGGTTTTGCTTCCGTGTCCTCTGTCTCTTAGGCCTGAGCCAGCAATCAAACAGCTAATCCAGCCCTGACTTCTAGCTCCTGCCAGTGTCCATGCTGCCAGCGCTCCCACCACGGCCACTGCGACGTGCCCGGACGCCCACTTGGGGGCAGAGCCACAGAGGCCACCGTCAGATCTCACAGCCGCGTGGCCGAGGTGAGCAGCCCCAAGAGCATGGAGAAGGGTGAGTGTGGGGAAAGTCAGGAGTCAGGGGTTGTACATGGTTTCGTCTCTGCTCCCAGTAACTGCACTGTGAGTTTGTATCACTCATTTCTTTAAAAAAAAACTTTTAATAAATATAAATTTCAGAAGTACAACTTTTGCATTATAGCGGCTTTTCCCCCCATAACCTCCCTCCCACCCGCAACCATCCCATCTCCTACTCCCTCTCCCATCCCATTCTTCATCAAGATTCACTTTCTTTTTTTTTTTAAGTTTTATTTATTTATTTATTATTTTTTGACAGGCAGAGTTAGAAGAGAGAGACAGAGAGAAAGGTCTTCCTTTTTCCGTTGGTTCACCCCCACAAATGGCCCCTATGGAATCCAGGAGCCAGGTGCTTCCTCCTGGTCTCCCATGTGGGTGCAAGGCCCATGACCTGGGCCATCCTCTACTGCACTCCCGGACCACAGCAGAGAGATGGACTGGAAGAGGAGCAACCGGAACAGAACTGGTGCCCCGACTGGGACTAGAACGCGGGATGCCAGTGCCGAAGGCGCAGGATTAGCCTAGTGAGCTGCAGCGCCAGCCAAGATTCATTTTCAATTATCTTTATATACAGAAGATCAACTTAGTATATATTAAGTAAAGATTTCAAGTTTGCACCCACACAGATACACAAAGTATAAAGTACTGTTTGAGTACTAGTTATACCGTTAATTCACATAGTACAACACATTAAGGACAGAGATCCTACATGTGGAGTAAGTGCACAGTGACTCCCATTGTTGAATAATCGACACTCTTATTTATGGCGTCAGTAATCACCCGAGGCTCTTGTCATGAGCTGCCAAAGCTGTGGAAGCCTTTTGAGTTCACAAACTCCTACCTTATTTAGACAAGGCCATTGTCAAAGTGGAAGTTCTTTCCCCTCTTCAGAGAAAGGTACCTCCTTCTTTGATGGTCCGTTCTTTCTGCTGGGATCTCACTCATAGAGATCTTTCATTTAGGTCATTTTTTTGCCACAGTCTTGGCTTTCCATGCCTGAAAAACTCTCATGGGCTTTTTAGCTGGATCTGAATGCCTTAAGGGCTGATTCTGAGGCCAGAGTGCTGTTTAGGACATCTGCCAATGTATGAGCCTGCCATGTGTCTCGCTTCCCATGATGAATCATTCTCTCCTTTTTAATTCTATCAGTTAGTAGTGATCTCTTTGACACTTAATCCTATCTTTATGATCGATTATGAACTTAAACCAATCACTTTGACTAATAAGATGGCATCGGTACATGCCACCTTGATGGGACTTGGAATCCCCTGGCACGTTTCAAGCTCTACCATTAAGGGTATGTCCGAGTGAGCATCTGCCGAACTGTACATATCCTCCCTCTCTTATTCCCACTCTTATATAAAGCAGGGTTAAATTTAAACACCTAAGAATAATTGTATCACTCATTTCTTAATAGTGCCTACGTTTAACAACCAGCTTGCAAAATCCCACAAAACCCAACAACTGGCTCCAGTGTGGATGACTCTGTGGCTAAAGGAGGGGAGAACAGATGAAGATACCAGTCCACCGTGTGTCAGGGTCAAGGTCAGGTCTGGAAGTCTGGGGGGTGCATGTTAACAGAGAGCCGGGAGGCACACAGAGCAGAGGGGTTTCTACATCAGCCCAGCAGGATTTGGGGAGGAGAATCCATGCCCCTTTTGCCGCAGGGAGACCCCAGACCACCACTCTGGGATGTCCCAGGCTCCCCTTGGTTGTGAGGGTGGTGGGAAGTTCTGTGCACCCTGGAGGAGGCCACTCAGGGACCACCAGAGTCTGACCTGGGGGCTCTGCAGAGGCACAGGCAGGGAGCGCTGAAATGGCTCTGGAGACAGACTCATGGCACCAAACACCTGAGCTAAAAGTGGTGGGAATCACCATCAGACCCAGGGGAGACCCTGGGGGAGAGTGGAGATGGTGCCCGGCCAGCAGAGGGAGCCACTGGGGTCAACACGCTGAGAACAGACACACATGTGCCTGCCAGGGGGCTGAGCAGCAGTGCATGGCAAGACACCGAGAGAAAGAACAGCACTGGCCACCAGACCATGCACGCCAGGGTCGCCTTTGCCTTGATGCACGGTGGCCGTTACGTCCCCCGCGCTCAGAAGTTCCCGTGGCCCGGAGCAGGAGGGGCGCAGTTTGGAGCCGTCGGGAGCTAACCCGAGGGGCTGTCTGGGTTATAGGGTCAAGGCATTTATTGGACTAGATGAGCGTGCAGCTCCCCTCGGCTGCTGGCTCTCACGGAGCAGGAAACCAGCGAAAGGAACCTGCCTTCCGCATTTCCCTGCTCTGGTACCGGTCAGCGTGCAACCCAGGGCAGGATCTTCACTGAGGACCTGCAAATGGAAGGTGGCTTTTCCCCCTGTCTCCATCTCTCCCTCTCTCTGTCACTGCCTTCCAAATAAATAAATCTCTTTATAAAAAAAGATTGATTCATGTGAAAGGCAGAAATACAGAAAGAGAAGGGAGAGAGAGGTCTTCCATCCACTGGTTCACTCCCCAAATGGCCACAACAGCCACGGCTGGGCCAGGCTGAAGCCAGGAGCCAGGAGCTTCATCCAGATCTCCCACGTGGTACAGGGGCCCAAGCACTTGGACCGTCCCTCACTGCCTTCCCAAACCCATTAGCAGAGAGCTGGATCACAAGTGGAGCAGACAGAACTCAAACTGGTGTCTGTATGGGATGCCAGCCCTGCAGGTGGAGGCTTAACCTTCTACCCCACAACAATGGCCCTAATAAATCTCTTTTTTTTGTTGACAGGCAGAGTGGACAGTGAGAGAGAGAGAGAGAGAGAGAGAGAGAGAGAGACAGAGAGAAAGGTCTTCCTTTGCCGTTGGTTCACCCTCCAATGGCCGCCACGGCTGGTGCGCTGTGGCCAGCGTACCGCACTGATCCTATGGCAGGAACCAGGTGCTTCTCCTGGTCTCCCATGGGGTGCAGGGCCCAAGCACTCGGGCCATCCTCCACTGCACTCCCGGGCCACAGCAGAGAGCTGGCCTGGAAGAGGGGCAACCGGGACAGAATCTGGTGCCCCGACCGGGACTAGAACCCGGTGCGCCGGCGCCGCAAGGCAGCGGATTAGCCTGTTGAGCCACAGCGCTGGCCATAAATCTCTTTTTTAAAAAAAGAAGTCACATTTGATTGGGCTTGGGCATTAACTCATGATGGGGAGGACAGCCTGGGAGGACCTGCCTGGCTGCAAGGAGCTCCAGCTGGGCCAGGGAGGGAGGACCGAGCTCAGTCTGAGGAAAACAGAGGGTGGCCAGGAAATCGGGAGCCACAGGTGAGAGGATCTTTTCCAAGACACAAGAGGGGCCTTCAGACAATTCACAGAAAAAGTGGAATTAAAAGATGAATTTATTTTGATGCAAAAGAATTTGAAATGCATGCAAAAATACGCATTTTCTGTGACTGCTTTGAAGACGCCTTGTCCCTCTGACACGGGCTGCATATGTGGAAAATAGAGCTCTGTGCATCCATGAAAAAGAAACCCAACAGAACGTCGGAAAAGACAGGACGGCGTACTTCCCCAGAGTTATCCAGTGGCCGAGGTGTGCGTGCAGGGCACTCCATTAAACCACAAGGACGCGCCGCGGCACACCCGCCAAATGACTAAAACGAGCAGGCGGGGGGCCCAGCGCTGGTGAGGACTTGCTGTGTCACGCACCGATCATAGTGTCTCGGACACTGCACGTCCACGGCTGCACCCTGCGACCCAGCAGTTCCTCCATCAGCTGGCATCCAGCAGGAGCACGTGTGAGTCAGGCACGGGGGAGCAGTCCCAGCAGCCGTGTTCCTGCTGGGGGAGAACTGGAACCATCCAGGAGTCCATTGAGAGAAGGAAGGACAAGTACCATGGGACCCACCCAGCGATAGAAACGGACAAATCAAAGCTCTAAGCAGCGCAACACCATAAACACGGCTAGACGATACGATAGTGAATGATAGAAGCCAAGCGCTGAAGAGAGGGGCAGAATGATCCTATTCCCAGAATGTCCTGCCCTGCACTTGACCGTGGATAGCTGGAGTCACCCATGTGACCTGTTCCCCTCCCCAGCCTGCCGAGCCAGAGGGCTTTGGCAGGTGTCAGAGCTGGGAGAGGAAAGAGGTGCGTGGAAGATCTCCCTGGCCGTCCCTCCCTGGGGAGAAAATCAGGTGTTCTTGTCCACAGAGGGCTGTGCCCAGCGTTCCAGCCTGGGGTAGGGTCACACTGGTCCCCCACATTCAGGATTAGTGTGGCGAGCGGCTGCCTAGGACTGGTTTGTGTGTGAGTTCTGGGCGGAAGCCCTCAGGAGGGAGGCCAAGAGTTGCCACGTGACCAGCACCACGTCACCTCCTCGTCGTGGGCCCCTGGGTGAGAGGCAGAGCGGCCCCTCCACCTGGGGTGGACGTGCAGCACAAAAGATGCAAGTCTTTGTTGCTTTAAGCCCTGGGTTTTCACTGCAGCCCAACCCAGGCCACTCGAATGCTGCACCTGCCCTCCGCGAAGACGCAAATGAAGACCAAGTAGTCATCCCGGAGTTCTGCGCCCTCGGCCTGTTGGCTTCAACAAGTAGGCTTTCCAGAAGGTTCTGCCAGTGCCCGCCCCCAGCTCTGGGTACCTGGATTGGCATCACCATGACAGACCAGCGTCTTGTGCTTGTGTTCAGCCAGGACCTGAGGCGTGGATTTGGAAGATCAGTGTAGTCTGGGATCGTCCGTGCTGCTAAGACTGTTACAGATGTCACCCAACCGTGTTCGGAGCCCAACTCCATGGTGAAGCTGTGTCGTGATGACCCATGACGGCAGTGCCAATATTCAAGAGATCCAAGTGCGGCGTCCAGCCAGGCCCACGGTGGACATTAGCCAGGCCCAGGATGAAGAGGTGGGAGACGGCACCACATTAGAAGCTGTTTTTGCTGGGACGCGCTGTCTGCAGCTGAGCAGTTCCCACAGCGGTGGAGATTCGCGCTTCCAAGGGAGTTGGATGCTGCAACCAATGTCCTATAGAAATTGGTGTTCCTGTGGACATCAACAGCCACAGCATGAGGCTGAACACCACCGGCAGCTCCATCACCGCCCACGCAGTCTGCTGGCGAGCCTCGGGTGCTGCTCAGAAGGAGCAGGTGGAGGAGAGGGGTCGGGAGGAGCCCGACACGGAGACATGTGCGAGGGTGGAAAAGACGCATGTGGGTGTCCCTGAAGACTGGGCATCTCACGCGGAGTCACCAGTAACAAGGATGTGACCCACTGTGGGTGTGGTGCTCTGTCGGGAACCCCTGTGGCTCTGCTGGAAGACGAGGGAGGGAGCCAGGCTGAGGCTGAGTAAGACCCCCGGGGTTCTCCAGGCGGAAGAAGAGCCACTCTATGCGGGCTTCGTCCAACCGGAGCCCAACGCAGCCATTGCCCAGAAGGGCATCTCAGGGTGGGCTGAGCACAGCCAATACCACGGCCATTTGCAGAGTGCAGGGGACAGACCATGCCTGCATTGCCACAGCCGGTGGGGCCTGGCGGGCTGGCCCACCGGGGGAGCCGAGACAGGAATGTGCTGGCCTGCTGGAAACCGAGGGAACCTGGGATGAGCACTGTGTGTCCATCACTGATGCCAAGACCCCAAGGCCTGCACCTGCTCTCGGGGGGAGGTGGGGGGGCATCTCTGGGAAGCAGAACACAGCCTCCCAGATGCCCTGCGTGTGTCCAGCTGGGTCCTCCTGCACCCTCTGCCTCTGTCACGGTCATGGCCCACGCTTTGAGACAAAAACACAAGTGGAGTGGAACCATGGCCCCACAGGGCTACTGCCCAGGCCCTAGGGGTCACCCCTCATAGCCTAACCCGCAAACGGAGTCTCCTTACCTCCCTCCAGGTCACGCACACCCAGGACAACCGTGAGGTCTGGGGCATAAATGGCCAGGTGGGGACTTTGGTGGACACAGAAGAAGTGGGCGTAGGGGAGCCACTGGCTGCGGAACTGCAAATGGACGTGACAGGAGTGGAGACAGCAGCTCAGCCACTGTGGGCTGATGACGGCGTCCACAAGAAGAAGGACAATGCCCAGGTGGCCAGGCGGGGCTCCCGGCGTGGGCTGACAGAGAGCAGTGGACCCAGCGAGTCTCCCCGTCTCCGGAGCCAGGGCCTGGCACACCTCCTCTGTTTGGAAGGGATAGAGCTGAGGGGCAGCCCCTGTCGCTTTCTGTCCTAGCTCAGTTTGCAAAAGGCACCGGCATGTCATCTCGCTGCTGCCGACTTTCCATTGAACTCTGTCTGCTGACTCAGTCGGAGTCAGAGTCATCTGGGTTAAAGACAGCCACCACAAACAGACTATGGTGCACCGGGACTTACGGCTGGCCCCTTCAGGAGATAGGAGCCACTGCTCGGTACTCACCCAACATCACAGTCAATCTACTCTCCTCCCCAGGCTGGTTTTGAAACAGTGCAGGGGCTGGTGCTGTGGCAAAGTGGGTAAGCCACTGCCTGCAGAGCTGGCATCCCACATGGGCACCAGTTCAAGTCCTGGCTGCTCCACTTCCGATCCAGCTCTCTGCTGTGGCCTGGGAAAGCAGTAGAAGATGGCCCAAGTCATTGGGCCCCTGCACCCGTGAGGGAGACCTGGAAGAAGCTCCTGGCTCCTGGCTTCAGATCGGTGAAGTTCCAGCCATTGTGGCCAATTGGGGAGTGAACCAGTGGATGGAAGACCTCTCTTTCTCTCTCTCTCTGCCTCTCCTCTCTCCGTGTAACTCTGACTTCCAAATAAATAAATAAATTCTTAAAAATAGCAAAAAAAAAAATAGAAAAGAAACAGCGCAGACCAATACATTAGCCACACCTGCCCCGTGACATACGGAGCCCTGGCCAAGCAGGACCCTCCATTCTGGTAGCCGCCATGCCTGACGCCCAGCTGGGGGCCCGCCACAGCCCCCAGAGGCTTTGCAATGTGATCAGAGACCACACCAGGGCTGCACCCCGATTTTCCACAGGTGCAATGCCAGCCAACTTCCCTATGGACCCACAGATGGGAGGGAAGGTGGCAGACACGGAGTGGAAGGGAAGCTCTCCGTGGTCCGTGACCAGGCCCACAGCCCCAGACTTGCATGGGGACTCTGCTGCTGGGAGCGGGGCAGACAGGGCTGGGCCATGCTCCTCCCGGCTAGCGACAGCTCTCGCACCCAGACAGCTTCCACGTGACAGGGGAGCGCAGCTTCTCTCCAGCTGGCTCAGTGCTTGGTCACGTGACCAATTTTGCTGGCCAATAGGAACTTAGCCGACAGGGCGCTAACAGAGGCCTTGTGGCTACCTGCATGGTAGCCAAAGTGGCTGTGCTTTTACCAAAAGGGCTGGGCATCTACCCCACCCCCCAGCCACTGTTCTCAGGTGAAGGAAGGGATTTGGGGAGCACCCTGCGGTCACAGCCTGCGGTCGAGCCCAGCCAAGCCCGGCTGCACCCAGCTGAGCCACGGGGGCACGTGAACCGTGATTTCAGTGTTTGCTTTGCAAACAAAGCAAGAAAGCCAACCCAGAGCGGAAGTCGCGACGACCCTCAGTCACCAGGCCTGAGTCGGGCTCCTTCTTGCGCACTGTGGCTCCGAGCCTTGTGCCCCTGGCGCCCGGGCGCCGCACGGAGGGGGCACTGGCGCCTCGGGCCACACTGCTGCTGTCACAGCCTGTCTCACCATAGCACTGCTCCAGCCCGTGAACTCGAGGGCTGGAGGAGAACTCGCCTCTCCTGCTCAGCGAATCCGCCGGCAGGAGGTGCACCCTAGATTCATTCCCTGAAGGGCCCGCCGCCCCTGCCGGCTGCTCCCCGCTCCAGGCCCCATTGGCTCAGTGTTGGCCCTGCTGTCCTCGAGGCTCAGAGCAGAAGCAGCCGGTCCCGGAGCGGGCTCCCTCCGTGGGCTCCCTCCGTGGCTCCATCACGTCAGGAATCTCCTCCTAGTGGCCGGGTCAGCCCCTTCCCCTGCTCGGCTGCTGCAGACGGAGGCCTCTGGTGAGGACTTCCTGGGTCATGCACCTGATCCCCCACCCTCTCTTCAGTGTGGGTTTTCATACGGCTGCATTTGTGAGCAAAATCTGTCTCGTGGGCAAAGCCATGATCAGATTTTGCAAGAGAACGGGGAGCAGCCGGGTAAGGGCTGAGAAAGTTCCCCATGGGCTTTGATGAGCTCGGACAAGGGGTCGTGGAAAATCCTGAAACCTCTCCTGGTGCAAATGCCCACCGGGGGTGACACCAGGGGAGACGAAGCAAACCGCTGCCTGCGAGGCCTGGGCACCCAGGTCCTGTGGCTACGCGTGGTAGAAGCCATGGAGACGCTCTCCGGCTTGTCTAGCCCGCTGTGGCCCGGCTGGGCCTGGGTAAGTTAGGTCAAGGGCAGTCCTCACCTGTTAGCGGCCAGCACTGTTCCTGGGACTCCACCAAGGTCGAAGGCCTGGGTTCCCGGCAGCATCGAGGCTCAGAGCCGCTCTCCCCAGCTCCGAGAAGCCAATGTTTCCCCGCTGCCTCTCCATCTTCTCCCCCCCCCCCCAACCCCAGCCAGGCCCAGATGCACCCAGAGCAACATCGCTGATTGGCCTTCCTCTGCGAATGCAGACTTGAGCTGTGCCCAGAGCCACAGCCTGGCTCCCTGACCCCAGGGCTCCCAGCGGAAGCTGCAGCACAGGTGCACTGGGAAGACGCCGGCCTCCCGGGCTTCCCAAGGCCTCCAGAAGTCAGGCCCTGCCTGCCGTGCTGAGCCCAGGGCAGTAGGGACAGAGAGGAGCTTCCCGCCAAGGAGGGGCTGGGTGCCCACACAGCTGCCCTCCTCCCAGCCTCAACTGCTGAGCCCTGGGTGCCTGTGGGGCTGAGGGGACGGCCACTGTCCTTCTGTGTCCTCTCTCCCCATTGCACAGACCAGAGGAGTAGACACTGGCCTCTGTCCTCGGTTCATGCACGTTCCCTCTGTTCTGGGTTGAATGGGACCCTTCCACCCTGAATCCTGCCTTCCTGGACCTTCAGAACATGGCTTCTTTGAAAACAGGTCATTGTTGGATGCAGTTTTTAAGATGAGGCTGTAATGGTGCAGGAACTGGTGTCTGGACGGGAAGAGGAGACACAGGAAGGAACACTGGAGACACGGCCAAGGCAGGGGCGGGTGGGCAGCCACAGCCAGGGGACAGCCTGGCTCTGCTCGCCTCTGGCCTCCGATCTGTGGGAGAATCCATTCCTGCTGTTCTGGGGCTTTGTTGCAGGGGCCCTAGGAGACTCGGGCACACGTCTGAATGGCTTGAGAGTCTAAACCCTTGTCAGGGAGACGCTGGAAAGCCTGAGAAGGCAGGCACCTGCCCAGCTGGATCCCAGAAGCGCGGTGGAGTTGGTCCCCGGAAGACAGGCACCGCGTTCCGGAGGGACAGATCCGTCTGTCCGTGCTGGAACCGGCCAAGTTCACAGACACACCTGCGCGTGCGAGTGCTTCCATCGCAAGGCTGAGCCCAGAGAAGCGCAGCCGTCCCGGGGTGGACTGCGCTGCACTTGTTTGCTGGCAACTGAGTGTGCAGGGCAGATCCCCCGGACCCCAGATTCCACCTCGACGGCACAGAGGTGGAAGCCACGACGAGCTGACTCCTGGCGAGTTGGATTCAACGAGACGCTCAGCCGAGCTCTTGGCCCGGGGCCAGCCTGGAAGCAGCAGCAGCAGCAGTTTTCTTCACCGTGGTCACTGAGCGACCACCAGATGTTAACCGTGCCACTGGCAATGACAGAGACACGGGCACACATGTGTGCACGAGCAACCTGTGTCAAGAATGCAGCATTTGGTCAAAGTGGCTGCTGAGTCAATAAAGAAAGGAGGAACGGGTCAAACGTTTGGAGGGAGAGCAGCTGTGCTCCAGGCTGGTGTTCAGCGGTGCTGTGGTGCAGCGGGCTCGGCTGCCTCCTGTGGCGCCGGCATCCCGAATTGAAGCGCTGGTTCAAGTCCCGGGTGCTCCACTTCTGATCCTGCTCCCTGCCTATGCACCTGGGAGAGCAGCAGAAGACGGCCCATGAGCTTGGGCCCCGGCACCCACGTGGGAGACCCATGGAAGCTCCTGGCTCCTGGCTATGGCTCGCCCAGCCCTGGCTCTTGTGACCATCTGAAGAATGAACCAGCAATGAACTGATGGAAGATCTCTCTCTCTCTCTCTCTCTCTCTGCCCCCACCCCCCTCTCTCTGTAACTCTTTCAAATAAATTAATTAAGAAAAGGAAGACGCACAATTTTAACGACCACAGGTTTAACAGCTCTGAGAAAAGACGCCGTCCCCGCGGCTGTGAACACGAAGAGAAGCTGCCTTGTTTGTGGTTCTTTAAACTGGACACCCCCACACTCGGAGCTAAGCCAGCTCTCGTGTTGCTGGGTGAGGCACAAGATGGTTCAGATGTTATGAAAAACAAAATGACGCCATACCCCGAGAATCTTAAAAACGATCACACTGTTGACCCTGGAGTTCATTTTTAGGAAACTTTCCAAAACAACATAAATACTTGCAAACAGGCACTAAAAATATCCGGATTCTTCTACGTACCACGAGGAAGACGGGGTCTGTAGCTGCACGTGGCAGCGAGCAGGCCCAGGCTTCCTATGCCGAGAGCGGCTGTGCTGGGGCATGGAGCCCGCACCTCCCTTCAGCGTGGGGGCAGTGCAGCTGGCAGCCTCGGCCCTAGGCAAAGTCAGGGTCAGTGCCAGTCTCTGGCTGGGGCCAGGCTCCTCCCTGGTGGGGGCGGTGCCTGTCTGCCCGGCCGTCTGCTCGGGGTGCTGGGCTGCGCACCCCTGTATCAGATCTGCACCGCTGCAGAGCCCAGCCCGGCCACTGTTGGGGGCTAGGTGTCAGCTCTGCCCTCAGTCCTGTTCTCTTCCTTTGTGTCTTCCATGTGTTGTCCACGTCCGAGGGGTTGTGGGCGGGAGAACCCCTCCAGGCTTGGCCAGACCTCCCTGGGCCGTGGACTCTTCCCAGTGGCCCTCGGTCCTGCTCGCTCTCCTTCCCCGCGTCACCGCCGGGCGAGGCCGTGGTTGTCCCCTGCCGCTGCTCCCTGCCGCTGTCCTCCTGGGAGCTCCTCGGAGGCACTGGAGCCTCCCATTCCCACCCAGTGTGGGAGCTGGGCCCGGGTCGGTTGGCCGAGATGGTGTCAGGGTCACATCGTGGCCGGGAGTGAAGGCTCTCTCTGACTAACCCCATAGTTACTCTGTCTAATCCCATAGTCATAGTTCTCTCTGTCTAGTCCCATTTGTCTCCCCTAACGCCCTCAGGAAGCCAGAACTGAATCCAAGTAGGGCAGGAGCCCAACCCGTTGAGCCATCGCCTCTGCCTCCCGGGTCCGCACTAGCAGGAATCTGGTGTCGGGAGCCAGCGGCAGGACTGACCCGGGTGCGCCCACGTGGGACACGGCATCCTGGCCGCCTGCTCCTCTCTCATCTCCCCCCAATAGTTCCCCTGATTTCCTAGCTCCAGCTCAGCACGTGTCTCTCGGAGGACCCAGCCCACACATTGGGCAAAAATGAATGAGGAAATAAGCGAATGTGTGCATGCCTCAGGGTGCTGACCGTGGTCGTCTGAGGAATTCTTTCAAAGCAACAAGGTCAAATGTTCTGTGATGGGGGAAAACCCAGTAAACTTGCTGGAAAAAAAAAAAAAAAACACTAGGTGAGATGTATGAGTACCTGCTATGTGTCAGGCATTTGACCAAGGTGTGTATCGGCCTGTTTAATTGTTTTGTCCATGCACAGCAGTTTTTACCACTCCCATTCAACATATCGTAAGGCAAGAGCGTAGGAAGCTTGACTAATTTAGATCCTAGAACTACAGAGTGGGCCGGCGTCGTGGCTCACTAGGCTAATCCTCCGCCTGCGGCGCCGGCACCCGGGTTCTAGTCCCGGTTGGGGCACTGGTTCTGTCCCGGTTGCCCCTCTTCCAGGCCAGTCCTCTGCTGTGGCCCGGGAGTGCAGTGGAGGATGGCCCAAGTGCTTGGGCCCTGCACCCCATGGGAGACCAGGAGAAACACCTGGCTCTTAGCTTTGGATCAGTGCAACACTGGCTGTAGCGGCCATTTGGGGAATGAAGCAACGGAAGGAAGACCTTTCTTTCTGTCTCTCTCTCACTGTCTAACTGCCTTTTTAAAAAAAAAAAAAAAGAACTACAGAGTGGATTTAGGTGCACCTGACTTTTTCTTTTATTATTTTTATTTATTTATCGTCATTTCATTTGAAAGGCAGAGAGACAAACAGAGATCTTTCCTCTGCTGGTTCATTCCCCAAGTACCTGCAATAGCCAGGGCTGGGGCAGGTCAGGGCCAGGAGCCGAGAACTTGACCCAGGCTCCCTCGTGGGTGGCAGGGACCAGCTCCTTGAGTCGCCTGCTGCCCCCACCTCCCCCCATACACATCAGCAGGACGCTGGAATCAAAACAGGAGCGGGGACTGGATACGGGATGCAGGATCCCGGTCAGCACTGCCTCACCAAACATCTGTCCCTACCTGAGGTTTTTTTTTTTTTTTTTTTTACTTATTTACTTTTACTTATTTGAGAGGCAGAGTTACAGAGAGAGAGGGAGAGAGAGAGAAAGAATCTTCCATATGCTGGTTCATTCCCTGAATGGCTGCAATGGCCAGAGCTGCACCGATATGAAGCCAGGAGCCAGGAGCTTCTTCTGGGTCTCCCACATGGGTGCAGGGGCCCAGGGACTTGGGCCATTTTCTGCTGCTTTCCCAGGCCATAGCAGGGAGCTGGATGAGAAGTGGAGCAGCGGGGACTTGAACTGGTGCCCACATGGGTTGCTGGCACTGCAGGCAGAGGCTTAACCTCCTACACCACAGTGCTGCTGCTCTCCCTCCCCACGCCCCGACTTCTGAGCTAACTTCTCCCAGCACTATGCTCACCAACGTGTGGCACACACACCACCATCACCATCATGGGCACGGGCGATTTAGTTCAGAATTGGCAAAGGCTTTTTATAGAGGGTCAGATAGTAAGTGTTTAAGGGTTCGTACTCCACAGGTGGCCTCTGTCATCGTCTTCGTCCGTTCTCTGCTGTGACAGAAGACTCTCGGAGAGTAGGAAATGTATAGAGAAACGGGCTTTACCGGTCCCACAGTTCTGGGGGTCTGAAAGCAAGGGGCTGGCATCTGCTCAGCCTCTGGTGAGGGCCACCTGCTGCTCCACGTGTGGCAGAGGAGCGGAAGGGAAGCTGGTCTGAAAACAGGGAGGAGACAGAGGAGCGGACGCCCAGAGAAAGCCACTCTCAAAACCTCTCAGCCACGCTCAGGGCGTCTTGCTGACCCCTTACGGGCTCCCACCACCTCACAGGGTCGCTCCACTGGCACCCAAACTGTAGCCTGAGTTTGGTGGGGACAGAACACATCCACACCATAGCGTCTCTCCTCCTCCTCCTCCTCTTCCTTGTCTTTAAATTCTTAGCTCAAGGACTCTGCAGAACAAGGCTGGGGCCCAGCTGGGGCCTGAGCAATGGTTTGCAAGCCCCTGATTTAGTTTGCTGTTTCCATAAATAGACTTTGTGAATGAATTCTATTTATTTTCTTATTTAGCCTTTATCCTAAGCAGTGATATCTATGAAGTATGTTTTTAATATACACCCAAATAAATGTGTGCCTGTTCATACAAAATATTAGTTGTGAGTGAGCCCCTGGGCCCTGCCAGTGCTCTGCCGGCTGATGGGTGTGAGTGGACCCCAGCAGGGTGGGCACACGCTAGACCCGGGAAACGCCTGAGTCTCGTGTCTTGGTAGAAAATCTTAGTGGGGGAGGGGGCGGAGCCTCCCTTGGTTGTAGGTTGTAGGCAGCGTCTGGCCTTGAGGACCTGGCTTGAATGTCAAGCAGTCAGCCTAGCTCCATCAGCAGATGAGTGATGGGGGCAGGCATGTGAGTGCACCATCAGCAGCAACACGTTTGCACATACACACACACGCACATGCACGCACACTGCCGTGTATAACAACCTGTGTGACACCCAGACATAGCGTGGCCAGCTGCTGAGGACGGGTGCAGGAGCCCAGACATCTGTGCTTTGGTCCCTGGTGATAGGTGTCTGAGTTGGTGACTCCGTTCCCGTAGGAAGCGATGGTCTGGGATGATACGGGGGTGAGGCCCTGCCCGAGCGTGCAAAGGGCTCTTGCTTCATACGTGTGAGCTGAGACACAGGTGCACATAACAGAATGTGGCTTTCGGAGCCAGGAGCTGGGCGCTGGGTGTGTGTGTGCATGTCTATGAATCCTTTGAACACAGACACTGGCCTGTGTGTCCTGGGAGGCGGTGGGAATGGTCCAAGCAGGTGGGCCCCTGCCACCCACGCGGGAGAACTGGGTGAGTTCTGAGCTCCTGACTGGGGCCCGGCCCAGCCCTGGCTGTGGCGGGCATTTGGGGAGTGAACCAGCGGTTGGAAGGTCTCTCTGTCTGTCTCTCTGACTTTCAAGGAGAGCATTTTGACTTCATGGGAAGGTCGTGGGCTTAGAGCCTGGATGTGGATCAAAGGCGAATCATCCAGTGGTGAATTTTTACCCAGTGACCTTGAGCAAGGTCCTTGCTGATGAGTGTCTTCATCCGTCCAACGGGCTGCAGGCCACCTGCCTCAAGGTGGAGGAGTGGAGGATCAAAGACAATCTTGGAATGACTAAATAGGAGACGGGTGGGGGACAGCATGGTGGCGTGGCAAGTAAAGCTGCCGCCTGCTGTGCCGGCATCCCATATGGGCGCTGGTTCGAGTCCTGGCTGCTGCTCTTCCAATCCAGCTCTCTGTTATGGCCCGGGAAGGCAGTAGAAGATGGCCCAAGTGCTTGGGCCCCTGCACCTGCCTGGGAGACCAGGAAGAAGCTCCTGGCTCCTGGCTTGGGATCAGCGTGGCTCTGGCTGTTGCAGCCATTTGGGAAGTAAACCAGCAGATGGAAGGTTCTCTTTCTCTCTCTCTTTCAAATAAATAAATAAATAAATAAATAAATGAATAAATAAAATGTGTGTGCACGTGAGGGGCCTCAGGTAGGCACAGGCGGCATGACTAGGTTATCAAGAGCGGGGACTTCTCCGGAGCTGCCTGCCCTGGCGTGACTCAGCGTCAGTAGGAACATCTTAGTCACAGCTCAGTGTGAGTGACTCCCCAGGGTCAGGGTGCGGGTGGAGTCCAGGTCATTTCTGCTGGCCGTGCAACCGTCAGAAGGTGAGTTTCTCCAAGGGACCACCGGGCGCTGACGCACACAGGCGTGCAGTGCAGCGCCTTCCTGTCCCCGGAGCTCACCTCTGCCTCCCTTCCTCTCCACGCACGTGTGCACCGAATTCCCTGGAGAGCTCTGGGAGGTGACGGAAGGCGAAGTCAGGGGACATCTCGGTCGGACGTGCCTGGGGGCTGCGTTAGGTAACCCGTGTTTTTCCTTCATCACCACTTCAAATGCAGAGAATGCCCAAGCGACACCTGGGAGTGAGCGCATGGAGGGCAAATTGCAGGGACGTGGCGAGGCGCTAATTAAGATGAACAGCTTCCGCCCCGGCTGGCGAGGCTTCTGCACATCAAAGTAGCGACTTTGAGATGACAGAAGCCGGCAGAAGGCACTCGCTGTGTCTGATACGCCAGGTTAAAGCAGAAAAGGACTCGTGTGGGTGAAATAGCCGGGTCCACACGGGCTGCTGTCTCGCAGGGTCTGTGGGTTGGAGCTGGCCATTGGGTCCCTCCTGCGATGGTGTCCACGGAGACAGGTGGATGGCCAGGCAGTGCCAGGCCCAGCACATCTGTGAGTGCACTTGGCTGGGTGGGGTGCGGCCATGCCACCGAGACAGAGCAGAGAGGCTGCTGTGAGCTGCTCCGGGTGCAAAGAGCCCTCCTCTCCCTTCCCTTCTCTTTAAAAGGAGAAGCCGAGGCAGCTAAGACACTATCTGAGACCCCCGCACTCCGTATCAGAGTCCTGGGTTTGAGTCCTGGCTCCACGCCCGATTCCAGCTTCCTGTTGATGTGCACCTGGGAGGGCGCATCAAGGGTCCTTGTAGCTGGGTCCTGCAGAGCCCAGGAGGCGAGCAGTTGTAGGGCTGTAGGGCCAAGAGGAGTCCGGTCTCGCTGTGCATGTGACGGGAAGTATCTTTTTTTTTTTTTTGACAGGCAGAGTGGACAGTGAGAGAGAGAGAGACAGAGAGAAAGGTCTTCCTTTTGCCGTTGGTTCACCCTCCAATGGCTGCCGCGGACGGCGCGCTGCGGCCGCCGCACCGCGCTGGTCCGATGGCAGGAGCCAGGAGCCAGGTGCTTTTCCTGGTCTCCCCATGGGGTGCAGGGCCCAAGCACCTGGGCCATCCTCCACTGCACTCCCGGGCCACAGCAGAGGGCTGGCCTGGAAGAGGGGCAACCGGGACAGAATCTGGCGCCCCTACCGGGACTAGAACCCGGTGTGCTGGCGCCATAGGCGGAGGATTAGCCTGTTGAGCCACGGCGCCGGCCGACGGGAAGTATCTATCATGGGTTTGCGCAGCCCACTGCAGGGCTGACGGGGAAGTGGCTGCCGCCCGCCATGGTTGCGCCTGCGTTCAGTGGGCTGAGATGGGGAGACTGGGAGAAAGGCCAACAGGCAAGCAACTGGAAATGGACAGTCCTCAGCTAATGATCTGATGACCTCTGACCTCATCCCCCAAGGAGGAGACCTGTTTCCCGCTCGCTCTCTGAACCTCTCCATCCTCGTTCGCACTCCTGGGGCTGCTTTTCCTGGCTGCACACAGGCACGCCTTCTGATGCCAGCACACGCTCCTTCTGGCCCTGGATTCTGTTTCGTTCCATCACCTGTCAGCGCCGCCTGATTCCTGGGGCGGGCAAAGCGGCCGATGCTCATCAGTGCAGAAATACAGCTGGTCGCTCTGTCCACAGCTGCGGATCCAAGCAACTGCAGATGGAAAACATTCAGGAAAAAAAAGACACAGCACAGCGTCTGTTTACAAGGCATCGGCATTGTGAATGATGATTTAAAGTGTGGAGAGGATTGCGGTTGTTATATGTTAATACAAAGTCATTTTATATAAGGGACTTGAGCATCTTGGATTCTGGCATCCTTGAAGGGTCTGGGAACCAACCCCCTGCAGGCAACCTTGGGGGGGTCCTGGCCTGGGAGGGGGAGGGGCCCCTCCCTGGAAGGACTGTGGATTTCAGGGAAGCGGCTCTGTTTCTGAGATGCCCGGCTTCACAGGGCTGAGGCTGGCCAGGTGGGGGCGACTTCCTGCAGGCTTCCTCTCTCCGTGCCCTGGAAGTGGGTCAGACCCACAGGCAAGACGCAGGGGAGCAGGGAGCCAGCTGTCATCTGTGCGCTGGGAAATGTGGATGCCTCTGAGGGCGGAGCAAGGAGCCTGGCCCGGATGTGCGTGGACTCCACTGCCGTGCACGCAGGAGGGGGAACCCACGCCGTCCCCCGCAGAACCGGAGCAGGTGCGCTAGCCAAGGTGTCTTCAAGATCTCACCCAGGCAGGGGCGGAAAGGGTTTCTGCCGCCCCCTCCCTTCCCCCTGTATTTGCTTAAAATAAACTCGCAGTGCTGCAGGGCCAGGGAGAGCCGAAGCGGACGGGGAAGCACAGGCAGGGAGTGGCATCCGGGAGGCCTTCTGCTCTGTGCCCAGTAGGCGGCGTGGTTTAGTCTCGTTCTGAGCTCTCCAGGGTCTGTCGCAGTTGAGGGAGACGGCCGACCCCTGGGGTCCTCCCTAGCCCTGTCCTGGGTGGCTTGAGGGGTGTCTCATGGTCCTGGGAACCGGCGATCGCAACACGTGAAACCCAAGGGAGGTTGCAGGATTTTGCTGCCCGCAGGCCCCTTGAAAATGACCTGAAACTCGCCTTCTAGACTTCCTGAACGCGTTCCTGCCCGGGGAGAGGGCTGGCCCCCGGGCTCCTGCATTCTATGCCGGCTGTGTCATGCTGGAGCGCCTCCCTCCAGCTCTGGTGGAGGGCCGGCGACAGGAATGCCAGCACATTCCTCCCCTGGCAAACACGTCTTAGGCCACGAGTGCAGGAGGGCTTCAGGTTGAAGAGATGGGTGGTTCCTCTCCCCCGACGCCGTGGGGACTGTACAAGGCCCCTATCCTGGGCAGTCTCGCCTGCAGTGGGCCACCTGAGGACAATGGGTGGGCCCTTGGTGCAGGAAACTGACGGCATAACCCATAGCAACGTTTAAGCTGTGCCTTGAGGTAGCTTTTCTGTGTCACCTGATGGTTACTATGGAAGTGCTGGCTTCAGCCATGGTTGTTGTGGCCATTGAAAGAGTGAACCAGCAGAGGAGGCGCGCGCTCTCTCTCTCGCTCTCTCTCTCTCTCTCTCCTCTTTCTCTCTGTCACTCTGCCTTTTAAATAAGTGACTCTTAAAAGGAGACGATAGGAGATGGCAGCATTGCGCTATATTCAGGAGTGGGGGCTGGTGCCTGGAGACCCCATGGCGGGTGAAAGACACTCTCCACCTGGTGGTCATCCTTCTGAAAAATTATGAATCCAGTGTTTTTTTTAAAGACTTACTTTATTTATTTGATAGAGTTATAGAGAGGGAAAGACGAGAGATAGATCTTCCATCTGCTGGTTCACTCCGCAGATGACAATGGCTGGGGCTGGGCCAGGCCAGAGCCAGAGCCAGGAGCAAGGTACTTCTTCCAGGTCTCCCATGCAGGTTCAGGGGCCCAAGGACTTGGGCCATCTTCTACTGCTTTCCCAGGCCATAGCAGAGAGCTGGATTGGAAGAGGAGCAACCAGGACTAGAACCAGTGCCCATATGGGATGGTGGCACTGTAGGTGGAGGATAACCTACTATGCCACAGCCCCAACCCAGGAGCTTCTTCTGGGTCTCCCACGTGGGTGGCAGAGGCACAAGCCCTTGGGCCATCTTCCGCTGCTTTCCCAGGACATTAGCAGGGAGCTGGATTGGAAGTGGAGCAGCTGAGGCTTGAACTGGCGTCCATGTGGGATGCCGGTATTGCAGGCTGCAGCTTAACTCGCTATGCCACAATGCCACCCCCGTGAGTCAAGTTTTAGTGAGTAGAATCCCTTAACTACAATGGGTTAATGCACTTTTTTGAGGAATCCTGCCAAAAAGCCCTAGTGCGAAGGTGCGACGAGGCTGGGTGCTGGTGTATCTCTCTGCTATGAAGCAAGCGAAGGAGCTGGCGTGTGTGTGAGAATTCGCGTTCTTCAGGGTGAACTGCCCTACATGGAAAGTTGCACGCACTAGAAAGGGTTTCTGGGGAAAACGCCAGCCCATTTGCGTTCTTGTCCCCTTGCGATTCACGGCGCTGCCCCCACACTGCGGCTGGGCCCAGACCCTGTGCTCAGAGCCAGCCCCGGAAGAGTTGGGGAGGAAGCCAGGGAGGGAGGCCGGGCCGGGGCTGGGGCGGCTGCGTTGGAAGGAGCTAAGGGGACAGAGTTCCAGTGTAACGACTCAAGTGCCCGTGTCCACCGTGAGGCTGGGTTTGTGAGTGCCGTGGAAGCTAAAGCGTCCCCGTGGAGTTTCCCTCCGAGCTCCCAACCGCACTCAGAACGTTCTCTTTGTCACTGCAGACCCCGTCCAGGTCCCCAGCAGCCCTCCCTGCCAAGCCCAGGGCAGCCCCTCGCAGCCCTCGCGGAGCCCAGGCAGAGCGCGTCCGAGGAGGAGGTGCAGGGACAGGTGCAGGGGCAGAGGCGCCGTGGAGGCTGGGGCTCAGCACGCTGAAGGCGGCCCGACCGCCGGGCCAGTGAGGCGGGGTGGGGAGTGGGGCTCACAGCCTTGGAGCCGACGCTGCTCTGTTCACAGGGCAACGGGGCGGGGTAAAGCCTGGGGGGCCGGAGGGACCAGACGTGGCTCAGAGTAGTGCAGGGATCTTCCAAAGGACAGGGTGCACCTCCAAGAGACAGCATGTACCCCCAAAGCATAGAATGTACCCCCAAAGACAGCACATATCCCCAAGGACAGGATGTACCGCCAAAGACATACGCCCCCATGTAGCCCCAAAGAACTGCATGTATCCCCAAAGAAGCGTGTATCCACAAAAGGACAGTATGGGCCCTCAAAGACAGCACAGACCCCCAAAAGGACAGTATGTCTCCCCAAAGATAGCACATAGCCCCAAAAGGCCAGCATATACCCCCCAAAACAGCATGTATCCTCAAAAGGCCAGCACGTACTCCCAAAGACAGCACATACTCTCAAAGCATAGAATGTACCCCAAAAGACAGCACGTACCCCCAAATGGCACCTGCGCCCCCATCAGGGCACAGTTACCCAGCGCACAGGCCGATGCCAGGCTCCGGTTGCTTTGAGCCAGGGTAAAAGCGGGTTTGCTGTGGTGCAGATGGAGGACAACGGGGCCTCGGTCTGCTGTGGGGCTCACCGGGTTCAGTTCTGGGAGGCGCCTGGCTGCTTCTCACAGAACTAAAGCTGGGCTCCCCTGACAGGCAGTCGCCAGCCTCCTGGGCACCTACCCAGAGGAGCTGAGCATTACGACACATAGACATTGACGGCAGCTGGACTCGTAACTGCCAGTACTTAGGGACCCCAAGACGCCACACAGGGGTCATGGACGGCGGAATGCTAGGCAATGCTGGGAAGAAGTGCGCCGCCGTGTGGGGCTGGCGTGGGGTGCAGCAGGTTAAGCTGCCCCTGCGATGCCCCGCCCTATACAGAAGAGCCAGCTGGACTCCCAGCTGCTCCAGGTTTGTCTCAGCTCCCTGCTACTGCGCCTACGAAAGCAGGAGGCTATCCCAAGTCCTCGGACCCCTGCCACCCGTGCAGGGGCAGGGCCTGTGTGGAGGTGCTGGCTCCTGCTTTTAACTAGACCAGCCCCAGCAGGTGTGGCCATTTGGGAGTGAACCAACAAATGGAAGATTTCAATCTCTCTCTCTCTTTCTCTTTCCCCGTCTCTCCCTCCCTCTCTCTCTCTCTCTCTCTCTCTGCCTTATAGATAAATGAATAAATAAATAATCTTTTTTTAAAGGGGAGATGGTCCAAGGAAGACGTACAAATGGACAAGAAATATATAAACATGTTCAATGTCACAAGTCATCAGGGAAGTGCAAATTAAAACCACAGTTAGGTGCCACTTCACTACCCCTTAGGGTGACTGCTACAAAAAAGAAGGAAAAAAATCCTAGAAAGCAAGGGGTGGGCATTTAGCCCAGCGGTCAGTGTGCCTGCACCCCACCGAGCACCCGGGGTCCTCTCACTGGCGCCGGTCGGTGAGGTGGTGGCCGGCAGCCGAGGCGCTCTGAGAAGCGAGCTCCATCCCTCTTCCGTGGACTCTCGTCTCTGTCTTTCCCTTCTCAGAGCGGCCAGCCTCTCCCCATCACCTCCGGACCCGTGCACTTGTGTGTTTCGTTGAAGCCTAGGCTTGGTGCCGCCGAGCAGCTAAATCCAGACCCCGATTCCGTGTTCTTCCCAGGGCGACCCTGGACTCCTCTCGGAGCCTCTTGGTATGCGTGGGAAATAGCACGTTTATACACAGGCTGCGTGTCAGCTGCACTTAAGGTCAGTGGGACCCATCCCTGTGCTGTGGGTTGTTGCCAGGGTGAAACAAACACGCGTGTACAGCACCTGGCATGTTGGTCCACCGTGATACTTACAATTTTGTACAAATCAGAGTTGATTCGGTGACTGTGAGAATCACCGTAAGTTGAAGGGGCTTTCTCTTCTCTTTCTCACATCCCAATCTCCCCAGCATCTCTTCGGGCGGTTACTATTCTGCTGCGCTAATGGCCTATCTTGAGGCTAGAGACATTCCAGGCCTGAGAGCAGAAACTTAGGTGTTTGAAGCTGATGGTCTGTCTTTTGAAGTATTTTTAAAAATTATTTGAGATGTAGAGAGAGAGAGAGAGAGAGATCTGATCTCACTTATTCTCCAAATGCTTGCAAAAGTCAGGGCTGGGCTGGGCTGAAGCCAGGACCCAGGGACTGGACCCAGGCCTCCCACACGGAGAGCAAGGATCCGAGTACTTGAGCTGTCATCCGCTGCCTCCCAGGGTCCCCGTTAGCAGGAGGCGGGGACCAGAGCCGGAGTCGGGACAGAAGGCAGGCACTGCAGTGTGGGTGCAGGAGTCTCAACTGCCGTGTTAGCTGCAAGGTGAACCTCCACCCCGGCATCCTCTCTCTTCCCAGATCACAGATCCTCAGTGATGTGGCCTGAGCGAGTGTTTCTAACGTGCTTACTGCCCAGGAAACTCTAGCTACTCTACAGCATTCATCGGCTTTCGCTGTGCGCCTGTACGCTGGCAGAGCCGGGCTTTGCTTGCGAGGAGTTCTGTGGTGTTTGCCTTTTTCTTCCTCCTCCTCCGGCTTTAGCAACGGCAGCTGAAGCTCCTCCATCCCCCCACTGGTCACCTCCTGGGCAGGCAGAGGAGACGTCAGTTAACTGGCCTGCGATGCAAACATAGGCAGTTTACCTTTCTTAAGAGAGAACAGGAAAATCTATTTGGTCTGATGACATTCATGCAGTTTGGAATCCTTGGTGGGTTTTTTGGACATACCGGGGAGAGAAATCTTTACATCAAGAGTTGACAATAGGGGCTGGCATTATGGTACTGCACATCAAGGAGTTGCCTGCAAAGCCTTCATCCCACGTAAGCTCAGTTCTGGCCCCAGCTGCTCCACTTCCCTGCAGCTTCACGCTCGCTGATGTACCTGGGAAAGCAGAAAAAGATGGTCCAGGTGCTTGGACCATGTGGGTGGCCTGGATGGAGTTCCAGGCTCCTGGCTTTGGCATGGACCAGCCCCAGCTGCTGTGACTATCTGGGGGAATGAACCAGCAGATGGAAAATCCCCCCCTCAACTCTGCCTTTCAAATAAGCACAGAAATATTTTTAAAAGTCTATCAAAAATGAGTTGGCAATAGATACAGGTGTTACTAGCAAATTGCAGTGGGCGGCCGCTACCCATCCCTGCCGGACATAGCCAAACATCTCGTCCTTGACGGCCCCCTCTGAAGACCTCGTCTCGAAGTCTACACGCGCCTCCCTCCCCTGTCACCCTTTGCCCCACTGCTCTGCTTAGCTGCTCTGAGCACACATGTTCTGATGCTGCGCCGTTATCAGTCCCCTGATTTCTGGCTTATCACCCCCACTCTAATGTCACCTCCACGAAGGTGCGGATTTTCTCCTAATCCCCGTCGGATCACCAGCACCTGAGGCCATGAGTGGCAGGAGCTCAGAGCTTCCCACGCCAGGCCCAGCTGCAGGGCAGAGGAGTGCAGGATGTAGCTGGGCAGTGCCCTGGGCTGGATCAGGCGTCAGAGGGGACCCTCTGCTCCCTGGCTCCAGACTGTGCAAACCGTGTAGGCCAGAAGTGTCCCAAACCAACACCGAGACATCGGCGGTTTCTCAGGGACATCTATTCTCGCGGGCTCCATATGAGGCTTTTAAACTGCACAGCAAGTTGCTCAGCCTCAGTGACTTAACACGTGTGTCCCACCTCGGTCTCCGTGGACTGGAGTCTGTGTGACAGGACTGAAACCGAGAGGCTGTGACCTCTGTGCTCACGGGGGAAGGCCCAAGCCTGCGCTCTGGGGGAACCGAGTGCCTCCCAATTGCAGGACTGAAATCCTGGCTTCCCCGCTGGCTGGCAACTGAGGCTCTGGTCAGCCCCGAGGCCACGCGCCGTCCCCAGCCGGGCGGCTTTCCCATAGGCCAGCCGGGCACTCTCCCACGCCTGAGTCTCTCCAGCCCCTGGGAGGCTCATGCTAATCAGAGCAGACCCATGTGATTAAGCAGGGATCTCAAGAAGGTGGCACAACCTGCAGAGACAGCACCAGGACCACACAGGTGTACCGCCTTGCAGGCCAAGACCGTCCGGCCTGCGGAAGCCTTGACCCGCGGCCACAGCTGAGGTCAAGTCCCTCGGCTTCAGCTTCTGTCCTCCCCGGTGAGGAGGAGCGTCTCTGCCGGAGACGGTAGCTCATCCCTGAGAGCTGCATCCTGTTACGGTCAGAGGGTCCACTCCACCCACACCAAGCTGGGAGTCTCTGCAGGACGTGTACCCGGGGCACGGGGGCGTGGGGACCCCTGAGAATTCTGCCCACGAGAACTCTGCCCACAACCTCCTCCATCCACTGTCCCGTGACCATCGCTCAGATTTCAGCCTCTGGCCACCGTCCGTCCCCTGAGCGCTAACGTGCTTTGTGATTAAGTTTGTGTTTGGTGGGACAAGCCACCAAGGCCACTGCGCCTGCTTCCTCAGCTGTCCCCAGCGCCCGGCACAGCCTCTGGAACACGGCGGCGGCTGGATCCACGCACCGAGGCCTGGAGCTGCGTGTGTGCTTGGTGCCACGGCACACGCTGGCAGGAATCCGGCCTTCCCGCGGCTTTCGAACCCCGTGTGAATATAGCAGGCCAAACGCATGGGTGCAGAGGACTTCACTCACACACCAAGACTTCCTTGGAGAAGTTGCTAGGAGTTTCCCAAGCCCCCCCCCCCAGCCGGCCATCTCCATCTGCAGGGTCTGGACCCACAGTCCAGCCGACTGGAGATCTCAGACATTCAGGACAGTGAATCGTGTCTGTGCTGAACACCTACAGACTTCTTTCCATTGTCCCCTGCTGACATAGCACTTACATCGGGTGTTGTGGCTTAGGGTGCGCGAGAGGAAGCCGGCTTTTGGCCACATCCCACATTGGGGTGCCTGGGTCTGACACGTGCCTCTGGCCCCTGACTCCAGCTGCCCGACACTGCACACCCTGTGAGACAGCGGTGACGGCTCAACTACTTGGGTCCCAGCCCATGTGGGAGGCCTGGATTGTGCTCTTGGCTTCCTTCTTTGGCCCTGGCCCAGCCCCAGTCGTTGTGGGCATGTAGGGAGTGACCCCTGGATGGGAAGTCTCTGTCTCTCCGTCTCCTCCTCTTCTGTCTCTCTGCATCTCAAAGAAATAATTTTTTAAAAATTTAAAGTATACAGGAAGGAGTGTGTAGGTGCAATGCAGCTACTCCATTTAGGTATGGGCTCGAGCATCCGTAGATCGTGGTATCTCTGGGGGGTCCTGGAAGTAATCCCCACGGACCCAGAGGGACGCCTGCATCCCCACACCTGCCCCACGCTGAGGTCCCCTGCTGCACGGAGGGTCCGGCTGCTCCCAGCTCACCCGGCTGCTGTCTTCCGCTTTTGTGTTTTTCTCTACACGAAAGCAGGTGTCCACCCTGCTGGATAAGCTGTCGTCCCGAACACAAACGCACCGACAGACGTGAACCGGAGCCTGCGGAGCCGCAGCCGCTGCTTGGGGTGGGAGGATGGGGCTCTGCAGATGGGCCACCCCCGAGGAAGGGTCCCCAGGGCTGAGAGACACTGCCAGGGAGTGCAGCACAGCACAGGTGTCCTGGTTCCTCTTAGCACTGCCTCCAAGGCTCCAGGACAGTGCAGAACAGGGTGTGGCCCCAGCAACCCACGCAGAACCAAGGAGGGTGAGTGTAGCCCTGCCACCCCGGAGCACAGCAGCGCCTCTGCCCATGACAGAGGCCTCAGGGCCTGGGTGGCCTGGCTGCTTGCAGCTGACCAAGGAAGGCCAGCACCTTCTTGGGGGAGCTGCAGGTGCCCGGAGAGGCTGCTGTTGATTGCACCATCGAGGCTGGCTTCTCGCACCTGGGAGGAGACACCGCAGGGTCCGTGTGTCCGCGTGGCTGGAGCTGTCTGCGAGCAGAACCTTGGAGAAGTGCGTGTTCCAGCCAAAAATCCACCCAGGCAGTCCAGGGCCAGGCCGGGACGGCCCTCAGAGTATCTTGCGCCTGTCGTCCCAGGACAGTCCCACGAGGCACGTGTCGTCAGCCTGTGAGTGGCTGGCCCACGAGCACACAGCCAGCTGCAGGGGACACAAGAGTGCACGTGGCTCTCTGAAGCTTGCCAGAAGCTGGGGTGGCGATGGGAAGGCACTGAGTGGCGGCTGACCCTGAAGCAGGAAGGTCAGTAACCAGGGAGCAGCCCAGGGAGCAGCCATGGGGAAGGCGCTTGGCACCCCCAGTGCATCCCCCCTGGGCGGGGTCGCCCACACTGGAGGGAAGCAGGCGGCGCTGAGGTTGTCGGCCTTGGCTGCACGCAGCCCCACGCTCCATCCTGCGCTCTGTCCCGTGCTCTGGGAGCCGTCAGCTGCTGGGTGATTCTGCGGGGCCTCCTGGTAACACTCCTGGCCCAGGGTCGGGTGTCTGGAACCTTGCTCTTCCCAGTCTGGCCCCTGGGTCAGCAGATCAGCATCGTCTGAGACCTTGCCCTGGCCGACCCCGGACCTGGGAGCAGGAACCTCTGTCCCGGGCGGTCCACGTGCATGACCACTTTCTTGGCCCTGAGGCTCATCTGCATGTTGGAACCACCCGGCCGCTTAAACGACAGCCAGCGCCGGGCCCCTGCCGACGATGACGTCAGAAGTGAGGGGCGGGGCTGGCCTCAGCCACCTTTAACATGCACCAGGTCTCGGATGTGCAGAGCCTTCTGGGCCTGTCCTGGGCTCAGCATACTTCTAGGTCCAACCTGCTCCCAGCTGCCACTCCCGCCAGCTGCCCGACGCCCCCAGAGCCCCAGCCGGGAGCAGGGAGGCCAGCCTCGCCTTCTGTGGGTCTGCTGTCCTGTGCAGGGAGGGAGGGGACCCACGGGAGGTGGCAGCCTCCATCCTGGGTGTACTCCGGGCCTGGGTTGGGGCTGCTCAAGTGATGTGGCACTGCCGGTCTGCAAGAGACCCCCCACCCTCTATGGCCACGTCTTGAGCTCCCCCCACCCAGGGAGGAGCAGAACAAAGGCCCCCCCCACGGAAGGCACCTGGCCCTGCCCCAGGCAGAGGCACGCAGTAGTCTGAGGGCAGGGGACGGAGCTGGGGCGCCGGGGCACCGGGGCCTGGAACCCGTCCCAGCGGGCTGGCAAGCGGCAGCGCCCGGCTTGAGCGGGAGCTCCAGGCCCCGGCCCCTCCAGGCCCCTCCAGGCCCCTGGCCCAGGCTGTGTGCTTCCTCCCAGAGCCCAGCCCTGGTGGGAAAAGAGTTCTGAGATTTCAGTGACGCTGAACACGAACGCCTGACGTGGCCTTGAGAGACAGCCGGAGTCTCCGAAAGCAAATGGCAGGACGGCCCGAGACTGCTCCAGGACCCCCAGGGCAAAGGCCTGGCCGTCAGTGCCCCAGCAGCCCCCAGCAGCCCTCAGCACCAGGCACAGCCGCGCGCCCACGTCCCTGCTGCGGGTGCCCAGGCAGCAGGTTCTCAGCTGGCGGCCGCTCTATGGAGCTGGGACCCTGAGCCTGGCAATCTGGTTAGGCTGGGGTAGGCAGATGGCCCAGGGACAGGCACTGTAAGCCGACCAGCGCCATACAGCATGGCTTCACCCAACAGCTGTGCCGGCTGGGGCAAAGGTCCTACCAATGAACAGATAGAGGAAGACACGCAAGTACATGCACACATGTGCACATGAACACACATGCACACACATGAACAGCCGAATGCACACACATGTACACACATGCACGTGTGCATGAGAACACACATGCATGCATGCACACACATTAATACATGTAAACACATACATGCACACACATGTGCATGCACATCAGCTGAGTCAGGCTAGCAGGGAGCCACAGCCTGGCTGGAGAGAATCCCCACACGAGGACTTCACCCAGAGCTCGTGGCCATCAGCAATGCTGCCACTGGACTCCCAGAACCGTGGCTCCGAGCCACACATGTTGGTCCCCTGGGCGAGATGGACACACAGTGCGGACATTGCTGTCCTTACTTACAGGATCTCCTTCGCTCTTAGGACAAAACCTGAAGGAGCCACTGCTGTTGTCTGAGAGACGAGCGCGCGGTGTGACGTCACCTACATGCGTGTCCCTGAGGGCTACGACCCCTAGAACCTCGACCATGGGTGGCCCGGGGTGGGGCGGTGGGGAGCCTGCTGAGCATCCACAGTGAGGGCTCCACTGAGTCAGGGGCCACTCAGAACTCGGGCCCTGAGCAGTCCCCACTCTGAAGCACTAGCTGGCTCCATCCCGCCCTCCCTGGCCGCCCGTGGGCCCTCAGCAGCCGCCCGGGGAGCCACAGCTGCACTGCCTGGGGCAAACCACTGAGGAGGCATCTGCTCGTTCCTTCCTAGCAATGAGAGAGGGAGAGGGAGGGGGAGAAGAGGGAGAGGGGGAAGGGGAAGGGGAGGGGGAGGGGAAGGGGAGAGGGAGGGGGAGGGGGAGAGGAAGAGAGGGAGGGGAGAGGGAGAGGGGGAGAGGGAAGGGGAGAGGGAGGGGGAGGGAGGAGAGAGGGAGGGGGGAGGGGGAGGAGGGGGAAGGGGGCAGAACCAGTCAGAGCCTCTGGGTGGGGGCCCAGGGCTGGGCACCTCCCAAGCAGGCTGACAGGGAGATAAGTCCCCGTTGCCTCTGGGTCAGAGTCCTGAGCCCTCCCCACACTGATCCAACGTTCCTGGCCACACGTGGTTAAGGCACACTCATGCCCAGGCTCTTGTCCGAGTTCTTCACTGCTGGAGCTTCCCCTGGGGCTTGGCCAGAGCGGCTTGGTTCGGCTTAATCACTCGTCGCGGGAATGCCATGGGCCTGGCTTCCGCAGGGAAGTGATTGGTGGGCTTCCTCACGGGGCTCGTTTTAGGAGAGGATTTCCACCAGCGGCGTTGAGCGACCTGCCTGCTACGTGGAGACCCTCCCTCCTCCCGTCCCCGTCGCTCATCTCTGCTGCGTGGTTGCTTGTCCTGACCGATGCTCACCTCATGCCCTGGACGCTTGTTTTCATTCTCCTTCTCCGATTGGACCTGCTGTTGGAAACAGATTGTATAGAATATTCCAGAAGGTCCCTTTTGTTCCTATCAGCTCCCAAAATCTTCGGCCTACAAGCCGTAACCTTGAACGGACGCCACAGCCTTGGGAACACACAGTTGCTGAGTCAGACCGTGAGTCCTCTAGAATTTGCCCTAAAAAGGGCTCTGCAGACGGAGCAGCAGCATGTCCTGGTCCCACGGCTCGGATTTCTAGGCCAGAGGTAAGGGGATACGGCCAAGGCAGAGCGCCGCTCACCACTTCTCGGTTCCCAAGAGGGAAGGCAGCGTTTCCATTTCCGTTGGTTACGCTGGGTTTGCCGCTGGGGAGCATGCAGGCAGCCGGCTGCCTGGGGCTGAGGAAGCAGCTTGGGGGGGGGGGGGCGTTTGGCCTCTCAGTTCAAATGCCTGCGTCCAGCATGAGAGTCCCTGGGCGCGAGTCCCAGCTCTGGCTCCTGGCTCCAGCTTCCTGCTGAGGGAGGCTCAGGGAGGTCCTGGTGACGGCTCCTGTGACTGGGTGCTTGCTCCCAACGTGGGAAACTTGAGGCGAGTCCCCAGGTCCTAGCCCCAGCCGCTGCCGGCATTTGGGGAAATGAATCAGCAAATGATCTCCCTCTCCCTCCCTCCCCCCTTCCTCCCTCCCTCCCTCCCTCTCTCCCTCCTTCCCCCCTCCCTCCCTCCCCCCCCCCCCCCAGTATCTAAGTAAGTACAAACATAAACCAGAAGCACGTTATTTGCCCCTGTCTGCCAGGGCGGAGGACCGGAGCTGGTGCCCTCAGTCCCACCGTGTAGGGGCCTCCCTGGGAAGCCCCAGGTCTTGCGGGGTTGGGGTCCCAGCCCTGTTTACTCCAAGTTCTTGTCTCAGTGTGAGAGGAGAATCCAGGCAGAGACCCAGACAAGGCGCAGGAAGGAAAGCGGCAGCACACAGGATGCCGGTGCCTCTCTCCGTGACGGAAGAGTGGCACCTGTCCTTACCAAACAGGTCCTCCCTTGACGGAATAGGGGGCGGTGCCCTAGTTGAATGCAGAAATGGGGCAGAGTTGGGGCAGGGCCCCAGATAGCAGCGATCTCCTGGAAGGTGTCGTGGCGTCTCCATGTGGAACTGCAGCGTGGACGTCACGGTGGCCTGTGCGTGATGGGGCTGGGGAGTGTCGAGCCTGGAGCCATGTCGAATTGGCACAGGAAGGGATGTGATTTTGGGCAGTTCAAGGCTCTGGAAGGAGACCACTGGCAGTGTCTCAGCTCCCTGCCTAGCCCATGTCAGAGGGCCTGGCACGGGGAGGGCGCCCTGGCCATCGCTGTTCTGTCAAGGGCACAGCACACATTCCACACACAAGGCAGCGTGTCTGTGAGCAGGGAAGGACATGGTCTCCAGCACCAGGGTTTGCATGTGGCCCGAGTGTGTCCCTCAGGGGCCCCAGGCGGTGATGTGGAGGCCGTGTAGCCCGAGTGCGAGGTGCGTAGGTCACGGGCTGGGTCACCATCCCAGGGGAAGATTAATACTGATCTTGCAGAGTAGTACGCTGTTCTTGTGAGAGCAAGTTGCTATCCAGGTGCCGGACGTCCCCCAGTCCCTGCTCCCCGTCGTGCTGGGTGACTTCTGCCTGTCACGGGTGCTGCCACCTGCCCATGGTGCAGCCAAGACTGAGCAGACGTTGATGCCATGGTCTAGAGCATCCTAAAGTGGGAGCTCAACAACACCTCCTTGCTTTATACCGGGCCCACCGGCAACAGAAAACAGATGAACACTGAAGTCTGGGGATCAGAGCTGCTCCCTCCACGCGGGTTGACTGACCCCTTGGCTGTGCTGTCAAGGGCAGAGTAGGAAAGCTGCCTTAACTGAAGTCCAGCAGCCAGGAAGGCGGGGTGCGCCGGCTACCTATACTCTTGGCCCCGTTCCTGTCTGAGTATATTCAACCAAAGTTTAAACGGGATGAAGTGTTGAGCACTCGACCCAGCCTTTGACCCTGAGCAGGGCTGCAGCATCCAGTCTGCGTGGCTAACAGTGCCGTGTGAAATGTGATTGAGGCTGTTCACGCACTGCTGACCTGTTGTAAATATCCATGGCACTCCACAGTGCTACCGTTTGGGTCAGAAATGAGGTCGTGCCCCACGAGGTGAAGCAGGGATGAAGTCATAGCTGAACAGGCCTAGCTGACTCTCAGGAAGAAAGAGCCGTTCCTTTGTCAGGCCTTTGAATCATCATCACCTCCCCATCACCACCCTTATCACCACAGCTATCACCGTCACCATCACCATAATTAATAATCACCACCACTACCACCATCAATAGTACCATCAACACCATCATCATCACCATCATGACTATCAGCCACCTTACCTTCGTCACCACCACCATCACCATTGTCACCATCATTATCAACATCAACACCCCCATCACCACCATCACCATCACCATCAACACCATCACCATCATCACCATCATCACCATCACCACCACCACCATCACCATCATCATCCTCACCTCCCCATCATCTTCACACCACCATCACCATCATCACCACCCTCTTTATACCACCATCACCCCATCATCACCATCATCATGACCACCATCACCACTACCACCCTCACCTCACCATCACCACCACTACCATCACCACCACCATCATCACCATCATTACCATCACCATCATCACCACCATCATCACCACCACCATCATCACCATCATCATCCTCACCTCACCATCATCTTCACACCACCATCACCATCATCACCACCACCATCATCACCATCATCATCCTCACCTCACCATCATCTTCACACCACCATCACCATCATCACCACCACCATCATCACCATCATCTTCACACCCCCATTACCATCACCATCATCACCACCCTCTTCATACCACCATCACCTCATCATCACCATCATCATGACCACCATCACCACTACCACCCTCACCTCACCATCATCTTCACACTACCATCACCCCATCATTACCATCATCATGACCACCATCATCATCACCACCATTGCCATCAACACCACCATCACCACCATCACCACCACTACCATCACCACCACCATCATCACCATCATCACCATCACCATCATCACCACCATCATCCTCACCTCGCCAGCATCACCATCATCATCACCACCATCACCACTACCACCATCATCACCACCACCATCATCTTCACACCACCATCACCATCATCACCATCATCATCATCACCACCACCATCATCTTCACACAACCATCACCATCATCACCATCATCATCACCATCACCTCCATCAACACTTCACCATTATCATCATGCTACCAAAACCACCACCATTATCATCATCATCACCACCACCATCCTCACCTCACCATCGTATTCATGCCACCACCACCACCACCATCATCACCATCACCATCAGCACTACCATCCCATCACCATCCTCACCTCACCATCAACTTCACACCACCATCACCACCATCATCATCGTCACCTTCACCACCACCATCACCATCATCACTATTACCACCACCGCAGTGCGTCTCCTCCTCTGTGACGCTTGGGTGCCTCCTCTGCCCCACCGCTGTACCTGTGCCCGCGCCTACACTGACTGCCTCTCTGGGTGCCGTGGCAGGGCTCTGAGCTGTAGCTGTCCCCTCCACACCCACTGCTGGGGTCTGGCATGCAGCGGTACCTGGGCAAACAGCATAGCAACCTTGGCACAAGCTGAAGGGGTGCCCTGAGTCTCCTGTCCTGTGGTCGGGCAATGGGTGGGCTTCCCACAGGTGGAGGGGGCCGGAGAGCCTCTGGGAGGGAAGTCCCCGGAAGAGGGGAGGAGCCACAAAGGAGGAGTTACCCTGATGAGAGACTTTGGCTGCCGACAGTAAGAGAGGTTCTTAAACACTTATTAATTAATTTACTTATTTATTTGAAAGAGTTACAGAGAGAGAGAGGGAGACAGTAAGAGGGCAGGTATGAGGGTGCATCCATCTCCTGGTTCACTCCCCAGATGGTCACGATGTTCAGCACTGGGCTGGGCCAAAGCCAGGAGAAGGAGCTTCCTCTGGCCTCCTGGGTGCAGGGACCCAGGCACTTGGGCTGCTTCTGCTGCTTCCCAGGCCACTAGCAGGGAGCTGGATGAGAGATGGAGCAGCTGAGACATGAACCAGCACCCAGATAGGATGCTGGCATTGCAGGCAGTGGCTTACCCGCCACACCACAGCGCAGCGCCAGCTCCAGGAACTGGGTCCTGAGAGCAGCTTCCTGGGTCTAACCTGAAGCTGCGGAAGCCCCTCCAGAACCAGGCTCCTGGGGGGAGACTCCAGGAGCAGCCAGGAGGGGCTGCTCATTGCCACTGCCTGACACAGGCCCAGCTGGGAGGCCCAACAGCAGCGTGTTCTGTCTCGCGGTTCTGCAGAACAGAGGTCTACAATCAGGACGCTGCCAGGTCGGTCCTCTGAGAGCCTGGAGGGCCTGTCCCAGGTGTCCCCCACGCCTTTCCCTTGTGTGTCCTCACAGCAGCTCCCTTCTCTGTGAGGGGACTCTAGGCAAACTGTCCCTTCTTTTTTTTGAAAGGAAGATCTGTTGAGAGGCAGAGTTATAGACACAGAGAGAGAGAGAGGTCTTTCATTGGCTGGTTCACTCCCTTAATGGCCACAAGGGCGAGAGCTGGGCTATTCTGAAGCCAGGAGCCAGGAGCCTCCTCTGGGTCTCCCACGTGGGTGCAGGGCCCAAGCACTCGGACCGTCTTCCACTGCTTTCCCAGGGCATCGGCAGGGGGCTGGATCAGAAGTGGAGCAGCCGAGACTCGAACCAGTGCCCATAAGGAATGCCGGTGCCACAGGCAGATTCTCAAGCCGCTGCACTACAGCGCCGGCCCCAAGCGTCCCCCTCTGGTAAGACGGCAGTCGTGGTGGCTGCGGCCCCTTTGGCTCCAGTCTGACTTCATCTGAGCTGAGAACGTCAGCGACAGCCCTCTCTCCAGAAGCACCTGGAACCCCAACTTAGCCTCTGGGCCTCTCCTGAGGTGCTGACGGGACAGGAGCCTGGACCTCACATGCCTCCAGGCCATGGGTGTCAGGCATCCCTGAACCCAGGCAGCCACCAGAGACAGCCACTGCAGCTGGGGCACCACGAGGGCTCGCACGGAGCTGCCCAGGCCCCGCCAATCAGCTCCGACTGGAACATCGGCCTTTACAGGGAGGGGAGCCAGCCGAGGCGCAGCTGCCCGGGGCCCTGGCCTGGAAAAGGGTGCGTCTTGTGTGCACTTGAGACCTCCTGTGGGTGCCCAGAGACGCTTGGCAGAGGGGAGAGCAATGTCGGGCTGTTTACACACGTGCCTGCCTCCCTTACTGATCCGTAGGTGGATACGGGGTGGTTTCCATCTGAATTCATCCTTGTAACCCTAGGAACTAGCAGAGCCTCGATGCTGCGTGTATTTGTGGGGAATAAATGGGTGAATGGGAGGGACAAGGCGTTCCGAGGTCTTGAAGGAAAATCAATCCATTAATTTACCATCACGTTGGGTGCTGCCCCGTGCGGGGCTCCACAGATGGCATGGCCCATTAACCCCGTCATTCCGTCCACACACAATTTATCGAGGGCCTTCTCTGTGCCAGGGCTCCCTTCACCACTGGGAGCTACAAAGGTGCAATGGCCCCGACACCGGGTTCACACAATCCTGGGAGACAAGGCCAGCTGGCAGAGAGTCCAGGCGCCTGCGGGGCTGGGGGTGTGAGTCTGAGATCAGAGCCTGTAGCAGGAGAAATGGAGGCAGGAGAGAGAGACTGGCAAAGGCTTCGGGAAACGGGGCGCCTTGTGCAGGAGGGGGCACAGGAAACGCAGACATCACGTCACGAGGGAGGGAACGGGGAGGTCAAACAGGGAGCTTCTTTTATTTTTTTTAAATTAATTCCAATATTTCTTTGTTTTTTTTTAAGATTTATTTTATTTATTTGAAAGACAGAGTTACAGAGTGAGGTAGAGTGAGAGAGAAAGAGAGCGAAAGAGAGAGAGAGTCTTCCATCCACTGGTTCACTCCTCAAATGACCACAACAGCCAGAGCTGAGCTGATCCGAAGCCAGGAGCCAGGAGCTTCTTCCAGGTCTCCCACGTGGGTGCAGGGGCCCAAGCACTTGGGCCATCCTCTACTGCTTTCCCAGGACATAGCAGAGAGCTGGATCGGAAAAGGAGCAGCCAGGACTTGACTCGGTGCCCATATGGAATGCTGGCACTGCAGGCAGGGGCTTTAACCCACTGTGCCACAGCACTAGCCCCAGGGCAATTCTGTTTTAATGAAGTAAGATGAGGATGAGGGTATGTCAGAAAATTCACGAAACATGGAACTGAAAGACAGGTGCAGGGGCCGGTGTGTGGCACAGAAGACTAAGATGTCTGCGAAGCCAGCAGCCCACGTGAGCACGGGTTCAAGTCAGGGCTCCTCCATGTTGTAGCCGACTCCCTGCTGTGGCCTGGGGAAGCAGCGGAGGACGGCCAAGCACCGGGGCCCTGCACCCACGTGGGAGACCCAGACGGCCCAAGTACCGGGGCCCTGCACCCACGTGGGAGACCCAGACGGTCCAAGTACCGGGGCCCTGCACCCACGTGGGAGACCCAGACGGTCCAAGTACCGGGGCCCCTGCACCCACGTGGGACACCCAGACGGTCCAAGTACCGGGGCCCTGCACCCACGTGGGAGACCCGGATGGCCCAAGTACCGGGGCCCTGTACCCACGTGGGACACCCGGATGGCCCAAGTACCGTAGCCCTGCACCCACGTGGGACACCCGGATGGGCCAAGTACCGGGGCCCTGCACCCACGTGGGAGACCCGGATGGAGCTCCGGGCTCCTGGTTTTGGCTTGGCTTTGCCCCAGCCATTGCAGCCATTTGGGAAGTGAACCAGTGGATGGAAGATTTCTCTCTCTCTCTCTCTCTCTCTCTCTCTCTACTTCTCTTTCTAATTCTGCCTTTCAAATAAATGATTTTTTTTAAAAAAGAGATTGGTTTATTTTGATGTGAGACATTTTTGAAAGCTATGCATAGGTTTCTTATAATATACATTCCCGTGGGCTGGTGGGAGACACCCCTTCCAGGGTCAGCAGACTTCTCTAGAGAGGGGCCGGTCTGGCTTTGTGGGCTGCACGTGGTCTCTGTAGCAGCTCCTGGACCCCGCTGTGGTGGCCGTATTCCAATAAAGCTTTCTTATGGCCATTGGCATTTGAATTTCATATCATTTTCACATGCCCCTCCCCCAACACACGCACCTGCCCTGCCACCATTTAAAATGTAAAGACCATTCTTAGGCTCTGGCCGTGAAAAGCAGGTGGTATCGGGATAGCTGTCGTTTGCTGGCCTGTGTATGCGTGGTGCGTGTCAGGCTCTGGCTGTCAGGAGGCAGGCTCTGAGGCAGGCCAGGGATTCTGCCTTTCCTAGCAAGATCCCACGTGCTACTGATCCACAGGCCACACTAGGAGAGCCACAGCTGCAGTGCTGAACAGTAAGAGGAGTGTTTGAAGGAGGTGCCCTGCATTGTCACGCATACCAACAGCAGATAGGAGGGTGCAGCCCAGGAGATGGGGCTGCCGTGGGAGCTGTGGTGGGAGACTCGGGGTCCCCGCAGGCTGGCTCTGCGGTCTCTGCCATGCTGCCCCCACTCAGGGACAAATTCCACACAAACCTCAGCTCCTGGGCGCGGGTGTTTCCGGGTAATTCTGCAAGTGCTGTGACATTCGCCAAGCACCAAGACGTGGGGTCTTCTCCCGCTTCGCCTGTGTGGTTTCCACATGGATGGGGTCAGGGCTAAGCCCCATCTTCACTGCACGTGCAGGTGAACACGCATCACGCATCGGCCGGACAGAGGTGCAGGTGCGCAAGTGAGCAACAGGTGGGGGCGGGCCAGGAGGGGTCCTGCTGTGGCCTGGAAGGCGGCAGGACCAGCTGTCTTGTTACTCTTTGCAAGGATCCCTGAAATGAGACAGGTGCTGGGTGGGGGCCTGACAACCCAGCTGACAGCCTCCCGTGTGTGTGCACCTATATTCTCATCACACACGGCTGTCTGAAAAGCAGCCTGAATGTTGTCTTTCTAGCAAGAGGCAGTGTGTCTAATTTGAGTCAGTGTATTTAATATACATTTGCTAATCACAAAAACACGCGATAAAGCAAATATTTGAAGTTGCATGAAAACCAGCTTGTTGCCATGGGAATACATGCCATCAGTGCTTTTGTATTTTCTTAATACCACGAATAATAAACGTTTCTTGCGGGAAGAGAAACGACTCGGAGAGGCAGAGAGAGGAGTGGGGGCCTCGGGTTGGAGGGGGGTCCCCCGGGCCTGTGGGGGCGCTCCTGGGCCATGAGGAAGCCACGAGTACCACCAACCCCTTCCCCTCCTGGACCCCGGCTGCCCGGTGCCCCTGTTTGGCCCTCGTGATCAGCAATGCTGGACAGTCTGGGTTTGTGCCTCTTGTTTGTAACTTGGCCTCAACTCCCCGGGGTGCGATTCCTTCTAGCATCTCTCCTTGGCACCTCCCAGCAAACGTCCACCTCCTTTGGGCTCCTGGCACCCCGCATCACAGGCTGGGGTCATGGTCAACTCCCCCCCCCCCCCCCCGTCTGGCCCAGGCTGCCGCCCTCTGGTCTCCTGGAGTGGAAGTGCCTGGTTCCGAGTCCCGGCTGGCTTCCAGTCCGGCAGCGCTCCGTGCTCCCACCTGCTCATGTTCTAGTGGCCGGGGATGCATTTGGGAAAAGGCTGTCACCCTTCCATCTGGAAGGAGGAAGTCACTGGGCTCCGCGGAGTGCCCTCGTGAGTATCCACACACCGACCAGGCCAGGAGCCGGCTCTGAGGGGGCAGGAGGGAGCCCCCTTAGACGGGGCACTTTGCAAAGCCAGAGAGCAAGTCAAGGACACTGGTGCCTTGGGAGCTGGGAGAGGGAGAACAGAGGAGGTGCAAAGACCCCTGCAGAGCTCAGCGGCAGCTGCAGACTGCTAAGTCCATGTCCAAATTGTGCCTCCCCGGCCGACCGGCTGTCAATCAGTCGATCAAGGCATAAATGGAAACCCCGGACAGCGGTCAGCTTAGAACACTGGGTGCTGGGGCTCCCGTTCCACGCTCCTCTCCCATTCCCACTTCTTGAGATGGAATCCTTCCTGCAGAGAGTGTGGAGACACGCCTCCCGGTCCCCTGGCCATGGCGGGGAACCAGCACCAGGCCCCGACACGCCTCCCGGTCCCCTGGCCACAGCCAGCGCCTGAGGGCCTCCCTGCTCCTGGAGCTCCGCCCTTCCTCAGAGCTTCCCAGCTGTGGCTGGATTTGTCCACGAAAGCAACGCAGGAGAAGGCACAGAGGCCGTTCCAGTGACCTTCGAACTTGGACTTGGGCTGCTCATGGCTGATTGGGTGCTCACATCGTGCCAGGCGCCGCCCCCACCCCCAGCCTCCTCCGGTCCTCGTGCGCTGGCCTGGGGGCCCACCAGCACCTCCTGCTCAGGGTGCCCCTGCACCACCCTTCAGAGACCGCTCCGTATTGCAGGAAGTTCTCCTTCACGCGCTCCCCGTTGCCAAGGCAACCGCTTCCTCTGGACCAAAAACATTCACGCCTTCTGCGTGATTTTTTCCTGCAGTGACACCTAGTGACAACAAATAAAAAACCTCAATGATTTACTCCTGGCTTTGCAGACAGCCACAGAGCAGGCGGTACACCGCCCTCTGGCTGCTGATGCGTGCGAGGCCTCCCAGCCCTGGGCCGGCGCCCCGGCTGCTCCCCCAGCCCCTGGCCGGTCTGGCGGAGTCATCGGGGGCACCAGGCCATGGCTTCTCGCCCTCCAAGCATTCGGAAGCCTGTGAAGCTGAGCGTGTCCTGCCCGTGCTGAGTTTTCACTGTGTGACGCCTTCCAGGCCCCAGGGCGCCTTTGCCGTGTGGCACTGGGAGCTCCTGGATCGGAACCTCCAGTGCAGGACCCGGGACAGCGGTCAGGTTCTTGTAGCTGGATGATGGCGAGGTCGCCCTTTGCTGAACGGACTCTGGGGCCTTCAGCAGGGATGCTCAGAGAGAAGGCACAGATGGAATCTTCCACGGCAAGCCCAGCCCCCCCGAGCCCAGGAGGGCAGCTCAGTGGTCCCTCGGGGGACCGGGATGGGCACACGGTCCACTCAGCCTGAACTCAGCACCAGGAGGGTCTCACAAGCTCTCATGCCTCTGAGGAGACCGTGGGCCCATCTCCCCGGAGTCCCCGAGTCCGCGCGCCGGAAGCTGATTTCTGGACTTGCCGTTGGTGTTAGGAGGCGGAGACTTCGGGAGGTGAGTGGCCCCGCATGATGGCATCAGAGGCTTCCTAAGAAGAGGAAGAGACCAAGCGGTCAGTGTGCTCTACCTGGCCACGTGGTGCTCCCACCACATTATGACGACACAAGGGGGCTCTCACCAGATGCCAGGGCCATCTCCCTCCCCCATCCTGCCTTGCCCCGCCAACCTCCACCACCAGGAGACAACCTAACACCTGCTCTTTATGAGTTACCAGCCACTGAAAAGAGGTGGCGGGAGTGAGCCAGCCCAGGCCCCTGTGGCCACAGCGCAGAGTGGAACAGAGAGGGGGGAGTGGAGGCAGATGCTGCAGCCCCAGTGAGCGGCCAGCGCTTTGGAATAGAGTGGTGCCAGCAGAGAGGAGGGCCCAGAGCAGGTCCCAAGTCCATTGTGCTGGGCGGGGGGGGGGGGGGGCAGAACCCAGGGACTCAGGGCTGAATGGCCCAGGTGGGTGGGTGACCTGGAATTTGCTGAGATGGTGATGGCTCGGGATGGAGCAGTCTGGGAGACAGAAAGGAGAGGAGGCGGCCTTGTCACACCCAGCCTGAGTAGCAGCCAATCGGATGTGTGACCACAGGGCTGAGAGCGAAGGCAGGAGCAGATGTGACCTTTGTATGCAAGTCTGGGGCCGCTGTGTGGGAATGGGCGGTACAGCCAGGTGCAGGTGCGGGGTCTCTGATTAGCTTATTCACCAGGCTGGAGTGTGTGCACGCGCATACATGGCCACCAGGGGGCGTCAGTCAGCGCCAGGAGGAGGGAGGCTGCACCTGCTTCAGGGCACTGGATGTGATGGGCGGAGCTTTGCAGACTTGATCAAAAGTCTGGGGAGGGAGAGGATCCTCCGTTACCCTGGGGGACCCTCGTGGCAGCCATGAGTGTTCTCGTGGGAGGGGGCACAGGGGGCTTGGCGACAGACGGAATAGAGGGGGACGCGAGCCCAGAGGCCCCGCGCCACGGAGCCCTCAGCCGCCAGGAGCTGGACGAGGAGGCGGAGCTTCTGGAGGGAGAGGGGCTGCGGCCATGCCTTGCTCACAGCCCCGGGTACCGACCCTGGGCTCCCATCTCCAGGCCTGCGAGAAAATTCATTGTCCCGAGAGCTCCTTAGATTGCGGCACTTCGCTCCGGCTGCCAGTGGGAGCGAATGCAATGGAGGAACTGTGGGGAAATGGCCCGGCTCAGGATGGTGCTGGGGCTCCTGACGGCATCCTTAGGCCCCGCGGGGCGGGGGGACAGGGCAGGTGGAGAGGACGGAAGGATTGGCTGCCCTCAGTTGATGGCGAGGGGAGGGGAATGTGAGAACAGAGCCTGAGAAGAAGTTGGCAAGGCGATTGGAGCGGGAGGCAGAGAGGGAGGGACCCAGTCTGCGAAGGTGCCCAGGCGCAGGTGTGGGGACAACTGGGCAGCAGCAGGAGGCTCTGAGGTGCGGAAGCCGGCTGCCCGGCAGCTCCTGCCCATCACACAGGCACCTGCAATGCTGAGCCCCAGCGACTCTCAGCCAGGATCGGGGTCCACCCCGAGCACAGCTGCAGTGCTGCTGTAACTGTGGCTGCCAGCAGCTCATTTGCATAGCCATCTGGAAGGCAGAGCTGTCAGTCGGTACCCAGGGCCATCGTGGGGGGTGAGATTGGAAAGTCAGACTTTGGTGTTTGTTGGAAACACTTCTCTCCTGGGCGTGTCTTACGTCTGCTTTATCAAATTAAGGCGCAGGTGACAAAAGCTGGCATCCATTCAGTCATTCCTGAGGCTCTCGTGTGTGCCTGCCCCAGGGAGAGATGGCGTGGCCGCTGAGGCTTGCTGGGGTACAGTGGCCTCAGCCAAGAGGACCCGGCTCCCCCGTTGCCTCTGGTCTCTGGCTCTCCAGCTGTGGAGGCCAGGTTTGTTCTCCTGGTGGAGGCTGGGCCAGAGGGAGGAGCAGACGTGGTGCCCGGGCTCAGAACCAGCCCGGTTGCCTGTCCTATGCTGTTGGCTACAGCACATCACAGGCCCGACGGGGGTCAGGGAGGCAGAGATAAACTCCCCACCAGATGGCAAGCGTGCCGGGTCACCCTGCAGAAGGGGTCCGTGCTGGAAGAGGGGACAGTGGATCTCCTGAACGTCGGTCCTGGGACCTGCTGTGAGGCCAGGAGGAGCAGAACACACGTGGGCGGCGTGCCCACGTGCCCACGTATTGTGCATCAAGGCAGCTTTTGGTGTAGAGTTAAGACAGGTGCCCAAGACTCCCAAGGTCCCTCTCTCTTCCCACCCCATCTCTTCCTGTGCCACCCATCCCCTCCCCCCCGAGCCTGCATGGACGGGTCGTGAGCCCTGAGCCTCCTCCCCCGAGCAAGTGTGTCTTAGCACTCCACTGCTTCACGCCCACGACCTGACACACACAAGAATTTGCTGCTTCATTGCCCTAAATGACTGTCCCTGCACGGAGTGGACGGGGCTGGGAGGGGGCAACCCGCTGGACTCCCCTGTTTTATTTTTTTATCAAAGATTTATTTCAACGTCAGAGTTACACAGAGAGAGGAAAGGCAGAAAGAGAGAATCTTCCATCCGCTGGTTCACTCCCCAATTGGCCGCAACGACTGGAGCTGCACCCATCTGAAGCCAGGAGCCAGGAGTTTCTTCTGGGTCTCCTGTGCAGGTGCAGGGGCCCAAGGACTTGGGCCATCCTCCACTGCTTTCCCAGGCCACAGTAGAGAGCTGGATCAGAAGAGGAGCAGCTGGGACTAGAACCAGCGCCCATATGGGATGCGGGCGCTTCAGGCCAGGGCTTTAACCCGCTGTGCCACAGTGCTGGCCCCTCGCCTGTTTTAAAAATGAGCTTTTTCCGTGTGGGGTGAGAAGAAAGCAGATGCCAGGCGGGGCCCCTCGTGGGAAATGTGGCGTCACCTGCCCGAAGCCCTTCTGGGCGACGGCCACAGCCTCAGGGTTCCGGGTGCGCCTCGGTGGCCGGCCGCAGGCCTGCTCTCCTCTCAGGGGCCCGGGGGAGTGAGTGCCGCTGCTCGTCCACCTCCACACCAGGGAAACGGTGGCGTCCCTTTGTCCTGCTGGGACTACTGTTTGCCCTCTGTTCAAAACGTTCAAGGCCGGTGCCACGGCTCACTAGGCTAATCCTCCGCCTGCAGCGCCGGCACCCCGGGTTCTAGTCCCGGTTGGGGTGCCAGTTCTGTCCCGGTTGCCCCCCGCCCGGGGTCCCAACTCCTGGCCAGGAGCCCCAGCTCCCAGGAAGTCAGCCCTGCACCTGGAAGAGCCACAGTGCGCCACAGGCAGGAAAAGCCGGGGCAGATCCTGCAGTCTTTGTGGTGGGGAGTGCCTCGGATGCTGGAAACGGAAGCTCTCAATGTGTCAAGGCCACTGCCAGTGACCTGCGCTGTGTCTTTTGGGCTCCGTGTCCCTTTTCCACCACTGATGACTAAGGGGAGAGACTGAGCCGCTCCGGGGACAGCTGGTTTCCAAGAGGGATCCACTCAGCGTCTGGCGCGTCTGGGGCCTCCCTCCGCTCTGTGGGATCCTTCCCAGGAGGTCCTGGGCGGGGGTCTTCGTGGGTGGCGGGTCTCTGCGGCCAGCAGCCAAGTGCTCGGGACTGTCGGATCTCCCCAGCCTTGGGCTGCTCCGGAGATGTTCTGCAAGAACGGGGCATGGTTTTCATTCTAAGTGGCTCCTACAGGGACTTTGCTATTTTTGTCAACAGGGTTGACAAAGTCTCTCCATGACATTCAAAGAGGAGCCATTCGTGCAAATCAATGAAAAGACATCTCTCCTGCGGGTGCCTGGGAGGGTTTCAGAGACGAGGGAAATGCTCCGTGTCCCAGCCATCCCATGCAGGAGCCGTGGTCACATCCGGTTCTCGAGTACTTGAAGTGAGGCAATTATGAAGCAGAGATGGACTTCTAAAGTTTACTCCATTTTTTTCAAAGACTGTATTTATTTATTTGAAAGGCAGAATTACAGAGAGAGGTAGAGACAGAGAGAGAGAGGTCTTCCATCCGCTGGTTCACTCCCCAGATGGCCACAACAGCCAGAGCTGGGCTGATCCGAAGCCAGGAGTCGGGAGCTCTCCCCCTGTCTCCCACATGGGTGCGGGGGCCCAAGCACTTGGGCCATCTTCCAGTGCTTTTCCAGGCATTAGCAGGGAGCTGGATGGAAAGTGGAGCAGCCGGGACTCGAACTGGTGCCCACATAGGATGATGGCACTGCAGGCAGCGGCTTTACCCACTACCCCACTTTACTTCATTTAAATGTGAATGTGGGAGGGCCTTTACAATGGGGTTAAGATGCCACCTGGGGGCTGGAGCTGTGGTGCAGTGGGTTAAAGCCCTGGCCTGAAGCGCCAGCATCCCATATGGGTGCCGGTTCTAGTCCCAGCTGCTCCTCTTCTTCCGATCCAGCTCTCTGCTATGACCTGGGAAAGCAGTAGAAGATGGCCCAAGTCCTTGGGCCCCTGTACCTACGAGGGAGACCCAGAAGAAGCTCCTGGCTCCTGGCTTCGGATCGGTGCAGCTCGGGCCGTTGCTGCCATCTTGGGAGTGAACCAGCGGATGGAAGACCTCTCTCTCTGTTTCTACCTCTCTCTGTAACTCTGTATTTCAAATAAATAAAAATAAATCTTAAAAAAAAATGACACCATCTGGAAAGCCAGATGTTCACAAGGGCATAGGTGAGGGCAGAGGGGAAGGGGAGTGGCCTGGGGGCACGAGGGACAGTAGGGCCGGTGACGGATTGCAGTCTGTTGTCACAAAACCATCAGGCCATGCGCTTAGAATTGGGGAGACTCGCTCGTGTAAATGACGCTCCCATGAAACCGGCTTTTTGGTCCAGCGCGGTGGCATAGTGGGTAAAGCCACTGCTTGCAGTGCTGGCATCCCATATGGGCGCCGGTTCTAGTCCCGGCTGCTCCACTTCCAATCCAGCTCTCTGCTGTGACCTGGGAAAGCAGTGGAAGATGGCCCACATGATTGGGCCCCTGCACCTGCGTGGGAGACCCAGATGAAGCTCCTGAATCCTGGTTTCACATTGGCCCAGCTCCGACTGTTGGAGCCAGCTGGGGAGTGAACCAGTGGATGGAAGATCTCTCTCTCTCTCTCTCTCCCTCTCCCTCTCCCTCTCCCTCTCCCTCTCATCTCCCTCTCCCTCTCCCTCTTTCTGTCAGAAACTCTACCTTTCTAATAAATAAAAAAAAATCTTAAAAAACAGAAATGGGAAAGAATAATAAGAAAGCTCTTATAATTGAAAAAAGTAGAAATTTAACCATTGATGGAAAGTTGAAACTAAAGTTAAAAAAAAGCCCAGTTCAAAGCAGAAGGAAAGATGGCAGTTGGGAGAGAGAGGTAAGAAGTCAGGATTCGCAGCCCCACAAAGCCGGGCCCTGAACCCTGGGAGCTGCAGCGGGGGGGGCGGGGCAGGAGCTCCCACGCTCCGAGAGGAGGGCCTGGTTCCCACGGGAGGGACCAGCCAGCACGCAGCACCCGGGATGCAGCTTGAGGATCCCAGGCCCAGAAGGCTTGTGCCCCATACACTCTGGATTTTGGGATCTTCACACCTGCCTCGAGAGCTAGCCTGGGGGCGGGGCCTCAGTCCAAACAGGAAACCCGTTTGTGTTGCCCGCACGCGTTACCCGTGTACCTGCAGGCAGTCGTCCTCAGCATGTTTAATCATTTTGTGGGTGGGACAGTGTTTCAGGGTGGGGAGCTCTCTGCTGGCGGCTTCATGCTGGCATTCAAAAACAGCTTAGATTTTAGGCGCTGGTGTTGTGACGTAATGGGTTAAGCTGCCACCTGCAGTGTTGACATCCCGTATCGGAGCCTGGCTGCTCCACTTCCCGTCCAGCTCCCTCTTGATGGCCTGGGGAAGCATCAGGTGATGGCCGGAGTGCTTGGACCCCTGCACCCATGTGGCAGCCCCGGGAGGAATTCCTGGCTCCTGGTTTCCCCTGGCCCAGCCCCAGCCGTTGTGCCCATTTAGGGAGTGACAGTGCATAGAAGAACTACCCTCCCACCCCGCCCTCTCGCTGTCACCCTGCCTTTCAAATAAATAAAATCGACCTGCAGAAGCAGCGTCGGATCTGGGAGCGTTTCCATCGGATGCTCAGTCTCGCAGGCCCTGCAGGGCAGGCTCTCATGATCCTGCACCACGCTGGGAACCAGCGGACGCCTTCGCCACTTCCACACAGAGCCAGTGCCCCTGGGGCCTGCTGGGAGCAGACGCTGGGGGCTGGCAGACAGCACGACAGAGCCTTGGAGACTCGGGGGAAACGTGAATTCCAGCCCGGGACCCAGCAGTCTTCAGTCGGGAGAGGAGACGCTCCCAGATATTGAAGATGTGGGGAGATCACCGCCTAGGCTGTGCTTCCAGGAAGCTGATGAAGACGGCTGTGCTGATGATGGGGGTGGGGAGCCTGCCAGAGGGGGAGGCGAGCAGAGCCCCCGGAGGCCCCGGGAGGCGGGGCAGGTGGGGCCAAGGGCACCAGCACAGCCTTCCCCAGCCCCGTGGCAGGCGTGGAAGACACCGGCATGCACACGGCACCCAGCGGGGTGTCAGCGAACGGGGCGGGCGGCCTGGAGATCTGGTGGTGTTGGCCACATGGAGAGGCAGGTGGACAAAACCCAAGGCCGTCAGTCACCCGGGGAAACAGCACGATGCAGAAAAGGGGACGTCAGCTCGTGGGCAGGGGACCTGGCCTGTGGACGAGTCTGGGCTCTCTGGGGAAGCGGCACCTGCAGGACCCGTATCAGCCTTCCTGTGTGTGTGCGTGTGTGTGTCTGTGACTGTGTCTGTCTCTGTGTGTGTGTCTATGTCTACGTGTGTATCTGTGTCTGTGTGTTTGTGTGTGTATCTATGTGTGTCTGTGTCTATGTGTGTGTCTATGTCTGTGTGTGTATCTATGTGTGTCTGTGTGTGTCTGTGACTGTGTGTGTGTCTCTGTGTGTGTCTGTGTCTATGTCTATGTGTGTATCTGTGTCTGTGACTGTGTGTGTCTGTGTGTGTGTCTGTGAATGTCTGTCTGTGTTCCTCTGTGTGTGTCTGTCTATGTCTGTGTGTGTATCTATGTGTGTCTGTGTCTGTGTCTGTGTGTTTGTGTGTCTATGTGTGTCTGTGTCTTGTGTGTGATTGTGTCTATATGTGTGTGTGCCAGTCTGTCTAGTGTGTGTCTATGTGTATCTCTGTGTATGTCTCTGTGTGTGTCTACACATTGACCTATGTCCACGAATTGGCTTGTGTGACTTGGGCCGTCAAGTTCCTAGTCTTCTGGGCAGTGTGTGTGTGTGTGTGTGTCTGTGTCTATATGTGTGTGTGTCTGTGTCTATATGTGTGTGTGTCTGTGTGTATCTCTGTGTGGGTCTCTGGTCGCGTGTGTGTCTATACATTGACCGTCTCCAGGAAGTGGCTCGTGTCACCTCAGGCCATCAAGCTCCAGGTCTTCTGGGCAGCCTGGGGCCCCCAGACAGTGCACTCGCTGCAGCCTTGGGCAGAATTTCTGCTTCCTCAGAGAAACCCCCATGTGCCCTTTAAATCCCTTCAACTGATTAGATGTGGCCCACCCACACCAGCAGAACAATCATCCTTGCTTACAGCCAAGGGCTGTAGAATCTGGCCACACCCACCAAACACCTAGGCAGCAGACCCTGGCTCGATGTTCAGAGTGATTACTGAGCATTCTGTCCTGGCCAAGCGCCAAGAACCCGACCCTCACGGAGGGCACTGCAAACACGGGTCTGCATTTACGTAAACACCTGCTCGGTCCTGCTGAAGGTGCCACACGGCCTGATCAGGCGGTGGAGGGCAGGGTTCCAGGCACGGCCGCCGCGGGCTCAGAGGTGCCAAGGAGAGAGCCATCCTCAGCCACTGCGGGGAAGGCGCGAGAGATGCCCAGGGTTGATGTGTCCAGTAGGGGCCGTGTGATTCGGAACAGGAAGTGGGGACCGAAGCATCCGCTGAAATCGGCCGCGCAGTGACTGTGCCTGGGAAACAGGAAGTGGGGGCTGGGGAGGGGCCCCCTGTCGTCCACGATGAGCTCTGTGGAACCAGTCCAAGCCTGGGCGTGGGAGACTCTGGTCATACAGCAACCCGGTGAGAGAGCAGACCAGAGCAGCATGGAGGGACCAGGACCCGGCTCCCGGCTCTCCCAGACGCAGGCACTGACTGCTCCACCCGGCCTTCTGCAGCTGAGAGAGACGCCCCGAGCGTGGGAGGTCAGCAGGCTCCGCCTGCAGCTGCGTCCACTCTGCAGTGCCCTGGGCGACTCCTCGCTGTGCCCGGTGGCCACACGCTTGGTCGTGGCTGTGTGAGTGTTTACGTCACGTCCTCTCCAGTGGGGTCCTGGCGTGGTGGCTGGGCCGTCTCACCCTGGGTCTGCCCTCCTGTTGCCCCCTCTTCCCTGGCCAGGCCCAGGGGACTCCAGTACCGGCACTCAGCAGCTGGGGAGGGAAGGGCCATGGGTCCCTGGGCTGCCAGCTGCTTGGCCAGCCCAGGAGGCTCAGAAGGGCCATGGGTTCCCTGGAGAAACGCAAGGTGTATCTTGTCTGAACTCCCCGTGAGTGACACACACGAGCCCCTCCCCCCCGGGCTGCCCACGGCCCTGGAGGTACAAGGAGACTCGGTGTGTGGGTGACAGCGACACTGTCATCGGTACGGCCCTCTGCAGAACACCTGTGGTATTGTCCGGATCATCCGTGTCCCGCAGGCCGGGGGCACAGCTCAACAACGGCAGGTGCTCGGGAAACACGTGTGCATGAGTGTGACAGCACAAGAGGGCCGTTTCTCTCTCTCCCTCCCAGGAGAGTGACGCCGAGGGACACACCACCTCCGGCTTGAGTGGTGGCCATCGGACACCCGTGAACAATCGTGTGTTCAGTTCCCAGCATGCACTAGGCAGCAGCCACAGAGAGGGAACACGGGGCCCGGTGCTGTGGTGCAGCAGGTAAAGCCACCATCTGCAGTGCCAGCGTCCAGGAGGGGCGCCGGTTCGAGTCCCGCCGGCTGCTTCACTTCCAACGCCGCTCCCTGCCGACGAGCTGGGGTTTTAGGGCACAGTGGGCAGGACGTGATGACCCAATGTGGGGTGACCTGGTGGTAGGTGCTGGGAGGGAGGGCACCGAGAGGCGGCCTGGGCTCTGCACTGCACACACAGACGCCATCTGGGCTCTGGCCGGGACTGAGTTCCCAGGAGCCAGTGTTGTGGCACAGCAGGCTGATCCACCCCCCGTGACACCGCATCCCGTATCCAAGTGCCGGTTCGAGACCTAGCTACTTCGCTTCCAATCCAGCTCCCTGCCAACGCTCCTGGGAGAGCAGGGGACGCCTGGGCCCCTGCTGCCCACGTGGGAGACCCACATGGAGCCCGGCTCCTGGCTTCAGCTTGGCTCAGTCCTGGCTATTGTGGCCACCTGGGGAGTGAACCAGCAGGTGGAGGATCCTTCTCTCTCTCTCTCTCTCCCTCTCTCTCTATGCCTCTCCTTTTCTCTCACTCTTTCAGATAAATAAAATAAATCTTCCAAAAAAAATTTCCTTTCCAACCGCATGCATGTCCTGCTTGCCAGGCAACAGCCGGAAAGCTCAATGGTTTCATCTTTCAACCCAAACCGCAGCCACCAACCGAGGTGCCTGAGGCCACGCCCACGTCTTGGTGCCTGGGAAACCTGCTCGTCGCTTCGATGGCATCTTACTGGGCTTCAATTTTATTCGCTCTATTTTAAGTTTGCAAACAGGAGCAAATCATTATAAAGACCTGTCCACCGCCTCAATACAATAAATAAATAAACGAATTCACCTCCAGCTTTAAGCCCACCCCCAAATGACAAATGACCCCCAAGACCAAAGAGTTTTAGTTACATATTACATTTATTTGGGATTTGAGCTAAACATAGACTGGAACAAATCGTTCTAATGTGGACAACAGAAAAATGAGCAGGCCAAGGCTTAATCTAATTTTTGTATTTTTTGGCCAAAATGGCAAGAGAGGCCCGGCAAGGCAGAGTCGTGGCACCCGCAGCCCCAGCCCCAGGTGTCCACGCCCAGGCCCTGAGCTGCCTGCTTCACTCTGCACACGCTTGTGCTGAGGACAGAGGGGAGAGAGCCCCGGGGGGCACCCGGGTTAGCGCAGGGCTGTGGTTAGGGGGTGGCGGAAGCCCGGCCAGGGAGGCTCTGCAGGACACGCCCGAGGCTGCCTGGGTGCTGGCTGAGGGTCCGACAGCTCGCTTCTGCCTCCTGTACGGGGCCTCCCCTTCCTGACCTCCCTAGAGGCACCTGCCCTGTCCAGGGATTGGGGAGGAGCAGAGAGACAGGGCGGGGCTGGGGGCGGTGGAGGAGGATGTCCTTGGGCAGGAGGGCAGGGGTCCTCCCAGCAGTCCTGGCCAGGCCAGACGGAAGCAGTAGCACCAAGGAGGGAGGCGACAGTGAAGCCCCGAGGGATGGGACCGAGCAGGGCCCTCTTGGCGACGAGGAGGGGGTGTGGCCGAGCTCACTGCCAGCGCCCCTCAAGCCCCTCGAGATCCACCAGGAACAAAACCAAGAAGGCCACATCGCTCGCAAGGAAAAGGTGCCCGGGCTCCAGGCTTCCAGTCTTCCACCGCGTGAGGCTCCCTGGGTCCCTTCCACGGGAAGGGGCTGGAGAGGAAGCAGATCACTCCTGTGGACCCCAGAGTGGAGGATGGCGGCTGCACACTGTCTCTCGGCGCTTTGCTGGGGGCAGGAAGTGCAGTGACCCAGTCACGACTTCAATCCAGGAGGCGGTTGCCAAATCCTGTTTTTACCCGTGAGAAAACGGCTGTGTTACTGATAACCAATCGGCAACCAAAGCCTCCTCACTTGTGCTCCAAGACCATGGATGAACGGTGAATTAGCAGCGCCACCGGGCTCTGGGTCGGTACTGGGCATATTTAAAGCAGTTTCCAAACTCAGCAGGCGACAGAACATTTGGGGCACCAGCCCTGAGGGAACTGCCCTCAAATATTCCTATTTATAACAAAGAAAATCATTGCCAGACACTGTGATGCAATCAGACCCCGCCAATCTAAAGGAGCAGTTGTGGCTTTCAGTAGGAAAATAAACTCTGGTGTCATCCTGTTCGCGGCCACCCTTAGCCGTGCAGCCACGGCAGACTCTCGTTTGCAAAAATGGCCCCAGCACCGCCCTCTTCCCCGTGCTCTCCTGTGCGGCGATGTGGGCCTGGGTCTCCTCCCCTGGAATCCAGGCTGGTCTCAGTGACTGCTGGGCCAACAAATGCTCTGCCCCCTTAGGGTCCGTCTAGGAGAGAGGCTGCATGCCCTTGGCTCTCTCTCTCTCTCTCTGGGAAGACCTGGTCTCCTCCCAGCGGTGGGACTCACCCAGTCACCCTGCCCCAGGACCCCTGCCAGTGTGCAGTCCGCAGGCAGCCTCAGCGGCCAGCCCCGGCCATGCCCCAACTTGGTGGCCTACCCAGTGTTTGCAACCCTGGAGAGACCCCACTGGGAGATCCTGGCTGAGCCCGCTGAGCCACAGAGGAACGGGAAGTAAATTGTTTTGCTAAGGGTAAGGGGTAAGGAACAGGTCTCGGGCAAGCTCTCCACTCGCGAGATTCCGTCCTTGCATCCATGGGGGGGGAATTCTTCCCCATGGGCGCCTGCACACGGCTTTTGGTAGCTGATCGTACGTGAGTGCCGCAGGACTTATAAAATGCAGGTCATTGTGGCTTTTCTCTCCGCCCCTGGTTGTTATGTTGCTCTCTCTCACCTTCTTCTACTTAGAAATTTTCCTGGCTTCAAGTGTAACAGACACGGGCCACAGAAATTTCCCAGGTAGACGGCAGCTGCCAGGAGACGTTACGGCGACCTGGGACCGAGTCTCCACGGCTTAGAAGGTTGACCATCAATCTCCTCTGCATCTGCTAAGAATCTCACTGTGCACTGGGTGCCTTCTAGCTGCTGTGAAAACGAGTAATTTTGTTGTTTAATCAAAAAGCTTGAAGTGGGAAATCATACAAAAATACATAAATACAAATCTACTTGAGATGCAGTAACTTCCGACCCGAGAACAAACAAAACTGAAGCCATTTAAAAGCCGCGGCCCCATCGGGGACGCTGAGTCGTTTTTCATCCCTGAGCTGCGCCCAGGAGTCACTCGTCATGATGCTTCTTCCGCTCTGCACAACCAAGAAGGTCAGGAGGGTCGGAGCCAGCCTGGGCGGCTCCTGTCAGAGCGCCCCTCACCCGGCCTTCCCGAGAGCTCACTGAGGCTGAGGCCCATCGCTGCACCCCACCTTCCTAAGCGAACCCCTACTGTGTGTCTTCCTAAGGCACTCGCCTTTGATCTCCTAGAAACGCTACTTTGATGGTCACATTCCAACCGTTTATACACCAAGCCCAGTAAACGGAAACACTTGGGAGCAAACCAAACTCATCAGCCAGATTTAGCCAGAAGACCTGAAGCATGCGATGATTAAGCCGGAAACATTTCCCCCCACACAAACAAAAACAGTATTTTCAAGTGCCCAGAAAGCCCCCACCACAACAGCGATCATGTTTCAGACAAGCCATAATTAACTCCATAATGCACTCAATTTTGAATTAAAAAGCAAAACATAAAAAAATCCCAAGGGACAGCCAACTGAACAATGCATTTCTAAATAAAGTTTGGGTTGGGGGCAGGGCGGGCAGTAGGTGAAGCCTCCTGTAACAATGACACCCTATAGGGCATTGGCCGAGTCCCGGCTGCTCCACTTCCCATCCAGCTCCCTGCTGATGGCCTGGGAAAGCAGTGGAAGATGGCTCAAGTGCATGGGCCCCTGCATTCATGTGGGAGACCCGGAAGAAGCTCCAGGCTCCTGGCTTTGACCTGGCCCAGCTCTGGCCACTGGGGCCATTTGGGGACTGAATCGGAGAATGGAAGACCTCTCTCTCTCTCTCTCTCTCTCTCTCTCTCTCCCCTATCTTTGTCTATAACTCTCTTTCAAATAAATAAATCTTCAAAAATAAATAAATAAAGGGGCTGGCGCTGTGGTGTAACAGGTAAAGCTGCCGCATGCAGTACCGGCGTCCCATACGGGCTCCGGTTCATGACCCGGCTGCTCCACTTCCGCTCCAGCTCCCCGCTATGGCCTGGGAAAGCAGCAGAAGATGGTCCAGGTGCTTGGGCCCCTGCACCCATGTGGGAGACCCGGAAGAGGCTCCTGGCTCCTGGCTTAGGATCAGCACAGCTCCGGCTGTTGCAGCCATCAAGGGAGTGAAACATCGGATGGAAGACCTCTCTCTCTCTCTCTCTCTCTCTCTCTCTCTCTCCCCTTCTGCTTCTCTGTAACTCTGCCTTTCAAATAAATAAATAAATAATTATTTTAAAATAAATAAAGGTCAGATTTAAAGGTAAATTTTTTTAAAATAATTAAACATGTAGACCTGAATAACAACGAAAGCTTTGGGGCTAGCATTTTAAAACCAGAGAAATCAATGCTTATGGGATAATATATAATTATATTCATTCGGAAACAAGAAATAGATAAAAGCAAGTTAAAGCATTCAGCCCGGAGACTTGGAAAAACAGCTCGAGACACATGGAAATCCGAATGAGAATAATAAGAATCGTGCCAGACCGAAACAGAGACGATGGACAGCACAAAGGTCTTGTGTTTGGGAGGAAAAACGAGGCGAGCCCTTGGCAACACTAAGGAATAATCCAAGATGGAAGCCATGCAGGGCGGGGGCTGCGAAACTGGCATCACAGACCCCCGTCACTGTGTTCCAGTACATTTAAAGCCTAGATAAAGTAAGTGTTTGGGAAGAACCTAGAAATCGAAGATGGGCACAGCAAATCCGAACAGAGCAATAAAGAAGCAGTGGAGGTGGACTCAGAGCCCCTCCCCTCCCAAGCGGAGCCCAGGCTCCTGTGACAGCCCCACCCTCTCAAGGGCAAGTCCCAGCCTGGCGGATCATTCCAGAAAGCGGAAGGCTGCCTCCTTCGTTGTGTGACACCCGTGATTCCAAAATTGAGTGAGGCGGTGTAAGAAAAGATATGGATAGTCCGATTTTCCTGCCGAAAGCTACTGCAAAAATCTCGAAGAATTATTAGCTAATCCAATCGCAGGAGAGACTTCTAAAATCACACTGTGACCCAGTTTCGTCCACCGGGCCTGCAAAGTGGCTCCACGTTGGGAACCTGTGGCAGAGACGGCGTCTGCAGACTGAGCGCTCTGTGGGTAGGGCTGGGACACCGGCTCACGAGGGAGAGGCTACAGCACTGGGCTACACGCAATCAGGACCGACTTCTGGAACAGTCCAGAAAATTCCAACTAAGTTGTCAAGACAGAAAGCAGAATCAGTGGTTTGTGGGGAGGATAGTGGGGGGGGGGTCCCGGAACGAGCTTTGGGGGAGACGGGTGTGTCGGCCTCCTCACCTGGGGGTTGCTCCCTGTGTGTGTGTGTGTCTAAGAACCGCGTTTAAAACTATGCGGTTTCTCGTCCATCGGTTAGACCAAGAGATCAGGGGGCGGGGAGAGCAGGAAGGGGAAACCCCTTGGATGCTGGACGAGTGCGACGTGTTGCTCTAGGAAGCCAAAGTAGAACAAGTATAAAGGGGGACGTTATGGCTTTAAGAAATCAAAATTAAAGATTTCTGCTCACTAAAACAGCAGAAGATATCAACAGACAGCCTGGTTAGAGATACTTGCAACATCCATGACACAGGGATCAATTCTATGAAATGAGAATCTTACGCACAGGAGCCGGCGCTGTGGAGTAGCAGGTAAAGCCATCGCCTTCAGTGCTGGAATCCCATATGGGCACCAGTTCGAGTCCCGGCTGCTCCACTTCCAGTCCAGCTCTCTGCTGATGCACCTGGGAAAGCAGCAGAGGATGGCCCAAGTGCTTGGGCCCCTGCACCCACGTGGGAGACCTGGAAGAAGCTCCTGGCTCCTGGCTTCCACCTGGCCCAGCCCCAGATGCTTTGGCCATGTGGTGAGTGGACCAGCAGATGGAAGACCTCTCTCTGCCTTTCAAATACATAAATATATCTTTGAAAACCAAAGATAAAACCACGCCAAGATACCCCTGGATCTGGTTGCCACAGCAGAGTAGGATAAAGTGACACTGGGCAGGGGTGCGGGAGGAGAGCAGCAGGCGGGGCTCCTGGGGGACTGGACTGATGCCGCCGTTCTCAAGGTCAACCTGCCCAGACTCAGTGATCCACGCATGCACCTGCTGCCTCACCACCCCACTCGTCAATCATACCCCATGTGCTTCCCGCAGGCACCCACAGGGGTGTTCTTAGCAGTATCCCGGGGCAGATGGAGGCAGCCCAGGTGCACATGCTGGGAGAGGGGGTCGATAAGAAACAGAGTGGAGGCAGCCCGAGGCTCTGAGATATGATGCCTCCCCCCCACCCCCGCCGCCACTCAGAGACATAGAGTGATCCTAGGATGGATCATGACAACAGAAGCCACCTCACTAATCACTCGTGTGAATTCCAACCTCTGCCCCTACACACACACACACACACACGCACATTCAGGAAACTTGAACCCTTCAGGGCAGTTCCACGTAAGGAGAGGAAGGAACCAGGCTCGGAGAATGGAAGGGGGAGATGTGAAGGAACATTGGGTAACATCCCAGGGGGGGCGTGAGCAAACCACGGGGACTGTGTACCAGGATTGGAGCTGGACAGAGACTCCCACCTGCCCCTGAAGTCCAGCGATGCAAATGAAGAGAGGCGAGTGACAGTGGGTTCCTAGTTTATGATATTTTTTTATTAAGAGTGGATCTTTTGTGCCAGCATCGTGGCCTAGCAGGTTAAGCCTCCACCTGGGATGCTGGATTCCCATATGGGCACTTGTTCCAGACCTGGCTGGTCCACCTCAGATCCAGCTCCCTGCTAATGCACCTGTGAAGGAGACGGAGGATGGCCCAAGTACTTTGGGCCCCTGCACCCATGTGGGAGACCTGGATGAAGCTCCTGGTGTTGGTCTGGCCCAGGCTGGGCCATTGTGACCATTTGGGGAGTGAACTAGCAGATGAAAGATCTCTCTCCATCTCTCTCTCTCTCTCTCCATCTCTCTCTCTAATTCTGCCTTTCAAATACATAAAGAATAAACAATAAAAAAAGTGGGTCATTATTTCAGGCAAAATGTATTTCATATTTCATTTCTCCCTTTGACCTGCTGTAATGAAATTAATTAACAGAATTGCTAATATTGGATATCTTTAAGTTCTTCCAAGCCATACACTTGGAAGGAAAGTCACAATATTTTAATATACTGCTGCTGGGGCTTCTCAGTAAACGTGTTTTTTCCTTCCAACATCTGCCCGGGAGAAGGCAATTTCCCTTCCCAGATGGGCAGTTTTGTGGTTCCAAGTCGATATGAAGTTCCAGGTTGTTTGAACTGGGGTCCAGGGTTGGGTCTGCACAATCTCAGCTCCTGGATCGACGTTTCCTGCTCCAGCTCGGATACGACCCGAGGACCTGAGAGCGGAAACAGGAGCTTGCACTTGGCAGGGCCGCGTGCGCATCTGATTCCCCCGCTCGGCGGCTTTGTCACTGGCATCCACACCCATGCAGAACGGCATTCAGCGGATTGTCGCCCAGCGAACATGGCGGGTGGAGAAGTAAAAACGCTCTCAGCCCTCCCAGCAGGCCCTGCCGTGCGTCCTAACCTCTGCTCGCTCATTCTCGCCACTCTCGGACGTCTTCAAACAACGCAGGAGACTGTGTCTCACTTGTACACGCGTGGAATCTTCCCTCCTTCTTCTGTCTTCCTGCTCTCCCTCTGCACTGGGCTGGGGAGGCTCAGGGTGCTCATCTTACTTCTGTGTGGTAGGCCACCAAGCCACCAAGCCACCGAGCCACCGAGCCACCGAACCACTGTGCCACTGAGCCACTGTGCCACTGTGTTACCGAGCCATTGTGCCACCGATCCACTGAGCCACTGTGCCACCGAGCCACCGAACCACTGTGCCACTGAGCCACTGTGCCACTGAGCCACTGAGCCACTGAGCCGCCGTGCCACCATCTCTGCTTTTTGGGCTGCCTCGTCCAATGCTGCTGCACACACTTCTGTAATCATGTTCACCCGTGCACGAGCCATCGGGTCTGAATTCGCCCTGCACAGGTCTCCGAAGTGCTCATCCTGACTGATCTCCACCCACTGACTGTGTGCAGGGTTTGTTACTCCACACGCTCAGCACTTACTGCCATCAGTCCTTCCATCTCAGCTAACCTAGAATGAACTTGAGAATGGCCGCATCGTCCTCCGATGCTTTTCAAAGTTCATGATAGAATCTTGCATATTTGAACCCCAGTTCAAGCAATCTCTTTGTCTCCAATGCAAGGCTTTGGTAAACGACTTTCTTTTTTTTTTTTTACTTTTTAAATTTTTATTTATTTGAGAGGTAGAGTTACAGACAGTGAAAGGGAGAGACAGAGAGAAAGGTCTTCCATCCACTGGTTCATTCCCAAAATGGCTGCAACGGCTAGAGATGTGCTGATCTGAAGCCAGGAGCCAGGAGCTTCTTCTGGGTCTCCCACGTGGGTGCAGGGGCCCAAAGGCTTGGTCATGTTCCACTGCTTTTCCAGCCCACAGCGGAGAGCTGGATTGGAAGAGGAGCATCCTGGACTCGAACTGGCGACATACGGGATGCCAGCACCGCAGGCGGAGGCTTTAACCTGCTGTCCCACAGCGCCAGCCCCTCGGTGACAGTCTTCACAAACAAGCACATTTGTAAATATAGCATTTATTCTTTGAAAGGTATATCTTGGTAAACAGGGATAATTAATGTCAGCCTACAATTCATGTCCACATTTTATCAAATTATACTATATTCAGTGTAATGTAGCCTTATACCGAAGTTAGAAGGTACTCTTATCTTTAATATTTCATGTTGTGCCAGCTACTAGATACAATTTTCTCAAATCCCAGGGTCTGAGAATTTCTTATTTTGTCTATTTTTGAAGCCTATTTCCAGTGTGCTAAGAATTTTAAACAGGCCGCTTGCCAACCCCTGTTTGGCTTTCTTTATGGAAATACCCACCCACAGCACGGCTAAAACAGCAGGTGTCGTAGCTCTGGCTTGAAGTCGCCTCAGACAAGGTGCTTCCACGTGTAAGTCCTGCTGAGGAGCTCCGGGCGAGTGGGTGTCCAGTAGCGGTGCCCAGAGACAAAAGCGTTGTTAACTGGTAGATGACATTCCAGAGCTGAAACACCTCTCGGAATCCATGGACAGCATTACAGGAGGTTTGCACGGGGACACCATGCACACCAGCCTAGCCAGAGAGGGGAATCAAGGGGGCCAGGAGAGGATTCCTTCTGGATTGTCCCTGTCCCCCCACAGCCTGCGGCGTGGCATTGAGAGATGGTGACTGTTTACTTCCACCAGGGGGCGCTATGGCATTGCAAACAAAGAGCAATCATTTAGGAAGCCGCCGGGACTGGACCTGGCTTTTGTGCTGGTTTTCTGGAGACTGCGAGCCGTCCTGGTGAGACTGTGAATCCACCTCCCTGAGCCGGGCGACAAGGAGCAGAGGAACGACCGTGGAGGGAGGAGGGGATTGACCCTGACTTTGCAGAGAGGCAGCCTCCATATTTCAGAAAAGCAAATGCATGTGACGTGAGCTTCACTCTGTTTTACCTTTTGCAGATATATTTTGTGCTAAACTGACGTTAATGGAAGCTATTCTGGGGGTCACGTGACCTGGCACAAGCTGAGTGATGATTGCTGGGTCTCGCGGGAAGGGACCAGCAGCACAGAGCCAAGACTGGGGTAGAGCCACAGGGTCTCAAAGGAAAGAAAGGGCAGAGGGCAAAGGGCAAAGGGCAAAGCCTCCAGAGTGGGAAGCAGACGGGAAGGTGCCAGTCACATCCAGGGTGGAGGGTGACTCAGCACGAGGCAGACCAGGGTGGAGGGTGACTCAGCACACCGGACGCCAGCCCCAGGTAGGACCACAGCTGCCCTCCCAGGAGGGGTGGGCACCACAGGTGCACCAGGGCGTGGCGGCAGGTGGCATCTGGCGGGGGTGTGGTGAGAGAGGAATGGGTGTCACTGCTCCGGGTCTCCAACCATAGACCAAGCTCAGCCGGCACTTCTCCCATCCAGACACAGAGAGACTGACTGTCCACCCGATACGCGGCCTCGGGAGACCCACCGCCCCTCCCACAGTCCCGCAGCCGGGACGCCATCCAGGGCAAGGCGAGGTGATGCTGACGCCTCCACGGTGCCTCCCGCAGAGAATCCAGGGGAAGCCAACTTCACCTCTCCGCTGGGAGTCCTCTGCTCCCCCTGCCTTCCCAGGACCCGCCCCCTTGCCTTTCACGCTCCTTCCTTCCTCCACCCCATCTTGATTTCTATTTTTCTTTCTATTTATTTGAGAGCTAGAGAGCTCACGCGCACTGGCTCACTCCCAGATGCCCGCAGCGGCTGAGGCTGGGCGCCAGTAGTCACGCTAAGTCTCCCACACAGGTAGGAGGAGCCCAAACACTTGAGCCATCAATGCTGCTTCCCAGGGTCATGACCTCTGACCCTCCTGCTGGCTCATGACCTCTGACCCTTCTGAATGAGGCTGCAGCCAGAACCTGGTCCCTCCAGTTGTGGGAAGCAGATGTCTCAAATGCTGGGTCAAATGTCCGCTCCAGCCACCCCCATCTTTCAGCTCCTGGTTATACACGGGGCCTTCAAAAACTTCACAGGAGAGGCTATCGTGGCAAAAACCAGGAGCCAGCACTGTGGCACAGCAGGCTAAACCTCTAGCTGCGGCACCAGCATCCCATGTGGGCACTGGTTGAAGTCCCGGTTGCCCCTCTTCCAGGCCAGCTCTCTGCAGTGGCCCGGGAGGGCAGTGGAGGATGGCCCGAGTGCTTGGGCCCTGCACCCCATGGGAGACCAGGAGGAAGCTCCTGGCTCCTGGCTTCAGCCTGGCCCCTCCCTGGTAGTTGTGACCATTGGGGGAGTGAACCAGCGGGTGGCAGATCTGTGTCTCTTCTCTCTCTGTTACTCTGCCTTTGAAATAAATCTTTCTTAAAAAAAGAGATGGAAGTAACTAGGCATGGATTTCAGCGTTTTGCACCAAAGTGGACTTGATTTTCTCATTTTCCACCAGCTGTTGGAAGCAGCTGCCTCCTGTCGGGCAGCTCAGCATTCTGCTTTCCCTCAGGTCTTTCCTCCGAAGCCAGCACCCGCTTCTCTAGAGCCTACGCGAGCGAGGGTCCGGCTCGGGGCTCAGCTGCTGCCGCCGCCACATAGTGGGCACCAACCCGTCCTTGCAGCCTCACTCCCTCCTCCAACGCCTTCGCCGTCGGCCTCGGGCGACCGCAGCCCGGCCTCATTTTCCTCAGCACCACCTATCCCATCTCTCAGGCTGCTCCCCGAAGCACAGCTAAGAGGGCAGGTGCTTCTTCGGCCGCCTGAGGGCCCTCGTCACCTTGGACCGCTGTGCCCAGCACGGGTGCCCCTGCAGCCTCTTCGGCCCTGCGACCGCCCCTCTTCCCGGTGGCTGGGGCGACATCTCCATGGGAGAGGCGCGGTGCCTGCTCCCAGAGCGTCAGAGGCAGGTGCACGGCCCTGGGCTGCCTGTAGCTGCTTCGCAGGGTGGGTGGGCGTCTCTGATGGTGCAAATGTCCCCGCCAGGTGCCAACAGCGTGAAGACTGTGAATTCACTCTGGCTGGCAGCTCTGGACTTGCAGCCGGCGAGGAGTCTCCCTGCAGTTTGGGGCGGAGTCTACTCATCTTTCCCTTATCGCGTTGTTTCTAATTTACGTCATTCTAACAGGGAGGAGGGCACTGTGGGGAGGTGGCAGCAGGGGGTGGCGGGTGCTGGACCCCAGACAGGGGGAGCAGAGCCCAGCAGGGAGTGGGGAGGGGCCTGGAAGGGGTCCTGGCCCCCGCAACAGGGCCCGCAGGTGGTCTGGGCATAGCAGGACCACCTTGTCCCTCCCTCAGCCCTCTGCCCGCTGGGAGTGACCCTCGGTCTCACCTTGGGTTGTTGCTGCCACAGAAATCGGCCCCCAGAGTTGTGGAGCTCGCAAGTCTGAAATCCGCAGGTCGGCAGGCAGAGGCGAGGCCATAGTGTCCGGTCTCCGCTCTTCAGAGACCTCCGCCTCTTCTTCCCAAGCCCAGCGTCGGCAGATGGACATGAAGAGTCTCCTGCCGCTGACAGCAGCGCGGGTCCAGATCCACCTGGCACCGCGGCTTGGCTGCCAGCAGTGGGGGTCCAGATCCACCCGGGCACCGCGGCTCGGCTGACAGCAGCGCGGGTCCAGATCCTCCTGGGCACCGCGGCTGAGCCACATGGACACGTGCAAAGCAAATCTCACACTTCTCAGACTCAGCAGGAGATGCATAAAGGATTTGAAAGCCAACAGTTAAGGAGCTCCTGGGATGGACGCTGGGCCCAGGCCGGACCCCCGGTGTGCATCTGCCTTGCACACCAGAAACGTCCACTTGGGTTTTTGTTAAAGTCACAGATCCGTGCCCCTGTTAAGGGGCTGTGGGCGTGGCAGCATCTGAGCACTCTCCTTGGGTTCTGGTGTCTGGGGCTCCTCTCACACTGGTCTCCCTCCTGCTGGCTGGAGCGCACCCCTGGTGACCAGGGGAGCCCTCTTCCCCAGACAGGCATCCCGTGGTGCTGGCGTCCCCCAGTTGTAAATACATGGGCCACAGGGTGAGGGGCGGGCTTGGTAGGAAGGCAGGCCAATCAGCAGCCACTGGCCTGCAGACCTGCAGGGCACAGAAAGCCGCGTCCCGTGTCCCCATCAGCACAAGGTCGCCGCTGCCCAGGGACGCCCAGACACCTTTCAAGCTGCCGACTCCGTGGCACATCCAGGCTGCACATCCCACAAGTCTGAGGCGACTGGCACGTGGTTAAGAGGCTGGGTGAGACGCCGGTACCCCACCTGGGAGCACCTGCGTCCCAGGCCTGGCTCTGGCTCCGAGGTCGGCTTCCTGTTCAGGCTCTCCCTGGGAGGCAGCAGGGTGGCTCAAGGACTCGGGCTCCTGCCGCCGGCCTGGGCGACGTGGGTCGAGTTCCCAGGCCAGCTTTGTCCCAGCTCAGCCCAGGCCAATTCAGGCGTTTGGGGACTGAACCAGTGGCTGGGAGCTGTGTGTGTGCACGCCTGTACCTATGACCATGTTTCTGTCTGTCAAATGCATAAACAAGTAAAAGAAACTTTTAAAAAATTTAAATATGCCAGTCCCAATTCTCAGCCGTGAGCTTTCCTTGGCGTTCCTTCTGCACCCCGAGAAAGCCACGTCATGGTAACCTCACTGCCAAGCCCGCCCTCCGTGCAAGCTGGCACGCCTGGAGGGGCCAGGCTGTGGGCTCCTGCCTTCCTCCCCCCCTCCCCCCCCACCCAGCACCGGCCCCGGGCCGCAGAAAAAACAATGAATGAATGCGCGAGCAGATGTGTGACCCAATAGCAGGAAAACGGTTTAGAAACAGGGTGAGGGCCGGCGCCACAGCTCACTAGGCTAATCCTCCACCTTGTGGCACCGGCACACCGGGTTCTAGTCTCGGTCGGGGCGCCGGATTCTGTCCCAGTTGCCCCTCTTCCAGGCCAGCTCTCTGCTGTGGCCAGGGAGTGCAGTGGAGGATGGCCCAAGTGCTTGGGCCCTGCACCCCATGGGAGACCAGGAGAAGCACCTGGCTCCTGCCATCGGATCAGCGTGGTACGCCGGCCACAACACACTGGCTGTAGCGGCCATTGGGGGCGGTGAACCAACGGAAAAAAGGAAGAAAGGAGGTCTCTCTCTCTCATTGTCTAACTCTGCCTGTCAAAAAAAAAAAAAAAAAAGAAAGAACGAAAAGAAAAAGAAAAAGAAAAAGAAAGAAAGAAACAGGGTGAAATACACGGAAACGCACCACTGGCTCTTTGAAGTGCTCAGGCCAGCGCCTTGCAATGGTCGTGTCACCAGCTCCGCCCTTTCTCTGGAGAGCCCTCCACCTCTCATGACCTCTGACCCCTGAAATGCTCCCCCAACCCCTGCCCCTGCATCCCCCCTCCTGCTTCCAATCCCAGGGACTTGTTGGCCCCAGGGGCCATCAGGGAGCTCCTGGGTGTCTCAGGCTGCCCCCTGCGGTCACGCGAGTGGCATCTCCCTCCGGCGTGCCCGCGTGCCCGTGTTTGTCTGCGGTGGCCACCCTCCGGCCGCCGTGCGCACGGATGCACGCACGCTCATGTTTCAGTTCTTCGGGCGTCTGTCCAGCGGTGGGAGTGCTGGACCCCGGTGGTCCTGTGGTCCAGTCCGTCTCTGGAGGAACCGCCCACCAGGCAAATGCTTTGGAACTCAAACTGCTTTGCTGGGGGCCAACCCTGAGAAGCTCCACCCTGACCCCTAGGTCGGGACGGGTGTCAGTGTCCACTGTGGGAGGAGGAGGGGGCTTTCCCGAGGTCGACGTGACTCCTCGTGGCTGCCAAGCAGGATCTCGGCAGGAGCCCTGGGCGCTCCAGCCCCCTTCCTGGGGACGCTCTTAGCCACATCGCCCTGCCTTGCTGGACTTCCTCAGCCTCTGTCCCAAGTCCGACAATCCCCTGTAGACGTAGTGCCCCAACCCAACATTTCAGTAAATCTATGTTTAACCCAACACCCAGATGTCAGATGATGAAGCCAAATCAAGTGTATTTTAGTATTAAAAAAATTAGTGACACACAGGCACTCCTTATGTTGGTGAGCAGGGGGCCAGGGTCCAACAAGAGACCCACATGGGATGCGCCCAGGTAGACACACATTGGGAGAGTGTGAACATGGAGGCTCAAAAGGCACAGGTCACGTTAACAGAGGAGCAGGTTCTGCTAGACCGCCCGGAAAGCTCATGTCTGTAACAGCGGTACTTAAATGTTGTTGGAAAGTCAGAGTTTTACACACACACACACACACACACACACAGAGAGAGAGAGAGAGAGAGAGAGAGAGAAAGGTCTTCCATCCGCTGGTTCACTCTCGAATTGGCCGCAATGGCCGGAGCTGTGCCAATTCGAAGCTGGGAGCCAGGAGCTTCTTCCAGGTCTCCAATGCAGGTGCAGGGGCCCAAGGACTTGGGCCATCTTCTACTGCTTTCCCAGGCCATAGCAGGGAGCTGGATCAGAAGTGGAGCAGCCGGGATTCGAACCAGCACACATACGGGATGCCGGCACAGCAAGTGGCAGCTTAGCCTGCTACACCACACACGACGTTGTAGCTCTAACTCAGCGATTACTGCTCGTGCCATTTCCACGTTCCCTTAGCGCAATGGCGAGGTTCTGGGGGAATAGAAAGAACTGGCATTAGGGGCCGGCAGTGTGGTGTAGTGGGTAAAGCCACCGCCTGCAGTGTCGGCATCCCATATGGGCGCCAGTTCAAGTCCTGGCTGCTTCACTTTCAATCCAGCTCTCTGCCTTGGCCTGGGAAAGCAGTGGAAGATGCCCAAGTCCTTGGGCCCCTGCACCCGTGAGGGAGACCTGGAGGGAGCTCCCGGCTCCTGGCTTTGGATTGGCGCAGCTCTGACCATTGCCCCCATCTGGGGAGTGAACCAGCGATGGAAGACCTCGTTCTCTCTCTCTCTCTCTCTCTCTCTCTCTCTCTCTCTCTCTCTCCTCTCTCTCTCTCTCTCTCTCTCTCCTCTCTCTCTCTCTCTCTCTCTCTCTCTCTCTCTCTCTCTCTCTCTCTCTCTCTCTCTCCTCTCTCTCTCTCTCTCTCCTTCTGTCTGTGTAACTCTTACTTTCAAATAAATAAATAAATCTTTAAAAATTTGTCATTGGCTTTGCCTACATTCTATCTTGACCTATGCATGTACAAATTTAGAAGTGACGAGAGTGGTTTGAAAATAGCCCTCAGGCACCAGGTACAAGGGTTCCGAGGATCCTGCTTACCCACGAATATTTCCGGGGTCCCTGGCAGAAGACGGGCAATGATGCTTGGTTGGGAGTCCACGGCGTCCCAGCTCTGTGCGAGGACTTGACGTGGACTTCGCTCTGTGCCTGCTCACAGCACCGGGACCTCCTCGGGAGCTGCAGGTGCACAGCCCACTGAGCTCCATGGCTTTGGGGTGAAGTCGCCGTTGGTCCTGCGCTGGACTGTCCACCAGGGCTGACGTTTAGGGCTCAGAATCACTCAGTGCCAGAACCACTGCCAGAACACTGTGGAGGTGTTTACGACGTTCACGACTCCCCAAAGCTAGGGGCCCACATCCAGGCAGCAGGGAACCACAGGGCCGGCTGGCGGTGCTCTTCTCCCGCACAGACACCGGGCTAAGACGCAGGTGCAAGTGCAACCAGCAGGTGGCGCTCACTGCCCATCCAGAGGCTCCAGCTCTGCACCTGCTGGGGCGGGGCGGGTGCTTCCCAGTCTCAGTCCAGAGGTGGGGAGGGCCGGAGCTGTGTTCTATGGGGAGGTTGAAGAACAAGGGGGTCACCGTCCAGGTATCAAATTTGTCTAAATCCTGGCTTCTCTGCTCTGAGGATACCCTGCACACCCCCAGAACTCCCACTGCGTGCAATGAGAGAGACACCCACATCGGTGCAGTTGGCTGCCCGTTAGGCTCTCAGAGCCCGGATCAGACTGCGTTGTCCCAGGGCAGCCCCAGAGTCCAGTGCAGGCCCTGCCGTTGCCCCTGGAAAGAGGCACAGAGGTCAGGGCTTTGGAAAACCTCCGTTTTCATGGGAAGTTGTCCATGGGGATGGAGGTGGGTTTGGGGCTCCCGGGAGGAGGACCCCAGGGGGCTGTGGACCAGCCAGGCCCTCAGGTTGTGGGAAAGAGTTGGGTGAGGCGTGCTGACCGCTCCTGCACACCAGTCCTCACACTGAGCACAGATCTGATACCCACGATGGCAGCGCTGTGGCGAAGGGGCACGTACAGTGTGGGGATGCTGGCACAGGGAGGCTCACAGGACGGGGCAGGGCAGGGAGGCTTTGTCCCACCACTCAGAGCACGGCGCGGCTCCAACTGGTGAATTGCTTATGTCTGGAACTTCCCACTGAATCCGTTCAGACCCTGCAGGTGTCTGAAAGCACAGGAGGCGGGACCTTGGGTGAGAGGGGACCCCTGAGTCACCCACCCGAGGACTGGGGTCACCAAGGACCAAGCACTTGGTCACTGGCCCGGGGAAACTGATATGCAGATCCCAAGCCCCCCCTCTTAGCAAGCTAAGGATTCTCCCGAACGCAGGTGATGCAAACCAGCCAACAAGAGGGACAAAGACAACTGGGGAGGGCGGGGGTGGGGCAGGGGGAGCCAGCCACACCCACCCTCCACCAGCTTTCCCTTCCGGCCGGCTCCAGCCTGAACTAGAAGCAGGTGGACGTGAGGTCCGGGTTGCTGACCCAACTCCAGGCAGGAAAAGCACTCCCCCAACCGCCTCCCAGGGACACATCACAGACACCTGCAGGGCCAGCGGGGTGGGGAGGGGGCATACCCGCCTACAGGGCCAGGGTCTCTTGCTCACCTGGGGCGCCGTCCGCACAAACCTCTGAGCACGTGCACTGTGCACACACATTCCCGCTGATCGCAAACTCAGGGCCTCCGAGCAGCACCCACTGTCATCTCACAGCGCTGCAGGCCAAAGGTCAGTGGCAGTGTTCCCGGGGTCTCCCAGGCCGCAGCCAGGCGTCAGCCAGGCTCTGCGGATAAGTGGGACTCCGACTCTTTCCGGTTTTCGGGTGAATCCGGCTCTGCTTGTGTGACCGAGGGCACCACACCGTGGCTGTGCCGCATCCCTCACACCCTTCCCCAGGTGGCCCTGCCGGTGCAGGTGTGTCGCTCCAGATCCCACCGCTCTGTGCTCTCCTCTGCTGTTGAGGGCGCCCCCCGACCCTGCAGCCTGGGCGCCTCCCTGTTGCATGGTCCACCATCCCAGCTCCATCGCAAAGTCCCTCTGGTGGAAGTGCGCCGTCCACAGCCCCGGGGACTGGGGTGGGCTCCCTGGGGGCGGCGGGAGGGTTTCCTGGGCCCTGACTTCAGGTTGAGCCAGGCCTGTAAGCGCTGCCCCAGGCTTTTTTCCCTAAACAGATTCTCAGGTCAAGGCAGTCTCTGGGGAGGGGACCGTGCAGCCCGAGGGGGGTGGGCGTGGGCGGAGGGCAGCTGGGCGTCTTCTGCATCGTTTTAATATCTTTCTCTTTGGAGATGGTTTTTCTTCTGCACCTGTCCTATGTGTTTTAAATGCCACTTTCTCCATGGCAATGAGCCACCTCTCATCACCAGTTCCACCCACTTGGACCACTATTTGGAGTAGAAAGCTGTTTGCTTTCATGAAAATCACAGGCTCGGGGGTGTGCGTGGGCACTGCTGCGTGGGTTCAGGATCATGAACGCTGCCTGTAAAACTTCCTTTAGAAACCGCGGAGGGAACTTGTTGAAAATCCGTGGGATTCCACGGGAGCCCTGGGGTCTGCCGCTGCCAGTGGTCCAAGGACCCTCCGTGTAGGAGCGCTGGGGTCTGCTGCTGCCAGTGGTCTAAGGACCCTCCGTGTAGCAGTGCTGGGGTCTGCTGCTGCCAGTGGTCTAAGGACCCTCCATGTAGGAGCACTGGGGTCTGCTGCTGCCGGTGGTCTAAGGACCCTCCATGTAGGAGCACTGGGGTCTGCTGCTGCCAGTGGTCTAAGGACCCTCCGTGTAGCAGCGCTGGGGTCTGCTGCTGCCGGTGGTCTAAGGACCCTCCATGTAGGAGCACTGGGGTCTGCTGCTGCCGGTGGTCTAAGGACCCTCCATGTAGGAGCACTGGGGTCTGCTGCTGCCGGTGGTCTAAGGACCCTCCGTGTAGCAGCGCTGGGGTCTGCTGCTGCCGGTGGTCTAAGGACCCTCCATGTAGGAGCACTGGGGTCTGCTGCTGCCGGTGGTCTAAGGACCCTCCATGTAGGAGCACTGGGGTCTGCTGCTGCCGGTGGTCCAAGGACCCTCCATGTAGGAGCACTGGGGTCTGCTGCTGCCGGCGGTCCAAGGACCCTCCATGTAGGAGCACTGGGGTCTGCTGCTGCCAGTGGTCTAAGGACCCTCCATGTAGGAGCACTGGGGTCTGCTGCTGCCGGTGGTCTAAGGACCCTCCGTGTAGCAGCGCTGGGGTCTGCTGCTGCCGGTGGTCTAAGGACCCTCCATGTAGGAGCACTGGGGTCTGCTGCTGCCGGTGGTCTAAGGACCCTCCATGTAGGAGCACTGGGGTCTGCTGCTGCCGGTGGTCTAAGGACCCTCCATGTAGGAGCACTGGGGTCTGCTGCTGCCGGCGGTCCAAGGACCCTCCATGTAGGAGCACTGGGGTCTGCTGCTGCCAGTGGTCTAAGGACCCTCCATGTAGGAGCACTGGGGTCTGCTGCTGCCGGTGGTCCAAGGACCCTCCGTGTAGGAGCGCTGGGGTCTGCTGCTGCCGGTGGTCCAAGGACCCTCCGTGTAGAAGAGGATTTCATTCCTTGGCCCCAGCTGGCTGTGGGAGTGGACAGAGCGGGGCTCTGGCAGCTCCGGGACCTGGCCGCGTCTGCTGCAGGACTGAGGGTAGAATCCACACCTGGCTGTGCACAACGGATCCACTAGGACTCGGCTACCTCTCCTGGACACCAAGGGGGCTGCCTGGGAGACCAGAGCTCCTGGACACAACCCGTCACAGCCCTGTTAGAGAGAGAACAGCAGGAAGAGACCAACAAGGCCAGTAGTTGTGGCTGGCGGAAGAAAGACGTCCTGGGGAAAGCGATCGTTGAGGCCCGAGTCCAGGAGGAAGCCACAGCTAATCAAGTACAGAAAGTGTGGGGGTGGGGGGCGGTGCTGTGGCTTAGTGGGTAAAGCCACTGCCTGCATTGCTGGCAGCCCATATGGGTGCCGGTTCTAGTCCTGGCTGCTCCACTTCCGATCCAGCTCTCTGCTATGGCCTGGGAAAGCAGTAGAAGATGGCCCAGGTCCTTGGGCCCCTGCACATGCATGGGAGACCCAGAAGAAGCTCCTGGCTCCTGGCTTCGGATTGGTGCAGCTCCAGTCATTGCGGCCATTTAGGGAGTGAACCAGAGGAGGAAAGACCTCTCTCTCTCTCTGCCTCTCCTTCTCTCTCTGTGTAACTGGCTTTCAAAATAAAGGAATAAATCTTGGAAAGAAAAGAAAGGGCAGAGGCTGGGCCTGGCCCCTGGCAGAGCATCCAGGGTGGGGGGGAGGCGGAGGCGGAGGGGGAGGGGCCGTCCTCCAGGTTTGCGGCACCGGGGAGCCTCCGTGCAGACTGCCCCCCCCCCCCATGCAAGCTGTGATGGTGCCCCGGTTTCTGTTTCCATCAGTGGCTGTCGGGGTTGCTCACACCCCCTCCCTTCAACAGAAGCGGATGTCGGCATGGATCAAGCCATCAGCAAGGACCACAGAAGAGCTGACTCCGGCCCCATGTTTACGTGACCTTGTTTAGATAACTCGAGACGGCCTGTGTATCAGCTCAGTGTGAAACAAAATAAAGACAAACAGGAGGAACAAAACATCTGGAGACAAGTCTGGCTGCGGCACTTCTCCGGTCAAGCAGCTTTCTGTTCCGGAGAAACCGGGCCGGCGTTGTGGCGTGGCAACACCAGCCCCCAGGTTACGACGCCGGTTCACGTCCCGGCTGCTCCACTTCCGATCCAGCTCCCTGCTAATGCACCTGGGAAGGCAGCGGAAGATGGCCCTGGTGCTTGGGCCTCTGCCACCCCGACAGGAGACCTGCATGGAGTCCCTGGCCAGGGCCCGGCTGTTACAGGTGTATGGAGAGTGCACAGAGGAGGGAAGATCTCTCCCTCTCTGTCTCTGTCCATCTGTCTGCTCTCACACTCTGCCTTTCAAACCGATAAATAAATCTGAGAGAGAGAAAGACAGAGAGAGAGAGTGGGAGAGAGAGTGCATCCACCCACTGGGTCACTCCCTAAATGCCCACCACAGTCGGGGCTGAGGGTAAGGGACAGTTGCGTCAATCACTCCTAGGGCGGCGACACACTGGAGAACCATTGGCAGAGTGTTTTAAAACAAAGGGAGACTCCGGGAGCATTTCGGTTGCCTGTGCTCATCCCGCAGGTCCGAAGCGAACACTCCACTTGATGGAATGGGGCACACGTCCCCGGGACAGCCACGCGGGGGCTGGGACCAGAGGCTTCGGCGCCTGGCACAGAGCTCTTTCTTTACTCAGACTTCTCATGCTGGTGTGCTAAAGATGTATTTTTTAAAGGCAGAGTTAGAGAGAGAGAGAGCGAGAGAGAGAGAGAGAGAGAGATCCCATGTGCTGATTCACTCTCTGAATGGCCACAACAGCCAGCGCTGACCCAGGCTGAAGCTAAGAGCCAAGAACTTCCTCTGGACCTCCCATGTGAATGGCAGGGACCCAAGCACTTGGGCCGTCCTCCGATGCTTGCCCAGGAGCATCAGCAGGGACCTGGACTGGAAGTGGAGCAGCCGGGCCTCCACGCGGTGTGGTGGGAGGCGCCACAGCACTAGCCTGGGTGCTCACATTCTGAGTCTCACAGCAGCGCTCCTCTGTGCTTGGAAGGACGCACATTTCCGTATGAAATCGTGCTGACATAAGCCACGCTGACTTCCTGATGCGATCTGTGTTGGTTTTCTACTGCCGTCTAACAGACTGGCCGCACACGTGCATTCTCCCGTTTTCCATGCGCCAGGGTCCAGGGTGATTGACAGGGGCTCTGCTCAGGGTCCCACCAGGCTGACCCCCTCTGTAGGGACCTCCTCCAAGCCCACGCAGCTGCAGGCAGGAGCCAGTGCCGGCTGCTGTCACGCCCAGGTCCCGTTTTCTCGCTGGCGTCACCTGGGAGTCACTTTTGGCCGCGTGGCTGCTCTGCACCGCTGCTTTGTCAGGGTCAGCGGGCTGACACGCCACGATGGCAGGAGCAACCAAGCCGACTCCTGTCACACAACAACCGGATCAAAGCAGCGCCTGTCTCCTCCCACCCCAGTGTCACACTCAAGGGGTGTGGATGGGGGGGTAGGCGCCCCAGGGAGCACCCCTCGGAATTTGGCGTTTCCTGCACAGCTGCTTGTGAGGAGCCGTCCAGGCTGACCTCTGGACGCGACGGCCCCTCACTTGGACGGCACACACATTCCTCCTGGAACCTGGAGTTAGTGAAGAGACTTACCCTCCCCCAGAGGCGGTATGCCTGGAATGCAATTCCGTTGCTGTCCAGAGCCCCAGCCTCAAAGCCCAGGCAGCCATGTCTCCCCACCTCGTCCACAGCTCCAGTTTTCAAAACAAAACCAAAGCAAACCCTCCTCTTCCACTTTGCACTGCACTGACCCTGAACTCCCCGACCCCTCCTCCTCCTCGGCTCTCAGCCTCCTCCTCCTCAGCTCTCAGCCTCCTCCCTCCTCCTCCTCCTCAGCTCTCAGCCTCCTCCCTCCTCCTCCTCCTCCTCTTCCTTCTCCTCCTCCTCCTCCTCCTCAGCTCTCAGCCTCCTCCTCCTCCTCAGCTCTCAGCCTCCTCCTCCTCCTCCTCCTCCTCAGCTCTCAGCCTCCTCCTCCTCCTCCTCCTCAGCTCTCAGCCTCCTCCTCCTCCTCAGCTCTCAGCCTCCTCCTCCTCCTCCTCCTCCTCCTCCTCTGCTCTCAGCCTCCTCCCTCCCTTCCCGCAGCCTTTAGCTTCCCTTTCATGGTGGATGCCCCAAAGGGGGAGGAAGATGGGTTAGAATCCACGGGCTTCTAGAAGCTTTTTTGTCCCTTTGATGTTCTGAAAATTCTGTGATTAAAGAATACAAAGTTCTTTTGTTTCTGCGGCTCTTAATTAATGAAAACGCACCAGGGGGCTGGACTGCAGGATTAAGTCAACAAATCCTGGTCTCACCAGCAGATGCTTTGGGGCCTATTTATTTATTCTGCGCTCTGGGTGTGGTTTGCGACTCAGCTCCAGGGGCTCCTAGGAGAGGGAAGTCCTTCTTCGAGGGGGTTTTACACAAGGGGAGGAAAGACAGCTTTCCTGTCCGATGTCAGCCTCCTGACTTTGATGCTTAGAACATCTGGCTCTGGGCCACGGCTTCTCCCCATGCTGTCCTGCGACCTGGGTGGACGGCCCACTGGCTACAGCGAGCCTCCCACACAGGGGCAGGTTAGTAATGAGCATGGTCTGCCGGGGTTTGCCCAGAGCGCTGTGTGTGTCTCGAAGCAGCAGCAATTCTCTACGAGAGGGAACGGGCTTTGGGTTAGGCGGCGAATCTATCCAGAACTATCTCCATGTAGATGGGTGCATCAGCACAGTAAGTGAAGACTGGAGAAAGCTTACAGGCTGTGGGGGAGTCGCTGTTACCAGCCCAGAGGGATCAGTCTTGCCTGCACAGAGGCGGATTTATCGTACAATAAAGCTCTCATTTCCAGGATGCTCGGGGGGTTGATGCTTTGGTTAACTTAATTTTCAGGTTACGTAAAAGCCGACAGAATGATTGCTTCAGCTCCTGTGGCTGGAACTCTTTCTAAAGATGCAGTGGCTGGGAGACACACAGACGGCCCCCTAGAGAAAGGACGTGAGGTTAACTCTGCAGCTCTAATCCTTCACTGAGCTGAACAGCAGGTGCACCGAGGGCGCCTGTGAAGGACGCCCACCCAGAGCGACCGCCTCACACCGCCCCTCTCCAGCTCTGCTTTTGTCAATGATCCTGTATCTGGCCAAAGTGGAGACAGGGCCTGGCCCCACAAGAACAGGCGAACCGGGGACTTTTCCCTGGGCACTGGGGACAAACAGCAGGAGGGCACATGTCCTTGGCAGCCAGAGCAGCCGCTGTCTAGGCGTCATATGGATTGAGGAACAGGGAAGGCTAAGGACCAAGACTGAGGTAAAGGGGAGAGAGGGGGCACGTGCTCCCCGGGCGCTCGGGGGCCTCCCACACCCGGCTCCGGCCTCTCCTGTGGCCCTGTTGCTTTTCTCTCGCTGGCTTCACAGCAGGTGCACCTGGGGGCCCTCACCTGGGTGAATTCTCTGCAGCCCAGTGGTGGTTTCCAGAAACCTGCCTTTGTTATCACAACAGGGTTCTGTCTTTCCCAGGCAGACATGAGCTAAGTAGAATCGTCGTGACGTGTACAAACGGGCTGCTGGCTCAGCCCTCAGGCCTGGGAGACGTGACTGTTGAAGGGACGGAGAGACAGCTCTGGGGAGACACAGTCTCCTGCAGCAGGCTGGCCACAGGGCAGCTCTGACGCTCACAGGCGGGAAGAGGGCGGCTCTGGGGAGACACAGGCTCCTGCGGCAGGCTGGCCACAGGGCAGCTCTGACGCTCACAGGCGGGAAGAGGGCGGCTCTGGGGCTTCTCCTCTTGGCCTGGGTAACCTCAAGTGCTGCTCCCCCCTCCAGGGAACGTGCCAAGGACGCCCTTAGGCACGTGTCCTTCACCCCTACAGAGCAGACGCAGGCCCTGCCAAGGTCTGTGTCCAGGTTTCCTGCCTGCCGATACCTGGCTCACCCCCACATGGCTGAACACCCCCATAGCTGGGTGGATTTCGGTTGACGGCTTTGAAATCCCATCGTGCCTTACGTCTCCAATCTCTCCTGCAGCTGAGGTTCGAGGTGTTCCGAAACTCTTCATCCACGTCTTTTGGAAACTCCCCCAAGTTTGTTGCCTCAGTGGCCAGCAATGCCCAGACAGAAATAGTACCAGGTCCTCTCCAGCGTGTTAGAAAACCAAGTCCGGGCAGCCATAGGTTTTGCTATAGGTTGACAGGTGGATTTCAATAGATGGACAGTTACATTTCTATACATGGACATATGGGTCTCTAGAGACTGACAGCTGGGTCTCTATGGATGTCAGCCTAAGCTTTCTGAAGTGCAAATTTAAAATGTGGGTGGGAGAAAACTGCTTGTTTCTTTAACAGGACTTGGCTGCTGTTTTTCACCGCCTAGTGATCCATCCACACCCCTCACGCTGAGCCGCAGCCCAGCAGCGGGAGGGGCACGCGCTGAGAGTGACAGCACAGAGGCCCCGGCCAGGACAGCAGGGCCGGCCGTCTTGCTGCAGGGGCTGCTGCCAGCTTGTCACCTGGCGGATGCTGGTCCTTGTTTGTGTCGCGTTACACCGGCTTGAGCCCGCAGAGCCCTGTGCTTTGGGAGGCTTCAGACTACGAGGAAATGCACCTGGGCTTGACGGCCCCCCTTTACCGGGGCAGGTGTGCAGTCCAGCCTGGCTGCGCACCTGCTCATAAATGTCTGCTGTCCTTAGTGTTCACAATCACCCCCAAGGGCGGATGGCGGATGGCGGATGGCGGATGGCGGTCCCCATCCCATGGGAGAAAGTCGGGCTCCCGTGATTCAGCACAAGGCTGCCCGAGGTCACTGCAGCTGAGAGCAGAGTTCAGTCCCCAAGGCCGGCTTCCCACAGGGTGAGGGCTCCTGGGGCCCCCGCTGCTCCACGCTTGACCTCGGCCCTGGTGCCGAGCGGCATCGGGTGCTGTGTCTGGACTAACTCAGGTCATCAGTTGTGCCTCCCGGGGTGCATCTTAGCAGGAGGCTGGAATGGGAAGTGGCGCCGGGACCCACACGGGAGGCAGGTGTCCTGAAGCTGCATCTCAGCCTCTGACAGGCGGATCTGAGGGCGGAGGGGGCGCTGACGCGTGCGCAGGAGTGGCCCTGCACAGCCCATGGAGGAGGCATGCCCTGCGGATCTGAGGGCGGAGGGGGCGCTGACGCGTGTGCAGGAGTGGCCCTGCACAGCCCACGGAGGAGGCATGCCGTGCGCCCAGGCACTTCCCTGGTGCTGCAGGTGCAGGAGGGGCCGCCGCCCGTGCTGCCGTCACTGACACGGGCTCAGAGGGGCCGGCCGGGGGACTTTGAAAGTCGGCGGACTTGGAATTCGAAGACTAGTTTATTTTGGTGCCAGCAGTTTTGAAATCCATACTCATGAGGGGTCTTCAGAAAGTTCACGAAAAGGCATATTGGGGAAAAAAACACATGCCTTTTTTGCATCAAAATAAACTTACCTTTTAATGACATGTTTCCATGAGCCTGTTGAAGTGTGCATGCACATGTATGTGTACTCGTATCTCCACAGACATGTATACATGCACAAGTGTTCTATATATATTTACACGGATGTAGAATGTGCATATTGTAAATGACATAAATCTATGTCACAATATATCATTTATTTTCATGCAATTCCCTCCTGCAATTTGATGTTGGTGGTTAGAATTATTTTAAAGTTTTAGGTTAATGCTTTGCTTTTTTAAAAAAATATTTATTTACTTATTTTGAAAGTCAGAGCTGCAGAGAGAGAGGGAGATACAGGGAGAGAGATTTTCCATCCGCTGGTTCACTCCAGCCACTGGTTGCAGTGGCCAGTGACGGGCCGGGCTGAAGCCAGGGGCCAGGAGCTTCATCTTGGTCTCCCATGTGGATGTCAGGGGACTGAACACCTGGGCCATCTTCTGCTGCTTTCCCCAGGCCATCAGCAGGGAGCTGGATGGGAAGTAGAACAGCTGGGACTGGGACGGGTGCCCATATGAAACACCAGTGGCCCTCGCTGCAGCTTAACCCGCCGCACCAGCATCCCGGCCCCAAACATCAAAATGTCATCTGGGCTCTAAGGCAGATGCACCTTGCTCCAGCTGACCCAATTCCAGCCTTCACAGATTTTTTTTTTTTTTTAATTTTAAACCCAGGAACCAGCCAAGGCTCGTGAATTGCTTGCTTGCCACGGCTCTTCCATCTTCTTAATCCGAAGACCCACCCTCTGGGGTCTTCCGTGACCCACGCTGGGGCTCAGAGCAGGCTCTCTGTATTCCCGTCCCATTGTTTGCATTGGCCGGGTCTCACCGCTTTCTCCCGATCCAAGCAACGCTCAGTGCTTTCGGCACCAGTGCCGTGGGGACAATGCTGCGTGTGGACCGGTGTACCCCAGCAGGAGGCAGAGCAGCCAGGACAGCCACCTCCCCTTAGCCACAGCCTTCCAGAACACACAGTTTCATAACCGCTCACCAATATCTCTACTGAAAGCGAATACGTCTGGTACATTTCGAAACTTCTTTGTGGCTCTTTTTATCTTGAAAAGCATCCGAGGCCGGCGCCGTGGCTCACTAGGCTAATCCTCCGCCTGCGGCGCCGGCACACTGGGTTCTAGTCCTGGTCGGGGCGCCAGATTCTGTCCTGGTTGCCCCTCTTCCAGGCCAGCTCTCTGCTGTGGCCCGGGAGTGCAGTGGAGGATGGCTCAGGTCCTTGGGCCCTGCACCCGCATGGGAGACCAGGAGAAGCACCTGGCTCCTGGCTTCGGATCAGCGAGGTGCGCGGGCCACAGCACGGCGGCCACAGCGGCCATTGGAGGGTGAACCAAGAGCAAAGGAAGACCTTTCTCTCTGTCTCTCTCTCTCACTGTCCACTCTGCCTGTCAAAAAAGGAAGGAAGGAAGGAAGGAAGGAAGGAAGGAAGGAAGGAAGGAAGGAAGAAAAAGAAAGAAAGAAAGAGAAAGAAAGAAAGAAAGAAAAAGAAAGAAAGAAAGAAAGAAAGAAAGAAAGAAAGAAAGAAAGAAAGAAAGAAAGAAAGAAAGAAAGAAAGAAAGAAAGAAAGAAAGAAAGAAAGAAAGAAAGAAAGAAAGGCACCCGAAGGTGCACCACCGGAATAGGCTCTTCAAGAAGTCCTTGAATTGCTATTTCCCCGCGGTTAGGACCTCCACATGGTATGAAGTTCGCTTCATCTGTTCCTGCTCTCAGCCGACTATGTGATTCCAGCACAGAGTAGAAGACGGCCAGTTTACAGAAAGCACCAGGACAGGAGTTAGGAAGATGCGCATCTTCACGTCAGTCACAGAGGAGCTGCTTTCAGGGGACGGGGTGACCTCGAATCAACCGGACGCCAGGACGCCGTGCTTTGATTTCCCTCCCCTGCTCTTTGGAGCAACCTCCAGGGAGCTGGAGGGAATTCTTAGATATTCACACAATGAGCTGGGGCAAAGGCGAGCCCTAGGCAGAGCAGACAAGAAGAAACCACCGTCTGTCGAAGCAAGGCAGTCACCTGATGCTTTCAATAGATCAAAAACCAGAAGACGGGGGCCAGCGCTGTGGTGTAGCGGGTAAAGTCACAACCTGCAGTGCCGGCATCCCATATGGGCGCCGGTTCTAGTCCCGGCTGCTCCACTTCCAATCCAGCTCTCTGCTATCGCCTGGGAAAGCAGTGGAAGATGGCCCAAGTCCTTGGGCTCCTGCACCCACATGGGAGACCCGGAGGAAGCTCCTGGCTCCTGATTTCAGACTGGTGCAGCTCCAGCTACTGCGGCCATCTGGGGAGTGCAGATGGAAGACCTCTTCTCTCTCTCTCTCTCTCTCTCTCTCTCTCTCTCTCTCTCTGGCTCTGCCTTTCAAATGAATAAATAAACCTTAATTTAAAAAAACCCAGAAGATGACAAGCCATAGCCACGGACCCTTCGGACTGCCAGGTGTTTTGTGACGGGCAAGTAGGGCAGGACTGCGGGGAGGTGGACTCAGGAGAGGATGGCCACCCTGGCCCATCAGGGCTCTCTGTCGCTTCCCCTGGGCTGCTTTGTCCTGGGCCCCTGTCTCCCGGCACCGCTGCTGTCTGACCTACAAACTTGTGAGCGGAGCTGGGCAGCTCCGTCTGCCTCACCCCTCCATCTGCCTCGCCCCTGGAGCTGCCCGAAGTCCGAGACACAACATTAATTAACCCTCGGATGCTCATGTGACTCGCACATTTCCTGATTTGTAAACTTTGTGTGATTTCCGTGGTTGTGATTCAGACCCAACTGCGCCCGTCAGTTACTCCACATAAATCAGAACTGGCAATAAAATGAGAATGTCGGAGGTGAGTGAAATAGGCTTTTCTGCCTTAATACGCAGCTGAATACTCGCGCACCGTGAATTCAGATACGGTCCCCACGCTGTCGACTTCACCTAGCGGGCCCTCTATTCATCACCCTGTGTTTCCCGGGAAACCATTGATAAGATTTCCAAACACTTCACAACAATATCAGAGTCCTCCGGAGATGTTTGCTTGGTTGCCGAGGAAACCAGTCTCTCTCTGGCGGGGGAAGGAAAGGAGATCCCCACGCCAGGAGCAAACCGGTGTCTGAGATCCGCCCTGCAGAGAGGAGGACCTGCGGGTGCTTCTGCCTCTCAGCCTTGTACCCCTCCCCGTGCGGGGTGCAAAGACCACGGGAGCCCCCCCCCCCCAGCACACACACGACCCTTGCCCCAACTTCCTCCAGCCGGGCTGCAGACAACCGCTTCCGGAGACCAGCAGCCACGTGGCCCGTAGCGCTGTGTGTTTTTCTGTCCCTGACTCCGTCTCCTGGGTTTCTTGCAGTTATCCGGATGATGAGCGGAAACCAAGCGTGCAAAGCCAGCTCCTCCTGCTGCAGCTCCCTTCCCGCTGTGGGACAGGGAGTGGGGCGGGCGGGGAGCAGGGAGTGGCTGAGGCCACAGGGAAGAGATGGAAGCCAGCTTAGGAGGGGAAGCTTCAAAGAGAGAAGTCCGTTGCAGGCTCCACCATCCCCTCCAGCCAGGGCAGCACCTGGGGTGGGTGTCTGGTTGGAGGGTGCAGGGGGCTGGTGGGGCAGGACCCCTGCAGACAGACATGAGGCCACAGCACAGGTGCACTGGGGACAGGGAAGAGGGGACAAGTGGAGAGTGCTGGTGGACACCCTCCCTCCCCTGTGCATACGGGGCAAGGGGAAGGCCCCTGGGCCAGTCCACACCGGCAGGGACCCCAAGGAGTAGAGGGGGAGGCACCAGGGAGGGAGTTCCCAGGAGGAGCCTGGGAAGATTGTTCCAGAAGGAGCTGTGGGTACCAGTTTCTAGGCAGTGAGTATGGAGTCTCCTCCCAAGTGGGTGACCACGCCTATTATAGAGAAAGTAACAAGCTGTGACGATACACCTGGGTGAAATTCGGGCTCAGTTTGGCCTCAGCCCCCCTCTCAGGGGGAGACTGGGATTTAGGGGGGCACCAGGATCCTCACTGCCCGGGAGGGTGGAGGGGGCCTTTGGGAGCCGGGCTGCCTCTGGGCACATCAGGATGGGCAGAGTGGGCCTGAGACGGGGAAGCCGGGAGAGGACCTGCTCAGGGCAGGTGAGGCGGGGCTGGGGTGGCCGAGTTCCACAGACAAGTCCACACGGCAGGGGTCCCAGGAGGCGAGGCACAGCCAGCTGGGGACGTGGACGCAGCCTGCGGGAGGCAGCATCTGGAGGAAGCCCAGAAACACTGCTGATTTCTTGCAAACAGGAAGGGAGAAGCCGGGCAGGAGGACACACTGGGGCAGTCCGAATGTGTGCCCCCCCGCCCCCCCGCTCTGGAGCGCCAGGCTGCGGGGAGGAGGAGGAATCCGGGCTGGAGCAGGTGCGAGAGTCCGGGGGCTCTCTGCCCATCGGCAGGGTTTTGCATAGCAGGCAGGAATTCCAGATGCCGGGAGGACCCCTAAATGTGCCCCCCTGGATAAAGTGGGGCGCCCTCCTCCCCTCAGGAGCATGCGGCTGCTGCAGGGTCTCAGGGAGGCACAAGCCGGCAGAGGGAATCGTTGGTCCTGTGGCCTCTCGATTGGCTGCAGATGAGAAGGTGGCCCTGTGTGCACACAGCGGGGGCTGTGAGGAGCTGCGTGGGCTCGGGTCCTCTGAGGTCTGGGCACCTGACACCCACGCGCCTCTGCTCTGAGCTGCTGCTTCCTCGGACTGCATCGGGCACAGACACAGCACCTGAGCAGGTCCCTGCCCTCTGACCCGGGGGAGGGAGCCATGCATGCTACGACGACAGAAGCCTGGTGTGACACCGGCTCCCACCTGCCTCCCCAAAGCTCTGTCTCTCACATCAGCTGTGTTTTTTCCAGCTGCTGGGTGGTTCCATAAGCAAATGAAAAGCAAACCAACCCTCAAAAAGCCGCCTCAGGACCCTGTCTGCTCCTCCAGCCGCTGCCCTCCCCTTCATAGCTCTGCTTTGCCACCGTCTCCCCTCTCTCGCCCCGTCCTCTCTTCTCAGCTGGGCCTCTGCGTACCCTGGAGCTGGAATAACCACGGCTCTCTCTAAGCCCCTGAGCCATCACCACCCAAAGCCAAAGCTTGAACTTGGCCCATGACCCCAGGCATCGGATGGTTCTCCTTCCTCCTTGAGCTTCCTGCCTTCTTCCACTGGAACATAATCCTTGGCTCTCGCCCTAGTCCCTTCTTGCCATCTTTGTACAGGGGCAGTTTTATATCCTTGATCTGTGATGACAACAGGTGCACCTGCCCACCCCTCCTTTGACTGGCGTGAGGCTGCTTCCCGGTCTTGGCCAAGGCCAGTCGTCCTGTGAGGGATGCCTTCGTCTTGTCTCCTGATGTACCTGAGCACTAGTCTCCTGGGTTTGTCTCTCTTCTTTCATGGCTGTACCCAGACCCGTTTCCAAGGCACAGGTGTCCACTTCCTCCAGGAAGTGCACCCCACAGCAGCTCCCCAGTTTCTCCTCCAGGGGTCACAGGCAGGGCCCGTCACACGGATGCAACCCTGCAGCAGATGGCTCCCCCACCGCCCTACGCATGTCTGATGTGTCGCACGTGCATCCGATGGCATTCATCCCTCTGTATTCGATTCATCCCCCCTTTCTTCGTGATTCATCAAAGAAAATTGAAAGCAGATGGAGAGGAGGAAGTGACCCTCTCTGGGCTTTCTCTTTGGCTTAGCTGCTTAGATCTCCAAATGATCAGTCTCCACTGGGAGAGAACAGAAGAGTCCAGGATTCCTCCCGACAGAGCAGATGTCAGGTGAGAGAGAGCAAAGGCACACAGGAAGAGAAAACGCCAAAAGATTCCCATCCAGGGTGGAGGCCAGGGAGCCGCGCCAGCCAGCGGGGCTCCAATTATTTGCTGTAGGACAAAACTCCCCGGAATGGGCACCCACGGCCACTGGGTTGTGCCTGTGCATTAGCTGGGAGAGGAGCTGAGGCAGGGCTCAGCTGGGATGGTTTTCTCTGCTCCACAAAGCGAAAGGCTTGAGAGACAGGAATCTGGAAGCTTCTTCGCTCACGTATCTGGTCTCTGGGCTGGGGTCGCTGCAAGGCTGGGCTCAGCTGGGACTGCTGACCAGAGCCCTTCGTGTGGCCGCCCCGGCGGCCTGAGCCACCACGGTGCACGGCGGCCTCGGAGTGCGCTGACTCCTCCTGCCGCAGCCAGGACTTGGCGAACAAGGCAGAGGCGACACAGCCATTTCTTGTCTGGCTTCAGGAGTCACCTGGCGTCACCGTGGCCAGATTCCAGGGGTTGAGGAACTCCAGCCCTTCTGGAGTCACGGGGAGGCAGATGGGACGCACACCTGGGTGGGAGGAGGGGCTCGGGGCTATTTTAAAACTATGCATCTCAAGGGAAGAACTTGAACCGGAAGGCACGTGCGGGGTTCCTGGAGGGGGCAGCGAGGACTGGGGCGGGGGCGGTGGCAGCTCGGCCGGCAGAGCCCTGAAGACCCAGCACTGGCGGTCACGCTCCCCATGGCAGGGGAGCTGGACCCAGCACCGCCAGTCCAGACACACAAGGACAAGGGCGGCCATGTAGGTGCAGAAGGGCCAAGTGGCCCACGGCTCCTCTGTCAGTGTCCACACCGCTGGCCGTCAGTCCCTCCCAGATGAGATACAAGGAGCTGCGATTCACCTGGAACGCATCCATTCTGATGGGGAAGAGGACTGCCATTCCCAGCTCCGGCAGAGCCGTGTTTGGACGCGGGGGCAGTTAAGTTGGAGAGAGAGCAGCCTGGGGAGCAGCCAGAGGGCGCGTCACAGCAAGGGAGGGGCGGCGGGCCCTGGAGGAAGCCAGGGGCCGGCAGCTAATGGTTCCTTTTCAGAAAAGGGTGTTTTACCTTGTATTTCTTTAAAATGGCATGTAATTATTGGACATGTCTATGGGCTATAGCCAGATCCTGCCATGCATTCGCGTAATGCACACGGCTTGAATCCGGGCGATCAGCAGGCCTGTCTCCCTGTCATTCCCGTGTGGTCACAGCCTCCACGACGCTTTCTTAAATGCAAAAATGGGCACAGAAACCTCTGCAATGCCAATCCAAAAAGCAAAGTGAGATGGCATATGAATAATTAGCAAGAGGACACTCTCTTCTTCATTCTGCTTGTTTTTTTTTTTTTAAAGATTTATTTATCTGAAAGTCAGAGTTATAGAGAGAGAAGGAGAGGCCGAGAGAGGTCTTCCATCAGCTGGTTCACTCCCCAGTTGGCTGCAATGGCCGGAGCTGCACTGATCTAAAGCCAGGAGCCAGGAGCTTCTTCTGGGTCTCCCACGTGGGTGCAGGGGCCCAAGCACTTGGCCCATCTTCTGTTGCTTTCCTAGGCACATTAGCAGGGAGCTGGACCAGAAGTGGAGCAGCCCAGCCACAAACACACGCCCGCATGGGATGCAGGCGTCCCCAAGTGGCAATTTAACCTGCTGTGCCACAATGCAGGGCCTCAAATTTTTAAAAATAAATGTTTTGTTTGTTTTTTAAAATAAAGCTTTTATTTAAAGAATATAAATTTCCCGGCCGGCGCCGTGGCTCAACAGGCTAATCCTCCGCCTTGCGGCGCCGGCACACCGGGTTCTAGTCCTGGTTGGGGTGCCGGATTCTGTCCCGGTTGCCCCTCTTCCAGGCCAGCTCTCTGCTGTGGCCCAGGAGTACAGTGGAGGATGGCCCAGGTGCTTGGGCCCTGCACCCCATGGGAGACCAGGAAAAAGCACCTAGCACCTGGCTCCTGCCATTGGATGAGCGCGGTGCACCGGCCGCAGTGAGCTGACCGCGGCAGCCATTGGAGGGTGAACCAACGGCAAAAAGGAAGACCTTTCTCTCTGTCTCTCTCTCTCTGCCTGTCTCTCTCTGTCCACTCTGCCTGTAAAAAAAATAATAATAATAATAATAAAGAAAAAAAAAGAATATAAATTTCCGAAGTACAGCTTATGGATTACAATGGCTCCCCCCCCATAACTTCCCTCCCACCCGCAACCCTCCCCTTTCCCGCTCCCTCTCCCCTTCCATTCACATCAAGATTCCTTTTCAATTCTCTTTATATACAGAAGATCAGTTTAGTATATATTACGTAAAGATTTCCACAGTTTGCCCTCACATAGGGACACAAAGTGAAAAATACTGTTGGAGTACTAGTTATAGTATTAATCCACAATGTACAGCACATCTGTGACCTCACCTCCTGTGTCCTCACCTCCTGTGTCCTCCTTCCTGTGTCCTCACCTCCCGTGTGCTCACCTCCTGTGTCCTCACCTCCTGTGTGCTCACCTCCTGTGTCCTCACCTCCCGTGTGCTCACCTCCTGTGTCCTCACCTCCTGTGTGCTCACCTCCCGTGTGCTCACCTCCTGTGTCCTCACCTCCTGTGTCCTCACCTCCCATGTGCTCACCTCCTGTGTGCTCACCTCCCGTGTCCTCACCTCCTGTGTCCTCACCTCCCATGTGCTCACCTCCTGTGTGCTCACCTCCTGTGTCCTCCCTCTGTGTCCTCCCTCCTGTATCCTCCCTCCTGTGTCCTCACCTCCTGTGTCCACACCTCCTGTGTGCTCCTCTCCTGTGTCCTCCCTCCTGTGTCCTCACCTCCCGTGTCCACACCTCCCATGTTCACACCTCCCGTGTCCTCACCTCCTGTGTCCTCCCTCCTGTGTCCTCCCTCCTGTGTGCTCCTCTCCTGTGTCCTCCCTCCTGTGTCCTCACCTCCCGTGTCCACACCTCCCGTGTGCTCACCTCCTGTGTCCTCACCTCCTGTGTGCTCACCTCCTGTGTCCTCACCTCCCGTGTGCTCACCTCCCGTGTGCTCACCTCCCGTGTCCACACCTCCCGTGTCCTCACCTCCCGTGTGCTCACCTCCCGTGTGCTCACCTCCCGTGTCCTCACCTCCCGTGTCCTCACCTCCTGTGTGCTCACCTCCTGTGTATTCCCTCCTGTGTGCTCACCTCCCATGTCCTCACCTCCTGTGTCCTCACCTCCCGTGTGCTCACCTCCTGTGTGCTCACCTCCCGTGTGCTCACCTGCAGTGTCCACACTTCCTGTGTCCTCACCTCCTGTGTCCTCCCTCCTGTGTCCTCACCTCCCGTGTGCTCATCTCCCGTGTGCTCACCTCCAGTGTCCTCACCTCCTGTGTCCTCACCTCCTGTGTCCTCACCTCCCGTGTGCTCACCTCCCGTGTCCTCACCTCCCATGTGCTCACCTCCTGTGTCCTCACCTCCCGTGTGCTCATCTCCCGTGTGCTCACCTCCAGTGTCCATATCTCCTGTGTCCTCACCTCCCATGTCCACACCTCCTGTGTCCTCACCTCCTGTGTCCTCCCTCCTGTTTGCTCACCTCCCGTGTCCTCACCTCCTGTGTCCTCACCTCCTGTGTGCTCACCTCCCGTGTGCTCACCTCCCGTGTGCTCACTCCTGTGTCCTCACCTCCCGTGTCCACACCTCCCGTGTCCACACCTCCCGTGTCCACACCTCCCGTGTCCTCACCTCCTGTGTCCTCCCTCCTGTGTGCTCCTCTCCTGTGTCCTCCCTCCTGTGTCCTCACCTCCTGTGTCCTCCCTCCTGTGTCCTCACCTCCCGTGTGCTCACCTCCCGTGTGCTCACCTCCCGTGTCCTCACCTCCTGTGTCCTCACCTCCTGTGTGCTCACCTCCTGTGTACTCCCTCCTGTGTCCTCACCTCCTATGTCCTCACCTCCTGTGTCCATACCTCCTGTGTGCTCACCTCCTGTGTGCTCACCTGCAGTGTCCATACCTCCTGTCCTCACCTCCTGTGTCCTCACCTCCGTGTCCTCACCTCCTGTGTGCTCACCTCCCGTGTGCTCACCTCCCGTGTGCTCACCTGCAGTGTCCATACCTCCTGTCCTCACCTCCTGTGTCCTCACCTCCTGTGTCCTCCCTCCTGTGTGCTCCTCTCCTGTGTCCTCCCTCCTGTGTCCTCACCTCCTGTGTCCTCCCTCCTGTGTCCTCACCTCCCGTGTGCTCACCTCCCGTGTGCTCACCTCCCGTGTCCTCACCTCCTGTGTCCTCACCTCCTGTGTGCTCACCTCCTGTGTACTCCCTCCTGTGTCCTCACCTCCTATGTCCTCACCTCCTGTGTCCATACCTCCTGTGTGCTCACCTCCTGTGTGCTCACCTGCAGTGTCCATACCTCCTGTCCTCACCTCCTGTGTCCTCACCTCCGTGTCCTCACCTCCTGTGTGCTCACCTCCCGTGTGCTCACCTCCCGTGTGCTCACCTGCAGTGTCCATACCTCCTGTCCTCACCTCCTGTGTCCTCACCTCCGTGTCCTCACCTCCTGTGTGCTCACCTCCCGTGTGCTCACCTCCCGTGTGCTCACCTGCAGTGTCCATACCTCCTGTCCTCACCTCCTGTGTCCTCACCTCCGTGTCCTCACCTCCCGTGTGCTCACCTCCCGTGTGCTCACTCCTGTGTCCTCTCCGCATTCCCTGCCCTCCACTGAACAGATGCCTGGTGTCCCTAGACTGTCACGTTCTCTTGGCAGAGCTGCTGAACGGGCCCCTGTCTGGAAACCGCTTGTCTGCTGTGAAGTGGGTGCTTGGTCTCCACCCCCGTCCTGACAGCCAGCTCCTCCGACCGGGAAGAAATACGTGTGTGGATGGCCTCGGGGTATTGTTTTCCTAAACCCTTCGCAGAGTGATTCATGGTTGAGACTGACATGCTAAGTGGACCAAGATGGGGAAGTAGAGGGAAAGAAAAGAGACACTGAGGGCCCGGCACTGGGGGTAGTGGGTAAAGCCTCAGCCTGCAGGGCCAGCATCCCACATGGGCACCAATTCTAGTCCCGGCTGCTCCACTTATGATCCAGCTCTCTGCTATGGCCTGGGGAAGCAGTAGAAGATGGTCCCAGTGCTTGGGCCCCTGCACCTGCATGGGAGACCTGGAGGAAGCTCCTGGCTCCTGGCTTTGGATCGGCCCAGCTCCAACTGTTGGCGACCATCTGGGGGAGTGAACCAGAAGATGGAAGACTCTCTCTCTCTCTCTCTCTCTCTCTCTACCTCTCCTTCTCTCTGTATAACTCTGACTTTCAAATAAATAAATAAATCCTTTTGGCCTGTGCCGTGGCTCACTAGGCTAATCCTCTGCCTGCAGCTCCAGCACCCCGGGTTCTAGTTCCGGTTGGGGAGCTGATTCTGTCCCGGTTGCTCCTCGTCCAGTCCAGCTCTCTGCTGTGGCCCAGGAAGGATGGCCCTGGTCCTTGAGCCCTGCACCCCATGGGAGACCAGGAGAAGCACCTGGCTCCTGGCTTCAGATCGGCGCAACAAGCCGGCCATAGAGGACATTTGGGGGGTGAAGCAATGGAAGGAAGACCTTTCTCTCTCTCTCTCTCTCTCTAACTCTGCCTGTCAAAATAAATAAATAAATAAGTCCTTTTATGAAAAAAGAAAGAAAGAAAAGGGGCAGAGCAGAGAGCCCCCTCAGGCAGCCGTTCCTCCCCAGGCCGCGCTGGGTCCCTGCAGACTCACTCACGTGGCTCACAGCAGCCCCCACAGGGGACAGATGCATCCTAATATCAACCTGCAGATCTGCGTGGAAGACATGGCTCATCAATTAAAACCCCTACTGATTCCTGCAGCGTATAGATCAGCTCAAAGATTGCGCTGAGCAAAATAGTGATTCCTCTCCCCTGAGACGGGAGCCGGCAGTCAGCTCTCGTCCTAAGAGGATGGGTGGCCGCCCGCTGCAGCAGGGATGAGCCGGGGTGCATGGGGCCGAGGGGACCTTCCCGGGAGGGTTACCCAGCGTCCTGGTTGTGAGGTAGCTTGCAGGGCGCACGTGTTTGTCAAAACACATTGAACCCCGCCCTTCAGTGGACCTGTTGGATTAGACGTGAATTCTAGTGCTGAAAGTGAATTTAGTAAGGAGAAGGGTGAGGACCAAGCTGTTAGGCAGACTCTGAACACGACTCTGATACGCTCCCCAGATCTTCGTGGCCTTTCTTTGGAGGCAGGTTTTTTTTTGTTTTTCCTGCATAAATATCTAGAAATATTCTATAGCCTTCACTATAGACGCTTCAGACATATTTTATTAGATTTATACCTGGGCATATATTTTTTAAAGATTTATTTATTTAGTTGAAAGGTAGAGCTACAGAGAGGCAGCGGCAGAGAGAGAGAGAGAGACGTCCATCCACTGGTTCACTCCCCAGATGGCTGCAACTGCCAGAGCTGGGCCCATCTGAATCCAGGAGCCAGGAGCTGCTTCTGGGTCTGCCATGTGGGTGCAGGGGCCCAGGCACTTGGGCCATCCTCCACTGTTTTGCAGGCCATTAGCCGGGAGCTGGATCAGAAGTAGAGCAGCCGGGACTCGAACCAGCACCCATACGGGATGCCGGCACTGTGGGCGATGGCTTTACCTGCTACGCCACAGTGCTGGCCCTGACACTTGGGTATTTTATGTTTTTTGGTACTACTATAAATGAGATTAGTTTTTAATTTTCCAATTGTTAGCTGTTATAAATAAGGTGATGAGTAGTAATTTTTGCAAATTAACAATTTCTTGTATCTATACTGAACTCACTTCTTAGTTCAAATAATTGCTTTACAGATTTCCTGGGATTTACTGTGTAAAGAACTATATCATCTGCAAATAGAGAAATTTTTTCTTATTGGCTCTTCTGCCTGTTCCTTCCTTCTCTTGGTTTATTGCATTGGCTGGAGACTCCGGTGCAACGTTTATGTGCGTGGTGAAGTTATGCGCTGTTGCCTGCTCCAATTTCAGGGAGAATCCAGTCTTTCACTAATAACAGGAACGTTAGCGTCGGTTGATTGGTTTGGAGACATCCCCTGCTGCTCCTATTTTCAGAGAGTTGCTATCGTAAATCAGCTGTAATCGTTACCAGATGCTCTGTCTCCACTGAAACCATCCTCTGATAGGTCTCCACCTGTCAGAGCATCTTGCGTGCTTGAACTCAGTCCTACGTGGCTATTGTTATTCTTGCTCTGTCCTGTAATTAACACCTCCTGCTTTGCTTTCCCTACACCTTTGCTGGGACTCTGTGCATGTATTAGACCACTTGGTATTGTCTTACACCTGGATCAATAAAGTCACGTCTTTCTTTTATCTGTCTGGTTTCAGCGTTGCTGCATCTTTACCCTATGACTCTTCTCTCCAATGCTTTATCTGCGTTTAAAGCTTTATATCAGGTTTTCACTTCAGACGCTGCATTTTCAGATCCCGCACCCTCTGGTCCTGTCCTCTATTTTTTCCCTACGTTTTGCATTTGTTAAACTTCTCAAGCTTCGTCTCTGCCACTCGGGCTGCAACAATGAAACAGCACAGCTCAGTGGGCTGCCCACAGCCTCAGTTTACCTCTCACACTCCTGGAAGCTGGGACTGGCAGAGCCGGTGTCCGGTGAGGGCTCATCTGCTGCCTCAGCTTCTTGCTAGAACCTCACAGGGCAGGGGGGCTAGGGCGCTCTCCGCCTGGTTCCCATAGGGCACCGACCCCGCCCGAGAGCGCTCCATCCTCGTGACGTGACGTAAGGCCTCCTGCCGGCCCCGCCTCAAATGCTGCTCCACTGAGGACCGGGTCCCAGTGCAGGAAATCCAGGGAGACGTGGGCAAGTTCACGGCGAACCCACTTCTAACAACCGACGCGAAGCCCTCCTTTGCTAAGCCCCTCATATCTGCAGCACCCCGGCACGTCTGCGTCTGTGTCTATGATAGACTTTCGGGGGTGAGTCACGTGTTCTCACCTTCACCTGTCTCGTTAACTTTGGGTATTGAAATTATCACCCAATCCTCCAATCAATCAAGCATCGGATGTTGGGGTTATTATCCGACAGTTGGGTCAGTGGCGATCCCGTCACTGAGGTCTGGGCTCTGTTTGCTGCCTCTAGATAGTGTGCTAGTGTCTGTCTGTCTGGTTTTGGTTCTTGGCAGGCCGTTCAGTTTCTGAGCCACTTTGATCTTGTGGCGCCTCTTTTCCAGGTCTTAGCTCTCCTGGTTTGGAGCAGCCGTCACTCTCGGGCTCGCTCTGTCCTACGACCGAAACGCGAGCTCTCCGAGTGCTTCTGCCAGCACCCCGGGCACTCAGCAAGGTCTCTACTTGGCTGGTGGGACCTGGGTGAGCGCCAACGTCGGTTCTGCTGGCAGGCCCGGTAGTGCGCTCCCTGACCTTGGTAAGGGGGTGGTGTGGGGCGGCCCAGCATCACTGCATGCTCAAAGGAATGCGGGGAACCAAGTCCCCGTCAGTGAGGGCTCCATACACTTTACTTTATAAAGGTGTATTTATTTATTTGAAAGGCAGAGAGAGAGAGAGACTCTTCCATCCACTGGTTCACTCCACAAATGGCTGCAATGACTGGGGCTGTGCCTGTCCAAAGCCAAGAGCCAGGAGCTTGTTCTGTGTCCCCCACGTGGGTGCAGGGGCCCAAGCACTTGGGCCATCTTCCACTGCTTTCCCAGGCACAGTAGCAGCGAGCTGGATCGGAAGCAGAGCAGCCAGGTTCAAGCCGGCACGCCGACGTGGGATGCTGGCCTCGCCGGCGGCAGCTTGACCTGCTGAGCTACAATGCTGGCCCCAACCCATAACTTGTAGTCTCCCCGGCTGCTGGGACCCCCGTCTCACGCGCAGCCCAGTGAGCTGTGTGCGGTCAGCTTGGGTTTCCTCTCTTGGGCGCTGTGATCCAGAAGCGGCCGGGGGGCAGTCCTGGGGTTCCCCTTGTTTGTTTTCCTTCTCTCAAAATCCTTCACTCACCTCGGACCCAAATCTGAAACCAGTTGTTTCGTATGCTCCTCCGGCTTCGTACGCGTAAACGGTAGGCAGGCAGTTTGGCGCTGGTTACACACAAGGCAGGAGCCCAACTTTATCATCAGAAAAAGAAAAAAAAAAAATTCATTTAACCAGCCCCAAAGCTTCCACCGTACAGACCAAGTCAGCAGTGAAGTCTTGACAGAAACACGATGGGTGTCATTCAGCCGGTCTGAGGATGACCTAGAGGAAGCTGGGAGAATTATTTACTGTGTTGTCTTACTCCTGGAGCGGCTGTCTCTGCAGAGGGGAAGGGGATAAACACAGCAACAATGAACTGAACTAGGAAGGGGACACGCTCCCAAAGCCCTGACGGACATTCCGGGGAGCTCAGCGCCTAGCATGAACAGGGAGCGAGCAGCCTCACTGTGAAAAGCTGGGGCTCCTCCCCGCCCAGCCCACGCCGCCAGCAGATCCAGCCGGAGCCCGCCATCCGCCCCACCCATGGGTGCACTGCGCCTGTGTGTTAGGATCGAGCCTCCTCTCCCCAGTGTGCAGAGGCTCTGAACACCCAGGGGCAGCCCTCGGGGGATGGGGGAGGGGGACAGTGAATGGCACCAGGCCACTTCCACCCAAAGTATGAACTCAGAATGAACCTGTTCAAGAGCTGTGACCAGAGACGGAAGCAGGGCCGGTGAACTCCCCAACATTTTCCCTCTAGGAGCCTGTCCTCCAGTCCCGCCCAACCAGGAGCTGGGCGCAGGTGTGCTCATCCAGGCTGGAGCAGGTGGGGGACCTGAACAGGTGTGGCTGGCCTGCTGGCTTTCAACCTGTGCACGGACTTCCCCGATGGGAGGCTCAGGTCGAGTCCTGCGAGGTTGGACACCGTTTTCTGTCTCTTGTACTCTGGTTGCGTGCGTGACTCAGCAGCCCCGTCTGTCGCACAGTACACGTGGGATCCGTGAGGTTCGAGGCCGTAAGTGTTCCCAGGTGACTCAGAGGCCCACAGGCCGGTCCTGCTGGTCAACCGCAGCCTTCGTCCTTGACCAAGCGGGGCCATGAGGACATGGTAGCGACAGCAGAGCCAGGCGCCTGCCCACAGCTCTGGGTGCGAGACGGCTTTATAAAATACCACGGCGGTTCTGCTCCCTGAAGCAACTCTGAGCACCAAGGAGGGAGCTGTGTGCCAGCCATGGAGAAAGGCGGAGAGACGGCGGGGACGGCCGAGGCCCCCACTCTGGCACTAGAGGCTCTGGCTGCTTGCAGAGGGAGCCCATCAGCAAACGAAACAGTGATGGGCTCCGACCCGGAGCTGCCCAGGGCTGTCAGGACAGAATGCTCACGGCTCACGGCAGAATGCCGACTGCTCCGGCAGCACCAGCCTGCTCCTCGCACGGCCTGCTGGCTTCCTTTAGCCGGCTGCCCCCAACCCTACTCTGCTACCAGAGCGCAGTGTAGAACACAGCCAGACAGGGACCCGCCCGAGGGGCGAGCAGGGAGAAGGCGCGCAGGAAACCACCATAGCGGAGGCGGTGACGTGAGCCACAAAGTGAGTTCGGGTCTCCGTCGTGGGCTTCTGAGGGTCCTCCAAAGGGGTCTGATGATCGCCTGGGCAGGTGCTGGAGGAGGGGTCTCCCAGGAGAGGAGCTGTGCCCCCGTCCCCCGCCCCGGCATCACGGAGGGCCCAGCAGCTCCCGGGGGCGCGGCTCGTCAGCTCCTCTAGGTGACCCTTGCGCTGCCTGGTCCTGCCAGGAGGCCTCGGCGGAGGAGGGGGTGACCCTGTGAGTCCCCCTGAACACAACCAGATAAGAGATCCTGGCTGCCGCTCAGCACAGGCCCCGGGCCAGGCCAGACGCGCAGTAAAATGTCTGTGGGCTGACTTCACCATGCACTTAGGGCTCCTTGCATTTTTTATTGGCTGGCTCTTGAATTTTTTACGCCTCTCCCACAGGGATGTTTCAAAGATTCACGAGCTGTCCAGAGGCGGTTTCAACATATTCTGAAGAACTGGGCTGTGTGCAGTGTACCTTTTCCAAGGGGTTTGAGAGGCGCGATAAACAGAGACAATTTATACGCAGGAAGCATGGGTTCCAGTTTATCCTCAGAGCCTTCGTGGAAGGCCTGCAATGCCCAGAATTACAGCTTTGGAAAAAGCTGCTCCTGTGGGTGTGCAAGGAGCGTGAATCAGAGGTGCTTTGGGCGATTTTGACAACGGCGCTTGCGTAAGCACCGGAGAGGAGCTGCGGCCCAAACTGGTCTCTAATAACCGAAGGAGAAGCTGAGCGGCTTCCCGTGTGTGCTGAGTTTTCTCTTTGGAAAACCCAGGCAATCTACTCTTTTACTAAGACTGAGTATCTCGGCTGTTGCATACGCGCTGGGGACTTCCTCTCCCCTGTTAAACCCCGACCTGGACCACACTGCCTTGTTCTAGACAGCTGCGGGGTTGCGGTGACGGGAAGGAAGCCTGCAGACCCCACTTCCCTGTTCCCCTTTGCGCCCGAGGCTTCCACGTTCACATTCTGGTGTCCAGGGAGAGGCGGCTTTCGGCCTCCATAAGTCCCTGTTTCGTTTCTGGAGAAATGTTTTCATCCACGAGGGGGTTCCTGGCCCTTGGAGAAACATCACATCACTCACGAGGCTCACTCGCAGCAGCTGGATTGGCGGACAGGACCGTGGGCTGCTCTGGGCAGGTGCCAGAGAGGTGGGGGGGGCCCTAGGGGCCGGCTGATGTGGCGAAGGCAGAAGGTGCTAATCAGAATTCAAGACAACGCCACAGAAAGAGACCCTGTTTCCCCTGATTTGTGATAACAAGACACAGAGTGCAGAAGTAGCAATGTAAATGAGTACACTGGCATTTGGAGCTTAGCTAGTTGTCCTTTTTTGTGAGTTATTTTGTGTATTTGAAAGGCAGAGTTACAGAGAGAGGGAGACACAGAGAGGTCTTCCATCCACTGGTTCACTCCCCAAATGGCTGCAACGGCTGCGGCTGGTCTGAAGCCAGGAGCCAGGAGCTTCCTCGAGGTCTCCCACACGGGTGCAGGGGCCCAAGGACTTTTCTCCCTCTGCTTCCCCAGGCACATTAGCAGGGAGCTGGATTGGAAATGGAGCAGCTGGGACTTGACCCGGTGCCCACTGGTTCCTGTCTATAGCCCTTGTACTCCTGAGGAGCCGTGTCCTGTTTACTACTTGTTGAATTCTTCATTAGTGGAGGACTAAGCTTGTGATTATAAAGGAAACAAAGTATGTCATTGCAAAAATTAAAAGAAAAAATAAAAAAGCAAGGAGGATGGAGAGTGTGTGTGTGGGGGGGGAGTAGCATTATGTTCTTAAAACTGCCTATAGGAAACACACGACATTTGTTCTCTCTATGTAAATGTAAAAAGAAGACACACAGGTGACAAAAAGCAACAACAGGACAATGTCACAGTCTGCAGATGCCGCTCTCACCCCGGGAGACAGAACCCCACGTAACTGCGGATCTGCGCTTGGATGGCCGCCCCGAGTTTTGCTTCCAGAGACCCTGCCTCCCTGGTCACTTCGGGCCGCCACACTCTTCCATCAGAGCCGCTGGCCGGTGGCCGGGCCTGCCCCCTGCCCTGCCCTGCCCTGCCTGGGCCTCTCGGTCTGAGGTCTCAACGACGAGGCTTCCATCCACGTTGTCCTGGTTTCCCGGAATGCCGAGGATAAGGGCTCCGAGCGAAGGCGTCTGTGATTTTTCACAGCAATACCTGCCCGTGGGCTGGGCTCGTGGGCCGCGCTGTTGATAACGGAGTGGACTGGGAGCGTCCACGCCCAGCCTGCACCTCAGCCGAGTCAGCAAGTACGGCTGGCTGCTTCGCTCATCCTTAGTCTCATTTTCTTGAGGCGCGTTTTGCTCTACGATGTCCTTGACGTCCTTATGCGTCCTTTACGATGTCCCGGTGGGGTCAGGTCCCTTTATGAGAACCAAACATGCAGAGTAAAAAAAAAACAAAACCGATCACGTGACCGCAATTCATTTGTGACGGCAGCGTCACTCAGGGTCGTGGGCGCTGAGCTACAACCTCTGGCTGCGCTTCCACAAGGGGGCATTAGGCCGGCGTTCAGGCCCAATTGAGCCACTGATCCCTGCTTGCCAGCTCGTCGGGACGCCAGAGCCGGACGCGCACTCTCCCATGCGGAGGTGCTGTGTCCCCTGCCCCGTTTTCCTCTGCCCTGTGCCATCTTCCACCCTCAGGGAACCCCACCTGTGGAGGCCTCCCTACCCCGGCTCCGGGCTCCTCAGCACCAGGGGGTGGCCACGTCCCACCCTCCTGGCTAACGAAACACAAGGGAGTTCCACAGAGAGCAACTGGGCCACGCTCCCGTACGGAGAGACAGACGCAGCCGGCAGGCCCAGACTCTGCCCTCTGCCCTTTCCTCTCCTGCCCTGAAAACGGACCCATTGCCCAGTGGTGCCCAGCGGTGCCCAGCGGTGCCCAGTGCTGCCACAGCCACCTCAAGTGTGGGACCAAGTCACACACAGGGTGCCTGAGTGGGAGGGACAGGAGCTGGTTCTCCAGCTGGGACCACTGAGCCACCCTGGACACCTGCTCTGGACACGGTAGATCCTGGTCAGGCTTCAAACGGGGCCCTGCAGACTGGTGGGGAGACTGGAGCCACAGATGTCACAGGTCCGACGTGTGTGACACGTGCTCGAGTCACGGCCCTGGGCAGGGCGAGCCGTGGGTGCAGCCAGGAGAGAAGAGGCTGAACCTGGCTTTGTTTCGCTTCAGGCTGACTCGGAACAGCAAGAGGGGATTCGGCAAGTTCACGGAGACACGGAACTAAAAGGTAAGTTCATTTAAGCGCAAAAATGTTTTTAATCCATGCATAGTGTTTTCTCTATGCATTTTTGATAGTGTGCATTTTTCTATAAACTTTTGAAGACCCCTCACGTGCATGATTTCAAGGTGAAGTATTTTGCACCAAAAATCCTTCCGTTTAATTCCATTTTGCAAGAACTTTCCAAGGTGCCCTTGGATACCCTTAGACATGATCTTCCTAGCACTGGGCTGGTGGTGTTAAGCTCCCCTTGACTGTGAACTGGTGTGGGAACCTGTTAAAAACTCTGGGTAGGGGGGCTGGCACTGTGAAGTGGTGGGTCAAGTCTCTGCTTGCGACGCTGGCATTGTCAGAGCGCTGATTGAGTCTTGATTATTCTCCCATCGCAGCTCCCTGCTGATGCACGTGGGAAAGCAGCAGGTGACGGCCGAAGAGCTGGGCCCCTGCCACCCGTGTGGGAGACCCAGATGGAGTTCCAGGCTCCTGGCTTCCATCTGGCACAGCCCTGGTTGTTGAAGCCATCTGGGGTGTGAAACAGCAGGTGGAAGATCTCTCTGTGTGGTCGCCTTTCAGATAAATCAATAAACCTTAAAACACGCGAGCCTCCGAGCACCCTCGCCGGAAGACGTGCAGACCAACACGCGTGCACCAGCCCCGGCCGCCTTGAGCTGCCGGAACGCGCCCATGGGCCGGGGAGCATCATTAAATGAGGAACTTGTTTGATTTTTAATTTTTGTGCAATTTGGGATACTCGTTCTACTCCGTGGGTTCTTACCGCCAATTCTGAATCGCTCTCATCTCATAAATCACCTGCAGCAAGCATAAAAATACGGGGAGAACCGTGAAAACTGCACGGCACGGGCGAGACGCGGAGCGTCCCAAGTGGACACACCACGGAGGTGGGGCCCCAGCCGCCGACCTCCGGCCAGCAGGTCCGCCTCCACCTCCAAGCTGCTCGAGTGTCACCCTAGAAATGCTTTCTCACCGCCCTGCTTCTTCATTTTAAAATCAGTGAGAGATTTTGTGTTCGGTATTTCTTTTCTTGCAGACACTTTGACACCTGTCATCACAGCCCTGCCTTCTCCCCGTGGGGCTGGAGCGAATCCCCCCGCGAGGACGGCCCACGATGCACCCCCCGGCCCCGTCCTTGAGGGAACTCCCGCTCTGAGGCCACAGCTGGCTCAGCAGCTGCGTGCACCCCCTCGCCGGCCACGGGAGTGTCTGCTCGGCCAAAGGGGATGCAGAACAAGGAGCCTACGGCAAAACCCCTTCCACTCTCCATCTCCACGGAGAGCTCACACTCCCAGGTGTCAGGAACAGGAGGTTTGCTGTGTCCCAGGCGGAATCCATGCAGGGCACTGTACCCTGTTCACGTAGGGGTTTCCAATGCACAGAAATCCATCACCAGGGCCTGGCGGGGCAGGGGCACTGGGAGGACCGGGGAGCAGGTGCTGGGTTTCGGGCTCCGTGCGGCTCCCGGCTGCACCAGCTGGGCAGAGCTCCCGGTCTCCTCTGTGTAACGTGAGTGATGACTGTGCTGCCCCGACGTGCTGAGGCGTGCGACGGGCAGAGAGGAAGCGCTGGGCAGGCGCCAGCTGACGTCATTCACCAGCCTGGGTGGTGAGGCCGGGGGCCGGGCCTGTCTCAGAACACACCTGGCACACACACCCCTCCCAGGCACTGACACAGAAAGCCCACGGGGCCTGCATGGGTGTGCAGCGGGGCCTCCACCAGGCCCTGTCTGGGGGCAGCGTGAGCCGACCGTGAGCACCATGGCTGCACCTGCGCGGTGCCATCCACGGAGACCAGCAGCCCAGACTCCGCAGCTGCAGGCCCTGGCCTTGGCCAGGTGCACGTCCCGTGCAGCTTGGACTGTCCTGCAGGGCTTGTGAATCCTTCACTGTTGGCCAGAAACCCTGAGCCTCACAGGACAGGGCAGGGAGGCCACCGGGCAAGTGCAGTGACACAGTTCACGTCCGAGAAGTCCAGCAGGCGTGGACTGCGAGTGGGGCGGGGCCTGGGGGCAGGGAGCGCAAAGCAGACCTGGGCTCGCTCACCTCTGCACTGAGGGGCTGCAGCTCGCCTTCTGCCTGGTGTTTCTCCGTGAAGTTAGACATGTGACTTGTCTTTCCCACCCTAGGGCCCCTGAGACTCGGTGAAAATCCTGCTCCAGTTCAGGTTCCGGGTCCCCGACAAGTCGGATTCCGTGGAGCTGGGAAGGCCTTGGAATCTGCACGTCTAATGACCAGCTGCTGTGTCTCAGCCGGGGCGTCCCTGGAGACGCTTAGAGACACGGGTGCGTGGTCCTGGCAGCCATGTGCTATCCAGAGATCTCAGCGTCGGATTCTCAGGGCCAGAGTGTGGCCCAGTGGGGTGAGTCGCCGCCTGTGATGCCAGCATCCCACATGAGCACCGGTTCAAGTCCTGGCTGCTCCACTTCCAATCCAGCTCCCTGCTAATGGCCTGGGAAAGCAGCAGAAGATGGCCCAAGTGCTTGGGCCCCTGCCACCCAGGTGGGAGACTCAGAGGGAGTTCCTGGCCCCTGCTTCAGCCTGGGACGCTGTGGCCATGTGGGGAGTGAACCTGTGGATAGAAGCTCTCTCTCAGCCTCTCCCTCCCTCTCTGTAACTCTGCCTTTCAACTAAAATAAATAAATCTTTAAAAAAAGTCAAGTTCTCTCATTTTCTCCAGATGACCAGGCTGTGCCCAATTTGTATACTTCCTGAGTTCAATCAGAAGAAAACACACGAGAATCAAGGTAATTGTATTTCCATCAGAGCTCTGTTCTGATCAACCTGCAAAATGCTAAATAAGATAAAATATAAAGACTGGCACCGTGGCTCAACAGGCTAATCCTCCGCCTTGTGGCGCCGGCACACCAGGTTCTAGTCCCAGTTGGGGCGCTGGATTCTGTCCTGGTTGCCCCTCTTCCAGGCCAGCTCTCTGCTGTGGCCAGGGAGGGCAGTGGAGGATGGCCCAGGTGCTTGGGCCCTGCACCCCATGGGAGACCTGGAGAAGCACCTGGCTCTTGGCTTCAGATCAGCACGCTGGCCATGGCGGCCATTGGAGGGTGAAGCAACAGCAAAGGAAGACCTTTCTCTCTGTCTCTCTCTCTCACTGTCCACTTTGCCTGTCCAAAAAAAAAAAAAAAAAAAGATAAAATATAAACACTGGAGACACGCGAGTAAAACGGCTCTGTTTTGAAGACAGGAGGGAGTGAAGGGTGATGCCCAACGGCACTGCTGGAAGTGAGGGGAGCGTCCCAGGGGAGCCTCTCCTCCAGGGAGAGGAGACCGCCCGCGACGGCAAAGGGAGCCGACACATCGCAGGCAGATTTTGGAACAAGTTACAGGTGTGCCCCAAACAGAACACGGAGTTGCTCTTACTTGGGTCTGATTTCCGGATGCAGAACAGCTGTGTTCTCGTTCTGGTAGCTTGAGCTCCCCGAGGCGCATGCGCGGTACAAGGACGTCAGCCGTCAGAACATGTCATGTGTTCTGTGGAAACCTAATATTTGAATAATGACAGCTATCTCCCCGGGGCCAGGGCAGCATGTGTGCACTTCCCAGGCCTGTGCGAGTTACTGTTCACCAGGGCAAGTGCCCTGGGTCCTCCCAACAGCCCTCCGTCACCCCTTCTGCCTGGTGTCTGCTCACTCGTCACAGGGAAAATGTGATAATTAGGAATACACAAGGGTGTCGTGCAAAATGCCCTGGAGAACTGGGATCTCCTTTTGCTAGCTTTTCTGTGCCTGATTCCATTCCTAGATTCACTGCTGGCCCCACCCCCATGTCCACACACGCCCGCAGCTGCATGCGTCCGGGTCTGCACCACAGGTCGCTGTGCTGCCGTGTCGGCGGGGCCTTTGCCATGAACTCCTCATTCGGCGTCTGTCGGCTGTAGCCGGGCTCAGAGTCAAAAATGAAAGTGATTCCGTTTTCTAGATCTTTCCTCACCCGGAGAAGAAAGACAGCTCTGTGATGGCAGGGGTTGCTTGGCAACCTCCTGCCACCTCCCGCCTCCTGTTCGGCTCAGGTGTCAGGGCCCCCGGCCCCAGGAGGGGGGAGGACTTGGCTCCCTCACAGCTCACCTGAGGCCTCAGCGCTGGCCCAGGGCACTCACATCTTCTGTTCTCACCCAGGCGTGAGGATTGCACCTTGGGCGTGAACTGATTGTGCAGAGAAGCGTGGGTGGGTGGTGACGCATAAGGCAGGCACTTGTGATCCCAGAGTGTGAGCTCCTGCCGAGTGTTGCAGTGGGAAGACCAGAGCTGAAACCACTGAACCTTCTAGAAAGCCTTCTAGTTCTCCCCCACAAGACTTGCACCTGTTTGATTCAGAAAAGGGGCAAAGCTGTTCGGGTGCTCAGCCCCGGCCTCTGGGCCCACGTCACACTTGCTCCCAGGGCCACTCAGTCGCTCGCCCAAGAGCTGTGTCTGAGTCTGAATAAATTATGGCCCCGTCTGCAGTCAGGGGCGCAATCAAGCCGAGACGCGAGCGTGGCACAGAGGGATCCAGGTGCTGTTTGAGGTCAGGGCAGAGCAGGGTGAGGGCACAGAGGCAGGGCCTTCCGTGAGCAGACGGGCACAGGAGCTGGGTTTGCGGGCTGAACCCCTAGCAGGAGGACAGTCGGAAGGTGAGGGGCTTCTCTGCAAGGGACGGTAACTGGGAAGGCCCGGGTCCTCGCGGAGGGGCTATGGAAGCATAAATAGGAAACTCACGGAGGGCAGGGAAGGGCAGAGGCCTCCCACTCAACGAGAAGCTTCCAGAAAGTGTGCAGCATGGGTGTGGAAGGTGCCACGGCAGCAGACCCCCCAGGGGCAGGGGCAAACTGCCAAGGCCACGTGTGCCCCCGACGCCACGGCTGGGCCAGGAGCTGGCCCCAGGGACGGCGGCTGCCCTGCCCGCTGACGCTTCTGCACGTTGTGGCCGCCCAGTCTGAGACCCCAGGGCAGGGGCTGGTCACGCGCTCAGACTCAGCTGCAAGGGAAGCTGGGAGTTTGCAGTGTGCGTGTGCCATGACGCTGAGCACCCAGACGCCACCATCAAGGCCACCCTCACAGGGGAGGGAGGGGGCGGCACAGGCAGAAACGGTCCCAGGTGCGGAGCTGTGCAGAGGGTGCCTCTCCCATGGCCCTCCTGGTCCCCCGGGCCAGGTCTGGAGGGAGGCTGCACCTTGGTCACGGGCCGGCCTTTCACTGGTTTAGTGCCATCAAAGCATTGAAGCAGCTGCCTGCCCTCCCACCCTCTGCAGGCATCCGTCACCGGCATCAAGACGCAGCGCAGCGCTTCCTCTGGGCTCAGGACTGGCGCAGATGTGGCTTCATGACACCGCCCGGCCCGGGGCCTGCTTGTCTTCCTCTGCCTGTGCTGGGGGACGTGTCACCAGGCCGGCGGTGGCTGCAAGCTGGGCCCGGGGAGCCTTCTGTTCATGCGCCCAGAGAATGGCCCGCTGGGGGCCCAGGTGCTTCTACCCGTGGTGGGGTGTGAGCAGGCGCCTTGCTCCAGTGCAGCTGCAGAGACAGGGGCGATGGAGGTGGCCAGGCCTAAAGCAGCAGCCATGCAGCAGGAGGAGCCGAAACGGAGGGGCAGCTGAGGCTACCATGACGGGGAGGGGCGTGGGAAAGGCGCCGGGCACGCGGTCTGGGCTCCTCCAGCTGTCCCGAGACTGACAGCTCAGCTGACGTCATCTAGTTAGGCCTTGAACTCTACTTAGAGTCGGGGATGCCCCGTTCCAGGGAAGCCATTGACAGGTGCCTGGAGCTCCCGGCCCTGAGCCACAGCCACACCAGAGGCCACCCCTCGCAGCCCACCTGGCCACTGTGCCCTACCACATGGCTCACCGGGCTGCTTCTGCCCTCCGTCTCACACGTCCGGCCCTGCTCTCGCCCCACTCCGGGGCCTCTCAGGCCCTCCTGGGAGACTCCCAAGGCCTCCCCTCCTTCCGGGCAAACTCAAGTGGCCACTGGCCCAGCTTCCTGTCTGTCTCCATCCGTCTGTGCAGCCATAACGAAATACCCAAGGCTGAGCCCACTGAAAACAGCAACAGTCCTGGAGGCTGGGAGCCCAACCTTAAGGGACTCATAGGTTCCATTGTGCAGCGAGGTTCTGGTCTCCACTTCCAAGATGGCGCCTTTCTACTGTGTCCTTACCCGGAGGAGGGCGGAAGCAGAAGTGAGCTAGCGGAAACGGAAGTGAGCTGGGGGAAGCGGAAGTGAGCCGACAGCTGCAGCAGAGGGTGGAAGCGGCAGGGAGCCGACGTGCAGACGCCTCTGTAGCAAGGGCCCCAATAGCATCCACAAGGGGAGGAGCCCTTGTGACCCGTCCATCCCATCAAGGCCCCAGGGCTTCACACCAGCTCCCGGCCCCCTGGGCTCCAACAGTGGGCTGTTGGGACACGTGCAACCTGCAGTGCCTTCCACTCCACTTCCCCCTTGCCCTTTAAGAGATTGCTTTAGCTACTTAAAAGGCAGAGAGAGAGAGAGAGAGAGAGAGAGAGAGAGAAAACTCCCGTCTGCCGGTTCGCTCCCTAAATGCCCACCCCTGCAGGGCTTAGGCCAGGCTGAGCCAGGAACCAAGAACTCCGTGTAGGTCTTGCATGCGGGTGGCAGCACTCAAGCTCGTGAGCCCTCATCTGCCACACCAGAGACCCCCCCATCACACCCCAGGACGCATTAGCAGGGAGCTGGATCAGAAGCGGAGCTAGGATTTGAACCGGGTACTGGGATATGGGATGTGAGTGTTCCACGGGGAGCCTAACCAGCTGAGCCACACCATACACCCCTGCCCTGAACTTCTAGTACCTCCTGGGGACTCTGCCACCTCGGCGTCTCCTCTCACAGCCTTGAGACTCCGTGCTCATCACCCACTGGCCTCTCATCCACTCTGCTGTCAGCACTTCACCTCCTCTGGGTCCAGGGAGGTGCTCCTGCCTGTGGAGCTCCCAGGAACCAGCTCTGTCCTCCTTCCACACCCTGGTGCCCTCTGCGTCCATGCTGGCATTGGCCAACGTGCACAGGTGAGCGGCCACAGATCCTGACACTGCCCTCATCTCACCGAGGCCCGGGCTGCACCCTCAGTCTCTTCCTGTCACCTCCAGGTGGAAGTCATACTAGCTAAGACACGAGGACACAGTTCTGTTTGTAAAAAGTAAGTAGATTGAAATGGAAAATTAAGAAAAAGTACTTTGTATATTCCAAATGATGTCCACACAACCAATTCATTTCTTTGTTTGCCTTTGCCCCCAGCAGGGAGAATATTAAACCAGAGAGGCAAAGCTTTAAAAATTCCTTTCTTGCTAGCCTGGAGCAGAAAATACGAACACAGGCAATTTTAAGAAATGCATAGAGCAAATTTGGGGACTTCAATTTCCTTAAGCTATCCTTCTTAAATAGTAATAAGGAGAAAATTACACCGTTATTTTCGTTGGCCTCTAACTACCCATTAGCATTTCCTTCAGGAATCATGTAGGTAGGGAACTTACCTGCGGGTTACAAACAATACAAACTCAGAATTTTTTTTTTTAAGATTTTATTTATTTATTTGAGAGGTAGAGTTACAGATAGAGAGAAGTCTTCCATCCACTGGAAATGGCTGCAATGGCCAGAGCTCAACCTATGGGAAGCCAGGAGCCAGGAGCTTCTTCTAGGTCTCCCATGTGGGTGCAGGGGCCCAAACACTTGGGCCATCTCCTGCTGCTTTCCCAGGCCATGAGCTGAGAGCTGGATCAGAAGAGGAGCAGCCAGGACTAGAACCAGTGCCCATATGGAATGCTGGCGCCCGGAGAGGAGGCTTAGCCTACTGTGTCATAGCACCAGCTATAGAATTTTTTTATATCTGTTAATGATTGGGCAGATACCCATTTGCTTCTCGTTATTTCGACACGAGACCCACTGTTAGATTCTGTTATTTAACACATACAGAAGCATATATACACACACGCATGTATAGATGCCACATCAGAATTGTGAAAACTCTTTGGTAACTGTATGCAATGGCTTTAATTTGTTTTGTGCATTTACGTAATTCTGGGAGCCTATGGCCTTCACTGAATTGTCAAAGGGATACAGGACCCAAAAAGAGTTAAGTGGGGCTGGCACCACGGCTCAGTAGGCTAATCCTCGGCCTGTGGCGGCAGCACACCAGGTTCTAGTCCCGGTCAGGGCGCCGGATTCTGTCCTAGTTGCCCCTCTTCCAGGCCAGCTCTCTGCTGTGGCCAGGGAGTGCAGTGGAGGATGGCCCAAGTGCTTGGGCCCTGCACCCCATGGGAGACCAGGAGAAGCACCTGGCTCCTGGCTTCGGATCAGCGTGGTGTGCCGGCCACAGCAGCCTTTGGAGGGTGAACCAACGGCAAAGGAAGACCTTTCTCTCTGTCTCACTGTCCACAAAAAAAAAAAAAAAAAAAAAAAAAAAAAAAAAGAGTTAAGCGGGTTCCTTTCGATCTGTTTTACATAAAAGCTGACAATGGCCCTCGTGCCGTAGGTGAGTCATCAAGAGGCGTTCTTGAACGTGGTGCACACGTCACGGGCTCCGGCTCCCCAGGCTCCTCTTCGGCCTCTCCTCGAGAGGTGCACTGTGGCTGGACAGGTTCCCACGCTGGTTGTGAACACAGCACGACGTCCACTCCACCTCTCCACACCAAGGGGCTGAGTGTGCAGTGCCCCTGCACCCCCAACAAAGTGGAGAAGGAATGAGTCCCCCCGCCCCCCAGGGCTCCGCTGAGACCGAGGCAGGGTTTGGGATGGGAAGACAGGCCGAGTGTGTCACATAGGAAGAACCTGTGTCCCAGGGATGGAGCAGGACAGGGAGTGGAAGGTGGAGCAGGGTGGGGGAGCGGGTGAGGGGGCGGTACTGGCACAGACAGGATGAGAGCAGAGAGAGAAAGTTCTCCAGTGCGGTCCCTGCAGGGGGGATGCAGGGAGACCTCTAGGTCCTGGGATCTGGGGACCGTGGGTGGGGAGGGGTCCCAGGTGGAGGTGGAGTCCTGGGGCAAAACTGTCCTTTCCTTGGGAAATCAGAGCACAATTTTGTTTTCACTAAATCCATCCTGGGGCCAGTGCCACGGCTCACTTGGTTAATCCTCCGCCTGTGGCGCCACATCCCATATGGGTGCCGGGTTCTAGTCCCGGCTGCTCCTCTTCCAGTCCAGCTCTCTGCTGTGGCCCGGGAGGGCAGTGGAGGATGGCCCGAGTGCTTGGCCCTGCACCCCATGGGAGACCAGGAGAAGCACCTGGCTCCTGGCTTCGGATCGGCGCAGCACTGGCTGTGGCGGCCAATTGGGGGGTGAACCAACGGAAGGAAGACCTTTCTCTCTGTCTACAACTCTGTCAAAACAAAACAAAAAAAAGAGAATGTAATAAAATCTTTACAAAAAAAAAAAAAATCTCTCCTTAGTATCTGTCCCCAAAGTACCTACAAATGCCAAGTTGGGGTGCTGATTACCGATGTCAAAGCCAGCGTGAATAAGGGGCTGCAGGTTCCACGTTTCCGGAATGCTGGGCAGAAAGTTCACAGCCACACGGGCACTGCCCTGCGCTGGGCTCGGCAGGAGGACAGCGCGGGCGGCGGGCAGTGCAGGCCGCAGGCACGCCTCCCTCACGCCTCCAGCTCTCCCGGTGACCTGGGCAGCTCGTACCCGACATGAGCGACTGCAATGCCAGAAGCGGTGACAAGTCAGCCTCCATGTCTCCATGGACTAACGCCACTTGGTCACGGCAGCCACAATCTGGTGGGGACGCCGCTGGACACAGGGTGTCCCCAGGGGCCGTTCGGGGACTCGGGTCCTTCTGTCTGACTCTGCTGACCACCAGGCCCTGGATTTCTCTGTACTGGAAGTCAGGATTGCCAGGAAGTCTCCATCCCAGCTCGATGCAGCTCGTGTCACCCCGGCTCCCACCCCACAGGCCCCGTGCCATGGGAGGCTGGGGGATGGCCTCGTGGCCCGCGTGGGAGAACAGCTCTGTGGGGACACGGGGCCCCTGCCAGCCCCCTCCTGTGGTGGGCAGAGGTGGGCCGGGGCAGAGACGGCCCAGCTGGGAAGCAGTGTAATGGGTCCAAGTGTGTCCTCAGATCGGCCTGTCCTGCTCATAACCGCCATGGACGTGACCTCATGGAGAAGCAGGGCCTGTGTGGACACAGCCTCGTTAGACGAGGCCATGCGAGGTCCGTGGGGGCCCCAAGGCCACCGGCTGTGCCCTGAGGAGGGGGCACGGACGGACACACCAGGAACCTGTGTTGTCCCAGGACCCCCGCCTACCCCCATCACAGACTGTGGCTTTGACAGTCCAGAGTGAAAACCCCTGCCTCTCCTGTTAGCTGTGCTGTTTGGGGACCAGAAAGGACCCTGTCCCGAACCACAGAATGGGTGCTGACTTGGCTGGTGGGCCTTGGGCGGGGCTGTGGGCGAGGGCCCGGCTGGCGGGTGCCGGCAGTACATGGGGTTGAGCTCACACGGGCCCTGCTCAGCAGAGAAGCCCCAGCCACCTGGGGGGCTCACACACTGCTTGTCCCATGTCCCCCGTGTCAACGCTGCATATGTGCCGGCCCCAGTCCGGCTGGCGCCCTCTCGGCCTCTGGACCTTGGATTACAGCGCTTCTCAGGCCTCCAGCTGGGTGTGGTCTCCCCGTGGCCCCCCACCCAGTGTTCTCGCAGTCCCAGGGCGGGGTCGGCCTACCAGGCTGCAGGTGCCCCCAGTACCCGGGAATGGCTCGGCCCACGACTTGCTGCCATGGGGCTGGGGCCGTGAGTTCTAGGAATGTGGGAGTGAGAAACAGGGCCAGCAGCAACACAGTGCACTCGGCGAGCAGTGACCGCGCCACGGCCGCTGGTGTTCCAGGAGCCATCACAGCAGCAAGGACACGGTCACGCTGGCCTCCGGGCGGCCCCGGCCGGGGAGCCGCGGGTCCGTGCGCCACCTTTCGCTTTTGTTCCACCTTAAAGTTCGGCTGTGTACAGAAAACACGCACACGCTCGGCAGGTTAAAATATCCAAATAAAATTTACTGCAACTTTCGTAGAATTTAATTTGTGCTACAAGACATGTTGCATAGGAGACTATGTAAAACCCTGAGGAAAACATCCATGGTTTAAGGTGCAACTGGTTTGTTTCTTCTTTGGGGAAAGGAGAGAGGGGGTCTCTGGGGAGAGGGTGGAGAAGCGGGACGTCAGCTGTGTCGTGTGTGACGGGGGTCGTCTGGGGGCCTTCGGTGTTGGGGACGGTGGCTCCGTGACTGTGGCTCAGTCCTCAACAGGGACTGCATCGACGACACCATGCAATCCACGTGTTTTGAGATCTCAGCTTGCGGGGATGAGATTCGGGGACCCCCCCAGAGGGTGCCACCCTACCCCGGGGGGGATAGGGGCAGGTCCCGGCACATCTCTGGGGCTCAGCTCCCTCTGGGCACCTGCCAGCCATCAGCCCCGCCGCTCGCTGCCTTCGGAGATGGCCCGAGCACAAGGCAATGGCGGGGTTCAACACGGCAGGCTCCAGGCTGAGCTACAGCCGAGTTGCTGCAAGTTGATGAGCGCGACCCTTCCCCAGGCCCCTGGTTTTCCGGGGGACGCCCTGCTCGGATCGTCTTTCTGTTGGACAGAATGTGGTTCCCCCTGTGCTGTGTACTTCTGGGGAGAGCTGGTGCACCAGGAGGGAAAGGCGGTTGGGTCTCAGTGAGATGAGCGGTGGAATTTGGCACACGGTGGCCGGTGTGTGGGCACATCAGCACAGGGTACCACCCGGAGCAGACCGGGACATCTGTGGGGGCCTGAGGTGGGCCGGAGGCCACCGGGGCTCGGATTCGGCAGCCAGGTCCTCCTCCTGTCCCCAGAAGAGGTGACGGACTCTGGGAAGTGGTCCCCGGCCCCCTGCAGGAGGACAGTGCCCAGGCCGCCCAGCGCTGCAGAGGCCCCGCCGCTCACGGCAACGCCCCCCACCCCCACCCCAGCTGCTCTCGACGCCGTCGGCAGAAGCGTGTCAGAGCAGTCACCTGCCCACAAGGGGCTCGGCGCCCACTGCGGCGCACGGAACACCCCCCACCCCCGGTCTGCGACGATCGCGGTGAGAGTGAGGCCAGGGAGACAGAGCAGGAGGAGGGAACAGGACTGGACTTTCCGGGAAGACGGGCGTGACTGTGGCCACGGGCCGCCCTTCAAGGAGAGGGCGAGAGGGGCCGGTGGGCGCCGGCGCTGCAATCGCCCCGCGGCCCTTAAATCCCTACGTACACCTGCAACTTAATTTAAAAAGGCCTTTGAACAACAGAAAAGCCAACAGCATCTGCCCCTATTTTTTTTCCAAACCTTTATGCTCCATTAAAAAATTAGATACCACCTTTCTCATATGTTCCCCTCATTCATTAAAAAACGTGATTTTCCAATGCAATGTACACTGAACAAACAGAAAGCTATTTGATTGGCAACGACCTGCAGTGGAAAACCCGCCCCTCCCCAGCTCCGCGGTGACTGCACCGGCACCCAGCACCCCGCGGGCGGTGGGCGGGCTTGTGCTCCAGGCGTGGGCGGGGCGGGGCGCCGCTCAGATCACCAGGTCCTCGTGGTCTGAGGGGCTGAAGGCGGCCGCCCTCAGGACGTCCAGCGAGTTCACCAGGATCAGAGTCCCCGTGAGGTGCTTCCAGCGCTTGGTGATGGGGTTCTTCATCTTGTCCAGGCCCACGTGCAGCTCCTGGATGACGTCGCGGTAGCTGTCCCCGATCTGGTGGCTCCAGGTGAGCAGGAAGTCGTAGGCGGGTTTCCACATGGCCTGGGGGGGGCGGAGTCACGAGAAAGTTAGGGGCCAGCGAGGGGTCCCCTCCTGCTCCAGCTGCTGCAGTCACCATTACGACACTGTTCTTACGCACCAGGGAGCAGAGACAGCTCCCCCACTCTGCTTCACCCCATCCAGCGTCCCAAACAGCTGGGACTGAGCTGGGCCAAAGCCCAGGGCCTGAGCTGAACCCGGGTCACCTGAGGGTGGCAGGGACCCAACTGCGTCAGCCACCACCTGTTGCCTCGCAGGGTGTGCAGCGGGGAGCTGGGGCCGGGACTCAAACCCAGCACCGGATGTGGGCTGCAGGTGTCTCAACCTCTCGGCCGGACGCCACCCCTGTGATGCCCCTACAAGTGAACAAGCCCACTGGGCAGACAGGCAGGCCGCCCCGGGGAGACCAGCCCACGTCTGGGGAAGCGCGCAGCAGGGCCCCGAGGACGCGCCCCACACCTGGTGCCAGGTCTCCCTCCGGCTTCCTGGCGACGCACAGCCTGGGAGGCAGCAGTGGTGGCTCCAGAAATCCCAGCAGCACTTTCTAGTGGTGCCCCTGGGCTTTGGGTGGGCTCCTGGGAGACACCCAGAGAGAAAGGGGTCCCAGGGGCCCCGAAGATGCCCCATTCCCGCGTACGGGCGGCAGCTCAAGGCGGGATCGCGGGGACGGGAGGTCTGCTCCTGGCACCCGCCTTCCCACCCTCAGCGCCAGGGCCCCCAGCCCGTGCCCCCAAGAACGAGGGGCCCTGGGCATGAAGCACGCGCGTCCCCATTTCGCCTCATCGCGTCCCCCTGCTCACGCTGTGAAGTGGCCCTTCACTGCTGCCCCACGTGGTGGGGGAGCCACTGGCAGGGGGCCCTGCTCACCTCGCTGTCCACCACCCCGTTCCTGTCCCGGTGCGGAGACTCGTACGCGTCCATCTGCTGCTTGGAGACCTTGGCCAGCTTCTCGGCCAGCTCCCGCCAGCGCTGGGCCACCTCGACGGCCGTGGTCAGCAGCACGAAGTCCTGGATGAGTCTGACCACCAGGCCCTGGCAGTCCATCTTCAGTAACGCCTGGGGAGACGGAGGCACAGGTGAGGCGGGGGCAGGCGGGCGCAGCGCCCGGGGGGAGGGCTCTCTACCCCGACGGCTCCCAGGCCTGGAAGCCGTGCCTGGGCGCTCCCTGGCACGGCCCGACTCCTGGGGAAGGGAATATGCGCCGGGCCCTGCGGGCGGAAGGGCGGCCCTGTCTCAGGTTCACGTCTACCTGGAAACTCAGGACGGGACTTGCAGAAGCAACTGGTTAAGGTGAGGCTATTGGGGCAGAGGTGGAGGGCCGGGGGCTGTGCGCGGGCAGGCGGAGACCGGGCCATGCGGCCACAGCCGAGAGAGCACGAGCAGAGGCCGGCCGGCACGGAGGCACCTTCACAGCCACGGAAGGAGCCCGTGGAGGCACGCGTGGCCTCCGGGACTGCGGGAGAGTCAGTGTCCACCCGTCACCCCTACGTGCATGGCCGTTTGTGTGGGCAGCCCCAGGAAGCGAACAGAGAGGGCGAACATGGGGCCCAGCTGTCTGCCCTGATCCCACTGGCACGGGGCAAGGCGACGTCGCCGTCCACACAGACAGCACAGCCTGCAGCCACGGGAGCCTGGGAGGATGAGCGGAGCGCACGCACAGCGGGGGGCTCGGACAGGGTCTGCAGCTGAGACCAAGCCCAGGAAGCATCAAGAAGACCAAGGGCCGCGGTGAGGGTGAGGCTGAGGCTGCCCCAAGAAGCCCAGTGGCCACACGAGAGGGACCGGGGGCCAGAAACAGGACCTGGGTCCCCGACTCAGCGGGACTGCCAGCTGGGCAAAGCTGCGAGGACTTCTGGGGGTCTTCACGGTGGTGAAGACAAATCCAGGGCGGGGGGATCCCACAGGACACACAGCCCTGCTGGGACAGGACAGGTCGTGGCCAGCCCCAGCTGGGGTGAACATGCTCCAGTCCCACCTGGGGTAGTGGCTGCACCAGACAGGCAGGAAGCTGACAGTCGCTCAGCCTGCACCAGCAGCTCCGGTCTCTGGGGAGCAGGATGCCCCAAGACCACCTGCTGTGACTCGAGTCTCTCCCTGCTGGAGCGGGGGAAAGCCGCCTGTGCCCAGAGGCACCCGGCTCAGAACACACACAGACCTGAGGAATGCAGGCCCCTCTGGAGCCCTGCCCAGACCCCGCCCAGGCAGCCACGTGGATGAGGGTGGATGAGGGGCCACGGCCAGTGCCAGCAGGGGGGCCGCTTTGACTGGCTCACGTGGGCTCCACTCGCCCAGCTTCCAGCTCAGCGCCGCGCAGGTTTCTTACAAAGTTGCCTGCACTGTCCACAGCGGCAGTTCGTGCAATTTTTTTAAAAAACGGCCTATCTGGGGAGCTCACCAAGTCTCAGCAACAGAAGCCTCAAGCTCTGGGAACCTCGTCCCCGTGGCCTCCCCCTGAGTCCTGAGCACCCCCAGGTATGCACAGGTGCGCCAGAAAGCACCCTGCTGATCGTGGCTGGGAGGGGCTCATCTGAGCAGCCCAGGGTGACCTGTGGACAAGCGGACAGAGGACGTGCTTCTGGCTCCATGGGCTGCTCGGCTCAGCACGGGGCCCGCTGGCAGCCACCTGCCAGCCGCACGCGACACACGCACAGACCTGAGAGACGCGCTCAGGAAAACCCAGCACAGTACACGTCTGGGTTTTGCTGAACGCTGACCCGGCCTCCGTTCTCAGGGGGATCCTGGCCCACGCGGCCCAGCCTGCCCCTCCTCTCCCACATTCACAGCCAGAGCGGCTCTGCTTTGGGGCTGCTCAGAGGGAATCCCCAGGGACTTGTCTGTGCACAGAGTGGGGGGCGGGCACTTGGCCGAGCGGTGACCTGGCCATCCCACACGGAGAACCCACCCGGATGGAGCTCCCGGCTCCCAACCTTAGCTTGGTCCGGCTCAGGCCGTTGCAGGCGCCAGTGGATGGGAGGTTTGCCTCTCACATAAATGAACAAATAAATGTTTAAATAAGCCAATTGCACAGCTGTCTGTTAATGCCTCCTCCCCTGCAGGATAAGGTGGACTTTCAGGTCCCAGAGAGTCCCCGGGTCCCCCCGCGCCTTCTGCAGCTCTATTGCCCGTCGGTCCCGCTGGCGCGTGCCTGTTCCCATTGGCACGTGTCCGTCCCGTTTCAGCCCCGCTCTAATCCCTAATGCACCTCCCCCCACCTCCGTTTGGGTGTTCCGGCGGCACCTCCTTCCTCCTTCTCAGAGAAAAGTCCCCAAGAGCGCCCCCCCCCCCCCCCGGAAGCCACCTCCCCACAGCCATCAGCAAACCGAGCTCCCTCCAGGAGCCCCTGGGAACTCCTCCTGAGGCTCTGAATCCACCACAGGTGGCCCCTGCCTCCAGGGTCTCCAGCAGCCCCCCCATCCTCCCAGCCACAGGAACAGGCACCGTGGGGCGTAACTACCACGGCACAGCCCGAGAACCACCACGAAGCGTGAAAGGAAAACACCGCTGGTCCTTAAGAGCTGGCTCCTTGGGGTCCCGCCTGCCACCTCCTCTCCCCTCTCGGGAGATGGGGGTCACCCAGGCCACGTCGGGACACAACTGCGTGATCTCCCCTCCCCCGCAGTCTTCACAGCGCTCTGCACAAATCCACATCAGCACAATCCACTCAGGATTCCTCCCCAAGACCCTCTGGGCACGTCAGAGGATGCACACCCCAAAAACCCGTTTCTGCCCCTTCACAAATCACAAACCCAACCACAAAACCCGAGGGTCCCAGGGCCGGCGCTATGGCACAGTGGGTTTAAAGCCCAGGCCAGGCCTGCAGCGTCAGCATCCCATATGGACACCAGTTTGAGTCCTGCCTGCTCCATTTCCAGTCCAGCTCTCTGCCATGGCCTGGGAAAGCAGTGGATGGCCCACGTCCTTGGGCCCTGCACCTGCATGGAAGACCCAGAGGAAGCTCAGCTTGGATCAGCTCAGCTCCAGCAGTCGCTGCCATTTGGGGAGTGAACCTGGATGGAAGATCTGTGTGTGTGTGTGTGTGTGTGTGTGTGTGTCTATCTATGTAAATCTTTCAAATAAATAAAATAAATCTTTAAAGAAAAAAAAGGGCCCCAAAGTGAGGCAGGCGGGATTTAGTGTGGTCACCTGGCAACAGTTCCTGTCACTCCAGGGCTCTTAAATGTGACTCAGACTACGGTGTCACCAATGGCTTTTATGTCTCTGGAGTAGGCTGACCACTCACGGAGTCGTGGGACCAGGGTGGACCTCCCGGCAGACACTGAAAACCCTCCCTCCCCGAGGTGGCATGGTGCACAAAGCCCCCAGGCTGCGTGTCCCACCCGTGGGGGCCGCGTGTCCATGCGTCGGGGCACGTGCTGCAGGGGAGAGCGGCCCGCGGGGCTCGGCAGGGCTGAGGCCCCAGCTGACAGAGTGAGCGCTGCTCTCACAAGGGCAGCTTGCTGAAGGTGAGTTCTCACTCAGGGGGCCCGGGTGAGGGGCTTGGAGAGGGGTGCGGGGCTGCGGGGGGTGTCTAGCTCGGCCCGGGAGGCCAGGAGGCCAGGGGCCGGAGCCAGCTGCAGTGCCGACCCCGGACAGCCTGCTCTGAAGTCAGAAGTGGGATGGTGGCGAAGGGGCTCCCTGCACCGGCTCGCCAGGCGTGCCCAGCACAGCAGCCCTGCTCGAGAGGAAGCGCCCGCGGTGCCCAGTGAGAGGGGAATCCGGGGGAGCGGGTCAGGCCTTCTCCCACCTCCGGCCGCTGGTTCCTGCAGGAACTACACTGGAGGGGGCCTGACTTCGCCTCACAGCGGCTCAGAGATGGGGGGAGGGGTCGAGGAGTGGGACACACAAGTTGGGCCAACCTGGGTGCAAAGCCCACAGACCCCTCAATCACTGAGTCCCCACAACTCCCACTGAGTAAAACACAAGCATCAGCCCCTCCCCCAAGTCCCAGGCAGCCCCTCCCCAAGCCCCTGGCCCCCGGGCTCAGGTCTTGCTACTGTTCAGGCACCTGTCACTCATGCACGGAGGACCCGAGGGTCCCTTCTCGTGGGGAGCACACAGCCACTGTGAGGATGATCCCACGGGAAGAGGCAGGTGGGCGCTCGGGGCACAGGCGGCGCTTCTGAGAGGGCAGCACCAGAGGGCTGGGGGCAGAGGCTGCTGGGGTGGGGGCTGGGAAGGGAGGGCTGCAGGGGAGGAGGCGCCACTCTGGTCGGGTTCCTTCCCGACTCCCACAGAACCACCACCCAAGTCTTCACCCTTCCAGTTCGCCTAAACCCGGGAGCCCTGACAACCCACAGAAGGCGATCCTGAGAGCGGGCCTGTGGAGCTGCCTGGCCGGACGTGACTGGACGTGAGCAGACGCGGCCGGGCAGAGGGAGTGCGGGGCCGGGCTGGAGGAGACTCCGCCTCCCTCAAGTGCCAAGCCGCAGGGAGCAAACACCCGTCTCCAGTGCCGGGTCAGGGCAGTGTGCCCGCCGGAGGCCTGGCAACCCCCAATCCACCTGCTGACAACCCAGAGACTCACATGGGGGAGGGGGACACTGCAAAACCGGTTTCATCGATGCCCAGGAACCTGGCGAAGCTGCAGCCCAGGCAGGTTTCACTTCCTGCCCCCGGCCCCCACCCCTCAGCACACCAGCTCTCTCCCGAGCATCACCAGGCTGACCCAAAGGGGTGGGCACCGAGGTCTTCGGGGGAAGCGCTCAAAATCAGGAGGGTGGCAGCGCACTCTGTCACTGCCGGTCGGCACCGGTCAGTGCCAGTCAGCACCGGCCCCGGGCTCTTTGGTTTTTCACCTCTGCCCATGCAAGTGACAGCGCTCAGCTACAGGGAGGGCACAGCCCACGGAGGCTCTCCCTGGAGGGAGGTACGGCTTCGGCCCCCAGAGCTCGTCCCTGGAGGCGACCAGGCCATGTGGTCTGTGCCCAGATTCTGGAAACTTCTCTCACAGGTGGTGACAGCTGACGGAGGTCAGGAGGCATCTCTGGCGCTGGACCAAGCTAGGGCCTAGGAAGGCCCCTCTGGTGCCCTGTGGCTTCCCCTCTACCAGAGCTGCTGCTACAGAGACCGCCGGGGACGCCAGGGGCAGCGCCATGCGGGCAAGGCTGCCCTTCTAACCTCCACATCCGCTCCACGTCCCCCGCCACGCCGGGGAAATCCGAGGTTCTCGTCTGCCACTTCACTGTCGTCCCCGTCAGAGGAAGCGTCTCTCCACGCCCACCCTACCCATGCTCTGCGAACAGGGCGCCGGGCGTGTGCAGGGTGCAAATGCCAACTGCACACCTGGGTCCCCCACAGACACACCTGGCTCCTGTGGGCTGAGATGCGTGGGCAGAGCGGCAGGTACTGGGCAGAGGAGCAGGCGGGGAGGCGTGGGGGCACACGGGGCATCTCACAAGAGGCTGTGTGGAGTTGGAACAGCAAAGGGACGCACCTGTGCCTGAGAACCCACCTGCGCCTGAGACCCACCTGTGCCTGAGAATGAACGTGTACCTGAGACCCCACCTGTGGCTTAGAATGCACCTGCACCTGATAACCCCCTGTACCCGAGAACCCCCTGCACCTGAGAATGTTGTAGAAGTTTCTTTGTAAAGAACCGGAAGCAGCGATGGCCGGGCCCAGGAGCGTGGGAGAGGCATGGGCCTCCCCAGGAGGCAGTGGATGGACAGCGTCTACCATGGGTTCCCGCAGGGCCATGGGGCTGCTGGTGGGGAGGGGCTCGGGAAGGGTCTGAGACGAGCTTCCCTGCTGGCCCACGGGCAGCATGGAGCCCAGAGATGTGACGCGTAACTTCCTGCTTCTGTGCCGGCAGAACAAGGCTGTCCCCAGTGCCTGCTTCACACAAGCGAGGGAAGAGGCCACCATGTCCCTGAGAGCCGCTGGAGGCTCTGAGAAGGACTCGCGTCTCAACAGAGCTGGGCTCTGGGGCCGGGAATCTTTAGGAAAACTCAGGGTCACCGACCCTGCCTGGGATCTGACCCGGAGCGTGCTAATCCCGGGCGGCTGCAGCACCGCCCCTCTGCACCTGCCTCCCCAGTCTATGCTGAGCCAGCCGGGAGGCTCCGCGTGCAGGACGGGAGACGCTGGAGCGGGCTTCCCCACGGGGGCTCCTGGGATCCCACCCACGCAGATGCCGACCCCCGGGGAGCCCACTCCAAGCCCGGCCGTCCGCATGGGCGCGGGGCATCCTGGGCCGGGCCAGGCACTCACCATCATGAGCTCCTTCTGGAAGGACTTGCGGTCCTTGTTCTCGGCGCTGTTGCAGTCCTCCTTGAGCTTTTCCAGCACGGAGGCCACGCGCTCCGGCTCGCTGTCCAGCTCGGCGCGGCAGAAGAAGGTGAGCGGCAGGTTGCCGTAGCCCAGGGCGTCGGCGAAGGCGCGCCAGCTGCTGATGTTCTCCATGAGCAGCGTGCGCACCGAGGCGTAGATGTAGGTGAGGAACTTGCACGGCCGCAGGATCTGCTCCAGCAGCACGGCGGTGCTCAGCTCGGGCCCCGCCACCAGGCCCGGCCTGCACCTGCCCAGCACCAGCACGTTCTTGGCGTGCACCAGGCCCACCCGGCCCTGGTAGTAGCCGATGTACCACTCCTTGGTCCAGAGCTGGCCCCGGAGCCGCACGCGCTCCTCGCTGAGCAGGGCCACCACGTCGCCCTTGCGGTACTCCAGCAGGTAGTGGTTCTTGCTCTGGCGCACCACCGTCTTCAGCAGCTTGCCCAGCTTCAGGCTGGACACCGGCCGGTCCTGGAACGTCGGGTACTTGGCGGCGGCGGCGAACGGGGACAGGATGATCTTGCCCACCTCGTTCTTCTTGAGGAAGCGCCGGGGCCCCGCCGGCTTGCCGGTGCCCTTGGGGGGCGGCGGCGGCGTCTGCACGCAGAACTGCGTCAGGATGGCCTCCTGGTCGTCCTTGACCTGCACCCGCAGGGTGAAGTCGGACAGCTCGCCGGGGTTGTGGGAGGCAATGGGGAAGATGAGGCGGCTCACGCGGCCCAGCTTCATCTGGAAGCCTCGCACGACCTTGGCCTGCTCGCTGGCCTTGACCTCGTAGTTGGTCATGTTGGAGAACACGCAGACGGTGAGGTCCTGGGGCCGGGACAGGGTGAACTGGTGCCGGCCCCACAGCTGCAGCGCCACGGGCGCGGGGCTGGGCGCCTGGCGGGTGACCTCACTGACCAGGAGCGTCTTTGGGGCGCAGTCGTGCCCGAAAATGGTCACGACCGTCTTGAAGGAGGGGTGCACGTGCTTGGGGCCGTAGAGACCCACGGTGACCCTCTTGTTGATGAAGTCCCACACGGTGGCGGGGTAGAGGATGCTAGGGCTGTGGGCGACGACGGCCAGGTACATACAGGGCTCCAGGTTGTCCAGCTGCACCTGGACCGTGTCCCCGTAGCTGTAGGCGAGCGGCACGGCGACGTATGGGCCTTCCTTGGCGTCGCTCCGCAGGCACTGCAGGCCCACGGCGCTCTTGCTGTAGAGGTCACCCTTCACCTCGGCGGAGACCTTCATCTCCAGGGTGAGGAAGGTCCTCACCTCCAGGTTGCTGAGCCGGACCTCCACGACGGGGCTCACGCTGCTGGACTTGTCGCTGTTGAGCTCCAGGGGCGGGTCCAGCAGCGCCTTCATGGAGATCTGCTGCGTCTCCCCGGGGGCCACGTGGCCCTCGGGCACGTGGATGCTGATGCCGGTGTCGGGCAGTTGCACGGCGCCCCCCGAGCTGTCCAGCCGGCACACGATGTTCGTCTCCACGGCCTGGGTCTGGCCCCAGCCGGGGCTCTGGCCCAGCAGGTCCAAGTCGTGGCAAGACCGGGCCAGCTTCCGGTGGTTCAGCCAGGCAGTTCGGAAATCCTCCCGGCTCTGGAACTGCTCGGGGGCCGGGGACTTGAGCCCCGTGAAGAAGCCGGCGGAGGCGGGCGCGTCCGCCTTGGCCTGCAGGACCGAGAGCTCCGACAGGCTGTAGGAGCGCTTGCTCCTGAAGAAGGGGTTGTCCCGCCGGGCCGGTGCCTCCGCCGGCTGCCCGCTGGCGGCCGGGAGCTCGTCGAAGATGTTGCCGGTGCTGTTGGTGGTGGCTGAGCTGGATTCGGTGAACGAGGCGGCGCCGGTGTCAAAAAGCAGCAAGTCCACGGTGCTCCTGGGGTTCAGCTCGTCCAGGCTGGGCACGCCCGCCACGCCCCCGTTCAGGAAGGGGTTCGTCTGGACGCCGGTCCAGAACGGGTTGTTGCTGTGCGCCCTGCCCGGGCCCCTCTGCTCGCCTGCCCACGTCCCCAGCAGGTCCAGCTCCCGGGCCGCCTCGTCCGGGCTGTCGGGCAGGTTGTCGATCATGCCGCTGTCGCTCAGGGTGGAGTTCCGGTAGTTGAGCGGCTGCACGTAGGAGGCGGGGATGTAGCCCATCTCGGTGGTGTTGTGCGCGTACCACCACTCGCCGCCCGACGTGTCCAGCACGTATAGGTGGTCGCCCTTGGAGAACTTCAGGGTGGTGAAGTTGGTCGGGCAGTAGTCCCTGATGGCGATCACTTCCTTCGCGTTCCCGAATGGCGTGGGGCTGTCCGCGAGCAAGGCACTGGGGGAAGGCACTGTGCAGAACACAAACAGACAGGCGGTGAGGCCAGGCCGGGGGACAGCCGCCGCTGCTCCCAAGGCAAACCCCAGCGGGGCTCCACCGGGCCGGGGAACTGCTCGACCACCGGCTCCCTGTCCACCTGGGCCACGTCGGTCGGACAGGGATGGCCCAGCAGAAGCCTCGCACAGTCCCTGGGTTCCTGGCGTCTCCCCAGACGTGGCCAGGCGTCCTCTAGCTCTGAACTGCTCCTCCACAGAGAGCCAGGCCGTGTGTGACTTTCTCGGCAAGTGGGCCGTCAGGAGCCTGGGGACCGGGAATGAAGGGGCTCGCAGGGTCCTTGCGATACCGCGTGGGCAGCTCCTGCACAGCCACGTCCAACCCGCTGCTCCCTAAGTGCACCCCAGTGCACATGACCTCTGAGGTCAGTCTCTGTCCGTCTCTCACCGATCCTTCAAAACTGCAGCGTGGAAATGGACCCTCCCCATACCGTGCCCACCGGAGGTCGGGGTCACGACCGAGCAACTGTTGACGTGGTCTGCCAAATTCTAAGGCTTTAGGAGAGGGAATCAAGCCGGTTTGGGCTTCTTGGCGTTAAACGACTTACGACTTACGTTACCATCACAGCAGTTGTAACAGCAAAAATACCTCCCCCCAGGGTCCGTGTCCTGGAGCAGCGGGTTTACCTGCCCCGCGATGTGTGAATCCTGTATGGGCCCAGCTGCTTCACTCTGATCCAGCTCCCTGCTCATGTGCCGGGAAAGCACATGTGCTTGGGCTCCTGCACCCACGTGGGAGACCCGGATGGACTTCCTGGCTCTAGCCTGGCCCAGCCCTGGCCATTGTGGCCATTTTGGAAGAGAACCAGCAGATGGAAGCTCTCTCGCTCTCTCTCTGCGTGTAACTGCCTTTTGCATAAGTAAATAAATAAATCTTAAGAAAACTTAGTAAGTGGTGAGTTCTGAAAGACGACACACGCGTGTTCTACAGCCGAGGGTCTTCCCTCCCCCGGGGGCAGAGAAAGTCCTGCTGATGGACATGAGCCCGCCCACTGGTGCCCAGGACCGCCGCCGCGGCTCCCTTAGTGGGATGATCAGCTGAGAGTCCGCTTCCCATTACAAACAATTCTTCCTCTTAAAGTCACCCACGCACACGAGCAGAGACGGCCACAGTTCTCGCTGAACCCACATCCGTCCCAACATGGGCCTGGGTCACCGTCCTGTCCAGCGAACCCCGCCCCGGCCGGCTCCATCTTCCTGTGAGAGGACACAGCCGAAATCTTGGTCCTTAGCAGAATCCCAGGCAGCGGGGGGGAGGAGGGGCTTCTGTTGGCTCTCACTCCCTGCTTACAGATGCCTGTGGCTGGGAGCACAGCTCGCCTTCTGATCTCCCCAGGGAACACACTGGGCTGGGTGTCTGGGCGTTTTGGGGCCACCTGACCTGGGCTCAGTCCCCAGAGCTGTGCCATGCTGATACAGAACCCCCCGCCTCACTGGCTGCAGGAAGGCGGGGTTCAGCGCAGAGCCAGCACTGGGCTCCCAGGGTCTGGGAGTGAGGCCCTCCCAGGTGGCACTTGGGCCGAGCGGTGAGTGTGCAGCTCGGGGCCAGGTTCCTGGTGGTGGTCGGGGCGGACCTCTGATTGGTTGGTGACATTGTGTTCTTTAGGGACCCTGTGGGCTCCGAGCAGGTGGCTGTCACTTTTGGCTCAGGGCCTAGGGTTCCTGGAGAAGGAACCCCTGAGGACAAGACTGAACCTCGGGGTGCCATCTGCAGGGGGACAAAGATCTCGTGGGTCTGGCCATCAGGGACCAGTGGGGCGGCCGCACCACACCCTCGGGAGCTGACTTCAGGAGGCTGGTCTGCAGCCACGGGAGCAGGATGGGGAGATTGAGCTAAGGGAGGGCGACTGTGGGAGGAGCCCAGGACGCGATGGGATGTGGATCAGCCCCGCAGGCCCCGTGTCGGGGTGCGGGTGCAGTCTCTGGAGCCTAGGATTCCCATGATGGAGAAGCAGCCTCCTTCCCCAAGGCCAGGGGAGGATTAAATACAGCGGCGAGGCCGGCGCCGCGGCTCACTAGGCTAATCCTCCATGTTGCGGTGCCGGCACCCCGGGTTCTAGTCCTGGTCAGGGCGCCGGATTCTGTCCCGGTTGCCCCTCTTCCAGGCCAGCTCTCTGCTGTGGCCCGGGAGTGCAGTGGAGGATGGCCAAGTGCTTGGGCCCTGCACTTGCATGGGAGACCAGGAAAAGCACCTGGCTCCTGCCTTTGGATCAGCGCGGTGCGCCGGCCACAACGCACTGGCCACGGCGGCCATTAGAGGGTGAACCAATGGCAAAAGGAAGACCTTTCTCTCTGTCTCTCTCTCTCACTGTCCACTCTGCCTGTCAAAAAAAAAAAAAAATACAGCGGCGAGAGGGTGCGGATGAGACGCTCAGCGTGACGTTCAGCCCTTTGTAGGACTCACAACGCTCACCTGAGAACACACACCTCCAGCCCCTGCCTCATTTTATTTTCTCCACAGACTTATGTAGCCGGTGGGGTTCAGGAGGTGCTAAACTAAGGGCACCCTGAATATAGTTTTTTTTACAGACACACACACACACACACACACAGATCTTCCATCCACTGGTGCGTTTCCCAAATGGCTGCAATGGCCAGGCCTAGGCCAGGTCAAAACCGGGAGCCAGGAACTCCATCCGGGTCTCCCACCTGGGTGGCAAGGGTCCAATCACTTGGGCCATCTTCTCCCATCCAAGTACTAACCAGGCACGACCCTGCTTAGCTTCTGAGATCAGACGAGATCAGGCGTGTTCAGGGTGGTATGGCCATAGACTACTTGGGCCATCTTCCACTGTTTCTTCCAGGTCATGGCAGGGAGCTGGACTGGAAGTGGAGCAGCCTGGACAGGAACAGCCGCCCACGTGGGATGCTGGCACTGCAGGAGGCCACCTTGGATGCTCTGACTCACAGCAACGTGGGGAGCAGGTGCAGGAGCCTCCTGTGTGAGGCGTCCTCCCCAGAGCTGGGGGAACGGACAGACGGGAGGATCCGAGCACACAGCCTCGCTGGTGCCCAGGCTCAGCACGTGCAGCTCCCGTCTTCTGGCTCCAGGGAATCCCTCCCCACTCTGCACACTTCGTCACGCCCAGCACAGAAACACGCCAGCTGAATGCTTCTTGGGTTTTCACGTTCTTACGAAGGCTCCGGGTCACGGGGAGGCAGGCATGGAGCGAGTCTGCATGCTTCGCCCTTGTTACTCTGTCTTTTCTCCCAGGGGTCCCAGCCAAGACCTCAGAAGGGAAGGAAGGAAGACTCCCTCCCAGGCACCCCGCGTGTGTAAAATCTCATCAGGACGTGAGCTCTCGGGCAGGGGCTGGAACGCAGGCAGGGCGCCCGCACCCCATGCAGAGTTCTATTCTGCACTGGGTCCTATTCCCAGCACTGGCCCCAGCAGTCGCGTCCCCGTCCCTCACGTGGGAGACCTGGCTGGAGCTCCTGACTCCTGGCCAGCAGGTGGGAGTTCGCTCCCTCTCTGCCTCTCAAATAAATAAGCAAATAAACAGTGGGAACACAGCTCCATCGCAGCCCGTCCTGGTCATGGCTGTGTGGTCTGCCCGTGGCCATGCTCACTGGTTTTCGTGGGTGAGCTGCTACCTCCCAGCCTAACTACCAAGCAGGAGCCACACCCCTGTCATGGGATCATGGGGGTGGCCACGGGCAGAGTCGGACCACCCCCACCCCGGGTGTAAAATCACAACCAACAGATCGCGTGCCATGGAAGGGAAAGGACGGGAGCGAACGGAACTGGCGGAGTGAAGAGAATGGTGCATGAAGCTCCAAGCTTCCCGGTGAGGGTGCAGTGCACGCGTGCTGAGACGAGCCGGCCGACAGGCTGGGAGGAGGAGCACCTTGTCACCTGGCCCCAGCGGCTCAGAGAGGTGGGCAGGAGCGAGATGGCCCGGGCTCAGCGGACGCCCAAGCTGTTCTGCCCCTTTCTGGGGCTTTGTCTCCTTGACACGTCTACTGCGGGTAAAAATAAAAACCAAACGGAGGGGCCGGCGCTGTGGCGTGGCGGGTAAAGCTGCTCCTGCAGTGCCGGCATCCCTTATGGGCACTGGTTCTTGTCCCGGCTGCTCCACTTCTCATCCAGCTCTCTGCTGTGGCCTGGGAAAGCAGTGGGAGACGGCCCAAGTCCTTGGGCCCCTGCACCCGAGTGGGAGACCCGGAGGAAGCTCCTGGCTCCTGGCTTTGGATCAGCACAGCTGTGGCTGTTGTGGTCATTAGGGGAGTGAGCCAGTGGACAGAAGATCTCTCTCTCTCTCTCTCTGCCTCTGCCTCTCTGTAACTCTGCCTTTCAAATAAACAAATTTTGAAAAACCCAGATGGAAATTAAATACGGCTTGCTTGCCATTAAGTCTCATTAGAACCCTCACTATGCAGCCTGGCATCAGTCCTTACCGTTACACTTTCAGAATGGAAAACCCAGAGCGACTGAGCTCGTGCCGAGCCCGGAATCCCCGTCTCGGCGTTCCCAGACTGAGGGGCCACAGCGGTTTTACTGAAGACCCCACGTGCTCCCCTCAGAAGAGAGGCAGCAACACACTCACTCAGAGACCAGGCTTGTCCCGGGGCAACAGCCTCCTCCCTGGGGGGACCCCAGCGGGGGCCTCCCTTCTGTGGAGGGGTCTCCATCTCCGTCCGTCAGCCACCGGCCACCAGGCAGCAGGGCTCAGGGGTGGGCTCCTGTCCATGCAAAGCTGGGAAGTCCCCACCCACTTCCACCGAACTGGATTCCAGGCAGCGCTGCCCGGGGTCCCAGGTAGCTTGATTTGATACGAAACACCCCTGGGCATAGGTTCAGGGCCCTGCGTGATGCATTTCCTACCCGCCTGTCTGAGCACTTGCGTAGCAAAGCAAGGAGGGCAGACTCCACCGCGGAGCCATGGCAGGAACGGGGGCGCGGGGGCGGGCTCCTGGCTGGAAGCTGCCTGTGTCACCCAGGGCCCTCTGGGCACGGAATGAGGACCCGAGGGCCCGCCTAACCTTGGACCCTCAAGCGGATGAGCCCCCTCCCCATGCCCCAGGCAGCCGGGCCCTCTGCCTCCTCCCACCCGGCCTCCCCGTATGGAGGCAGCAGCCTTGCCCGCTGGTCGCTGTGGTCACTTTCAAGGTTCCGCCCCTCGCGCCCACATCCGGGCCCACAGTTCATGCTCCCCCATTCTAGACCAGCCAGGCTATTAGCTGTCCGGGCTGCAGGAAAACCAGGCCCCTCCCTGGAGACAGCAAGCACATGGTCCCACGGCCTCAGCAACACTCAGGACATCCTCAGAGTTCCCTTGGCTCTGGCCACTCGACTGTGTCCTGCACGGTGCAGCAGGTGACAGCCACCGAGCACGGCCCCACGGAGGGGACACTGATGCTACCATGCCGCCCACAGCACCAGGGAGCGAGTGTGGCCCTGCGGGATCGGGGTGGGCCCCCAGGAGAAGAGGGGCTCACCAGGGCCCACCCCAGCGTCCGGGAGACAGGTGTTCCCACTCACTCAGTTCTGAGGCCTCCAGAGAGCCCTGGGCACCTGGGATGGCGAAACCCTGGGGTGTCCTCTAACCCAGGGCCCTGGGCCTAACGGGGCTGCCTGTTTCCACAGATGGACTCGCTGTGGGACACGACCCCAGGGCCAGAGCTGAGCAGCTGGGACCAGGACCCTGCAAACGTGAAGCGCAGCCATGCACTGCCCCCAGGAAATGGCTGATGGGGACCGGGTCACCGTGGGAACATCACACCTGGCTGCGGTGTCCCCACGTGTACCTGCTGATGGCACGCCCACCGCCGTCCACACGGCGGCCTCCCTGTGTGCTCGCAGCTGCATTCACTGAGACCCTCTCCAGGGCGGCTGCTGACCCTGCCCCAGGCCACCCTCTGCTCTCTGGAGAGTCTCCAACTTGCCCGCTTTCCCCTGTATCTCGGTACCACCGAGCCCCCCCCCCCCACCTACAGTCACCAAAACGGAACGCCCATAACGTAAAGGCTGCATCCAGCCTCTGGTCGGTCTCCCGCAGCCCAAGGTGTCCTTCCTGTCCTTGGCCAAAAGGAATTCACTGGCCCGAGGGAGCGACCCCGCTGCCTTCCCAGGTTCTAATCAGGGACGCAGGGAGTCATCTGCTTCTCCCATAGATAAGACCCTCATGGCCGGCGTTGGCCCGGGGTGGTTCGTGCAGGGGAATCCAGGGCCGGGCAGGAGGCAGCTGCCACCCCCTCGGAACCCCCAGGCCGACCAGAGCCCACCTGGCCGCCACAAATTCCCTAAAGAGCACACGGCATCGCCGGCCAACCCGAGGAGGGCCCGAGCTGCACGGAGCAACCAGGAACCTGGACGCGAGCTGGCCACGCAGTCCCAGCCCGGCTTCAGTCTGCAAGACCTTCCCTAACTCCCCGGGAGCCCGGGAGTGAGTGCCGGCTGCGGCTCCGAGCTCCTCCGAGCTCCGCCGTAGACACCTGCTTTCTCCCCCGCCCCCACGTCAGCGATTGGCGTCTGCGCGTCGGGCGAGTGCACGGGTTTGGGGGTTCTACAGCAGCGCCTCCAACCCGTCTGCGGTCAGGAGAAACACTGCGTTCCGTGTTCAGAAGGCGTTCGTCACTGCGGGGACATCAGAAGGTCTCCCACACCAAAGACCAGTGCCTGCCACTTCGGGCCGAATCTTCAACACGCTGTAGCTAAGGGGCTGGAACTCTTAACCCCATTAGCTTGACTGGCTGACGGAGAAAGGCGCAGGTCTGAGAGCCCCGGCAGTGCCCGCGTCCCCCCAGCCCCGCTCACCTTTGACGTCACTGAGGCTCGTCTCCGGAAACCCCTCGCTCAGGTCCATCAGGGTCCCCTCGGACTTGCACCGCGGGAGGCCGCTGGAGTTGGCCGCTCGGATCCGCTGCGCCGCCATGTTGCACTCCACCCGGGCGAGCCGCTAGGGGTCCATGTCTCCTCGGCCTGCGGCTCCCGCAGGGGCACCTGCCCTGCACAGTGCTGTCAGCCAGGCGGGGAGCTGGCCCCTGGAGGAGGGAGGGGGAAAGGACTCCGTGAGCGAGAGCAGAGAGGAAGTCCTCTTTCTACCAGGCCTTTTCAGGGCTCAAAGCCCCTGTTCTTCCTCCCCGGGCCGAGAGCGGCATGGCACGGGCTGCCTGGCCGCTGAGCCCACTCTGGGCGGTCCCCTCGGCTCCTGCGCGGAGCTCCTGGCCCAGGTGTGCCGGCACCTGGCTGCCCGCTCACCAGAGTGAGACAGGACAGGACTGTGCGTGCCCGCAGCCAGTGCTAGGGCTCAGGAGAGGGGAGGCGGCCTCTGGGGAGGAATGGCGGCGACTCCACGCCCCGGCAGTGCTCGGAAGAGATGTTCCCAGCATAAGCTTCCGAGAGCCGCCCATACCCCAGACAGCCACAAGAACACCCTGTGGTCACACACAGCCAGAGGAGACTGGGGCTGACCTCTCGACCCGTCAATGTCGCTTCCCAGCCAGAAACGACTCCAAGTCCCCCCCAGCTCCTTTTGCTGGGAGGGGCACACGAACTCCAGCGCAGGTGGCCGGCTCTGGGGTGGGTGACCCCCGTGTGGCCCGCCAATGGCACACGGGAACCAGCGAGAGCTGACTTCCGAGCAGCAGCCTCCCCCTCCCCCAGAGAAGTGGGCAGCCAGCGACTTCTAGGTGACTCAGCCCCAGGCCCCTTATCCCTGGAGGGCTCTCTGCAGACCCACACCCAGGCCAGGTGCGAAGGAGGCCCTCGGGGGTGTTCCGGGAAGCTGACCTGGCCACTCCCAACTCCCCTGGGGCTCCTGCACTAGGCAGAGTCAGTGCTGGTTCGGGCCTGGCCCCACCTAGCCTCAGGGTTCCACTACAGCCTGCTCCAGCCGGTTCTCATTTGATGCGTGGGAAGGTTACGCGAGGCGGTCCACGGGAGGGTGTGGGACGTGGGGCAGGGCCCTGGGATGTTGGCCCCACTTCTCGACCAGCGCCGCCACAGCGGGGGTCCTAGCTCCCCAGGACTCAAATGAGGCTCCCCGCCCATCGAGGCCTAGAGGCTGGATCCCTGCAGAGGGACGATGGCTCATGTCCTGGATGCATGTGTCTCCCCAGGGTCACCGGCTGAAGCCCCAACTTCCAGGCGAGGGGATGGTCAGGTTCAGAGGAGGTCATCCATCTGGGTGGGAAGGAACCCGGGCTTTCACTGGAGACCCCAGCGACTCCCCCACCCCTGTGAGCACACAGTGAGGCCAGCAGGAGGCCCCTGGACCCCCAGCCTCCAAGTCTCCCTCCTGTCCAGCCTGCAGTGCCTGGGTAAGGCGGGACGTGGTGGGGACGAGACGCAGAAGGGCAAATCTGCCATCCTGGGGCCCCCAGCACGCCCACCCCGCCCACCCGACTTCCGTTCTAGGGTTTTCTAGTCCGAATGGAGCCTGACCCTTCACCGCCAGGAGGGGCCGGGGGCTGACACTGTTGCTTATGGCCCAGGTCAGCTCTCGGGCAGGTGATGGCTACTGCAGGGGCAGGGCGAGGCACGGGGGGGGGCTCTTGGGAGCTGTGCACCGCAACTCCCCACCCCCACCCCACCTCTTCCCTGCAGGAACTGTGCACCGGGCTGAGGGGTGGCCTCCTGCTCCCCCACACGCCCCTGTTACAGCTGGGGTGCAGCCACAGGGTTGAGGACACGGCATGCCCACCTCCTTGGGCTCAGTGACCAAGGCGCTCTGTGCGCACGGGGCTGCGACTCGCAGGCTCCAGAGCCCTGGGGACGAGACCTCGGGAGCAGCTGACTTCCACGGGCACAATGGCAGAGTTCCACCACTGACCGGGAAGACACGGAACCCTGTGATCTCAAAGGTTCTGCAGCATTTCTGGGGGGAAAGGCTTCCGGCGAGGGGCGGGGGGGGGGGACCTTTAAGGCAGGCAGGCCCACAGCCTGAGTCTGCCCAGTGGAGGACAGCTCCCACCGGAGACTGCCGGTGCCTGCTGGGGCGGGGAGGGGGCAGCAGCCACGGCAGAGGGGGAGGGGAGGTCGGCAGGTGCCCGTAGGCTCTAGGAGCTGTAGGGGCTGGGGCTCCCTGCACCAGGGACTACAGGAGAACTAGAGGAAGGGCTGTGTGGACTGCAGCCCTCTAGGAGCGCTGGTGCCAATCACCCAGCCGTGTCCCGCCCACAGCATGGGAGGGCTGCCTCCCCCTAGGTGCCAATCACCCAGCCGTGTCCCGCCCACAGCATGGGGGTGCTGCCTCACCACCTCCCTTTGGGAGTCACCAGTTGACCACTGTCAACCAAGAGGAGCTACTCTTGTGGATTACAAACCTGTGACGGGAGGAGGCGTGGCAGCAGAGCTTCAGGGTACTCTGTCCCCGGGAGGCTCTCAGCCCCCACGTGTGCAGCACCTGCTGGACCACGGGGCGTCCCCGCCCGTTTCCCACTCACGAGGACCCCAGCCCGCTGCCAGAACACAAGGGGAGGAGAGCCCGGCCGGCTCTCCCAGCTCCCAGGAGTGAGAGGTCGGGGGGCCGAGGCCACAGGCGCCCCAGTATGGGCGCTGAGGGGCCTGGACATGGCCTGGAGGCTCCAGGAGGCGCTGGCGGCCTGGGTTTTTCTGAGAAATGGGAAACCACGGACACGGTTTAGAGAGAGGCTGCTGGGGTGGGGGCAGGCGGAGGAGGGTGCGTCCAGGAACCACTCCCGAGCCCAGCCCCCCATGCCTCCGTCCAGCACGAGGGCAGCGGTACGTCCCAGGTCAGGTGGCGGAGGCCGGGTGGCCAGGGCAGTGGCGACCATTAGCATGGGGAGGCACCTGCCGGTCAGCTTTCCAACAATCACGCAAAGGGGAATCCGGAGGCCGCGGAGAAACCAGAGTGTTTCGGAGTGGTCAGGCTCCGCAGCTCGCTCTCAGCGCCGCTAAGGCTGCCCGGGTCATAGCTGAAGGGGACAAGGACACCAGCTAGCCAGCAGCGAGACGGGAGGTGCACGCGTTAGCAGCCACAGCAAGGGCTCCGCAGTCCTTTCAGAACAAGGACCTCCCCGCCAGAGGCTGACCCTGAAGGGACGGAGAGGTCTCTGACCGCGCGCTGCGCCGGTGGGCAGGCGAGAAGCCAGCGCGGAGTCACACTCCCCAGCCAGGCGATGGGCAGAGCCTGCTCATTCACGCGCGGCTGCCCCTCCTGTCCAGTGTCCTCGATGCTCTGTGTGCATCACCAGAGTCGCGACCTCGGCCAGCCCCTCCCCTCCCAGACAGCCGACCGGGGATGCACAGTGCAGCTCTGCACTCCTCAGGCTGGGCTGTAACTGCACAGAGCCAGGTGCGGGTTTCGAGGGGAATGCGCGCCCACTCCCCAGAGCCACTGCATCACCCCCAAACTCCTGACAGCTCAGCTTGGGGCAGCGGGGGGTGGGGTGGGGTGCCCAGCTGTGCTGGCTGCCCATAGTTGTGACCTCCCAACCTCTCACTAGTGGATCCCCAGCTTCCTTGGCTGGGTCTCCTGTACCAAGTACAAACAGACCCTGCAGGGCTGTGCCAAGCCCGCTACAGAGCCGTCCCGCTGAGCCCTGGAGACGGCCCCACAGCCATCAAGCTGGACTGGTCACTGAAGCAGCCACGCTCCCGGCCGAGTCAACCACCTCTTCCCAGACGCCCGGTGCCCAGGCTGTCCCTGCCAGCGGCCCCGGGCCCCTGGCTCCACCCACCACCCCGAAGCCGGCAGGTGCTGCTCGCTGCCTTTAAGAAAGCCGAGTCCAAGTCTGCTGGCCCTGGCACGCAGGCCTCCCCGAGCCGGTTCTCAGCCAGGCGTCCAGCTCGCTTATCTCGCGCCTCCGCCCAGCTATCGCTGACCACATCCGGCCGGATGCGCTGCTGTTAGCCTGGCTGGGCCAGCACCTTCATTCTTTGTTCCCCCGCAGGTGGCAACAGCTTAACCCTCACTTGAGCTTCCGGAAAACCTGGTCCCTGTCTCTCCAGCTCCTCCCTCCAGGCTCCCCTGCCTCCCCACCACCCCCAGATCTGCGACTTCCTAGGGGGGCTCCTATGTTGGCCTCGGATCTCTGAGCCTCACTCGGAGTCGCCGATGGCGCCGACTGCCGCCCCCTGCACTGTCCCTGGTGTGTTAGAAAAGTAATACGGGCCTCCCTGTGCGTGCACAGCCTGCAGCCCAGGGCTCACAGGGGGCATTCTGCACCTGCTCTCTCGACGTGGGCCGCAATGAGTGCTGTCTACACCGCCAGACACGGGCTGCAGTGAGTGAGTACCCTCTAAACCCCTGACCAGGAAACCCCGGGGGCCATGAACTCAGTGCCTGGCGGGCAGCCCGCTGACAAGTGACAGCTAAACCTCAGACTCCAACCACTCCCTGCCCTCTGAGTGCTGCTCTCCAATGTCCCCAGGGCATCTCGACCCTTCCAGCTCCAGACCCAGCCCTGGGCCTGCGCTGGCCCCAGGCCCCATGCCCCTGGCTCCAGCCTCCCAGTGGGTGGCAGCTCGGATCCACCAGCCCAGGCTGGGATTCCCGACCAGCCCTTCTGGCTGTACGGCTGTACCTGCAGAACACGACCTGCAGCTGACCCCTTCTCAGCACCGTGCACCGACCTCCCTCACCTCAATTACAGTCATCGGCGCCCTGGCCCCTGGACTGCCTGCGGCCAGCTCTGCCCTCCAGGGTCCACCCCTCAATTAGTAGCCAGATGCCGCCAGGACTCTGCTCCACCCCCGCCACGGGCAAGACACGTGCTCTCAGAGCTGCCCCCGAGGCCCTGCCTGTCTGCCGTCAAGCCCCCTCACCACCGGGCCTCTGCCGACGTCCGGAAGGCCCTGCCCAGACACTCACTGGACTCTACCCTCTGCTCCAGCACCAGCACCCATCATCGCCAGACACACCTGGGCCCACCTGTCCCCAGCCGGGGCCTGCACGGGCTCTTTGTTCCTCTGTGTTGGGACCGACCCGTGCATAGATGGCTCTCAGATACCAGTGAATCCTCTGTGTTGGGACCGACCCGTGCATAGATGGCTCTCAGATACCAGTGAATCCTCTGTGTTGGGACCGACCCGTGCATGGATGGCTCTCAGATACCAGTGAATCCTCTGTGTTGGGACCGACCCGTGCATGGATGGCTCTCAGATACCAGTGAATCCTCTGTGTTGGGACCGACCCGTGCATGGATGGCTCTCAGATACCAGTGAATCCTCTGTGTTGGGACCGACCCGTGCATGGATGGCTCTCAGATGCGAGTGAAGCAGTGACTACTTCTATCTGCTCAAAGACGAACACCGGCCAGGCCGACGGGACGTGACGGGACGTGACGGGACGCGGCACGCCGGACTCGCGGGACTCAGGACCCCACTCCCAAGTGTGGAAATCGGTGGAGCACAGGGGTTTCAGAAAGCCCACAGGAAACGGAGTTGAGAGAGGAGATTACTGTGGTGCCGAGTACCTGAGCACTGAGCCCCACGCACAGTGTGCACCAGGCCCCTTCACTGTTCTGAGAACCCTCGGTGACCTGGACACACCTGCACGGCACAGGCACCCGCCACTCACCGGGCCCCAGGGATCACCTCTGCAGGGCAGCCGGCACGGATCGCCCCAGGCCCTGCCCGCGCCGTCCACCGCGCTGGCGGAGGCTGCGCTCAGCAGCACCGAAGTGGCGCTGGGGTCACGTGTTTGACTCCCAGCGTGAGGCTGCCTCCTGTGTAACGGCAGATTCCTTAGGCCGGTGCAGATCCCACTCCCGGCTCCTCCCCAGGCACCAGGAGGCCGCCTCCCCACCGAAGCCTGGAGAGAATTCCGGCACATGCCGGCCGCAAGCTCAGGGACCTGCACACGGGCTCTGGGCTACAGCTGCCGGCCCGCCCGTCTGCCCGGTCCAGAATCTCAGAGGCCTGTCCTCCAACGACCTGCCTGAGAGACACTGAACAGCCAAGCGAGCCAGGGGAACCAACCCAGCCTGCGTGGCCCTGCCCGCGTGCACCAGACACGCAGCTGCAGGGGAGACCCGGCCCCCAGCCGAGCGCAGCTCTGGGCCCCTCCCTCCCTTGCCAGCACCTTCAGCTGACTCATCCTCCATGCTGATCGTAATTATGGAGAATCACGCGGGTGTCATCAGCGTTCCTCCAGGCTAAAAAAAACAGGGCGAGCTTCAGCCTGTGCCTCGTGCTCTGTCACCAGCCTCCTGGGACGGATGCTGGTCCCATCTGCCCACCCCGTCACTGCCCAACCAGCAAGGTATTGCAGGGCCCCGGTCCCAAGTGACCCCTCCCCAGTGCATGGCTCTGCTGTGAGCGTGGCACCCAGCAAGGTGGGCGGGGCCTGGTTGTCAGAGGCACCGCATGGGCCACGAGGACCACTCTGCCCACCAAGGAGTCCACACCCCAAACCTGCTCCAGCTCCAAGGGCCCAGGCACGGCCAGGTGTGTCCAGTCTGGCCTGGACCCTGGGCAGTGCCCCAGGTGAGAGCCTGCTCCCCTGCCCGCTGACTGCCAGGAGCCACAGGGGAGGGAGGGTGGGATTGGGGGTGAGGAGGGAGACAGCAAGAGCGAGTGCCCCCAAGCAATGCATGACAAACCTTCCTGCTGGGTGGTGGGAGCTTCCGCCCACTCCTGCGGCCAGGGGCTCCCTTAGCCACTCGCGGCAGGAGTGCATCTGCTGCCTCCAGACCTCTGGCCCCGGCTGCTAGTTTGGGGGGGAAGAACATGGGCTCCCCCACCAGAGGCACCAACGGGCACCCCAGAGGGTCGTGGCCCATCCCAGTGCCCACGTGCAGGGCACTTCCCGGGACACCTGGGCTCAGCGGAGGAGCCTGTGTCGTGCCACCTGCATGGAAGGTGTGTGGGCAGAGCCGTGTGCCCCAGCCCCGAGTCTGAGGGGGGTGGCGCCTCAGTGAGCCCCTAGGAACTCCAGGAGCAGGCTCGACTCCCAGCGGGGATGGGACAGAGCAGAGGGGTGCGGAGGTCCCGTGTGGGGCAGCCGCACACACTGGGGCGTGACTCTCCCTGTGGAGCTGGGGACTCAGAAATGACCCCAGGGGAGGCTGGCGGGGCTCAGGGTGCCCGCTCTGTTGTCACGCGAGGGGGACTCAGATCTCCCAGACAACAGGAGATCGGAACCTGGGAATCCCAGGACTGTGGGCCGGGACCAGGGAGCGGAGGGAGGGGTGGGGGGGCCGATCCCTCTCCACTGCTCCGGGGCCGGGGCCTCTCCCTGCTGTCCACCAGATGCCTGGCCAAGGACTGCTCTGATCTCACCCAACACTGGACAGACCCCACCATTCCCTTCCCTTCCAGCAGCGTGCACAGACCCTCAGAGGCTGCCCACGCCAGATCTCCCTGTGCGTGCGCCTGGACCGGCCTCGGCTCCCATCCATCACACATTCCCCGGGCCTGGGGCTCACACCCGGCACAGTTAAATGGACCCAGCCGCCAATCACCGCTGGGGCAGTGCCGTGGGGCCCGCTCGCACCCTGAGCATCACAGCTGCGGCTCTCTGGTTCTCCCTGATCCGCGCACGACTCCTGTTTCCTGGACAGCTGCCGCCCTGGCTCGGATACGTCTGCAGCTCCCGGCGCCAAGCCCACAGCACGGCTCAGACCACACCTGGGGCCGTCTGTTGAACCGGGGCCTGGCCCAGACATGCGCTCAGCACCAGGGTCCACCAGAGTCACCAAGGAGTGCAGGCCCTGGCCCCCTTCCTCACCCCAGGGCTGTGGGGTATGGCCAAGCCAGCAGGAGGGTCAGGGGACTGTCAGAGTGTCAGGAAACCAACCAGGCAGGACAGTGAGGGCTGGCACTCCACACTCGGCAGCTATGGCCTCCTCCTGTCCCATCACCCCACTGCTGAAATCCACAGTCCCAACACGGCCGAGCGTGGCCGCGCGTCACGATGGAGCTCCGCGGTGGCCCGCCGGAGTCACACACACAGGCTGGCCACCCTGTGACACAGCCGCCGGCGGAGACGTCAGACACACAGGCTGGGAGGCAGGACCCTGTGACCGGTGCAGGCCACGAGTGCGCCAAGCTCGGGGCCCTGGCTGGCGGCATGCAGAGGGGGCCGTTCACGGGACTGGGACGGCCGGGGGCTGGGCTCCGACTCCTGCTGCCCACTCGGCGCATTAACCAGGACGGCAGAATGCCAGCCCGGGAGGATCTGTCCTTTCCCAACATCGACTAAAACGCGATGCCTCTCCACAGCAACCCACTCTGAGCAGCCCGCGTCTATTTTAAGAGAAGCTTCCCACTGCCAAGCGAGGGGCCCTGGGATTCGGGGGAAATGTCCAGGATCGTCTCGTCCAGGCTTTCTGCAAACTCCCCCAAGCCCCTCCAGCGCCTTCTCCAGCACACGCTGGCTTCCACACACCGTCTTCGGGCTCATCTCGGACTCCACCCTGGAGGCGCGTGGATTTCCCATTTCTGGACTCCAGGCTGCTTCAAGCCTCGGGTTTGCGGGACTTTGAGACGGCAGCCCGAGGCCACGGGCGCACCCCTTTTTGCCCTGTGTTTGCTCTCTTCAACGTCACAGCGGCCCTGAGACAAGCGGTTGCTGTCCCCTATGCAGACAGGCAACTGAGGGACAGGCAAGGCAAGAGACCCGTCCACTTGCCCTGCCTGTCCCGCCCTTAGCAGCCCCAGCCAGGGGGCGATCAGAGCCCAGGCTCAGCGGGGAGGCAGCAGGTGACAGAAGTGGCGTCCAATCAGGGTGTGAGGAGGTTGCCTGGCTCAAGGTCTGGTGAGGAGGGCTGGGGCGGGGTGCAGGGTCTCTAATCTGCAAGTCAGGCAGTGGGGGTGGAGGGGTGGGGAGGGGAGCCTCAGGAGGAGACAAGGTAACCCCCAAACATACCCAGAGCCTCGGGGGGGTCCATCCTTGTCCCCAGGGCTCAGGGATGGTAGCCTAAAGGCAGGGGCAGGAACCCAATAGGGACACTGTTAACCATGACCCCCTGCAGGGTGGACCCCGGCACCCTGGAAGCAGAGGGGCAGCGGGGCAGTGGGGTTTTCTCCCGGACGCCACCGGGGGGTGTCTGTGGAGCAGGTGCATGCACTCCAGCAGTGAGAGGCGATCCTGGCTGCAGTCTGGACTTGGAGGACAGCCATGCTGAGAGAGGATGAGACCGAAGATAGGAGGTGAAGGCCAGGGTCAAGGGCAGGACCCCACCACCGTGGTGCCAGCCGGCAGAGATGCAGAGAGAAAGAGAAGAAACGGCGAAGGAGAGCTGGGACTGATGGGGCCAGGCAAGGAAGGCAGCCCAGGAGCACGCTGGGACGCGGCCCCCAGCTCCGTCCTCTGCCCGCGGCTGAGCCTGTGTGTGGGGAGGTGACCTACCTAAGCAAGTCTGCAGGAGGCTGTGGCTTAAAAACCCAACAAAGGCTGACCGGGAACATTCAGCCCTCAGCTTTGGGGACGCAGCCTATGCGAATCAGCTGATATCCAGAACTCCCAGAAGGCACTGGGCACCCCCTCCCCTCAACCCAGGCAAACCCAGGGCTGTGGAGTGTGGCTGAGCCAGCAGGAGGGTCAGGGGACTGTCAGAATGTCAGCCCCGTGAGAATGACCCCTGCTCGTCGCTGCCCAGCACACACGCACAGGCAATCCCCATCAACCCAGCGGACAGCTTCCTGCAGGCAGTGCGGCGGGAGCAGAGGCCTGTGGCTTTGCATAATTTGTGGCTTGTTTTCCCGGCAGTTCTTACGGTGACGTAAGAGGAGACGCGGTGTGACCTGGCGCCAGGGACACAGCCGGAACCCAGAGAGGCTTCCCTGGTCTGTACCCGAGGGGCAGCCTTCTACGGGGGCAGGAGGCAGCTGAAGGACCCCGGCGTCTCCACGCTCGCTGGACTGCCCGCGGTTCCCACCACCCTTTGCGGTTCCCACCACCCTTCGCAGTTCTTCCCGCACTTTCTCTCTGGCCTCCTGGTCCTCTGTGCCAGGCTGTGCTGCCGCTTCGTGGGGGCCGCTGCGGCCAGGGCCTCCACGGAGGCTGGGTCTCCTTCCTTTCAGCTCAGGGCCTCCCTGCAACTCTGACCCCGCCCACACAGGCACGGCCTCCCCTTGGTCCCCATCCTGTGTCCCTAGAGCCCACCTTGCCCGCTCCTCTCCCTGCTGGGGCGTCCTCCTGGGGGCTGGAGGCACAGGCACGGCCATCTTGGGGTTAGCAAAAGGCCGCATCCGGATGGCGGTCCCGCTCAGCCACACCACTCACAAAACAGCCGTCCCCCGATGACGGCCCCAAGGCCCCACGGCTCCCCCGCCCCCCACACCTTCCCAGCAACCAGACCCTCGGTGGCGGAAGGCAGGGGCCTGACCTCAGCCCTTGGACCCTCCAGGCTGCACCCTCACTGCAATGCGTGGGAAGCCGGGTGCTGCCCCCGGGCTCCCACCCTGGTGGTCACAAACGGAACTCTCCCGGGTGGGGCTGGGGGCAAGGCTCCCGGTACAGCCACGGTTATACATGGTCAGCGAACGTTCTAGACTTTGGGGGCCCTCTGGTCTCAATTCCACCTTTGCAGCCAAAAGCAGCCGGAGAGGATGGGTGGCACTGCTGGGTTCCAACAAACTTCGTTCACAAAGCCGTGCACCTGTTTGGCCCGTGGGCAGGCAGCTCCACCCCACTTCAGGCAGTCACCCTGCCACACCCCGACAACCCTCCACCCTACACCCCACAGGCCCCGCTCCTCCAATTCCCAGGAATGGGTTCACCTGACTCTGGGGAAATGTTTATCACTGGGATTCTCACAGGAGGTGATGCCCACTCCACATGCCCGGCCAGGCGCCAGGAGCTTCCTCGAACTGATTTCTCTCTGGGCAGGCATGCTCAGTAGTGATGGCGAGCTGCAGGCCAGGTCAGCTTGTCCAAGGACGCACCGTACAGGGCACCCGATGCTCACTTGCAGCCAGCACACCTGGGCCATCTGCTTCTCGTCCCCTCCCTCTGATCCCCTCCAGAGCCAGAGGCTCTCCTGGGGCTCCCATTCCTCATTTGCCCCAGTCCCAGAGCCCACTGGACGGGATGGGAGGAGCCCAGGCCAGGAAGCCCCCATGGCAAAGCTGAGTGTCGGGCTGCAAGTCCCGCCTCTGACATCATCACCTGCTGGTTCCTTCCAGACAGCCGGTGTGGCCCAGCCAAAACCTCACCGCAGACACAAGGCAGCAGGCTTCACTCCTCGTAAAAACCAGCCCACTGGTTTCTACCCAACCCCTCCTGGCACTTTCGGAACTCGGCCACTCCCACCCCAAAGGAAGAGGACAGCCCAGAGGCAGGCCTGGCTGCCCCAGCAGGAAGAGCCAGGCACCCGCTGGCCCCGCCTCCCGCCGGCAGTCCCTTCCCATCCACACCAGGCAGGCCAGTGCCCACGCTGCGTGGCTCTATGCTCAAGTTTCCGCCACTCCAGCCAGGGAGGGGCTGGGGGCTTACAGCTGCAGGGGCCAGGCCTCTCCTCAGCACCCAGAGGCCAAAACGCCCACCAGGGCCAGGAGCTTGGACGGGGTGCGGCTGAGTGCTGGGTGTGTGGGAGCCAGCCAGGTGACCCCTGACCCCGAACTCCCCCTTCCCACAGCAGACACACTCAGCCCCTCCCTCCCTCCCTCGGGCCCCACCGCACTCTGTCTGGAGGAAGGGACGTGTTAACTCGTCGAGCAGGGAGAGTTCAGAGAACAAGGGCTTCCTACAGAGCCTGGCCTGGGGCCAGGACACCAGGGCTCAGGGACGGTCAAGGCCAGCAGCAGGGGCCTGCAGCTCTCAGGAGCTCAGGGTGTCGGGACAGCCTGCCGGACGGCTGGTTCCCGCCTTGGGGCTCCTCACCGGGTGGGGGCAGCATGAGATGCCCCAGGGTCCCAGCAGGAAAGGGGGCACACAGGCCGCCCTGACGTCCCCTCCATGCCCAGGGACTCCCCTGCTGACCGGGAGGAGGCGGCGTCTGGCGGAGTCATCACAGATCAGGCAGGTGTGCAAGGCAGCGGGAGGCAGGAGGACGGGCGCTGGCCAGGAGGCCCAGGCACTGATGCAGGGATGGGAGCCACAGCTGGCCCAGGTCTGTGTCAGCAGCGCTTCCTGGCCGCTCCAGGCCCCTGTGTGACCGTGACCAGCAGTGGTCCCAGCCCAGGGAGAGCTCAACCACAGGTCAAGCCCTGGCTCCTGAAGACAGACGTGGGGCGGGTGGGGCCACAGGCCAGGGAGGGGCTCCAGGAGCTCAGAAATAAAGCTAGAACCCTGGCCGCACAGGGAGTGGCACACACGGTGGGACTCGGGCCAACGGCAGAGTGGGCGTGGCGCGGCCACGGAGACGACAGGATCCCGACACCTCCCGCTTCACCCAGGAGACCTCCAGGAGGCCGTCACGGCTCGCAGGTGCACAGCAAGGCCCCGGCACTGGGCCCCACTGAAGCAGGGCACCCGGCACTGGGCCCCACTGAAGCAGGGCCCCCAGGGGGGCACAGGGTCCCAGGGCCATCCGCGGGGGGCAGGGCCTTGCAGACCCTACTCAAGCTGGCTGAGCCCAAATGGGGAGAGACTTAGGTGCCCCAAATCAAGCCAAGGCAAGGAGAGGTGGGCCTGGCCCCGGAGACACCTGGATGCAGTCACTCAACCTCCAGCCCCGTCACCGTCATGCAGTTTCTGCTCCTTTGTGCCAGAACCGTGAGAGCGTGGAGGCTCTGTGGCCTCCTAACTGTGGCTTCTCCTTCCCACTTTATAGACGCACAAACTGAGGTGGAGCCGAGCACAGCGAGGGGGGCTATGCAGCCGTCCGTCACCAATACTCCAACCCGAGGGCTGCAGAGGCCAAGGTACCTCCTCCAGCTCCCAGATCCACACAGTGGGGTGGGGCAAAGGTCCCCAAGAAAGAGCACCCCCTTCTCAACAGAGATGACCATGACCGGCAGCTATTCCCGCCAGCTGAGGATCTGGCTCCGCCCTTCAGCCCCTCCCACCCTCAGGGGGTGCACTCACCCCATCCCCAGAGTTCTGATTTGCGCACCGCTAATACCCAGCACCCTGGTCTCCATGCCTGGTGGGTAGGACCTAAGGCCGCCCGGAGCCTCTGGGGGTCGGACTCTGGCCGGAAGACACTTCCCGTCCCTCACCCCTGGGTGCTTCCTGGACTGCCCTCAAGGATGGACCGACCCAGCAGGGCCGGCCATGCCCTGTCCCCGGGCAGGAAGCGTTCAAAGGGAGCCCACACATCGCAGGAATTCCTACAGAGACCTGGCGTCATCGGAGTTAGGCAAGGATTTCGGAGTGAGTGATCCCAGGCTGGACTCCTGGCAAACATCCAGCCCCACCCGCCCGGCAGATGAAGGCCGGGCTCCAGTTACAGGGAGAGATCAAAGACAGCAAGCAGAATGTGGAGCTGAGCTGAGCATTCCTGCCCGGACCACCCAAGCCCTCCCCGGATTCCTGGGACCCCCCTTCTCCTGGCACCCTCATCTGGGCCCTGTGTAAAGGCCAGCTGGTCTTGCCCTTGTCCAGCTTCTCAGAGGACGCTGGGTGTCCCCACCATGCAAGGCCAACCTTCAGGAGCCTTGCAAACTGGGAAACAGGCGGTTCAAGCCCCGGCCCTGACTTCTCTCCCTGAGCCCGTCCGCGACCACGCCCCGGAAAACCCAGCCTGCTCCAGGGCCCACTCACCACCCCTCTCCGGATGCCCCAATGAGACCCCTAGGCTGGAGAGCCCCCCAAGGTCGGCAAGGACCCCCCTGCCGGCCAGGTGAGCGTGGCGACCCTGGGCCCTGGGCTGCCGTTAGCCGTCTGGAGGGCACCTGGGGTTTCCAGGTGTTGCTGAGTAAGCCCAGGTCCCCCCTAAATCAGCAGCAATACCCGGGCTTAACGAAAGCAGGTGAACTGAACAGAAAAAGGGAAGGGGAGTTGGGCCTGGTGTCAGCCCAGCTCTGCAGCCCCAGTATCTCCTCCCCAGGTTCTGAGCTTTCCCGGGCCTGCCTCCAGGTCGGGGCCGCTAACTTTACCCAAGGTGCAAATGTGTTAGAAATCTGATAAAGGCCCTGGACTGGACCTCTGGAGAAATCACTCTGCTGGCACAGTCTGCCGTGATTTCAGAGGCTTTGTGAGGGCAAGGGCCATGCCGGGGGGTGGGGAGGGGGGGACACACACGAGCCAGGGATAAACACACCTGTTCCGGCTCTGTTTGCAACGGTGTCCAACAGAGCGGTGCACCGGCCATGTCTGCAGGGCTTGGCCAGCCAGAGCCTCTCCTCGGAATGAATGTCACCAACAGACCCGGCACAGCAGCGCCGTGGGAACAGCGTCCGTGCGCACCGAGCAAGGAGGAAAGCAAGGAACAAGCTGTGTCCACCGCCAAGTCCAGGGCTGCACGGGGACGTGAGGCCGGAGGGGGCAGCAGCCGGCAACCCCCGCCCACGGAGGTGCCACAACGCAGGACCAGGCAGGACCTGCACCAGGCGGAAACAGGCTGTCGGGCAGCAGAGAACGGGTCCCCACTGGAGACACGTGATGCCTGGGGCAAGCCACCGCCTCAATGCCCCCATCCCTCCTCTACCAAAGCTCAGCTTGGCTCCGTCATCCACGGCCCTCGTGGGTCCCCAGTGGCTCGGGAAGAGTGGAGAGGAGCTCTGGGCACAGCACACACACGGGGCTCCAGGACCTGCTTCTCCCCGAAGGGCCATGGGCATGGCAGCTTGGCATCCAGACCAGGGCCAGCCCCACACATCCTCAAGGAGGCCCCTGCGGACTGCCTCTGACCTCCTCTGACCTCTGGACAGTCACCCACGGCCCACACGTCCGTGCTTCAGGGACGTTTCTCCGACCCTCGCTCACATCACGCACTAACCGGGAGAGCAGAGACAGGGACACGAGAGTTCTGGTTAGACCATGAAGTTCCTCAAAGCCTGCTCAGGCTCCAACAAGACACTTGGAGGCTGTTGACAACCACCAGAGCGGGACTTTTCTCTGACTCAGGTCTTTATCTCCAAGGTATGCAAAAAATGTCTCCTCTGCCCGGGTTAGAGACCAAAGCAGCAGCCTGGGGGCGGCCCCATTCAGTTCCCTTCCCATGGGAGCAGATTCCCCAGGCTTCTCCCCAATGACCTCACCCCCAGGGGGTTTTGCTGGCCTTTCAATGTCAGGGTTTTGAAAGATCCTGAGCACAGCCTTGGGGTTCCTTCTCTCACCCCTGGATCACCTGCTGAAGGCCCTGAGGTCAGCCCCCCCCCCCCCCCAGGGGCAGGGGCCATGCAGGCCGAGGCAGGTGCAGGCTCAGAGCCTGAGACAGGCCGGGCAGGGCTGGGGGCAGGGAGCAACGGGCGCGAGCAGTGAGCGAGCCCACAAGGCCGTGCCACAGACCTCCAGGCCAAGAGGTGGTGGTTACACAGTGCTGGACGCACTCATGGCCACTGACCCACACAGCCCAGGACGGCTAGGCGGACGCCGGGAGACTCTCACGTCGGAAACAGGACAAACGCACGCGCTTTCAGAAAAGTCTGAGGCTTGTGGCCTGTCACCCACGCGGCCCTCACCGCTCGGGGGCCAGGAGGGAGCAGGGCGGGGTTCACACTGGGCCTGGGCTTAGCCACTTCTTTGTAGTCGGCCACTACGAGACTTTGACCTTAAACTTGCATGTGGTCCTCTCTGAGGCCTGGTTTCTCATCCATGCAATGGGCAGAGTAAACCGAGGGTCCCTGGGACGGGCGCTCCCAGCCACCAGGGGACTGTGGGCCGGCCTCAAGGCCAGGCCTTCCCGAGCCCTGTCTCCCAGCCTGCTCCCCTCCCGGGCTGCTGGAGCCCGGCTCCATCCCACGGATGCCGCAGTCACATCACTCACTCACTCACGCTGGTCTCAAGGAGAACTGAGTCAGGGGTCATTCTGGCTCCATTTCTACACCCTCACTCAGTCCATCAACTGGAGCAGCAGCACCCATGGGTGCTTCTCGCCAGTGACCACAGAGGAGTCAGGAATCGGCTAAGAACTTGAACTGACGCTGCAGGGATCACCCGCCAATCACCCAGGGAGGCGCTCGTAAAACTCCAGGACACAGAAGCCCAGGGTCTGAGAGGTGACCGTGAGGCCAGTGAGGACAGCGTGCAGACTCATGCTTCTGGAACAAAGCCACGAGCACTGGCCAACGCTGGTCACAGCCCACGGACGACGTCTTCAGGGCGTGAGGAACCCCTGTGCACCTGCTGTGGCCAGGCCAGGCCAGGCCACGGCGAGGGGCCCTCCGTGCCCCAGAATGAGGTGAGCAGGCGCCACCCTGGCTCATCGACAGGTGGCAGAGCCCCTTCCCACCCCTGTCTCCTCTTTCCAGACGTCCTGCTGGCCCAGGACCCACCAAAGCCACACAGGGGACTGATGCCCCCCTAACCCCCCACATCTTCCTTTAGTGAGTCAGGATGGGTCTGTTCTGGCCACGCTGTGCCCCAAAGGCCAACAGGGAGAGACCACGTGGGGAGTCAGAGAAGCAGCCAAGGTGCAGGAGCTGGCTGCAAGGGACTGACAGGCTGCTTCAGGAATGCGAGGAATGTGGGTGCCTTTCTCTGTGGAGTTCAGGAGACCCCACAAGCCAGAGCCTCCTCTGGGCCAGAGGCAAAGCCCCACTGGTGGTCACTTCCTGAGCACAGAGTTTCAAGCCCCTGGGAGCGCCAGGGGCTGAGGGCTGACCTCCCTCCTCCTCCCGGGCCAGCATACGCCCTGAGCCTGCAGGTGCTCTGACCCTCTGTCCATCCCAACACCCAGGCAGAGGCTGGAACAAGGGGGCGGGACAGAGAAGGCGGCAGGGAGGCCGACACAGGTGCAGCCGGCTTCCCTGGTCCACAGGGTTCCGAGAAAACCCCGAGCTGAGTCCAGCAGCGGTCCGCGTTAGCTGGAAGGGCGGTTGAAGCCGGGTCCACCCCCAAAGGAAGCTGGCACAGAGCCACTGCCTCCCCGCTGCCCACCCTCCCTCTGGAGCCGATCCTGTCCACCTGGCGAGGAGAGACGGGTTTGTGAGCCTAAACAAACGAGCCCTGAGCCGAGGGCAGTGCCCTCCTGCTGCCCGCCAGCGGCCAGACCAAGAGCGGCCAAGAAACCGCCACTCAGCGAGGGCACTGGGCCGGCCAGCTCTCCCTCGTGGACGCCAGCCATGTTTCCTTCCAGAATTCTCTGTCCCTGCTCTTCAAGGACCAATGTCCTGTCACAGCCCGGGGTCACCTGGGACTGCTCTGGGCTCCCCTCCCATCCCTGGGCGCCACTGTGCGGGGGACTCGCCTCCCGCCACCCCAGAAGAATGCGTCCTTTGTGCACACAGGCCAGCCAACCTGGGAGCCCGAGCTGCAAGTCTGGTTTCTCAGCAGCACGGGGACGTTCTGTAGGTGGCGACAGAATGGGAATTCAACGGAAGTAACAGAGGAGGGCAGGTTCCAGGAATGTCCCCGGGACAACTTCGAGCTGCCAGGTTCCCACGCTGGGGACATGGGGCCGAGGACGTGAGCAGAAGGCCACGACCGGAGGCTGCGGTGCCCGCGACAGGTCAGAAGCGTCCCCAGAGGCTACCTCTCCCCCTGCAGCTGCTCCACACAGAAGAGGCTGCAGCCATGAAGTGGGCCCAGGTACAGCATCTGCAAACCTGGGGGTCCCAGGACCCCAGGATGGAGAGGAGCCGCTCCGGGTAAGATGGGAGCCGCGCATGAGACCCAGAGTCATCTTCCGCAGGAAGACCCCTCCCACGCGTACCCCAGAACCCCACCCGTGGAGGGATAAACACCCAATGCCCTTGGCAGGAATGCCCAGCGTGAGGGTGGGCCAGGTTCCTAAGTGCGCATGTGCAGGGCAGGTACCGGGGTGGACACTGCCCCGTGGCCCCACCCAAGGTGGCCAGCCTGCCCTCGATGACCAGTGCTGGGGACACGGGCTGCCATCGGGCCACGGCCAGCTCTGAAGGGCAGGGTCAGGACAGAGCCCCCGCAGCCTGGGCACGCAGCCCACCGCCCACTCCGCCGCCTCCCCCTCCACAGGTGCTCTGCCCGGCTGAGTGACTCCCCTTCCCCAGGTCACTTCTGCTCCCTGGGGATAGATAGCAGAGGGAGTGCACACGGGGCCGACCTCGGGAGCACACACTCCCACCGGGGACAGTCACAGGCGAGACTGCAGGCACCCCCCGCCCCCAGGCTGACGTTCCAGACATGAGGGGCCTGGATCTGGCCAGGCGGTGGCACACTGGGGACAGCCTCGCCCGCCGCACCCTCCCTACATCAAGGCCACTTTGTCTGCAAGATCCTACCCCCCTCCTGCCCCCACAGGACAGCCAGCCCAGAGCAGCCTTCTCGGGTGTAATCAACACGGAACTCAAAGAAGCATCAGCGCCACCCAAGAGGGCAGAGTCAGGGCTGTGACGTGGGGACAGCTGGCCTGTGTGCAGCCTCAGTTTCCCCCAAGGGTCCAAGAATTCCTGATGGACGGGCAGGCGTGCAGGGGACACAGGGAACAAGGCCCCCTTGTTCGGTTAATCTCTAGCCGGAGCAGGACCTCCTGGGCAACGTATGAAATCACAAAGGCAAAAGGCAAAGCCCCACAGGGTCGGCAAACGCGATGAGGGACCCGCAGGACGGAGCAACGGCCTAGTCACGGCCGAGGATGCCCGCACCCCAGCTGCGGCGCTTCCGATCCAGCTCCCTGCTAACGCGCCTGGGAAGGCAGTGGAGGACGGTGCCAAGCACTGGGGCCCTGGCGCCACGTGGGAGACCCAGGGGAAGCTCCTGGCTCCTGCCTGCTCCAAGTACTGACTGCTGCGGGAATTTGGGGAGTGAACCAGCAGATGCCACTTGGTCTTCCTAAAAAATAAACTCTTCTAAGAAATAAACCCCAAGAAAAAGGACACAAACAGTGACCAAACAGAGTCCTGAACCTGAGAGATGTTGAGCCCCAGGAGGACAATGAAGGGTGGGTCGGGCCGCTCAGAGGCGCTGTCTGCCGCTGGGCTCACCTGCTGCCCAGAGCCCACCTCCTGTGAACAGACCCCCCCCCCGACTCCCACCGCCTCGGCTCTCTTCTTGCTGCACGGGGAGAGGACACGCCCCTCCATGACGGCAGCCGTGGCCTCATCACCCCGACAGGTGCTGCTTCTCCTAGTGCCCGGGGGGTCGGCCTCCCGAGCCCCAGGACCTCTCTCTAGCTTACTCCGGCGGGTTCTGCAGGGGTGGCCCCGTGGCCCCATCATGCCTGAGCCCGTGGCAGGCTCCCTGGACGGGCCATGCTGTGGAGAATGCACACCTCCCGCCGAGAAGTGGAGACTGGCCCAGAGACGTGACGTGCACACCAGGCCCCGAGCAGGCACAGGAGCAGGTGCAGAGTCTTCGGCTGGCCCGGAGCTGGGCAGAGGGGAAGGCCGGGGACTGGCCGGGGACCGCCGGGCAGAGGAGAGCCAGGTGGATGGACAACGCTGATGGGACCAGCCAGCCCTGCCCACCCCAACCCCAACTCCTGCTGTGCTCCCAGGAGCCCTGGTCTCTGGACAAGGACCGGCTCTCCCGAGAGGATAGAACTGGCCCATCTGGTCAAACACACACCCGTGGGCCATCAGCGCCCAGGGGGCATCCGTGTGGTTCTGAGAGCAGGGATGGAGTCGGCACGCGCGTCCAGGACACCTGCCTCGCTGACCGTGTCTCCGCTTCAGAACCATCAATACCGTCGTCAGCCCGAGACTTGGGGCCACCTCCACAGACCACAGTGCCAGGAGGGTCCCCCGTCCCAGGAGTCTGCAGGCACACATGGCTTCTCCCATGCGCCCGTGTGCACCCCGCCATGGTGGCTGTCATGACAGCCCGCAGTCCCTGCTGGGGACAAAACCCACCGAGTCCGTCCTCCCCGGGCAGGCCTGAAAGGCTAGGCTCAGGCGCTGCCTCCACCGCAGTCGGGAGTCCACGGACGGCCACGGAAGAGAAGGTGGCCCGGCAGAGTCCTCGCTCCAAGGCCAGCTGCCCACAGCACACAGGCCCTCCCCAGCCCCCGCCATCCCACGCTACAGGTCCATGCGTGTGCCTCCAACTCAAGCACTGGCGTCCTGATGCCGGGCGCTGTGAACGTGGCCCATGGATCATTAAGAAGGGAACCAGGGTATAAGGGGAGGCACCAGCGCTGGCCCTGGCCTAACAGAATGAGGAGAAGCCGTGCGAACAGAAGACAGAGGTGGGTGGTGCTCCCAGGCTGCTGGCCAGCCCCGCCCACACCTAGCGGCCTCAGCCTGAGCTGACAAACCCAGAGGTTCAAGTCTCCCGGCTGCCGGCTGTGGGTCTCTGTGCCAACAGTGGCGTCCGGGCCTGGCCATCTCAGAGGCTGCCCAGCGGACGCTCCGTGAGACCTCGCCCACCTCAGCCTGTGGCAGCCCGGTCATAGCAACTCCGTCCCCTGCTCCGACAACCTCAGAGGGGCTCCGGGTCCCACGCTGCCCATCGCCCTTGAAGGGTCAAGTGAAGCCATTTGAGGGCCTCCAAAGCCTGCTCCTTAGGTTCCCAAACCAGCCAGGTAGGCGGCCAAGGACCCAGCAAAATGAATTCCCCAGAGCCTGCACCTGCTGCACTGACACGGCGGCTCCCAGCCTCAGCCCCTGCACACACGAGCGCCAAGGAGCGTGGCTACGGTGCAGCGGAATGAAATACGTTCCTGTCTTAAACCTGAGGGCTGTGGGCCAGCCTGCCCTGGCTGCCTGCTTGTTTCTATGTGGCCCATGAACAAAGAATGTTTTAAGTATTTCTTTAAAAGCTTTATTTATTTATTTGAAAGGCAGAGTTACAGGAAGACACATACACACACATACAGAGAGAGAGAGAGAGAGAGAGAGAGAGAGAGAGAGATCTTCTACCTACTGGTTGACTCCTCAAATGACAACGGCCATGTGGGGCTAGGCGAAGTCAAGAAGCCAGAATATTTGGGTCTCCCACGTGGGTGCAGGGGCCCAAGCACCTAGGCCATCCCCTGCTGCTTCCCCAGGCCACAGCAGAGAGCTGGACTGGAAGTAGAGCAGCTGGGATTCGAACACCTGCTCATACGGGATGCTGGGATCCCGGGTGGTGCAGCCCAGCCTGCCACACCACAGCACCAGTCTCTGTTTTCCTATTTTTAAATAGCTGCGGGTGGGGCCAGTGCTGTGGCACAGCAGGCTAACGCCCTGGCCTGAAGCGCCAGCATCCCATATGGGCGCTGGTTCAAGACCTGGCTGCTCCACTTCCGATCCAGCTCTCTGCTATGGCCTGGGAAAGCAGTAGAAGATGGCCCAAGCCCTTTGGCCCCTGTACCCATGTGGGAGACTCAGAAGAAGCTCCTGGCTTTGGATTGGTGTAGTACTGGCCATTGCGGCCAATTGGGGAGTGAACCAGTGGATGGAAGACCTTCCTCTCTCTCTCTCTCTATCCCCCCCACCCGGGTAACTCTTTCAAATAAATAAATAAACCTTTAAAAAAATATCTGGGGTGGAGGGATCTAAAGACCGTTTCATGGTGCAGAAATTGTAGGCGGTCCAGGCCACAGCGTTCGTAACTGAGATTTTATCAAACACACCACGGCACCTGCTGACACTCCGTGTGCTGCCACGACACAGCTGCATCGACAGAAACATTTACTCTCTGAGCCTTCACAGCAAACGGGGGCAGTGCCTGCTCTCCACCAGTCCCACGCAGCAACGGGCAGAGGGTAGTGGCATGCACCCACACGCATGTGGTGAGGTACTAGGCACATTGGCCCAGAGAGGCGCCGGGACAGCAGAGGCAACAGCGGGAGGTGTGGGCAGGGAGGGAGGCGGCTACGCCGTCACCAGCAGCTGGTTCCAGCCTCAGGAGAGGGCAGCGGGGCGACTCCCACACTTCTGCCCGCAGGGAGCTCGGGCGGTGGCTCACGGGACACTGAGACCGCAATCAGACCCCAGGGCCCGGCCGTGGACACAGCCAGGCTTTTCATCGTGCGAGGGGAGAACATTCCGTTCTGGGATGGGCAACTGAGAAAACTGGTCGACTAATACTGCCTCGTTTCTACAGCCATCAATCCATGCCACTCAACCTGTGAACAGGCACGTTAAAACGTCACCGGGCACGTGCGGTACGAGGCGGCCAAGGTACGAGGCCTGTCTGCAGTCTCACCTGCTCTACACGCTACAGCTCCCTGAGCAGAGCCCAGTGCCGCGCGCTTACGTTCCTAGAATTGGGCAAAATTTCGGGGCCATCTGTGATGCCGCATCCCACTTGAGTCCCGGCGGCTCCACTTCCCATCCAGCCTCTCAATGGCCTGGGAAGGCAGCAGAGGACGGCCACGTGCTTGGGCCCCTGCACCCACATGGGACACCCAGAAGGAGTCCCAGGCTCCTGGCTTCAGCCTGGCCCAGCTGCAGCCATACGGGCAGTGAACTAGCAGATGAATGATCTCTCTCTGTCTCTGCAGCTCTTTCAAGTACATAAATACATCTTAGAAGGAAAAGTTCAGATTTTATGGAGAACGTGATGAGCAACGTGCTGTGCGCGGGACCGCTCCAGGAGCCCCCCCACACTGGGCACCGAGCATGAGGGGGCGGTCCTGAGCACCCTCCAGCACCACAAGCTACAGACAGCAGGCCGGGGGGGGGCTCTGAGCTGGCACTCAGGGCCGCCTGTCCCCAGCGCCCTTCCACCGTGCATAGACAGGGAGGGGAGGAGGCGCCAGGTCCGCCATCCCCACCTCGGCCACACCTGTGCCGGGAAGGCTTTCTCCTCCAGGGGGCTTCTGCCTTTGGGGGTCCTTGGGTCCGAGCGTCTCTCTTTTTACATAAACGAAAGACCATGAGCGAGAGACGAAGCCCTTCCACGCCAATTCAGGCAGGACACTTGGGAGAGTGGGATCAAGGCCGCTCACTTTAAAGCTCGCTGGCCAAGGGGCCAGCGCCGTGGCGTAGTGGGCTAAGCCTCCGCCTGTGGCACCAGCCTCCCTTATGGGTGCCGGCTTGTGTCCTGGCTAACGCACCTGGGAAGGCAGTGGAGGATGACCCAGGTGCTTGGGCCCCTGCACCCACGTGGGAGACCCAGAAGAAGTTCATGGCTCCTGGTTTCGGGTCGGCTCAGCTCCAGCTGCTGCGGCCATTTGGGGAGTGAACCAGCAGATGGAAGACCTCTCTGTCTTTCCTCTCTCTGTCTATAACTCTACCTCTCAAACAAATACAACTTTAAAAAAAAAAGTAAACCTGCAGGCACACCAGGCCACTAGAAGCATTTCAGGGAGCCGTGGTGAGACCGCAGGGTTCCGACCCCCACGCCCACGTGTCAGCTCCACTGTGGCAGGGAGCCGAGGGATGGAGGCCTGCCGCCCACACGGGAAGCCCATTTGGCAGGGCCCTTCCCCCCATGGTCAGCAGCTTCCCAGAAAGACTGCTCTACACGCTGATGAACTCTCGCGATTCACCGACCGGTTCCTCCGGGACCCTCGCAGCCCGAGCCAGCGCATAGTTGGGGGGCTGCCGGCGGGAGTGCGACGCCTCGGAATCACCACTTAGGAGCTGACAGAGGTGAGCTGCCCAGGAAGGGGCCCGACACGCTGATCCCGCTCCCTTCTGTTAAGCAATGGGGAGCCAGGAACGCGAGCCACGCGTGGGGCGAGGAGCAGCCGGGAGATGGGCTCCCTGTGGGTCAGGGTTCACGCCGCCTCCATGGTCTTGCCTAAGTGCCGAGGTTTTCTGGGCCCTAGTCCCCACGCCTGTGCCGTGCAGGACACCGGGCCAGGTGGGCTGTCTTCCTTCCCCTGGCGCACAGACCACGGCCAGCGCAGGCACCCTGCCTTTGTCGTCTCTGAGACCCAGAACGCCAGGCACGCAGTGGCAAATGCATGAAGCGCAGTAAGTGGCTGGGAACCCGGAACCTCTGGCCAGGACAGCGGCCCTCAGGGAACAGCGGGTCCCAGAGTCCCCTAAGGGCCTCACCCCTCGGAGCTCCTGCGGCTGCAGGTCTGGGCCAGCCCGAGAGCCACCGGTGCGATGCACGCTCGCCAAAAACGTGCTTTTACCTTTGATCTCTCGGCTGTGTCTCACCATCGCCCTGGGAGGCGGGCGGACACCACGGGGAAAGTGTGGCCAGGCAGAGTCTCACCGATGCGCCCGAGAGATCAAGGCAGAGCCGGCACCGCGGACCTTGGGAGGTGGCCAAGCACAAAGCAAACAACCTCGGACAAACAGGCTGCCGGGACAGGACGTCTCCACGGCGGCTCGAGTGCTGCCCTTCCTTCCTGTGCTCCTTCCTCCGCCAGGGAGCACAAAGCCTCCCCCGGCCTCAGCAGGAGCTCCCGCCTGCGTCAGGTGCCGGGCGCCAGCCCCTGGGTCTCGGAAGGCTTTGTCCTTCCCGGGGAACCTGGGACAGGTTCCTGCGTGTGGACCCAGGAGTGCCAACGCCACAGTGCTGACAGCTCTCCCCAGAACCCCACGCGGCTACGTCCGTCCTGGGGAGCCCACTGCTGCCTGCTTACCCCGCCTGATCGCAGGGAGAGCTGCCCCTGACCCAGGGACACGGCTGACGGGGCGGCCCTGCCCCGACACCCGGGGTCTCCTGCCTATGGGTCGAATCTTCCCCCAGCAACTTCTCCCCTTAGCAACAGCGCGGGAAGGCGGCACCTGCAGCAGCCGAGCTGCCTTCCAGGACGGAGTCCTGTCCACGCCGGCTCATCACAGACCAAAGCCTTCCTCTCTCTTCAGCTCAACAAGGGGCACCCGGGGGCCTGCGCCCCGCTGCTGGGCTGCAGGAACACCCACACTTTGGAATCCCAGGCAATGTGGGGGGGTGGGCGGCAAAGGGCGGGGTATTGGTTCATTCCGTCACTGTGAAGACACGTCAGGCCACTCCGTGTAGGCAGAGACACTGACATGGATTATTGCAAAACACGCGTGCAAAAGCCCCGAACCTGAACCGGCTATAACCAGACCACTCTGAACCTCAAGACATTTCCCCACAGTGGGTCCTCGAACCCTCGCTGAGATGACCAGAAATGACAGGCAGGCCCCAACCGCAGGGAGCATCTTATAAGGAATTAAAAAATGTGGCGCAGAGGGTTAAAGCCCCGGCCTGTACTGCTGGCATCCCATATGGACACCAGTTATATCCTGGCTGCTCCACTTCTGATCCAGCTCCCTGCTAATGCCCCTGGAAAAGCAGTGGAGGATGGCCCAAGTGCTTGGGCCCTGCCACCCATGTGGGAGACTCATGGCTTCAGATTGGCCCAGCTCTGGCCATTGTGACCATCTGGGGAGTGAACCAGTGGATGGAAAACTCTCTCTCTCTCCACCTCTCTCTGTAACTCTGCCTTTCAAATAAATAAAATAAATCTTTGAAAAAAAAAAAAAAGAAAGACAGACACCTTCATAAAAGGGCTTTTGGAATGTAAAGTTGCACAGAGCCAGGCCTGGGAGCCGGCAGTGACAGCCGCTGGACAGCTGTCCCCATGGGTGTCACCGGGTGGGGTGACCGCCCTCCCCAGTCCACGAGAGGGGCTGGGCACACAGGGCAGAGCTGCAGGGCCAGACTGCTCCCTCTAGAAGCCCCCAAGCCCCTGGCTGCGGTCTGGGCGCAGGTAAGAACGCCATAGCCCAGGCGGTTACTCGGGACAGAAGGGTGGGTTCCGACCTCACCCCCGCTCCCCGCCAGGGCTCCTCACTCCCACCCTCCCAGGCACCACACAGCAGGCACAAGGGCAGGCGCCCTGATTCCGGGACAGGGGGCCGATGGCTCCGCACTCCCAAGGCCTCCCCCAGCTTCTACTCCTGGTAAGGCACAGAGAAAACGTGGGTCCTGCCCCAAGCAGGCGGAAGGCAGCTCCGGTGCCCGGGGGACACAGGTCAGGAATGGAAGCGGCCGGGACTCAACGTGTGGGCACAGAACAAGACAGGAGACACCCTCGCGGGGATCGGGGGCCCTGGCGACCCAGCCGGGACGCGGGGGCTGAGCTCAAGCCAGCGGCAGGTGCTACACAGAGCAAACATCCCTGTGCAGGTGCAGCGTGACAGCCATGCCCCTGCACCTCCCCCTTCCAGTTTATGAAGGAGGGGGAGGGGGAGGAAGAGGGGGAGAGTGAGAAAGAGGGGGAGAGACAGGAGGGAGGGGGAGAGACAGGAGGGAGGGGGAGGGGGAGGGATCTTGTATCTGCTGGTTCACTTCCCAAATGGCCACAACATCCAGAGCTGGGCCAATCCGAAGCCAGGAGCTTCTTCCAGGTCTCCCAGCAGGTGCAGGGGCCCAAGGACTTCTGCCATCTCCTACTGCTTTCCCAGGTGCATTAGCAGAGAGCTGGACCGGAAGTGGAGCAGCTGGGTCTCGAACTTGTACCTACATGGGACGCTGGCACTGCAGGTGGTGGCTTTACCTGCTACACAACTGCACCAGCTCCCCCATCACCCAGTTTTGTACAGGGGTATCCAGAGAGCACCTGCGAGTGAGGGGGTGGCGGTCACCAGCTTCCACACAGACTCCATCTGATCTGTGTTTCCTCTGGACACAGCGGCTGTCAGTCTAGGGAAAAGGTCACTTCCAGCCACAGAGCACAGCTATAGAGGTGATGTGACATGACCACCAACGCTGCACAAGGACAGACAGCTCTGAGGCAGGACCCCCAGCTCCAGGACCCAGCTCTCTCTGCTCTGGGCAGCCAGGGTCCAGCCAGGGCTCCAGCTCTCTCCCCTCTGGGCATCCAGCATCCAGGCAGGACCCAGCTCTCTCCCCTCTGGACGTCCAGCCTCCAGCCAGGGCCCCTGCTCTCTCCCCTATGGGCATCCAGCGTCCAGCCAGGACCCCAGCTCTCTCCCCTATGGGCATCCAGCGTCCAGCCAGGACCCAGCTCTCTCCCCTCTGGGCATCCAGTGTCCAGCCAGGACCCCAACTCTCTCCCCTCTGGGCATCCAGCGTCCAGCCAGGACCCCAGCTCTCTCCCCTCTGGACGTCCAGCCTCCAGCCAGGGCCCCCGCTCTCTCCACTCTGGGCATCCAGTGTCCAGCCAGGACCCCAACTCTCTCCCCTCTGGGCATCCAGCGTCCAGCCAGGACCCCAGCTCTCTCCCCTCTGGACGTCCAGCCTCCAGCCAGGGCCCCCACTCTCTCCACTCTGGGCATCCAGTGTCCAGCCAGGACCCCAACTCTCTCCCCTCTGGGCATCCAGCGTCCAGCCAGGACCCCAGCTCTCTCCCCTCTGGGCATCCAGCGTCCAGCCAGGACCCCAGCTCTCTCCCCTCTGGACGTCCAGCCTCCAGCCAGGGCCCCCGCTCTCTCCACTGGGCGTCCAGCGTCCAGCCAGGACCCCAGCTCTCTCCCCTCTGGGCATCCAGCGTCCAGCCAGGACCCAGCTCTCTCCCCTCTGGACGTCCAGCCTCCAGCCAGGGCCCCAGCTCTCTCCCCTCTGGGCGTCCAGCGTCCAGCCAGGATCCCAGCTCTCTCCACTGGGCGTCCAGCGTCCAGCCAGGACCCCAGCTCTCTCCACTCTGGGCATCCAGCATCCAGCCAGGACCCCAGCTCTCTCCACTGGGCGTCCAGCGTCCAGCCAGGACCCCAGCTCTCTCCACGGGCATCCAGCGTCCAGCCAGGACCCTAGCTCTCTCCACGGGCATCCAGCGTCCAGCCAGGACCCCAGCTCTCTCCCCTCTGGGCGTCCAATGTCCAGCCAGGACCCAGCTCTCTCCCCTCTGGGCGTCCAGTGTCCAGCCAGGACCCAGCTCTCTCCACTGGGCGCCCAGCGTCCAGGCAGGACCCCAGCTCTCTCCCCTCTGGGCGTCCAGCGTCCAGCCAGGACCCAGCTCTCTCCCCTCTGGGCGTCCAGCGTCCAGCCAGGACCCCAGCTCTCTCCCCTCTGGGCATCCAGCGTCCAGCCAGGACCCAGCTCTCTCCCCTCTGGGCGTCCAGCGTCCAGCCAGGACCCCAGCTCTCTCCCCTCTGGACGTCCAGCGTCCAGCCAGGACCCAGCTCTCTCCCCTCTGGGCAGCTTCTGTGTTGCTGCCGTCACAAACCACCATCCGCTTCTTCACTTTCTGGGGGCTGGAAATCAGAAACCACACTCGGGGCAGGGTGGGCTGGGCCTGGGGGCTCCGAGGGGTAACAGACCAGGGCCACACCGAGGGCCACCTGGACACCAGAGCGTCCTGTCATACAGCCTGGTCCCCAGCACGGTGGTCTCGAGCTGGAATCCTATGAGGCGGGGCCAGGGCAGGCATTTGGCTAGCCGTCCGGACGCCTGCATCCCACACCAGAGAGGTCCCGGCTGTGGCTCCCAATTCCAGCTTCCTGCCAATGCACACCCTGGGAGCAGACGCAGGGGCTCAAGTACAGGGTCCCTGCCTCCCTCATGGGAGACCTGGGCTGAGCTCCTGGCTCCAGGCTCCCAGCTTTGACTCAGGCCCCTCCTAGGCCTTGTGGGCATCTGGGAAGAGAACCACAGTGGGGAGCTGTCGGTCGGCCTGTCTCTCCCTCCGCTTTCCCAACTGAAAAATAAAATAAAAATGGTGGGGCCTGGTGGAGGTCAGATCACTGGTGGAGGGATGACATCACTGGTGGAGGGGGTGACATCACTTTGGAAGGATGACATCACCTTTGGAAGGATGACATCACTGGTGGAGTGATTATGCCAACCCAGAGGTTGCTAGATCCTCACCCGTGCACAGCTGCAGAGTGCCCCGTGGACTCAGCACAGAGTCCCCGGGACAGGATCTGTCTAGCTCACGACTGTGTCCCCCCAGCCCTCGGGCCTGTGCCAGGCACCCAGCAATGTGCTCCACGAGCAGCAGCTGCTGCTGACTGAACACAGGAGCTGCGCCCCAGGCACCCACAACCTGCAGCGCGGTTTGGGGCCAGCTGGTGGGCTGCCCCCTCCATCCCTGCCCGGCCTTCCGCACCTTCTCCCCATGGACACCGCTGCCCTGCTTCTCTGGGCCACTCCCCCTGGCCGTCCACTCCCTGCCTGTTCCCAGGTTCTCCCCAGCCTGGACCTACCCCTCGTGTCCAGGGTCCCCAGCGTGCACTGCCCACTCCCTTCACCCCTCCCTGAGACTCTCTCACAGGACCCCGGCCCCTCCCTGCCCTGCAGCTGTCCACCAAGCCTGTGGCCCCAAGCTCCCGGCACGCCCCCTCGTCCACACCCCAGGCCCACGGCAGCTCCTCCCTGTGGGTGAGGTCCAGGAAAGGTCATGGGTACACTTCTCCCGTGCCCTGCGGCTCCAGGGCCGCGGCTCCACAGCCCAACAGCCCCACCCCCGGCTCTGCCATTTATGAGCTGCAAGCTGGGAGACAGGCTGTCAACCCTCTACACCTCTCCATTCCCATCCACAAAATGGGCACAATGCCACAGACGCCCACGGTACCCCAGGCTGCGCTCCAGCCTGGTGCGGCGTGGGTAACCGAGTCAGCCTGGAGGCGGACGGCTCCAGCGGCGCCCCAGGCGTGCCCGTGGTGCCAGTGGCCAGCCAGGAGTAGGAGCGGCCCTCCTCGGAGTCTGACACAGAGCATGAGACAGTGGATCCCCCAGGGTTAGGGTCTCCAGGTAAAACCCAGGACATGCAACAGCGGGAGTTTCAGGAACATAACAAATCACGTTTTAGAGTACGTGTGCCCTAAACGTCCAAGTGTTCTGCATTTGGCGTGCGGCCCGAGCGCCCTCCCGAGATCCCCTCCAGCCTCGCTGGACTGCAGAGGTCAAGTCAGGGGAGGTGCTCCATGCTATCTCCGTCCGGTGACAAGCCGCTTTCTAAGGAAAGGAAGCAACTGCCATAAAAGTCTCCTGCAACTCTCGGGAGGGCTTGCTCGGGAACACCTCCCCACCGGGTCATCCTGCAAGAACGCCCACGCAGCAGCCACGCCCACACCCAGGGCGCCATGGCAACAGCTCACGCCCTCCTGCGAAGCCACGCCCACACCCAGGGCGCCATGGCGACAGCTCACCGCCCTCCTGTGAAGCCACGCCCACACCCAGGGCGCCATGGCGACAGCTCACGCCCTCCTGTGAAGCCACGCCCACACCCAGGGCGCCATGGCGACAGCTCACCGCCCTCCTGTGAAGCCACGCCCACACCCAGGGCGCCATGGCGACAGCTCACCGCCCTCCTGTGAAGCAGGACCTCATAGCACATTCCGGCAGAAGCCCAGGACAGAGTGCAGCCCAGGAGTCCCGAGCAAACAAGCTGCTGGCGGCTGCGGCTGAATGGCAGGAAATGCAGCAGCTTCTTCTAATTTTAACTTCGTCCAGGAATGCGCGCCTGAGCACAGGGCTCCCGGACCCAGCCCGCTCCCACATTCCTCTGCAGCCATGAAGCCGTCTCCGGGGCGCCCAGAACAGACTGCCGCTCTCCCGCGCGCGCCGGCTGGGGCTGGGGGGTCCCCGGGCTCCGGGCTGACTCACGGCTGTGCTCCCACGTGACGAAGGGGCTGGCGTGCTACTGGAACAGGAAAGCAGTCAGACTGCAAGGCGAGCCACAGGCGGCCACGGGGCGGCCGAGCCGGCTCCACTCAGGAAGGCGGCGTCAGGCCCTAACCATAAACAGGAGCCCGATTCCATGGCCCTGGGACGAGACGAGCACGCACGGCCAGAACTGGGGTGGCCTCGGATACAGGACTCCGCCAGCTGTCCCCGGGGAGGGAAGAAGGCGCCACGTGCCCCACGAGGGCGAGGGACACGCAGGGGCCACTTTTGCATGGGTCACAACCAAGAAAGGACCATTTTCCAGAAAACCCCAAGGACTCCTACAGGTCAGTGAGAAAGACGGGTCAGAGCCCGAAGAGGGTCCTCATGTTGCGTGCAACCTACAGGACAAGATCAGTCAAGAGCAAGCCAGATACCACCACACACCCATCACTCCGCCCTGAGCCAGAAATGCTGGCAACGCCAAGGCCGGGCAATGCAGGTGAACCTGAACCCCGCATGTGGATAGACCAGGAGCGTGCCCCAGGAGCCGGCCCCACACGGCGCCCTGCACGCCGAACTGGGAGTCCCACACGGCGCCCTGCAGAGCCTGCCCAGGTCGGCCCCGGGCTGTGAGCCTCCGACCCTCCTGGACAGCTGAGGAGCGAGCAAGGGCCGGCGCGTGCACAGCAAAGCCACAGGGCATCACCGGCAGACACACCATGGCTACACCGGGGCTGCCAAGAGCTGCAGGGAAAATGGGACTAAAAGAGGTTATTTTGGTGCAAAAAAAGAAAGAAAAACAAAGCTCTTGAATAATTTCCTCCACAATACGAGCTTTTGTTAAGGTTTCTGAAGGCCCTTCATGCACACACACATGTCCAGGCAACAAAGGAACTCCCTGGAGAGCGAATGTAGCTCCTCGGGGCGTGTACCCGATCACAGCAAGAACACAGGACCTCACGGCTCCAGGAGGTCGCGGCGCCAGGGGCGGCTGAGCTGGGCAAGAAGCGGCCTCCAGTCGTCAAGGTCTCGGCCAAGGCTGGAAGGGGGGCCCCGCCCCTCCCTGCTCCGCCAGGCTCAGAAGCCCCAGGCTCTGCCTGGGGGTGAACGAGGCAGGTGCCCTGGGAGGACTGCCCGCTCTCCCAGGCTGTGTCCCCGCCCCCGGGCCCGGTCTAACTCGGGGTTCTCTCACCACTCGCCTGTCAGCTAAGGACCAGGACACTGGACTGCGGTGTGCGGTCTCCCTCCAGGACCAGGTCCGACCCCCACCCCCAAGGCCGCGGCAAGGCGGCAGCTGGGAGCTGCCCAGAACCACATCCTGCTTGGCCACGGCATCAGCTGGTTTGTGCCAGTGTCGCTGAACAAAGGGACTTTCTGACCAGGCATCGGGCAGGAGCCCGGCTGGGGGGGGGGGGGGGGGCTCCCAGTTGGTGACCAGGAAGTGCTGAGCGCCTGGCCAGCTCGACCCCAGGCCGTGCCTGCGCCCTGCGCTTTCACAGCCCTTCACGCCCGGCAACACCAGAACCTGGGTGAGTGGATGGATGGGCGGATGCAGGTGTGAGGACATGCCAAAACACGCAAATCCTGAGGACGCGTGGTCACTGCACCCACCTCCATGTCCACCACACACACCCAGCACTGTGCAGGCCCCTCGGTCCCCCGAGTCCTGACAGGGACACAGGGGACAAAGGCTACCACACTCTCCGGACACCCAACACCCTCAAACCCAGGCCTCTCTGGAAAAGCCCCCCAGGGAACGCACGGCCCCTCCTGGGAGGGTGCTAAGGACGTGATGGGTACCGACCTCTCCGACGGCACCCAGGACCCTGGTCCTCTCCAACCCGCGCCAGGCCAGTAAGGGACTCTCACGGGCAATCTTCTGGGGTAGCAGGATGGCACGGTGTGGCTCTCTAGGGAACCCCAAGTCTCAGCGGGGACACGGCTCTGTGGCTTTGGGGGGGTCCCATCCTGCAGCTCTGGGGCTCAGAGAGAGGGGCGACAAGTCCCACTGCACAGGGGTGGCCAAGAGCCCCATTGTGGGTGCTGACCTGCAAGGCTCCCCACACCCTCACTTCTGACGGTGCCCGGATTTGGGCAGATGCCCTCCGTGTCCATGGGGGTCCTGAACGGGCTCCGGTCTCCACCCAGCACATGGACAGAGCTCTGATGACTGGGTGTAAACACAGCACTGGGGGCTGCCCCCCACCCCAGCTGCACGGCTGCAGCTGCAGCGGTTAGGAGCAGAGCCTGCTCTGCCCGGGGCTCAGGGGCCCAGCTCCCTGCTCCCCCCACAGGGCCCTAGACAGCTGCAGAGCCACCCTCACACCCACCCTCATCTTGGAAAAGAGCGACGCTGGTGGCCCTCCAGGCAGGCTGCATACGAACGAGCGAGGGGAGCTGTCGGTGCCACACAAGGGGCCGGAGTTGCCACTGACCTGGTGTCAGATCCCAGGTTTACACCAGGACAGTGAGGACCATGCCACTGACCGCCCCCCCCCACACACACTGCTGTCCGTGTCTCCCCAGCAGACTCCTCCTGTCACCCTCAGCAGGCCCCAGCGTCCCCCAGCCGCCAAGGAGCAGGCCCGCGCTCCACCAGCCAGGCAGGAACTCTGCGGCTCACGGGGCCCCTGGACACTGCACCTGCGTCCCCCAGCCCACGGCACCCACCCCGCCCTCTGGGAGCAGCCAGGCCTGCACACACGCAGGGCGGCCTCAGAGACAGAACCTGCGCTTCTACGTCCTACGGCAAGATTTGAGAAGCCGGGAGCTACAAGTCATCAGCTCTGCCCAGTATGTGCTCTGGGGCTGGGACCCAGGAGACCTCCCCCCACTTCAGAAGAAACCCGGGGGGTTCCTGGTGTGCCTGTGAGCCAAGTCTGTACACAGCTGCCTCCTCTACCCCCACCCCTCACCGCCATGAGCTGGGCTCGCTCTCCGGGGCAGGCTACACGTGTGAACACTAAGCACCTACCGGCACAGGTGTCTGCGAGGCTGTGAGCGTCCCTACGGAGTTGTGCGGCCAGCTCTGCAGGAGACCATCTGACCCGCTGCCCAGAGCGCCTCGGGGCCGTGACGCTGCCTGCTTTTATGACCCTGCCAGCTCTGAGGACTGCTCGGGTGCCTGTTTAAGGATTTATGTATTTATTTATTTGAAAGGCAGAGTTACAGAGACAGAGGCAGAGAGAGAGAGGTCTTCCATCTGCTGGTTCACTCCCCAGATGACCGCAATGGCCAGAGCTGGGCTGATCCAAAGCCAGGAGCCAGGAGCTTCTTCCAGGTCTCCCATGCAAGTGCAGGGATCCAAGGACTTGGGCCATCTTCTACTGCTTTCCCAGGCCATAGCAGAGAGCTGGACAGGAAGTGGAGCAGCCAGGACTTGAACCGGTGCCCATATGGGATGCCGGCACTGCAGGCAGAGGCTTACTCTACTGTGCCACAGTGCTGGCCCCTGCTCAGGTGTTCTGTAAGAGAGCCCTCAGCTGGGAAGGGCCTGGGGTTACTGTGAGGAGATGGCAGGGAAGGGCCCTTCTCACATCACACCACCCGTGTGACATCACAGTCCGTGTGATATCACCATCCACGTGACGTCGCCGTCCGTGTGGAGGCTGGGCAGGCCCCTGCCCCTTCTGCTCCAAGGTCAGCCAAAAGGAAGCACAGGTCCAAAGGACGGAAGCCCTGGCTACACTGCAGGTGACCCTGCAGAGAGGAGAGAAAGGAGAGGAGGGAGGGAGGGAGGGAGTGGATGCCTGGCCCCACAGACACCTGCTGTCACCTCGGCAGGGCTCACTGGGTTACTCAGAACTATCACTTGAAGACAGCCGCAGCACGAGTGGAAACTGCGTGGCTGAATAGACAAATCCAGCCGACCTGGCCTCTATTTATGAAAAGGCAATTTCTAGAAGGTCCCTGACCCCGCTGCCCTGCCTGGGTCTCTGCCAACACCTCGCCAGGTGCCCCCAGCCCCCAGCAGGAGCAGCTCTCCGTGGACACAGTGTACCTGGCAGGGGTCCCGGGCAGGGGTGACGGGATGGACGCTGCGGTCCCTCCCCAGGGGATGACAGCCCCGCACCATGCCCCAGGCACAGAACTCCACGCTGTCATCTGCTAGGGAGAGAGCTGCCTCCCACGAGGGTGGGAGGGGAGACGCACCCGCCTCTGAGCAGAGCAGCTGCTGGGGGTGTCGGGGTTGAGACTGGACGCTCCGGGTCAAACCTCTTCCCTTTGGATTTTTCCCTCACAGTGTGGGCGGACTGCCTGGGGTCTGCTTCCCCGTGTGGTAAGACGCTCGGGGTGTCTCCTTGCCGGGTACAACCTAGAACTCCATGCGCGCGCCCCAGCCAGGGGCAGGTGGAAGCCAGTCACAGGCTGCCAGGTCAAGGAGCTCCGTGCCTACTGGGGGCAGCCAGCTTCCTGGGCCCGAGTCCCGGTGCTGTGACTCCACGGGTGATCAGACCCCCCGGGCCGGGCGGAGCTGTGTGCACCTGCCGCTGCTGCCGCCCCGACTGCCGCTTACAGGCAGAAAACCGACTTGGTCACGGGCTAACCACTCGGCCGCAGCAGAAGGCCTGTCTCCCAGCCGCCCCCTCTCCAGTTCCTGGAACCGCACGGCCAGGCAGCTGCTCCGAGGGGCAGAGCAAGGCGTGTGCCAGGTGCACGCCACACTGCCCCCAATCAGCGTGTTTTATGATGATCCCCGGCACAAATCGCCACGTGTCGCGGCTGGGCAGAGCTGGCTCAGAGGCCCCGCCCTGAAGCGCCCAACGGCAGCCAGGGCATGGGAGAAGCTGCGCCTGCTACGGCTGGCTTCTGAGCAGAGCCGCCCTGGGCTGCACCGACATCCGGTCCTCCCTTAGCACAGCACACGGGAGCCCCTCCCACCCCCACCTCCCAGGCAGCCTTGTCCACCTCTGCTATAGCAAGTGCTTAGTGGAGTCGGGAGCTGAACGTTCTAGATGCTTCCCCGGGCGTCCGAGGGGCCCAGCACAAGCAGAGGTGGGATTTAGGACGTTCCGTCAGCCCTAGGACACGCCATCCCTGCCCGTGAAACCCAACTCAGGGAGGTGGCCACACAATGGATCAGGTCACGGTCTGCACAGATCTCTGAATGGCGGCTGTGCCAAGGGCTGAACCGCGCCCCCAGCTGGCCCCCAGACCTGGGAATGCGTCCCGGCTGCCCCACTTCCGATCCAGCTCCAGACGGCTCAAGCGGCTGGGTCCCTGTCACCCACACGCGAGACCTGGCTTTAGTCCCTGGCTCCTTCCTGCCTTGGGCCTGGCCCAATCCCGGCTGTTGTGGGCATTTGGGGAGCGGGCCAGCAGATGGAAAACACCTCTCATCTCTCTCTGTAGCTCTGCTTTCAAAAAACATAATAAACAAGCTCCTTTTTAAAAATAAGCAGAAAGAGCTCAGAAGCTGATTCCTGCACCTTGAGGAGAAGAGAACAAAGCAGTCCCGTAACGAGTAGAGGCAAAGAACCAGCAAAACTCAGACAGAAAAGCAAGGCGATCCGGATCCCAGAGCCATTAGACAAGCCAGAGGATGAGACGCAAACCCCTCCTGGCGCAGCTGTGGGCCCGAGGGGCAGCCAGCGGCGATGGCGGCAGAGCCGAGGCCCGCTCAGAGGACAGCGCGCCAGCCGGGGGTGACTCACTCTCCTCCCTCTGCCCTGTAATTGCTAACCCCGGGGGAAGGTCCACACAACCATCCACTGGCCCCCAGAAGTGGCCACACTCAGGACACGGACCGCCACCGGAGACACTATGCCGGGCAGAGTCCCGGGGTGCTACTGGGCGCCCAGCCCCAGGCCAGCTGGGTCTCCAGGGGAGAGACCTGAGCAAGATCTCCACGCTCACAGGTGATTCTGACACAAGGGGAAGCCGCCAGGGTCAGAGCAAGGCCAGGGCGAGGCCAGGATGCCCAGTGCGCTGGACGGCTCTGCACCGCTGTGCGCTCTGACCCATGGGGGCCGGGGAGGGGCCTGAGCGGGAAAGAGTGGCCTGGGGGCTGCAGGAAGGGGCGGGCCAGCTTGCCAGTGCTCAGGCCCTGCCCCGCCGCCAGGCCCCTGTGGCACCAGGAAGCCCTTGGCAGTGACAGGCGGGGAAGCGGTGCCGTGTCTTCCATCTGAGGAAAGGGCAAAGGTCACGGCTGGGCTGATCCCATGCACCCTGACGTTTGCAGGGCGAATCTGCGGATGACCAAGCAGGCAAGGCTAAGGCCAAGGCCAGGGCCACGTGACCCTGGGCAGTCCTGGCACATGGCAACCCCGCCGACTGCCCAGCCCCGCCCCGCCCCGCCCTCAGTGTCCACCGGGCCACACAGCTCCGACGTCACGGCCGGGCTGTCGCCATCCCCGGAAGCCACCCATGGACACAGCATCCAACGCAGAGCCAGAACCACAGACACGCAACCCTGCAAGAGCCCAGCAGTCCTGCAGGCAACACGCAACACGGGGCAGGACTGGGACGCGTCGGTGACGCCCCCACGCCGCCACGCCGTTGGGACAGGGACCCAGGGCCGAGGAAAGGCGAAGTCTCTCGCTCCATGGAAAGCCGCAGCCCGCGAGGTGGCCCAACGTCCAGGTCCCGAGGACAAGAGCTCAGGGGAAGCAGGGAGAGCACGCTCCGCCCACGCAGGCGGGCGGCAGGGGTCGCGTGTCACGGCACCGAACGGAAAAGCCAGCAGGGGCTTCATCGGCACCGAGCGTCTCAGAGGAAGCTCAGCCTAAGCAGAGCGAGCCAGCAAGGCAGAGGAGGGGCATCGGGGCCAGCACCGAGCGGCAGGGGACACCAAGAGGACAGCCACGGGTGAGGCCGCAGGGGCTCCGATCACCACGCTAAGAACAGGAAAAATGTGCAAAGACACGGGGCTGCAGCAGTGACACTGGACACGAGCCTGTCCCCCCAACGCGACCACCCAGCCGGCAAACCACGCAGTGTGGCACACAACATGAGCAACAAGCTACCGGTCACAGACCCGGCCCCACGGTCGCTGTGCAAGCGTCCCAGGCACGACACAGAGCCCCGCCTCGGCCAGCGACAACCTGCACAAAGCCCTGCCAGCAGAGGACCAGCCAGGACACAAGGCAGCCCAGACACCGAGAGGAGAAACAGCTCTGGAGCCAAAGGGCCTGGAGGCCAGGACATCCTGGAACCGCCGGGGCCACCTGCTCCGTGAGCTCAGGGGGCGTCCGGTGCCCCTGTCTCCAGGGCACCCCCCATGGAAACACAGCCCCACTGCTCACCCCACGGCTCTCCTGGCCAGAATGCCACCACCAAGCGCCCCTGTGAGTAGGGTGCCAACTTCCAGAGAGGAAACCTCTAGAACACCCATCAATCAACACCAGCTGACATCACCCCAGACGGTCCTCACGCTTCCTGCCATCAGCTGGGGACCAGCCGGGGGTCCACGGCGGTGGGTGCCCTCGCCCAGGGGAGGGAAGGCATCCACCCCTCCGGGGCCACGGTAGTGAAGGCCACGGCGTGCAGCTTTCTCAGGACAGAGCCCAATCTCTAAACACCTCCCCCAGGGACTGTGCAGCCCTGGGCCCAGACTGGTGCTACCAAGTGCAGGACAAGTCAGCACCGGGTTCCCGGGTGAGGTGGCCCCGGGTGGGGTGGGGGTCTCTGTGGACAGGTGAGGCTGCCGTGCCCTTGAGGTACAGAAAAGGGGAGGGGGGCACACGAGAGCATGAGACTCCTTCATGGCGAGGGCGTGGCTGGTGTGGAGGAGGAGGAGCTAATGCCTGTGGGCAGGGGTCCTGGAGGTGGAGATGGGAGGGCAGTCACAGGCTGGGTGTGGTGGGGGAGAAGGAGGAGACCCAGCCAGCAGCTCCACACGCGCTGGGCGTTAGGGTCCATCCCAGCCCACCCTCCAAGCCCTGGCTCCCGGTGTTGGCCTCAAATGACCCTCAGACTCCGCCCCTCCCCCGTCCCAGGCGATGCTCTTGGCTCAGGTTCCTGACCCTGGGACCTGGATACTGAGGGACACTAGCACGGGGAGGATGGGCCAGGACAGCCCTGAGCCGACTCCCGTCTCCTGCACACGCAGCCTGGGCAGGTCTCATAAGCCGCTGGGCCTCGGTTTCCCTGTCTGCTACACAGAGGAGGTGGGGCCGGCCCCGCCTGTGTGCTGGGTGTGCACTGCTGAGGTCGTACCCCGGATGCTCTCACGGGAGCCAGCGAGAACAGGGAGGGACGGGGCGCTCCACAGCGACCTGTCCACCTTAACGTCTCTGTCACCGAATGGGACATAGCTTCCTGGAGCGGGGCTGCCCAGCACAGGGCTCTGCCTGACCCCGGCTACCAGGCCAGCTGCAGCCAATGTAAAGGACCCCAGCAGGACAGGCGGCCAACGTGGGGCAGGGGCACAAGTGCCCAGCGAGGCAGGGCGTGTGGCAGAACTGGCACAAAACGAGACGCCAGCCACCTCTGAGCCCTCTCGGGCCGACCTCCCCAGGGATTTCCGATTCCGGGTGTCCGGGAGCTTCCATGCTGTGAGCACAGCCGTGCACCCCAGGGCTCTGCAAACACCAGCTGTGCCTCTTGTCGAGGGGGAGGGCAGGGCACCCCCCACACCCCACGCCTCCCGGCACACAGCAGCCCTGGCGTCTGTACCGAGGAGCTGACCTGCAATTCCCGGCAGTACAGTCTGATGGCATGGGGCGGCGGCAAACACCCTGATGCCCCCAGGATGCCGAGCGGACACCTGCTAAGAGACAGTTGGCACCGCCCCATGTGCAGCTCAGCTGTCACTCACAAAACAGTCAGGTTCCACCTTAGCCAGCAGCCGGTCTCCAAGCATCTCGCTCACGCAAGAACAGGGTTGGGACGTCACTCCCCGGCTTTCCAAGGGTCGAGTCCAGGGCCCCCCAGAAGTAGAAGCGGAAGAGCCCGGTGCGCGCGGGGTACACACAGAAGCCTCTGCAGCTTAGTACTGACCGGCCACAGGGGACCGAGGGCCTGGCCGCTCAGCCGGCTCCAGAAACTGAGAAACCAGGAAACCAGGCTGAGCCCAGCCGCCAAGGCGAGGGCGGCGCTGCGGAAGGCCCGGGCATGGCCGTGACCAGGACGCCTGCCCGCCCCAGCGCCCATTTCTCTCCGGGACACAGCACCGCCATGATCCTGTGACCCCAGCCGTGAGTCAGCTTCCCGCTGAGTCCCCAGAATGGCATTTTCGTCGACGAAAGTAACTCCAAAAAAACTTCAGGGCGCCCACTTGACCGGGAGCTGAATGTGTGCGAGTCCCACCACAGGACACCAGGGACAAGGGCCACACGGGGGCCATATACCTGGGGCTGTAGGAGCATGGAGACGATCCGACCCTGCCACAGAGATGCCCGGGGGGGGGGGGCCAGGGCAGGAGGTGGCCAGGTCAGCTCTCACAGCTCATCAAGCCCTACCAAGATAAACTGCACCAAGCAGCCACAGCCACCTGCCTCAGGTGCTCCCAGAGCGCTGCCCCCTCCCCATGTCCCCACGTCCCTCTCCGGGCCCTGGGGTGCAACAGGCCATCCAGCCCAGGGCCCCACCACCCCCAAAGCCCTCTAGGCACCCATCCGACTCCTGGCCTGCTCATGCCTTCATTCCCCCTCCTATTGAGTGGGACTTTTGGGGGGAGCTGACCCCAGTACAACCTCATGAACCCTGATCCTCCCCCCCAGTATGCTAATCCCCGCCCCCTGCTGGAGGACAAACTCCCTAGGGCAGGTGGCCTCCCTGTGGCCCACACCCCGCCCCTTGCCCACAGGGCTCAGCAGAGTGGGCCAAGGAAGAAGCCAGAGCAGGCAAGAAGGGAAGAGGGCGGGGCCGGTTACAACGGGGCCGGCCCCAGGCTGAGTGGCACTCAGACAGATGGCCGGCGCCTGCCCCCCCACCTCCACCGGCTTCCACGAGGCCCCCACACCGCCGCCTCCTGTGACCCAAGCAGGGTGAGTCACGGCACCGGGCAGGAGACAGACCAAGAAATATTCCACCCACGAATTAGTTTTGCTCTGGCCAGAACCAGGGAGGCCTGACCGCAGCCAGAAATCCCAACCAGAGCCACGCCGCGGGCAGGAGGCACCAAGAACCTCTGCTCTTCACGCAGCTGGGGTCACGACCCCGAAGTGCTCCTTCCCCCGGGCCGGGCCAGACCACCTCGCTGATGATCACGGACCCAGCCAGCACCCTGCTGACCTGACCCGTGACGGGGACCTCGCTGCCCACCGCTCTCAGAGCCCCCGGGCAGCCTCTCCCAGGATGCACAGCGCGTCAGGAGCCAGCCAGACATCAATTCCCCCCCACAGCACCTGCCGTCTTCAGCTCGTCTCGGCCGCTGGGCCTCGACCCTCTCCCCGTCTCCTGCCGTGGGGGGCCTTCCTGAGTGGCGACCGTGCATTCACTCAGCAGTTACCATAACTCGTTCTCGAGGGATCCGACACCACCCAAGTACAAGACTTGTTCCACGGGGAAGCCTAACCCGCTCTGCAAGACGTGGGCACCAGGGGTGTGTATACGGTGCTGTGTATGGCTTCAAAGTGGGAGGTGACGCTCACCAGGACGTGCTGGTCCCGTGCGCCGGCCACGCTGCACCAATTCCGCGGTAGAGAGGGCACTAATCTGAGACCCCAGACAACAATTGAGGTCAAAAGTTGTTTTCAGAAAGCAAACGACTCACTCACCAAACACCTGGGAAAAAGGAGTCTGTTCCCGGGATCACCCGCGTCTGGCCCGCATCTCCTCTCATCCGTGCCCCATCCGTGTCTCGTTCACGTCTCACCCATGTCCTGTCCGTCTCGTCCATGTGTCATCTGTGTTCCATCCATGTCTCACCCACGTCTTATTTATGTCTCACACACGTCTCATCTACATCTCGTCCGTGTCTTACCGTCCGTGTCTTACCTGTGTCTCGTCTGGGTCTCATCCATTCTTACCTGTCTCCTCCGTGTCTCGTCCACGTCTCGTCCACGTCTCGTCCACGTCTCATCCACGTCTTAACCTGTGTCTCACCCACATCTCACCCGTGTCTTTTCCGTGTAGTCTGTGTCTCACCCCCGCCTGCAGGAGGCGGGACTACCTCCGAGGCTCACACAGACACCCAGGGCAGCTCCACGGGGGGCAGATCCCACCACGGGGTGGGGGGGGGGCTCCCGCTCTCCAAGGTTTCTGAATCAAACACGTCAGGACTTAAGTGAGGACGACGACGAGAACAGAGGGGCTGTCAGAGAACTCGCGTGTGCCCCGAGCACGGGCGGCTCCGCCACCAGGACAGGGGAGGGCCTCGCCGTGCCGCGGCACCAGGAAGCCCCCAAGGCCTGCCACTGGTCCTTCCAGGCCAGAGGTCCGGGCACCGCTGTGCAGCCTGGGGGTCTCCGCCACACCCCTCCTGCGTCCCCACCATCTCCTCCCAGAGACCTGGGCAAGGGGCAAGGTAAGCACACACACTTTTAAAGGGCCAGGCCGATCAGAGTCTAAAACTGTTCCACTCCGGTGGTGAGAGAGCCTAATCATTCCCTATTTACGCACCACTGAGGAGTAAGCTGGAGGGGCCAGCCGCAGCAGCGCACACGGGGGGGGGGCCAGTCTGAGCCTCGGCTGCTCAGCTTCCGGCCCACCTCCCTCGTAACGCAGAGGGGAGGGCGGCAGAGGGTGGAGCAAGTGCTCGGCCCCTGCCACTCATGCAGGAGCCCAGGTGGAGCTCCTGGTTCCTGGCTGTGGCCTGGCCCAGCCCTGGCTGCTGAAACCATTTGGGGAGTGAACTAGTGGATGGAGGATCAATCCCTCCCTCTCTCTCCCTCTCTCCCTCTCCCATCTGCCTTTCAAGTAAATAAATAAATCTTTAAAAAGAGCACAGGCCAGCGCTGTGGCCCAGCGGGTTAAGTGGCTGCCTGTACCGCCAGCATCCCATGTGGATACCAGTTCGTGTCCCGGCTGCTCCACCCCGATCTGGGACAGAAGCAGAGGATGGCCCAAGTCCTTGGGCCCCCACACCCACGAGGGAGACCCAGAAGAGGCTCCTGGCTTTGGTCTGGCCCAGCCCCAGCCGTACCAGTCACTTAGGGAGTGAATCAGCAGATGGAAGATCTCTGTCTCTCTCTCTAACCCTGCCATTCACATGAAAATACATTCTTAAACCAAGAATAAGCCAGAGCGCATGCACACCAGACTCAAGAACCCACAGCATGAGGAACCCCACGCTGACAGGGGCGGGGACCCAGACCCTCACAGCTGGAAACAACACAGCCACACCCACAGTGAGGAACATGGCCACAGTGAGGAACGTGGCCACACTTCCGTGGCCTCTGTGTTTAAATCTCCAACCTCAGGGGACAAGCACCGTGGCCAGCAAATTGTGGCCTCAGAGCACTCCCCAGGCTCACCCAGGGGCAAAGCAGGCAGGCAGAGGTCAAGGGTCACACACACAGGGTGTGCGGGGCTGAGAAGCCCCTGCCCTTTCCCACTGCGATGCCACCCAGGATGCACCGGCCCCAGGAAGGGCCCCGGAGACACCACGGAGGAGTGACCACCTAGCACGTCACGCCCGCTGCTGTGCCCCAGGACGACGAGGTGGCGAGTGGGGATCTCCCTCCCAGGAAGGCCTGCAGCCGTGCCAGGCCGGAGGCTCCCATCTGCCTACTCACGGCCTTCACGGCGGCGCCGCAGTGCCCGACACAGAGGGGAAGCCTGGGACATAGGGGGAATCCAGAAACTCCTAGGTCTCCTGATGGAACATTCTGGAACCACACAGGTGGTGCTGATACACCTGGGGAGCCCCAGGGCACCCACTCTTCATGGCGGGCTGGTGTCACGCACACAGCCTGCATGCTCTGACACAGGCCTGACGTTGACGGACACTGGAGGCGGGAATAGAGAGCTGCCCTCGTAGGCACCTTAAACGCCGATTTCTGAAATCACACAAGAGCAACAGGAGCAGAGCAGGGGTGAGGAGGCAGAGCCCGGCCAGAGACCTCCTCCTCCTCCCCTGCATCGCTGCAGCTCCACCCTGGACTCAGGACTCAGCACCGCCCCCTTGCATCCAGTGACTCACGGCCCACACCTGACGCCCTTGTCAGTCTCCTAGGAGTCCGAGGCGCATTGCTGGCATGTCCCTTCACTGCCGGCCTCCTGGGGCTGCGGGAAATCCAGGTCCCTCAGCAGACCGCATCAGGACGAAAGGGGTGGACACAGATGAACTGAGCCTCCCAGAATCGAGAGCTAACTGCGTAGGATGTCGAGGACGGCCGCTGGCCAGCGCTTGGGCCGAGCTGGTTAGTACTCAAGGCCAGGAATCGCCACAGTCACATCTCGTCAGTTGTAAGAGAGTCAAGCGCTCACGCAGGAGAGTCCCGGCGTTGTCGCAATAGGCCAGACGAGGCCACCAGCCTAGGTTTCCACTCGGCTGCTTCTCTCACTCCACGGACAGACGAGGGCCCCTGAGCTGCGCCTGCCTGGCAGGGGGTCCGTGATGAGGCCCCGGGACGGAGGCAGGCCCCCACGCAGGGAGCTCAGGGCATCAGCAGAGAACCCGGGACCTGCCTCCAACCCCACCAGGCCTCACCAAGACTGGTAGATGTGCAACCCGCAAAGGCATCTGGGGAAGCAGTCCATCCACAGCCGCCCCATGACCAGTGCGGCACCTGCGGCCACCCCGACTCACCCGGGGCCCTCACTTCCGCTGCTCGGGCCAGCCCCTCCACCCCTGCAGGCCTGCGGGGTCCCCCGGGACCCCCGCCCCTCTGACCCAGCCCGGCTCCCTGCTGCTATCCTATCCCCTCCCCCCATCACGAACACCCTTCTGAGCAGCAGCCCCCGCTGGTCTCCACCACCTCTCTTCCAAGTCTCCTTGCTGCTGGGAGGACCCAGCTCCTGCAAGTGGAACCTCCATGAGTTCACCACCTCCCCAGCACAGTCCTGTGTGCACGGGGCTCTCACCCCTCCACCCCTCCCGCCCCCCTGCCTTTCTCCTCCTCTGCTGCAGGGATACGCAGGGCACTCACGGGCCCCTCCCCCCCGCCACGTCTCCACCTGCCTCTCCCCAGCCTGCCTTGCATCGCCGGGCGACCCTGGGGCGGCCCCACGTGAGCCCCGCCACACCCATGGCACCCACTGTAAGGGGGCGAGCCCAGGCCTGCGCGCTCTCCACAGTGCGGCTGGAGCAGCAGCCACGCCCGCACGTCAGCATCCCTGTAAAGTCTGCACCCCAGGGCCTCACCTCCCGCCTCCTGGCTCTGCACGGAGTCACACCTGCCTCCCACGTGCTCACTGCCTCCAAAAAGAGCGTCTCTGGTTTGAAAATACTTCACCTGCTAATGATGATGGGAAAAAATAATCAGCGCATATGTGCCACCAAGTTCAAGGCCGCTCACCAAGGCCTCCTCCCTGGCCCTCAAGCTGCCCTCTTCTCGTGAGTGCTCTCGGAGGACCCCCTGGACCGATGCCCCCCGCTCTCCCACCCTATCCCGCTCACCACACCCGGCCAAGGAGCCGCCTGCCGGCTGCCGTCTGCACCTTTCTCTCCCACGAGGCCACTTCTTCCTGGGCCAGCAGAAGCAACCAGAGCAGAACACGGGTGCCGACTCCCGTCCCGGGGGAGCATAAGGCCACTGCCTAAGACTGGCAGCTGACGGCCCAGTGGGGGGCCGGAGCCCTCTGAGCTCGGCAGCCCCCCAAGCACAAAGCCTGCACTCCTTGGCCTCCAACACAGGTCAGCCATGTCCAGCCCCTGGCTGCCTCCCCTCCTTCCTTCTCACATGCTGGAAGAAGCCACAGACACCAGGGTCACCGCCACAGGTCCTGGTTCCACGCTGGGGACTGGGGTGGGGGGGCAGGTGGAGGGTTTGGGTTTTTTCTTAAAGCTGCCAGGTGACTGTAACACACAGTCTGGGTTCGGAGGTGTTCTCAGCGACACCCACCTGCTTTCTCGGCAGACAGGTGCAAACACAAGGAGCAACCTCCCCCACTGCCTAAAGGGGGCTGGCGGGGGCGGGAGGGGGGTGCAGGGCAGTGAAAGGCGAGACGTGGGCAGACTTAAATATCTAGTGCCGCTGCCAGTCAGCCGTGGGGCGGGGGGTGGGCACCGCCGGCGGGCCCTTTGTCTTCTCCAGGCGCGCACCCCTGGCTCCGGGCCTCCCATCTCGGAGACACAGGAGGAGCTTCCTCTGCAGCCCAAGGGCTGCACCCCGCTGCTCTGGCGTCAGCCTCGGTTGTGCAGCCTGGGGGGTGGGGGGTGGAGAAGGTTTAATAAGAATCTGGAATCATAAAATGCTTCCAAAGAGAGGATTCTTTCCCATCTGGGGCCAACAGGCATCCGCAGAGAGGCTGATAAGACTAATCTCGTTAGTGTGTCATTTATTTCCTCGTAAAAGCAAGGTGGGACCCTTATCTCACACCGACTTCTCTACCTTCCAATAATCTTGCTCCAGTGACCTCATCTGCCCAGAACACCCTCCCCATCGCTGGAAGGACAGACTTCATACAGAGCTGAGTGAGTGAACCGTGTCTCAACACCACCTCCACCGCCCTCAATAAACCCGGCTCTGCCCTGCAGCCAGGCCGAGGGGCAGCCAGGACCCCTCGCCCTAGGAGCACAGCTGTTGTGCTGTGGGGGGGAGGCGCCTGGGTCTCCGAGCTGCCAGAACACCTGGTGCTCTACTGCCCTGGGCGCTGCAGGCCTCAGGCAGCCCCAGGTGCAAACCTCAGCTGGGCAATCTCCAAGGATCGGCCTGGAGGGGTTCCCTAAGTTCTCAGAGCTCAAGAAAAGAAACCGCTCACGGTTCTGAACTAAGAGCAAGCAGCCAGAGCACAAGACTCTCAGTGGTGCCTCCTCCTGCCCCTCCAGACCCCGCCAATCTTGAGTGACCAGAGCACCAGCGCTGCTCCCTCTAACTCAGCCGTGCCTGCTCCGCGGGCCAGCGGGGGCCGCCCAGCAGATGGCCTCCTCCTCGTACCAGGCCTCTCCTTTTCCTTCAAGCATCCGCAGTCCCAGGCCCTCTCAAGGCTGGTTATTGTGACTGCGTCCCACAAAGGCTGGTCCCCACGGCCCCAGGTGCAGGTGCAGAGCTATGGGACATGGGGTGTGTGTGTGTGTGTGTGTGTGTGTGTGTGTGTGTGTGTGGAGTGGCCGGCTCAGGCTTCCTGGAGGACACGGAACACAGGGAGGTGGCAGACGGGGTCTTTGCTGTGCAAATGGCTGGGCCGCAGGAGACCCAGCTGGGCTGATCACGAACCGGAGACGCCCCAGGCAGGAGCCGTCGGCCAGGGCACCGCTTTCCTGATTCCTGGTTCCTGGTTGTCAGGCAGCGACCCCGGGACAAAGAAGTCTTAGTGCCCAACTCCAGGGCCTCGGGAAATGTCCCAGGGGCCTGACTCCAACTCTCAAAAGGAAAAAAATATTGCACCCCAGTCCAACTCTGGGGTCGAATCTGAAAACAGCAAAGCTAAAGGGCGCAGCTTCTCCTAGGTTAAGACTTGGCTGGCCCTCAAACGGGAGCCCAGCGCTCTGCCCGGAGCCCCTTGCTGGGGTCAAGGGCTCCTCCTAAAGCGTGGGAAGCTGGGAGACCCCTCCCCAGGAAGAGAGAGCACACAAGCCTCCCCAGGGACCTCAGAGCTCCTAACCGGCAGGTTCGTGGGATTTAAACTCGGGAGTGTCTCTCCCAGGACCGCCTCCACTGGCGAATGTCTCTATCAGACTAGAAACCAGATTAGAATAAGCAGAAAGTCCATTCCGGCAGCGGGGGTCGGGGGTCCGGGACACAATTCTAGGTTTCGGATTAGCAAACAGCAGCTGATTCCAGGAAGAGCCCCCCCCCCCCCCCGCCCTCCACCAGGAAAGTTAAGAGCACAATAGGTATTAGCTGATTTTCAGACCCTTCCAAAGGTCCCCTGTGTGAGCTGCACTCTGTCACCAGACCTCCATGGAATCAAAGGGGGGGGGCAGAAACGGCAACAAAGAAACCACCCCAGTGGTGGAGCCCAGGAGAGGCAGAAAGAGGTGGGCACCCCGGCTGCCTGGGGGGTGGAGCACCTGCTCCTGCTTGGGCTCCTGGTACCCAGCCTGGGTCCCTATTCATGGCGCTGCAAGGACACTGGAGCGTGGGGCCTGGATTTGTAACAACAGGAAAAACACACACACACAAAAGCACATAGAGGCTCCGGCAGCCAGGCCTGGCCTGGGAGCCGGTCATTGTTCATTTAGTAAACAAGTGTACCATAAAGCAAGTCCCGGGAAGCCAGGTCGCTGCGTTCCGGGACCCCAGAGCTCCAAAGCCCCCACGCAGGCTGGGCAGCCTTGGCCCCCCTGCCCCTTACTCCAGGGGGCCCCTTGCAGGAGACAGAGTTGGAGGCGGGGTGTGCGGGGTGTGTGCAAGGCGCCAGCTCCTCCCTAGCTCTCCACAGAGGGCCCTGGCAGGGGTTCAGGGGACGGTCTCGCAGGGTCCACCGGGCAGGCCGGCTGGTGGGCAGCAGCTGTTGGACCGGCTGAGGCCCGGGGAGCAGCAGCCTGCGTCCGGGGCCCCTGGGGCACAGCCGCTGTCCATCCAAGGATGTCCACGCGCTCCACAAACCACCCATTAATTTTTACGGGAACCTGGGAAGCACTTCGGGAATCATCGCCTTCCTTTTTATGAGCAAGAAACCCGAACCACAGGGAGGCCGGGAGGCCAGGCCCGTCCCCTCCCCCGCCCCCGGGAGAGCAGGGAGGGAGACCCTCCCCCCAAAGCCCAGCCTGCGGGGGACAGAGGCACCACCCTTGGAGGCGCGGGAGGAACGCGCTCGCCCTGGTTCCCTCGGTCCCGCCAGACGACGAAACCCGGGCGCCTGCGACCCCAAGAACGCGCGCCAAGCGGGCTGGGGGGCTCCGTGCGGCCGGCCGGGGATCAGGTCTGCCTCGCCGTGCCGTCCACGCCCCCCGCTCCCAAGCAGCGGCCGCGTCCGTAAAAGCAGAACTAAAGTTTTGCGAAGTTGCTCGCGGTGACTGATCGACCTCACAGCAGCCACCCGCCGCCCCAGCGTGGAGAGAATGCGCACGGAAAACCTGGCCGGGGGCTCCCCTTCGGACCTCGCCGAGCCGCGAGGCCCCACGGCCCTCCGCGCGGCCGGCGCCCGGGGCTACACGGCCGGCCCCGCGCGAGGGGCGCCGCCTCCATCCCGGCCCGGCCCGGCCCGCGGGGTCTCCGGCCGCCGCGCCACCACCGGAGTTCTGGATCTCACCCGCAAACCGGGGCTCTCGCCAGAAGTTGAAATGTGCACGGTCGCCAACAAGTCCGGCCGGGGACCGCGCGCCCGCCCCGCGCCCCCAGCCGCGCCCCGCAGGGCCGCCCGCCCGCCAGCGGCCCGCGCCGGGGAGGGGGCACCCGCGCCAGCCGCGCCCCGGCGCCCGCGGAGCCGCCAACTCCGGCGGCGGGGCGAGGCCCGGCGCGGGGCCGCGGGGGCCGGGGGCGCGCCGCCCGAGGCGCCCCGCGGCCGCCTGCCTACCTGGCTCGCATGGCGTCCCCGCGGGCTCCCGCGGCTTCTCCCAGGCGCCCAGCGGCTCGTCGGCCGGGGGCGCGCGCGGCTCCGGAGTCACCGCGCGGCGGAGGCGGCTGCGGACACTCGGGCGAGCGGCCGGGGCGGCCGAAAAAGCCTGGAGCGTTCGGCCCCCGCCTCCGCCGGCCCAGGGGTGGGTGGTCCCGCGCCGGGGGCGGGGCCGGGCGCGGGCGGGGGGCGGGGCGGGCGGGCGCGGGGGCGGGGCGGGGCGGGCGGAAGCGCGGGCTGGGGGCGGTGCCCGGGCTGCGGCCCCGGCGCCTGCTCCTTTGAGCCCTGGGTCGCCGGCCCGGGGCTGCGGGCGCGGCCGATCCTGAGCCCGGTGCGCCGCGGATCGGGGTCCCGCGGCGGGCGCTCGCCGGAGGGCGGTGGGAGGCGGGGGAGCGGGAGAAATCCCAGAGGAGTGGGCTGGCCGCAGGGCGTGGGGCTCACGAAGCTGCCCCCTGCGTTCGGCTTTTCTCGGCGCGGGGCGGCGGGGTCGCCGGCCACGGTGGGGCCAGCCCTGCCGGGGACCTGCGCGCTGCTCCCTGCTCTCCGGGGTCGGCCGTGGCACGCGCGGGCGGCTCGCGGGGTGGGGTCGCCACAGCGGGAGACGTGGAAACGCTGTTTGCACGGAGCCCGACAGCAGCGGCGGCGGGGCTGTCGCGGGAGGAAGACCCGCCCCGCAGCGGGAACGGGGACCCCTGCGCAAGGAAGACCCTCCTGGCTGCAGGACGCCACCCCCTGCACGGGGTGTGGGGAGCCCAGGAGCCTGCACAGGTCTTGGGGTTGGGGAGAGCAAACATTGGTTCCAAGTCCAGAGCTGGACGCGTGAGTTAGTCCTGACCGCTGGTTCCCGCGGGGGGATTCTACCCTCTGCGGACCAGAAATATGGGTGTGGGGGGGTGGTCATTGTAGCTGACCCGTGCTGGGCAGCCGCGCTCTGTCTTCTTGGTCCCTACCAGGGCGTGAAAGGCCGGGAAGTCTCTGGGGCTGAGGCTGGCAGGGCTGAGCCTCGCCCAGACCAGAGCCGGCTGCGGGAGCGCCTGGCAGAGAGACGGTCCAGGCCCTGCCAGCCTGGGCAGTGCAGGGACGTGAGCACCTGTGGGGGTTTTTGTCTCCTTGGGGGTCCTGGAACCAGTCCCCTAGGGATAGCAAACCAAGGCTGTTATTAGCGCTCCCATGTAGCACAAGGCTTCCGGCGTGCGTGGTCATGTATGAAGCGTGCGTGGTCGTGTATGAAGCGTGCGTGGTCATGTATGAAGCGTGTCTGAATTCAAGCCCTGCCGCGCCCTGCATCCTGGCACTGCTCTGTCTCAGAGAGCACGTTCTCCCTAAGGACTCTGGTTTCCTACCCCTCCGTGTGGATCGTGGGGTTCCTGAACGTGGACCTAAGGACGCCGGACACGACTACTGCAGCTGCTCCAAGGAGGCTGTCGGGGAGGGTGGGGCGGGGCAGTGAGCCGGGGAGCCCAGGAGCGCTTTGCGGGGGACGCGCTGGGAGCAGGGACAGGAGCCAGCCTGCGGTGCGCCGGGCCCTGGCGAGTGACGGCCTCTGACTCTCTGTTCTAAGTGAGTATGAGAAGGGCAGCCAAGCCAGGAGAGGAGTCACTGGCATCCCAGACGACTGTCTGTCCCTACTGTGATTAAAAAAAAAAAACAAAACTGCCTGTAAAACATGGGGAAAGACAAAGCCAATTGAGCAAGATCACAAAGTATGAAAAGACAATTCCTGAGCATCACAAATGGCCCAAGGCAAGGAGAGCCCCCCCCCCCCCCCGCCCCACTAAGGAAGGAGCTTGGGCCACAGGAGCCCCAGGCCAAGGCAGGCCCAGCTCAGCCCCGAGGGGGGGGGGGGATGCAGGGAAATCGGACCTCCCTGGGCCATGGCTCTGTGACCCCACTTGGTACCCACCTGCTGTGAGCATCTTCCAGCCAGCCTGCATCCCAGGCGAGGCCAGAGGCCAGCGTGTTTAAAGAAACCACCAAAAAAGAGAAGAAACAAGACCACGTTGTCTGCCACTTGGTGACCGGCATGAGCCGGGCCGTGGCGGGGTTGGCGCCTTGTGTCTGTGCTTCGTGTCCCGGGTCTCCTGCTGAGGTCACGCTTCATCCTTCCACAGTTTCTGCAGGTCTCCAAGACAAAAGGAAGGAAAACAAACCAGCAAAAAACGAACTTAACATTCGGCTGTCCAGGAAGCGTTTCCAGAGGGAACACCTACAAGCAAAATCAATCACTCTTTTTAAGTACAAAATACCGCTCGGTGGTTTTGAAGGGTTAAAATGACCAGAGTGATATGTGAGATCCATGTAAACGCTGCCCTGGATTCACAGCTCCGCCCTCCCGTGTCTGCTTTGCAGTGGATTATATGTCCAGGAGCTTCTACATGTGTGTTATTAGCTAGGCATTATGGTTTGTAGTACAGTAGATGCCCGGACAGGTTGTTATGTAAGCATTAGCATATGTGTTAATGAGTGTGTGTGCGTGCGTCTGATGCAAGTGTGTGTGGTGTGAACTCCTGTGTGTGCTACATACACACACCCACGTGCACGCGTGGAAACAGTATGGCGGATCCTAAAAGCAGGCTGTCTGGAGTCAAACGGCAGCTCCGTCCCTTGGCTGCTGGGTAGCACACGGCCAGGCTGCTCTGCTGCGTTCTCATCTCATGTTGGGCCAGTGCTTGCAAGGATCAATTACGATAATGCATGGAGATTGCTTAGCGCAGCAATGGGCACACGATACATCATTTTCCAAGGTAAGCTGTTATTATTGGTACACGCACATCCTCACAAGCTGTTCTTTGGTTCACATAAAACCCGGGAGAACGAGCCTAGCGTTTAAGTAAACTCTGGGTGGAAGCGTCTTTTTCACACGGCTGTCCCCATTGCTTTCAGGAGAAAGGGCTGGCAACACAGCCCATGACAGTGAACTTCAGACCTTCCAGAGGGATTCCACTCCACAAATCCTGTGAACAAGGGCTCCTCTGTGTGCCGGTGCGTTCAGGGTGTGGAAAATGCTTCAGAGCAGTTAGATCACCCATGTCCCACCTGGGAATGCCTGGGTCCGATTGCCTGTTGCTGACTCCAGCTGCCGGCAGTGGAGACGCTGGGAAGCAGTGGTGATGGCCCAAGGAACTGGGTCCCTGCCACCCCTTGGGAGACCTGGATTGAGGTCCCAGCTCCCGGCTCTGGCTCAGGCCCAGGCCTGGCCATTACCGGGCATTTGGGGGATTATTCTGTGAATGGGAGTGTGTGTGTGTGTGTGTGTGTGTCTGCCTCTCAAATAGGTAAGTAAAAAATCTACAGAATACATCCTTTGGGGAATTCCTCCATTTCTAGGACAGCAAGGTGCAGGGAGAAGCCAGAAGGAAGCGGTAGGCTAGGTTCGGGCTCTCGGGCGGCACAGCTATTATTAAAACCAGCAGCTCTCAATCCGCCCCAGCCACTGCCACTGTAGATTCATTCTAGGGGCTTCTCGAAATAGATGCGACACTCCCAGAGACAGTGGCTCAGACAAGAATAGCTCCCAGGTGGAGGCTAGGAGGGCATTTCAAAAGATTGGTGGAACAATGAAATGAAAAGATAAGTTTATTTTGGTGCAAAAAAAAAATTGAAGCCCACGTATAGTTTTTCATAATATGCATTTTCCATGACTTTTAGTGAAAAAGCCACATGAAGTTCAAAAATATTTGCCCCGTAACAAATGTTGATATCATTTCTGACCCCACAAAATTCGCTATCATGCATTCCAGCCTCATTAAGAAATGAATACTTAGAAGTGACAGGTTAGCCCGTCCTGGGTCCTGGGAGAACAGTCGGCCCTCAGGGTCTACAGGGACTGGCTGCAGGGTAACCCCCACCCTGATGCCCACGCCTGCCATGAATGGACTGGGATTTGCCTATAACCTGTAGGCGATCCTGTGCCTGGCTGAGAGGCCGCCTGCCCTGCCCATGCAGGAGGTTAAGAGGGCGTGGCACACCATGCCTCCCGAAAGCATCCTGGTCGGGGCTCAGGCACACTGAGAGCCACACGTGTCCTGACTGCGGGCAGGCGGCGGGGGCCCCAGGCACATTTCCCCCACCCCACTTCCTGTTGAGGGGCCTTGTAATTGTCAACCAGGTAAAGAGCTCCCAGGGGTGGCCCAGACCCGTCTGCACCACCGGGAAGGCTGCATCGGCTCCGTGACCTTCACGCTGACTGGAGAAGCATAGCGCCACGCGTATGGGCGTTATTCTATAGAATCAGTGTTGCCCAGAACTGGCTGCGCCCCCTCTGCCTGCCCTTTAAAAACTTGTGATTGGTTGTTAATAAGTAGACCTGTTCACCGAAACTTGTCTCCGGGGCTTCTTGTCGGAGACACCGTTGCCCCACCATCCCGACAGTGTGGGACCCCCTACACACACACACCCTCATATCCACACCTGCCGTGCTCAAGCCCGTACATAAAATGGACTAGGATTTGCATATAACCTACACTCGTCCTTCCACACACACACACTGAGTCATCTGTAGGTTACTTGTAATACCTAAAACAGCGCAAATGCTATGGAGACAGTGTTCTGCATTGTTTAGGGAAAATGACAAAGAAAAAAAACCTGTACACGTTCAGTACAGATGCAATCTTAAAAAAATTTTCTCTCCACGGTTGGTTGAATCTGCAAATACAGAACTCGGGGGTGACGGCAGGCTGAACGTATCTCTTCCATACAAGGCCATGCTCCACGGGGAAACTAGAAGAATAATGTTCCTTTGATGAAGTGACATCGAGAATGGCCGGAATGCTCACGTCCAGGGGAAACTAGGATGCAAGTGCAGAAGGCACCACACAGGCAGCGAAGGAAGAGCTAAGCCGGGAGGCATTTTCCTGATGGACTCTGTGACAATAGAAACCACGCGCCGATGTGGGAGAACCAACCCCGCAGCCGTGGCCCCGACTCAGAACGTGGAGAGGCAACACCTGTTGGCAAACCCCAGTCTGGAGAGACAGACTCCTGGACGCAAAGGGCAAAGGGCAAGGGGTCAGTGCTGCAGCCCCCGGTAGGAGCAGAGGGTCCTTCCACGAGGACCGGATCCAGCCAGACCTGCGCTCTTGTCTGCACAAGGCTTTTCCACTTGGCCTAGGTCAAGGTGCTCTCATTATTTTCCAAAAGAATCAGTGAACTACTAAGTTGTCAGCATGGGTTTAAATTGGGTTTCAGGGCTGGCGCTGTGGCGTAGCGGGTAAAGCCGCCACCTGCAGTGCTGGCATCCCATATGGGCACCGGTTCGAGTCTCAGCTGCTCCACTTCCAATCCAGCTCCCTGCTGTGGCCTGGGAAAGCAGTGGAGGATGGCCCAAGTCCTTGGGCTCCTGCACCTGTGTGGGAGACCCAGAAGAAGCTCCTGGCTCTTGACTTCGGTTCGACTCAGTTCAACTCTGGCCATTGCGGTCATTTGGGAAGTAAACCAGTAGATGGAAGACTCTCTCTCTCTCTCTCTGTCTCTCTGTCTCTCTCTGCCTCTGCCTTTCTGTAAGTCTTTCATGTAAATAAATAACATTTTAAAATAAATAGGGTTTCAATACAGGTTTTATTTTGGTATTTTCTGCCTATGTCAGAAAAGAAGAACAACTAGTGTTTCAAACAACTCAGTGTTACTCCTCAAGGAAACAGAAAAAAACTAAAAACAAAAAATAAAGAACAAATCCCAATGTTAGCAGAAGGAAAGAAATAATACTGGTGAGAGCAGAAATAAATAGTGACTAGAAAAACAGTACAAAAGACCAACAAAACCAAGAGATGGAGTTTTGAAAAGATAAAATCCACAAACTTTTAGCTAGAATAGAAAAACAGATATAATTCAAATACAGTCAGAAATGACAGAGGAGATACAACAACAAAGGATCATGGGAGACCACGCTGACCAATTACATGACAACAAATTGGGAAACTTAGAAGAAATGGTAAATTCCTAGACAAATACAACCTACCAAGACTGAATCACAAAGACACAGAAAGCCAGGCCAATGGCAAACAGAGAGATTGGAGCGGTGATTGCAAAGTCTCCCATCAAAGAAAATCCCCGGATCTGATGGCTGGAAGCTCTCAGCCCAACCCTGCACAAACTCTTCCCGACAATCAGAAGGGAATGAGGCTTTCAGGCTCTTTTTGGGAAACCCGATGGTCCTGATTCCAAAGCCAGACAGCGACTGCACAGGAAAACTCCCACCAACATCCTTGATGAACACGGATACAAAAATCCTCCGCGGAATAACGAGAAAACAGAGCTCAACGATGCAGCAAAGGAATCACTCAGCAAGAGCCGCTGGGACGGATCCTTGGGATGCCAGGGCAGCTCCGTAGATGCAGATCACTAAATGTCACTCCTCAGATCAGGAGGAGCGCCACGGGGCCATCGCATTAGGGGCAGGAAAGGGATTGGACAGAATCAACGTGCTCTCGTGATAAAGACGCTCTACAAGGTAGGGCAATTTCACCTCCATTCGATAAAGACCTCGTGCGCGGGTGACCAGCCTGCAGCTAACACGCTCAACTGCAGATCCTTGAAACCCTGTCTTCCGAGAGCCGGGACAGGGCAAGGACGTCCACGCTCACCTCTCCTGTGGACACAATGTTGTAAGTCCTGCCCAGGGCAAGAGAGAGAAACGAGGTGTCCAAACAGGAATTAGTGCGGTGAAGTTGTCACAGTCGGCAGACAAAATTATCTTATGTACAGAAAACCCTCAAGATTTTACCAAAAACCGGTTAGAAATATTAAACTAATCCAGTTACGATGCAGGGTGCAAAGGCTACACAGGAGAATCAGTAGCGTCCCTGGGTCATGTCCCGGCTGCTCCGCCTCCAATCCAGCTCCCTGCTAATGGCCTGGGAATAGCAGAGGGGGTTGGCCCAAGTGCCTGTGTCCCTGTCACCCACGTGCAGGACTCAAATGAAGCCCCTGGCTTCTGGCTCCGGCCTGGCTCAGCCCCGGCCATTGCAGCCGCCTGGGGAGGGAAGCAGCACACGGAAGATCTCTCCTATCTCTGTAACTCTGACTTCTGGTGTAAGCTCCTGGCTTCGGATCGGCGCAGCTCCAGTGGTTGCAGCCATCTGGGGGGTGAACCAACGGAAGGAAGACCTTTCTCTCTGTCTCTTCCTCTCACTGTCTGTAACTCTATTTCTCAAATAAATAAATAAAAAGCTTTTAAAAAAAGTAAAAAGGATGTGAACTCACTACGGTGAAGAGTGGTGACGAGATGCCATCACCCCCAAAGGCGTGGAAGAACTGCTCACGATAGCTAAGTCACCAATCAGTGTCCATCAGCAGAAGTGGCCAAAGAAAATGTGGTATATGTACACACAGGGGAATACTACTTAGCTGTGAACAAGGAAAATTCCTGTTCGTTTTGCCGACATGGGTGGACGTGAGAACATTATGCTCCATGAAGTTAAGTGAGGCACAGAGGGATCAATGCCGCATGTCCTCACTTGCGAGGGGCATCAAGCAAGTAGAAGCAGAGGGCAGGACGGTGGTTACGGTACTGCGGCAGGACGTGCAGGGCAGGGGCGGTGATGGCGAGGGGTGGGGCGTGTCAGGGAGATGGGGGAGTTTTTGAGAACTGTGCAGCGCGGGGATCCAGAGACAGTGCGTTGCACATTTCAGGGTCCTCGAGAGCACGTTTCAAATGCCCTCACCACCAGGAAAAAGCCTTGGGTGGACGGGCAGGGCGCGCCCAGCAGCTCCACTTAATTATTCATAAATGGTAGCATCACTTTGTACCTGATGCATGTATCCCGCTATCACTCGCTGGTTTATAATAAAAACGATAATCAGGGATGATGGGAAGAATTAGGTTGGTGTTTTCAAGCGCGTCAAAGCCCTCGGTTTTACTCTGCACAACCTGTGAGTTTTCCCTGGTTTGCCGTTGGGTCTTCTGGTGGGATGGGCGTTTCTATAGGATGATGGAGAGGTTTCTCTCCACCCCCCGCCCCTTTCTGTTCTCTTCCTGTCTGCCCCCGCCCCCACCCGCAGTCTCCCTCTTTGTCTCCTGGGTGGTGAGAATCTCTCTTCCCCTCTGAGCCACCCCGGCCACGTCGTCCTGCTCGGGGTGGAGAGCAGAGACAGAGAGCACTGTCTGAGGAGCGGGTCTCTCACGGCGGGGGAGGGGCCTTGTGCTCTGCTCAGCCCGTGGGTCTGATGTCAAAAAGGGCAGCGCGGCCCCTGGCACGATGGCTCGCCTGCGGGGGGGGGGGGGGACGCCTTCCTTCATGGCGGCGGAAGAATCGCTCTCCTGTGTGCTGCAGCGGAGGCTGGGGGGTCAGGGGGGTCAGCGAGAACCCCTAGGCCTTCAGGACGGCCATGTAGCCCTAGCCAGGCTACAGGGACACAGCCCTGGGGCTGCCACGGGAGCCACGAGGGACACTGTGTGGGTGACCTCATTATTGATTGGTAGATCTTTGATTAACATGCAACACTGATGTGTGTCTGCAGGTGTGGTACAGGCTACAGACACAGGCTCGTGGTCTACGGGGGTGGTATATGCTACACACACAGGCCCGAGGTCTATGGGGGTGGTATAGGCTACACACATAGGCCCGTGGTCTATGGGGGTGGTACATGCTACACACACAGGCCCGTGGTCTACGGGGGTGGTACAGGCTACACACACAGGCCCGTGGTCTACGGGGGTGGTACAGGCTACACACACAGGCCCGTGGTCTACGGGGGTGGTACATGCTACACACACAGGCCTGTGGTCTACGGGGGGTGGTGCAGGCTACACACACAGGCCCGTGGTCTATGGGGGTGGTATATGCTACACACACAGGCCCGAGGTCTATGGGGGTGGTACGTGCTACACACACAGGTCCGTGGTCTATGGGGGTGGTACAGGCTACACACACAGGCCCGTGGTCTATGGGGGTGGTACGTGCTACACACACAGGCCCGTGGTCTACGGTGGTGGTATATGCTACACACAGGCCCGTGGTCTACGGGGGTGGTATATGCTGCACACACAGGCCCGTGGTCTACAGGGCTGGTATATGCTGCACACACAGGCCCGTGGTCTATGGGGGTGGTATATGCTACACACACAGGCCCGTGGTCTATGGGGGTGGTACAGGCTACACACACAGGCCCGAGGTCTATGGGGGTGGTACATGCTACACACACAGGCCCGTGGTCTATGGGGGTGGTACGTGCTACACACACAGGCCCGTGGTCTATGGGGGTGGTACAGGCTACACACACAGGCCCGTGGTCTACGGTGGTGGTATATGCTACACACACAGGCCCGTGGTCTATGGGGGTGGTATATGCTACACACACAGGCCCGTGGTCTATGGGGGTGGTACATGGGGGTTGTACATGCTACATACACAGGTCAGTAGCATCAATCAATCACGTCAGGTAACCAGTGTTCGGAGTCTCACGGGTGACCCTCAGTGGTTTCCGGGAGAGAGCCACCCCCCTGGACCACAGAGGGGAGAGAAGCCGAGGACGGGGCACCTTCTGGCAGCGCCCTTTGAGGCTTTGGCTGCAGGAAGCTTCAGGTGGTAAAGGCAACAGTAAGCACCACTGTTTACCAACCCCTAGCAGGGGCCTCGTATGGGTGGCAGAGCGGGTGACCATACCCCGCCCCGATGGGGACCCCTGAAGCTGGCGCGATCCTCAGCATCTCCACTTTGGACGCCGAGGCTCAGAGAGCTTGAACGCCAGCACCATTGTGGCCAGGGAGGGCCCAGGGGCTGCCGCCCTCTGATACCCGCGCTCCAGCCACGGATCCCAGGCGGCGGCGCAATGCAGGCCCGAGACTGGGTCTGCTCTGCTTCCCGTTGAGGTTTCGTTACACAAGGGCAGAGCCCAGGTGCTGAGGCGGAGCGCGGCTGGCTCATTGGTGCTCTCCCATGCACCAGGTGTGTTCGGGACGGCGTCCGAGAGAGAGAGGAAGGAACCAGGGCCCCGGTGGGGACCCCTGCCTCGCCCGGGGCTCATTTCTCAGCTCACCCAGGCTTGCTGGGACTTCGATAGCAAGTTGGTCTTGACCTCACCGTCTGTTCCTCCTGGGTTAGCAGCAAACAGCACAGTCCTGGACATGAACCCGGAGCCGCCATCTGCCCCAGGCTCAGCTTTGGGCCCATCTATCCCCAGCGGTCTCCCTCTGAGCTGACTCATCCCAGTGCCAGCTTCAGGGCCTCCAGTCGCTGTCCCCAGAAGTCCCCGGAGTGGGGAGCAGTGACCATGGCCTGCAAGGTAAGCCTGCTCCCTGTCCAGCTAACTGGGTATCCTGAGAGGCCACCACAGGGCCAGCAGCAGGCCCTGTCTGGACAGGTTGGGGAACAATGGGGCTTCTTCGTGTCTGCCTCTGCACGCCAGAGTCCGGTCTCTCCTATATGGTATATGCGCACGATGGAATACTACCCAGCCTTGAAAAAGGAAAATCTGTGGTGTTGGGGGTGTTGTCTGCCTTGTAGTCTAATACGTGAGAGGTTCTTTAGACAGTAACAAAAGGATTAGTCCTCGAAGGACGAGGATTGAAAGCTGTAACGTGTGGACATGTGTAAGTACACACTGCGCGCTGGAAGATTGCTGTTTCTGGCGTCACACCCCCCCCCCCCCCCGGGATCTGACATCAGTTTCCAGATCCTCCTGCTAGAGGCAGTGTCCTGGACATCACACAGTGAGGAGCTGGTTTCTGGAGGCTTCTCTGTCTTCTGTGAACCTGCTCTGTTTCAACGGCACACAGACGCCCAGGCCGGGGACGGGCGCTCTACAGGTGCACACGGACGCTGAACTCACACCTCTCAGACCAGGACGCCAGGCCGGGGACGGGCGCTCTGCAGGTGCACACGGACGCTGTACCCACACCTCTCAGACGAGGACGCCAGGCCGGGGACGGGTGCTCTGCAGGTGCATTTGCTGAGAATTCTTTGAATTCTGAGTCTTTATCACCTGCTCTCTGCAGGTGCACACAGATGCTGTACCCACACCTCTCAGACGAGGATGCCCAGGCTGGGATGGGCTCTCTACAGGTGCATACAACACTAGTACCCACAACTCTCAGACAAGGACGCCCAGGCCGGGGACTGGCACTCTGCAGATGCACATGGACGTTGTACCCACACCTCTCAGATGAGGACGCCCACGCTCTGCAGGTGCATACACGCTGTATGCACACCTCTCAGGATGCCCAGGCCGGGGACTGGCATTCTACAGGTGCACACGGATGCTGTACCCACCCCTCTCAGACGAGGATGCCCAGGCTGGGAACTGGCGCTCTGCAGGTGCACACGGATGCTGTACCCACCCCTCTCAGACGAGGACACCCAGGCTCTGCAGGTGCACACAACGCTGTACCCACACCTCTCAGATAGGACGCCCAGGCCAGGGACGGGTGCTCTGCAGGTGCATTTGCTGAGAATGAAATCTTTGAATTCTGAGTCTTTATCAGTTCTTTCCCAATAAAGATGGGCCACCCAAATCCGGGGCCTGGGGACTCTGACCCCCTAACTGTAGGTTTCATTTCTCATGGCAGCAGCAGAAAGAGCCGGGCATGGACCGCCTCCAGCCTTGTAGGGTCCCGTATGAACTTGGCATGGTGGGCCCTTCCCAACTGACCCAGAGTCAAGTTGTTCTGAGAGCTTTGGTGAGCCTGATCCACGTGCACCGTGGCCACGTAGTGTCTGCCGGTTCACAGAACTCATTCCTGGTAATTAAACGCTTCTACCCTGAGATCACACAGCCAGAAAGCAGCTCCCCAGAAGTCTGACCCCAGCTCTCTGCAAAGTCAATACCCTTGGCTACAGCTCTTGCACCTGCTGTTGTCTCCTAACAGGTGAGGGCTGTGGCGTCCTGGGCGCTTTTCTCCTCTACGTTTGGCTCGGATAAGCAGATGACCAAGACCAACTCTGAGGTGCCCTCCAGCCCCAAGATTCCAGACTCATCCATCTGCTTTAGAAACATTTCGGAGCTACGTTGTGCCGGCACTGTTGCAGAGGGGGCAGCAGTGGGACTGAGCTCCCGGAATCAGCACCAGGTGGGGGACAGATGGTCTGGAGCTGCAGAAGCCGCTGAGCTGAGTCATTTCTTTTTTTGAGATTTTTATTTATTTGTTTGGGAGGCAGAGTTACATTCAGAGAGAAAAAGAGAGAGAGAGAGAGAGAGAGAGAGAGAGAGAGAGAGAGAGAGAGAGGTCTTCCATCTGCTGGCTCATTCTCCAATTGGCCACAACAGCTGGAGCTGCACCAATCCAAAGCCAGGAGTTAGGAGCTTCCTCCAGGTCTCCCTCGCAGGTGCAGGGGCCCAAGTGCTTGGCCCATCTTCTACTGCTTTCCCAGGCCATAGCAGAGAACTGGATTGGAAATGGAGCAGCCAGGACTCGAACCAGTGCCCATACGGGATGCCGGCACTGCAGGCAAAGGCTTAGCCTACTGTACCACAGCACCAACCCAGAGCTGATTCATTTCTTACAAAGGCTGAGGGTAATTGTATTCAAAAGACAGTTTCATGGTGTGGCATTCTCTGCTTGTGTTGTCACGGGGGCTCTCGGAATGCTTTGGACTTTGGAGCATTTTGGATTTGGAGTTTGGGATGCGGGCCGCTTGACCTCTGGACAAGCAGAGACCCCCTGCACTGCAGTTGGGCACGGAGCACAGGGCTGGGGGCTGGAAACATGTGGAAAGCTGTGAGGGGAGAAACTCTTTCTCCGGATTTATTCTTCATTCCCCAGGAGCACCTGGACAGCTCGTGATAAACGATGCAAGGACACCAGTCGTTGAAAGATGGTGCTTAAGACCTTGCAGCACGGACTGACCACAAAAGGAGGTTTTCACCCCCCAAAACTTGGAGAGGAGAGGGCCTGCGACTGAGCCTGGATGGAACGCTTAGCTCCCTGGCTGACAAAGAAGAGGGGAATCAGGCTTAGGAAGGAGCAGGACTGCTCGCTGCTGACGAGGGCTGCACCCCTTCATCCACAGGGACCACCGAGCTCCCCATCGGATGTGCAAGACCCATTTTATGGACACACATTTCTCTCTGTCAGCCTCTAAGACATTTCTTGTTGCTCCCTGAATTGTGTAGTCCCTCGAGATGGCTCTTTAGGTCCGTGTGATTCGGGACACGCGCACCTTGAGACTGTGGGACATTTCCTCATCTTTTGTTCCTTAGTAAATAGAGCCCTTCTGTGTGCTCTTTCTGGAACATTCCTGGCGTTGGGTGTGTGCTCTTGCCGGCTTGCAGTCTTTGGCTGTGCCTGTGTGAAACAGTACTTACATTCCATCTCAAAGTTGTCTGCTGATCTCCCGTATCCGTTGGTAAGACTGTTTGTTTCATACGGGGCTAGCGTGTGCTACACACTCTTCTGCACCTTAATATCAGAAATGGTTCACAGAGCGTTGACTGCTTCTCTTCTTCACGGGGTACAGGGATGTGCCAGAGTGCATCGAACAAGCCAGGGCTGCAGCTGAGGGAGGGCAGCAGAGACTGGCAGAAGAGGCCCCGGCCCCGGGCAGGGCAAGGAGCTGGACAGTGAGGGTGGGGGGGCCTCTGGGCGCAGGTGCAGGAAGCGTGGCAGGCAGGAGAGAGGGTCGGCGAGGCCAGGTGTCAGGGAGACGACAGAGAGCAAAGGCAGGGGAGGGGAGGAGGCTGTCTGGGGACATGAGCGGTGGCTGTGGCAGAGCATGGCGGGCAGTGGGGTGGGGCAGGCTATGGGGGTGGGTGAGTGTGGACCACCAACGCTCTGTTCTCCTGCGACGGATTGGCTCTGGGTGGATGAAGGCGGACAGTAGCTGTGGCGGGGTGGCCAGATGTTTCCCCAGTCGTTGCCGGCGTGGGGTGAAGCAGCCAGAGAAACGAGAGGACGCAGCCTGGACGAGGGAAGCCTGAGGGTGCATTGGGGTGCCAGTCTCTGGGACGGTGGCCAGGACCACGGTGGGCCATGAGGGGGGAGGGTGGCAAGGGCCCTCTTTCTTTTTCTTTTTTTTTAAGATTTACCTATTTATTCGAAAGTCAGAGTTACACAGAGAGAGGAGAGGGAGGGGGAGAGGGAGAGAGGGAGAGAGAGAGAGAGAGAGAGAGAGAGAGAGAGAGAGAGAGAGGTCTTCCCTCCTATGGTTCACTCCCCAGATGGCCCCAACGGCCGGAGCTGTGCTAATCTGAAGCCAGGAGCCAGGAGCTGCTTCTGGGTCTCCCAGGTAGGTGAGGGGCCTAAGGACTTGGGTCATCCTCTACTGCTTTCCCAGGCCATAGCAGGGAGCTGGATTGAAAGAGGAGCAGCCCAGTCTCGAACTGGCGCCCATAGGGGATGCCAGCGCTGGGGGCTAGGGTATTAACCCGCTGCGCCACAGCGCCGGCCCAGGTGCCCTCTCTCTTCAGCACAGCGTCTCGCCCAGCGGCGCTGGGGACCCTGCATCGCACCCGACCCCAGAGAGACTGTTTCTCCTGCATGCTTGTCTGGAATCCGATTTCCTTGTAAGTTAGGCACCAGAGGAGACGGACAAGAAAAGCTGGTAGCGAAATAGAACAATTATGACAATACTGTAAGGCGTTTCTTAAAATTTATGAATTATGTATTTAGGGAATTTTCATTTGATGTTTTTGGATGATGGTTGATTGTGCATAACCAAAACCATGGAGACGGTTGAAAGAGGGGGGTTACTGTGTTCACAGCCATTGCCCACCTGAGTGCTGAGTGCTGGGGGGTCTGAGGTCCAGTCTGGATTAGAGTCTCTCACACACACACACAAACACAGACACACACACATGCAGACACAGACACACATGTAGATAAAGACACATAGACACACACAAATATAGACACACACACAGATACATAGACACACAGACACACAGATAGACACATAAATACAGATACACACATACACCCAGACACACCCACACACCCAGACACACACACAGATGCACACAGATACACACACAGACACACAGATACAGACACATAAATACAGATGCACACATACACCCAGACACACCCACACACCCAGACACACACACAGATACACACAGACACAGACACAGACACACAGATACAGACACATAAATACAGATGCTCACATACACCCAGACACAGACACACACACACACCCAGACACACACACAGACACAGACACACACACAGACACAGACACACACCCAGACACAGACACACCCACACACCCAGACACACACACACCCAGACACACACACACCCAGACACACACACACCCAGACACAGACACACAGATACAGACACATAAATACAGATGCTCACATACACCCAGACACAGACACACACACACACACACACAGACACACACAGACACAGACACACACACAGACACAGACACACACACAGACACAGACACACAGACAGACAGACACACACACTGTTTTTGCAGCTCCTGGTCCCCTGTGAGCGGCATCCTGACAGTGCGAGTGTCTGTTCTGGTGTGTGCAATGTTGCACTTGCTGGTCTCTCTAAGGTGGAGCTGGAATCTTGCGATTCTGTCTGATCTGAAGGTGCCTCACCGGCCAGGTGGCCAGGGTTGTGCGTCCGTGTTCACCTGTCCCAGGGCCGGGACAGGGCTGCTCCTGGCTTTCCCTGCTCAAAACCCATTCTTCACGCCTGTCAATCAAGTTGGGTGTGGAGGAGAGAAGACAGGAGCCCAATCCCTCCCATTCATGAAGGAGACTTCCAGACAAGATGGTGGAACAGGCGGGAGCCACCATCCCACCGTCTCCCCACACTCAGAGTCTCTGCAGCCATGCACAGGAGACCCGAGGCATCACAGGGGAGGAGGAGCTGTGGTGGAAAACCCCAGCACCGGGCTGAGCGGAGCAAATGGAAAGGCAGGGAGGTGCTACGAGAAGGAGAAGCCAGTGTGGACGGGGAGAAGCCAGGGTAGACGAGAGACAAGACAACAGAGAGTACACAGCTAAAGACGAAAGGCGACGGTGACCCGAGCAGCGCCCAGCATGGGGGTGGAGCAAAACCATTCATCGAAATCAGAACTGCAGTGGAAAGACGAGCCAGCTCTCAAATGGAGGAGGCAGGCAGGGAGCAGACTTATGTACGAAGAGGAAGTCACAGAGTTTTAGTTTTTAATTTTTTGTTTATTATTTGAAAGGTGGGGAGGGAGAGAGAGCCAGCGCGCTTCCACTTGCTGGTTCACTTCCCCAATGTTGGCAACACCAGGGCTGACACCTGCTGAAGTGGGGGGCCCGGAACTCCACCCAGGTCCCACACGCAGGGCAGGGGCCCAAGGACTTGCGCCACCATCTGCAGCCTCCTAGGGGGGCCTGAGCGGGACGCTGGCTCAGAAGCAGAGCAGGGGTCGCTCAAATGCCCTGCACTGCCTCCGGCTCCGCTCCGGGGCATCTTAACTGTGGCGCCTAACGCCCACCCCAAGGTCCGTTCACTAAAAACACTTTTCCAATGTGTTTGTTGTTGAAGGAGGAGGCTTGTGGATACTGAGGCCTTCCCAGGCCTGCTGCACCTGCCATAGCAGGGCCGGGTGAGGCTGGGAGGCGGAACGAAGTCCCCAACGCCATTGCTCCCCTCTCTCCTTGCTGTTTTAAATCTTTCACGGACAGTTAGAAACAAAAGAATATTCGTCTGAACATCACAGCTGGAGTCGACACGGAGAAAACTCCACTCAACCCAAACAAGGTGGAGGAGAAACAACCGGAAAACAAGCGGGAGAGCGTGCAGCAGAGGCTGGAGCAACCGGGAGCTGGGTGGATTCTCCAAGGCGACGGCGAGAGCCGGTGCAGAAAGCAAAACCCAGCAACAGGCGGCTTTCACGTGGACCTACAGCCTGCCGGGAAGGGAGAGAGAATTGAAGGAAACCTCATCAGCCAAACAGGACCCAGAGAGGAAGTGGGGGTGTGTCCCGTGCACGTGAGGGCGTCTGGGGGCGGGGCCGGTTCCCCAAGACTGGAAAGAGAGGCCATCACTCCCTGGCCAGGGGTTCTCATCCACCCCAGCTCATTACCATCAATATGCTAATGACCCACTTTGCATCTCAGGCCCCGTCCAATCTGTCACCTTCCTAGCCCACTTCCACCAGATCTGACTCCCCCAGAGGTGACCCAGCGGAGTGGGAGGGGACTTGGGGGTTGCAGCAGGATGAGGCTGGCGGGCTAGCCCCTCCCCTTGGCGCCCTGGCCCTTCCCTCTGCCGCCTTCGCTCTGTCTGGGCAGCCTCTGCCATGGGGTGGGGGGGGCTTCAGTGGGGTCCGGTGTGGGGGGCTTCAGTGGGGTCCAGGGAAGAAGTGCAGGACTGCGTAAGAAGTCACTGCAGGGCCAAGAGCAGAGCCAGAGTATGCGAGGCTCCTCCCGGGTGGCTTGCTGTGTAGACACGTTTTGAGAAAACGTAACCGTGTGTGTGTACATGTATGTGCGTGTGTACATGTGTGCATGTGTGCACACCTGTGCAAGTGTGTGCTTTGTGTACGTGCGCGCGCGCATGTGTGCATGTGTATGTGTGTACATATGTGTATGTGTGTGTATGCGTGCATGTGTACATATGTGTGCGTGTACGTGCGCGCATGTGTGCACGTGTATGTGTGTACATACGTGTATGTGCGCACACATGCGCATGTGTGCACACGTGTGCACGCAATGTGTCTATGTGTGTGCATATGTGTGTGCGTGTATGGATGCATGTGTGTGCATGTGTACACGTGTGTGCGTGTACGTGTGCGGGTATGTGTGTGTGTGTGTGCGTGTGCTGATCTACCGGACCATCTTCTCTGCAGACCCCACTCAGCAAGGGCTCAGCGCCTCCAGCCCCGCCCGCGGGCTCTCCGTTGCCCACGTCCACTTGTTTTCCACTTTCCTAAGACCTGGAGTTTCTTCAGCCTTGCTGGCAGGCGTGGCTCCCGGACAACAGGTTGAAGTCGACCTTCCAGTTACTGCTTCCTGCAGAGGGTTTTCTCTTGGTACCACATTTGCTCATCTTGCCACCATTCACAGAAACACTTCTCTTCCCTAGATATTTATTACTGAAATGTCTTTATCGTCCAACATGCCTTCTACATATTTACTTCCTAGGGAATCCTCTTTCAAGTTCCGTGTATAAGATTCCCAAGAGAAAGTGAGGGCGGCCTGGCCGCACAGGCCTGGGCTGGCCCCAACAGCGCCGGAGCGTGGTCAGGGCACCGGCTTCTCTCAAGTTCCTGTGACTCTAACCCGAGAACAGAGACGCGCGACTGGGCTGCGAGGGGGCGTCTGGCTGGGAGAGCCCTAAACAGAAGAGGGAGCCGAGAGCTGGGAGTGGGGTCCCTTCTTATGGTTCACAGCAAACTGAGGGAGACGGGCACAGACAACGCCAGCCCCAGTGGGCACCGGGCACACGCAAGCACACGTGCGCACCTCGCGCTCCCATGCGCCATCATTTCTCCCCTTGCTGGTCGCCCACCTTCAGACCTGTTTCTGCTGAGCGCAGGTCTCCACGGCATAGGTGCTTCCACCGCACCTGCTGAGCCTCCTGGATCACCCTGGCCTCCAGCATCCAGGCAGTTCTCTGGCTGCGGGCGGCAGATGAGGAAATTTCATCCAATCCAGCTGCGTGTTCTCAATACTGGGTCAGAGAAGGGCTTTCCCGAGGAACTTTACACACGATGCTGGCAAATTTGCACTTGGGGCTGGTGCTGTGGTCTACTGGGTAAAGCCGCCGCCTGCAGTACCAGCATCCCATATGGGTGCCAGTTCTAGTCCCGGATGCTCTACTTCCAATGCAGCTCTCTGCTATGCCCTGGGAAACCAGTAGAAGATGGCCCAAGTGCTTGGGCCCCTGCACCTGTGTGGGAGACCCAGAAGAAGCTCCTGGCTTTGGATCTGTGCAGCTCTGGCTGTTGCGGCCATCTGGGGAGTGAACCAGTAGATGGAAGACCTCTCTCTCTCTCTGCCTCTCCTCTCTGTGTAACTCTGACTTTCAAATAAATAAATAAATCTTAAAAAAAAAGAAATCCACAAGAGGAGAACCTATGCGCCTTTGTGGAGTGTCAGCTACAAACAAGTCACCACTCTCCAAGCAGACAGGAACATCTATCAACCTTCTCGCCAGCAGCATTTCCTGTGATGCACACCGGGGGCGCTGGTCCCAATCCCTCATCCTGTGGGACTGTGTGGAAAATCCAGTGTTCTCCAAAGGGCAACTCCATCTTTAAAATTCACGAAGCCTGGCCGGCGCCGTGGCTCAACAGGCTAATCCTCTGCCTTGCGGCGCCGGCACACCGGGTTCTAGTCCCGGTCAGGGCGCCGGATTCTGTCCCGGTTGCCCCTCTTCCAGGCCAGCCCTCTGCTGTGGCCCGGGAGTGCAGTGGAGGATGGCCCAAGTGCTTGGGCCCTGCACCCCATGGGAGACCAGGAAAAAAGCACCTAGCACCTGGCTCCTGCCATGGGATGGCGGTGCGCCGGCCGCAGCGTGCCGTCCGTGGCAGCCATTGGAGGGTGAACCAACGGCAAAGGAAGACCTTTCTCTCTGTCTCTCTCTCTCACTGTCCACTCTGCCTGTAAAAAAAAAAAAAAAGAAAAGAAAAGAAAAAAAAAATTCACGAAGCCATTGCTCTTGACCTGCGGAACGGGGGCCATACAGCTGCTACCTGTGACATTGATTCTGACTTTTAATTATGCAACTTTCAGCACACGCATTTGCTTTTTCTGTGTCTTTTTTTAAAAAGATTTATTTATTTATTTGAAAGGCAGAGCTGCAGAGAGGCAGAGGCAGAGAGAGAGAGAGGCAGAGAGAGAGAGAGTCTTCTATCTGCTGGCTCACTCCCCAGTTGGCCGGAACAGCAGGAGCTGCACTGATCCGAAGCCAGGAGCCAGGAGCTTCCTCTGGGTCTCCCACGGGGGTGCAGGGACCCAAGGACTTGGGCCATCTTCCACTGCTTCCCCAGGCCATAGGAGAGAGCTGGATGGGAAGTGGAGCAGCTGGGACTCAAATCAGCACTCACGTGGGACGCCGGCACTGCAGGCGGGGCTTTACCCTCTAAGCTACAGCACAGGCCCCTCCTGTGTCCTAATGATAAGGGCAGTTGCCGTTTTCGTTGGGCCCACACCAGTGTGAACAGAGCGGACCTCCAGCACGTCTGAGGTCAGCTCGCTGCGCCTCTGTGAAAGATGCACAGGGCTCTGCAGGGCGTCCCACGGCCAACGCTGCCTGAAGCGGAGTTCCTTTGGCCACTCCCCGCCGGGTCCACCTTCGTCCCGCACACACACGAGGTTCTTCTGCTGCCGCTGGCCTGGCTACCTTCAAGGCAGCTGCTGCCAGGTGTCGGTGGAACCAGCCGCACACAGACGGCCACTTTCTTCCTCTGATGAGAAGCCCTTCAGGTGCAGAGGGAGTCCTCACCGCCTCCCCGAGTCCTCCCTGACCCATGGTTCCTTCCGCACCTGCTCAGGGCCTCTCACCTGCTCTGTGCCTGCAGCACGCTGAGGGCCGTCCCGGCTGGATTCCTTGCAAGGGCTCTGGCGTGCAGGCCGGTGGTCGTCCCCGTCCCCTGGCTGTCCCCCTGCACGGCTCAGGCATCGGCTTTCTGCACAACGAGATCGCGATCCCACACCTGAGTGTTGCGCCAGTCTGTCGGGCTCCCGTGACAAACGCCAGCCTGGGCGGGCTCAGCAACAGAACCGCTGTGTCAGCATCTGGTGCAGGTGCCCTCCTGGGACTGTAGTCGGTATCTCCCCTGGGGACGCCGCGTGGCCCTGCAGCTCTGTCTGTGTCCTCCTGTCCTCTTTGTAAGAGCCCTGTCCGCTTCGAGTCAGGGGCGCCTGTCCGACTCCACGACCTGGATTTCCCTCTTTGAAAGCCTCGTGGCCAAATGTGGCTACGCTTCTGAGGTTTGGGGCCGAGGAAATTTGAGAGACGACAAATCTACTGCCGTGAATGTCGTCGTAGCAAATGTGTGCAGCGTGGTGGCGAAGGGCCAGCCTTGCTGGGAGCGTCCAGCCCACGGGTGCCACCGCTGTCACCCGTAGGTGGATGGGACGCAGCGCTGGCCCTGGGTCCAGGGTGCGTGGACGCCTCTGAGGCCAGGCCGCGCTGAAGGACCGGAGGCAGGGGCGCCTGGAGCGTGGGGAGGGTGAGCCCCGCCAGGCCGGCCCTTGCTGGGTTCCACAGCCTGCTTCTTGGTGCGCTTCTCTGAAGATGCAGCCGCTCAGCTCTGCTGCTCTGCTGCTCTGCCTCCGAGTGGGGCGGCCGTGGCCTTCACGGAAGAGTGCTCGGCTGAAACGAGGGCTCCTGCCTCAGCGGCACACCCCTGCCAGCCGGCACGCTGATGGGAAAGCCAGTGTGTGCTGGGCGGGGCCTTACAGGGCCCCTTGAGATCTGCAGGGCACAGGACGACACTGGGTGTGGCCCTTGTGCCAGCTGACCCACCGAATCCTCAGGGGGAGACCGGCAAGCCTCCCGCAGTGCCCAGACTGCTCCTCTTCAATCCCCCAGGACAGAAGCCGTGCAGATGAGCAGCTTTGCCAGAGAAACGGAAGGCGAATCCGGAGGAAATTGCAAAACGCTCGATTCCCCTGATTTTCTTTCCTAAAATAGGCTGGGAATGACACCCGCCTGTCGGAGACTTGCTCTCCCAGGAGCAGGCTCTGTGACGCGCGATCATGTGTAGAATCGAGTTTTAAAATACGGGTCCCTCTGGAGTTTCCAGGAATCTGTTGTCTAAAATAGGCCTGGATACCCCCTCCCCCGCTCAACCGGGGAGGCTCTGCCCGGGGCTAAAGTGTGCGCCTGCTTCCCCAAATTCTAAAGCCCACAGAGGTGCGTGGTGCACCGTGAGAACACACAGTGTCACTGTCAAAGGCTCCGCAGACCCTGGGATCTCAGCACGAATCAGAATGGCTGGGAGCGGGGCTCCACCGCACACGCACAGATAGGAAGAGAATTAGGCTCCATGGTTCCCTGGAATCCTGAGTGCAGTGTAAGGAACCTCTCTCTTTCCAAAAAATTATTTACTCGCTTGTTTGAAAGGCAGAGATGGAGACAGAGGTAGAGGTAGAAGTGGGGGGGGGGGAGCACTCCCATTCACTGGTCCCTCCCCAAATGCTTGCAACTGCCAGGAGTGGGCTGGGCAGAAACTGGGCGTGGGGACCCAGTCCAGGTGTCTCACATAGGTGACAGGGACCCAAGTACCGGAGCGTCACTGCTGCCCCTCTGGGTCCACATTAGCAGGAAGCTGGAGCCAGGAGCCGGAGCTGGGAACCAAACGCAGGCACCCAGACATGGATGTGGGGACCTTAACTGCTAGACCAAACGTCCTCTGTCTCTCTCTCTCGGTCTCCCTCTCCCTCTCGGTCTCCCTCTCCCTCTCCCTCTCCCTCTCCCTCTCCCTCTCCCTCTCCCCTCTCCCTCTCCCTCTCGGTCTCCCTCTCCCTCTCCCCCTCCCTCCTCCCCTCCCTCTCCCCTTCTCTCCCCCTCTCTTTCTCTCTCTGTCTTCCTCTCCCTCTCCCTCCTCCTCCACTTCCCTCTCCCCCTTTCCCTCCCTCCCCTCCCCCCCTCTCTTTCTCTCCCTCTCCCCCTCCCTCCTCCCCCTCCCTCTCCCCCTCTCTCCCCCTCTCTTTCTTTCTCTGTCTTCCTCTTCCTCCCCACTCCCTCCCCCTCCCCCCTCTCCTCCCCCTCCCTCTCTCTCTCCTTCTCCCTCTCTCTCTCCCCCTCTCTTTCTCTCTCTGTCTTCCTCTTCCTCTCTCCCTCTCCCTCCTCTTCCCCCTCCCCCTCCCCCCTCCCCTCCCCTCCCTCCCCCTCCCCCCTCCCCCTCTCCCTCCCCCTCCCTCTCTCTCTCTCCTACCTGTTTTCCTCTGGATAAACAAGCAGGTGTGCATTTGAGAACACACCACAGGGACCAGCATCTGTATCTTGACATGGCAGGTGAAGCCGCCTCCTGTGGTGCTGGCATCTCATGTGGATGCTGGTTGGAGTCCCGGCTGCTCCACTTCCCGTCCAGCTCCCTGCTGATATTCCTGGGAAAGCAGCAGAGGATGGCCCAGGTACTTGGCCCCTGCACCCACGTGGGAAACTCAGCTGGAGTTTTCAGGCTCCTGGTTTGTGAACCATCAGATGGAACATTTTCTCTCTCTCTCTCTCTCTCTCTCTCTCTCTCTTCACCCCCTGCCCCAGTCTGTAAAAAAAAGAAGAAAGAAAGAGAGAGAGAAGAGAGAGAGGGAGGGAGGGAGGGAGGGAGGAGAAAGAAAGAAAGAAAGAGAGAGAACACTGTAAACTATTTCATGAGCATCTACAACCCTGAGGCCGTTGGAAGATAAGTTTCCGATAGATAAAAGATGGGTTTCATTTCTAGGAAGCGCGCAGGGCCGCGGGGAGGGAAGGGGCAGACGAGGCCGCAGAGCGGCGTTGCTGGAGTCTGAGCTGCGGAAGTAGATGGAGGACTGCTAAGAACTGGAGAAGTAGTCGCCATATTTTTAGAAACTATTTTTGAATTGTGGAAAATGGGCAGAAAATAGCCCACAGTGGACGGAGTCACGAAGCCGATGACCCTGTCCGAGGTGGAGAGTGAGAATGTCCACGCCAACGCCACACAAGTCCTCTCCACGTCAGGGCTCCCGTCCTCGCTCCAACACACCCCGCCCTGTTTTGTGATGGACCATGTCCCTTGTTTTGACTTTCACATCGGCTAAAACACAGCTTTCTGTCTTCTAGAAAGGTTTGCATAGAATGCAGTGCTGGGGTCCCAAGCGCTCAGTGTGAGGAGTTTTGGAAACCTAAGACACGGGCTGTTGCCACGGCGTAGGGGGTTAAGCTGAGGCTTGGGGGGCGGCATCCTGTATAGGCGTGTTGGCAAGTCCCGGCTGCTCTGCTTCTGAGCCGGCTCCCTGCTGTGGCCTGGGAAGGCAGTGGAGGAGAGCCCTAGTGCTTGGGCCCTGCACCCACGTGGGAGATCCGGATGGAGTTCCTGGCTCCTGTCCTCAGCCTGGCCCAAGCCAGGGTCATGGCAGCCATTTGGGGGTGAACCAGTGATGGAAGCTCACGCTCTCTCTCTCTTTCTCACTCTCCCTCTTTCTCCCTCTCATTCTCTCTCTGTTACTTTGCCTTTCAAATAAATAAAGCAAATCTTAAAAGGAAAAAAGGAAATGTAAAACCAACACCCCAACAGACATTTAAATATTTCAGTCACTCTAGAATGTACCCTCTCGTTCCCTGTTGGCCAGTCCACTGCCTGTGAAAGGCCACTCAGCACAGCTGTGATTTCTGTAACTGTGGATTTGGTCGACCAGTTGACCCACTGCCTGCACTCCTGTAACACACCCTCTGGTCTCTAGGTTCCCTGTGCTCTGGGGACTCTTCCATGTTGTTGTATAGGTGTCTTTATTGCAGAGGAACAACCGTCATAGGAACACCCTACATCTTTAAAGTTCTGGTGACTGATACGTATGGCGTTTCCATCTTGGCTGCGGCGAGCACAGGACTGTAAATATCCACGAGTTAGGTCTCTAGGTGAACGCTTGCTTTCATATTTCTGTGATAAGAACCTGGGAGTAGAAGTGCCGGGTGAGGTAGATACATGTTTGACTTAGACAAAATATTTATGTGCTGGGATCAGTGTTGTGGCCCAGAGGTTAGACCACCACCTGCAGCCCCAGCCGTCTCATCTGGGTGGTTGAGCCCCAGCTGCTCTCTTCCCATCTGCCTCGGGCTCACAGGACGGGCGCAGCAGCTGGAGACGGCTCGGGTGCTTGGGGCCTGGATGGAGCTCCGGACTCCTGGCTTTGACCCGGACCAGACCTGGCTGCTGGCTGTGTGGCCATTGAGGAGCAAAGCAGTGGATGGAATCTCAATCTCTGTCTCTCCCCCTTCTCCCCTTATTCTTCCACCCTCTCTATTGTTCTGCCTTGCATCTAAACAATTAACTGTTTAAAAACTTTTTTATTTTATTTATTTGAAAGAGAGAGAGGGGGGAGAGAGCTCTCTTGCACCTAGGGCTGGTTCAATCTCCTAATACTCACAGCGGTCAGGGGTGGGCCAGGCTGATCCAGGAGCCTGGGACTCCATTCAGCGCTCCCTCCTACATGCGTGGCAGGGACCCGGCATTTGTGCCCCCAGGGCTGCCTCTGGTGTGCATTAGCAGGAAGCTAGACGAGAAGTGGAGCCAGGACGTGGACCAGGCACTGCTGTGGGTTGCAGGTGCCCCGACCAGAGCCCTAATTGCTGTACCAAGTGCCCACCCCTTTGCTGGAGATTTTGAGAATCTGCTGAACATTGTGCAAGGAAGCAGCGTCTTTGACACTCGTGCTTCCTCCCCAGCACTTGGGATTCTGTCTTCTCAGCCTTAAGTATTTCAGGGGCATGAAGTGGTGTCTGATGGTGGTTTTTAATGACCATATTCAGATGGATAATGACAATGAGCGAATTTTCATGAATTCCTTGGTTTCCGTTTACATATCTTCTTTCACCAAGGGTCTGTTCAGGGCAGGCACTGTGGTGGTGTAGTGGGTAAAACCACCACTGTGCTGCTGGCATCCCGTATGGGTGCCAGTTCGAGTCCTGGCTGCTCCACTTCCCATCCAGCGCCCTGCTAACAGCCTGGTCTTGGGCCTCTGCCTCCCACATGGGAGACCCAGAAGAAGCTCCTGACTCCTGGCTTTGGCCTGGCCCAGCCCCAGCTGTTGAGGTCATCTGGGGAGTGAACCAGTGGATGGAAGACTTCTCTGACTCTCTGTAATTCAGACTTTCAAATAAAGAAGTAAATCTTTATTTTAAAAAAAGTCTATTCATATATTTTTTGCATTTTTAAGAAAGATTGGGTGTTTTTCCATGTTTTTGACCTGTCAGGTTCTCCGTGTATTTTTGATAGGGGTACTTTGTCGGAGATCTTTGCAGTAGGCACATTGGCTCAGCCTGGAGCGTGTCTTCTGTCTTCCAAGAATCACTTCCACCAGAGCAGAAAATTAGAGTGTTGATGCAACCCGTCTTATTTCATGTTGTGGGTTATGTGTTTGATTTATGGTGCCTATGTTTTGTGGCCCACGGGTCACGTGGCTGGACTCAGTGGCTCACTTTGTTCCCTCAGAATATCCAGTTATTCAATCAGCCTACCCTATCCCTATGGCATCACCCTGAGTCTCTGTTGAAAGCGATTTTGCCATCGTGTGTTGGCCTGAGCCTGGATCTGCTCTGATCCATGTGTCCACTTGTCTACGTCCACGCAGTGCTGTCCCAGGAGCAGGCCGCGTCAATCACCCAGCTCATGCCTCTTCTAAAGTGTCGTCTTGGCTATTCTAGACTCCTCGCAACTTCCAAGTAAATTATAGAATCAGCTTGCAAATTCATATAGAACTACCTGTTAGGATTCTGATGGGAATGCATCGAATCTACGGATCCATTTGGGGAAATCTGACATTTTAACTATATCAGGTTGTATAATGTGTCAACTTTTGTTTCTCCATTTCATTCTTTAACTCCCATCATTTTATTTTGTGCGTCTTACAACACTGTGTAGTGTTGATTGTAAAAAGGTCTTACGTACAGTTTGCTAAATCTATCCCTCAGTATTTCATGTTTCTGATGCCACAAATGGTGTTGTTTTTGTTTATTTCTTTTTGCTGTTAGCATTCCTGGCCAGCGCAACTGCAGTTACATGTTGAGAGATTTTCCAGATTTCTTTTTCTTTCTTTTATTTTGAAGAGTTATTTATTTATTTGAGAGGCCGGTTACAAACAGAGGGATGGGGTTGGGGGGGAGAGGGAGGGACAGGTTTTCCATCAGCCCGGTCACTCCTCAAATGGCTGCAATGGCTGCAGCTGAGCCAATATGAAGCCAGGAGCCAGGAGCTCCTTCCAGCTCTCCCATGTAGGTGCAGGGCCCCAAGCACTTGGGCCATCTTCTACTGCCTTCCTGGGCACATTAGTGGAGAGCTGGCTCGGAAGTGGAGCAGCCGGGACTTGAACAGGCACCCATATTGGATGCTGGTGCCACAGGCAGAGGCTTAGCCTGCTACCCCACCGGGCTGGCCCCCAGATTTCTTTTCCTTACAGGTTCTTATAGATTTCAGATTCAGTTCCCTGATGTTAGAGAGCATGGCCTGCATGACTTCAGCCCTTCCGTAGCTACCATGACTGGCTGGTCGGCAGAGCTCGTCTGGGTGGGGATCCGTGTGTAGTCGTACAGAGTGTATCTGCTGCTGTGGTTCTGTTGTTTGTTCTCTCAGTGTCAGTTCTGTCACTTTGCAGCGTCATTCTGGGCTGTGACGTCCTCAGTGACTTTTCTGCGTCTTCTGTGTACTGGCATTGACACAGTAGAGTTATCTCCATCTTCCTAAGCACTAATGCTTTTCTGTATGCTTTATGGGCCAAATCGACATAAAACGCTGAATCTCAGTGGAATTGGGACAGGAAGAGCCCAAGCAGCGTGCAAACAAGGCACCTAAACCGAACCCTGCCGGAAACCCAGGTGGCCAAGGACAGAACTTTTCTTGAAAAGTCTGGACCTCTGTAGAACACACGAAGAAGGTTTGGGGAGGTGAGAGAGCTATTATGGGATGCAGAAAGTGTAATTTAAATCAGCCTTATCTGGCAATGAAGCAACAGAGTGTCACTAGTTTCTGTATATTAAAACATTTTTAAATATGTGATTGTATGGGGCAATTTGAGGTTTGTAATTAATATTTTTAGATTGAGTATTTTTTTTTTGACAGGCAGAGTTAGATAGTGAGAGAGAGAGACAGAGAGAAAGGTCTTCCTCCCGTTGGTTCACCCCTCAATGGCCGCCATGGTCGATCCAAAGCCAGGAGCCAGGTGCTTCCTCCTGGTCTCCCATGGGGTGCAGGGCCCAAGCACTTGGGCCATCCTCCACTGCACTCCCGGGCCACAGCAGAGAGCTGGACTGCAAGAGGAGCAACTGAGACAGAACCTGGCGCCCCAACTGGGACTAGAACCTGGGGTGCCGGCGCCGCAGGCGGAGGATTAGCCAATTGAGTCGTGGCGCCAGCCCTAAACTACTGATTTCAAAAACTTACCTTCGGTCCTGCTAGAACGAAGACCAAACTATCTTTTCTTTTCTTTCTTTTTTTTTAAAAAACATTATCTATGTTTTGAAGATTGGCATTTTCTTTCCTTTTAGATTTATTTGTTTATTTGAAGGGCGGAGCTACAGAAAGAGTGTGTGTGTGTGGGGAGAGAGAGAGAGAGAGAGAGAGAGAGAGAGAGAGAGAGAGAGAGAATCTCCCAGGTGCTGGTTTACTCCCCAAATGGCCATAGCAGCCAGGGCTAGACCAGGCCAAAGCCAGGAGCCAGGAGCTTCTGCAGGGTCTTCCCTATGAGTGCAGGGGTCCAAGCACGTGGGCCATCTTCCGCTGCTTCCCCAGGTCATCAGTGAGCTAGACAGGAAGTGGAGCAGCGGGGACCCAAACTGGCACCATGTGGGCTGCTGGCTTCACAGGCGGTGGGTTTACTCACTTTGTCACAACATGGTCCCCTTTTTCTTTCTAAATGAAATGATCTTACAAGGTTGCTGATAGATTAAAAGAAAGTGGGTGTGTACAGCCAAAAAGTCTGAAAAAGAAAATTAGACAACCGCATCGAGTAGTTAGTTAGTTAATAAAATACCGTCAGTGTGGACTGTGCGGTTCTTGTGTGGTTTGTTGATGATTTAATGGTTATTTTGCTCGTGTATCTGATTGCGCTGTGACGTTGTATCCTTTTTCTGAAGGCAGAGGCTCCTGAGGCACAGACACCAGCGCCCCTAGGACCCTCCGTGCAGGACCCCCGGCTCCCTGTGACTCAGCCGACAGCAGGAGCCAAACCCACGTCCCTGCAAGGCTGCACAGAAGCACCTCCTGTGGGTTTCGCGGCAGCCTCTGCTCCCTGGCCCTTGGGGGTGATCTGGCACCCCGCATGGTTCCCTTCCCTGTCTGCAGGGTCTCAAGTCCAAAGTCTTCCCTGGAAGGATTTTGCTTCTTCCACAAACCCCTTCTTTTTTTCTTTTCTTTTCTTTTCTTTTCTTTTCTTTTCTTTTCTTTTCTTTTCTTTTCTTTTCTTTTTCTTTTTCTTTTTCTTTTTCTTTTTTTTGACAGGCAGAGTTAGTGAGAGAGAGAGAGACAGAGAGAGAGGCCTTCCTTTGCCGTTGGTTCACCCCCAAATGGCCACTATGGCCGGTGTGCTGCACGAATCCAAAGCCAGGAGCCAGATGCTTCCCCCTGGTCTCCCACGCTGGTGCAGGGCCCAGGGACCTGGGCCATCCTCCACTGCACTCCAGGGCCACAGCAGAGAGCTGGCCTGGAAGAGGAGCAACCGGGACAGAACCCAGCTCCCCAACCGGGACTAGAACCTGGGATGCCGGCACCGCAGGGGGAGGATTAGCCTAGTGAGCCGCGGTGCTGGCCTTAAATTGAGTATTTATCAAGTTGTAAGCATTGGGTCACAATAGCTAAGAAGTAGTTTGTCCCTGAGGTTGGCACAGCCCTGCAGAGAAACAGAGCCGATATGATCTGTATAGAGATGCAGAGAGAGAGAGTAAAAGAGAGAGAGAGAGAGCGCACATCTGTCTTTCCTCTGTCGTTGGGTTCTGCTAGGGCCCTCAGTGGATTGTACCAACCCTGCTTTAGCTGTGTGTAGTGGGGGTTGGGGGGGTATTTTTTCCACTTGGTCAACTGATCCAAACACCTTTCCCAGAAACACCCTGGCAAACACATCAAGAAATACTGTTTCGCCAACTACCTGGGCACCCTGTAGCCCAGCATTGTTGATACATAGAATCAGCCTTTGGGGTCCTTTTTCTATGGCTATGCTTCAGTGCAGAAGACATGCATTAAGGGAAGAAATAGAGGCTTAAAGCAGTGAAAGCAAATGACCGTGGAGTGTAGCGGGGAGGTGTGCTTACAGCCGTGTGGTCATGGATGTCCCCTGGGGAGGTGTGCTTACAGCCATGTGGTCATGGACGTCCCCTGGGGAGGTGTGCTTACAGCCGTGTGGTCATGGATGCCCCCTGAGTGTAGTGGGGAGGTGTGTTTACAGCCGTGTGGTCATGGATGTCCCCTGGGGAGGTGTGCTTACAGCTGTGTTGGTCACAGACGCCCCCTAAGCATAGTGGGGGGGTATGCTTACAGCCATGTGATCATGGACACACCCTAAGCATATGGGGAGGTGTGCTTACAGCCGTGTGGTCATGGATGTCCCCTGGGGAGGTGTGCTTACAGCCGTGTGGTCATGGATGTCCCCTGGGGAGGTGTGCTTACAGCTGTGTGGTCATGGACACCCCCCTGGGGAGGTGCTGTTTTGCAGAGATCTGGAAAAAGGGCACATGTGAGACATGCAAGGGCTTTTGGGAGAGGAAGTTATTTCAAAACCTCAACAGCTGGGGCACAGAGCCAGAGGGGCTGCTTCTTGTTCATGGTGAGGAAGCAAGAGAGAAATCTGAGTTCTCGGGGTCCTGTGGTGGCTGGATAGGGACCTCCTTTTCCCACTGGCCTTTATTTTGGACTGGGCGCGGGGTGGGGGGCATAGATCACTGGGCTCTGGCCAGCACGCCTTGCCCCCAAGGGGAGTGACCGTTCTGCTGTTGCAGCGTCGCCAGGCGGCCCCAGGGTCCTCTTAGAAGCTGCGAGAGGGAATCTCAGTCCTCCTGGAGGCACAGACATCCAGGCTGATGGTGAATAAGGGGCGCGGCTGATTCAGAGAGCAAACGCTTTCTCCTTGGAACATTCTGACGTCTGAGAAGACAGACAGGGAAGGCGTCACACTGTCAGCCCATATGTAAAGGCCGACGCGGCGCCCAGCCCTGCAGCGAGGCGTGGGGCTGAGACAGTTCCTGGGAGGCATCTCAGAATCAGGACACGCTGGTCACTGCAGGTGCAGCCACGGGCCAGGGGCTCAACCTCGCTCTGCTTCCCTGCTTCCCTAGGGAACCTCAGATCTGTTCACCACCAGGTGCGACTGGTCACAAAAGCAAGGACTTGGGGTGAGGAGAGCGGGTGGAAAACTTGGTGGTTGACATCACGGCGACCAAAGCAAAGTGGCGACTCTCCGAGTGACCGCGATGGTGATCACAATTTTACAAAGCGTGTTTCTTTGACATTATTTTTCTGTATCTATCAGGTGTAAATGTGGTGGACTGGTTGGTTAGTGGCAGCGAAACAAATTCTCGTGTCCACCATCTCCCAGGGTCACCCTGTGGAGTGGGTGTGGCCAGAGCACGGACTCTGACTCTCTCCTAGATACTCAGTATACGGTGTTCTACTGTAACCGTAGACTTCATGTTGAACCTTGGCATTGTAGACTGATTTATCCTACACACAGGAGACTTGAATTCTTTGAGTTGCATTGCCCCAGTTTATTTGCTATACAAACTTTGTTTTAACTCCACATATAAGTGAGACCACACGATAGTTTCGTTTCTCTGGTTTATGTCACTTAGCGTGATGTCCACTAGCTTCGTCTGCATCGTCTCAAATTTCAAGACCTCCTTGTTCTCAAGACTGAATGAAATCCCGTTGTGTTCATGAAGATTTGTATCACAATCTCTTCATCCATTCATGCCCCTGCTGATGAACGAGTCAGCCACCTGCTATTGTGGGTGACCCAGCAGAGAACGTGGGAGTGTGGGTCGTTCTCTGCCGCTCTGGCTTTGCTTGCTCGAGGTATGGACCGAGCAGAGGTCCCGCCAGTGCAAAGTTCTCGTTTGTCATGCAGTTGATGGTCAGCACAGGCCAGGACGCTGATGTTCGCTCTTCAACACAGTTTTTGAGTCAATGACGGGAACTATCATTATGATGCCCCAAAGGAGAGCCCCCAAATGGCACCACACGAAGTAGAAAAATGTGGCTGCTGGGGAGTCACTCAGAAGTCAAAGGCAGACGCCTCCTGGATGCGGCTGCAGACCCTTGTCACAGGCATCATGGAAACGATGCTCTGCCAGACGCCGGTGGGAGGCCCATCTGCCGGCTGGCGCTGCTCTAGCCCACGGAGGTGGATTCTGCTCTACAGAAGACACAGGGCGTCTGAGCCAGCAGCGGGTCGTTAGGTACATGCAGGCTCCAGGACCGGGATTTTAATGGCTCCGGGGACAATTTCAACTTACGACAGTGAACTAGATAAAACATGATTTTCCCCGGGTCAGTGGATCTGCTGAAAATGCGACTTTCCCGAAAGAGTTGTTTCAAAATGTGGACTCATGAGGCAAAGGGGAAGGAATAAGAAAACCCGCTCGTCTGACTCGAACCGTGAATGTGCAAATGGAAAATAGACATTTTTCTTTGGGAACAAAGAAAAGAGAGATTGCAAAGGCAGCCGAGAAGAGCTGTCTAGAGAGGGCTGGAACCCGCTCTGCACCTCCTCCGCCTGTGTCTGTGGGCTCCTGACCTCAGGGGTCCTCAAAGCCAGCTGCCCAGGGTCGCGCCTGCTAGCCTGCCACATTGGAAGCCCACCAGGCGGCTGTGCTGGGTCCTCGCGTGGCTGCGGGGCAAGATCTGGCCGTAGCTTGCCTCACACTCACTCCCAGCCTCACACCCACGCCGCGTCTCTGCTCTCCTGCCCCCGGGCACCCTGTCGTCACCAGGGAGTGTTGATGGAGCCCCGGCAGGCCCAGGCACGGCCGGACCTCAGGCTGGGGCAGCAGGCTCTGGCCGCCGAGCTCTGAGGCTGGGAGCTGGGCCGCTGGGTCTTCTCCTCCCCCAGCTCCGGACTTGCAGCTGCTTCTCTGAGTCTCCCCGAGCCAGCCTCCAGGCCGGCAGCCACTGCGTCCTGGAGCTGCGGGCAGCTGGAGACGCACCTTCAGCCACGCCCCTCTCTGCCTGGTGAAATCCGGCTCTAGACAGACCCCACAGAGATTTGCAAATGAGTAACCTAAGTAAATGTCACAGATATCCGGGTCGTTTCACTACTAGCATTTATGAGGGCACTTCAAAAATATGTGGGAGATGGAATTACACTATATTTTGGTGAAAAGATATTTGATATCTGTATACTGGGGAATCTTCAAAAAGTTCAGACAATTAATATTGTGAAAAAGCTATGCCTGACTTTCAAAAATTTTTTGGCATAAAAGTAAACTCATAGGGGCTGGCGCTGTGGCGCAGCGGGTACAGCCACTGCCTGAGGTGTCGGCATCCCTTATGGGCACCGGTTCTAGTCCTGGCTGCTCCTCTTCCGATCCAGCTCTCTGCTGTGGCTTGGGAAAACAGTGGAAGATGGTCCAAGTCCTGGGGCCCCTGCACCTGCGTGGGAGACCTGGAAGAAGTGCCTGGCTCCTGGCTTTGGATTCACCCAGCTCTGGCTGTTGCAGCCGTTTGGAGAGTGAACTGGAGGATGGAAGACCTCTCTCTCTCTCTCTCTCTCTGCCCCCCCCCCCTCTCTTTCTCTGCCTCTCTGTAACTCTGCCTGCCTTTCAAATAAATAAATCTTAAAATAACAACAACAACAAAAAAGAAGTGATGAGATGCGGCTGCGGATGAAGCCTACAGCCGCAGACGATCCGCAGCAACCTAGAAGGAAAAGGCACTGTCGGAGAGGACCCGCAGCCAGCGCCACGGACCAGCGGCTGGTCGGCGTGAGCGATCCTGACTGAAAAGCTGAAGGGGAGCAAACGTCCTCTTCATGGGGGCCACACCGCTGCCCCCAGATCAGCTGCAGGCGAGAGCAGAGTTCAGTGGGAATCCCATCAAGATCTTGCTGCGCTTCTTGGAAGAATTGTGGCAGGATGGAAGGTGGCTCTGCCGGTCCAGTCGTGAGACAGAGCAGAAGGGGACACGGCTCCGCGAGGGGGAAGGGGTCCAGTCAGAGCAGAGCGGACCAGGGAAGGGCAAAGGTCACGGCATCTTGCTTGTTGACCGGAGAGTAAAGCTTGTTGCTGGCGGGAGCGATCTGAGAAAGGTAGGGAAGCCTGACTTCACTAACACATGCATACGACCCTTCACCCTTCTGATTGCCTGAGTATTCTAAACACTTCTGCTATAAGAGCATCTTTAACAAAGAGAGACTGAGGGCAAGAGAGGGAGAGAGAGATCTTTCGAGCACTGGTTCACAATCCAAATGCCCACAACAGCCAGGGCTGGGCCAGGCAGAAGCCAAGAACCAGGAAACTGATCCAGTCTCCCACGCAGTTGGCAGGGACCCAACCACTTGCGCCATCGCTGCTGCCTTCCGAAGTGCACCTTGGCAAGAAGCTAGAATCAGAATCGGAGTGGGGCTCGGATCCAGGCAGTCCAGCACGGAAGGCAGGGATTCTAAGCGCTGTATTCATGGACAGCTTTTCCAAACACCTGCCCCCAATCTTTATTGCCATATTTATATAAAGCAAACCCAGATCAAAGATCTTATTTCACTCACTGAGGCTTGAGACGACCAGTGACTGTGACAGCCTGTTGAAAGGGCAGAGCAGTGTCACTCACACAAGCGCAGACGAGAGATGCAAAACGATTGTACCAATAGATGCAGAATGGTTCGCTCCTCAGTCGCCTTCTGCTAGACACAACTAATCTGCATTTCCATGGGCAGGACTAGCTCGCATTGCTGTCCACTGTCTACACGCAGCTCCGGTTCCTGGGAAGGGGGCACAGTAATCTCCCCACTGCCCCTGTTTCAAAGCCTTTTGCGCTTTTTTCCCAGTGGTGGTAGAAGCTGATGGCTGTGATTTTAACATATGGAGCCTGAAGTCGCAGGTTTCGTGACATCTTCCTTGTGATTATCTTCTCTCGATAGAGGCACTACTCCCTTGTCTTTCAGAAGTCTGATTTTAAAAGCTGCCATGTTTGGAGAGAAATCCTATTCAATGTCTTCTCTTTGTCCCTGTTTTTACAAGAGGGAACTTTGTAATTACGTTGAGTCAACTTAAATCATCGCACTCCTTTGCTGGAGTGACTTTCTTCCCTTCTCCGTGGCCTGTGCCCGTCCCCACCTCCCTGCAGCCCCTCCCGGAAGCACCTCTTCTCCCTTTTCCTGGGCCATGGGGACACACTTTCCCCGCATTCCTTCTTGGACAGGTGCTGAAACTTGTCTGGACTGGAACTGAAAGACCCAGCAAGATCTCCCAGTCGCTCCCTTCATGAGCCCCAAGTCCCACGTCAGTGCAGCCCCAAGGAGTTCGGTCTCAACCTTGGCTGTGGTCCCTTGCTTTTGTTCCTGTAACGAGTCTAACAGGCGTCCAGTCCCAGTCATGGCCCTGCCTCCCTGGGGTGGCGTCTGCATCTCGGACACCATTGAATCCAGCAGACCTCTATGCTTCCTCCCGACCCCACCTCCCCGGCTCAGATCGGCGTAACTTCCTGCCTGGTGTCTGACTTGTTATCCCGGGCCACTATGCCTGCCACAACCATGTCTTGGACCTCCTGAGCCCCATCTGGACACCTGTGCATCCCCTGGACGCAGTTCTGAGTGGTTTACCTACAGGAATGAGCATCTGTAAGGGTCCCCACAGGGTAGAGTGTAGCGTCAAAGCCAAGAGGCTCTCTCCGCTCGCTCAGTCACTGCTGCCGGAAGCCTGCGGCTGGATGAACCCTGTGACCACAGCAGGGTCAGGGGGCAGCTCGAGAGCTCGCGAGTGTGTGACAGCCTTCTTGGCCACAGTCGTGAAAACCAAGTGGTCCCTGTGGACACGCCTCTCAGTACCAGTCGTTAACAGCCATCGACTGGTGCCCACTGTGCACCTGCCCCCCCAGGCTTGTTCTCTTTGATCCTTCCAGTAGAGACGTGTCAGCGGGGCTGTGGCTCCAACACAGCAGTGTGACCCAAGGTGAGCAGGACTCCAGACTCCTTGGAAAACAGTTTCAGTAAAGTTCATGATGCTGTAGCTACCCCCTTGTCCAGGTGTAGCTCTAGTCTGCCTGTGCACGCTGTATCCACTCTTCATGAAAAGTCCACTCAGTCCATGGCAGTGGCAGGACAGCAAAGCCATACAACAGCAGGATTAGTAACAGAACCTGGAGCCTTCCAGAGGTGCGAGCTTGCTTCTGAGGGCGGGCAGCCTGCATGGCTTCGAATGGCCAAATGGACCTCACGCCCTGTCCATGCAGCTCTCAGGAGGCGGAGGAAGAGGACCTTGGCTGGAGCCAGGGGCTTTAGCTCCCCAGTACCGCCTTCCCTAATCCAGAAGGCGCGACTTTGCACCCTTCCTGGCTCTGCGGGGCTGTGCTGACTGAGCCAAGTCGGGCAGAACCGCAGAGGTGATCCCTAAATTCTGCTCTGGCGCTGCCCTCAGTAGCAGTGGACGATGAGGGCCTCCGGTGACTGCCTGCAGGGCGTGGGAGGGGAAACCCAGGGAGAATCTGATCAGTGGGGAGGTTTTCTGCAAAAAACAGAACAAAACAAACCCCCTGGGCCCCAGCACTGTGATCATTTCACTGTAGTTAGCTCTGGGATAGCATTAGTGCTGCCGTTTTCAGGGCAGTGTTCCAGTGGGACTGCGGCTGTGGAAGGGTGACTTATCCAAGCATCGTAGTTTTACCAGCACTGCTGTTGCTTCCTAAATGCGGTCAGCCCCGTGGGTCTGAGGGCTCCGCTCCACACCTGCAGCTTCACCCAACCTGGGATCCGGGGAAACACCGTGTCCAGAGCAGGTGTAGGCTTTCTGACTGGCCACCATTCCCTAAATAACGCAGGGCAATATTTATCTATATGCATGGACATTGCATTAGGCATTGTAAGCCACTGAGAGGTGGGAGGCTGTGGGCAGGTTCCATGCAAATACCTCTCATTTCTCTAGGGGACTTGAGAATCCACGGGTTTTAGTGCCCACACGGAGTGGGGACGGTTCAGAAACCGGTGCCCTGCAGGTGCTCTGGGCTGGCTTTTAATCTGTGACACGTTGGCCTAGGGGGTGGTTTCAGGGGTCGGCTCCTGTAATCGTTCCTTTGAACAATCACACGTAAGGGCGTTTGCTATTGAAAGATGTTTCACACAGTTAACGGTAAATAAGAATGAGCTATTTTTAGACTCACAGTTTTTTTTTTTTGTCCTGAAACTGCAGTTCTTATTCTAGTTCAAGTTCATAGTGGGAACAGCAAACATTTAGCTACGTGTTTCATATAAATGAATGATGTTTTGGATCTAAAGTCCAATAAACCGGAGCCCAAGCTGGTGATTTTAGTTTCTGCGCTAGTAGTAATGGCAATAGCGTCGAGTCCCCAGTTATCCAGTCTGCGTCGGGCAAAGCCATCATTTTGCTGAGCTGCCTCTTTCGGAGGTCACTGCAAATGAGAAAAAACCTGTTCCAGCAGGTGCACCCGAAGGGGCCTCCCACTCTGGCTGACACACAGTGGGTCTTCAGGGCAAGTGCCCCCCATACAAGAGGACGTCCAAGAGCACATGGAAAATGGAATTAAAAGGTTTCTTTTCGTGCAAAAATTTTGAAATCCGTGCACGGTTTTTTCAAAGTGCACCTGTGTTAGTCAACTTTTAATGGCTTTGCTAAGCTGCCCGAGAGAAGCTGCTCAGATGGAAGGTTGATTTCTGGTCACGGTCTGGGAGGTTCTCAGTCCAAGATCAGGTGTCCTGGTCAGTCCTGTGTCTGATAGGGGGAGTGGACGGTGGAGCAAGCAGAGGAGTGACCTCAGGGCGAGCCAGCGAGTGGACATGGAGAACAGCAGAGCCTAACTGTGCTTGCAGAGCCAGCCCTCCAGGGGCTGAGCCAACCCCCAACCCCAGACGGCCCGAGGACCCCTCCCCAGGCCCCCACCCAGGCAGGCACCATAACTGGGTAAAGCGTCCACCCTCAGTCCAGGTGTTCATTAGCATGAATCCCTGAACCACTGACAGGCGAAAGACTTTCGCGCTTCGACATCTGCAGGAGCTGGGGACCAAATCGTGTTCCCACTGTGGCAATGCGCCTTTCATGAGCTGCTGGAAGACTTGTGTGTGTGGATTTCTGAACCCCTGCTCTCGAGTGCGTGGGGAGCGCTGGGTGGTGGCGGAAGCACTTTGCGGGGGGGTAATGATGGGTTGATTGTCTGGCCAAACCCTGCCTGGGTACAAATTTCATGCATTCTTGCTTGTTTAAGGAGAATTTCTTGGTTGGGCTGAGTGTTCATTTTCTCACTCCTTGCATGTTCACATTCTTAAGTCTGGAGACCTTTCCAGACATTGCACGCAGCAGCCAGCGTGTTGCAACGCTGAATTATTCATGGTTTCCCTCTCTCTCCATATGTATAAGGGCCCCTCAAAGAGTTCATGGAAAAATAGAATTACACAGGTTTGTTCACCCATTTAAGTACTCTTGTGTTTGTATGCTCTACTCTCTATAAGGATTAAAATCATTTCTGTATATAGTAAATAATATTTTAAACACACTGTCATGATTAAGTTCATTTCTGTGCATATAGAGTATGTTATATATTCATCTGTGTGCTATTCTCTATAAGGTAATATCATATTTATAATAGCATTGAATGCACACATCCATTTGTCTAAACAACAGGTATAAAGCATGAATCCACATTTAATATGGTAGCAAGGACTGCAAATGCTAGGGTTGAAAATAATGTCAATTCACTGGAACATTAATAAGATGTAATTAACAAAGTAAAATTAGAATTTCACCTTTGCAGAAATAATTTTGATTTAAAATTCTGATAGCCTTGGTTAAAATGCTGTGAGGGGTCCACACCCACCCCCTGGAGCTCGATCAGCACCAGTCCCAGGACTACACACTGCTGAGTGCCAGGTACGAATCAGGGGCTCCTGAGACCCCTCCTGAGGGTCAGCAGCATGGTGGGAAGGCTGGCCGGGCCCAGGAGGGCGGTGCACCTGCTACTGCTGGTCATCAGGAAGGATGTGACTCCAGGATGGCCACACAGAGGGGAGCACGGTGAGGTCTGGGGAGACTCCCACACCTTCCCCAGGTGTGCCCCTTCCCCAGGTGTGCCCCTCCCCAGGTGTGCCCCTCCCCAGGTGTGCCCCTTCTCCAGGTGTGCCCCTCCCCAGGTGTGCCCCTTCTCCAGGTGTGCCCCTTCTCCAGGTGTGCCCCTCCCCAGGTGTGCCCTTCCCCAAGTGTGCTGTGTTCCCCAGGTGTGCCCCTCCCCAGGTGTGCCCCTTCTCCAGGTGTGCTGTCTTCTCCAGGTGTGCCCCTTCTCCAGGTGTCCCCCTCCCCAGGTGTGCCCTTCCCCAAGTGTGCTGTGTTCCCCAGGTGTGCCCCTCCCCAGGTGTGCCCCTTCTCCAGGTGTGCTGTCTTCCCCAGGTGTGCTGTGTTCCCCAGGTGTGCTGTCTTCTCCAGGTGTGCCCCTCCCCAAGTGTGCTGTGTTCCCCAGGTGTGCCCCTTCCCCAGGTGTGCCCCTCCCCAGGTGTGCCCCTCCCCAGGTGTGCCCCTTCTCCAGGTGTGCCCCTTCCCCAGGTGTGCCCCTTCCCCAGGTGTGCCCCTCCCCAGGTGTGCCCCTTCTCCAGGTGTGCCCCTTCCCCAGGTGTGCCCCTCCCCAGGTGTGCCCTTCCCCAGGTGTGCCCCTTCTCCAGGTGTGCCCCTTCTCCAGGTGTGCCCCTCCCCAGGTGTGCCCCTTCTCCAGGTGTGCCCCTCCCCAGGTGTGCCCCTCCCCAGGTGTGCCCCTTCTCCAGGTGTGCTGTCTTCTCCAGGTGTGCCCCTTCTCCAGGTGTGCCCCTTCTCCAGCTGTGCCCCTTCTCCAGGTGTGCCCCCTCCCCAGGTGTGCCCCTCCCCAGGTGTGCCCCTTCTCCAGGTGTGCCCCTCCCCAGGTGTGCCCCTTCCCCAGGTGTGCCCCTTCTCCAGGTGTGCCCCTTCTCCAGGTGTGCCCCTCCCCAGGTGTGCCCCTCCCCAGGTGTGCCCCTTCTCCAGGTGTGCTGTCTTCTCCAGGTGTGCCCCTTCTCCAGGTGTGCCCTTCCCCAGGTGTGCCCCTTCCCCAGGTGTGCCCCTTCTCCAGGTGTGCCCCTTCTCCAGGTGTGCCCCTTCCCCAGGTGTGCCCCTTCTCCAGGTGTGCCCCTTCTCCAGGTGTGCCCCTCCCTAGGTGTGCCCTTCCCCAGGTGTGCCCCTCCCCAGGTGTGCCCCTTCCCCAGGTGTGCCCCTTCTCCAGGTGTGCCCCTTCTCCAGGTGTGCCCCTTCCCCAGATGTGCCCCTCCCCAGGTGTGCCCCTTCCCCAGGTGTGCTGTCTTCTCCAGGTGTGCCCCTTCTCCAGGTGTGCCCCTTCCCCAGGTGTGCCCCTTCTCCAGGTGTGCCCCTTCCCCAGGTGTGCCCCTTCTCCAGGTGTGCCCCTTCTCCAGGTGTGCCCCTTCCCCAGGTGTGCTGTCTTCTCCAGGTGTGCCCCTCCCCAGGTGTGCCCTTCCCCAGGTGTGCCCCTTCTCCAGGTGTGCCCCTTCTCCAGGTGTGCCCCTTCCCCAGGTGTGCTGTCTTCCCCAGGTGTGCCCCTCCCCAGGTGTGCCCCTCCCCAGGTGTGCCCCTTCTCCAGGTGTGCCCCTCCCCAGGTGTGCCCTTCCCCAGGTGTGCCCCTTCTCCAGGTGTGCCGTCTTCCAGCACCCCAAGGAAGGAGCTTCCCACCTGGAAACTCTCAGAGCCCCGCCTTAAGCCTTCATGGACATTTGATTCCCATGGGGCACAAATGACTAAGTCATTGGCCACTGGGGATTAACCCTAACTCCAGCCCCCGGCTCTTCCCCAGAGGTTGGGGGTGGGGCTGACAGTTCCAACCCTCTAATGCCATGTTGGGTTCCTCAGGCGGCGGCACACCGCTGTGCCTGGGGCCCCCAAGGTCACCTTGTGAGGTCAGCTCAGATACCACCGAGAGGGGCTCTCTCAGCCTCAGCCCTCGGGATTGCGTCTCCGGGGTTTTGGGAGCTCCGTGCCAGGAGCTGCAGGGACAACGCCCAGCCATGAGGAGGGTTCTGCTCCTCTAGCCAGGAGAGGAGGGGGCCTTTGGTGCAGAGGCTGAGATGCCCCCTGGCACGCCCACCCCGGCACTGGAGGCCCAGCTCCACTTCGGATCCCAGCCTCCTGCTAGTGCACACCCTGGGAGGCAGCAGTGAGGGCGCAGGTATCCGGGGCCTTCCAGCCACAAGGAGCACCGAATGGCATTCCTGGCTTTGGTCTGGCCCAGCCTAGCTGGTGTGGAGATCTGGGGAGTGAAGCAGCGACGGAAGATGTGTTTGTCTTTCTCTCTCTCTCCCTCTCAAATCAATACAAATAAAATGATTTTTAAAAATTTAAAAATGAATTTGTAGAAAATAGAATTAAAAGTTGATCCTATTTATTCCAGTACATATTATGAAAAAGCAAAGCATGGATTTCAATTTTTTATACCAAGATAAATGTATCTTTTAATTCCACTTCCCACACATTTGGGGGTCGTATTTCTGATTGTCTTGTGACATCTCAGTCCTATGTAACTGCCAGAAAATACTCAAGCTCTTCTCATACCTTTTTTCTCATTGTCTCATGGAAACGTTAATATTACGGCACCATTTCCTTTATTTTAGGATTTATTTTATTTATTTGAAAGACAGTTATAGAGAGAGGCCAGGCCAGCACCATGGCTCAACAGGCTAATCCTCCGCCTGTGGCACCGGCACACCAGGTTCTAGTCCTGGTCGGGGCGCAGGATTCTGTCCCGGTTGCCCCTCTTCCAGGCCAGCCCTCTGCTGTGGCCCGGGAGTGCAGTGGAGGATGCCCAAGTGCTTGGGCCCTGCACCCCACGGGAGACCAGGAGAAGCACCTGGCTCCTGGCTTTGGAGCGGTGCTCTAGCCGCGGCACACTGGCCACAGTAGTCATTGAGGGGTGAACCAATGGAAAAAGGAAGACCTTTCTCTCTGTCTCTCTCTCTCTCTCTCACTGTCCACTCTGCCTGTCAAAAAAAAAAAAAAAAAAAAGGCCAGAGAGAGAGAGAGAGAGAGAGGCCTTCTGTCTGCTGGTTTAGTCCCCAAATGACCACAATGGCTGGAGCTGAGCTGATCCAAAGCCAGAAGCTAGGAGCCTCCTCTGGGTTGCCCATGCAGGTGCAGGGGCCCAAGCACTTGGGCCATCTTCCACTGCTTTCCCAGGCCACAGCAGAGAGCTGGATCAGAAGTGGAGCAGCTGGGACTTGAGCTGGTGCCCACATGGGATGCCAGCACTGTGCCACAGCGCTGGCTCTACAGCACCACTTATTAAAGTAACTAATAATCACAGCTCTGCTAGGCTCTCGTCGTACCCTGAGATGGCTACGCTGACACACGGGCTGTTACCTTGTGCAGGGGCTGAAGGGACGGTGCCCGGGCACACGTTAACCACAGAGCTTTGTGCTGGCAGCGTCTAGAATCCTGGCCCATTCCTGAGTTCACTTGCAAAGAATGCCGCCCCCTCACCCGCCCCCGCCAGGGATGCTGTCTCCTTGTGACCCCTGGGACGGGCCCACCCAAGCGTTATCAGCCAGGGAAACTCCAGGCATGAATCTTGGTTAATTATTATTCATCTCACAGTCTCAAACTTCCAGCATGCTGATGATGAACCATTGGTGGCTCAAGGACAACTCTGGGGCAGGACGTGGGCAGTGTGACCTCTGGGCCCCTGGGGCCCCCGTCGATGGCTGGGACCCACCGTCACCTGAGAGGGCATTGCTCTGTGGTGAAGAAGGAAGACTTGTTAACTTCAGCACAGGGAAGAAGCAGAAGGGAGCTACATCTTTGGGAGGAGAGTGGGAGGAGGGAGGCGGGGGTAGGGATGAGGCAGGGTTTCTGGCACTCCTGGGCCATAGCAACTGGGGCCATTTGTGGTCTTTCTAGGTTCTGTCTCCTCTCTGCACAGCCCCGGTTCCCGGCTCCTGGCTCCAACTCCAGGCTCCTCCCGGTCCTTTAGGAGGGAGGAGTGAGTAGCATTCCAGGAAGCAGAATGAGCCAGCACAGAGCGGGTAAGAAATTAATGATCTGACAAAAGGACTCGAATGCCATGAATGACTAATGAGGAAAACAACCGTTTTTGTGCCACTAGATATTCGGAATTCGAGATAACTGAGGTCTCTCTCTCCGTGACCACAGGATCTGTTGGCAGAGGTGCCTGGGCTTCCCAGAGGACCCCTCGGTTAGATGGCAATACCGTGGGTGGGGAGTGTGCGTTACCCACCTCACCACGGAGCACCTGAGCGCAGAGCACCATGCACCGGGCAGAGCAGCAGTGGCTTCCCCTGGGGACCGCAGTGCCCACCGGAAGCTGTGCCCACAGCCTGAGAGGGGATCCAGCTGTGCGTCACCTGCTCAGGGAAAGATCCAAAGTCACAAAGTCACAGTGTGCGTTCTGCTGCACGCGTGTCACTTCTACGCCATGGTGAAGGCGGGAAGCCCAAGTCAAACCTGCTGGACCTCGGGGCCTGCCTGTGTCCAAAGTGACGTCAAGCATTCGCAGAAAATGCAATTAGAACATTATTTTGGTACACAATATTTGAAACCCGTGCATAGGAGGGATCTTAAAAAGCATTCATGGGGCCGGCGCCGTGGCTCAACAGGCTAATCCTCCGCCTTGCGGCGCCGGCACACCGGGTTCTAGTCCCGGTCGGGGCGCCGGATTCTGTCCCAGTTGCCCCTCTTCCAGGCCAGCCCTCTGCTGTGGCCCAGGAGTGCAGTGGAGGATGGCCCAAGTGCTTGGGCCCTGCACCCCATGGGAGACCAGGAAAAGCACCTGGCACCTGGCTCCTGCCATCAGATCAGCGCAGTGCGCCGGCCGCATTGTGCTGGCCGTGTCGGCCATTAGAGGGTGAACCAACGGCAAAGGAAGACCTTTCTCTCTGTCTCTCTCTCTCACTGTCCACTCTGCCTGTCAAAAAAAAAAAGCATTCATGAAAAATGAGAATTGTGATAAAACTATATGCATGGATTTCAAAATTGTCTTGCACCAAAACCCAGGTTACCTTTTAATTCCATTTCTCATGCGGTTTCTGTCAGTCCCACACCACTTGGGGAGGCGGGTGTCGTCCAACAGGAGGTGAGTTAGGACGCGGCTTTTGGCCAATCTCGCCTCCCTCATCCCCTCACCCCCTTCCCATGCTGGGGGACCTTCTCAACCAGACACCACTGCGCTGTAGAGGCCACACCTGGGCTTGACCACCTGTGCAGAGCCGCTGGACAAGCCCTCGGGGATAACAGTAGGCAGCAGGGCAATGCAAACTGGCTGCAGGCTGACTGTGTGTCTATTAGGCAATGAGTTGTGCTTCTTGGTCTCTCCAGGGAGCAGGTAGAGAAAAGAGGGGGGCCAGGGTGGAGAGCTTGCATGGGATGGTTTTGAGTGAGCTGTTTGTAAGTGATGGTTTTAAGTGAGCTGTCTATAAGTTGTACTTAGGAGAAAAGTTTGCCAAAGTCGTGCCAGTGCGTGCCCCAGGTAGCTCCTTTCTTCCTGCCCCCTGTTTTACACCCGCAAAGGGAGCCCCATTGCTGCCTCGGCCGCGTGACATCGCTGCTGGCTCCCTGCGGGTACCACTGAGGGCATCTTCTTTCGAGTGTGCAACGTTCTGGCTGGAAAACACAAGAAAAGCAGGTAGTTCCTGCTCCCCCAAGCGAATTCATTCAACCTTCCACCGCATCCAAGTGCTCCCAACGCAGACGGTCTCCACAGCCGCCTGGTGGTTTCCACCTTACCGCACGCGGGGACGAGAAGAGGACGTCAGCGAAGGCCTATGTGGACCACCCGGCTCCCTCTCGGGGAAGTCTGTCGCCCGCTCCGCGTCCGCTTCTGCCGACTTGCAGTACAAGAGGGCGTTCCCTTAAACCGAAACCCCCACAAAATCGTCCGTACGACGAGCGCCGGTGTCGGCAGCTCCACTGTTGTGTGTGTGTTTTCAAACACCTTGCTCAGGTACACAGCATAATCTCTTTGGGGTATACAGAAGGCTCTGTCACCTGCAGAGAATGCATTTGAAAATCCCCCGTGGGTGCTCAATGCTGCAGGTAGCCCCGACCTCTGTGGATACCGTGGCTCTTTCCCACACATACACGACTATGGTGAGGCTTGAAAGAGACCAGCACATACATAGGATACATCATAGCGAAATGCGCATTTGTAGCACACCCTGGTTATGGGAACGGGGTACCTCTCTCTGCTTGAAAGAATCAAGACAAACAACAACCATTTGGACTGTGGTTGACTGTCGGCCCACTGGGACCTCAGACAGTGACAAGCATGGTGGGGGACAGTGCTGTTTAGTGCTTGTGAACCCTCTTCCCACATGGGGCTGTAAATATCTAGAATACGCAGGGACTCTTATCACAGGATGATACCGACCTAGCTGTTTCTTTTCTTTCTTGTCTTGTCTTGTCTTTTTTTGACAGGCAGAGTTAGACAGTGAGAGAGAAGGAGAGACAGAGAAAGGTCTTCCTTCCATTGGTTCACACCCCAAATGGCCACTATGGCCGTCACTGCGCCAATCCTAAGCCAGGAGCCAGGTGCTTCTCCTGGTCTCCCATGGGGTGCAGGGCCCAAGCACTTGGGCCATCCTCCACTGCACTCCCGGGCCACAGCAGAGAGCTGGACTGGAAGAGGAGCAACCGGGACAGAAATAGCGTCCCAACCGGGACTAGAACCCGGGTACCAGCGCCGCAGGCGGAGGATTAGTCTAGTGAGCCAAGGCGCTGGCCCTAGCTGTTTCTTATATGACGTTGCAACCAACCGAGTACAACCAAGCTGTGGAACACGATGGGTGCCGGTGGCTGCACCAGGCTGTGGTGAGCACAGACGTGGGTCTTGGTGTTGACTCCTGGGAAGCGCTCTCTCCTGTAACACTCAGGAGAGGCTCCTTCCTTCCATATCTATTCCTGCGCCACAAGGTGCAGCCTGCTGTCGCCTGCTTCGCCCTCTGGGACCACATAGTTTACTCAACCAGGTCACCCTCTGGAACCCAACGCAGGTGTTGCCGAGAGAAAATTAAACCCCCCTGCAGCAGCCCATGTCTTCTCTTCCCAGTGCCGTCTCCGGCCCCACCAGCTCCTCTCTCCTCCACCTCGTTGCTGGAGCTGCCTGAGGACCAGTCCATGTTCCAGCTGCACAGATACCCACAGGGCATTGAAATCGGGATGCCCGCAATAGCCAAGTCTCTCAACTGGCATGGGTTTTGGGGTTCATAGGGATGAGAAACAGTTTGGAAATTTTGACAAGAGTACTTGCTCGATATGGAATTTCCCTAAGACCTTTTGCTTGAAAAAGACTTAGGAATGTTTCTAGGTGAACGAATAGTTGAAATAAACCAGAAGAGAAGTAGAGAAGTGTGAGTGTCCGGACGGGGTCACGGCCTGGGCCCCCTGCTCAGCCGAGTGGCACATCAAGCTTGTTTGTTCTGATAATGATGGCGGAGGGGCAAGATGGCAGCTGAGGACGCCGCTGGTGAAGAATTGCATGCGTCACCCACCCCAGCTCTAAGTAATACAGCATGGAGGGTTTCTACGTGGGGGAGGGAAGGGCAATTAAGTCCAGACCTTAGGCCGGCACCGTGGCTCAACAGGCTAATCCTCCACCTTGCAGCGCTGGATAACCAGGTTCTAGTCCCGGTTGGGGCGCCGGATTCTGTCCCGGTTGCCCCTCTTCCAGTCCAGCTCTCTGCTGTGGCCCGGGAGTGCAGTGGAGGATGGCCCAAGTGCTTGGGCCCTGCACCCCATGGGAGACCAGGAAAAGCACCTGGCTCCTGGCTCCTGCCATCAGATCAGCGCGGTGCGCCGGCCGCATTGTGCTGGCCGTGTCGGCCATTGGAGGGTGAACCAATGGCAAAGGAAGACCTTTCCCTCTGTCTCTCTCTCTCTCACTGTCCACTCTGCCTGTCAAAAAAAAAAAAAAGTCCAGACCTTAGACTTGACAGCAAGTACCCAGCCACCACTATGAAACCTGGTGCCCGCAGGGTCCCACAGCTCCTGCCCAGAGGCCAGTAGATGCCAGTGGTCCACATCCATCATCCTGCCGCCAAGCTCTGGCAGGTGGTACAGGAAGTCTCAGCTGCTGAGCAGCAGGGGGGAAAGGGGATTTAGGACCTTGACCTGGAGCTCAGAACAGAGCCGACTGGTGTGAGAATCAAAGGCCTCGACCTCCAGGCCGAGCTTGCAGCGGGGCCTCTGGACCGGCCTCCATCAGACACCTGCACCCTGCGGGAGAAGACTCACTGAGCTTATGTGGTCCTTATGTGGGTCTTATATGGGCCTGGGGCACACCTGAGACTGCACAGTGCCTGGGACTGTGCAACTCGGGTGTGACCAGATGGGTGCTGCCTGGGTGCCCAAGGCCCTATCACCATCCCCCAGCCTTGGACGACATCCAGGAACCACAGGACTGTGTCTTGGGACTAAGTACCAGGCCACTGGCAGGGAGCCAGATCTGAAGTGGAGCAGCTGGGACTCAAACCGGCTCCCATATGGATGGAGGCTTAACCTACTACGCCACAGTGCTGGCCCCACCGTTTCTTCTTCCTCTCCTGCTCCTCCTCCTTCTTCTTCTCCCTCTTCTTCCTCTTCTTCTTCCTCCTCCTCCCCCCTCTTTTTAATGTGGGGAAAGAAGAATACATTGTCAATTTCATGGTATGATTCAATGAAGCAATATTTATAACTAAATACCAATGATATGACATCCACACGATTTTTATTCTCTCTGAATATATTAAGTTCCACAAATAACAGAAAATGTGACACTTATCTTTTTGGGTCTGCCTTGTTTTACCTAGCATAATGATCTCCCGTTTCATCCATTGCACTGCAAATGTCAGGAATCCATTCCTTTTTATGGCTGAGCAATATTCCACCATGCATACACACCATGCTTTCTCTTTCTAGTCACCAGTGGATGGACATCTAGACTGATTGCACATCTTAGCTATGGTGAACTGACCTGCTATAGACAGTGGAGTGAAAGTGTCTCTTTTACAAGCTGATTTCGTTTCCACTGTAACTATTCCCAGGAGTAGGATTACTGGATTATATGAAGATCTATTTTTAGTTTTCTAAGGAACTGCCATCCTGTTTTCCATAGTGGTCACACAAATTTGCATTACCACCAGCTGTGAATTAGCATACCTTTTCCTTCACAACCTTGCCTATATTTGTTATATTATTTTTTGACAGGCAGAGTGGACAGTGAGAGAGAGAGACTGAGAGAAAGGTCTTCCTTTTGCCATTGGTTCACCCTCCAATGGCCGCCATGGACGGCGCGCTGCGGACGGCGCACCCCACTCATCCGATGGCAGGAGCCAAGTGCTAGGTGCTTCTCCTGGTCTCCCATGGGGTGCAGGGCCCAAGCACTTGGGCCATCCTCCACTGCACTCCCGGGCCACAGCAGAGAGCTGGCCTGGAAGAGGGGCAACCGGGACAGAATCTGGCGCCCCGACCAGGACTAGAACCAGGCGTGCCTGTTGAGCCACGGCGCCGGCCTATATTTGTTATATTTTGATTTCTGTATGATAGTGATTCTAACGGAGGGAGGTGATACCTCATTGCAGTTTTTACTTGCATTTCCCTGGTGGCAGTGATCCTGAACGTTTTGTGTGTGTGTGTGTGTGTGTCTGTTGGGCACTTGTATTTTACCCTTTGAAGCATGCCTGCTCACGTCCTTTGTCCATTTCTTAACTGGGTTGTTTGTTTTGTTGGAGCTGAGTTTCTTGGACTCATATATTCTGGACAGTGACCCTTTGTTGGTTCTGTCGACGGCCTCTCCACGTTGCTGAGTGTTTCCTTTGCTGAGCACAAGCTTATGCCCGATGGAATCCCATTGTTTATTTTGGCTTTGATTGTCTGTGCTTCTGGGGTCTTTTCCAAGAAGTCTTTGCCCAGGCCAATGTCTTGCAGTGTTTATCCTATGTTCTGCTGTAACAGTTTGATGGGTTCAGGTCTTTAGATTCTTGATCTACTGTGAGTTGATTTTTGTATAGAATAAGGTAGGGGTATGTTGCAACCTTTGCATGTGGAAATCCAATTTTCCCAACACCATTTGTTGAACAGACCATCCTTTCTACAGCGAATGATTTTAGCTCACTTATCCAAATTACTTGGTTGTAGATGCACAGGTTAATTTCTTGGGTTTATTCTGTTTATTGGTCTACATGTTTATTTTTGTGCCAGTACTGGGCTGTTTTGGCCAGAACAGTCCTATAGTATATCTTGTGATGCCTCTGGCTTTGTTTTTATTGTTTAAAATTGCTTCAGATATTTGGGGTCTTTTGTGATTCCATATGAATTTTAAGATTGTTTTCTGTACTTCTGTGAAGAACGTCCTTGGGATTTTGATTGGAATCAAATCAAATCTACAAATTGGCCTGATACAATGGGCATTTTAATGATGTTAACTCTTCCAACACATGAACATGGAACATCTTCACATTTTTTCTGTCTTATATTCCTTCTATTGAGATTTTGAAATTTTCTTTTTTTAAAAAAAGACATTTATTTGAAGGCAGAATTTGAGAGAGAGAGAGAGAGAGAGATTCTATCTGCTAGTTTATTCCCCTTATGGCCACTCAATGACTAGGGTTGGGCCATGCCAAAGCCAGGAGCCAGGAGCTTCTTCCACGTCTCCTACATGGGTGCAGGGGCACTAGGACTTGGGTCATCTTCTGCTTCTTTCCCAGGTACTTTATCAGGGAGCTGGATTAGAAGTGGAACAGCCAGGACTCAAACTGGCAACCCTGTGGGATTCTGGTGTTGCAGGTGGTGGCTTTACCATCTATGCCACAACTCTGGCCCCTATGATTTTAATTTTTTATTGTAGAGAACTTTCACATTTTTGGTTAAGTTTACCCCAAGGAATTTAAGTTTTTTGGTAGCTATTGTGAATAGGACTGATCTTAAAAGTTCTTTCTCAACCAGAGAATTGTTGGTATATAACAATGCTATTGATTTTTGTGTGTTCATTTTACATCCTGCAACTTAATTTTTTTATGAGTTCTGACAGCCTTTTAGTGGAGTTGATAAAATTGATTTTAAACCAAGAGCAATAAAATGAGATGAGGAAGCTCACTATATAATGACAACAGCTCACATCAAGAAAAAGAAACAGCACTTGCGAATATATATATATATATATATATATGCACTCAATGTAGAAGCACCCAAATATATAAAGCAAATATTAATAGTTTCAAAGGGAGAGATAGACTCCAATAAAATAATAGGAGACTTTAACATCCCACTTTTAGTAACCGATTGATCATCCAGACAGAAAATCAACAAAGAGAGAGTTAGACTGCACCCTAGATCAATGGGGACTTGCAATTTTCTCCAGAACACTCCCCTCAGCAGCTGCAGAGTGTACACTCTGACACAGCACAGAATGGGTCATGAGGTGGGTCCAAAACAAGTCTCCAGGAATTTGAAAAATAAGAATTATATCCAGTATCTTTTATAAAATAAAACTAGAAATAAATAAATTTAAAAAAACTAGACATCAATATCAAGAAAAATTTGGGGACTGTATAAAAACATGAAGTTATACAACTTATCCTGGAACAAATAATGGATCAAGGGAGAGATTGAGAATGAAATGTAAAAGTTTCTTGAAATGAATAAGGAAACTTAACATATCAAAACCTATGGAATTCAGCAAAAGGAGGACTAGGAAGAAATTTTGTAGCAATTAATGCTTATATCAAAAAACCCCAAAAGGTCTCAAATAAACAACTTATCACTATACACCCAGGAATTCTAAAAACAAATACAAATCGACCTCCAAATTAAAAGAAGGAAAGAAATTATAAAATTCATAGCATAAATACGTGAGATAGACAGAAAAATGAAATGAAGAGCTTTTACTTTGAAAAAATAAATGAAATGGACAATTACTTAGCTAAAATAAGAAAGAAAAAAGAGAGAGGGCCCAAAGAAGTAAAATCGGAAATGAAAAAGGAGATATTGTAACTGCCATCACAGGAATGCAAAGGATGGTTGCGATGATGATGAACAATTATACCTCCACAAATTTGATGATCTAGAAGGAATGGACACATTCCTGGGCACACGAACTTACTGAAACTGAATCGTGAAGAACTGTAACAAACCATCTCCCGGTGCAGCACAGGCATTTGATAAAATGCAACATCCCTTCATGATGAAAGTTCTACAAACTAGTGTAGAAGGAATAGGTCTCACTGTCCACACCTCCCAGGCAAACAGCTGAAATACTGGGTGGGGCAGAGCTGAGCACTTTCTAGAATCTAGACAAGACAAGGATGTCTGCTTTTATTCAACACAGACCAGGGCAATTAGGCAAGACAAAGAGAGAAATGGCATCTACACTGGAAAGGAAGAAGTCAAATTGTCACTGCTTACAGGTAGCGTGATCGTGTGTGTGTGTGTGTGTGTGTGTGTGCGTGTGTGTATGCCGATCATGTATATATGTATATTAAATCATAATAAAGACCCTCCAAACAAAAAGTCCAGGACTGGATGGCTTCACTGCTGAATTATATCAGACTTCTAAAAAAACTAATTTGATCCTGGTCGGGGTGCCGGATTCTGTCCCAGTTGCCCCTCTTCCAGGCCAGCTCTCTGCTGTGGCCAGCGAGTGCAGTGGAGGGTGGCCCAAGTGCTTGGGCCCTGCACCCCATGGAAGACCAGGAGAAGCACCTGGCTCCTGCCATCAGATCAGCGTGGTGCGCCAGCTGCATCGCGCTGGCCACGGCGGCCATTGGAGGGTGAACCAACGGCAAAAGGAAGACCTTTCTCTCTGTCTCTCTCTCTCACTGTCCACTCTGCCTGTCAAAAAAATAATAATTTGAGGCTGGGCCTGTGGTATAGTGAGTAAAGCCCCAGTCTACAGCACTGGCATCTCATATGGGCGCCAGTTCAAGTCCCAGTAACTCCACTTCTGATCCAGCTCTCTACTATGGCCTGGGAAAGCAGTGGAAAATGGCCCAGATCCTTGGATCCCTGCACACACATGGGAGACCCGGAGGAAGCTTCTGGCTCCTGGCTTCATATCGGTGCAGCTCCAGCCATTGTGGCCTTCTGGGGAGCGAACCAGCAGACAGAAAACCTTTCTCTCTCTCTCTGTAACTCTGCCTTTAAAATAAATACATATTTCTTTTAAAAAAGAACTGATTTCAATTCTTCTCAAGCTATTCAAAACAATTCAAAAGGAGGGAATCCTCCCAAACTCCTCCTATGAAGCCAGCATCACCTTAATTCCCAAACCAGAAAAAGACACAACAAGGAACGAGAACAATAGACCAACATCACTGATGAACATAGATGCAAAAATTCTCAACAAAATACTAGCTAATCAAATCCAGCAACACATCAGAAATATCTAGTGGGATTTATCCTTGATATGCAGGCATGATGCAACATATGCAGATCACTAAATGTGATGCATCACGTTAACTGAAGAATAAAAACCTTATGCTTATTTCAATAGATGCAGAGAAAGCACATGATAAAACACAACAACTTTCATGATGAAAACCTTAAGCAAATTGGATATTGAAGAAACATTCCTCAACACAATCAAGGCAATACGTGACAAACCCACAGGCAGCATCTACTGAATGGGGGAAAGCTGGGAGCATTTCTACTAAGGTCAGAGCCAGACAAGCATGCCCACCTTCATCACTGCGAGTCAATATAGTCCTGGAAGTTTTAGCCAGAGCCATTAGGCAGGGAAAAAGAAATCAGAGGGATGCAAATTGGGAAAGAGAAAGTCAAATTATTCCTGTTTGTGGATGACATGATTCTATAGAGAGGAACCAAAAGACTCCACTAAGAGACTACTGGAACTCATGAGAGAGTTATAAAATATAGGTTATAAATATAAAATATAGGTTATAAAATCAGCACATAAAAACAATAATCTTTGATTACACAGACAATGCCATGGCTGAGAAAGAACTTGTAAGATCAATCCCATTCACAACAGCAATACAAACTTTAAATTCCTTGGAATAAATTTAACTAAGGATGTGTACGTTCTCTATAAATAAAATCACAAAACAGTAAAGAAACAGTAGGCATCAAAAAATGGAAAAAAAATCTATGATTGTGGATTGGAAGAATTAATATCATCAAAATGTCCATACTACTGAAAGCAATTTACAGATTCAATGAGATCCCAATCAAAATACCAATGACATTCTCTCAGATCCAGAAAAAAACAATGCTGAAGTTTGTGTGAGAACACAAGAGACCTCAAATAGTTAAAGCAATATTAAACAACAGTGGCATCACAATACCACACTTCAAGACATACTACAGGGCAGTTATAATCACAACATCCTGGTAGACATGTAGCTCAGTGAAGCAAACTAGAAACCCCAGACATCAATCCACGCATCTACAACCATCTTATCTTTGACACAGAAGCCTAAATCAGCCCCCTGAGAAGCTACAGTGTCTTCAACAACAGCACTGGGAAAAGTGGATCTCAGTGAGCAGAAGTGTGAAAGAAGACCCCTACCTTACACCTAGTACAAAAACTACCTCAAAATGGGTAAAGGATCTAAAACTATGACCTGATACCATGAAATTACTAGAGGAGAACATTGGGGCAACACCGAAAGACATTGGTACAGGCAAAGACCTTTTGGAAAAGACCCCAGAAGTGCAGGAATCAAAGCAAAAATTGACGAATGGGAGTCCATCGAGCTAAGAAACTTCTGCACAGCAAAGGAAACACTCAGCAAAGTGAAGGACAACTGAGAATGGGAGAGAATGTTTGCAAACCATGCAGCTGATAAAGGATTGCTAGCCAGAGCTGAAGAAACTCAACAAAAACCAAACAATCCAATTAGGAAATGGACAAAAGACTTGAACAGGCATTTTACAAAAAGCTAAATTCAAGTGGCCAACAGATCCATGAAAAAATGCTCAGGACCACCAGCCACCAGGGAAATGCCAATAAAAAGCACAGTGTCGCTCACTCCAGGAAGAAGATCTCTCAAACAGAAATCAGAAAACAGTAAATGCTGTCGCAGAGGTCGGGGAAGAGGGACCCTGAGCCACTGTTGGTGGGAAGGTACACTGTGCAGCCACTGTGGAAGACAGTGTGGAGACGCCTCAGAGAAATGAAAGGAGCTCTACCATGTGACCCAGTCGTCCCACTCCTGGGAATTTACCCAAAGAAAATGAAACCAGCGTATGAAAGAGTTACTGTACCCTCATGTTTATTGCAGCTCAATTCACAATGGATAAGATATGGACTCAACCCAGGTATCCATCAACTGAATTAAAAATGTGGTAGATACATACTATGGAATACTACTCGGCCATAACAAAGAATATAATTTCATGTTTTGCAACAAAATAGATGCAACTGGAAACCATTGTGCTTAGAGAAAGAAGCCAGTCCCCAAAAGACAAATATCATGTGTTTTCCCTGATCTGTAGTAACTAATAGAATGGAAAACTGGGATGTATACGAGCAACACTGATATTTTGAGATTTGAAATTTTTTCCAGCCCTTGTTTCTACTATTGAGGAACACTTTTTTTCTTCTTACTGTTTGTCAAATTATTTACTTAGTGGATGGTGAAGCTTATGGTTGTAAAATAAACTGAAAATATGTCATTATTAAAATTAAAAGAAATAAGAAAGGAAGGTGGAGGGAGGTGGGCAGTATCACTATGCTCCTGAGTCTTATATGTGAGATACGCGAGATGTGTTCACCTTATATAGATAAAAATTATTTTAAAAACCCCAAAGATAACACCAAAACTATTAGAACTAATAAACAAATGAGCAAAGTTTCAGTATACAAGGTCAATGTGCAACAATCGGGAGCATTGTGAGGCATCAGGAAAAGAAATCAAGAAAGCGATCCCATGTCCGAATGCTACCGAAAAATCTGGGAATAAGGAGAGCCAGAGAGATGAAAGGTGTCACAAGGAAGCGGAAAGACATCCTGTGTTTGCAGACTGAAGAATCAATCATGTTAAAATATCTGCGTTATCCAGAGAGGTGTACAGATTCAGCACACTCCCTCTCAAAATACTAATGACTTTTCCCTAGAATTAAGAAAAAAAATACTACTAAAATTTATATGGACCCGCGAAAGACCCTGAGTAGCCCACGTAATCTTGAGCAAAAATAACAAAGCAGGAGACATTTTACTACTTGACTTAAAAATATATTACAAAGTCAGCCGGCGCCGTGGCTCAACAGGCTAATCCTCCGCCTTGCGGCGCTAGCACACCAGGTTCTAGTCCCGGTCGGGGCGCCGGATTCTGTCCCGGTTGCCCCTCTTCCAGGCCAGCCCTCTGCTGTGGCCCAGGAGTGCAGTGGAGGATGGCCCAAGTGCTTGGGCCCTGCACCCCATGGGAGACCAGGAGAAGCACCTAGCACCTGGCTCCTGCCATCGGATGAGCGGGGTGCGCCGCCCACAGCACGCTGGCCGCGGCGGCCATTGGAGGGTGAACCAATGGCAAAGGAAGACCTTTCTCTCTGTCTCTCTCTCTCACTGTCCACTCTGCCTGTCAAAAAGAAAATATATTCCAAAGCCATGGTAATTAACACAGCACAGCACTGGCTTGAAAAGACTTAGTCCGATGGAACAGAACAGAGGGCCTGGGATGAGCCTGTAGTGCTGCAGCCAACTGCTCTTTGGCAGCAGTGCAAAGAACACACTCGATCGTTGGATCCAGGAGTCTTCACTAAATGGTCTCCAGTCCATCCTGAAGATGGTGTACATGGTGAGAGCTGGAGGGGTATAGGTTCACTCTGCCCCGTGTTGATTTCCTATGTTCTCACCATCAGATGTTGATTTGCAGTCCTGGGAAAGCTGCCGTTGGAGTTCCGACAGGGATGGCGTGGGATCCATACGTTGCTTTTAGTAGGATGGACGTTTTAATGCTGCTGATTCTTCCAGCCCATGAATGAAGAATGTCTTTCTACTTCTATGTGTCATCTTGAGTTTGTCTCATGAATGATTTATGGTTCACATTGCACGGATCTTTCACCTCTTTGGTTAAATTTATTCCTAGGTTTTAATTTTTTTGTAGCTTTTGGAAATGGGATTGCTCTCTCGACTTCTTTTCCAGATAATTCGCTATCGCTGTGCACAGTGCTGTTGATCTTTGCACACTGCTCTTGTATTCTGCAACTCTGCCAAACTTGCTTCCTAGTTTGATAGCTTTTTTATTTTTTGTTCTTTTTTGACAAACTTTTTGAAATCCCCTTGTATAAACAACTGCTAGTGAAATATTTTCAAATATAAATACATAAAATATAAAATAAATACAAACATTTTAAGACAAACCTGTAATTTTATATAGCTGTATGAACATGTAAATAGGATATACGAACATAAATATAATGATAAGCATATTGAAATACAAATCAATATACATACGTATATATTTTTTAAAGATTTATTTATTTGGCCAGCGCCGTGGCTCAACAGGCTAATCCTCTGCCTTGCGGCGCTGGCACACCGGGTTCTAGTCCCGGTCGGGGCACCGGATTCTGTCCCGGTTGCCCCTCTTCCAGGCCAGCCCTCTGCTGTGGCCCGGGAGTGCAGTGGAGGATGGCCCAGGTGCTTGGGCCCTGCACCCCATGGGAGACCAGGAGAAGTACCTGGCACCTGGCTCCTGCCATCGGATGAGCGCGGTGCGCCGGCCGCAGCGCGCTGTCCACGGCAGCCATTGGAGGGTGAACCAACGGCAAAGGAAGACCTTTCTCTCTGTCTCTCTCTCTCACTGTCCACTCTGCCTGTCAAAAAATTAAAAAAAAAAAAAGATTTATTTATTTGTTTATTTGACAGGCAGAGTTCTAGGCAGTGAGAGAGAGACAGAGAGAAAGGTCTTCCATCTGCTGGTTCACTCCCCAAATGGCTGCAACGGCTGGAGCTGCACTGATCTGAAGCCAGGAGCCAGGTGCTTCTTCCGGGTCTCCCATGTGGGTGCAGGGGCCCAAGCACCTGGGCATCTTCTACTGCTTTCCCAGGCCACAGCAGAGAGCTGGACTGGAAGAGGAGCTGGAACCAGCACCCATATGGGATGCCAGCACAGCAGGTGGATTCACCTAGTGTGCCACGGCACCGGCCCCCATACATATATATTTTTTTTCAAAATTAAAAACTGAATTTGTCCCAGACCTAGAGGGAAAGGATTTGATTTGCATAATATATACATATCTATATTATGCCTCTGAAAACTCTACTTTGTTCTATTAATTTGCTATCTTTTTGGGTCAATATCACAGTTTTAATTATAACTTGATGCTGTGTTTTGATCCTTAGAAGGATAATTTCATTTTCTATTTTTAAAAAAACTATTTTTTGTTGTTTATTTGAAAGGCAGAGGGACACAGAGAGAGACAGAGACAGAGGTCTTCCATCTGCTGGTCTCCTCCTCAAACACCCATCATAGCCACTGGTGGGCCAGGCCAAAGCCAGGAGCCAGGAGCCGACGTGGATCAGCTGTGTGGGTGGCAGGGATCCGCGCATTTGCGCCTTCACCTGCTGCCTTCCCAGGGACCCGGAACTGGACGTGCAGCCAGGACTTGAACTTGGGCGCCCTGATATGGGGTGTGGGTGCCCCGAATGGACTTCGGCCTCTGCACCAAATGCTTAACCCTGTCCTTCTCGTTCTTAAAATTCCATCCAGGGTCTCGTTTTCTTTTCCCTGTGACCTTGAGGATCAGCTAACCGAATTAGAACAAGTTCCTGCTGGAGCCGTGGCGGGGGTCAGGCTGGGTTTGCAGACTGATGAGGGTGGAGACTGATGCCCGAGAGATAACACACGCTCCCACCCGGAACACACTCGGCCTCTCCACTCGGCCCTTAGGTCCCTACACACACGCACAGCTCGCTTTGTGTTTGGGGTTAGGTTATCACCGCAAACGGGGTACATTTGAAAATGATTTGTCATGGTGGGAACCTTCAGAAGTTTTTACACCTCGAAGGAAAGGGACAAGGCACCACACGCCCCACGCTGGCCACCTGGCTGACTTTCTCTCTTCCTAATGCCCCGCTCCCTAACCAAGGATTTTTCCCACGTTTCCACCCCGACTCCCTCGTGGGGGCATTGGCTCTGACGTCTGGCCAGCCTTCCTGTTGCACTCAGTAGCGTGGAGCCAGTCTGCCATGCCCTCTCTGGGCGAGTCTGTCTGGCCTCTGTCCCCCCAGGCCTCCACAGGGATCACCCACACCAGGTAGGGCCCTCGTGTACTTGCACGGGATTGGCTCTGATTCCACGTCGCAGCTTGCTGAGAACCCCGTGGAGGTTACCCGCACCTGCTGTCAGGCGACACCCTGGGCAGTGGTTTCCAGCCCAGGGTGTCCTCTGTCTCCTGCTTGGGCTTGGCCATGGCCTCCTCTGCTGTTTCCATCCCACAGTCAAGGTGCTCCCTGGGCATGGTGCACAGCGGGGCGTCCTGCAGCTGGAACCTCCCAGCCCCTGGGTCTCCATCCCCTGGGGCCTGTGTCTCGGGCGCTTCCTCTCGGAGTGCCAGCAGCAGCTGAGCCAAAGGCAGAGCAGAGCACGTCCCAGCTCATAATTTATGTGGAGTTTCTATGGCTCCGACTGGAACCCGTGATTCAGCCTTGAACCAGGAACAAAACATGCAAACGCAGCACGTGGCTGACCATGCACACACACAGGGCACAGGCCACGCTGCTGTCTCGGTAGAACCTGGGCCCACTGGGGTTTTACAATGAGAGAGAGAGAGAGTGAGAGCGAGAGAGAGAGAGAGAGAGAGAGGTGCTGCGTTGCCCTGCCTGCAAATCTATAGAAAGTGCTGGAAGCCTCAGCCATCCTTATCCCTAGGGGGACATCCTCCTTAGCTGACAGCAGAGAAGACAAGGCGGGCCTGGGGAAGGGGGCTCAGCCCAGCTTGTGGTCTGTGCCCACTCCCCCCAGTCCCTTCCTCCCGTGAATGAGTCTATTACAGGTGCCATCCGTGTCTCCACACAACCTCCCTCTGAAATGCCGTGCACAGCCCTGGGCCTGCCGGGTGCGGTGCTGGGCCTTCTTCACCTGTGTTGATCTCCATCAGGAGAAGTCACTAGGGCACTTGTGCTCGCTCGTCCAGCCCAGCCCCAGCCCAGCCCCAGCCCCAGCCCCAGCCCAGCCCAGCCCAGCCCCAGCCCAGCCCCTGCCCCAGCCCCAGCCCCAGCCCCAGCCCAGCCCCAGCTCCAGCCCCAGCCCAGCCCAGCCCCAGCCCCAGCCCAGCCCAGCCCCAGCCCAGCCCCAGCCCAGCCCCAGCCCAGCCCCTGCCCAGCCCCAGCCCCAGCCCAGCCCAGCCCCAGACCAGCCCAGCCCCAGCCCAGCCCCAGCCCAGCCCCAGCCCAGCCCCTGCCCAGCCCCAGCCCAGCCCAGCCCAGCCCCAGCCCAGCCCCTGCCCAGCCCCAGCCCCAGCCCAGCCCAGCCCCAGCCCAGCCCAGCCCAGCCCCAGCCCCAGCCCAGCCCCAGCCCCAGCCCAGCCCCAGCCCAGCCCAGCCCCAGCCCCAGCCCCAGCCCAGCCCCAGCCCAGCCCAGCCCCAGCCCCAGCCCCAGCCCCAGCCCAGCCCAGCCACAGCCCCAGCCCAGCCCAGCCCCAGCACAGTCCCAGCCCAGCCCCAGCCCAGCCCAGCCCAGCCCCAGCCCAGCCCCAGCCCAGCCCAGCCCAGCCCCAGCACAGTCCCAGCCCAGCCCCAGCCCAGCCACAGCCCCAGCCCCAGCCCAGCCCAGCCCAGCCCCAGCCCCAGCCCCAGCGCAGCCCGAGCAGAGCTGCTCCTCACAACACCTCCTGCGGGGTCCCGGCTCTGCCCTCCCCTCTGGTCCTTTGGCGGCCTTGGTCTCATCCCACATGGAACTGGCTCGGTTGCATGTCCAGGCTGGGCGGCTGCTATTTAACCCACACAGAGGGGTGAAACTGAAACCCCAACACGTGTGCCGCACGTGCTGCTATCGGGGTCCGCCCTGATGGAGCTGTTGCCCATCCCGGAGCCTTCGGTGTCCTGGGGAGCGGGGAGCTCGGTCTTGGCCACCAGAGGTGGACAGGATGGTGTAGGGGAAAGCTTGGGACGGGGTCAGTTGTTCATGCTAATATCACAGAGCTGTATCCGCGGTGCCCACCAGGACACAGGCTGCTTCTTAAAATGCAGAAGTACTGGGGCTGCGCCGTGGTGTAGATGGTAAAGCCGCCGCCTGCAGTGCCGGCATCCCACATGGGCGCCAGTTTGAGACCCAGCTGCTCCACTTCCAACCTAGCTCTCTGCTATGGGAAAGCAGTAGAAGATGGTCCAAGTGCTTGGGCCCCTGCACCCACGTGGGAGACCCGGAAGAGGCTCCTGGCTCCTGGCTTTGGATAGGCACAGCTCTGGCCAATGTGACCATCTGGGGAGTGAACCAGCAGATGGAAGACCGCTCTCCCTCTCTCTCTCCCTCTCTCTCTCCCTCTCTGCCCCTGCCACTCCGTAACTCTGCCTTTCAAATCAATAAATAAATCTTACAAAACACACTGACTGCTTCTCTTCCAGTTCCGGACCTGCTGCCTCCTCAAGGCCCCCTCCCCTCCCTGCCCGGGCTCCCCGCTGCTCTGACTGCCCAGCCTCCTGCTCACCCTCGCTGCTCCTCCCACCACCCTGCGACATCAGGATTCACGCCTGGACCTATTCTGGAGACTCGTAACGTCGTACCTTTGGCCCCAAGCAGCACACATTTATTTTCAGCATCCAGGTTAAAAATTAGAAAATGCAGAAATTCAAATCAGCCACTTTTGGCAACTTTTCCCTCCCGCTCTCTGCAAGTGTGAATGACTTTTTTTCACTTTCCGGGTAAGATGAATCTAATAGCCCAGATCCTGGTGGTCCTGACAGGACATTTCATGCAGAAGAAGATGGCTAAATTATGTGTTATGAAATTCTCCCGAAGCTGAATTGGAGGAACGTATAATTAAGCCCTGGAATTATCAAAAAATAGAAAATATTTTTCTTCCAACTTTCCTGTCTCTTGAAAGCTATTCAGGGTTTTGATTTTCGTGATCACAGAACAGGTAACACGCCAGAGCTCCAAGAACAACGGTGAGCCAGGGCTCCAAGAACAATGGTGAGATGGTGAGATGGTGCTCGCAAGCCCAGGATGGCGGCTGCACCGTCGTGGAGAAGTGCCCATCCTCGCGGGTCTCGTCCAGTGGCAGGCACAGGCAGTCCCTTCCTCAAGCTGCTCTGAGATTTTGCGACAGGTGCAAAACTCCCCCCCGCCACGGCCTTGAGACCCCTCCTGGTGGAGCAAAGACTGGCGTGGGCTGTGACGGCGGCTGAGACCCTGGCTCAGGACAGGTGCAACAGCCCATTGTGGATGGCTGTGGGAGACCTCAGTGTGCCTTATAGGAGGGACAACACACAAGCAAGGATAGACGGGAACTAGCAGAAATGACGGCTTCCCGATTCTGCAGGTCAGAAGTCCGCCGTGTTAGTGGGCATCCCGGATCCGAGTGCTGGACTGTGTCCTGGCTGAGCCGCTCTGCTTTCAATCCCGCTTCCTGCAAAGGCGTGCGGGGAGGCAGCGGATGACGGCCCAGTGCTTGGGCCCCTGCCTCCCAGGTGGGAGACCAGAATGGAGTTCCTGGATTCTGTTGTGTGGCCATCTGGGGAGTGAACCCGGGGATGAAAGCTCTTTCTCTCTCCCCCCCACCACCTCCCTCTGTTACTATGCTGTTCAAATAAATAAATCACTTTTTCAAACGCAGGTGTCAGGTGCCAGGGCTCTGTTCCCCCTGGGACTCAGGGAGGCAGGCGGTCCAGGTGCTCCCGGGCTGGGGCTGCCTCGCTGCACGGTTTTCTCCGTCTCCCCCCCCTCCCCTAGGAGTTGGCGTCTCTGGGCTTCTCCGCCCTCTGCCTTTCTCTTCTCAGGGACGCCTGCGGGGGCTGGGGCTCTGCCCTCCCTGCAGACGGGCTCATCTTGGGATTCACAGTCCTTCTGCAAGGATCCTTTTTCCAAATATGGTCACGCGCACGGGTACAGAGGTCAGGCCTTGGCGTCTATTTTGGGGGCTCCAATTGAGCAGACTGGAAATGTACATAAAAACCCCAGGGAGAGTTCCTAAGGATTGGCAACAAGGGATGTCACGGGGACGGGGGGGGGGGGGGAAGAGGGCAGGGGCAGGGAGAATTTTCCTCTATTTCATTTTTTAAATTTTTGAGTCCAGTAAATTTTTAACTTATTAAATATTAAGTAAGCAAATAAGTCCACTCAAAAATAATAAACTAGAGGTATTATCAGTTGTGATGTCAATGTAGATCTTTAACACAATAAAGCCTGAAAAACATATGCACTTTCTTTTTAGGGTTTATTTTATTTTGAAGGAGGAGTTATAGAGAGGGAGAAACAGAGAGAGGTCTTCCATCTGCTGGTTCACTCCCCAGGGGCTTCCTCCGGGTCTCCCACGCGGGTGCAGGGGCCCAAGCACTTGAGCCACCTTCTACTACTCTCCCAGGCCACACAGGGAGCTGGATCAGACTGGAACCGGCGCCCATACGGGATGCGGGCGTTGAAGGCAGCGGCCTTACCCACTGCTCCACAGCACCAGCTCCATCACGGTGCCTTCTCAGCCATCCCATTCATTTTCACAAAGCAAGGTCTACAAAAAGTACCAGCAAAACAAACAAACAAACAAACAAACAAACAAAAAAAGAAAAAAAACAAAACTCCGACAAATGAAATCGTATTGGCTGACAGGTTTTTTTTCCTTTTTTTTTTTTTTTAAGACATTCACTGAGCACGCGTGTTCTGCCTGTGCCCGAGGGCCGGAGGGAGAAGCCCCCGCCCGGGGAGGCCAGGCTCTCTGTTCACACAGAACTTGCTCCACGCGAGGAGGAGCCAAGGGCACTGGGGAAGCGCCGGGCGTCCTGGGGCCGGTCTCCTGTCTCCTTCGGGTCCGCTGCTCCCGCCGCCAACGCGGACCTCAAGGAGCCGGGAGAGGCGCAGGGCTTGTTCTCTCGGGCTGGAGGCGCTCGTGGAAATGCGCGCGTGAAGAGAAATGAGGCCTGCGCAGTCTCTTGAGTTTTGCAGCATTTCCCGTGTTCTGGTAAAACCCAAATAAGTACGTGTACCCCAGCTCCCAAGGGCACATTTTAGAGAATTTGCGTGTGAGTTAAGCGGACGTACATTTGCGTTTAAACCTGGAGTTGCACAATATGAAGCGGGATGGCAAAATTCGTGCTAATAATTCAATATTTTCTGTACTTAAAATGACATTAAATAGCAAAAAAAAAAAAAAAAAACACCACACCATGGCAAATTGAGACTGTGGAAGAAAATAAATACCTCTATTTTATTGCATTTCTTGACGCTCCCTCCTGCATTTTGAACTAAAGGACCCTGTTTTCGTTCTGCACTGGGCCTTGTAGATTACACACTGCCCCCTGCAAGGAGCGAACCCAGTGCTCTGATCAGCATGGGGGGCGTGCCCTCCTCTCATCCAATCAGCTTGTGGGCTGAGGATCATGTGACATAACGGTCCAGCTGTCTCTGCAGGCCTGGGGCAGCATCCTTGTAACAGAAGGCCATTTTTTTAAAGCAATAGCGTGTTGGCAATTTCCCCACCTCCCTTCACCCATGAGATACTGTTGCTTTGCTGTGTTTAAACACTACCAGGCCAAATTCCTAGCATGTCTGCCCCCATCAAGCCTCAGAGTCTCATTTTCATCTGTCACCTCCCTTTTTGTTGGCTTAAACCGCAACCTGGGCTTTGCATTAACTAGAAAGTTACCAGTTATTGAAAGAAACGGTTTGAAGGCAATTTCAGGGGAAGCTCAGTGCCCTGAGTTATTTCAATAACGGGTTTTCCACGCGGGCTTTTGGAAGAACAACGGATCCCAGGGACATTTGGAGACGTCAGTTGTGTCTTTGCTGTTTAGAGGTGGAGCTCTTCTCTTTCCTGGGCAGTGGGTTCTAACGTTCGCACCTCCCAAGCGCAAGTACTGAGGGTGCGCACGGCGTCCCTGCCTGGCTGTCCCCTGGCACTGCAGTGCAGAGCCGTCCCCTGGCTGGGCAGGCAGGGCCGTCCCCACAACAGCAGGTGCCTGGGTTGGCCCAGGCTGCCTCCACCCCGCTGCCCCCGTATCTCTGTCTCTGCAATCAGAACTACAGTCAGGGACCACCGGGACAACCCCCGACGGCAGCCGCAAAGCAGAGCCGAGTCTGAGGAGGATGTGAGACCTCCCCTCCTATGACGTCCCCGGGGAGCAGAGTGTCTGGAAGATTCTCTACTCCAGAGGCTTCACAGCTCTTGGTGACCCTGTTCATTCGGGGGGGGGGGGGGGGGGGGGGACAAAGTCACACCAGGGCTCGTGTGTTTCCCCCTCCAGGTTCCACATGGCGATGATGGCAGCACTCCTGCCAGGCAGGAAGAGGTCGGGTGACCTCCCGGAGCTCCAAGTCCCTGGGTTTCGTCCCCTGTCCTCGGCTCTTTTAACTGCACCCAAGCACCTGCTGCGTGATGTCATAATTGCTCACCCGGGACAGCCGCCGAGCTCTGGTTTCCCAGCATAAAACCCAGAGCACCTGGACGCCACACACGCGCTCCTCTGAGGCTATGACTCAGCCCTGTGATCTGGTTCCAGGCCAGAATCTGATAACACAAAGCCGACGACACTTAACTGGAAGGAGCAAACCAGGTCTCCAACTTCCCTTCTGTCTCTAGCGGGCACGTTCCCAACACTCCACCTGGCTTTAAGAGAACAACCGCCACCGAACAGAGCCGGAGACACCTACTGCACCTGCCGTGCTGAACTTGGAGTGGCATGCCAGACGGCTGAGATCAGCTGACACACGTCGCAACGGCTCCCACTCTCTGGGCACGACAGCAGAATAGCAATGGCCACCCCGCGGAATGTTTTCAGGATTAAGTGAATGGCAGAAGGCTCTTGCTCTGTGGCTGCCTCTGCTCTGGGAAACACAGCTGTGGTGGTTGGAGAGGGCGTCTCCTCGCTGTCCCTCGAGACTGCTCTGCCTGCACCAGCCGCCCAGGCTTGGCTGTGATTGGCTCTTCCTGGGCTTTGGGGGGCGTGTCCTGATTGGTCTTAGCCAATCACACTTTCCTTGTTCCCTCTTCTACCAGCACAATTGGCTGTGGCAGCTGCTGCCCAGAGTTCATCAGCATATGTCAGTCACGTGGCCCCAGGGCTTGGTGAGGGTGAGCCAAGCAGGGGGGCTCAGAGCTGTGTTTGTCCCCATCTGGCCGCGGCCCTTTTGGAAGGAGTCTGTGGCTTTGGGGGAAGCCTGGAGGATGAAGCTGGATCAGGCAAGCGTGGAGCAGAGGCAGGGCCAGGACTTCCCAGGATGGCACTGTCTTAGCCCTCTGATCCTCAGCCAGACCCCTGGGCTTCCACAGACAGGCTGGCCAGGGACGGGCCTCTCCAGGTAAGAAGGCCGCTCCCTTAGCCCTGAGCAAAACCAAAATCAAACCGACCAGGCACCCGGTCACCCGCATGCCATGCAAGGTGCTGTCATCGTGTGGGGCCGGGACTGGAGCCCGGGACAAAGAGTGAGGAGGTTCTGAGACGGAGCAAAGTCTAAGGTGGCCCATGCCATGAAGTGAAGAGAAGAACCAAGCGTGTGTGCCATGTTGTCGCGTTCCAGTACAGCCGTGTCATGTTGTATGACTCACTAATTGATTTTTGTCTGTCAATGAGTTTTTTTCTTTTCTTTTTTTTTTTTTTTTGACATGCAGAATGGACAGAGAGAGAGAGAGAGAGAAAGGTCTTCCTTCCGTTGGTTCACCCCCCAATGGGCCATCCTCCACTGCACTCCTGGGCCACAGCAGAGAGCTGGCCTGGAAGAGGGGCAACCGGGACAGAATCCGGCGCCCCGACCGGGACTAGAACCCGGTGTGCCATCGCCAGAGGCAGAGGATTAGCCTACTGAGCTGTGGCACTGGCCCGTTGGGTTTTGATTGAAGTTGCCTAAGAAGATAGGAGCTGGCATGTGGTTTGCATCTCATGGCCGGGCGCATCTTCTAAGGAAGCAAGTGGCTGCTGAAGAGGTTCTGGCACTCCCACGTTCACCGTAGCCAAGATGTGGAATCAGCCCGGGTCGGGAGTGGACCAGGGGGTGAGAAGACATGGCTCAGCGGAATACTATTCAGCTGCCAGAAAGGAAAACCACACCATTTGCTGCAATCGGAACCAACCAGCTGGAGGGTCTTTGTGAAGTGAAATGAGCCAGGCCCACAAAGACCAGTGCTGCAGGAAGTCAGTCCTCTGTGGAATCTAGCAAAATTGGCACTAGGAGTTGAGAATAGGTGGTGGTTACCAGAGGCTGGGGTGCTTGGGGGGGGGGGACATTGGGGAGATGCTGGTGGAGGATACCGACGTGGAGTTAGCGGGGTGAATCCGAGATCTGCTGCCCCACCCGGGAACCAGGGTTAATCACGCTGTCATCTGTGAGAATGCTAAGGCAGTGGTGGAGGCTCCTCCCCGGGAACACTTGAGCCAGCACCTACGGCCCTCCAGGCTGTGCAGCTGCAGGGGGCTGGATGGGAAACGGAGCGAGGACTCAGCCCGGCCACTCTGATCTGGGATCTGATCGTTGCCCTAAGCAAGGTCTCAACCACTGCCCCGATGCCCACTCCCGTCAATTTAAAAAAGGAAAGGAAAAAAGGAAGGTATTTTGGGATGATTTAAAGTATTTTGCATATTATGCTCTAGTTTTAGTGACGCTGGGAAGAAGTTGCACCTGCCGGCAGGAAGCAGCTGGGGGATGCAGAGGTCCGGCAAGAACGCGGTGATGGAAACACCACCGTGGGGCTGACACCAGCGCGGGGAAGCAGCAGGCAGCAGACCTGAGGCTGCGGCTGACCATCCCTTAGGCGGGTGATGGGCATGAGAAATTGACCTTGTGCCCAAAGATGAACGGCAAGGTACTGAAGAGATGAGGAACTGAAGATGCTGGGGGCCCCGAGGGGGACAAGGGGGCATGAACGGCAGTCCAGGGAGACCTCGAGTTCCTGTCCGGAAGATCTCTCTCTGTCTCTCCCCTGTCTCTCTGTAACTCTGCCTTTCAAATACATTAAAATGAATCAATTAAAAATTAAAATAAGATAAACCCCAGGAAAGAGAACAATGCATCAAGACAGAGAAAGCAAACGCTTCTGCAGCAGAGAGGAGGTGAGAGTTTTCCCCTCGGGGGCTTAGGGGAGACCCCCTCCTTCCAGGCGTCCTGGCGCCAGCCTGGCCATGACAGGTGTGGATCTGCTGGGCTGTGAATCCTGTGCAGGCAGCATCTCAGGAAGCTCCCTGTGCTCCGTGGGCGCTGCTGGGGCCGCGTCTGCACTTCTGCGCTGAGCGAGGCTCAGGTCTCCTGATTCAGCAGATGCAAGGCTTAACTGGGGAGCCGCTTGCTTCCGGTCCGAGGGAGCCGCTGGACTCCCGTGTGGTGCACCTTGCTTCTGACTCTGCTCCAAAATGGTTCGAGTTCATGGGTCGTGCCCGGCCTGGGAGGAGTGTGCGACGGTGCCGAGGGGTCTCGGCCGAGCCCACCCTGCCTCACTCACCTGCACCTCTCTCCCCATCTTCTGCCACTGCTGCCAAGTGCTTTAGCTTAACGTGACCTGAATACCCCTGGTCCCCAGCCTGTCACCTCTGCTCCTGTCACTTCCACACCTAGAACTCACTTCATCCTCTCCATCTGATGTGTGAGGATTTCACCGCACTGAGAAATACCACCCCAGGCAGCACAACCCTGGAAGCACCCCCTTCCCCGGCCAACCTGCTTTGCGCCTGGACATGGGACAAAGCCAGCCCTGCGATGGCTTTTCCTGGTGGAAAAACCTCACGTTTACTTCCCAGCCAGCTAGCGTGGTTCCCAGTGGTATGAAATTTCTACTTCTGTTCCAGTTTCTCATCTGATTGACAGCTGGTGCTTTGAGCTGGCTCAGGGCCTCCCCTCTGGCCAGTGCCTGTCTCCTCTGGGCTGTGCATAGACCTGGAGTGCCTGGGGCTGGCCCTGCTAAGCATCTGGGACAATGCTGACCCCGCCGTGGGCGCCCCGGGAAGGGAGGCTCCCGGCCTGGTCCTGCCCCTGGTTCTCAGCCCAGCAGCTGCACCTGCGGCCCTCGCCCCTTGCACAGCCCAGCTTTGAGCCTTTGCTCTGGTTCCGTGAAGACCTGGTCTTGGCCTCTGCTCTGGTCCCCTGACCTCCTTCTCTGTCCCTTTCCAGAGAGACATGGGGCTGTGTCCTGCCCGTGGACAGCCTGACCTCGCCACCCTGGGACACCACGCCAGTCAGCTGGAGCTGGGGCACAGCCCTGCCTTCCATGTGCTCTGTGTGTGGCTCTGCATCCTCTCCTGCCCTGGCTGTGTCTTGATGTCCCCATGCCTCCTGGCCGACTGTCCTCAGATGTGCCAGCTGTCTTACCAAGGGCACCGGGGCCGGGCCAGTGTCCTTTGAGACCGAGGTTGGGTTGTTTCTGCAGATAAGCTGTGGCCATGTGTCTGTGGCCACATCTTCCTCTCTTAGTTAATACCCCAACTCCTTTTTGTTTCTTTAAATATTTATTGTATGTATTTGAAAGGCACAGTTTCAGAGAGAGAGAAAGAGAGGGATCTTCCATCTGCTGATTCACTCCCCAAATGGCTGCAGTGGCCAGGGTTGGGCCAGACAGAAGCCAGAGGCCTGGACCTCCCACCTATGTGTAGGGGCCCAAGCACTTGGACTATCCTCTGCTGCTTTCCCAGGCCATAGCAGGGAGCTGGATCAGAAGTGGAGCAGCTGGAACTCGAACGGGTGCTCACATGGGATGCCGGCTTCCAGACAGCAGCTTTACCCACTATACCATAGCACTGGCCCCTAGCACCCCAAATACTAAGCCACCTACAGGATTATCCAGCAAGAAGCTGGAATACTGCTCAGGGTGACGAGACCCCCCAAGACCACCCTGTATTCCTCCCTGGGCACTGCTCACAGGGGCCATGTCCTGACCCTGCTGGCTGGAACGACCTTGGGCAGGCCCTGGGACCCCTCTGAGCATCGGTCCCCTCATCCGTAGTGCTTGGATGGCAGCGTCGACTTCCAGGACCGCTTTGAGAACAGAAGAGAATCAAAGGTGACAGTGCAGGAGACTCTGTGAGTGTCACCTCCCTTTCTTCCATGCCTTGTCCTAGAAGCTGGCATCGGGCTGTTCAGGCAGGGACCAGGAAACAGTAGCCTTGACATTGAAACATAGTCTGGTTGTCACTGATGTGAAACTGTTTCATATTTATTAAAAAAATGGTGTTATTCATAACGCAGAAACAATCGCCTTCATGGGTTTGGCAACTGTGAGCATTTTTGCATTTTCTGGGCCATATCATTAACATTGCTGTGTGCACGCCCAGTGCAGAATTGCACAGGTGAGGATTTTGGGGCATGTCCTCCAGGAAGCCACCCAGGGCTGCTCTGGCTTTTGATGCCACTTCAAAGGGGAGAGGTTTTCCCAGGCATTCGACTGTGAAACATTTTGCAATAAAAACTATGCAGAAATTGGTTATTTTCAATAGAAGGACACAGGGCGGGTTACTCAGAGGTGGTCGCCATGGGAAATCAGATGTTTCCGAATGTCCTGGAGCTGAGATCTGTGGCTCCCTCCACAGGACTCAAGCAGGGCAAATGGAGACAGACCGGCTTTGCTGGCTCCCCGCGGAGCCAGAGGTAGGAAGTTTAAACACAGAATAAAAGGAGCAGCTTCGGCCTGGGCTCTAGCAGATGTGTCTTTTTTATTTCTTTAAAGTTATTGAAAAGATGGAGTTTGATTAAACCAGTTATTGGCTGGTTTAATCCCCAAATGGCTGCAACAGCCAGAGCTGGGCCAGGCTGAAGTCGAGAGCCTGGAACTCCACCTGAGTCTCCCATATGGGAGGTAGGGGCCCAAGCACTTGGACCATCTTCTGCTGGGGAGCTGGATCGGAAGTGGAGCAGCCGGGACTTGAACTGGCACCCGTATGGGATTCGGCCATTGCAGAGGGGGCAGCTTAACCCGCTGTGCCACAGCGCTGGCCCTTTCAGGAGTGTCTTGATGTCCCATGATCAGCGACTTCCTGATGGCACATGCCGTGTTCTCAGAGTAGAATCAGGCCCCGGGGGGCTGACTCAGCATCTGTGGAAAGGGATTGCTGCCGTGGACAGAGGCGTGCACGCCTGGGAAGCCTTGCTCTGATTAAACACCTCAAAAGGGGGCTTGCTTTCTTTTTAAGAAGGGCAGGTCAAGTTAGCACAGGCCAAGGTACTGGCGTCAAAGGGGGACAGAGCCCGGCACATTTGCAGCAGCATGAGAGGGAGCTAGCCCTGCCCCCACGACTCAGAGGAGGAGGTGAGCACCGGAGAGCACCAGGCTGGGACACTTCTGTGGCTGGAAGGAGTGAGCAGGCAAGTGGAGGGTGGGCTGAAGGACCCACGGCCGGGACACCATTAGAACTGCCCCCAGCCACCTGCTGTGCTGGGCACATGCTTTGGGTAAGACAGTGAAACACACAGCAAGAGCCAGCGTGGAGGCACAGAGCCGAGTCTCCGTGCCGAGGAGGTGCCGACTCCGTGCCCGGAAACGGAGGGCGCTGAGACCTCCCTCCAGCAGGCGAGCTGGCCGGAGCTTGCATTGAAATTTCACTGACTTATGAGAGAGGGAGGGAGAGACAAGCTAGCTCCCTTTTGCTGGTTTGTTCCTCAAATGCCCACCCTATCTGTGGCTGGGCTGGGGTCCGAGCCAGGAGCCAGGAACTCCAGCTCCATCTCTTATGGACTTGAGTCACCACCTGCTGCCTCCTGGGAAGGCAGGAAGCTGGAGTCAGGAGCCAGAGCCAGGATTGAACTGAGGCTGCCTGCTCCAGTCTGAGCCATTTAGAGCTGTGAGGAACGGCAGGAAGGTGTGGGATGTCAGAGTTTAGGGCCCCTGAGCCAGGTTGAATAGACCAAAGGAAGTGCCGGTCAGGATCTCTGTGTGTCCAAAGCACGGCAGAGAAGTCCCCACACCGTCCTCACCAGCTAATTCAGGTCGTTCCATAAAGACCAGTTGCATGTGAGACCCTGGAAAGTTTAGACTAAGATTAGAGTTGCCTGGAGTCCTGGTGATTTCTTGGGAATTTGGTTTCGATTGCATTTCTGTGAACCGTCCAGTGTCTTCCCTCCCTATTGCATGGTCTGCACCCCAGCAGGTGCCCGGCGGCCAAGTGTTTATGTTGGGTAGAGCTCACAGAGATAACGTGGAGTAGAGCTCACAGACATAATGTGGATTTTAATGTGTCAGCGGCACATCCACACGACATGCACACAGCGAACGTTTTTTTCTGGTACCGGAGAATCAGGAAACAGTCAAAGATCACCATAAAGGAGGAGTCTCAGCACAGAGTCAGGAGCACAGGTGGGTACGGCGTCGGCTACGCGCAGGCTCGAGTTGACTGCAAGATGAGGGATGGGTGCTTGGCATAGCTGAACAGCTAAGGTGGTTGGGAGCTGGGAGGGACGTAGCCCAGGTGTGGCCCCGTGAGCCCAGGCTTCTGCTTAGGAAAACATCCAGTGAGAACCTTCTGTTAGCGGCACCCATCCACCTGGAGAGCAAAGCCCAGAGGAAAGCCGCCCCCCCCCCCCCCCCCCCCGCCTCCCTCTCAGGTGTGGCTGTTTTACCTTTCCTGCTCCCGCAGGTGAGTCCTCTGAAAATCTGGTGAATGCCATCAGTCGTGGCCCCTGAGGAAAGAGAAAAATGCAACCACAAGCAATAGCCTGGTGCAGATAACGTCAGGAGCCCCACAGCTGCACTAAGACGACCCCAAGCTGCTGTGCGGGGTCCACGAGTGATGCTATGACTGCGGTATCATTCCTGCTTGATGATACAGCTTGGGATTTGGCCGTGACCTTGTAGGATGGGCAAGGAGCTGACAACATCTGTGAGATAAGCTTTGATGGATAGGCGGGGTCTTCCAAAAGCGTATGGAAAAATGTATAGCAAGAAAAATCCATGTGGAATTCAAGTAAGCCCTCCCTTAATTCCACCTCCAGAATGTTGGGAAGCGCCAGGCACGAGGCCAGCTGCACACACGCTCTCCTGACGGGCGACGGGGCTGGCGAGCCGAGTAGTGGAGTGAGGAGTGGCGGCTGCGGCTCCTTCTGCCCATCTGGAAAGGGCGGTTCTGTCTCGCACGGAGAGAAATGAAGATTTAAAGCTGTTCTCCTGGACGGAGTCTAACACGAAAAATAACTGTTTTTTTTTTTTTTTTTTTAAAGCACACACGAATTCCAGAGACGTTTCAAGTGCAAGAAATTCAAATACACCCCAGCCGGAGCATGGCGACCATTCATCATCGTGGATGCATCAATAATTCTTAGAAAATCGAGGTGCTGTGGGGGGAGACCTCCTTACAGAGTTTGCAGGGGCTTGGGAAGCAATTAAGGTCTCCTGCATGTGCCGTTCAGAGCAGAGCCCCACGTGTGGCAGCTGGAAGCCATTTGTATCACGATTGGAAAGATACCGTTCATTACAGGCAAACCAGGCTCGTCACTCTTCGCCGTGTGCCTTCATGATGGAAGCCGTGCAGGTCTGGTGTCCCAGCTTAGCTGTTGGCTGGCCATGATTAACAGTGCCCTATTTTGCCCTGAAAAGCATCCTGGGTGGGTGAGAGATGATTTGGGCCTTTTATTAATGGACTAAGTGAGAGAGACTGCTTCTAACTGGGTAGAACGTGGACTTGGTAAGATTTGCTCTCTGTGTTCTTGCTGATAGTTTAAGGGACAACACAGAAAAGTAACATTCAAGAATTGCTACATTAATGCCCGTTTGACCCAATTATGATACAGTGATGTTTTATATCATGTCCTTTATGATCAAAACGCAGCAGGTGTAGAAAGGTGTTGAGTATGGGTCTATTTTATATGGAATCATGGTCCTTTATGTGTTACGTTCTTTCTACCATAGAATTTACCAGTTCTGGTTTGAATAATGAAGACGAAGGGACACCGCTTGTTTAGTTACAGACGTTGCTCCAGGATGCACACAACACACTCACCCAAAGTTTGGAGGAAAATTCCAGAAAAACGAAACAAGAAGTCCAGTGACCCTGAGAGTGGCTCTCGGGGGAGGCTGGACAGCTCCAGCTGATGCACCCGATACAACTGATTCTGATTTGGCACATTTATCTGCTCACTAGGATTTATGTAAACTCAACATAGGACCGCCGGCACTTTTGTAGGTCACAGCCGAGGGCAGAGTGGCAGCATCGGGAGCCTCCCGCGTGTTTCCTGCCGGGAGTGGCTGAACAGGGCTCGCTCCCAGCACGGCGAGCGCGGTCCTCTCCATGGTGTTGGAGGTCACGGTTTCCCCCTCTCTGTCCTCTGTGTTGTGGTCTTGCTGCCTCGAGCAGCTCCCATGCGCAGTGCGGAGGAGCGGTCTGGGGCTGCTGGGCACAGGACGGAGGTGAGAAGACGCTTCCTACAGGCACGAGGGACAGCGCCCTTGGCCGTGAGGTCCCCATTAACGAAGCGACAATATTGTGCAGCGGAAGAAGGAAGAGCACATTTTCCAAGCTGTAGGTGAAGGAGCCTCTTTGGAAAGTGCTGGCAGTGGCATCTGCAGTGTGTGATGGCGCGTGGGAAGTGGACACGGGGCTGACAGGTGAGGACCCGCGACAGAAGCACAGTGGGCATGGGGCGGGGAGACTGAAAGCCAAGGAAATCCACGCCCCTGTCCCCCATGGGCGGGGGGGGGTGACCCCTTCTCCACTGCTCTTTCCTTGTAAAAAAAATACTCCGTCTAGTTATTGATTTTTTAAAAAGATTTAAAAAATTTATTTGAAAGGCAGAGAGAGAGAGAGAGAGAGAGAGAGATCTTCCATCCATCGGATTACTCCCTAAATGCCTGTAACAGCCAGGGCTGGGCAGGCTGAAGCCAGGAGCCAAGAACTCACTCTGGGTGTCTTCTATGAGAGGCAGAGGCCGGAGCACTTGGCCATCTTCTGCTGCCTTCCCAGGCACATTTGCAGGGAGCTGAATCAGAAGTAGAGCAGCTGGGATTCAAACTGTTGGTGCTCTGCTGTGGGGTGCCGGTGTGGCAAGCAGTGGCTTAACCCACTGTACCCCGATGCTGGCCTCTGCAAATAATTATTTCTAATAAATATATATTTACATACACTATAGAGTATAAAAAATTGAAAAAAAATTTTTGTAAAAAAATTGAAAAAAAATGAAATCTTGTCTTTTGCAACAAAATGGATGCAACTGGAAACCATTATACTGAGTGAAATAAGCCAGTCCCCAAAAGACAGATACCATATGTTTCCCTGACCTGGAGTAACCAATACGGAACCTAAAATGTAATGTATTGGAGAGCAGTGGGCATTTTGAGATTCGATGATTATTTACAGCCCTTGTCTCGTCTGTTGGGGAAAAGTGTTTTTTTTTTCCTTCTTGCTATTTATTGAACTGCATACTTAGTGTAGGGTTAACCTTACAATGGTCAAGCAAACTGAAACTATATCTTTGTAAAAATTAAAAGTGGGAGAGGGAGGAGGAGGAAGGGTGGATTGTGGGTAGGAGGCGGGGAGGGTGGGAAGTAGCACCACGTTCCTGAATCTGTGCATGTGAAATGCATGGAACTTGCATAATGTCAATAAAATTAACAAAAAACAAGAAAGGTGTCTTTATGCAGAAACACACACACAGACACACACACACACACACACACACGTGCACTTGAGGTAGATACTGGCCAGTAGAAGTTGTGACCTGAAGCTCACAGGAATCCTGGAGCCACGGCTTGGGGCAGACTTGGGGCAGGCTTGGGGCATGCTAGTCGACAGTGGACACAGCCGTCAGCGCCTCCCCGCCAGCCACAGCCGGATGCCCCTGAGCCACATCAGCCAGCCACAGGAGCCAGGGGACATTCCTGGCTCCCAGGAGCTGTGAGACTGAGCCAGGCGGCTGCTGTTTCGCTCACCGAATGCGGGGTCCTTGGAGATGCGGCTGGGAGCAGATGTGCTGAGCCTGGGGTAACGCTCCTGAGTGGGTTATTCTCAACACATCCAGGTGAGCAAACCGAGATGCAGAGCGCTTCTGGAGAGGAGGGTCCTGCAGTTTGGAAGAGGCGGCGCCTTGATTCGAACCCAGCATCTACGCCTGACGTGTGCCAGGCCCATGGCCCCGCTGCCTGCCTGCCCGGAGAATTCAGGGCAGTTCTCCCTGAAGCAGCAGCCCCATGTGCTAATGAATAGGCCTCTTTTCACCCTACCAAGGAACGCTACACAGTGCCCCCATTCCCAGAGACCCCGACTTAGGGCTTCCCAGAGCCCTGCTGTGTGCCTGGGGGTGACAGGGACCACACACAGCTCCAGCAGAAGGCTCTCCTGCAAACTGGGGAGGGGGAGTCCTGCCAACTAGAAAGGCCCAGGCGGCGGAGGAAGAGCTCCGAGGGCCAAGGGGACAAACACCACGGGCAAAGACCCTGAGAGGCTGAGACCTGCGCATGGCCACGTGGGGCTTCCCCTGCCGCCCCTGGGGCTGGGTGGCCCTGGCCACGCACCTGTCTCCTGACAGCAAGGCTGAGTTTGCCGTCTGCTTCTGGAGGGGCCGTGGGGCTTGGCTCCCAAACGTCCAAAGGGAAGTCTATTGCAGTGTGGTTCCAGGCAACCCGGATGCCAGCGGGGGCATCCCAAGTGTCCCTGTGGTTGGAATGGAAGGGGACGGGGGATGGGCCGGGGTCTTGTTATCTTGGTTCCGGGTAGAACAAGGCAGAGGGAAACTGGTGGAAACATGGCGGAAGATGTATTGTTCTGAGGCTGTGGTGCTTGGTGGCAAAGCTGGGATGCGCAGGTCCTACAGGCTAAGGCAAGATGGGTGTGTCTTCCAGCTACCTGGTGTCTGTGTGCCCAGGGGGGCCAGCACCGTGCTGGCAGAATGACGCCCAGCCCCAAATGGCAGCATCCAAACCCTCGGGACGGTGATTGCTGTGTTGTGTGTCAGCCTTTCTCTCTCGTTTTAGGATTTATGCTATTTATTTGAAAGGCGGAGTAACAGAGGGAGATGGGATTTTGAAATAGATCTTCCACCTGCTGGTTCGCTCCCCACACAGCTGCAACAGCCAAGGCTGGGCCACGCTGAAACCAGAATTCTGGAATTCCAGCCGGGTCTCCCACATAGGTGCAGGGGCCCAAGGACTTGGCCCATCTTCTGCTGCTTTCCCAGGCACATTGGTAGGGAGCTGGATCAGAAGTGGAGCAGCCGGGACTCGAACCAGAACATACATGGGATGCTGGTCTGCTGGCAGTGGCTTAACCTGCAACAGCAGCTGCACGTGTGTCGGCTTTTCCTGACAGCCACGGACTACGTGGGAAAAGCTGAGCTTACGAGGAGGAGGGCTTGTCTGGCTCATACTCTGGAGGTCACAGTCCAAGGTCAGGTGGACGCATTGATTGGGCTCTGGCGAGGGTCCCTGCTGGCAGGGTCCTGAGATGGCAAGAGGTGGCCAGTGCCTCTGTCTCAGTGGCTTCTTAGAAAACCACCAGGGTTGAACCATGGGGCCTCTGCCCTAGGGACCCACATTCAGACTCCCCAGCTGGATTGAGTCTCCACTCACTTAGTCTAGGACTCGGAGGACTTTAGGACATCCAACTCCCACACCTGTGGCCGATCCATAGCCGGCATGGACCACACCTCACCTGCTCCAGGGTTTGAATGGGGCTGGTCCCCACTGGAGCGCAGCTTGAGGTGACAATGCTGGCAGGTGCTGGGGCCTTGAAGGCTGCGTTCTCACTCCGTGGGACTGGGTTGGTCACTGGGGAGCAGGCTGTGACAGCTCGGCCCCGGCCCCCCTCCCCCTCCATCTCCCACACAGGTCCTTTCACGCCCGCACTGCTTGCCTTCCTTTTTCTTCCCTGTGTTGCTCTCATCGGAAGCCGATGTCCGTCCAGCTCCTGGGCCTCTGGAACTGCGGGTGAAGTGGGCTTTGTATCCAACAGCTTGCCCAGTCTCTGGGCCCGAGTTAAAGCAACAGAGAGTGGACTAAGCCACACAGCACGGGAGGATGCAGGGTGCAGACGGAACAAAGGCTGCTCAGAGGATGAACTTAGAACAGGCCGATCACCTGTGTTACCTGGGGCGCACCCTGTGTTATCTGGGGAGCACCCTGTGTGATCTGGGGGAGCACCCTGTGTTATCAGGGGGAGCACCTTGTGTTATCTGGGGAGCACCCTGTGTTACCTCGGAGGAGCACTCTGTGTTATCTGGGGGAGCACCCTGTGTTACCTGGGGGGAGCACCCTGTGTTATATGAGGGGAGCACCCTGTGTTATCAGGGGGAGCACTCTGGGTTATCTGGGGGGAGCACCCTGTGTTACCTCGGGGGAGCACGGAGAATCACAGGCTCCTTCTAAATGCAAGCAGCAGGTGGGAGTCGGCGGTGTCCCCAAGAGGGGGATCCACGGGCTGTGTCAGTCCTGGAGCTAGGGGAGGGGCCACAAGCCAAGGGATGCTGCTGCCGGACGGGAGAGGGTCAGGGAGTGGAGGAGCCCTAAGGAATACCGCTTGTCCCTCTCAGACCTGAGAGGTGAGGTGAGGTGTTTGGGCGCTAAGCCATGGCAACCATGACAGTTCACTGTGGTAGCAACAAGAAAACAATGTGGGCATTATTGCCTGTGCTTCAGAGGTCCTGCTGAGACTCACAGACCCGGGACGTCACCGCATCAGCATCATCCACAGCAAAACCACAGAGCTGGGATTTGGCCCGGGGTCTACGCAGCCCTGGGCACGGGTCCTCCCCCAGGAGCTGCCCTCTCACCACGGGGAATTAGGGCAGGCAAGGGTTAGGGACGCCCGTCTGCACAGGGGCGGGAGGACTTTCTCTGCGTCTGGGGCCGCGTCCCTGCAGGGACACTGTGTCATTGCCACGAGCTGTCTCTAGGAATAACTCAATATAAATGCAAAATCTGAGTTTTGAGAGAGAAGACAGAGGATAATAGAATTAAACTCAACATTTTATAAAAGTGCAGCGGCTGCAGCTCCATTGAGCCCTGTTCCTTGTCCCGGGAAGGAGGTGGGCAGAGCGCAGACCTAGGTGTGCCCAGAAAGTGCTGAGCCAGTGGTCATGAATATGCATGAGGCAGGGCTGCTGGGGAGGCCTGGCTGGGGCTGGGTGGCTCTGACGCCTGTCCTGACTTTTGCTTCTTACCGATCGGATGCTGAGCCCACACTAATCCTCCCCCCAGGGGCTGCCTCTCCTCCCTCTGAGCTTTCTCCCAGTGCCACCCCTGGGGGGGAATGTCTCCCAGATGCCTTTGTCAGATTCTTTCTCTACAAAATGACCCTCCTGGAACTTCATGTGCGTTTCTGCCTGGCTCAGGGTGTCTGGAGGACTCTCAGGGCCGGCTGAAACCATGGGGGCTGGGTGGGGACCCTCAGCCCGCCCCTGTCCCATCAGAGCAGCCCCATCTCTGCTTGTGTCTAGACAGGTCCATGGACAGGTCCACGGAGACATTTATTGAGACAGTGGTTGTGGGTGTCGCCATGCGCCGGGCACTTTGCTGGTCCTCACAGTGCAGCATTAAACAAACAGGCAAAGCCTCTTGCCCTTAAAGAGCTCAAAAGGCAGCTCCCTAAGTCATTATCCTTAGGGGAACATCTGGGCGTCCCTGTAGCCTGTGCTCTCCCAAGCATGAGCTACACGGGGTGGAATCTCCATATTTAGAACACGTGTGTGATTTCTCCCTGTTACGTGGTGGCATCGGGCTGCCCCCACCCAGTGGCTCTGTGTCTCTAGGAGACACCGCACCTGTGCTCAGACCCCAGCCCTCGCTGCTCTGGCAGCCCGCCGGTCCCTTCCCTGGGGGAGGCTTCCTGGGGGAGCATGGCTGAGCGCACTCAGGGAGAGGAGGGAGCAGCCCCGGTCCCTTCCTGGTGCCCCAGGTCCGGCTGATTTGTGGCGGGGACACCTCTTGTCATCATTCCTGCAGGTGTCTCTCTCGGGATGTGGGCCAGATCTCGTGGGCGGGACAGGGTCCCGTGGGCCGGCCTCGTCCGAATGATTCAGGGTTCAGGGACCTGACCCTGCCTGCCTGGCTCTCTGCCCTGGGGAAAATCATCCCCAGAAGCTCATCCATCAGTCCCTTCTCAAAAATGGCTCCAGCCGGGTGGTCCCTCCAGTTCGCAGGTGAGTCCCGCCCTGCTCCCACGTCACTGGGGTATTCAGCTTCTCTGGGGCACCCCTGCCCCCACTGCGTGATCTCTTCCCCCAGCCTGATAGACAGCTCCTCGGTGAGGGACTCGGGCTGGCCCTGAAGGGGACCAGCTGCTCCTCCTCACTTGCCCGTGATGTTCCCCAGCGACCTTGTCACTTGTGTCAGTCACCACCGAGAACCACGGCCAAGTCCCAGCAGCCTAGGAATCCTGCAGCAAGAGTCTGAGGATGACGGTGGGAAACAGCCTTGCCTGCCCCCTGTGGTGGAGCTGAAGGTGAATGGACTCATGCCGCCGCCCACGTGTCCGGCCAGGCCTTATCAAGTTCAAATACAATGTCACAATCAAGTGATTCAGCACTGTCCCAAGCTCCTTGAAGACAGGCAAATTGGCAGCCCTTCCTGAACACCCGCTGCCCCGAGGCCTGATAGAACTACTGCTTATAAAACCAGCACCCGCCATGTCCCCTATCGGAGTGCCTGGCTCACATCGCGGCCACTCTGCATTTCCTATCCAGCTCCCTGCTCACGCGCCCCGCTAGGAGGCGGCAGACGATGGTGGCCCAAGTACTTGGGTCCCTGCCCTCCACATGGGACACCCAGATGGAGGGCCTGGCTGTTGGCTTTGGCCTGGCTCAGACCTGGCTGTTGTTGCCATTTAGGGAGTGACCCAGTGATGGAAGACCCCTCCCTCCCTCTCTCTCTCTCCCTCTCTCTCTCTCTCTCTCAAACCTGCCCTTTCCCTCCAGTGGTTGCAGTCCTGGCGGCACCAGAGGGGCCAGCCCTGTTGGATTGCAGCAGTGGGGAGGGTGGGAGGTTGGAAACCCCCCTGCTAATCCACTCCCTTCCCTTTGTTGAAGATGGAGCCCATCCACTCCCTCGGGGCCCCCGCTGCCTGCTTTGCCCTGGGCAGGCACAGTCTCTGCGTCCGTGGCTACCAAGCTTGAGAGCCAAGGCCGAGGGGGCCCCGGGGCAGAGCTGATGTCTCCGCTGCCTCCTTCGGGAACATCCTGTGGCCCTGCGCTCCCTCCCTAGGGCCGAATCCCGGAGCGGACAGACGTGGTTGGCGCCTGTACATTGTCTGACCCACAAAGGGGCTTGGACACTTTTTCTCTAATAATCATATTTAAAGCTCACCTTTCACGTAAAAACCCCGATTTCGGGCATGTCTGCAGAGGTTGGGGGGCTGGGGAGCAGCTGGGAAGGCCCCCTGCTCGGCTGCTTCCTCCAGTTCCCAGCCTCTCCTCCATTCAGGCCCTGTCCTCCAGCCCCGCCTTCCCACGTCCTGCCTTTGTTGCAATGGGGGAGTCGGAACAGCCCGAGCTATTTCTAGAGCTGCCGTTTATTCCAGGCCACACACGTGTTGACCGAGGAAGACTTGTGACCCCAGCTCCGGAGGAGGAAGGGCAGGACGATTTATTTATTAGCTGGGCAAAGAAGGTCAGGTTGAAGGTCGCCGATCGCCTGCCCTCACCTCCTGGCTCGAGCCCTGGAGACCTTTCCTGCAGTGCCGGGTCTTTAGGTCGTCTTCTGGGGCTGTAACAGAATCCCCGAGGCTGGGTGATTTATAAGGGATGGAAGGCGGCTCGGCACGAGGTCCCAGACGCGAGAGCCAAGGGCCTCTGCGTCGTGCCATGGAGGGAAGCAGCCGCACAAGGAATGGGGTGAATGTAGAAAAGGCAACAGGCGAGAGGCAGAGTAACATCTCAGCCCCTCCGCAGTCCCCTCTCAGCAGCTCCCCCCCCCACGCCACCACCATGCCAATCCCGTGTGAGCTGGGTCCCGCAGGGCACAGGGCCTGCCCCAGCCTGCTCCTTCCTCGCCACCCAGGGGGCCGTAGCAGAGGAGGGCACAGCGTGGCCTCTCCCAGACCCGTCCTGCCTGCCCTGGGTGTCGCTGTGTCCTGCTTGCTTAGCACGGCCGAGTAACCGTGTCCCCCCACCCCGCAACCCTGCAATGGCCACCAGGCTGGACGCTGCCTTCTCGGGACACTTTGCTTTTGTCCCTGTCGCAGGACGGGCACCAGGAGAGCGAGAAGCTGAGCCCGCATGGGGTCCTCTGCTCCCAAGATGCTCTTCCTTCCGGCTCTTCTGTCTTTCGGGAGACACACAGTAGGATTCACAGCACTCCCGTGGCGAGGCCCCGTCGAACACTACGAAATCGTCTCTGCTGAACTCAGCATTTAAAGCAAGACACGGTCCCACCTAAACTACAAGAGCCTCAGTAGCAGTTTGAAAGGCTTTTACTTTGAAATAGCTGTAGATGCACAGGAAGTGGCGAAAGCAATCAGCAGAGGTTCTCTGTCGCCCTCGCCCAGTGTCCCTCAGTGGCTACATCTTCTAAGTTTATAACGCGATAGCAAAGCCAGGAAAGGCACATTGGTGGATTGTACTGGGTTTACACACTCGTTTGTGTGTGTGTAGTGCTGGTTTATTTAAGAATGTATTTATCTTCATTGTATTTGAAAGGCAGAGAGAGAAGCAGATGGGGGGGTGGAGAGAGATTGAGAGAAAGAGAGAAAGAGAGAAAGAGAGAGAGAGAGAGAGAGAGAGACATCTCCCATCTGCTGATTCACTCCCCAAATGCCTGCAACAGCCATGGTTGGAATAAGCCAAATCCAGGATCCTGGAACTTCTTCCGGGTCCCCTACATGAGTAGCAGGGACCCAAGCACTTGGACCGTCTTCTGCTGCTTTTCCCAGGCGCATTAGCAGGGAGCTGGATCTGAAGCAGAGCAGCCAGGACTTGAACCAGCGCTCCAACATGGGATGCCACATTGCAGGCATTGGCTTAACCTACTGGGCTACCACAGTGGACCCTGAGACTTGATTTCTAAGCCCTCTTTCTCTCTAGCCAGGAACCCCCACTCCCCGGGAAGGTATAAAATGCATGCGGGTTGATGCGATCCAGCTGTTGCTAAGAGTTCATCACTGGCCTGGGCCTGCCCCGGCCACTGTCCTGTGCCTTCTTTCACCCTCTCCCTCTGGCGGCTCACCTGGGCCATGGCACAGGCTCAGGAGGCTGCAGAAGACGCCGTGGGTGAGCTTACCTGTGGGGAGGGTCAGAGAGGGACAAGGGTTTGGGCGGTGACAGGTGCATCACTTCCCCAAAAGAGCCTGGAGCGGAGTGGTGATGTGCAAAGCCTGCCTCTGTCACTCTGCGCCCTTGCCACCACGGCCAGCCCATCCTCTGCCTGCCAGCGGGAGGAGAAGTGCAGGGGGTCAGCGGGGGAGACGGCCGCCGCCCGGGGATGCTGCAGGGGGAGGCTGCCGGGGACCTGGCTCTCGGCTGCAGGTGCTCCCAGGCCCAGAGTGGACGAGGGGTGCCCTGGAGACTGTGGGTTCTGTGCAGTGGCCTCAGGGAGATGGGGGCCGGCAGCGGGGGCCTCTCCTGGGTCCTTTCCCAACCTCAGGACGCCACAGACCTGGGAGGCCTGGGGAGACACGGTTTTGCATGAGGTCACAGAACGTTGGTGCCCAGAAAGGAGTTGTGCTCCTTATCGTACCTTGGGAATCCGGGTGAAGGGCACTTCCAGGGGCCTCAGGACTAGGGTGGCCTGGGGGGACAGGAGGGGAAGTGAGAGACCCGAGACCCATGCCCGGGCCGGGCCCACAAAGTCTCTCCCCTGAACGTCCGGCCTCCGCCTCGCCTCTGCCGCCATCTGTCTCCCACTCCACAAAGACCTTGTGAACACGTGTTAACCCGGGCAGCAGGCTGGGTCCCCGAAGGGTCTGGATCCACCTCCTGTTGCTGCGACACATCTGCCTGTGAGGTCCTGCGCTGCGTTGGCCTACGGCAGAAGGAAGAGAGAAACTGGACACGAGAAGAGGGCCAGGCCCCAGGGGCCGGCTGGATTATGACAACCCAGTCTGAGAACTGACCCAGTCCCATGAGGAACGCATTAAGCCCTCTGCGCTGTGTGGCCACCTCTTACAGATGCCCCGCCCACGCCTGCCGCAGTGGCAGTCAAATTGCGACCTGAGTCTCAGAGGGCAGGGGCAGGCGTGGGAGAGCCCCTCCTACGACAAGCTCCCTCCCCGGAGCCGGCAAGACCCCTGTGCCGCGTGAAGCCAGCGAGAGTCCTTCCCTGGAGGACACAGCCCTGCACGCCTTCCCCTGGGTACAGGACTGGGCAGGTGGAACCTGGTGGGAACCCCACCGTGGTCCAGTGGGTTTTGCGTCCACTGGACTGAGGCGGCTGCCCAGGAGCGAGCCGAGGCGCAGGGCAAGGAGAGGGCAGCGAGGGTCTGGGAGGCCCTTACAGATGGGGTCTCCCGCACCCCTCCTCCATCTTCACTTAAGAAAGCCGCCATCCTCCACTGAACGGGCGAGTGACCCACGGGCAGTGTGGAAAACACAGGCCACGCACAAGCGGACAGAGAGACACACGAGCAGCCACGACTTCCCTCCACAGGGACCATCACTGGTGACTGTCTGTGGTGTTATTGCTGTCCTTGGGTGCTGCACGTGTGTGTGTGTGTGTGTGTGTGTGTGTGTGCTGGACAACCTGCACTTATGTAGAATCCCGTTATACTACATTGTGAGCAGTTTCCCATTACTAAGCTTGAAAGTGTGGGTTCACCGGGTGAAAAGCACTCGCGTGGGGGTCATAGTCTAATTTATTTACGCCTCTTCCCAATGCCTGGCATATAGGGCTGCTTACGATGCACTCTAAGCAAACTGGTTTTTAAAAGTATTTTATTAAATCACTGATAACTAGGGCTTTTTAAAAAAGCAGTTGCTTATTTACTTATTTATTTGAAAGAGTGACACACACACACACATAGAAAGAGAGAGAGAGAGAGAGAATCTCCCACCTGCTGGCTCGCTCCCCAAGTGACTTTGGTCTCTGGGGCCGGTTCAGGCTGAAGCCCGGAGCCGGGAACTGCATCTGGTCTCCCATGCGGAGGGCAGGGCCCAAGCACGTGGACCTCCACTGCTGCCTCCCAGGCACATGAGCAGGAAGCTGGGGGGGAAGTGGAGAAAGCCAGAGCTCAAACAGGCACTCCGACATGGGATGCCGGCATGGGCACGGCTTACACTGTTGTGCCACAACACCGGGCCCCAAGCAAACTGGTCTGAGCACCTGTGTTCAAGTCTCTCTCTCTCTCTCTCCATATATATAGAGAGAGTCTTTATTCAAGGGGAAGGGAATGAGACTCAACCTTTGGAAGGAAGGGACAACAAAGGTTTTTTTGAACCTATTTTTTATTCTTTAAATTTTTATTTTAAATTTATTTCTATTGTATTTATAAGGGAGATAAATTTATAGTTTATATATATATATATATGTATAGATAGATAGATAGATACACACACACACACACATATGGAGAGAGAGAACAAGAGAGAGAGGGAGACGGGAGGACACAGAGAAATATCTCCCATCTGTTCGGTCACTCCCCAAATGCCTGTAACAGTCAGGACTGGGCCAGGCTGAAGTCAGGAACCAGGAGCTCCATCCAAGTCTCCCATGTGGGTGGCAGGGGCCCAAGCACTCTGGCTACCACCTGTGGCCTCCCAGCGTGTGCATTGGCGGGAGACTGGAACAGAGGCAGGGGCAGCACTCAAACCCAGACAGCCCAGGGCAGGATGTGGGCACCACGAGTGGTGTCTGAGCCGCTGTGGGAAACGCCCACCCGTGGGCTTGGCCCTCAAGCCCACACGACGGGGAAGGCGCTCCTTTCGTGAGGTCGCGGGGACTGTCCAGCTGTGGTCACCTCTTCCCGGCTGCCCTTCTGCCTATGCCTTCCCGGGCCAGTCCAGTGTGGCAGACTTGAAGAGGGGCTGGTCTGAGTGAGGCCACGGGGGGCAGCGGGCACGTCCACTCTGTGAGGGTAGATTCACGGGAAAGTGGAATGAAAAGATACATTTTGGTGTAAAAGTTTGAAATCTGCGGTGCTGGTTTGCATCATCGCTGGTGAGCTTTTAGAGACCCCTTGTGTCTTGGACAGCTCCCCTAAGATGAGGACAACAGGGAGCTGGATGATAGGACCCCACTTCGGAAGGGGAGCGCTAAGTGGGAGGGGCAGCCACAGCCAGGGAGACCCAGCCGTCCCCAGCTGCCAATCTGCTGACCACAGAGGCCTGAGCAAGCAGAACCCGGGGTCACCCCAGCTGGGCTCAGAGACACGCAAGGAGCCACCACCAGTGGTTGCTTCGAGACGTGAAGTTTTGGGGGGCTTTGTTAAGCAGAACCTTGACCGATAAAGCTCACGCACCTGATCAGTCATGAATTCTCCAGGCAAATCGCCAACAAAACCAGCAAGAGGACCAGTAGATCCCAGGGGAACTTGTGTCCTTACTGCTAGAAAGAAAAAAAGGTTTTAACGGTCTGAGTTCTTTACGGCTCTCGATACAATTCACCCCAGCAAAGCATTCTATTTTAATCACACAACCTCCTGGATTCAGACAGGCCAGACACGACGGATGACCTTTAAAAAGTCCACCGGCTCCATTGTCCAGAGCCCAGCTGATCTGTGGTTCTTTTGCAGAATTACGACCGCCATGTACCTTTCCCTAAGGGAGCTGACATCCAGGGCTTCCGAGAAAGGGCGCCGCTGCCAGCTGGCCCTGCCTGAAACGTGGCTTCTCTGCACGTGGCACGGGCAGCCGTCAGAATCGCCGCAGTAACACCCAAGGGTGCCCAAAGGGGTCGCCACCCACCTGCTTTGCTCTTTTTCTTTCTTTACAAAAATAGTGCCGCGTTGCAGGGAGGGTGCCTGGGCCGCACCTGTGCGAGGCTCACCCTCGTCCCGGGTGTCAGCAGTTTGTTGTGAACACATTGATTTTCGGTTTTTCAGTTATCAGTGGAAGCAAGAGATATATTCCGCCCTGGGATCTTTGAATTTGGTATCAAACTACATTGTAATTCTTCTGCTAAAGAAACAGGTTGATCTTTCTGGGGAAACATGAAAATGAAAGCAACACACTGGTTTACTTTGGTCTCGGGATTAGGATGCTAAAGCACATGCTAGCAAGTGTTTTTTTATTACCTTTTTAATGCCTTTCTGTTGATCTAAAATTGGGGTTTTGTAAAAAATTATTTATTTATTTGACAAGCAGAGTAAAAGAGAGAGAAAGGAGAGAGGAGAGAGAAAGAGGAGAGAGAGAGAGAGAGAGAGAGAGAGAATGAGCTTCCATCTGCTGCTCATTCCCCAAATGGCGGCAACAATAGCCAGGGCTGGTCCAGGCTGAAACCAGGAGCCAGGAGCTCCATCTGGGTCTCCCATGCAGGTGGCAGGGGGCCAAGCACTTGGGCCATCTTCCACCGCCTTCCCAGACACATTGGCAGGGAACTGGGTCAGAAGCAGAGCCCCGATACGGGATGCCACCAGCCCCTAACACTGAGCCAAGGACGCCGAGACAAAGAGAAAAGTGGAATCGCTGATTCCTTGCAGCTAGCTTGAGAGCCCAGGGCTCAACTTCTGAGTGTAAGAGCAAAGGAAGGAAAAGATGTGGCAGGCAGAGGGGGCGCCTGGCAGGCAGTGGTGCCCCCTGAATGCTACTATGTAGCCACTCAGAGTGAAGATGTTTCCCATTAGGATGTCCAGAAGCAGATAACATTGACACAGAGTTTGAAAGGACAGCCACAGGGCTGGGGCGAGGAGCATGCCTGCCCCACGGCGCTGATCTCGCTGATATCTGAGTCTCCGTGGAGAAGGGAAGCATCGGTCTGCTGTAAAAGCCGCTCGCTAGGATGAAGAGGAGCCAGGCTTGGTTCAGAAAGAGAAGCTCAAAAATCCACAGCGAATGCCAAGGTCTGAGGTTTCCGAAGATCGCTAATTACAGTTCGCGGCGCTGGTGGAAGGATCCGTCCTTGTTCTGCCTGGCCTGGGAGAGGGGCCAAGCACTTCCCTTCTGGAACATTCTGAACCAAGGATGCAGGGAGCAGGGAGGAGCCCGGGGCACAGGAGTTGAGCGAGGCAAGGAGAATGACTTGGGCTTCAGAGCTGAGCCTCCTGGGGCGCCCACAGCTGGCGGCTGGCGGAGCTGGAGGCGGCGGGGCCGGGACTGCTGACTGCGGACCTGTCCCACACCCTGGGTGACATGAACACGTGAAGACACTGAGTGTCAGAGGGACTGCCGCAGGTGTCCACCCAAGGGAGAAGCCGCAGGAGGGTTTGAACTCAGTTTTCCGTCACCACCATTTGGCTAATGGTTGGACGCTGTGTCCCATATCAGAGTGCCCGGGTCGGACACTTAGTTCTGGCTCGATTCTAGTTTCCTGCTGCTGCAGACCCTGGGAGGCAGCAGGGACAGCTCGGGTGACCGGTGCCTGTCGCCAACATGGGAGACCTGGATGGAGTTCCTGCTCCTGGCTTCGGCCCTTGTCCTTGCCAGCTGTGGCTGTGGCAGGCATTTGGGGAACAAACAACGGATGGCAGCTCTGTCTGTCTCCTTTTATCTCTCTGCCTCTCAGAATAACAGGAAAAAGAAAGGATTCAGACACTGTTGGGGAGGCAGGGATTGAACTAAACCCAGCTCCATGGGAAGCAGTTTGGAACGACCTGCCAAAATCCATCATTGCCTTGACTTTGGCCAAGCAGTTCTTCCAGGAACTTACGATACGGATGCATCTATGAATTTAAATGACATGTGACTTTGGATACTGTTCTAGCATCATTTGCATCCAGAAAGGTTGGGAACAACCTCAGTATCCTTCCATGAGCACAGATCCAAATAGGTTGGAGCACACGAAGTGGCATCCATGAAGGTTTTTGACAAAAAGGAAGGGGGGCCGACCTTGTGGCATAGTGGGTAAAGCCACTGCCTGCAGTACCGGCATCCCATGTGGGTGCTGGTTCAAGATCCAGCTATGCTATGGCCTGGGAAAGCAGTAGAAGATGGCTCAAGTTTTCGGGCCCCTGCACCCGTGTGGGAGACCGGGAAGAAGCTCCTGGCTCCTGGCTTTGGATGGGCCTAGCTCCAGCTGTTGCGGCCATTTGGAGAGTGAACCAGCTGATGGAAGACCTCTCTCTCTCTCTCTCTCTCTCTCTCTCTCTCTCTCTCTTTCTCATAGGAGGCGAATGTGGGGTCAGTGGGTGCCCCTGCAGGTGCTGAGCAGGTCCCGCTTGGGCTGTACTGGACACACGCTCTGCTCTCCAGAAAGTGAGGCAAGAGACAGCAGTAGTGGTCGCCTCTGGGACCCAGCGAGGTGGCGGTCTGGGGTCTGTGGGAGGCGGGCCTGACACTTACTGTCTAGCTTTAAGCGTCTCTCTGAATCTTGTCCAGTGTTGTGTGTTGTCTATTTCGGCTTTCAGAAGGAAGAAGGATAGGAAAGCCTGGGTTGGAGAGCTTCAGCCAGCTCAGCCAGGTACACGGTGTGGTTCCAGGAGAGCGAGGGTTGGTAGCCGCCAGGGCTGCGGTGGGAGCTAAGAGGGGTCCTGAGGGAGGCAAGCAGAGCCCCGCCCCCAGGGAGGGGTGAATGGGCTCCCGCTGGCTCCCGGGGGGGGTGAGTGGGCTCCCACTGGCTCCCAGGGAGGGGTGAGTGGACTCCCACTGGCTCCCGGGGGAGGGGTGAGTGGGCTCCCTTTGGCTCTCAGGGTGGGGTGAGTGGGCTCCTGCTGGCTCCCGGGGAGGGGTGAGTAGACTCCCGCTGTCTCCCTGGGAGGGGTGAGTGGGCTTCCACTGGCTCCCGGGGAGGGGTGAGTGGACTCCCACTGGCTCCCGGGGAGGGGTGAGTAGTTCCCGCTGGTCTCTGGGGAGGGGTGAGTGGGCTCCCACTGGCTCTCAGGGTTGGGTGAGTGGGCTCCCACTGGCTCTCAGGGTGGGGTGAGTGGGCTCCCACTGGTCCCCAGGGAGGGGTGGGTGGGCTCCTGCTTGCTTCTGGCTGAGCCGTGGAATCGCAGGCTGGCACAGACCTTGGTGCCCTGTGAGTCAGGCAGGAATTCCCGCCACGCTGTGTCCTGACCCTGATCTTCAGCTTAAATGCTTCCGTGTACAGCGGTGCTGATGCCCGTCCGTGTCTGCCTCTGGAGCATGCGTGACAAAGGCGCCTGGCACCGCCCAGACGCTCGGGAAGCGGTGGTTCTGTTAGCAGGTGTGGGGAACACAGCACGTTGGCTGCCTCAGGCAGATCCGTGTGTCTGGGTGTTCTGCCCCCACCCTCCCCAGAGGGGCCATTGCTCAGAGGGGTGCTCCATAATTCACCTCGCTGCATATCTTATTTGCTTCGAGCTATAAACATACAAGGGCTGATTGCGTGCATTTTTAAAAAGATTTATTTTATTTATTTGAAAGGCAGGATGACAGAGAAAGAGATCTTCTATCCCTGGTTGACTCCCCAAAGGGCCACAGCAGTTAGGGCTGGGCCAGCCCAGAAACAGGAGCCTGGAACTCCATCTGGGTCTCCCACATGCGTGGTGGGGGTCCGAGTACTTGGTCCATCTTCCATACCTTCTCAGGTGCCTTAGTGGGGAGCTGGATTGGAAGTGGAGCAGCTGGGACTTGAACAGCAGTGAGCCCAGGGTGCTGTCCACTCCCTTCCTTCCCACCCCCTCTCCCTGGTGGCCTCGCCTGCACCTGCTGAGCGCAGATGAGACCCCAGACTCACACATCAGATCCTGGGTGGAGCACAGGTGAGTGCCGGGGGTTCTTTCCCCGATTCCATCGGCCTCTGCAGAGACTCAGCCCCAAGCGCTCAGCACCGCGCCGTGGAAGCACGCTCGGCACCGTGTTCCATGGACCACAGAGCTTGAGGCGCGTGCACCCAAGACCGGCAGGGAGGTTTTGCTCCACCGCACTGTGCCACGCTCTGCTCTCTGGGAGTTACCTGCCTCCCCCCACGGCAGTCCCTGAGCCAGATTAGGGGCGAGGGGGTGGTTGCTGCCTTGCAAAGAATTTGTGGAAACCATAGGTTGTTCTGATGTCCCGTCTCACCTCACGCTGGGGAAAGCCAGTGAGTGCAAAATGGCTGGGGCAACCTGCAACCTGGCACCCCGTCCTCACTCAGCGAACGGTGAGCTGACCACGGAACCCCGTGCAGGGCCCCTCTGGAAGGCCGTTTGGCTGCCCCAAGACCGGCGCTGGAGCCGGGCTCCACGTGCTCTCGTTGGCCCCCTGGGGAGAAGGAGTGAGCTGAATTTGCACTTGACCCTGGAGTGAGAATTAAGTTATCCAAGGACAAGCTCCCGTTTTCCCATGGAGTGCCTGGATGTTGGAGAAGTCAGTGTAGCTCCTCTCTGTAGCATCATTGAGTGACTTTTGGCAGTCGATATTTTTGTATCTTCGTTGAAAAACAACACAGTAATAACATGATAAACCTTCAGGCAACACGGAAGTGGGTGAAGTGTGAAATTCCCACTTCCTTCTCACGGCCCAAGGAGACTGCTGGGTTTCCATTCTTTTTGGAGGCTTTGTCTTTGGTGGATATTAAAAACTGTGCACACTTAAATGTATGTGATTACCCACAACTAACCTTCACAAATTTTTATTTCTTTATTTTATGCATTTGAAAGGCAGAGTGAGACAGACATACAAGAGAGAATTCCCCCATGTACTGGTTGACCAAATATCCACAACAGCTGGGGCTGCGCCAGGCCCAGGCGGGAAGCCGGGAGCTCCATCTGGGTCTTCCTCGTGGGTGGCAGGGACTCAGCCACTTGAGTCATCCTGGGCTGTGTCCTCCGGTGCGCATTAGCAGGAAAGGGACTCAGGAGCCGGGGCTGGGACTTGAACCTGGACACTCTGCTGTGGGATGCAGGCATCCCAAGCAAAGTCTTAACAAGTGCACCCAACACCCACCCTCGCACATAACGCTTTTATTAAAAAAAAAAAAAAGGAGCCTCCCTCACAGCGCCCTCCAGCCTGGCGGCCACCGGCTACTCTCCTAACTGAGGGTGGGGGTTTTCAAAGGTCGAGGTGTGTGTGCTCTGCTCTGTGCTGGTCCTGTGCGTGTGGAGGGTGGGCTCAGCCTTCATGTCACCCTCACCGTGAGAGGAAATCTGACCTATACCCTAAGGGGAGTGGCTGAACCAGGCGCGCCCCTCCTGGAGAACCAAGGAGAGTGTGGGGAGGGGGAGGCGAGGACTGACAGCTGCCTCACCTGTGTCACCTGTCAGGGGTGTGTACACAGGAGGAAGCTTGCTCCTGTCTGCCGGTCCCCAGGGGCCGTGCCTGGGAGCAGCAGAGAGGAGGGAGCTGGGTTCCCAGGTGGCAGCCGAGACAGCTGGGCTGTCCCCTAACAGAGGAGTAAAGTCTCCGTGCCACGGTTTCCTGGTCTGCAAGGCCAGGCAAGCAGGTGGATACTCAGCGCTGGTCCAGGAAGAGCAAACGAGATTCCCCGAGCAAACTCAGAACAGTGCCAGGAGCAGAGAGTCCGGCATGAGTATAATTTCCTTGGGGCGGGGATCTGCACGTCCAGGGCTCTCTCCCTGTCCACCATTGTCCATTCTGCCTTTCTTTTCTTTATTTTAAAGATTTATTTATTTACTTTGAAAGTTAGAGTCCCAGAGGGAGGGAGGGACAGAAAGAAATAGAGGTCTTCCATCCGCTGGTTCACTCCCCAAATAGCTGCAATGGCCAGCGCTGGGCCAGGTTGAAGCCAGGAGCCAGGAGCTTCCTCTAGGTCTCCCACATGGGTGTCAGGGGCCCCAACACCTAGGCCATCCTCTGATGCTTTCCCAGGTGCATCAGCAGGGAGCTGGATGGGAAGTGGAGCAGCCGGACACAAAGCCGGCGCTGTAGGAGCAGCTTTCCCCGCTATGCCACATTGCCGCTCCCGGATCCTGCCTCTCCGTGCTCGCATGGGTCAGTCTGCGTCACTATCCAGTGTGACCTCAGAAACTGCCGCGTCTTGGCAGGTGCCTCTCTCCGCACGTTTCTGACTATCCTCACTCTGGGCATTCTTCACTCGTAGGTCTGCCCCCTCTTTCTTGTCACCCCCACCTGTCTGGGTCCCCACCAGGCTCTCTGGGGCAGGTTGCCACTCGCTGAACCTAAGTCTACTTCCTGCAACAGGGCGGCCCTTCCTGTCCTGCCCGCCCACCCAAGCACGGCCCCAGGTTCCCTTCCATCTCCTGCTGCCCAGCCAGGATCGTGTTGCATGTCTTCTCAGCCTGACCCGAGGCTTGCTGGTCACCCACGTGGAGGCCGTGACCACCGTCCACCTGTGGGCCCTCATCTGCAGGTCTGGAGATGCAGCCTGGGCTGGGCCCATCAGACAGTGCTGGCTTCCCATTGGCTTATCCTCCCTTCTGTTCTTCCTCTCCAGAAGAATCCAACCTCTGTGATTCGCCAGTTTCTGTGGACGGAGCCTCCCAGCCTGGTCTACTCAAGCCACTGATGCTGGAGTGACCAGCCTGGAAAACCCTCCCCTGTCTGATTCCTGGACCCAGCGGTACCCTGCGGGCGCTGGTTTGTGCCACCAACCTCCAGCGAGGCTGGTTCTGGGGATACCACGGGGTTCTCGTCAGTAAGAAGGCAGCGGGCAGGGAGCTCAGTCCACTTGGCCCAGAGTTCCAGAGGCAGCCCCTGTGCCTTGGGTTCCTCCCTCCCTGTCTCCCTCCCTCCCTTCCTTCCTTCCTTCCAAGATTTTATTTTTTTATTTGACAGGTAGAGTTACAGACAGTGAGAGAGAGAGAGAGAGAGAAAGAGAGAGAGAGAGGTCTTCCTTCCATTGGTTCACTCTCTAAATGGCTGTAACGGCCAGAGCTGTGCGGATCCGAAGCCAGGAGCCAGGTGCTTCTTCCTGGTCTCCCATGCGGGTGCAGGGCCCAGGCACTTGGGCCATCCTCCACTGCTTTCCCAGGCCATAGCAGAGAGCTGGACTGGAAGAGAGCAACCAGGACTAGAACCAGCACCCATAAGGGATGCTGGCGCAGCAGGTGGAGGATTAACCTAGTGTGCCATGGCGCAAGCCCTACCTTGGGTTTCAGAACCAGGGTTTTGGGGCTGGAAGTGGAGAGTGATTCAAACTCTCTTCCTGATGGCCCAAGTCCTTGGGCCCCTGCACCCTTGTGGGATACCCGGAAGAAGCTCCTGACTCCTGGCCTCGGATCAGCATAGCTCCAGCCATTGTGGCCAACTGGGGAGTGAACCAGCAGATGGAAGACCTCTCTCTCTCTCTCTCCTCTCTCTCTCTCTCTCTCTCTCTCTCTCTCTCTCTCTGCTTCTCCTTCTCTCTCTGTGTAACTCTGACTTTCAAATAAATAAATAAATCTTTAAAAAAGCCCTCTCTTCCTTTCTTCACTTTAGTCTCCTGTAGGGCGGCCGCCATGCACACTGACACTTCTTGTGCATGGACATGGGAGCTCTAGTTGGGAGAGAGGATACCATGGCCAGTTTTCCAGGCTTTTCTATGCTGCTTTTATTTGCTGCAGGTAATCGAAAGAATCACTCCCTTTGCTCTTCACAAGGCTTCATGAAGTGGGCTTCTTCTCCTTCTTTTTTTAAGATTTATTTATTTGAACGGCTGGGGAATGGAGGGAGAGCCAGAGAGATCTTCCAGGCTCTGGTTCACGCGTAAGTGGCTACAACGGTCAGGGCTGGGACAGGCTGAGGCCAGGAGCCCAAAATGCCATCTGGGTCACTCACATGGGTGGCAGAGGCCCAGGCACTTGGGCCACCATCATCGGCTGCCTTCCCAGGTCCATTTGCACAGAGCTGGCTCAGAAGTTGAGTAGCTGGGACTGGGAGCGACACTGCGATGCGGGATGCTGGCGTCCCAGGTGGTGGCTTACACAACACAGGCCCTCCACCAACGTTTGCTTCTGAAAGTCCCACTGTGTCCTAAGAGTGATCGACTGACAAGTTGTTCAAGAGTTAGCCAAGCCGTAGATTCTGGGACTCAGTGCCAGAGCTGTTCACGTGCCCCTCCCTCTACACATCCGCACCTGCCAGACTTCTGGGCTGCGTGGGTTGCTTCTCACCCAGCACTGCCAGGCTCCAGCAGGACAAGCAGCCGCTTCAGCCCCAGAAGGAATGAGGTCCCGGCTGCCTCCCATCGCCCTCCCCCACAGCCCCAGGGGGATGACACAAGCAGAGAGTTTCCTCTCCCTGGCTGCTCTTCCCAGCTGAGGAATTCTTGGGGCGTGAGTCATGGTCCTTCCTCTGGGCAGTGCTCCCAGACCCTCCAGGGGAAGCTTAGCAGAGTGAGACCTCAGCGTGCAGGCTGCCACCAGTGATAGGGACCTCAGGGGGTTGAGAGGCCCAGGAAAGACGTGGCCCGGCCGAGCGCCACATCTGTTAGCAAAGTGATCCCATACCACGTCATTAGCTTCTTTAGGCCGCGTTGCTTGGGATTTTTGAGGCTCAGCTTCCAGTCCGTTGGCACTGGGCTGGCAAGGGAAGCCTGCAGAGGCCGGTCAGGAAGGAAAGATTGGTCCTCTGGGTTTGCCGTCCCTGCTCTCCGGCTGGTTTTGCCGACAAGCCAAGCTCTACAAAGCCGAGGGACATCGGTGCAGGCTTCCCGCCAATCAGATCTGCAAACGCCTGGGTGGGTTACTGCCAGTGCTTTGTGAGCGCCCTGGAGAGAGTCACGTCACAGCCTCCGGGGTCTTATTTGCCAGTGTCCCTGTGGGTCTGTTACCGGAGAAATTTGCAGGGTTCTTGTCTTCGCGCAAGAAAGAATTCAGGCGTGAGACAGAGAAGAGTGGAGGTGAAATAGCAAAGTTTATTAGGGAAGGGACATCCGTAAAAACGGATGGGCACCTCTCCAGACAGGACCTGAGAGAGAGTGCGGGGGGGGGGGGGCAGTAGAGTTAGAGTACACCCGACCGGGCCAGGCGGGCGGCCCAGCGGACAGGCAGAGGGGCTGAGCGCGCAGCCCGGCTGAGGCTGGGGGTTTTTAAGGAGATGGCTCCTGCCTCCCACCTCTGCTCCCCTTGGAACAAAGGGCTTTCTGGATGCAAATAGAAAAACTCCCATCTGAGTTTTTCCCTGAAGGCATCAGTCAGGAGGAAGGCCAGCTGGCGCCATCCTGGGTTTGGAGGAAGGGTGAGCAAGACCTCCCGGAGAGTGGGGATCCGGAGCAGGGTGTCTGAAATGCAGACACTGGGCTGCACCTGGGAGAAGGGGCAGGGACCCCCACCAGGCAGGCCATCAGGTAGAAGGGGGCAGGGCAGGACGTGGAGGCCCGACTGCCCCCGGAATGCCGCCGGGCTGCCGGGATGACCCTGAGGCGCAGATGCACACGCTGGACACAGATGTCCCCCCCCCAGGCCTTCACGTTACACACACACAAGCCCATAACCAACTTCCCACCCAACAGGTCTGCACCTGCTCCTGCTGGCCCCGTTCTGGGCGCAGGAGTCCGCTGCACAGTGCGGCAGGGGCCGCACCCGGGAAGTGCCTCTCTGGGAGCAGGCATATTTGTTTTCATGCGGATGAATGAAAGGTGAATAACTCCCATCTCTGCCGCAGCCCGGTCATCCCAGAGTGGGATCTGCGCACCTGTTGATCTCATTCCTCACCGGGGCCCAGCCCCAGCAGAGGAGCCGGTCAGGACTGGGAAGGACCTTGCATCTGTGCAGGGGTTGGTGTCACCTTGACCACACATCACCCACCACCAGGACCCGCCCCTCCGCCCCCCCCCCCCCCCGGGAGATACTTCCTCATCTCTCTCACAAGCCCAAGCCCGGTACAGTGCTGTGTAGCCTGGGCTCCGCCCAACAGGGACCGAGGTGGAGTCTCGGTGCTGCTGTGGAGGTAGCCCCGCGTCTCAGCGTCTCAGGAATGTGCTGGTTTCTGGAGAGTCAGTCAGGTGTCCTGAGCGCGTGGGGGTGGGGCAGGTTCCGTGATCTTTCCACCAGTGCCCTCCTCTGCCCGAGGCCCTGCATCTCCCGCTTGATCATCTCCTGGGCTTTTCTTACCGTCGGCGCTAAGTGTGATGGGAGACTTGTGGTCAACCGCATGCTGTTTGCTGTAAAGTGGTCATCCGGGTTGGGACTGTGAGCATAAACTAGGCTTTGGAGTGGCCGTCAAGAGACCCTCCCCTGGCTCATCTCTGGGAATTGGCCTTCTGAGGGGAGACTCCGAAGCGCAGCGAAGCAGCCCCTCCCCGCCCAGCCTCTGCAGGCAGAAGCCGCGTTCGTTTCTAATCCTAGAGCCGTGTGGAGTCTGACACTAGAGCCATTTTCAGATGCTTCTTTAGTTTCCCTGTGTCATCCACCTTATGCGGGCAGAATTCACAATTCTCGTTTTCTACCGTTAGTGATTAGAGGGAGTCCGTGTGTATGTTAAAGGAAAGGGGCTGGCATTGTGGGCGTGGCATGGTGGGTTAGCCTGCCACCTGTAGCACCGGCGTCCCATGTGGGCGCAGGTTCGCGTCCCAGCTGCTCCACTTCCAATCCAGCTCCCTGCTGTGGCCTGCTGACGGCCCAAGTGCCTGGGCCCCTGCACCCACGTGGAGGCACAGAAGAAGCTCCTGGCCTCAGCTTGGCCCCGCCCTGGCTGCTGTGGCCATTTGGGGAATGAACCAGCAGATGGAAGATGTCTCTCTCTCTCTCTCTCTCTCTCTCTCTAACTCTGCCTTTCAAGTAAATAAATAAATAAACAAATCTTAAAGAAAGAGAACAGCACAAAGAATAACTTCTTTGGGGGCACGTTGTAGGATTTAAATGTAGTTATTTGGCTTGGAACTGACTCAGCTCTTTGTCTGCCTTCTTGATCCTACCTTGCAGTGAGAAGACACGCCTCTTTTTGTAAGGATTCGTGTGCAAATCAGTGGGACCACCACAATGTCGGGTATGCTGACCCTGGGGAATGGTTGGAAGTGCCACTAGCAAGGACCGGGACAGCCCAGCGGGGCTGAACCGCATGCGTTACTGAACCTCTCAGCGCTGTGTTGCGTCTGCACCACGCAGAGGACCTGTGACACCTCCTCCTCTGTGGCTCTTCCACCGGCTCCTTCAGCGACAGCTATGCCCTCAGCTCACGCACACACTCGGTAGACGCCGGTGCTTCCCCGAGTCAGTGCAAAGAAGCCAAGAGAAACTCTTGCCGTGTAAGTTTCCCTTCCCCTCCATTGTAGCTCCTGGAACACAGAACGGCCCAACGAGGACGAGGGAAGTGGCAAGAGACTGGCAAGGGAATTGCTGCTCAACAAGCGCCCGTGAAAGCGCCTCCCTGGGTGGACACCACGAGGAGCTCCTGCTCCGGGGGCCTGTGTCTCAGCTCCCGGTCAAGTGCTTTGCAGGTCCCCCTCGAAGGACACAGACTTACCCCGCTCCTGGCACACTCAAGAGACAGACCAAAGAGAATAGTGATGGACCTCGGGACTGAGTGGGGTGCAAGAGGCAGAGTGTTTCACATCCGGGAACCTGAGGGGGTGGGGGTGGGGGTGGGGTGTTGAGGCAGCCGCACGAGGCGCAGGGGTCCTGAGGCCAGAGCTGGCTGAGGGAGGAGCCCGGCGTCTCCCAGCAGTGGGCGCATCTCTTGTCCCCAGGGCTGCTTGGGGCAGGGTGGCCTTCGGTAAGCTCAGGGATGGATTTTGGAGTGAAGCCCTGGGGGCACCTGTCCTTTGGGGTCCACAAGCACTGTGTTTGTGGCTGCCACAGTCAGATAACACCAAGTCACTTCCCTGCGGGAGACAGGCAGCAGTCTGGAACCAGATGGCGTGGGTCTTGGATCCCTACTTAATACTTCTGGAAATCTGTGATTCTGAAGATTAGTTAGCATTTGTGAATCTCTGTTTGTCAGCTGCAAGATTGGGATAATTATGGGATTAGTCACAGAGGGCTGTTGTGAGGATTATCTGAGTTAATAAACATAGGTTCACTCAGCAAAGGCTGCCAACATCCCTACAGCTCTTGCTGCCCAGGTAATGGGGCTGTGTGCACCAGGAAGGGATCCAGGCAGGGTGTGTGTGTGTGTGTGTGTGTGTGTGTGAGTGTGTGTGAGTGTGCATACCATGTGCTGGCGTGGCTGAAGGTCCTTTCTTACCCTTTGGATGTGAATGAAAATCTATAGACCTGGTTGTTGCTGGTAGCCACTTTATGAGGCTATCATAAGGGTAAATATCTTATATCCAGAGGGCAGCCATCTTGTATCCAGAGGGCGGCCATCTTGTATCCAGAGGGCGGCCATCTTGTATCCAGAGGGCGGCCATCTTGTATCCTGCTGGGAGTCATATTTTGCAGTAATTATATTAGAGCATGAAGACAGCCAACACGAGCATGAAGCCAACACACAGAGACGAGTGGAAGGAGAGGCTGAGAAGCAGAGCAGGAGCCTGAGCATCAGTTTTCTAGTGCACATCATTTATTTACATCAGTTCTTCAAGCCAAGTTGAGTGTGTTGAGGGGGAGGTTCTCTGTCACTTGGACCTTAAGAAAACCTGGCAGACTTGCAGCTGGTGTTGTGGCACGGCGGGTTAATGCCCTGGCTTGAAGTGCTGGCATCCCATATGGATGCCGGTTCGAGACCCGGCTGCTCCACTTCCGATCCAGCACCCTGCCTGGGAAAGCAGTAGAAGATGGCCCAAGTCCTTGGGCCCCTGCACCCATGTGGGAGACCCAGAAAAAGCTGCTGGCTCCTGGCTTTGGATCCGTAGAGCACTGGCGGTTGCGACCAATTGGGAAGTGAACCAGCAGGTGGAAGACCTCTTTCTCTCTCTGCCTCTCCTCTCTCTGTGTAACTCTGACTTTCAACTAAATAAATAAATCTTTAAAAATAAAAGAAAACCTGGAAGACCAATCAGCCTGAGGAAAGGGATCGGGGAGTCCCATTTCATCTGAGGTCTTGGAGAATGGCTTGTGGTCCCCTTCCTGGCTGTCCAGGTGCCACGCCTGGCTCCACCTTCAGCCACAGATGTCCCACCCCGTCTCTGCTGTGCTTACTCCTTTCTCAGCAGTGGCTTCCAAGTTTTCTTCTCACAGCCAGGACAGCAGACATCTGGGCTTTGGAAGGAGCCGGCCCCATCCCTCCCCCCAGTTCTCTCCCAACACACTGACATAGGGGAAGTTAGGAATAAATCGCCCTAGCTGTGAATGCTGTAGAAGTCAACCTGCCGGCATGAGAAATCAGCATCCTCCCTGGGGTCTCAGCACCTGGCACCTCACCTACTCTTCTGCCCATGCTCAGTCATGAGGTCATGAGGCTTCACTCTTGGGGTTCTGGATTGGGGGTGTCATCATGCACACCCCAGCTGGTTCCTTCCCTTCAGGCAAGGTGAGATCTGCTACCTCGCTCTCAGAGCCAAGAACAGCACTCCCGAGGTGGAGTCCACGATGGTGGCCAGCACGTGGGTGACCCTGGGCCCACAAGCACCTGGGTAATGACTCAGGCTGCTCCCACACAGGTGTGGGTAGAAGCCAAGCATAGGCCCTGGTCTTCCATAATGTTTTACGTTTTCATTCCAGATTTTTCAGCAAGTCGAGAGGCACAGCTGTTTGTGCAGGAGATGCGGTGTGGTGATGTATAGAGTATTAGAGAAAGTGGACATGAAAACCTAAGGTTTGCAATGAGTGTTTGAAAAGCAGGGGGTTAAGCCAACACAAGCAGGGCCGGCATCCCATTTGAGTGCCGGTTCAAGTCCCGGCTGTTCCACTTCTGATCCAACTCCCTGCTAATGCACCTGGGAAAGCAAAGGAAAATGGCCCAGATCCCACCTACATGGGAGACCAGAATGGAGTTCTAGGCTCCTGGCTTTGGCCTGGCCCAGTCCCAGCCATTTGCAGCCATCTGGGGAATGATCCAGCAGATGAAAGATCTCTGTGCGTGTCTCTCCCTCTCTCTCTGTCACTCTGCTTTTCAATTAAATAAATCTTCAAAAAGAGAGAGGGAGAGAGAAAGAAGGCAAAGCCAGAGTAGCAAGTCTTTTCTTTTAATGATGTCTAAAAAAGCAGACAAGCTCCAAAATCAGAGGCGTGTTGTGTTTTTTTAGTCTGCTGAATTGGTTTAGATGCTGTATGTAAGGCCATCGAAGTCCTGTAATAGAGGAGAACACTTCATCCTGAAGTTAGTCCTGGGGACAATGACGGAGAGCAGGGGTAGCTATTCTGTCCCGCGCCGCTCCTGGGAAGCTCATCGTGGGGCTGTGGAAAAGGCACAGAGCTTAGGTAAGCTGGGGAGGAACTTGGACGTGATGGCTCACAGAGCTGACTGGTGAGACAGAGCTAAGGCTGCTTGGCTGAAGGGAGTGCCACGGCAGGGGGCGTCCGTGCACGGGTGTGCGATTGTCCCTCTCGAGCAGGGAGAGGACAGGTTGTGAGCACCCCGGAACAGCAAGCTGAGGAATGCGGATTTTATTCCTTTGTAGAACAGGGGCCATTGGCGATTTGGGGCGCAGATCTGACCTGTGAGCAGTGATGTTTCAAGGACATGATTCTGGCCTTGGTGTGCAATAGATGACAGATGCCCTGGGAATAATGGGGGACCCAACAGCAGCAGGAGGCCCAGGAGCTCTGGCCGGGCACATGGGGGCACCCAGGGCCTGCAGGCACGAGCGGGTTTATGGAAGAAGCAGGAATCCTCCCAGGGAAGACTTTGGACTTGAGACCCTGGAGATAGGGAAGGGAACCATGCATGGTGCCAGATCACCCCCAAGGGCCAGGGAGCAGAGGCTGCCGCGAAACCCACAGGAGGTGCTTCTGTGCAGCCTTGCAGGGACGTGGGTTTGGCTCCTGCTGTCGGCAGGGGGCAGGAGGCCCTGCATGGAGGGGCTTCCAGGTCCCAGGGGCACTGGTGTCTGTGCCTCAGGAGCCTCTGCCTTCAGAAAAAGGATACAACGTCACAGCGCAATCAGATACACGAGCAAAATAACCATTAAATCATCAACAAACCACACAAGAACCGCACAGTCCACACTGACGGTATTTTATTAACTACTCGATGCGGTTGTCTAATTTTCTTTTTCAGACTTTTTGGCTGTACACACCCACTGCCTTTTAATCTATCAGCAACTTTGTAAGATCATTTCATTTAGAAAGAAAAAGGGGCCCACGTTGTAGCAAAGTGAGTAAACCCACTGCCTGTGAAGCCAGCAGCCCACATGGTGCCAGTTTGGGTCCCCACTGCTCCACTTCCTGTCTAGCTCACTGATGACCTGGGGAAGCAGCGGAAGATGGCCCACGTGCTTGGACCCCTGCACTCATAGGGAAGACCCTGCAGAAGCTCCTGGCTCCTGGCTTTGGCCTGGTCTAGCCCTGGCTGCTATGGCCATTTGGGGAGTGAACCAGCACCTGGGAGATCCTCTCTCTCTCTCTCTTTCTCTCTCTCTCTCTCTCTCTCTCTCCCCCACTCTTTCTGTAGCTCCGCCCTTCAAATAAACAAATAAATCTAAAAGGAAAGAAAATGCCAATCTCCAAAACACAGATAATGTTTTTAAAAAAAGAAAGAAAAGAAAAGATAGTTTGGTCTTCGTTCTAGCAGGACTGAAAGTAAGTTTTGAAATCAGTAGTTGAGGGAAATTTCTCTCAGCTCCACAAATCCTTGTGGGCAATGCTGTGTAAGTTTCCAGAAATGTTATCACATTTCTTTTTGTCAAATGTATTCATATACGAATTGGAAGAAAGATGTCAGGCCATTCCGGGTTCCCAGTGTATTATTTTATGCTAAATATTCTTTGACTTGATGTCACTTTCACCCGATTTGTCACCAATGTCCTTTTGCGATGATGCATTATGGGTACATGTACCTTCACAGTGTCGGTGTTTGTATTAGTGCAGGGAGACGTTCATAAGACCCCACAGCCCTGTGATCGGTCGCGGCCGCTTCAGACCGGGGAAGACCTGAGCAACGTGCTGTTCGCCCTGACAGTCTGGTAGGATGTGTTCCGGAGGCAGGTGACAGAGTGGTAGGATGTCCCGGAGGCAGGGCAACGGGACTGGAACACTGGAAGACAGAGCCGAGAAAGTGCCAGGATAAATAAGACTGTGGGAAATGGGTCCCGTGCTGGCCCATGGCTGAGACAAACCCCTGTCCTTGAAAGGAGGGCTCTTTTCAGACCCAACCACACGAAAGCAAGCATTAAGGTCATTATCGTTAAAATCAGATCAACCAGGCTTCAAATCCTAGCTCTGCGATTAACAAGCGTGTGCACCTTGCTAAGAATAACCTGACTCCACATAGAAGTGACTGCAAACAGCATACATACATGCACCAGTAAATGAACCCCAACGTGCCTTCTCCGTAGAGGGTCCCTCAAGTACTTAACTCTCCAACACCACCTGACGTGAGGGGAGGGGAGTGTGACACAGCAGAGTCTGAATACAGACAGCCCGTGGTCTTCACCGTTGCCATTGGAGCGTCCCGGTTTAGCAAGTTTTCAAATACATCTGACCGCATGAATGGGAAGCCAAGACTCGTCCACACAGGGTGCTCCGCGCAAGCACAGCGCAGCCTCATTAGTCTCCCTTCACAGCCACCTCTGGGGCACAGTAGGTTTAGCCATTTCTTACAACATCGGCGTCCCATATGAGTGCTGGTTCAAGTCCCAACTCTGCTTCTTTTTTTTTTTTTAAAATTTTATTTATTTATATGACAGGTAGAGTTACAGGCAGAGAGAGAGAGAGAGAGAGAGAGAGAGAGAGAGACAAAGAGAAAGGTCTTCCATCCTCTGGTTCACTCCCCAAATGGCATCAATGGCCAGAGCAGGGCTGATCTGAAGCCAGGAGCCAGGCGCTTCTTCTGGGTCTCCCACATGGGTGCAGGGGCCCCAGGATTTGGGCCATCTTCTACTGCTTTCCCAGGCCATAGCAGAGAGCTGGATCAGAAGAGGAGCAGCCAGGACTCGAACCAGTGCCCACATGGGATGCTGGGGCCGCAGGCAGAAGCTTAGCCCACTGCACCACAGCACTGGCCCCCCCAGGTCTGCTTCTGATTCAGTACTCTGTTAATGTACCCGAGGAAGGAGCAGGTGATAGCCCAAGTACTCAAGATCCTGCCACCCACTTGGGAGATCCAGATGGAGTTCCAGGCTTCAGGCTTCAGCCTGGCCCAGTCCTGGCTGTCGCAGTCACCTGAGGCGTGAACCAGCAGACAGAAGATTCTCTCTCTCCTCCTTTCAAAAAAATAAATACGTCTTTAAATCCCTGGCTGCAGAGCTTTCCTGCCATGAATGAAGAATGGCCAACATGTGAGTGCCACGAGGAAGGAACACAGACTCACACAGAATAACATGCGACTCAGCCAGTGGAGACCCTGAGTCCTGGAAGGCACCTGCAGGAGGTCTCAGTCGTGGGTTATCCAGACGGAGGCGATAGGACCATGGCATGTAACTTATTACCATAGGTGTGAATCTGCAAAAATTAAAGATAAAATCACAATAATCCCAGTGACAACAGGTGAGAGTTGGAGCCATTGTTGCCACAAAGGAAGGAACAGATTCAAGAAACAACACAAAGGGCACACTGGCGCCCTCCGTCCTCAGAGTCACTTCCCCCTGTGCAGGCGTCTTTCTCATGGGGATCTGAGGAGACCTGGCCACACACAGGCATCAGGACAGAAGATTGAGCCTGGTGATGCAGGAGTTCGGTGGGGAACAGGCAGCTGGCTGAGCACCGCTCCCTCCCTCAGACACAGCCGAGACCTTGCCCTCCGGTCGAGAGGGAGCCTCAAGCCTCTGGCGACTTCTCCGTTGACTCACGGCGCTCGATCATGAGGCAAAACCGACTTCTGCCAAAGTCCCGATTGAATTAAACATGACGACTTCTAATTTTAGACCTGAACTTGGACCTCTCTTCCTGTCCTTGCTGCAAAGCGGTGCTCCAGGGAAAACGAAGAGGCTTCTTGGCGGCCAGCTCTCCGTCTGGTCTGGCGGCCCCGCAGCCCCCGCCCGAGGTCGGGGCCACAGAATCTCCAGATGGCACCGCAGTGATGGGCGCAGTTGGAGGCGTGAGAGGGTGAAGGGGGGTGCCAGCCTGGCCGGATTCGGGGTTTGGGGGGTCTTTCCGGATGGAGGGAGCTGCTCTGTCTCTGCCCAGACGCTGCTCTGTGGGGAGCTGGGCTTCGCAGGTGGAGCCGGCCCAGCCAAACAGGGCTGCAAGGACTTTGCAAAGAAAGCTGTGTTTTGTTCTCCAGGGGGCTTTTAGGAGCAGGGGAGGGACAGGCAGGATCGGCTCACCCTCGTCTGGCGGGACAGGGCAGATCCAGGGCAGGAAATTGGAGCTACCAGCAGGGCAGACGGGGGTGCTTGATTGAGTGCCGAGGAGCAGAGGCCCAGGGCTACAGGGCGAAGCCTGCTGGATCCAGCTCGGCAGTCCTGGGTGTAGACCACAGGAGGTAACTGCTCGAATGTCGTCTCCATTTAGCCGCCTCACACACTTCTCAAATCAACGCCTCCTGCGCTTGGATCCGCCTCCACCTCCCACGCTTCACACCTGTGCCTCCTGGACAGTGTCTCTCCTCTCTCAGCAGAGGCACCTTGCTCCTTTACTCTGTGAGCTGCCCCCAGCCATGCAGCTTTCTCCCGGGCACTCACATCTGTGACTGCTCCGGCCCCAGTAACTTTGCACGTGCGTTTTTGCTCCCTGGGATGCTCTGTCCCCCACACTCCTCTTGTCTCCAGTTCATGCTGCTCGAAGAGGCGGCTCCTGGCTCCCTGTGAGTCCTCCTAGGCTGCACTGTCTCCCATCATGGTATCGCAAGGGCGAGGGGAAGCTTCACCCCTGCCCCTGAGGAGGCTGGGACCGCCCCGGGAGAGGCTGTGGCCTCAGTCTCCTTTGCTGGACAGACAGGGAGACACGGGGGTGAGGCCGGGAGCTGGCTGTGCGTCTGTGCAGGCCGGCTTCAGAGTAGATAAAGAAGTCCCAAGAGATCTCCCACCCCGCCCCATGCTGGGGAGGGGACTGGGGACGGGGAGAGGGACCAAGGTTCCAGGGACCTGGGCTCTTGAACATCTCCTAAGGCCTTTGGCCTCCTGTGGGTTAAATGGCTCAGCACGCCCAGGCACGCAGCACCGGGGAGCCACTCTGACCTGCAGCAGTGCCCACCACGGCCTCCCAGTGGTTCCTCCCCACCAGCAGGGCATGGCCCACCAGGTCTCTCCCCACGGTGCCAGGCACAGAGCAGGTCTTTCTTGACTGGGTGGCTGGAGCCGGGTAGCACAGTGCGGTCAGCTGGGAAGTTGCAGCCGTCCCCTGCAGAGTCTCATTCCACCCTCTGGGGCTTTGGCCCAGAAAAAGCTGTGTAGGAGGTGCTTGTCCACAGCGTGTTCCGAGTTTGCTAACAACTCATGCTCCACCTGTCCTCGGTCCAAAGGAGCAGGTCTCTCTCCAGGGAACCCTCACTCGGACAAATGCCCCCAGAAATTCTTATGCAGCCCCAATATGAAGCTGCTGGGTGTGGGAGCAGTCTCCAGAGTGGGTGTGGGAGGGGGCTCTGTGGGGGAGGCAGTGATTCGGGGTCCCTGGCTGGTGCCGGGCCCTGCGCTGCCGCCATCATGGGTGGTGGGGGAATGTTCCAGCTCCCGCCCCCACCGTCTGGTGTGAATGATGTTGGGTGGGTTCTGGCTCAGCGTTGGTTCAGACCTCCCTGTCGCCAGGGTAACCAGGGCTGGGAGGTGTGGGCGGAGCCCTGGGTGCAGGGCCAGCCGAGAACCCTTCTGGCGGCCGGCCATCCCCACCGGTTCTGGGGGCTGGAAATCGGACAGCGGGGTGTGAGAGGGATGGCTCAGCGCGGTTCTGAGCGAGAACCTGCCCCTGCCCGCCCACTGGGCCTTGACCTGCCTCTGCCTCCATTTTCCCACTCTGCTCGCCCCTGCTTGTCTCCTCCGACCTCGGGTCTCGAGCCGCCCTCTCCTCTGTATAAGGACCCCAGGCGTTGGACTGAGAGCCCATCCTAAGCCAGCTGAGCTCATCTTGAGACCCTAACTCGCCCTGCTGACAAATAAGGCCAAGGGCCCAGCCACGGGTCCTGGGCAGACCTACCGGGGGACACAGTGCAACCCAGTGTGGACGTCGCAGTCCCACCGAGCCGGTGACGAGGCTGGTGAGGCCACTGGGGAGCAGCTGTCTCAGCGAGTCCCGGAAAGGCGCCAGGCAGCGCCTCCTCCGAATCCGAGAAGACAGTGGGAGGGAGTGGTGGGGTGGGGGTGGCGGGAGTTTTAAGTTGAATCAACAGTGGTAGCATTTTCAAACACACACACACGTACATACACACATATGCACACATACACATAACAGACACGCACCCACATACATGTATGTTTACATATATATACAGACACATGAACATACACACATACATATATACATACTCATCCATAAACACAAAATCACAATACATCAATATACACACGTACATATGCATACACATTCATACGCACACAGACATACAAATACACACATACATGTACACGAACATATACACATACACACACTCACATACATGTACACTCACACGTATATACACAGAGACACGTGTACATACACACATACACATACATACACACAAATACACACATACACATATGCACACAGACATGCAAATACACACATACATAGACACACATATGTATACACATACCCATACATACACACTCACATACACACATACAAATACACACATGCACATACATATACACACATATATACACACATACACTCACACGTATACGCATACTACACACCCAGACCCATACACATACTCACATATACACATACAGATACGCACACACACATACACACATGCACATGCATACACATACATAGACACACATAGACATACATTCACACTTACACACATACTTACACACACACTTACACATGTACATACACGTATACACGTACACGTACAGACACATGTGCTCACACATGTATATACATACACACATACGCACATACACAGAGATGCATGCACATACACATATGTACACATACACACATGTATATACACACATACATGCACACGTGTACACATACTACACACCCAGACCCATGCACATACACACACATACTCACATATACATATACAGATATGCACACACGCATATACACAGACACATGCACATACATAGACATACATAGACATATATTCACACTTACACACATACTTACATACACACACTAACATACACACATGCACATACACTTATACACGTACACGTACAGACACATGTGCTCACACATGTATATACATACACATACATACACACAGATGTACGCACATACACATATGTACACATACACACATGTATATACACACACATGTGCATGTGCACCTACACTTACGCCTGCACACATAGAGGAGCCTGCAAGAAGCTGGCAGCCGCAGTCTTGGGCTCAGTCTCGCGCCTGGTCCACTTGCTACATGTGGAAGTGCTTTGTGCACACGTGATGCGTGTCTCAGACACCAGTGGGAGTCTGTGCAGAGTGGTCGGGCAAGCCCAGGGCGGCACGGCCCTGCCCAGAAAACCCACACAGCCTAGGACACAGAGCCCTCAGCAGACCGAAGGGCTTTTCCTGTGCAGGGCCTTTCCCGAGGGCGTGGCCGGCACGCTCGCCTACAGAAAATTCTAGAAAGGCGCTCTCCAGCCCCTCAAAGCATGGCCCCTCCTGCTTGGGATGAGCGGCGAGGCTGGGAGGGGTGTGCCCCTGCCCAGGACTGCTGGGACCCCAGGAAGTAGCTCAAAGTTCGGTGAATGCAGATGGTGTAGCTGGAACGGAATGCAGACCCCGTCGCCTGCTCCCTTCCCACCGCGGAGACCTCTGGTTTCTACTTCGGTGCGAAGCTGAAAGCCATTGAGCCCAATTTGCTCGATAGACTGAACGCTGTCAGTCCCGATCGAGCGAGTGTTTTGCTGCCGTCTCAGCAGAGGGATGCAGGGTGGGTGAGCTGCTTGCGTGACCTGGCGGCGGTGCCGAGAGTAAGGAGAAGAGAAACCTCACGGCTGTGAGCGCGCACGTGTGCGTGCCAGGACGATGGAAGAGGTTCAAAGATGCCCGAGGCGCGAAAGGCCAGGCCCTTACACCGCTCACACGGATCGCAGGCGTGCCACACGCAAAGATGCCCTTCCTACTCGTAAGCAAGGCAGGTTTATTCTGGGAAACACTGGCAGACCCAGAACAAGCACGCGGACAAGAGAATAAAATCACCCGGAAGCCCCGCCTCCGGTCCGCGTGTGGTTCTGCAAGCCGTGGGTTTCGGTGTCCAGCCCGGCACCGTCACCGGGCTCCTTCTCACTCCTGCCACTTCCTGTAGGACCCTCTCCTGCAGGGTCTGATCTGGGTCCCTCCTGGCCCTCCCCGCCCCGCCCCCAGCCGCCACCACGTTGTGTTCCATCTGCAGATTCCCCTCTCTGGTGTTCTCCTAAGCGGCCCCCAGCAGGCTTGAGCTCTTGTGCCTGGCTTCTTCCACGTAGCGTAAGATTCTCAAGCTTCTCCATGCTACAGCGCCCATCACTGGTTTTTTTGGCTGGACAGAAATCTCCAGGCAAGATCTCTCCCAGGGTCCTTGTTGGAGGTCTCCGCCTGTTTTCTCATGTCTGAAGCTGATGGTCGACCCCCAGGTCTGCCAATGCACTTAGCACAAGGTCATTCTGCAGGGCAGTGCCGCTCCTTGGGCACACCGTGACAGGCAGGGGGACCCTGGATGAGATCGAGACTGGGGATGGGGAGTGGACTTGAGCACCGAGACCCCGTGCCTCCCACAGACACCGTCTCCCAAGTCTCTAATGTATTTTCCTTCGGAATCCGGCCATTGCGGCGAAGCATGTGGTTAGCATTGCCATTTGGTGACGGTGCCAATACTTGTCCCATCATTTACCAGAGTCTTCATAGATGGAATTTACAAAGGGATGTCTTTTAAAGTAAAGATTTACTTATTTATTTTAAAGGTAGAGTTACAGAGAGGCAGAGAGAGAGAGAGGACTTCCATCAACTGGTTCATTCCCCAAATGGGCATAATGGCCAGAGCTGCACCAATCCAAAGCCAGGAGCCAGGAGCTTCTGCTGGGTCAACACGCAGGTGCAGGGGCCCAAGCACTTGTGCCATCTTTCACTGCTCTCCCAGGCCAGAGCAACAAGCTGGACCTGACCTGGTGCCCATGTGGGATGCCGGCACTGCAGGCGGTGGCTTTACCCACGATGGCACAGCGCCGGCCCCCAAAAGGATGTCTTTCGGAAAAAAAATCCTTGCAACGCCTAAGCACCTTAGGCAGAAAATGGAACAGAAGAGAAGCGTGAAGAGGTATTGTGGAAGGCAGCTGCCTAGACCTGTGAGCAACGGCCACACCCTCCGGTCCCACTGCCCTCCTTCCTGGGGGTGGGGCAGCCGGGTGTGGTAAGGCTGGGGTGGGGGGATGCACCCCTGCAGCTGGGAGCCCTGGAGCCACATGCCGGTCAGCGGGAGAGGAGGCCAGGAGGGGCTGGCAGGGGCTCTGGTGCTGGCCGGGTCATGGAGTCCTGGGCTGGTCCATTTGTATTTTTTTACACGGTGCTGCTCTGACATCTCAGGGCTGCAACCAGCGGCAGAGACCACGTAGGACAGGGACCCCAGGCTGAACATGACCCAGTGTCAGGTTGTGCCTTTGGTGCCGTCGTGTCGCTGCTGGGGGCACCTGCGCTCCACGTCGGAGGGCCTGGGTTCCTTGATTCCCCGCTCCAACCCCTGACTCCAGCTTCCTGCGAATGCACCCTAGGAGGCAGCAGGTGACGGCTCAGAGCACCGGGGTCCCTGCCGCCGGTGTGGGAGACCCGGATGCAGTGCCTGGCTCCTGGCTTCAGCGTGGCACAGCCGTGGCTGTTGCAGCATTTGGGGGAGTGAACCAGTGGATGGAAGTTCTTTGTCTCTCTGATTACAAAGTAAAAATGAAAATAAATTGAAAAACATCTGTAGTGAAGTTTTAAAACATTTTTTACCTTTCAGTTAAAGTTATAAAAACATATAGGGGTTCTGGGGCCGGCAGTGTGGTGCAGTAGCTAAGCCTCTGCCTGCAGTGCGGCATCAAATGTGGGCACCAGTTCGAGTCCTGGCTGCTCCTCTTCTGACCCAGCTCTCTGCTATGGCCTGGAAGAGCAGCAGAAGATGGCCCATGTCCTTGGGCCCCTGCACCCGCATGGGAGACCCAGAGAGAGCTCCTGGCTCCTGGCCCCTGGCTTTGGATCAGCCCAGCTCCAGCCTTGCGGCCATTTGGGGCGTGAACCAGTGGATAAAAGACCTTTCTCTCTGTCTCTCCCTTTCTCTGTCTGTAACTCTGCCTTACAAATAAATAAATAAAATCCTTACAAAACATATACGGGTTCTTCAGAGTGTGTGTAAAAATTGAACTGAGAGATGAGTTTCTTGGTGCAAAGATTGTCTTGAAATCCGGGGATGCGTTTGTATGGCGCTGGCTTTCCTTGGACCTGCTGGGGACTTTGTGCACCCGTGGTGCTGTGGGTGGAGTAGCACCTGTCTCCACCAACTCACGCAGACATCTGCATCCCATCACTGTGGCTGTGACGCCATTGTGGTGTCAGAGAGGCGGGCCCGTGGGAGGTCTCCGACACTCCTGTAGAGGGTGGGGCTTGAGAGGGCGCTCAAACAGCACCCGGCTGGCTCTCTGCTTCCTGGTTCTCCACGTGACTGCTGCTCCACACACCGGCCACAGGGGCCTCTGGATGCTGAACCATATGCTGGAATCACGCCTCTCCTTCCAAGAAGCCCCTCCCAGGGGTCTTAGCTACAGTAATGAAAGCAGACTGAATACACATGGGTTGGCTGCAAAAAAGATGCATCCACTCGCGCCATGTCCCGTGACCTCTGCGAAGCACCCTTGTCGAAGGCTCTGATTTTCGTGTTGGATTCGCCATGTGACTTAAAGCCGCGCGCTGTCCCTGGATCCTCGGGTGGGGCCTCTTCTGAGGCTGTCCAGCGGGCCGGCCTCTGGACTTGAGCTTCATGAATATGGACAGCGAGGCCACCCGCCACATAAAGGTTTGGCCCTGGCCGCCGAGGGCAGCGCTTTGTCAGCCTGTCCTGTTTGCTGCTTAGGAATGTGGACTGTTTCGTCAAATCAACGCTGGCCTCTCTCCTGACCGTCCATTCATCATTCCCAGCGCTAGGGCCTGTCCAGACCTTGGGGCCGGCTCCAAGCCACACAAGTGTCAGACGGGGTTTCTCAGAAGTCACGGGATTGACTGACGAGGGACGTGAATAAACATGAACTGTGTCACAGCTTCCTTCGTCCTCGGCGCCAGCTCCGGGGCGTGGAACCCGACCCCACTCAGGCTGTGCTTGAGAACCAGGCACGTGACACTTGCTCCGAGAAGGGTCAAGCTTCCCGAAAACCTGGTGCCCCGGGCTGAGCAGCGCCGCTGGGGGCAGGCCCGGCCAGCTGGCTTCTCACGGGAGCCCGAGCATGGCCATGCTGGCGCACCTGCTCAGCCTTTTGCGGTTGTGTTTGGTGAAGATGGCCAGTGGTGATGGTGGCAGACCCTGCCCCATGGCCACGGGTGAGCCCTCAGCGTAGCCGAGTGTCAGCCACTGAGCAAGGGCCCCATCGGGTCCAGGGGAGGGGAGGAGACGCCGAGAGAGGAGAGTGGAGCGAGGGTGTGAGTCTGCACACCTGCAGGAACAGGACACAGTACATGCAAAGGCCCTTAGGTGAGTGCGTGCAATCAGAGGCCCAGAGCGGGTGGGGCTGCCTGCAAGGCAGAGCAAGGGGCACGGGGTTTGCAGACGGCAGTAAGGACTCTGGTGTGTGAGTTTGCTGGGGGCCATTGAGCCCTGGAGTGGCACGGGGAGCAGCATGGCGTCCTAGCCGGATTCACGTTTTGAGGGGATTGTTGTGGCTGTCGGTGGAGAGAAGCAAGGATGGGCAAGAAGGGAAACAGAGACTTCCGGAGAACACCAGGGGGAGAGAGAGGGAGAGAGAGAGACAGAGAGAGAGACAGAGAGAGAGGGAGAGAGAGAGGGAGAGACAGAGAAAGAGACAGAGAGAGAGGGAGAGAGAGACAGAGAGAGAGGGAGAGAGAGAGACAGAGAGAGAGGGAGAGAGAGAGGACCAGGGGGGAAAGCCTATAGCCCTGCGGAGCCTTGTGAGGTGTGGGCAGGTGTGGGGTAGGGAGGGGTCGGGGAGCTTGGGCCAAGGTCACTGCGACACGCCCCTCAGACGTCCCCGTGCCTCCAAGGCTCCTTAAAGGCTTTGGCGGGTTTGCACCTGCCCTTTGCGGCACGGACCGCCTGTTCCAGGTGTGCAGGGAAACCAGCAGCAACTCCCCCACCCCCACTCACCCTTCTCTCCAAACGCCCTTGGACCGGAATTGTAGTCTCACCCCCACCCCGTGACCCCCCAAGTCTCTGCAACCTTTCCAGTGAGACGCAAGCCCAGGGCCCCTCCTGACCTGCCCAGCCCCTGCCTGCCCCAGCTGTGAGCCCTGCTCCAGCGCCGCTCAGGGATGGCGGAGACAGCAGAGAGGATGCTGAGTCCATGCGGGGTCCCTAGGCTCCCTGCGTGCTCGGCTCTGCACCCAGGGCTTCCCGAGCGTTGCCCCAAATGACCCTCACGCCCACCCCCTGAGGGCTTCCTAGGGGCCATGACAGCCAGTTTCCGGTCCAGGGACTGACCCGTGGAGCACTAAGAACTGTGGGCAGTGCTTTCTCAAGGCTGCAGGGCTTGTGGAATGCTCTCAGCTCCTCCCCAGCGTCCCTTGGTGGAGTCCAGGCCCTGAGCTCGCTGTCCCTGCACCTGCGGGTCTCAAACGGCAGCCGCTGCATCGCCTGGACACCCGGCAGAAATGCAGGCTCTCAGGTTCATCACAGACAGCCGGAGGCAGAAACCCTTGGGTGGGCCCAGCAGTTTGTTCAGACCCCAGGTGCTGCATGGCGCTTGTCCAAGTACAGACACCTGGTCGACCCTGAGTCTTTCTCCCACACTCCTCTCACGGGCCCTGGGAGGTCTCCCCTGACCCCTGACCCACAAAGGTGCCCCCTTTCCATGCTGTGCGTGGCTTTGTCACAAGACCCACCGCCCTGGGTCCTGGGTGCTGCTTTGCTCACCTGTGTGCCCAACCCAGACAGCACGTGTCACAAGGCCAGTCCAGATTCAAGGGCAGGGGAACAGACTACACTTCCTGATGGGAGCGGCCGCCCGTGAAGGGCACGTTGGGATGTGGGGGCCATCGTTGCCGTAAACTGACGACAGTGGGCAATGTGGAAGAAGTATTCAAAACAGGCTATGTTTCACTTTGTTTCTGAATGAGTGGATGGGTTTTCTGAGCGCGCAGTGGCAGGAACTATTGAAACTGTTTTGAGGATCTTTCCAAAAGCCATTACAGTTCGTGGTCTGCTGAACTGACCCTCTCTGCCTGCACAAGTAATTTGCGGGTCCCGCTCGCCGTGGCCGTGTGCAGAGCATCAAGCTCCTGGGGAGCAGCAGCCGAGCCGCTGGAGATCCCGTCCGGGCCTCTGTCTCGGCGTCTCTGCTCCCTGCAGTGTCAGGCCGACCTCAGAGCCGGCTGCCTTGACCGTGGAGCCTTGGGAATTGCCCTAGGTAGGTGAGAGTGAGGCTGCAGGTGGATGGGTGGCGGGAGCCGGCGCAGGAAGGGGGCGCCCTTGAATCCGGGGACTGTGAGGCTGTTCCTTCTCCCTGGTGGTCTGTCTGCAGGAGGACCCGGCAGTAGTGCTGTTTCCACCAGGCTGCGCAGGTTCACCACTAGTTCTGCTGGGGACTTCACGCACCCGTGGTGCTGTGGGTGGAGTAGAAGCTGTCTCCACCAACTCACACAGACGTCTGCACAGCCTGGACATGAGATCCCCTGCCAGGAGGGACCACAGAACGGGGGGAACTCGGGAGCAGAGCTGTGCGGTGGGGTAGCCAGAATGATCTGGAAGGAGACTGCACGGAGCTGCACCAGGAGCTTGTCTTGTCCCAAGTAAGGGGCTGGCCCGGCTGATGGCAGCGCTGGGAGTCTCCGGGTGGAGTGCTTGCCCCAGTCTGCATCCCCGCGAAGTCTGGCCCCCAGAACTGAGTTGTTTCTCTCGCTCTGAGCACAGTGATTATTGTTTTCTGGCTAAAGAACAGATTAATAACAAAAAGCCTCCCCTCGCCTCCTTCCAAAACAAGAAGCAGACAAACAAACCAATCTCTTAGCACACTGATGGGGAGCAAAGCAAAACAGAGTTAGAACCCTGGCTGGGGGAAAGCTGCCTTCAGCTGGATCCAGAGCCCGAAATTATGAATGCGTAAGTGCAGGCAGTTCAAAAACAGAGTAAATGAAGCAGCAGCAACACAAAAGCCCCAAAAAGCAAGAGGCGCTAAAAATTTATACGATGCATTGAAAACCAGAGAAAACATTTGGAACCTACGTGACAGGCAAATCAGTAAGACGGGCGACAAACCAAGTCACTACCGGTAAGGGTCGTGAAGAGGAAATTCACCAAAGAAATCCACGTGGACAGTAAGCTGGCGAGAAGGCATGCGGTTTTGCTGATGGTCACCAAAACGGAACACCTGAGAAACGGGCCACTGTGCACCCAAGTCAGGAGAGAGAGGGGGAACGGAAGTTGTTGGCGTCGGTGCGCTGGGAGGCAGAGGAGGCAGCCCCCCCCCCCCAATCCGGCTGCAGCTCCCTCCCTGTCTGTGTGCAGAGTCAACCTCCACGGAAATCGACTGTGCAGCATGGCTGAGAAGTCGCGCGTCTCCAACCCCATCCCCGGGCGCCAGCGTCGGCAACGTCACTGCCCAGGGCCGGCAGCCTCCGTGGTCCCCAGCAGGTGCTCTGCTCCCTCACTCCCCACCCTTTCAATACGCCTGTGCTTTGTTGTTCCCATTCTTGGCAGCGAGACCTGTGTCGTGCCAGTCCCGCTGTCCTGTGAAATCCTGGAGGTCCCTGTTTGTTTTCCCAGCTGGCCAGGCTTTGATGAGCAGGAGACAGCGTTAGCAGGAGCACAAGCAAACAGGATGTCGCACTGAGTGGACAGGAGGGGAGGGGACGGTGAGCGGGTCCAGAGGTCCCCGCAGGACCTGGAACCGAGGTGGGATTCTGAGACGCAGACAGGAAAAGCACCCGGGAGATGAGGGCCAGGGAGAGCTGCCAAGTGAAGCCTCTCATCTTCTCTCTGCAAAACCCGTGCCCTCAGCGCCAAAGAGAAGGGCAGAGTCCAGTTTGACACCCTGCAGGAGTGGTCCCTTTAGGACCCTGGCAGTCACCTCCCACCCCAGGTAAACATCCCTGCCTCGGATGTGGGGCCAGGCCTGGACGGAGCCGTGCTCCTCTAGACTTGGACGGCTCCCGTCTGGGGATCGGGACACAGAACCCCCCAAGTCTCGCTTGCCAGTTCCGCATGGAGACCTATGTCCTGGCCAGGAGCAGACTCAGCACCCCAGGGTGCCCAGTAAAGCCATGATGTGCAAGTGAATGAGGGGTTGCCGTTGAGGTGAATTCCTGCAGGTGTGGGCACAGGTACACAAGTACCGTCTATCTCGCTCCTGGTGGTACGTGACCCCTGGGGCCAGGTTATGAAAGACACGGCTGCTCCTGGTTCGCTTGGTGCCATATGCTAAGGATACCACGGGGGCCAGTGTCCCTCGGCCAGCCTGTGGGTGAACCATGCTGGACACAGATCCTCCAGCCCCAGTCACTCCGTGGGGTGACGGTGGCCTTGGCCAACAGCCTGACTGACAGCTCATGGGGGTTTCCAGCCTAGAACCGCCCATCAGGCAAATTCCCGACCCCCAGACACTGCTGTATGGTGGATGTTTGTCGGTGCTTTAAGCCACGGGCTCCGAGGTCCTGTTTGTCTCACAACAGTGGGTCACCGGTGCACTTCCCAGCACTGGGTATGGAGAAAACCAGCTAAGTGCTTGGGAGGAAACCAACACACCTGCCTGAGAGCTCACGGCCCGGGACTTGGAGCTGCCACCTTCCCATGGATCGAGACCTTTTTAAAAATAAGATCTTTATCTTTTGAATTAATTTATTTATTAGAGAGAGAGCGCGCGCACTGGTTTACTCTCTAAAAGGCTGCAATGTCCAGGACTGGGCTGGGGCAAAGCCAGGAGCATGGAACCCACCCGGGTCTCCCATGTGCGTGTGCATCAGCAGGAAGCTGGACTTGGAAGTAGAACTTGACCTGACCCAAGCTCTCGGATACGGGGTGTGGCCACCCTTGCCGCGTCTTAACTGCTGTGCCAAGCGCCAGCCCCAAGCACAGAATTCTTCCGGGGGATTTGCTTGTCTCCGGATGCCCCCGTCTCGACTGTCACTTACGGTCCTTTGTGTGCAGGGAACCAAGTGTGTCAACACTCGAACGTGCCGGGTGTGCATGGCCGAGGCTGCCTGGAAGTGACCAAAGATTGTGTTGCTCGTGCAGGGCGCTGAGTGAAGAGCCAGTCATGGCTGTGCAGGTGCAGCCGCGCACAGCAGCCAGGACCCGGGTCCCTGCCGGAGAGGCGGTGACGCTCACACCGCGGGTGGCGCAGGGATGATCAGGTGCTGAGCCATCCGGTTTCCCCGTCCCCCAATCCCTATTGATTTTCTCTCTGCGCCTCCCTAAAGACTGTGCTAAGAATACCCCACTTCTTAAAAGCAGCTATTTGGAAGTGGTCCTTCGCCTCGGCTAATGCACTAGCTGCAAGATCACGTCCAGTGGAAATCGATCGACTCCGGAAAGGCTTCGCCTCCCTCCAGTCTGCGTGCACAAGAGCTCGCCGGCGGCTTGAGTGGTTTTCGCCAGGGTAACGTCTGCTTTTCCTCCAGGCGTGTCCGTTAGGGTGCCTGGGCTTCCTGCGTGGTCCTGTGAGCTCCTGGGCCGAGGGACACAGGCCTGGGGGATCTTCTCTCCCCTAGAGGAAGAGAGAGCGCTTCGCCATTGCAGGTCCCACCTGAAAACCCGTCCTTTACCTGCACCAAGGTGCAGCCCCGGTAAGGACTGCAGAGGCTGCCCCGGAGCTGCGGGGCCGGGCCTGGAGGGGGCCCCAGCCTCTGTGAAAGCGGCTTGACGGATGTGTGTGTTGAATGAAAGATTGATGATGTTCATGCGATTCTGCCAGGACTGTGTAGCTCATCAACATCTCGCAGCAAAGCAAACGGCATTTGCATATTCGGCAGGTATTTCATGAACCCTAGGGTGGGGTGAGGCTCCCTCCCTGCCACCCACCAAACAAGGAGCACTCCACAGCCTTCTGGGGACGACGTCCACACCCCACAGAGGGCCTGTGCCTCCCAACCCTGCCCACATCATGGCTGCTCACCGCGGGCTATCTGAAGTTCACGGTCATGTTCTCAGTCTGACCCTGGCCACTCAGGCCCTGTGGCAAGCGGGAGTCTGAACAGGTGGCACCTTTGTGTCTCCAGTGCCCGAATGAGTGAAAGGGAATAAACAGGCGAAGCAGATGCGCGGGCACTTTCTCTAAGAAGCCATTGGGGGAATTTTGGAAAAACTGGCTGCATAGGTGACCTGCAAATGCAGGGCCCCGTGTTCAAAATTTGTTAAAAATGTCAAGACGGCCCCAGCAGAGAGAGCGTTCAGACCGGCGTGGACTTCTGGAGCGAGCGGCCCCAGACCACGCCCGGGAAGCTGGCTGGGAGCCTTAGGCAGCCTGCACCCCTGGGCTTGAGCAGAGATCCCATGATGCTCTGGGAAGCCTTCTCAGCGGGGGGCTGGTGGCAGCCATACCAGGCTCTGAACCTCATGGGCCTTGAGTTTCAGGCATGGAATCTGGGTGGTCAAACCAGTCCATCCGGTTGCTGCTCTTTGCAAGCAATTTTAAGATGATCCAGCCAGCACCCCCACATCCCCACCCCCGAGAACTGGGCTGTCTGTGCAGGAGGCAGCCTGGCCTGGCTGGTGAGGGCAAGGGGATGAGGTGTGGGGTCCCGCCTCCTGCGGTCCCCTTTCCTGCTGCTGTCTCCAGTGTTCCATAGAACGGCCCCCGTCTGCCTGCTGCTGGTTCCCAGGACAGGGGAGCTTTTGGATCTCGTCAGTCCCACAGAAACACGGAGAAATGTGCCAGCCCTCTCACAGAGGGTGCCGGCACCGGCCAGCCCCGCCCCCTCTCCGCCACTGGATCCACCCCAGTTCTGTCTGGCAGAGCATCGGAGAGCCAGGCCCTTCCTCCTGCCTGGGCAGCGTTCACGGCCGAAGCAGCAGCTCACCGCGCTGTGCAGACCTGGGCCCAGGGGGCAGGCACCGACCAGCACACCGGGAACCTTCTCCCTCGTTTCACAAACATCTGGGCGCCTGCCAAGAACCAGGCACTGTCTTAGGTCCGGAGGATTCAGCTGAGGGTGGGGCAGACAGAATCCTTGTCCTGATGGAGCTCAGAGGGGACGCAAACCGTAACCAAGACGGTGAGACCCTCGTGAGCATTACTCCTGGGCCAATCTCCAAGCAGGCAGCTAATGGGCTGCTGGGCGGGAGCAAGACAGAAACCCAAACAAAGCAGAGGAGGTGGATGGCATTAGTGGGGGAGGTGGAATTTTGACGTAGGCTGGCTGGGAAGGGCTCTGTGGGGTGATGGCTGAGTAGGCCTGGAGGAATTCCAGGAGGACAGGGTCCTCCATGCACGAGGGTGCTGCCTGGGAGCCTGCACCGGGGGGGGGGGGGGGACTCAGAGGACTGTCCTTTGTGCTCTTGGCCTCCCCCACTTGCCCCAGCACTGACCTCTGCTCCCTGGGCTCTGTGGTCCTGCAGTGGGCAGAGTCCTTGGGCCGTGCGCATCTCTCCGCCCCAGTGCTGCACCCTTGCTCATCGGGAGGCCCAGTCAGGGAAACCGTCCACACCCGGGACTCAGGTGGGGGCTGGTGCCCCGGTGCTGTGGCTGCTGGGGGGAGCGAGATCCTGAGCCAGGAAAGAATCTGGGCTGTTGTTTCATTTTCTTTTCCTCTAGCATGGCGCCACATGAGCCACAAGGTAGTGTCCCCCCCACCCCAGTGAGAGTGTCCACACGAGCCATGGGGTAGTGTCCCCCCACCCCAGTGAGAGTGTCCACACGAGCCACGGGGTAGTGCCCCCCCAGTGAGAGTGTCCACAGAGCCACGGGGTAGTGTCCCCCCATCCCAGTGAGAGTGTCCACAGAGCCACGGGGTAGTGTCCCCCCCACCCCAGTGAGAGTGTCCACACGAGCCACGGGGTAGTGTCCCCCCTGCCCCAGTGAGAGTGTCCACACGAACCATGGGGAAGTGTCCCCCCCCAGTGAGAGTGTCTACATGAGCCACGGGGTAGTGTCCCCCCCCAGTGAGAGTGTCCACACGAACCATGGGGAAGTGTCCCCCCCAGTGAGAGTGTCCACATGAGCCACGGAGTAGTGTCCCCCCCCCGCAGTGAGAGTGTCCACATGAGCCACGGGGTAGTGTCCCCCCCCCCGCAGTGAGAGTGTCCACATGAGCCACGGGGTAGTGTCCCCCCCCCAGTGAGAGTGTCCACAGAGCCGCGGGGTAGTGTCCCCCCCCAGTGAGAGTGTCTACATGAGCCACGGGGTAGTGTCCCCCCCAGTGAGAGTGTCCACAGAGCCACGGAGTAGTGTCCCCCCCCCCGTGAGAGTGTCCACACGAACCATGGGGAAGTGTCCCCCCCCAGTGAGAGTGTCCACATGAGCCACGGGGTAGTGTCCCCCCCCAGTGAGAGTGTCCACACGAACCATGGGGAAGTGTCCCCCCCCAGTGAGAGTGTCCACAGAGCCACGCGTTTCTCATTTTTGTTCAGATCACCAGCAGCTGGCCCAGGGCCCGTGCAGTGAAGACACTCCGTACATGTTGGCTGGACTGCACGCAACGTGCTTGCCCCCGCCGACTATGTGCGGTGCCTCGTGTACAACAGACGCTCGAGAAGTGCTTGTGAGACTGAGCTGCTCACCTAAATGACGAAATGAGTCAAAGGAGCAAAATCCTGCCTCATCCGGGCATCTCAGGTCGGTTTCCTGGAGAACCTGAGATGAGATCAACACGCAGGAAGGGCTGGCGAGGGGTGATCAGGGCAGACCTGGGCCGGGGGAGAGGCTGAACCATGGCGCACCTGCCACAGCCCCACAGGACGTGCTGGGGCTGGTGGTGGGGGAGGGGAGGCGGGCAGTGTAGGGGGCACACGGTTCAGAGATGTTCTGAGCTGATGGGAGAGCCTGAGTCTTGTAGTTTTGCATCAACCAGTTGTTGGCCGTAGGCTGTCCCCTAGGAGGGGCTGTGGCCTTGGACAAGGGGGGGTCCTTGCATCTGAGGGCAATTGCCACAGAGAAGGTCACTGGTGAGTCACCTCCAGCCACTGCTGGGGCAGCAGGGGGAGTGTGTGTCTCACCACAGCGCCCCCTACAGTCCACTCCTTGGGCTGGGCCACACGTCTCAGGACTTTGGTTGGTCTGACTTCTAGAAGAATCTTAGCAGGAAAGGGTAAGGCCATTAATGAGGGTTTCTCCCACGGCTCGTCTTGAAGCCTCAACCCATCCTCACTGCATTTCCCACTTGCTCCCATTCTGCCTTGGCTAGCACCCCAGGGTGTCTCTGTGGCTTATCCCGTGGTGTGCCCAAGGCCCTCGACACGGGGCACGGAGCCTGGTCACCACGTCCTTTGTACGCCGTGGCTGCTGGACTTGTCCATTCACCATCAAGTCTGGGCAGGGGGATTTCTTGAGCACCCGGCATATTCTTCCCTGAACCTGTTACGAAAGAGTAGCCCCGCCTCCTGCTGAGGTCAGGGTCAAGGCTGCACAGTGCTCTCTTCATTCCGTGCCGTGTTCTCAGCATGAAGAGCTTGGGATCTGAGAGAGTCTTGCTGTGGCTCTGGGTGGAACTGCTTCACTTCAGAGAACCGGGGCCCCCAGGCCCACAGACTACGAAGTCATGAAGATAGGATCCCGTTGTCCCTGGTGGGACTCTGAGGATACCGGAAAGTGGTGCCCTCCTGCTCCTACCGCTGGTCACTGTAGTCTGCTCCCTGGGACGCAGGACCACACAACACTCGTTATTTAAGGGTGGATGTTGCACTCTGAAAGACAGGAGTCCTAGCTCTGTACGGTGACATCTCTAAGACCCGTCTACCACTCTCTCTTGGGCCATATGGTGCTATATGGGACTGGGCCAGTGAATCCCAAGACCCTATGCTTTCCCTGATGAATCAGGATGACGTCAGGGGGTCTGTTGTGTGGATGGAGATACACTTCTGAGTTCTAAGAGAATGAGACCTTGTAAGCAAAGGCCAATCCACACCTGGAAGCAAGAGCAGCCCCAGCAAGACAGAGCACCAGGTCTTCCGGGGGCCAGGGCTCCGAGGTCAGCAACTTGGCTGTGAGCGTCTGGCTGGACCAAGGCTGTGCCCCCGCAGGTGCCCCAGCGCTGGTACCTGTGGCTGGCAGGTTTGACGCTGGGCAATGGTAGTGGCGGGAGCAGCTGAGGTGAAGGAGAGTCCCTGGTAGGGCCAGAGCCACACGTGGCCTCTGCCTGCCCACGCAGCTGTCGCTTGAGTGAATCCACCAGGCGGCACTGGCCGGGGTGGGTCAGGACAGAAGCCGGCTGGCCCCTGCCCACGCGTTTGCTGCTGGCTGTGCGTCTGTGTGACCCTCACTGTGGATCACGATTCTTTCCACACAAAGTGGATGACGGGGAAGGCACTCCCGCTCCAGGATCTCCTTACCATGGGGACTTTATCTTTAGAATCGTGTCTCACTCAGCATTTCCCAAGCCAATCATCTGAGCAGCAGGTTCCCCCAAATCTTCTTTCCTAAACGGGGTCTGGGGGATGCTTAGGCTCCCTTGGAGGCCGATGATTCGCATCAGCATTGTCCGTGGTTCTGGTAAGTCCTAACCTGCAGCCCATTCAGATCCACAGTTCCTCCAACTCTCTTTTTTATTATGAGAATCTACATGCATTGAAAAGCACTACTTTTAATTAACACTTAAACTCCAGATTTAACAATGCACAGATCTTTGGTCATCTTTTTGTATGGATGAATTCATTTAATATATTTTTTTAAGATTTATTTATTTTGAATGTCAGAGTTACACACAGAGAAAGATGGAGAGAGAGAGAGAGGGATTGTCCATCCTCTGGTTTGCTCCTCTGATGGCTGCAACAGCCAGTACTGGGCCAGGCAGAAGCCAAGAGCTGCAACAGGGTCTCCTACATGGCTGGCAGGGGCCCAAACACCTGGGCCATCCTCTGCTGATTTTCCCAGGCCATGGCAGGGAGCTGGATCGGAAGTGGAGCAGCCAGGACTCGAACTGGCACGCATATGGGATGCTGGCACTGCAGGCGGTGGTTAACCTGCTGCACCACAAGGCCAGCCCCACTGGCCCCTCTTAAATGTTTTCTTTTCAGACAGAATGAGTTAAAGCAGAATAAAAATTCTGGTTAGGGGGGAGGAGACCACGTGGATCTCGCCACGCTCACTGTCTCTCTGCTCTACCCTCCGCCAGCCACTCTGGTTGCTAAAGAAGCCTGTGCCAACGTCTATGCAGCAGTGGCAGTTTGTAGAAAGATCTTCTGAGTCCGAGATTAGCGGCAGGATTTATGGCGGCGCTGGAGATAGCAGCCTACAAAGCCTGGCTATAAATTACAGCCCGGGCTGTTCACACGGAGAAGGAAGCCACGCGCAGAATCACCTTGGAGACTAATGGCAGCTGCAGCCTGCTGACCGTCTATCAAATCGGGGAGCTGCAGGGACCCTGAGAACAGGTCCCACAGAGGCCTGGGGCTGCTGGCATGCTGGTCCCTAATAGTTACTTAACTGGGACCACGTGTGGCACCGTCCCGAAACCGCTCCTACACACACAAGCATTCTGCTGGGGCTGTCTCTCCTTTGTCTGGCGGAACACTTGTGACCCCAGGTTATGCTGGATATAGTTCATTAATATTGATAATAGGAAAACGACTCTGCACCGGCAGAAATGCAACCTTCCCGAAGGGCGGCTGTGTCTAGATTTTAGTATTGCGTTCACAATGAGAGGACACACTGGGAAGCATGCAAGGGGCGGAATCGGATTTTAGAAACGCAGACTTTAAGGTGCAGGCTTGACTCTGCAGTCACACAGCACACAGCCGTGCAAACAGTCGGCAAGGGAGTGGACAGCAAACGCTGGAGACTCGTGCATCGAATCCAGTGCCACTACACTTATGCATATACACATACGCATGTATATTTTATATAAAATATGTGTATTACACACACACTTTATAATATGAAGGTTCTTCAGTTTGGATGAATATGGAATTAAAATATGAGTTTATTTTGGTGCACAAATTTTTTGAAACCCATGCCTGGCTTTATCATAATATGCACTACCAAAAAAAAAATCCTTTGTGTAGCATGTATTTTTCATAATTCATGTTTCAGAAATTTTGGCGCCAGAATAAGCCCACACTTTCAATTCCATGGATCATGAACTCCTTGCGTCCTCCCTGTCTGCTTCCTGAAGCCGGGGTCAGGCTGCAGCTGCTGAGGGGAGGAGCCAGCTCAGGAGACCCCCGGGCAGTGACAGGGCCCCATGTGCACAGGTACAGAAGTCAGCATGCAGCCACACACGTCTGGGGCGATCTGCTTCTGTGTGTCGGTGCCCCACCCAGCCTCCGGGAAGCAAGGGGCAGTGGATAGCTCCGTGTGAGCCTCAGGGAGTGGCAGCTCACATTTGCCCAGAACAGACAGGTGCTGCACAGATGTGGGCATCGGCCTCAGGGGCAGGGCCACCCACAGCTGATGGAGACACAGGGGCTGTGCTCCAAGGAGGGGGTGGGGAGGAGAGAGAGGGCAGGTGGACGAGGACGGGGCAGGAAACACAGGGGGCCATGGGCCACAGAAAGACGGCAGCACTTAGATACAACTAGGGGCAGGGCTTAGGAAGAGACCGCCCCAGAGCAGAGGACGGGGTTTCTCCGGGTGAGAGAGTATCACCTGCCCAGGCCACCCTCACACCGAGGTGATGTTGTCAGTGTCCACCCTTCATGCCACACCAGCCCTTTCTGCTAACTCGACAAAGTTTGGGGTGCAAAGCAGCCCTCCGGGAGCACGCATCCACCATAATGTCCACCTTTTATTGAGTTCTTGCCAAGCACCAGTGGGCGAAGCACGCGAGAGCTCCATGAACTTCCGCAGGGACTCGAGTCAGGCACCGCTGTGTCTAGCAGAGCTGAGGACGTGGGCTTTGGGAAGGGAGGTACCGCAGGGCGCCGGAGTGGGGGGCGGGGATCGGAGCCCAGGTCTTAGCTAAGGGTGAGGGCTGGAAACCAGGTAGCCCCAGCTGGCGATTAGAGCGAGGTTCAAGTTCCTGGAATGGGCAGATCGAAGTCCCGCCCAGAATGGAGCCTCGGGAAGAACTTCCTGTTTGGGTTTTGTGTCGCAGTGTCCACAGGGTTTTTCTTAACAGTTAGCGAAGGCGTTTTCAGGGTTGTGCCACACTGTGAAGTGGCGGTGCCGCCATGGTCCACTCACAGCCTAGCGCCCTGCAACAGTGCACTCGCTCTCGCTCTTTAAGATTGAATTTTATTTCTTAGAAAAGCAGGGTGGCACACACACACACACACACAGATCTTCCATCTGCTGGCTCACTCCCGAGTTACCACAATGGCTGGAGCAGAGCCAGGCTGAAGACAAGAGCCAGGATTTCCACCCCGGTCTCCTACATGGGTGCAGGGGCCCAAGCACTTGGCCCATCTTCCCCTGACTTCCCTGGCACATTAGTAGGGAGCTGGACCGGAAGTGGAGCAGCCAGGACTCGAACCCATGCTCATATGGGAGGCCGGCACTGCAGGTGGCGACTTAACTCACCGCACCACAGCACCTGGCCCTGCAATGCATCCTTGGTCAAGTGATCCCACACCAAACATTAGGAGTAGATTTTAAATGTTGCTGCAGGAGGTCTAACACCTAACTGTTTACATGAGTCTGTTAATCTTATGAGATAAACATAATTTTGAAAAAAAAAAAGATATCAACTGGCTAAAGCCAGCTAGCTTTTAAGTCTAGTCTCATTGTCATTTCTGCCCTCGTTTCCACTTGGTGGGTGCTCTGTTATAGTCCCTTTGCTACCCTGGGACAAATTCAGCACCCAATGGGCCCCGGCTCTTCAGCTTGGCAGTGAATCAATCTAAATCGTTTCCAACAGACGCATCACGTCCTGATCCAAAGTGATTTGTGAATCCAGACCTCCCCTGGGATCAGCCAGGCCTCTGCTCAGGCTGCGGGAGCCCGAGTGCCCAGGCTCAGCTCAGCAGCGCCCCCCGGCTGGCTGAGTGCCTGCTCTGTAGTGGAGCTGCAGAACAGGAACGTGAACTTGCTGGCTTATAGAGAAAAAACTTAGTTGCCATGCTCTGGAGGCTGGGAGGCCTGCCAGCACAGGGCCCACCCCTGCGTGGCCTCTGCTGGGGGTCTCTGCTGCACCATAACCTGGTGGCCCCACCAGGACTGGGGTCGGGACACAGATGGGTGTTGCTCCGAGGCCGGGGGGAAGCCCGCACTCCCAGCCCCAGCCGGCGTGAGAACCGCAAGGAAGCGTCTTCATGGAAAGCACGATGCTCTTGTGGGGAAAGCCGCCTTGGCGGGGCTTCGTGGAAGGAAAATTGATGGGGGTGGTGACGTCGCTTCGGTGCCCCGGGACACCTGCCGGGCCTGTGGGCAGGGTCACAAGCCCTCTCTCTGGTGTCTGTGCCTGGCCTGAGGGTCTCGTGCTCCCTGTGCGTGGGCCAGGGTTCCCAGATGATGTGAGGTCGGCTTTAGCTTCATCGCTGGTGCCAGGGTGACCTGGTGTGCTGTCGCCAGCAAGGCGAGGCCAGCGCTCCTCCTGCCCCAGGCACTCCTGGGAGACACTCGTAGAGAGGCCACTGGCCCGCCCCTCCGTGCCTGGATCATCTCCCGGGTCTTCCCTAGCAGGTGAGCCGTGGGAACACTCTCCTGGTTCCCCCTTCCTGGCTCGCTCAGCGGCGGAGCAGCTGGGACAGAGTTGCACTGTAATCTGTGTGCGTGCATAGAAGGGCGTTTGTGAAAAGCCAGGGCCCATCTCAGATTGGAGGGGGGCAGAACTTTATAAAATCCTGGGGCTCCACCCTCAAAACAGAGCTCAGCAGCTAACTTTTATTTTAGAGATATATTTATTTATTTGAAAGGCAGAACTACAGAGGGGGACAGAGAGGGAGAGAGAGAGAGAGAGAGTTTCTATCTGCTGGTTCATTCCCCAAATGCCGACAACAGCTGGGGCTGGGCCAGATCAAAGCCAGGAGCTTCATCCAGGTCTCCCACCTGGGTATCAGGGCCCCAGGAACTTGGCGCATCTCCTGCCTTCCCAGTGCATTAGCAGGGAGATGGATCAGAAGTGGAGCAGCAGAAGTGGAGCTAACACACTGCACTACAGCACCGGCAGCGTGAACTCAGCAAATTCTGACCCTGGCAAATCGGAAAAAGTCCTTCCTATGAACGACGGCATTACCCGCACCCTCGTCCCCTTACTGGGTCTTCGAGAAGGTCTGTGCTATGCGGGGACCCCGAGCCTCCCTTGTCTTTACAGTAAACGCACCCCTGGGGCACGGAAGCCCCTCCCCCTGCCCTCTGTCCCCAGCCTCTGCCCTGCGGTCCCTGGGGCACCTTTCCAAGGTGTTGCTCCAGGAAAAGCTTGCTCAAAGCCAATGATCACACCAACCCGGGCCATTTCTCAGGGCGCTGAACGGCAGGCACTGTTTCCTGGAGTGCTGTTGAGGGAGTGTGGGGCCCATCGGGACCCCTGGTCCTCGCCCCACACCTGTGTGGACCCTGTGTGACCTGCAGAGTGACAGCAGAGGAGCGACATCAAGGATGTCGGTGACCCAGGGCATGGACAGGACGCAGGGGCCGCGCGTTCTCACACAGAGGGCCAGAGGGAGGGCTCGGGTGCCTGCAGGAGGACCCCTACCCCATCCTGCACTGTGACAGAGCACCTAGGGCTCCCAGAAACAAGAGGGGGTATTGGGGGAACAGCTTCAGATGCTGGGTCCTACGACTGCCGTGTGAGAGGACCCCCCGGTCACCAGGCACTGCGGCTGGCGAGAGCTGGGGGTTCAGGCTGTGTTGTCACCAACTGCTTTGTGCTCACTGAGGATCATGGGCAAGCTACTTCTTGGGGGCTTTTGGCCCAGAGCAGACAGCTGAATGCCTGAGGCAGCTCAGAAAAAAAGGGAGCGATTGGACCAGGGGGAGCCAGGCTTTTTGGGGAACCACAGCCCGGATGGATGCGGGACCGGGCCAGATGGGGAGAAAGAGGGAAAGCTGCTCACTGAGTGTCTGAGCTGGCTTGGGATTTAGGATCTGACCCCCTCAGGCTAACCCCACCTTAGGAGTATGGTCCTTCTGTTTCCTTCTCTCTCCCATGGTCACCATCGGCATCGACGGGGTAAGCGGAAGGGCAGGGAGGAGAGAGTCGGCTCCTGCCCTGCACAGACCTAAGACCTCAGGTCTGTCGTGGATGCTTCCTTGGCTGTCCAGCTTGGCGTCCTGCCCACTCACACGTTGGTCATCTTGTCTCAGTCACAGGACGTCCGGGCTGTGGCATACGGAGCTGGCCTTGGAGGCCCCAGGAGCTCGGAGGCGGGCTGGGGTAGGGAGTGACCGCAGTGGGTGTGGCACCTGCAGGAGAGGGAGGCGGGGAGTGCGCAGGCACAGGTCAATCACAGAGGCAGAGGATGTGCTACCCCTTCCTTCTCCCCTTCCTTCCTCCCAGCCCTCCCGGGTGGGATGACAGCGACACCAGCACCCTCTTGGCTGCTGGTGAGAGAGAGGACAAGGACTTGGATCCTGTGGGGGACAGAGGGAGGGGGTGTGCCCAGGACCCCACAGCTGACCCTCAGGACTTTGCATTATGGGGAAGACCGACACTCTGTGGCCTCAACTGCCCAGCACAGCTTTCACCCCCGCCCCCGCCAGGCAGCACCAATCACTTCCTGCCGGCTTTGCGCGGTGACGTGGGACCCTCCGAGTGCCTGACCCCGGCTGGCTCTGGGGAGACTTTGGCATCTGTTGTACGTGAGGCTGAGAGCTGAAGTGTGGAGACAGGAGGACGGAGCACCTCCTCATGGCCTCCTGGGAACGGCCAAGGTTCCGAGCAGAGGGTTGGCTGTAGAGTGTTGCCCAGAGCAGCTCAGCAGAGGGGCCCCTCGGGGTGACTGCCTGTGCGACCTGCAGCAGAGCCCCAGCAGCCCTGGGGGTGGCACCTAATCTGCAGTTCAGGAGGATCAGGTGCCTTCCTAGGAGATGGCGCAAAAGGACCGGCTCGGGAGACCAGGGCGGGCAGCGGCAAGGCTGGGAACAGGAGCTCCGGCGGGACATGGCCCAGCGTGCTGGAACTTCTTGCTCAGGGCTGACCACCAGCTGGCCAGCACTCCCTGGAGCAGGTTCCCATGAGACTGCAGACTGGGGTGCACACAGGGCAGGGAGGTGGATCTAGGGAGGCCTGCAGGTGCAGGTGCAGCCCTGGCTCAGAGTTCACACGGCAGCGAAGGGCAGTGGGTGGTCCCGGTGGACTCGGCGGGGGGTGGGGGGAGGGCAGAGCACATCTCAGCTTCAGGGCTTCCGTCATGCTTGTCTTGGGGTTGTCAGCTCAATGTGGTCCCCCTTCTGATTTTTTGATGAAGCACAGAGCCAGCACTGTGGCTTGAATGTGGTTTGAGATGATTGGTGCTCCACGTGGTGGTGTTGAGAGAAGCTGACAGGGTCACAGGCCCCAGCCTCACTGAGGGATCCATGTGTTTCTCAGGAGACTGGGTTAGTTCTCACGGGAATGGCTTAGTTCTTGTGGGAGTGGGAGTCGGGTGTCATAGAGTGAGCCCTGCAGCTCTCCTTGGTCCCCCCCCCCCCAGCACACCTGCTCCCCTCCTCTACCCCTCTAGGAGTTAGGGCTTCCAGGTCTTCCCAGCCCAGCACAGACGCCTCTCCTGCCACGTGCAGGAGCCGTTCCTGTCCCTACTTGCACCCAGGCCCTCGCCACGCCATTGCTCCACCTCAAGACTCAGGGAAGTCTTCCCGCTGCTGTCCCATTTCTGCCTCTTACTGGATCACTCTCACCGGAGTGAGAGCATGCCACGGCATCCCCCATCTTCAAAAGATGAGCAGGAAGCGACAAAGCTCCTTAAACCCCTGTTCTCCCTCCAGGCTCCTCCTGGCTTGTCTTTGGAAGCCCGTGTCTCCCTTCTTGCTGTCCATTCTCTCCCTAACTCACCCCAACTCACTACCTCGCTGAACCCACTCTTGCCGGGGGTAAGGAGCTCCCGAGGACAAAGAGGCCCCATGTCTAGCTGGCCTGCTGCGGTCTTGGCTTATGGCTGATTTTCCCTTCATGGTCTCTGACTTCCTCAGCTATCAAGCAGTCCTGTTTATACAGTGATCTTGGAGGATCTCTGTGAGTGCCTCTCCTATGACTCCCACACTGCCAGGCCAAGTGGTCATTTATCTCCCTGGTCCCCTTGACCTCCCCACAGAGCGTGTCCCAGCCTTGGAAACTCTTTTCACTTGGCTGTCACACCAGGTCTCTGCTTCTGCTACTATGTATCAAAGGATGTGGTTGCTATGGTGATGAGATGCTGAGACTGGGGGAGGGTTTATCACTTGGTGTAGCCAAGTGGCATATTTTTAATGTTTATGAGCCATCTCACTCAGGGTTCTTGGTTAGGAGGAAATGAAGTGAACACTGAAATTACTTTTAAAGAATCTTTTTTTTTTTTTTTTTACAGGCAGAGTGGACAGTGAGAGAGAGAGAGACAGAGAGAAAGGTCTTCCTTTTGCCGTTGGTTCACCCTCCAATGGCCGCCGCGGTCGGCGCGCTGCGGCCGGCGCACCGTGCTCGTCCGATGGCAGGAGCCAGGAGCCAGGTGCTTTTCCTGGTCTCCCCATGGGGTGCAGGGCCCAAGCACCTGGGCCATCCTCCACTGCACTCCTGGGCCACAGCAGAGGGCTGGCCTGGAAGAGGGGCAACCAGGACAGAATCCGGTGCCCCGACCGGGACTAGAACCCGGTGTGCCGGCGCCGCAAGGCGGAGGATTAGCCTGTTGAGCCACGGCGCCGGCCTAAAGAAGAATCATTTTTAAAGAAGGCTATAGGGGCGGTGCTGTGGTGTAGTGGGTAAAACCGCCATCTGCAGTGCCGGAATCCCTTATGGGTGCTAGTTTGAGTTCCAGCTGCTCCACTTCTGATCCAGCTCTCTGCTGTGTCCTGGGAAAGCAGTGGAGGATGGTCCAAGTCCTTGGGCCCCTGCACCCATGTGGGAGACCAGGAAGAAGCTCCTGGCTCCTGGCTTTGGATCAGTGCAGCTCTGGCCATTGTGGCCATCTGGGGAGTCAACCAGTGGATGGAAGACCTTTCTCTCTCTCTCTCTCTGTCTCTGCCTCCGACTCTCTGTAACTCTGACTTTCAAGTAAACAAATAAATAATCCTTAAAAAATAGGCTAAAGATGTATGAAGCCAATGGGAGTCCAGAGGAGTGAGCTTGGGAAAGCAGGAATGAAGTAAAGAAGCGCTCACTCAGAAATGGGTGGGAGGGAAGGGGGGGACAGCAAGTGCGCCATTCCTCTCAGAAGCGTGACGCAGGAAAGGAGAGGAAGTTGGAGAACAGTAGTTATGCTAAAGGAATACCAAAGAGGGACGTCCTTTTAAGAATGGACAAGACAGGAGCAAATTTACTGGCAAAGAGGAAAAATAAAGGGGTGTGAAAAGGAAGTGATTTTCCATTCATGATTGAATGAGACTGGAGATTAATAACAGAAAATCTCCAAAGACACTGAAATATTTGGTATCAATCAGAAAACACTTATGTAATTATGGATCATAAAGGAAGACACAGGGGCCAGCGCTGTGGCTCAGTAGCTTAAGCCTCCACCTGCAGTGCCGGCATCCCATATGGTGCAGGTTTGAGACTCGGCTGCTCCACTTCCAATCCAGCTCCCTGCTAACGGCCTAGGAAAGCAGTGGAAGATGGCCCAAGTCAATGGGTCCCTGAACCCATGAGGGAGACCCCGAAGGAAGCTCCTGGCTCCTGGCTTTGTATTGGCTCAGCTCCAGCCACTGTGGCCATTTGGGGAGTGAACCAGTGAATAGAAGACCTCTGTGTGTGTGTGTGTGTGTGTGTGTCCCTCTGTGACTCTCCTTCTCAAATAAATAAATCTTTTAAAAAAAGAAGGAAGTCACAGAGGGACATCACAAAATATTTTTACTGTTGTAAAAATGTAAAGACAATGTATCAAAATGTGTGGTATGAAGTTAAGTTGGTGCTTAGAGGGAGATGCATAGAAATAAATGCTTATATCAAAAAAAATGAAAAGTCTCTAATAATCTATTTTTCCACTTTAAGAAATTCAATAAGTTAGAAAAAGAGGAGTAAGTTAATCTTAAATCAACAAATACATTCGTGCGAATATGTGGCTGGGATGGGGGCAGGATCTATGATAAACGGATGCAGAGACGTCTGAGTCACTCTTTCTGTGGTGAAATCGTAGGTGGGGCGTCCACTCAGAGGGCGCGAGGTTCTGCAGCAGCGGTGGGTGGTGGCACACAGGTGCATGTCCTGAGGGCATGGAAGGAGTGACTCCATCAATAGCTTCCTAAAGCTGCTCTTACAAATCGCCACCCATGTAGTGGCTTAAGCAACACCAATTTGTTTTTGTGCAGTCTGGAGATGAGGACAATGTAGGTTTTCCTGGGACAAACTCCAAGTGTGGACATGGCCGTGTACGGCTCCCGGGAGGCTCTGCTTCCTGGCCTTTCCTACCACGTTCCTTCTCGTGGCCCCTCCTCCCTCCTCAAAGCCGGCAGCATGGCCTCCTCCAGCGCCTTTCTCTCCCTGACCCTGCTCCCCTCATCACAGCTCCCTCTCTGGCCCTCGGAACTCCCTGGTCCACGGTGTGGTCTGGGCTAAGCCCCTCAGCTCCAGTTCCTCTCTAGAATCTCATTTGCAAGGTCCCCTGTGCCACGGAAGGCAGTGATCCCAGGTTCCCAGGGGCTGGGCAGCTTTGGGGAGCTATTGATCTACCAAGGGGGTTGCTTACCAGGAGTGAGCGCAAGAACTGAGAAAAGAGCAATTGGGTCCAGCTGAGGCTGGAGCCCCTACGCCCCACCGCTGAATCTGCACTTTAGGGCCCTTCAGGTGTGGAACAAAGGAATCATGTGGGCGACTGTGGGTCCAGGCGGGGCTTGGAATTGTGTGCTGGGCGCAGGTGCAGAGCGGAAAGACAAAGCACAGGAAGTTCTAATAAAGGTGTGACTTTGTTGCTAGATGGAGGGGTCCAGGCTGAGTAAGCAGGGAGCGAGAATGCTTAGAGACCGGGAGGAAACACCAGTGTGAACTGGGGATTGCATGTGCAGTCCAGGGTTTCAGCCCTGAGAGGGTGGAAGAAACTGACAGCTCAGGACAGAAATTTTAAGACAGGATCCCGGGGCCAGCGCTGTGGCGCCGCGGGTTAAAGCCTTGGCCTGTAGTGCCGGCATCCCATATGGACCCTGGTTCTAGTCCCGGCTGCTACTCTTCTGATCCAGCTCTCTGCTGTGGCCTGGGAAAGCAGTAGAAGATGGTCCATGTGCTTGGGCCCCTGCACCCACGTGGGAGACCCAGAGGAAGCTCCTGGCTCCTGGCTTCAGATCGGGGACAGCTCTGGCTGTTGCGGCCATCTGGGGAGTGAACCAGCGGATGGAAGACCTCTCTCTCTGTCTCTACCTCTCCCTATAACTCTGTCTTCCAAATAAATAAAATAAATCTTAAAAAAAAGACAAAGGATCCCTCCGCTTCCATTCCAACAGCTGTCAGCTCACAGCAGGGGTTTCTGGTATCACCTCTGTCTCCTGAGGGGGCGCCTGACCTCTAACCTTGACCCTGAGCAGAGGGCTCAGAAGAAAGAAGTCTGTCTCCCAGCGCGGTACCGCATCCCAGCAGAGTCCTGCCTCTACCTGCCTTAGTCCTTCAAATAGGATCCTGTCGCTTCAGCTTCCCAGGAGAGGTACCATTTGCCGACAGTCGAACGGGTCTAATGGTTGTGTGTGCAATGAGTAATACTTTAACCCAAAAGTGGAGAAGTGGTTATTAATAGGCTACAGGGCATGTCTCAGAGCCACAGGGGAAGACCTGGGAGCTTCCGCTGTGAAGGCAGAGGCTTGGTGCTTAAGGAGTGTGGGCGGCAGAGACGTGGTGGGAGGAGAGAAGACAGCAAGATCGGGGGTTCAGAGCTGGGGGTGTAGTCAGGAGCCCTGAATGATGGCTCCCTGCTGTTTAACTTAATAATTAGTATAATAATATAATATTAATATAATATTAATAAGATAATAACTCCAAGCAGCCCCTTGTGTCCCCAGGAGGGCTCTGGACCTCACTTGAACAGCATCTGACCCCTACGCACCTGTTAGATAAAACAGCAATGACACCTGACATCTCACAGCGAGGTACACTACAAATATCTGTAAATACTTTGGAGAAAACTCAGCGTTGCTTCAGGTCCAAGAGTGACTTAGGCGTGTAATTGAACTTGACCCAGAAGAGAGCTGATTTGTGGCTTCATTTGCCTCCGAGGCCCCGCACAGCTTGCTCTACTTGTCAGTGATGGAGAATTGATTTTCCCTCCACTCTGCTGAAAACGGAATCGCATCTGAGCTGGGCCTTTGGCAGTTCAGACACCGGTCGCAAAGCCTGCATTTCCTATCAGAGGGCCTGGGTTCAGGGCCTGGCTCTGCCCCCATGCCAGCTTCCTACTAAGGTGCCCCTTGGGAGGCAGCGGGTGATGGCTCAAGTCGTCGGGTCCCTGCCACCCACGGGGGAGACCTGGAATGAGCCTGGGCTCACATCTTGCCCCTGCAAGTCCCATTTGTGAGACATGTCCCCTACCTCCACCCGTCCCTCGACTCCACCGTCCGTGCCACCGCCACCAGCCACCTGGGTTACCACAGTAGCCATCTAGTGGAGTACCCCATCCCCTGAAACAGAACGCCCGTAATGTAGAGGCTGCATCCAGCCTCTGGTCGGTCTCCCGCAGCCCAAGGTGTCCTTCCTGTCCTTGGCCAAAAGGAATTCACTGGCCCGAGGGAGCGACCCCGCTGCCTTCCCAGGTTCTAATCAGGGACGCAGGGAGTCATCTGCTTCTCCCATAGATAAGACCCTCATGGCCGGCGTTGGCCCGGGGTGGTTCGTGCAGGGGAATCCAGGGCCGGGCAGGAGGCAGCTGCCACCCTCTCGGAACCCCCAGGCCGACCAGAGCCCACCCGGCCGCCACAAATTCCCTAAAGAGCACACGGCATCGCCGGCCAACCCGAGGAGGGCCCGAGCTGCACGGAGCAACCAGGAACCTGGACGCGAGCTGGCCACGCAGTCCCAGCCCGGCTTCAGTCTGCAAGACCTTCCCTAACTCCCCGGGAGCCCGGGAGTGAGTGCCGGCTGCGGCTCCGAGCTCCTCCGAGCTTGCCGTAGACACCTGCTCTCTCCCCCGCCCCCACGTCAGCGAATGGCGTCTGCGCGTCGGGCGAGTGCATGGGTTTGGGGGTTCTACAGCAGCAGTTTGCGCTATTGTCCAGCCTCACTCCCTCTCTGGTTCGTTCTCTTGGACTGCAGGGGCTGTTGTAGGGAGGGGCCGCACACGGGTGGAGTAAGCAGCCAGAACCCACCGTCTCCACTGGGGAGGCTGGACAGCCTGAGGTTAGGGTTGTTCAGTCTGAGGCTGGGAGGGAGCTCCGCCCCAGGCCTCTCCCCAGCCCCTGGGCTGCCGGCAATCTCGGGGCTCCCTGGCTCGTGGGCGCATCACCCTGGCCGCTGCCACCATCCTCACATTTCCCCTTTGTGTGTGCCCGTCGCTGTTCAAGTTTCCCATGTCTACGGCAGGGGTCCACCTTCCCCCCTGTGAAGGCCCTGTCTCCAGTGAAGCCCCTCTGAGTGCTGGGGGCTTCATTCTCCTAGCGTCCTTTTATGGTGGTGGCGGAGGGAGGGATCACATGGACCCCTGGCTCCTGTCTGTGGCTGCCTCTCCCCACAGCGGTAAGCCGTCTGTGCAAACACAGACCAGAGCCCACCACTCTCCATCCAGTCTCCAGCCGCTCCTGTGTGCTCAGGAGGGATGCTGGGCCCCTGTCCCCGCCAGCGTTCGCCTTCCTCCCTCCTCCTCCTCCTCCTCCTCCTCCTCCTCCTCCTCCTCTTGCTCTCCTACTGTGGCTTCTGTCTGCTCCCAGACGCATCCGGCCCTTGCTGTCTCACTGTCTTTGTAGGGATTCTTCCCTCTTCCTTGAAAGCCACTGTCTGATCTGCTATGGCCACTCCTTCCTCTGGCTCAGATCTCACCTCCTCAGGGGGCTGCTTTGACCACCAGATCAAATCAGACAGCTCAGCCCTCTCCCCCTCACATTGCTCTGTGGCAGCACCCTGAGTGGCTCTTAGCAGGGTCTGGCATTCTTTATTCATTTTATTTCTGTCTCCCAGCCCAGCCTCTCTTATCACACAAGCTGCAGGTGGGCAGATGTGTCTGCTTCGTTGTCAGATCCCCTGGCAGTCAGAAGAGCGCATGGCGCGGAGTCAGCGCTTGGTAAATGCCGGCCACATGAGCAAATAAAAATCAGTGCTGTTTGGAGACTTGGTTCTGGCCTGAAACTGCAGGGCAGGGTTTTGGACCACCATGGCTGGACGATCCTCAGCTTAGGGGCCGCGCTGTGCTCTGTGGCTGCTGGCCAGCAGCCCTGACCCATTCCAGTGGCACCCCCTCCCCAGCTTACGACAACCCCAATCATCCCCAGGCCCTGCCCTGCAACCACCATGGGCCTGTCCATGGTTCAGCACACTCCTCTCAAAATGGGGCTCCCAGGCCAAAGGACAGTGACCCGCTGCAGGTGGCCCTGGGACAGTGGGTGGCCTCGGCTTGGAGGGAGCGGAGGACAGGCTGCCTGCAGGGCGTGGGGTCCTGGCCTGGGTCCAGCTCCATCAGGGCCCAGCTGGAGGAGCGGGGCTGGGCGACTGCTCAGCTTCTAAGGCAGGGTTTCCTTCTGTTCAGAATGGGGTGCACGCCCTCCTGGGGGTGCCGCGGGGAGTGCCCAGCGCTCTGCAGATTGGAGCGGGGGCTTGCCGCTCTCCTAGGAGATCCAAGTGCGTCTCCAGTTAGCATCCTGCTCTCGTTCCCGGTCTGTGACTCACTCCTGTTCTGGTCTGCACAAAGCCTGACTGTGCTGTGAGCAGCTGCAGCTGGTCCGGGCCCCAGGGAGGCTGCGGGGGGTGGGGGGTGAGGGGAGGCAGGAGGCAGGGGTGGGGGTGGGGGGTGAGGGGAGGCGGCAGGCAGGGCTGCAGCTGCTGGGGTCCAGGCACACCCCGGCCTTTCTCAGTGCTCACTGATGCGTACCCGGCCCCTAGGTGCCTCTGCACAGGGCCGGGCCCTCTTCTGCTGGTCCTGCAGGGCTCTTGCATGGAGTCTGCTGGGCAGGAGCCGGGGCGAGGAAGACAGAGCAGGAAGCGCACGCATAAGAATGCGCTTTCCTACAACACTCAGAGCCTCCTCTGCAGACCCACCCGACTCAGGCGCAGGGGCAAGGCCCGCCCTGACTTGGGGCGGCTCTCAAAGTGGGAGAACAAGAGGCCGCCTCCATCACTTTTCTCCAGACTGAAGTCGTGGACGACATAACTAATGAGCCGAATTCTATGGGGATAAGCCAATTATTGTCCATTGATTCTATTCTATATCAATGCAAATGTGTGGCGCTGTGTCCCCTGGGCTGGTGCTGGTAGGAGGGGCTGGCCGGTGCGGGGATGATCCTCCTCTGGGAGCACCCCCTCATCAGGGTGAAGTTCAAGGGTGTGTCAGGGGTGGGAACCCTCACAAGAGCTCCTTGACGTGGGTCCCGTCACACCCTTCTCCTGCCATAGTTCAGGGCACAGAGGGCTGGGATACCTCGCACAGGACGCCACAGCTGGGAAGGCAGGAGCTGCTCCTCTCTGCTTGGGCAGCCCTGTCCGAGGACTTGGGCCTGTTGGAAGGAGAGGGAGGTGATGGGACTCCTTGTGCTGGGCTTCAGGAGCGGGTGTCCGGGCGGGAGTTGCCAAAGGGTTGGACGAAGGCAGGAGTGGGAGGGCCAGTACGTGAGACTGGATGATGGACAGGGCACAAGGGGAGGAAGGAGCCCTCTGAGTCCGACTGTGGTGTGTGGTCAAAGGTGGGACCGTCCAGGACTCAGGGGGGAGTGCAGGAGGCCGGCTGGGCAGCGGCAGCTCCCACTGTCACGCATGTGAGCCCCGCGCGGCTCCTCCAAAGGCACAGATGGGCCGAGTGCCCTGAAGGCCCCAGCCACTTGGGAATATCTGAGAACGTTCCTACAGCTGTGGTCCAGCTCAGAGCCGGTGGGTGGGGGTGAGTAGGGGTGGGGAGGGGGCCTGCCCCTGACTCCTTCCTCCCCAGCCCTGGGGGGTGGTGGGCGTGGGTGCCCTTTCGGTCATCTGCAAGGAATCCCGTGAGCAAGCGGGGGGGGGGGGCACAAGGCAGGTTGGAAAACCCGACTCGCAGGGCACTGGCGGGAGAGCTGAGTCCCAGATGCCTCAGGACTGGGGAGTGCACAGACGGAGATGGGGGCGGGTCAACAGGAGGAGGAGCCAGGGAAGGGACAGCCCCCAGCCTCAGCCACAGAGAGCCAAGCCGCGGGCCCAAGACTTCATCTAGATGGACGTTCAGCAGATGGAGGATTTGCCTTTATTGTCAAAGGGGCTCACGCCATTCAGCTGTTGCACATGGACCCAAGGGCGGTTTTCACACCGCGTGTTAATCAGCTTCCTCAGGACCAGTGCTGTAGCACAGCAGGTTAAAGCCCCAGCCTGCAGCACCGGCATCTCATGTGGGTGCAGGTTCAAGTCCTGGCTGCTCCACTTCTGATCCAGCTCCCACTAATGTGCCTAGGAAAGCAGTGGAAGATGGTCCAAGTGCTTGGGGCCCTGCACCCACGTGGGAGGCCTGGAAGAAGCTCCTGGTTCCAGATTGGCTCAGGGGAATGAACCAGTGGATGGAAGACTCTCTCTCTCTCTCTCTCTCTCTCTCTTTCTCTCTCTGTAATTTTGTCTTTCAAATAAATAAAATAAATCTTTTTAAAAAATCAGCTTCCTTACTGCCAGCGTACCTGAGAGTGTCTGCAAGACATTGTCTACCTGGAAAAGAATAGTTTCTTTCCCAAGTAACAGGAGTCCCCAGGCCCACCACTGGCCAGACCAGGTGTGCGGGTGGGCGGCATCACGGATACATTGGCAGGGCAGGCTGCACGTGCAGATGCTCAGGGTCAGCTACGCGGCTGCAGCCCCAGAGACCTGAGCGCCTGCACCTTGCTCTTCACACAGACACGCTCCGTAGTGGACCCCATGGGTTGTTGTGAGCTGAGCTGGGGGCCTCCAAAAGATGTTGTGATCCATCCCTTCTCCCCAGCACACACCTGCAAATGTGGTCCTGTTGGAGATAGGACTGTGGCAGGTGTAATTGCTCTACTCCAATCTGACCAGGGTACCTGAGGTGCAGGTGAACAAACACTCCCCAGATAGTGGGCTGTGGCTCGCATGAGCAGGGTCAGCTCCACGGTGAGCAAAGCCCTACTTCGATCTGCGAAAGAAGCTCCCATGCAACAGTGTGGCGCTCTGAGGAGGTCCCATCTGCTCCAGGCTATTTCTGGACTCCCAGGGCTCGCTGCTCATTTACTTAATCATTAACTTGGTATTTTAAAAAACTGTCATGGCTCCTTTTCTTTCTAATAATAAAACCCTGCTACTCTCTCGACATTCCTAAATTGTTGTCAGGACCAATTAACATAATTTATTTAATATGAATCTCGATGGCCATGGAATAAATCGAATCTGCAGGCACGCTGTGTTTGGAATGAGACACAGCACTCGCCTCCTTCCACGGAGGAACGGCGGCCACATGGTGGACAGTGGTCTCTGCACCTCCCAAGAGGCCGTGGGACCACAGTGCCTTGCGTGGGGCAAGGTTAGGCTGAGGGCTTTAGCTGGAACCCCACATTGAGGAGTGGGTTGCCGCAAGTGCAGATAAATTGCTAAGAACTACCACCACCACCACCAGTGACGAGAGTTTGGGTGAACGTAGAGAAAACACTGGGGAGAGATGACCGAGGCCAGCACAGTGTCCTCCTTCAAGTTCGCATCCTGGCCCAGCCAAAGTGCAAATTAGGGTCTTGTGACCCCCAAGTTGCTCAACTAACGAGCAGCTGGGGTAGGGGGAGGGATCCTTGCACAACAGGCAGACAGGAGCTATTTCTGAGGGCCCCGCCCACGTCCACCAGCTGGTCACTGCCCCCGAGACCAGGTATCAGTAACACCTCGCCTTCTCTCTCGTGCTTCTGAGTCCATCCTTGGGCAGGTAGGTGGTCTCAGGTGGGCTTATTTCCCACAGAAAATAAAAGCAGTGGGGTTAAACTAAAACATGTCTGGTCTGGTTAGCTGTGGCCTAATGCCTCTCTCTCGGAGTGGACTGCACTGACTTCAGTCTCTCCCGTCACTGAGAAGAGCGAGTGGTGCTGATGAGGGTGGTGTGAACTTGGGGAAATCACTGGGAATGACCTTTATTGAAGTTGTATGGTGTGATGTTGACACCCAGATCTGCACCACGTGCGCTGTGGTCTGTTGACCACCATGCGGACCTCACACGGGCGCTGTTGGAACTGTGGGGTCCCTACCTCCACCCCCAGGAACCCCTGGGTCAGAAACTGCCTTTTGACAAGATTTGCACCCCAGCCGAGAGGCACAGCCCTGCGCCGCTGGGAGAGAGAGGCTGAGAGGTATTTTGTTGGCTCATGGAAACACAGACATGTCCCTGCTAACATGTATTTACAATCAATAGCACCACATGTCACAGTGTAGCATCACATGACATAGTGTAGCATCACTTGTCAGTGTAACATTACACGTCATAGTGTAACATCGCATGTCATAGTATAACATCACACATCACAGTGTAGCATCACACTGTCACAGTGCAACATCACATGTCACAGTATAGCATCACGTGTCATAGTGTAGTATCACACTTCATAGTGTAATATCACGTCATAGTGTAACATCACACGTCACAGTGTAACATCACACGTCATAGTGCAGCATCACCCATCATAGTGTAACATCACCCATCATAGTGTAACATCACACGTCACAGTGTAGCATCACACGTCATAGTGTAGCATCACACGTCATAGTGTAATATCACATCATAGTGCAACATCACGTCACAGTGTAACATCACAGGACAATGTAACATCACATCAGAATTTCACCAACTTAAGGATTTCTAATTTGCTTAACATCCGTCTTCAAAGAGCAGGTGCACGGTTCTTGGAAGGTGGTGTGCTGGGGCAGCTTGTTTGAAGGCGTCCTGAGATCAGGCAGAGCTCTGGACAGGAATCCAGACCCACAGGCACAGTGACCCCCGAGCTGGAGGACCTGCGTTCCTGTGGCCTCTGAAGTCCCATCGACGGGGACTCGCTGCCTACGGCTCAAGACCCTGACTGCCAGCATCTTGGGAGAGGAATCGGAGTGCAGAACGGGGCGTCCAACAGCTGAGAGCAAGAAGGAAAACAGCCAGAGCTATTCCCTAGGGAGCACCCGGCGCCAATTCGAGAAGGGCTGATCAAGACGGAGTCTGTTCCACTAGAACTCTGGTGAGTTCCTGCCGCCGGCCGTGGCGTGGAGTGGGGAGCCAGTGCAGCCTGGCCTCTGTGACCTGCCCAGCTGCCCGGCCATGGCCCTTTCTGCACCAAGCTGGGGAGGAACGGAGGCAGCAGAAATGTGAGGACACAGAGACCCCTGGATGACAACAGGACGAGAGCGCCGGTGCTGAGGTGCTGTCGGTTCAGCCGCTGCTTGCAGCATGGGCTCCCATACGGTCCCCGGTTCGAGTCCTGGCTGCTCCACTTCTGATCCAGATCCCTGCAAATGCGCCTGGGAAAGCAGCTAATGATGGCCCAAGTACCTGGGCCCCCGCACCCAAGTAGGAGACCAGGATGGAGTTCCAGCCTCCTGGCTTTGGCCTGGCCCAGACCTGGGTGTTGCGGCCATAGGGGAGTGAACCAGTGGACCGAAGATCCCTCTCTGTTTTCTCTCTCTCTGTCACTCTGCCTTTCAAATAAATAAGTAAATAAATCTTCAAAAAAAAACAGGGCAAGAAAGCAAAGCCTTATAACGTCTCATAAAGCAAGTTGCTCTCTTATATTCTTATATGTAAGTTATACAAGTTATATAAATACATATACATGTATACTTATATACAAGCTATATAGTTGTGTATACTTATATGCAAGTTATATAGCTGTGTACACTTATATACAAATTGTATATTATATATGTATATGTCTAACCTGAATATAAGTAGTAAGACACATATAATAGTTTATAAAGTAAGGAGCAGAATCTCACCCACAGAAAAACACGCTGAAATCCAGCAGCTCAAAGCTGTGAGCTGCCTTTCCCCATCTTGAGCAGAGTGTGGGAGGTGTAATGAGAACACTCGGGCCGAGGGCAGACTCAGAGCTGGGCAAGAGGGGCTCAGTCAGCAGGGACGCGGCCGCCAAGGCGAGCGCCTGGAGGGGGCAGGCATGCCTTCCAGACAAGAACAGGTGAAGACAGGAGCCCAGGAGACGCGGGCAGACACCGAAGGCAGCAGGGGAGACCCAGAAGTTGGGCGACTGGAGTCTGCAGAAAGCACAGCCAGAGCTGCACTGGTGATTACGCCTCTTGGATAATTTCTTGAAATTATATATATAATTACACATGCAGACACATACACATATGCACATCCAGGCAACATGGAACATGTCAGGCCATTCTGGTTCTGGGCATGGCAGATGGGATGCACAGGTGTGACACAGACGTGATGGAGTAAAGCCCCTTCTGTCCTGAGAGTTTTCTGGTTCTTTTTTTTTTTTTTTTCTTAGATTTGGCAGACAGTGTGAGAGACAGAGAGAAAGGTCTTCCTTCCGTTGGTTCAACCCCCAAATGGCTGCTACAGCTGGTGCTGCGCCGATCCGAAGCCAGGAGCCAGGTGCTTCCTCCTGGTCTCCCATGCAGGTGCAGGGCCCAAGCACTTGGGCCATCCTGCACTGCCTTCCCGGGGCCACAGCAGAGAGCTGGACTGGAAGAGGGGCAACCGGGACAGAATCCGGCGCCCATATGGGATGCTGGTGCCACAGGCCGAGGATTAACCAAGTGAACCATGGTGCCAGCCCCCTCTGGTTCTTTTCTAATTTTTCTTTATTTGGGAGGCAGGGAGGAGACAGAAGAAGGGAGGGAGGGAGGGAGGGAGGGAGGGAGGGAGGGAGGGAAAGACAGAGAGAGAGAGAGAGAGAGAGAGAGAGAGAGAAACTCCCGTCTGCTGGTTCACACCCCCAGGAAGGACCAGGGCTGGGCTGGGACCAGAGCCTGGTGTCAGCAATTCAAGTCTCCCATGAAAGGCAGGGGCCCAGTTCCTTGAGCCGTCCGTCCCTGCTGCCTCCCCGGGTCTGCATTAACAAGAAGCTGGAGCCAGGAGCCAGAGCCAAGTGCACACCCGGGCACTCCAGGGAGGAATGCGGCCATCTTCACAGCTGCACTGAGCGCCTGCCCCCCTGCTGTGTGCACTCGAACCCTCCCCCTCCCCCCACACACGCAGGAGCTGCAGCCCTACATTCTTCACGGGCTACATGAGGGGCTAGAGGTTGATGAAAGGAGACTTTCACTCAGATCCAGGAACGCGGTCTTGTTGGAGTTGGTGCATCCGGCTGATAAAACCATGGAGTGAAACCAGGTTTTGCCACAGAAGCCAGGCTCAGGGTGGGGTGCGAGGGGCATAGGGCCCAGGGGCTCCACATTCTGATTCTTGTCCTGAGCGGTGGTCACGCTAAGTCACACAGGTGTTGAATGCAGTTCCCTCTATCTGGCTTTCATTTATGGGAAAGACAAAAAAAAATAAAAAAACAGGTGCAGCCAAATAAATGCATGAACAAACGCGCCCTGGAAGGCTCATCCTGCAGTGCCGCTCCCCCCCCCCCGTGCGTGGATTGCTTCAGCGACAGGCATGCTGGGTGATTTCCCATGAGCCTTTGCAAATACCAGGCTGACCACAGGTGAAGTGAGCATGCCAACGCCAACTCAGAATTCCAGGCGTGAGACAAGTGGGCGCACAGGTGCTTTGAGTTCTGCAAAACCCACCACAAACGCCCCTCCTCCCCATGGCGGCAGGACGGAGGACTGGCTGTCCCACGTGGCTGTCCTTGGGCACGTGGCTCGTGCTGGTGTCGACCTCTCCCAGCCTCCAAGGAGCATCTGTTTATTGGACAGGCACGCCAGCATTGCAGGGAAGCGCAGCTGCACCTGTGTAAAATCCTGGGCCCTGCTGGATACAAGCATCAGGGGCGTCCAGGGACAGCCAAGCCATTCCCCGTCTGCCCCGTGCGGATGGTGCCCATCACCCCTCCGTGCCCTGCCCTTATTTACCCACTGTCCCCTTTGGTCCAGACCCTGGCCGAGTCCGTGGAAAAACATTTCCCTGCCCTTGTCCTATCCAGGACAGGAACAGAAGCCTGGTGCCTATGGGCAGTTGGGGGTGGTGAGGATGCAAAGTTGGCCCGAGCAGGCGGGGGCTCAGGTGCAGGAGAGCTGGGCGGGCTGACCCCACTGAGGAGGCGGCGTTGCAACAAAGACCCGCAGCGGGTGACAGACAGAGGAGAGGAGCCAGCACCAGTGCAAAGGCCCTGAGGCAGGGGAGAGCTGGCAGGTCGGAGGGACAGCAGGGAGGCCGGTGGCAGGAGGGGTGGGGGAGAAGGAGGTAAGGTCAGGAGGGAGGCGCGAGGCCCTCAGAAAGAATTACGACTTTTAAGGTCTGAAAGGGAGGCTGTGCTGAGCGTACCGTGGAGGGTCAGGGTAGAAACAAGGTGTCTGGGCCGGCGCCATGGCTCACTTGGTTAATCCTCCGCCTGAGGTGCCGGCATCCCACACGGGCGCGGGGTTTAGTCCCGGTTGCTCCTCTTCCAGTCCAGCTCTCTGCTGTGGAGGATGGCCCAAGTGCTTGGGTCCTGCACCTGCATGAGAGACCCAGAAGAGGCACCTGGCTCCTGGTTTTGGATCGGTGCAGCGCTGGCCGTAGTGTCCATTTAGGGGGTGAACCAACGGAAGGAAGACCTTTCTCTCTGTCTCTCTCTCTGTAACTCTACCTGTCAAATAAATAAATAAATAATCTTTATTAAATAAAAGAAACAAGGTGTCATCTCAAGGCCACAGGAACTCGAGCGTGGGCTGAAGGTGGGCAGGGCTGTGTGGGGCTGCCTGGGGCTGCCCTGTGTGCCCTGCATGCAGGGACAGGCATGCCATGTGGATGCTGGCTGCAGGACTCCGCCCCCTGCAAGGGTGTGCGCTCAGTGGCATTTTCTCCCAGGGCTGCAGTCAGCGTAGGGTTTCAGCCTGGTTCTCCCGACGTCACTGGGCGTTTCTGCACAGGACTGGGCCCCCTGAGACATCTCTTTGCACCCGAACCCACAGATGCCCCCTTGCTAGGAGTCCCTTCTGCCTTTTCTATTCGGTGTCTCATCCTTTTTCTCTCCTGGATCTCCCTTCTGTTGGAAAAACATCACCGGTGCTCCTCTAAAAAGATGTCTTTATTTGAGAAGGAGAGAGAGAGACAGAGAGAGAGAGCGAGCGCTCCCATCCTCCCAACCACTGGCTTATTATAATGGCCACAGCAGCGAGAACTGGGTCAGGGCTGAAGCCTGGAACCAGAAACTCCCACAAGGGCGGCAGGGACGTGTGGACTGGAGCCGTCACCTGCTGCCTCCTGGGGTTTGTAGTAGCAGGAAGCTGGAGGCAGGAGCTGGAGCGGGAATCGAACCCAGGCCCTCCAGCTTGGGGCCGGGTGCCTTCACCTGCTTGGCCAGACTCCTGGCCCGCCCGCGGTGTGCTTCAGAGGCCTCTCTGCCACGTGGTTGGTGCCTGCACGCTTCAGGCACACGGGCGGCACATGCGTGCATGCATACACACCAGCAACATGGGTGCTGTCTTGCACGTCGAGTCGTTACAAGGCCTGGCCAGGTGGGCAGCTCCTTCGAGGTGATCTTAATTACAGCCCGTAGGTTGTTATTTTACAGTGCTCCTTCCCAGCCTCGAGTTACCCCGGTGGCAAAGCCTGAAATTTATGGGTTTAGTTCAGATCCTTACATCCAGAGCATGCAGGCCCCGAGCCGTGGGCTCCCGTGGCTGCCACGTGGTCTGGCCGTGGCTTCCTCCTCACGCCTTCCCTGGCCTGCTGCTCTGCTCACCTCTTCCTGTTCTCCCAAAACTGCGGGTGAACACGGCCCCGGTGCGTGGTCTCGAGCACACACTGACCCCTAGTCCTCAGCGCACTTCCGTCTCTGCTTGGCTCACTTGGTGACGGGAAATCGAAAGCATCGTACGTCCTCAAGTGTGGAGGAAGGCGACGTCTGATCTTTAGACGTGGTTCAAGGTGGAGGTGGCGGAGGCGTTGTAAGAGCTCCAGGGCTGTGATTTGGTGAAATGAAAACCTTAAACCTGGAACAATTAGTGGCAGCTGCTTTTGTAAGATGCCAAGACCCATATGGGACAAAACCCCCAAGCGGTACAAGGACAGAGGATGAAGAGGAAGTCCTCTTTGTTTTGTTTTTAAGATTTATTTATTTATTTGAAAGTCAGAGGTACACACACACAGAGGCAGAGAGAGAGAGAGAGAGAGAGAGAGAGAGAAAGAGAAAGAGAGAGAGAGGTCGTCCATCCACTGGTTCACTCCCCAGTTGGCTGGAGCTGCCCTGATCTGAAGCCAGGAGCCAGGAGCTTCCTCTGGGTCTCCCACACGGATGCAGGGGCCCAAGCACCTGGGCCATCTTCCACTGCTTTCCCAGCCATGGCAGAGAGCTGGACTGGGAGTGGAGCAGCTGGGACTTGAACCGGCACTCACATGGGATGCTGGCACCGCAGTGGTGGCTTTACGACTACACCACAGCGCCGGCCCCAGGCAGTCCCATTGTAACTGTTCTGAACTCCTGGCTTCTGTTCTCAGAGGTGCCTCTCTTACCGGATTCCCTTCCCTTCTAGAGATGCTGTGTGTACAAGCAGGTGCATGATGATTGGTCCCAACTGATCACGCGTATCTAAACCCGTGGGTAGCGTAACCATTCTTGGTGAGCTTAGCAGGGTCGTTGCGCATTTATTTGATGTCAAAGGGATGCATAATTCATTCAATAAAGGGGAAAAAGCAAAGAGATGCAAGGCCAGATCTGTGAGCAGCCGACAAAATTGCGTTGATACTCATTTTCTTCAGAACGTGGTTTTCAGATCTTTTACCTGGTGATAGTTTATAAACCAGTGTAACAGACCGAATAAGAAACCCTGAGCACCTGATCCATCTGCCATGGCCTCAGCGAGTTGGGGATAATAAAAATGGACCCCAGTGTAAGTCTGAGGGCGAGAGCAGCCGTGACCGACGGAGCGCTCTGGGTGGCCGCGGGGCCTCCGGAGCACCTGTGCTGAGACCTGCACTGTTGCCTGCGTGGACGCTGGCCTTGGCCGGGGGAAACCACCTGCTGCCAGTCCCACAGCGGGGGATGGAGCCGCCTGGGCTCGGTGCAGGCCAGCGGGCTCTGGTTCCTTCTTCTTGCCACCACAGACCCCAGTGGGGATTCTCTGGCCGGTGTTCCGAGCTCCTGCTGCCCTAAGCTGCTTTCCTTAAGGCAAGACCTGCTGAGACTCAGCCTGGCACAGAGGGAGCCACTTCCCACCTCCGTTTCAGCAAGGAGACTTCCGCCAAAGGCGAGAGCGGGTGCTTTGCTCTCGGGGAGGTTCCGGCTGCTCCGTCCGTCCGTTGGTGGCGGCTGAACGGAGGGTAAGTTGCAGACCTGACGGTTGCTTCCCCTCACCGCCCGCCGTGTTTCTGTGTGCAAGGACGCTCCCCTGCACAGCAGGCTCGGCTCTCAGCCTTGACCGGAGCACACCCTCAGGTCCTCCAGAGCAGTGTGGCTCCCGGGTCCGCTCTGTGTCCCCCCAGCCTCATCAGCTCTGTGCCTTGCCTGTCCTCAGACTTGACATTCTCAAAGCATCCGGGCGACTCCTCACGCCTCCACTCAGGCGCTGGGTTCTGGACAGGACCCTCGGGGGAGGGGGCCGGTGTCTTCTCTCTGTATAGGCTCCAGGAGGCTGGGGTGGGCGGAGCCGCCGCTGGGCAACCTGCCAGGGTTGCCGAGTCGTCCCTTGGTGTTGTCATCCCGTTGCTGAGATGGTGTTTCCTGACTTCCCGTGCCACCCAGCTCCTTGGAAAGGGGGATGAAATGATTGGTTAACAAGCAGTGAATAAACACCTGTGGGGCACATGGGGACACACTGTGTCCCTGCTCCTCGTCAGACTCCTTCCTCCAGAATCAGCATCTGCTGCTGATTTTTGCCTGAATCATTACGACCATGTTTGTGGACAGCGATTTTCCAACCCCATCATTCCTATTCGATATATTAGCTGGCGTTCAGCTGTCTGGGAGACCTTCTTCCTCTCTTTCACCTGTTACTAAATTGATGAATTCGCACGATTAATTTACGTAATGGAGTCTCATATTCCTCAGAAGGTCACCCATTGCTATTGTTGTTTTTCTTGAATGCTCGAATTGGCCCAGGCGTGGCGGGTGGGTACTGGTCCACACTGCATCTTGGCTGAGCCGACCCTCATTCCTTGAGTGTTTCCAAATTTCTTGGCACTCGAAGACATTTTAAACTTGTGTTTTCATGCCCCAGCCCTGGACTTAGGCATTTGTCTTTTTGGGTTAATTCACCCCTAAGGGAGGTGTGTTAAACTCTTCCCCCATGATAATGCTTATTTTTGTTTCTTTCTGTAGTTTTGCCAATTTTTATTCTATTTTTAAAAATTATTTATTTACTCTCATTTTATTTGAAAGGCAGAGAGGCAGAGAGACACACAGAGATCTTCTACCTGCTGGTTCACTCCAAAGATGCCTGCGACAGCTGAGCTGGGCCAAGCCAAAGGCAGGAGCCTGGAACTCCACCCACGTGGGTGCCAGGGACAGGGCGCTTGAGCCTCGCAGGGTGAGCATGAGCCGGAAGCTGGGCAGGAAGTGGAGGAGGAGAGACTGGAGCCAGGCACCCTGGCCGAGGGAGTGGCACCGAGAGGTGACGTAGCGGCAACATCAAATGCCTGCTGTTCGCTCACTTTACTTTCAACCTTTTTTAATGGGTGAATTTGCCTGACAAATTGTACATCTAGTATCACAGAGTCAGCTTCCTGTCTCCCAGGACACTGTCACTTTCTGAAGACATCCTCCTGTCTCCCAGACCCCTGTACTGCGGTGGAGACCTCTGCTGTCCCTCAAGTGGTCGCCCTTCTGATAATCATCTGCCTCTATGTCTTCATCTTTGGTGTGCTTAGAACTGCACTATTCCTTGTTATGTGAGGTTTCTTTTCTTTCTTTCTTTTTTTGACAGGCAGAGTGGACAGTGAGAGAGAGAGAGAGAGAGAAAGGTCTTCCTTTGCCATTGGTTCACCCTCCAATGGTCACTGCGGCCAGCGCACTGTGGCTGGCGCACCACGCTGATCAGAAGGCAACAGCCAGGTGCTTCTCTTGGTCTCCCCATGGGGTGCAGGGCCCAAGCACTTGGGCCATCCTCCACTGCACTCCCTGGCCACAGCAGAGAGCTGGCCTGGAAGAGGGGCAACCGGGACAGAATCCAGTGCCCTGACCAGGACTAGAACCTGGTGTGCTGGCGCCACAAGGCGGAGGATTAGCCTAGTGAGCCATGGTGCTGGCTTATGTGAGGTTTCTTTTCACTTTGCCTGGCTGAGAATTCATTCAGCTATTATACATTTTTAAAAGATTTATTTATTTATTTGAAGGGTACAGTTACAGACAGGCAGAGAGAGAGAGAGAGAGAGAGAGAGAGAGAGAGGTCTTCCATCCACTGGTTCACTTCCCAAATGGCTGTAACAGCCAGAGCCAGGAGCTTCCTCCAGATCTCCCACATGGGTGCAGGGGCCCAAGCACCTGGGTCATCTTCCACTGCTTTCTCAGGCCACAGCAGAGAGCTAGGTCAGAAGAAGAGCAGCCAGGACTTGAACTGGCACCCACATGGGATGCCAGTACTGCAAGCGGCGGCTTTACCACCTATAACAGCCCCTCAGCTGTTATACTTTTAAGTATTGAAAATATTGCTTCTCTTGTCCTTACAGAACTGTGGTTAGCTTCATGTTCCATCTTTGTATTACATCCCCCAAGCCTCTAACTTACTCTTTTCCAATTCTTAGTGTTGCTTTGCTGGATATTTCTCCCCGTCTGTATTTTAGCTCACTAATTCTCTCTTCAACAGTGTCTAGCTGAGTTTTTAATCTTAATCACTGTAAATTTATTCCTAGAGGTTTGACTTTGCTAAACCTTCTTGTCCGTATCTGTAGCCTTTTGTCCTAACTCATCCCTTTAATCTTCTGTTAGCTCTTTAAATTTATTCGACTAGCTTTACTCCACAGTCAGACAGCTTCATGGCTGAAGTCCCTGCAGGTCTGATGCAGCCATTGGAGATTCTTGGTTCTCTTGATCCAGTGTTTCATTTTATGCTGCACCTTGTGACTTTTGAAAATTAACCCCTAATTCCTTACCATTGTATGTATTTTAGAGTTCTCTGATGCCTGGCTGGCAGCCTCCCCGGAACGGACTCACAGGTCCTGCAGGTGTCTGGTGGGACTGCCAGCTGCAGTCTCTGAGCTGAATTCCCACTCAGGAGTTTTCAGACCACGCTGTCGGTGTGAATCCAGGATCCAGGCAGCAGTGGGGGCTGCTTTGTTGCCACAGCTTCACAGAGAGGACGTCTCCCCCTCTTCACTCAGCCCGGATTGGGAGGCAGAGATCCAGGGCCTGTTGCTGGGGCATCTTTACTGCTGTTTTTCTTACACTTATGGGGTCTATGTCCTCACGTTGAGTAGAGATACCTATGCAGTGCATTACATCGGTGGTCCCTGGGCCTTTTCTCTGGGTCACTGTGAAGGACAGAGGAGGGAAGGACCATTTTTCCTCTGCCTTCACCAGTGCACGAGTGGGAGAGTCACAAAAGGCAGGTTAACGTTAGATAAAGAATCAAGTTTGTTACTGCGTGCAGTGAGCCTCATGTGGGAGAAGAACAACTCCAGAGAGAAGCTCAAGCTGGTTGACCTGGAACTCTTTCTTAACTCGTATTGCTAAAGAGAACTGTGGGGGCTGGCATCGTGGCCCAGCAGGCTGAGCCCCTGTCTGCAACACTGGCATCCCATGTCAAGCCCAGGTCCAAGGCCCTGCAGTTCAGCTTCCAATCCATCTTCGTGCTAATGTACTTGGGGAAGCAGTGGAAGATGACCCAAGTACTGGGCCCCTGCCATCTACATGGGCAGCCTGGAAAAAGCTTCTGGCTCCTGGCTATGGCCTGGCCCAGCCCTGGCCACTTCAGCCATTTGGAGAGTGAACCAGCAGATGGAAGATCTCTCTCTCTCTCTTTCTCTCTCTCTCTCTGCCTGTCCCCCTTTCTCTGCCACTCTGCCTTTCAAATACATAAAATAAAAGAGGAGAGTAAGCCCTGAGAGTCGGGACAAGACCAAGAGGCAAGCACTTTCGCGTTTCAGAGGCGGGATCCGTGGGCAGGTGGACTGGGGGAGGGCCTCTCTGGTGCAGCCTGCACTGTCTCTGAGCTGGTAGACAAGCACCAGGAAGGATGATTCACACCTGCCTTTGGGAGGGGCAGGGTCACAAGGTCCCTTGGTCTATGTGAATGAGCTTGCATGGGTTGGGCTTCTGTGGTGGTGGTTATGGTGGTGGTGGAGGTGGAGGTGGTGGAGGAGGTGGTGGTGATGGTGGAGGTGGTGATGGTGGTGGTGATGGTGGTGATGGTGATGGTGATAGTGGTGATGGTGGTGATGGTGGTGATGGTGGTGATGGAGGTGATGGTGGTGATGGTGATAGTGGTGATGGTGGTGATGGTGGTGGTGGTGGTGGTGATGGTGGTGATGGTGGTGGTGGTGGTGATGATGGTGGTGGTGGTGGTGATGGTGGTGATGGTGGTGGTGGTGGTGATGATGGTGGTGGTGATGGTGGTGATAGTGGTGGTGGTGATGTTGGAGGTGGTGATGGTGGTGATAGTGGTGGTGGTGATGTTGGAGGTGGTGATGGTGGTGATAGTGGTGGTGGTGATGTTGGAGGTGGTGATGGTGGTGATGGTGGTGATGGTGGTGGTGGTGGTGGTGATGGTGGTGATGGTGGTGGTGGTGGTGATGATGGTGGTGGTGATGGTGGTGATAGTGGTGGTGGTGATGTTGGAGGTGGTGATGGTGGTGATAGTGGTGGTGGTGATGTTGGAGGTGGTGATGGTGGTGATAGTGGTGGTGGTGATGTTGGAGGTGGTGATGGTGGTGATGGTGGTGGTGATGGTGGTGATGGTGGTGGTGGTGGTGATGATGGTGGTGGTGATGGTGGTGATAGTGGTGGTGGTGATGGTGGTGATGGTGATGGTGGTGATGGTGGAGGTGGTGATGGTGGTGATGGTGATATGGTGATGGTGTAGGTGGTGATGGTGGTGATGGTGATGGTGGTGATGGTGATGGTGGAGGTGGTGGTGGTTGTGATGGTGGTAATGGTGATGGTGGTGATGGTGATGGTGGTGATGGTGGTGGTGGTGATGGTGGTGGTGGTGGTGGTGGTGGTGGTGATGGTGATGGTGGTGGTAATGGTGGTGATCGTGGTGGTGGTGATGGTGGTGATGGTGGTGATGGTGATGGTGGTGGTAATGGTGGTGATCGTGGTGTTGGTGATGGTGATGGTGGTGATGGTGATGGTGGTGATGGTGATGGTGGTGATGGTGATAGTGGTGATGGTGATGGTAGTGATGGTGATGGTGGTGGTAATGGTGGTAATGGTGGTGATCGTGGTGGTGGTAATGGTGGTGATGGTGATGGTGGTGGTAATGGTGGTGATGGTGGTGGTGGTGGTGGTGGTGGTAATGGTGGTGATGGTGGTGGTGGTGGTGGTGGTGGTAATGGTGGTGATGGTGATGGTGGTGATGATGGTGATGGTGATATGGTGGTGGTGTAGGTGGTGATGGTGGTGATGGTGTAGGTGGTGATGGTGGTAGTGGAGGTTGTGGTGGTGGTGAGTAACACAGGAGGGCAGTGGCACCAGGTGGAGGATCAGGTGAGGGGGAGAATCAGAGCTTCTTTCTCTGGACAGTCTCTCCTGCATTTCTGAAGGAGGTGAGAGGGTTGTTACGGTGTTGTCATCGCTGTTTACATTTGCATCCTTGTTCTCAGCTGGAACCAGGGACGGCCTCGCTGTCCTCTGCTCAAATTGTGCAAGAGGTTGGTGGGAAAGGAGTTTTGCTGACTTTGAGATTGGAAGTGGCATTTGCTAAGTCTATCCACCCTCCTGAAGACGGGATCTTTTATGTCAAGTCTACCTGAAGATTCCACAGAGTGTGCAAGATTTGGACAACTGGATAGTCAACAACCATCATGGCTAAGCTCAAGTGTCAGAAGCCGGGGAGGCTGGCTGTGACCCCCACACTGCCCCGGCAGGTGCACCACTTGCTGTGTGGCTGTGCCCCAGGTGAGGCTGCCTAGACCTTGGTGAAGCTGTGTAGACCTGGGCGAAGCTGTCTACACTCGGGTGAACCTGCCTAGACCTGGCTGAAGCTGCCTAGATTGCCCTCTTATCTGGGACAGACCTAAAATGTTCAGAATCCTTTTCTTGTTTTGCTTGAGGATCTGTCCCTAGATGGACGCTCTGCTGGAGTCATGGCTGTCCTTTCCTGGCGGGGGGGGGGGGGGGTCACCCTGCAGTGAAGGCGTCACTGCTTCTCGGACAAGCAGCGTCACTCACTCACTCTGGCTTTTGAACACGAGCGAGCGGTGAGCAGCAGTTGTCTGGTGGCCTGTGGCATCATTCAAATCGATGAAACAATGACAGAGAGGCTTACGGGGACCCAGTGTGTCTGCGGCAAAGAGTTTCCACAGCTTGGAAGGTAAGGGTGGGCGCCCTTGAGAAAGGAAGATGCGTACGGAGCTCGTGGCGCAGGGGGCTGAGGGGCAGAGGCTGAGGTGACGCGCACAGACGGGCTGTCTTCCCACAGTTCGCTCCACCTTCGCGCTTCCAACAGGACGGCCATGGTGAAAGACGAGAGATGGAGACGGGCACAGTGGAGTCGTCTCCTGGCTGCATGAGAGGCAGTCATCAGAGAGCAAGCATCTCCCCAGTGAGGGTCTTGCCCACCACGGTCCTGCGTCCATCCCTTGGGAGGGCCATCCCAGAAGGAAGCCCCAGGAGGCTGGAGATCCGCCAGCAGGAGCGGTGCACACCCATTCCACCCAGCTGGTCACACGTAAGGAGGAGAAGCCATGCCACTTCCCTAACGGGCAGTGCTTGGGCATCGCCTGGGTTCTGGAGCATCCTGACCCCTGGCTGTGCACTCTTCTGCACTGTCAGAGCATAGAACATCCATCCACGCCCCTAGAAACAAGTCTCTACTTAAAATTGACACCTCGGGAAGGAAGGCAGGCTGTGTCCCCCCCCTGAGGAACCCACGAGAACACCCAGGGCGTCCACCAGGTAAAAGGGGCCCCGAGACGATAACCTGCAGGGGGAGAGGCAAAGCCTGCAGCGGGGGGGGGGGGGGGGGCAGAGGCCGGGGAGGGCCAATTCTCACCTCGCGGGAAGGCGGGCTTACTGGGGTGTTGCACTCAGACGGGAATTCACCTTGTGGACCCTTCTGGAGGGAACATTAGACACCTCGGTGAAGTTTTACAGAACATTCAGAGATGTGCAACTGGAGATGGTTCTTTTTTTAAAAAAAGAAGATATATTTATTTATTTGAAAGTCAGAGTTACACAGAGAGAGAAGGAGAGGCAGGGAGAGAGAGAGAGAGAGAGAGAGAGAGAGAGAGAGAGAGAGAGAGAGAGAGGTCTTTCATCCGCTGGTTCACTCCCCAGATGGCTGCAACGGCCAGAGCTGCGCTGATCCGAATCCAGGAGCCAGGAGCGTCTTCCGGGTCTCCCACATGGGTGCAGGGGCCCAAGGACTTGGGCCATCTTCTACTGCTTTCCCAGGCCACAGCAGAGAGCTGTGGATCGGAAGTGGAGCAGCTGGGACATGAACCAGCACCCATATGGGATGCCGGCACTGCAGGCAGCAGCTTTACCCGCTACACCACAGCGCCAGCCCCGAGGTGGTTCTTAAAGGAACCACGGAGAGAGGGAAGGAAGCTCAGACTCTAGGCAGACATGTCCCTTTCCTTCGAGTTCCTGGACTCGATGCCGGGCACTATGGCCGGTGGTTAGACACAGCCATGAGCAGTGAGCGTGTGAGTGTGTGTGTGTGTGTGTGTTTATATATATGTTCCTGATTGATGTAAATACCTCAGGTTGTATCCTGATGTCCCTGGATTTACATAGAAGAAGCAAAGTGAGTCCTATTTGCTTAGGAGAAAACAAGCTGGATGTGGGTGGGAAATCTGGCAGTACTCCAAGCTCTCTGTTGGACTCTTTCTGTGGATTTTAGCTTTGTAATTAGTTATTTTTATAAAATTGGAAAAGAAATTTAAAGGTAGGTATATGCATGGGGATTTCTGTGGTGGCTTTTGATTGTCATTTAAAATTTTTGCCAAAGTATTATGTGTCTATAGTTGTGTTTTTTTTTTTTTTAAGATTTTATTTTACTTGAGAGGTACAGATAGAGACAGGGAGAGACAGAGAGAGAGGTCTTCCATTGCTGGTTCACTTCCCAAAGGGCTGCAATGGCCAAAGCTGGGCCGATCCAAAGTGAGAAGCCAGGAGCTTCTTCTGGGTCTCCGACATGGGTGCAGGGGCCTAGGACTTGGGTCATCCTCTGCTGCTTTCCCAGCCCATAGCAGGGAGCTGGATCAGAAGTAGAGCAGCCAGGACTCGAACTGGAGCCCACATGGGATGCGGGTGCTGCAGGTGGAGGCTTGGCCTCCAGGCCCCTGTGTCTGTAGTTAAAGGAGTAAAGTTTATTAGAGGCTTGTGATGTTTCTCACCATGTCCGCACCCCAAAGGCAACGCTTTCAGCAGTTAGCTGTCCGGTCCTCCTCGGGTCTCCCAGATTTCTGAACAACAAGGACATACAGAGCTATGGTTTGCATGTGAGCCCCAAACTTCACCTGCTGGAGACTTACTTCTCAGAGTCATATGCTGACCCTGGAGGTGGGGCACTGGGGGAGGGTCACGAGGATGGGGTCCCCGGGAACAAGAGGAGGAAGAGAGATCTGAGCTGGTGCACACTTGCCCTCTGTCGCCACTGGAGGCCCCCGCTGTGCTCACCAGACGCTGTGCCTCGCTCTTGGACACCCGTGCGTCCAGACTGTCAGAAATGAATTCCCTTTCGTTGTCAATTATCTCGCCTCAGACCCTTTGCAACGGAAAACAGTGTAAGGTACACAGCTCCTTATTGACTTAGGAGTTTCTGACGTCATCTAATGGCCGGCGTCCCTGAGACAGAAGCGTCCTGCAGCTTCCCTCACCCCACTCTCCTCCCGCTTCCTGGCACCCCACCCTCTGGACAAGCAGCGTGCCCGCCTATTCAGATCACACTCTGCATTTGTATCATCTCATGACTCACTGCTGAAGCGCAGCTGTGGCCTCCTGGGATCCCCTTCGTGTCTTCTACAGATCTTTGTTTTTCCTGGAGTTAATAGCTACTTTGTTTCTTTGTGTTTGTCAATCATTTATCCTCAAGCTCCTTTCAGGGCAACTTGAGGATAACTCATCAGGCCCTTATTTTTCTTGGAGGGTTCTTTCAGCCTCTGTCGCCTGGCGTTCAATCGGCACTGGTTATTTGCCTTGTCCTAACTGCTGCGTGATTGCCTTCCTGGGGATGCTCCTCACTTGTTCTGCGCTACCTTCTGCTATCCTATGCGGGACCCCTGCTTCCTAGAGCCCCATCCTTCTGTGGGTTTCTCCTTTGTCTTGGTGGGACACACCCGGTGATGGATTCCTAGTAAAATGCTCTGAGAAGCACAGCACCACGTTCGAGGCACATGCTCGCCTGGGAACATCTGCATGTGACCCTCAAGCCGGATGATGCTCGAGACTCCAGTTTGGAAAAGCAGTTCCCCGTGGGCTCCCTAGGTGTCCCCTGCTTTTCCATTCCACAGCTGCCCTTACGGAACGGAACACCTCTCTGGTTCCTGCCTTCCTGGGTGTGGCTCACGTCTTCTCTCTGGAAGGTGTTAGCCTGGCTTTCCTTCCTGGATCCACATTCTTCAGCTGAGGACTCTGGTGTGGATTTATTTTCTTCCTCTGTGCCAGGCACATGCCACGCCCCTCAATCTGGAAGCTCTCCTCTGGCCCTCATTGGGAAACTTTCCTATCAGATTTCCTGAGATGTGGTCTCCTTCCCCGTGTCTCTGTCTTCCCTCAGTTGATGGAGTCCTGGATCTCCAGTGATCAGGAGATCGCTCCAGTTTTATGTTAGTCCTGCTATTGTTCATTGTTTTGGTTCCTGCTAATTCTTTTGTTTCAAGGAGCCCCTCCTTGTCCTCCGGATGCCCTGTGCTGTTGCTCGAATGTTAGCCACCCTGGTATCACACGGGCTGCATCTCTGTGCCTCGGTTACCACTGGTTCTTCCCAGCCTGTCTTCCTGTGGGGTTGGTTCAGTGTCCCTCTTCCTACACAGCTCGCCCTGGCTCTCTGTTCTATTGGACAGGGGTCGCTGAGATGCCCAGTGGGCGTGTCTGTGGCTGGAGGGGGCTCATTGGCACAGGACGCAGCCACTCAGCGGGGGGTCCCAGCATCGCCCAGGCTAGAGGGGACCCCTGCAGCAGTCAGATGGGTGAAGCGTGGCTCAGGTGCTTCCCTCTGGCTTCCTGAGGCTGATGTCCTGCTACTTGGAATTCCCAACTCCAGAATCCTAAGCCAGATAACTTGGTTTTCTTCCCACCTTGCCCAGCCATAGGTACTGTGTTCTAGCAACACAAAAATGGGCTCAGACAGGGTGAGGCAGGCAACACACGGCAAACGAATGCAGCGGGTGGTGGAGGGCTGGGCAGGGCACCCTGGGGGCTGGGCTGCCAGCCTCTCCAGCATTGTCCTCTCCTGCAGGGGCCTGTGGCCGGGGGCTACGGCAGCCCTGAGGTACCCGGGGAGTAGCACTTCTTGGCTAAGGATGGCGCGAGCAGTGGGGGTGTGGGGCTGGAGACAGCTCCCGCACACAAGGCAGGAAAGGCCACAGGGAGACAGCTCTGTGGAGGGAGGGCCCCCAGGAGAGTTGACGGCTGCATTCGGGAAATGGAGCGAGAGTGGAACAGGCGCCCATAGGTTGCTGATTCCCCCAGGGCAGGTGAGAGGGAGGGAGCGGTCACACCCTCGTCCACCCTCACTTGCTCCTGATCCCAGTTTCCTGCACCCTGGGAACCATCAGGTGACGACCCGAGGACTTGGGTCCCAACCACCTGATGTGGGAGACCCTGACTGAGCACCTAGGTGCAGCTGCAGCTTGATCCAAACCAACTGCTAGGGACATTTGGGGAGTGAACCAGTAGATGAGCTCGCTTGCTCTCGCTCGCTCTCTGCCACTCAAATTAAAAAAAAAAAAAAAAAAAAAAAGAAGTAGAAGAATAAGCGCCAGCCTCTAGAGAGAACCACAGGACAGAAAAGTTCCAGGAAGAGGAAAACCCGTCTCCTTTTACTTCTTAATCATCAGGGATGCATTGGCCCCTGGGGACCACGAGCCCTGAGCGCTGGGGGATCTGTGAACAGCGCGAGCTGGATGGAAAGCAACACTGTCTGACCACAACAGGAGGACGTGTGTTCATTCATTCTCTCACAGGCAGCACAGAGACCACCGTGCTGTAGACTCTTTGGAACGTTCTACTTCTCCTCCCCCTCCAGGTAAAAATGACCCCCACCCCCACACATGCTTTTTCATTAAGATAAACCTTTTAATTGGAATCTGTGTCGTAGGGGCCTGGCGCTGTGGCGTAGTGGGTAAAGCTGCCACCTGCAATACCGGCATCCCATACAGGCGCCAGTTCAAATCCCCGCTGCTCCTCTTCTGATCCAGCTGTGCTATGGCCTGGGAAAGCAGTAGAAGATGGCCCAAGTCCTTGGGCTCCTGCACCTGCGTGGGAGACCTGGAAGAAACTCCTGGCTTCAGATCATCCCAGCTCCAGCCACTGAGGCCATTTGGGGAGTGAACCAGCAGATGGAAGACCTTTCTCTCTCTCTCTCTCTCTGCCTCTGCCTCTCTGTAACTCTGGCTTTCAAATAAATAAATAAATCTATTAAAAGTTATTGGGGCATAGTGTATGCATATACTTGACCTTAATTTCCAGAGAGGTGATGCCAACATGCATCTGACCAGCAGCGCACAAGACTCCTGGTGGCTCACGGCTCGGCTAGCAATGGCTCTCTCGGTGTTTAATTGTTGTCTCTTTTGCGGGCTGCAGTTCTGTAGAGTTGGTTTGCTTTGCATTTCTTCTGACGGCTGAGAAGCACCCACTGGGCATTTCCTTCTTCCATGGAGCCAAATTCGGCCCTGTGCACAGCTCTCTGTTCGGTTGTCTGCTTTGTCCTCATTTGGACCGCGTCGAAGGCTTTGCTGCTGCCCTCTGCGTGCCGCTGTAACAAGATACCCACGTCTGGGTAATCTAAAAAGCAGACACTGCTCTCTCAGTGCTGGGGCTGGGAAGCGAGAGACCAAGGTCCGGGCGGGTTCCGGGCCTGCTGAGCACTGCTCCCTGCTGCCGCGCTGGGCCTCGTGTTGGGTCCTCCCCAGACACAGGCATGAGAGGGCAGGAGGGCCTGGTGGGTCCCCCTGAGATCACCGATCCCGCTCCTGAGGATGGCACCTTCTTGTGCTAACCACTCCTCCAACAGCCCCACCCCTTAAGTTCCGACATTCAGACTGTGGAGGGACACAGGGGTTCAGACATTGAACTTACTCAACCATCGTAGCCTCGGGCTACTGTCAGACATACGCATTGCGAGTGTCCCCCAGTCTGTGGCTTGCTCTCTCACTCTTGGAGTGGCTTTTTTAAAAGCTTTTATTTAAAGAATATAAATTTCCAAAGTACAGCTTATGGATTACAATGGCTCCCCCCCCATAACTTCCCCCCCCCGCAACCCTCCCCTTTCCCGCTCCCTCTCCCCTTGCATTCACATCAAGATTCATTTTCAATTCTCTTTATATACAGAAGATCAGTTTAGTACATATTACGTAAAGATTTCAACAGTTTGCCCTCACACAGCAACACAAAGTGAAAAATACTGTTGGAGTACTAGTTATAGTATTAATTCACAATGTACAGCACATTAAGGACAGAGATCCTACATGATTTTTTTTAAAAAAATTGATTAATTTTCTATGCAATTTCCAATTTAACACCAAGTTTTTTTTTGATTTTCGATTATCTTTATATATAGAAGATCGATTCAGTATATGCTATGTAAAGATTTCATCAGTTTGCATCCACACAGAAACACAAAGTGTAAAAATACTGTTTCAGTACAAGTTATAGCATTACTTCACATGGGACAACACATTGAGGGATCTGTCCTTGGAGTGGTTTTTTAAACAAGATGTTTCACTTTAATGAAGTCTATCATTATCTTTTCTAGTATGTTAATATGTACTGTGTTCTGCTGGAGAAACTTCTGCCACCTAAGAGTACGCAGATGTTCCCTTAAACTACCTCCTAGAAACTTGTGTGTATCTGTGACCCAAATGGAACTGATTTTTGTTTAATGTAAGATAGGAGTCAAGATTCATTGCTTAACACATGGACGCCCAGCTGGCCCTCTCTCCACTGCTCTGCAATGTGACATCTCAGAGTCATTATGAAATGACTGTGTGTAATCTGTTGTTGAATGCTTTTCTTTTAAAGATTTAATTTATTTATTTGACAGACAGAATTACAGACAGAGGGATAGAGACAGACAGACAGAGATCTTCCATCAGTTGGTTCACTCCCCAAATGGCTGCAATGGCCAGAGTTATGCTGATCCGAAGCCAGGAGCCAGGAGCTTCTTCCAGGTCTCCCACGCGGGTGCAGGGGTCTGAGGGCTTGGGCCATCTTCTACTGCTTTCCCAGGCCACAGCAGAGAGCTGGATCAGAAGTGGAGCAGCCGGGGCTTGAACTGGCACCCATAAGGGATGTAGGCACTCTAGGCTGGGACTTTTACCCCCTGCTCCACAGCGCCAGCCCTGAATGCTTTTTTGTTGTATTCATGTGGTCTCCTGTCTTTGTGTCTGGTTCTGTAACTTTGTAACACGTCTTGATGTTTAGTGATTTATCACTTATTTCCACTGTGTTCTTGGGTGACCCTCGCTGCTCTTGGGCCTTTGTGGTTCATAGAAACTGCAGAATTGGTTGTACAAAAAGCACTTTCTGAATCTTCCAATCACAGTTGTAACTGAATCTATAGATGCGTTTGGAAAGAATGAACATCTTTCAATTTTGAGTCTGGGAATTGATGAATGAGGCATATTCTTTCATTGATTTTTTTCTCCCAATGACTTTTATAGTTTTGCATGTATCTTCTGTCCGATTCATTCTTACATGCACAATTCTCCGTGGGGCTGTCACAAGCGGCATTGTTATTCTATATAATAATGTACCCATTTGTGATTTGTCCACCATCCTTGGATGTTTTTTGAGTCTCTTTGCCTGTCTGATTCGGAAGCTTCTGTTTACAGATATTCAGGCTCACTGATTCGCACCCTGGACACGTCTGCAGAGGGTCCCTCAAAGGCATTCTTCATTTGTTGCAATGGTCTTTATCACAAGCATTTCTTGTGGGTTTTTTTTTTTTATTTTTCTTTATTTTTTGACAGGCAGAGTGGACAGTGAGAGAGAGAGACAGAGAGAAAGGTCTTCCTTTTGCCATTGGTTCACCCTCCAATGGCCACCGCGGCCGGTGCACTGCGGCCGGCGCACCGCGCTGATCCGAAGGCAGGAGCCAGGTGCTTCTCCTGGTCTCCCATGGGGTGCAGGGCCCAAGCACTTGGGCCATCCTCCACTGCACTCCCAGGCCACAGCAGAGGGCTGGCCTGGAAGAGGGGCAACTGGGACAGAATCCGGCACCCTGACCGGGACTAGAACCCGGTGTGCCGGCGCCGCAAGGCAGAGGATTAGCCTAGTGAGCCGTGGCACCAGCTTCTTGTGGATTTTACTTTAGAGTTTCCATCTCTTTGCTTACCTAAGCCACCTGCTCTTACACGCCGTTCACTTTATCCGTTAAAACCCTTAGCATGCGACCCATCACTATCTTGAATTCCCTGATAATTCCCAAATCCCTGGCATACCTGGGTTTGGTTCCGATGCTTGCTTTGTCTTTTCAGACTGTGCCTGCGGCTTTTAGAAACTCTTAGTAATTGCTTGTTGAAAGCTAACAGGGCGCACTGGGGAGTAGGAACCGAGGTAGCTGGGCTGTGGGCTGAGACTCCTGCCTAGCTGTTTGCCAGGGCTGTGGTGTCAGAAGCTAAAGTCTCTGCTTCTGCTCTTGGTCTGTCCTCTTGGGGTTTTCCTAAGGACGTCCCCAACAGTGTGAAGGCCCCTGGTTCTTTTCTCCCTTGGTTACGCAGGAGCCTTTGCTGATTCGGTGAGAAGATGCCGGGGGCATTTCGTGGTCCTGTGCCCGAGTCTCAGGCCTCCCGTGGACCCAGGCTGGGCATTTCCTTCCCCCAGCTCACTCAGGCCGTGGGCAGACAGCGTCAGGCTGTGGTGAAAGATTCCCCTTGGGAGCAGCAGGTAAGGAGGCCAGCGTTCTCAGGAAATGCGTCTCAGAAGGGTGGCTTCCTGGCTATGCGTGAGTCGTCACCATGACAACCTGCTGGGGCTCCTGGATGTGAACCCCAAGCACATGGGGGCCTCTCTGGGGCAGGCGATGCTCACTCATGTGTTGGGCTGTCACTGTCTCTTCAGGTTGCCCTGACGTCGGCATCCCGCGGGCTGTGACCATGGCCATCTCCCATGTTTTCAGGGTCTTTCTTGTCGCGAGGAGGAGAGTGAAGACCCAAGCTCTTTGAAGTTGGGCGGGAAACTGGGAGTCTCTCTCTCCGCAATGTCAACTGTGCGTGCACTGCTCTGATTTTTGAAGGGTAAACCCATCTTGCATTGCTAAAACGAACTTGATTTGTTCATGATGCATTATCCAATTTGTGTGCGACGGAGTTCAATGTGCCAGTATTTTGTTTAGGATTTCTAATTTACATCCGTAGGAGAAATTGGTGATTTTTCTTTCTTGTCAGGTTCTTGTCGGGTTTCTATATTAAAGCAATGCTGGCTCAGACGGCAGTGAAGAATTGAAAAAGATGTTGATAGTCTACCAAGCTCGATGCTGTGGTGCGCTTTTCCTTAGAACACGGGAGCCTGGAGTTTCCCCTGCAGACACATTCTGCCTCGCAGATCCTGTTGTTTCATAGGTGTGGAGCCATTCCTGCTGCCCATTTCTTTCTACAGGCTTTAGTGACCTGTGATTTCTTAAAATTTGCCCATAACTCTTCATATCATTTTACAATTTATTAATGGCATCATTTAACTCTCAGTACTGGTGACTTGCGCCTTCTCCATTTTCCTTCAAGGGTGCGTTAAGGATGTATTGATTTTCTCAGGGGTCTTCAAAGACTTGATGGAAAAGACAAACTGTGGAAAAACTATACCTGGGTTTTCAAATATTTTTGCACGAAATAAACACAAGTCTTCAAGGATTCCATTTTCCATAAACTTTTTGAAGTATCTTTGCATTCATTTGTTAAAAATATTTTATTTATTTATTTGGCAGGTAGTTATAGATGGAGAGAGAGAGAGAGAGAGAGAGAGGTCTTCCATCCACTGGTTCAGTCCCCAAATGGCCACAATGGCTGGAACTGGACTAATCTGAAGCCAGGAGCCAGGAGATTCTTCTGGGTCTCTCATGCAGGTCTAGGGGCCCAAGCACTTGGACTATCTTCTGTGGCTTTCCCAGGCCATAGCAGAGAGCTGGATCGGAAGTGGAGCATCCAGGTCTCAAACTGGTGCCCATATGGGATGCCGGCACTGCAGGCAGTGGCTAAGTCTACTGCGTCACACGCCAATCCTCTTTTTTTTTTTTTTGCTAAGGGTCCCTTGTTGGCTGGTGTTGACTTCTCTATTGAGCATTTGTCCTTTCCGCCATGATTCCTGCCTTCATCAAGTCCTCTCTGTGTTCTCTGGGGTCCATTTGCCTGTTTTCCTCTCTCCTACACCGGCATTTAGATCACTTTTGTCCGTTCCTGACATTCACGTGCAGTGGGTTTCAAGGACACATTCTATTTTGATGCCGTGGATTTGATGTTATCTTTACTGGAACTTATTTCAGAGTATTCTCCGACTTCCACGGAGATTTCTCTGGACACGTGGGTTATTTAGAGATTAATTCCTGAATATCGAGGGTCTGCTAGGTGTTCTTGTAAAACATGATTGTAACTCAATTCCACAGTGGTCGGAGAACACGTTCTGAAGGATCTCAGACTGGAATTTGCCGAGGACTCCTTGTGGCTAGCACACGGCCAGCGCTGAGGAATATTCTAGATCAGCGACTCTGACCTTCAGACTCAGGACTCCTTTACACTCTTCTTATTCTTAAAAAATTAAGAGCTCTTCATGTGGATAATGTGTATTGATAGTTACTACGTGAAAAGCAAGATTTTTCACAGCTACTTGCTAACGTATTTAAAACAATAATTATGGGACCAATGCATAGCATAGCCGATAAAGCTGCCTTCTGCAGTGCTGGCATCCCATATGGGCACCGGTTTGAGTCCTGGCTGCTCCACTTCCAATCCAGATCTCTGCTATGGCCTGGGAAAGCATTAGAAGATGGCCCAAGTCCCTGGGTCCCTGCACCTGTGTCAGAGACCAGGGAGAAGCTCCTGGCTCCTGGTTTCAGATCAGCACAGCTCCAGCTGGTGTGGCCACTTGGAGAGTGAACCATTGGATGGAAGACCTCTCTCTCTCTCTCTCTCTCTCTCTGCTTCTCCTTCTCTCTCTGTGTAACTCTGACTTTAAAAAAAACAATAATTATGACCCTATTTCATGTTGGCCTAAGTAACATATTATAGTAAAAAAATGAGAGGACCTCAAAAGGCTTGTGAAAAAAAATGGGACTAAAAGACAATTTATGTTGATGCAAAAATTCTCTGACATCCGTGTCTCGTTTCTTCACATCTGAACTTCTTCTGAACCTTGTGAAGAGCCCTCGTCTCTCTCCGTGGAAACAAGGAAAGTTCGTGGTAACAGCGGCATCGTTGGCCTGTTCCTCAAAGCTCTCTGAGGCCTGGCTCAGTGAAGGGCGGCCGGACTCTCACGCCTGCCGCATGTGCGTGCTGTCTGCTTCCTGTGTTGTGATGGGTGAGGTCGTGGCGGAGGTCTGGCTCTGTGCACACGTGTCAGTGGGAAGGCGAGGTGTGTTCTAACCCTCTCTTCAGCTGGCTGTGGCTGTGACCCTCCTGCAAAACTGTCTTATAAGTAGTCACAATGCAAAACTGTCTTATAAGTAGTCACAATGCACGATCTGAAAACATGCCAGTGAGTTCTATTTTTTAAAAGATTTATTTGTTTATTTGAAAGGCAGAGTTACAGAGAGAAGGCAGAAATAGAGAGGGAGGGAGAGAGGGAGAGAAGGAGAGGGGAGAGAGGGGGAGAGAGATAGAGGGAGGGAGAGAAGGAGAGGGGAGAGAGGGGGAGAGAGATAGAGGGAGGGAGAGAAGGAGAGGGAGAGAGGAGAGAGGGAGAGAGGGGGGGAGGGGGGAGAGGGAAAGGGGGAGAGAGGGGGAGAGAGAGAGACAGAGAGGGAGGGAGAGGGAGAGAGGAGAGAGGGAGAGAGAGAGGGAGAGAGGGAGAGAGGGAGGGAGAGAGGGAGGCAGGGAGAGAGAGAGGGAAAGGGGGAGAGAGGAGAGGGGAGAGAGGGGAGAGAGGGGGAGAGAGAGAGACAGAGAGGGAGGGAGAGGGAGAGAGGGAAAGGGGGAGAGAGAGAGGGAGAATCCACTGGTTCACTCCTCAAATGGCCACAATGGTCAGGGTAAACCAGGATCCAGGAGCTTCTTCTGGGTGCAGGGGCCCAAGCACTTGGGCCATCTTCTGCTGCATTTCCCAGGCCATTAGCAGGCAGCTGCATCAGAAACGGAACAGCTGGGACTCAAACAGGCACCCATATGGGATGCTGGCACCGCACGTGGTGGCTTTACCTGCTATGCCACAGCGCAGGTCCCCGATGAATTTTTTTTTTTTGTATCCTGTTAAAATCCAATAATTCTTTCATGCACGCATGGTTTTATGAGGTCAGCAAGTGATCATTCGGAAAATACTGGAATCTCTAGAAAATATTGCAGTACGGCAATCTGACAGATGTTCACACATGTATTATATAACGCATGAAGACCACGCCCATCAACATCATCACGAATCTTATCAGAAAAGTCTTCTAAGTCTCAGGAAGCGATATGGTGAAAAGTTCATGGTGACAGACTCAAATTTTCCAAAATTCTAATTTTCACTTAAACTCAAATTTTATCCTTGATAATATATTGCTTCAGTATTTTCCTTTGAAAACACAGGTGTGCTTTGTGCATTTTGAGAACGCCTGCCAATTCAAGTCTGATGAACCATAATTTGTCCATCAGTGGTGATGTCTTTCCATGACAAAGTGACTAATTCGCTTGCAGCTCAGAAACAGCACTGATGGCTGTTCCCAGAGGCGAGCACGCTGTTCCGGTTCGCAGCCCAAGCGCTTCCTGTGCCTCCCTGCACTGGCCAGGGCATGCCCGGGGGACGTGAGTGCCTGGGGGGGACGTGAGTGCCTGGGGGACGTGAGTGCCTGGGGGGGACCTGAGTGCCTGGGGGACGTGAGTGCCTGGGGGGGGACGTGAGTGCCTGGGGGACGTGAGTGCCTGGGGGGGACGTGAGTGCCTGGGGGGGACCTGAGTGCCTGGGGGACGTGAGTGCTTGGGGGAGACGTGAGTGCCTGGGGGACGTGAGTGCCCGGGACATGAGTGCCTGGGGGGGACCTGAGTGCCCGGGGGACGTGAGTGCCTGGGGGGGGGGACGTGAGTGCCAGGGGGGGGACCTGAGTGCCTGGGGACATGAGTGCCTGGGGACGTGAGTGCCTGGGGGGGGGGGACGTGAGTGCCAGGGGGGGACCTGAGTGCCTGGGGACATGAGTGCCTGGGGACGTGAGTGCCTGGGGGGGGGGGGACGTGAGTGCCAGGGGGGGGACCTGAGTGCCTGGGGACATGAGTGCCTGGGGACGTGAGTGCCTGGGGGGGGGGATGTGAGTGCCTGGGGGGGACCTGAGTGCCTGGGGGGGACCTGAGTGCCTGGGGGACGTGAGTGCCTGGGGGACGTGAGTGCCTGGGGCTCACTGTGCACTTGGTGCCCTGGCCTTGCTCCTCTGTGTCACTGGGGCAGATGCCAGCCTTGTGAAGATGACCAGTGCTCTCCCCCTCCCTCCCTCCCTCTCCTCTCTCTCCCTCTCCCTCTCCGTCTCCCTCTCCCTCTCCTCTCCCTCCCTCTCCCTGTCCCTCTCCCTGTCCCTCTCCCTCTCCCCTCTCCCTCTCCTCCCTCTCCTCTCCCTCTCCCTCTCCTCTCCCTCCCTCTCCCTGTCCCTCTCCCTCTCCTCTCTCTCCTCTCCCTCTCCCCTCTCCCTCTCCATCTCCCTCTCCCTCCCTCTCTCCCTCTCCGTCTCCCCTCTCCCCCTCCCCCTCCCTCTCCTCTCTCTCCTCTCCCTCTCCTCTCTCTCCTCTCCCTCTCCTCTCCCTCTTCTCCCTCTCCTCCCTCTCCTCTCTCTCTCCTCTCCCTCTCCTCCCTCTCCTCTCTCTCCTCTCCCTCTTCTCCCTCTCCTCTCTCTCCTCTCCCTCTTCTCCCTCTCCTCCCTCTCCTCTCTCTCCTCTCCCTCTCCTCCCTCTCCTCTCTCTCCTCTCTCGCTCTCGCTCTCGCTCTCCCTCTCCCCTCTCTCTCTCCCTCTCCCTCTCTCTCTGCATCTCAGCTTCTCCACTGAGGTGTCACCAGATGCCTGGAGAGAAGGCACAGTAGGATGTGGCAGGATGTCATGGGGACTCAGTGAATTTCCCAGACTTTGGGATCCTGGCTCCTGCAAGGCGCTCTGTCACGTGGCTGCTGTGTTCCCCAGAAGAGGCAGGACTTGCGGCCATTCAGCTCTACTCCTATGAGCCTCCTGGTGGCTTTTGCCCCGCCCCCAGCCTTGTCACTCTTACCAAGCCAGGTTGCTCTGTACTTCTGCTGTTTACTTTGCCCTTGTGCAGGACGCCAGGTCTTTAGAGCAGAGTGTCCCCACCAAGTGCGTGGCAAGCCTTCCATAAATGCCTCAGGAATGCAGGACTGAAGGAATGTGCAAAGGAGCCCCTGGGGCTGGCCAGGCCAGGCTTGCTTTAGGAACACTGTGTTTTGCTGCATGGAGAGGACGAAAGGGGAAAAGGAACTCACTCTGAGCACCTGCCACACAGGGGAACTCGAACTCTCCCGGGCTGAGCTGGAATTCACTGTGGCAACCTGGGTGGCCGTGGGCTGCCGTGGGCCTGTGATGGAGCTGAACTTGAAGGCTGGAGGTGGCGGAACAAAGCACAGCTCAGGCTCTCACCTGAGGTCTCATCACAGCCCTCACCCCACCTCGCCGCTCTGCTCCTCAGGGCAACGGGATTGTCTTCTCTGGCTGCAAACTGGAGGTGCACAATGAAGACCAGGAGGACTGGTACCTGCCCACAGTCAAGCACTCCAGTTACTGGATTTCACTAGACCCAAATGGGTGGTTCCGGCAGCAGTATTGTCTCACACCTATGGAGGCTGGAATTCAAGGTCACGGTGAGGTGATGGAGGTGGCCCCTCTGAGCACTGTGAGAGAGACTCCCTCTTCACCTCTCACCTGCTCCTGCCCGAAGCCCTCAGCTAACAGGTGCATCCGCCCGATGTCTGCCTTCGTCTCCACGTAGGCTGTTGACTGTGTCCAGCTGGCCCCTTTTCCTGAGGACAAGAGTGGTGTTGGATAGGGGACTTCCTCCTGGCTTGTTCCATGCACAACAGCCCCTCTGAGACCCCAGGAATTGTGACTTCCACACACACAACTCGGAGGTGCCACCATTCAACCAATGACATTCATCCCACTTTCCTGGAGGCCCTAATCACCACCATGTCTGTGCGTGTGTGCACTCACACCCCCGTGCACGGGTGCAGTCCCTTTAACTTGGTATCTGGGACAGCAGGCACCTGGATGGAGGAGAGAGCATCCCTCAGGGGGCTGGGGGAGGAACACAATGGCTGCTACACAGGACGGAGGCAGCAGTGGGCTTCAGCCCGGCCGGAGGAGGGGTAGGCGCCAATTCAGATGGGGAGCCTGGGAAGGGTTGCCCAGGCCAGGGCCATGCTCCATCTCCGCTAGGTGTGGCAGAGGAGCTATGTGGGGGAAGGGGAGTGGTGGAAGGCTGGCAGAGCTGGGATCCTGAGGGTCTTGGTGGTGACAACATCGGTACTTTATTTGCACCAGAGCCCTGGCAGAGGTTTGCACCAGGCATCCTGGGGCTTGCATTGGGAGAATTTTTTTTTCTGCTGTGTCCTTGGATGCCTTCTTATGTAACTGAGCTGGAGCTGGCAGGCAGGAAGGTTGGAGGGCTTCTTTTAGGTCACAAGCTTTTAGGGGCAGCTCTCAGCTAGAACAGATGTCTGTGACGCCTCCTCCTGTTGCCCACCCGGCACCGACCCGCCCTGCTCCTCTCCCTGGGAGGGAAACCAGGGAAACAGGCCTGAACCCTCTCCCTGTCTAAGTCCGTCCCCCACCCAAAGGACTCTGCGTGAAACACAGGGACTTGTCCAGTCCAGTCTTTCTTTCCCTTTGTTCTCCCCAGTAAGCTTCCTGCAGAAAAATGGGGCAATGTAGGAAATGGGCTAGCCTCAAACAGGCAGCTGCTCTGATTCACCAGCTGCTGGTGCAGCACGGGGAGGGGCTCTGCATCCCTGGGGTGCAATGACGTTGACCTTGAATTATCCTTCAGTCTGCTCAACCGGTGTTTAAGATGATGTGATGGCTTGCTAACTTGGGTTGGTGTAGACGGCTCTGAACTCAAAGGTTTCTAATACTGTCGGTTACGGCTTTGGGTTTCCCAAAAGCAAGGGGATGATGATCCGTGATGGAATTAATCGCCCCTAGGGGACAGCTTAGAGACACTGAAGGGACTTCAGAGAATGCTAAGGGAAAGCCCTCCATCCTGTAGCCCGGCACACGGAGCAACTAGGTAAGAACAAAAGCTGCTTAATTGCATCTGCTCTCCACCCGCCCACCTGGCACTTGCTTCAAGTGGGTAAGGCGAGCTGAAAGGCCTTTACGGTTCTCAATTCACAGAGCAGCCGCTCAAAGTAGAGTACAAGGGGTTGGCGCTGTGGCGTAGCGGGTAAAGCCGCCTCCTGCAGTGCCGGCATCCCATATGGGCGCTGGTTCAAGTCCCGGCTGCTCCACTTCTGATTCGGCTCTCTGCTATGGCCTGGGAAAGCAGTGGAGGATGGCCCAAGTCCTTGGGCCCCTGCACCCACGTGGGAGATCCAGAAGAAGCTCCTGGCTCCTAGCTTCAGGTCAGCCCAGCTCCAGCCGTTGAGGCCACTTGGGGAGTGAACCAGAGGATAGAAGACCTCTCTCTCTCTCTCTCTCTCTCTCTCTCTCTGCCTCTGCCTCTCTGTAACTCCACCTTTCAAATAAATAAATCCTTTTTAAAAAATTAGAAGTCACATATGTAAGTTTCGATGTTCTGATCACCACACTAAACAAGTAGAAATGGCAAAATGAGCTGAACGGTATGTTTTATTTAACCTCTGTCTCCATCACGTTGTGAATGTATGAACCACTGTTAGTGAGGTCACACGCACTTGTGAGTGCATCTTCAGCATCCAGATGCGTTCACACTGCAGCACGCGGCATGTGGGCTTCCAGGGCTCAGGAGCCCCACATGGCTGGCTGTTGGCTGCCTTCCTGGACAGTCCAGTTCTGGGGGCGACCACCAGCCTCGGCTCCCGGGCCTTTGGGGTCTGTGTCCCAGGGAGGACGGTGGACTGGGGGTTTCACCCGCACAGGGGAGCCGTGTTTGGAGTTCTCGGAAGCTTGCACCTGCCCGCGGAGGACTTCTCTGTGGTTCTGATGGAGCAGCCAGTGAGGGCTCCCTGTGCAGCTGGCCCAGGGGACAGTCCAGCTCCGGGCTGGGCACTTCTCTCACCCAATGAGAGTCGTTCCCCGTGACTTTAAAAAACTTGGGAGAAGGCTGTATCTCATTTGCTCAAGAGGTAGAAAGATGCGGGATAGAGCGCTCTGTGAATATGATAGATCCCAGGGCCCGCTGACCAGAGGGAGAGGCTAAGCTGGGGGGCGGGGGAGCTCCTGTGTGCAGGAGAGAGGGAGGGGTGGGGCCAGGGGAGAGCTGAATGCGGTGCACCTGCTGCTGGCCTCGCTGTTCCGGGTTCAGAGCTGACGCGTTTCCTTCCTCCCGGAAGTTATTGACAGTGGCTTTTTGTTCTTTGCAAAATGGTGGCTTGGCTACACGGTGAGTTCAGTGAGGCGGGGGCCCTGCGCCGGCGGCAGAATCTGCTGCATTCGTCCAATGCTGTGAGGCCTAGGCAGTGGAGCCCATCCTCCCCCGGATGGGGATCTCGGCACTGGCGCTGCCTTGGATTCTGTGGACATCTGTGTTCCGGGGGAAACTCACCTCCTGCCGACGACAAATGCGCGTGGGGCTCCATCTGCCCCCCACCCACGCGCTCTGGGCAGGCAAGTGGCATTTTTCTCGGCGACCGTCTCGGCCTCTCCTGAGCAGCGCGCGTCCTTTAGCCAAATGGTGCAGTGTTTCCTGACGCCTTCGCTTGCTTAATTAATCAAACCCACTCCAATCTCAGTTGTTCGATGCCTGAGAGGTTTTCAACTCCTTGCTGTCACTGCAAATAGAAATAAACATGTCACTTTAAGTGTCACAGGAGTGGCAGTCATAGCCGATTACGCTGTTCATGTCTTTGCTTCTGGAATCTTTTAACTCAATCCTGCTGTAAGAGCCCCAGGGGAGAGGCGTTTGCAGTAGACTGTCTCATGCTGTGAGCAGTAAATATTAAGTCAATATTCCTTGTACACCTGTCTAAGCAATGCTTAGCAGCGCAAACCCCCTTTTCCCTCTGTTATTGTATTCAAGGATCCAGAAAATTGCCGATGGCAGTGTCCTAATCATCGTACTCACTCTGCTCTTTGGAACTTCCAAATCCTACTTAGCTGCTCAGTTCCTCCGGGCTTTGTATCACTTGAGAGCCAGTGTCACCCTGAACCGCCGTGTTTGGAGCATTTCCTGACTCAGGAGGGAGACCTGGAAGAAGCTCCTGGCTTCTGCTGGCCCAGCTCTGGCTGTTGTGGCCACTTGGGAAATGAACCAGCAGATGGAAGCACGCGTGCTCTCTCTCTCTCTCTCTCTCTCTTTCTCTCTCTCTCTGTACTTCTTTCAAATAAATAAATAAATCTTTAAAACAACAAAAAAAACTATTGCTTTCTGAGGTCAGAGACTCCGTGGTCCCTGTTCCTGGCCCCTGGGCGATCACTCCAGGCCATGACAGCTAGCTGGCCTTGGTGGGCTGCCTCCTGGGACCGAGGAACTTCCTCTCCCACAGGCACTCGGGGCCAGCGTCCACGCGGGGGACACCTGGATCAGGGGCCCATGGAAAGCCCTCAGGCACTCCAGCGTGGACCCTGCACCCCAGGCCTCCCTCCAGCCCTGGGCGCCGGGCTCTGGGCTCCTCTGCCTTCCAACACCCAGGTTCGGGAGGAGCTCTCAGCGTCCACGGAAAGCCACTGTCCCGTGACACTCCTCCAGCGGGCAGCAGCGTCGCTCGATGCGGAGCTGTCTTTCTCTCTGCTGCGCCATCCGAGCTTCGGAGATGGCACTGTGACCCCCCCCACCCCCAGGTCTCTTTTATCCGAGCACCCACAGTCTTTCAATCAGTCCTCGCCTGCTGTATTTCCACTCTGGCTCCTCCCTCAGTAGCACCGGGACAAGCTCCAGCTTGGGAACGCTTCAGGCTCCAGCACTGCCAGGGCCGGCTGTCCTGCTGTGTGCATGGCAAGGGGGCGCGGGGTCGGGGGGGGGGAGGCTCTGCCCACAGGGAGCTGGGTCAGGTCCACCCTCACGGAACCACCTTGCAAGTTGCATCAATAACCCACTGTCACTCAAGCCCGCCCCGCAGTCCTCTTGTGTTTTCTCTGCACTGGGTTTGCTGTTGACAGAACTCAAAGCTTTTCCCTGGTCCTCTGCATGGGTCAGCACCTGGAACCCAGCTGCCTCTCCTCGGCGGACGCATCGCCTCCTCCGGCCGAGTGGGGCGCGGGCTCCCTGGCGATTCTCAGCGGCTTGGGAGCCCGTGCCTGCCCTCTTGTTTGCTCACTGGCTTTTTCCTCTGCTCCTGTCTCACAGCAAATGCTTTTCGCATACCTGGGGCTCTCTCCCCACCCCGCCCAGCCCCCAGCTGTGTCTGGGTCTCTCTGGGCAGGCAGAGCCTCACTGATGTCCCCTGCTTATCAACTTGTCCCCTCCTCCCCTCCGTGTGGGTGTCCAGAGCAAGCAGGGGTAGCGCTCCGGCTTCCACAGCTGCGTGGATGATGCCCTTTGAGATCCACCCTCCAAGGGGGCGGAAAGGGCTGCAGCCACCAGGTCAGGTTCACGGTCAAACAGCCAGTGTTTCCTCCCATGCCATCGCTATTGCCGTTGACGCTGGAAGCCCCAGCAGCATCACTTTTCTCCAGGCAGGTCCCTGGAGCAGTTCGACGAAGCTCACTGACCCCCAGCACTGCTAAGGAAAGTCGGACAGGCCTAAGGGGCTGTCACTGCCCCCCAGGAGGAGACCTTGTCTTGGAAGGCCGGGAACTGTGCCTCTGTGTGTTGAGATGTGTACTCATGGTTGGGGCTCCGGGAATATTATGTCGGGAGGATTAAATTCGCAGGGTCTCAGAACCACTGTGGTTGGTTTCGCGGGCCAGTGATCAATTTTGGATTCTAGAGGTTGTCTCCGAACTATGGAGACTTGTGGTCCCATCCGTCTTCACTCATAAATCCAGCTAATCCTGAATGAGCACCTGCTGTGTACCCTGACTTGGTATGTACAAGGACACAGCAGGCGATGAACGCGAGCCTTTGCCATCGCTGAGGTTACAGGATGTTGGGGAATGCAGACGCCAGAGCAATTAGGACGAGGGAAATGAGAAATACGGCAGGGAGAGAGGAAGGCGCACGACCAATCGCTCCCTTTAAGGGGCACGAGCTGTCCTCCGGCAGAGAGTAAATGTCCCAGTGTTCACCCAGGACGTCAACAAGCCTTGTGGGAACCGGGCTGGGTGTTTCATATTTATTGCTATGATTTTGGAGCGGTCTTTTCTTCCCATTACATTTTCTGCTGGGTTATTATCAGTGTAAAACAAAGCTATTGATTTTTGTAGATTTATTTTGTAGCTGGACACCTTATTAAGCTCTTTTATTGTGTTTTAAAATGCGGTAATGGCCTCTCTGCCGAAGCTCCTTTTGGCTGACCTGAGATGAAATCCTGTCTGCAGCGGGCCTGCCCCCCCCCCCCCCCCCAGCACACACGTTGCAGGCAGCTCGCCCACACTCACGGGAGCCAGTCTACTTCCTAGGGGACACTTGCTCTAACTCAGCAGCGTTGTGCCTTTTCCCAAGCCCTCGTCACTCATTGTCCTCTCCTGACTCCTCCCCTTCCGCCCTCACCCAGGGAGGCAGGGCTGCCTGTGTCTGGGGGAATTCCGTGGGTCTACAGACTGCAGACAGGAACCATTGTCTTCAAGAGAATGAGTTCAGAAGATGCAATGGGCCAGAACCGAGCGACCTGAAAGAAAGGGGAAGAGGGGAAGGAGAGAAGGAAGCTGTCTCAGGACAAGCGCAGTGGCAGTGTGTCTCTGGGTGGGTGTGTCTCTCTGGGAGGGTGCATCTCTCTGGGTGGGTGTGTCTCTCTGGGTGGGTGTGTCTCTCTCTGGGTGGGTGTGTCTCTCTGGGTGGGTGTGTCTCTCTGGGAGGGTGCATCTCTCTCTGGGTGGGTGTGTCTCTGGGTGGGTGTGTCTCTCTGGGTGGGTGTGTCTCTCTGGGTAGGTGTGTCTCTCTGGGTAGGTGCGTCTCTCTCTAGGAGGGTGCATCTCTCTCTGGGTGGTGTGCGATGCAGCTATCTATTTGACAAACACAATCTTTAGTGAGACTCAGCAGAAACTGCACCCCCTTGGTCAGGCATGGGTGGATTTCCCATGGCAACTTGCAAGGAGGTGGGACTTGTTGTCTCGGGGTCCACGTGCGCAGCCCACAGAGCCAAGGAGGTGCGGAAGTGAGTGGGCAGTGGGAATGGTCCTGGGGGCTCAGCCATGGGTGGTGGAGCCGCAGCTGCTGCTGAGGTCAGCCCGATCCCCAGGGGTAGAAGGTGCAGGTGCTGTGTGGGTGACGTGCAATCACGGTCTGCTTTTACGTAGCTGTGGCAGTGATCTGTTCTCGTGCTTTCTAGAACTCTCTCTCTGGCTCCTATGCGTCAGCAGGCGTGGGCGGTGAGTCTGGGTTTCAGACCCCAGCCTGTGGCAGGACAAGGGCCTTTCTCAGTTGCGTGGACACAGGTTATGCGTCTGCATCCTGCTGTCCATATACAGAGCCCACTGTTCCCTAGGCAGGGCTGGGGGGCAGGAGAGAGTCGATCAGATAGGGCCAGCACTGTGGCATAGTGGGCTAAGCCTCTGCCTACAGTGCCAGTATCCCATATGGGCACCAGCTCGAGTCCCGGATTCTTCTTTTCCGATCCAGCTCTCTGCTATGGCCTGGGAAAGCAGTAGAAGATGGCCAAGTGCTTGGGCCCCTGCACCTTGTGGGAGACCCAGAAGAAGCTCCTGGCTCCTGGCTTCGGGTTGGCACAGCTCCAGCCATTGCAGCCACTTGGGGAGTGAACCAGCAGATGGAAGACCTCTCTCTCTCTCTCTCTCTCTCTCTCTCTCTCTCCTTGTCTGTCTATAACTCTGCTTCTCAAATAAATAAATAAATCTTTAAGAAAAAAAAAGATTCCATTGGAAAAACTACTCAAAGCTCAGTGTCTTTTATTTTTTTTCTTTTTGAGATTGCATATTTATAATTCACAATGCAGTAAAAGGCTTCGTGCTCCACTAAATCAGGAGTCCACCAAACAAGAAGTGACATCCTAGTTGGACAGGAAAGTGGGCGGGGCTTGTAAACCACAATCGTGTGACTTAGAGCGTTCCATTCCATTCGTGGAAAGCGTGAAATACTCACAGAACGATTAAAACTACAGTAGTGTGTAATTCTTCACCATGTGTTTGACCAAGATTTAAAACAAAATTCGGCAAACTATGTTCTCCCTTACATGTGGGAGCTAAAATTAAAAAAGCAAAAATTAAAAGAAACAAAACAAAAAGAAAGAGAGAAATGCCAGTGTGTATCAGTTTTGCTGCAAATACAAAGTTTCACCAAAGCTTGTCTTCTAGGAACGTCGGCTCAGGAGGAGTTTGTTGTTCACATCTGGTTTCCACTCATTTATTGGCTCTTCTGCTCTGCAGGCACTTAGACGTGGATGCTGCGTGTCCTGGTTCTCAATTAGCTCACGTCTGGAGGAAAACTGCAGGAACGCACACGAAATTACAGCCTGCGAGCACTGACCTAGCAAGACCCACACAGAGGCAGGCGCACGGCACAGCGGGAGTGTCAAGGAGCCGGTGACTTTGTCTGCCTGGGGCCTGGGGAAAGACTCCACGCAGGAGGTGACGGGCGGGGCTGGCAGATCCCGGCACCTGCCAGAGAAGAGACGGCCGTTCTGGGTGGAAGGCAGGGTTCAATAGCCACTGTGGAGCAAGCCGGCTCTCGCCACCGTGAGATACAGAGAGAGCGAGCGAGCACCGGTCTGCATGCTGAGGACCAGGGTGTCGCCGACAAAGTGTCCCAGTGTCTGGAGCAGCCAGGACCAACGGAGCTTTCTCAGCCGTGCCCTTTGGTTCCCCCAGCCTTGGTGATCAATGAATGTTTATTGCACAAAACAAATAAATCCTTTCGTCGTCCAATTTCGTGCTTTCGCAGTTCTAACGTTGCCAGCTCAGGCATCTCTTGGTACCATGGATAATCTTGGTACTATGTGATATTCTTGGCGCTATTTGATATTCTTGGTACTATGTGGTATTCTTGAACGGGAGATAAGAGCTGCATTGAGGCCCTGGGATCACATAACGAGGGTAACCGTCCTCGGGGAGCTGCAGCTGTGAGAAGAATCCACAGTGTCCTGAACGCTGTGCAGTTTGCAGTATGTGTGTTGTGGACACAGCTTTTCCTGAATGCCTGCAAGGAATGGGCGCCCCCCCCCCCCCCCGAGCTGGCAACAAGAGCCATGCCATTTCTAGATGACCATGACCTTGGGCTGAAGAATGACGGTGAGCAGCGAGCCGCTGCAATGCCGGGAATTCGCCAGGTGACTCGGCAGGTGAATCAGCGTCACTGGGCGCCGCCTCCACTAACCACAGTTCCCATCATGCATGAGAGCAGTCTCTGGGGAGAAGGGGGAGGAGCTAGAGGCTAAAGGTGTGGCCTCTGTTTCTAACAAAAATACTAAGATACATACACACACACACACACACACACATGACTGTCCTTCAACAGCTCATGGAAAATACATGTTGTGAAATAATTAATTATTCATGCTTCTAACATTTTTTGCTCCAAAATAAATTCATCTTTGAATTCCATGTTCCATGGACTTTTTGTGCAAATAGATGTCTCGGTAGACAGCCATCCACCTGCTGTATCCATAACAGCCCTCACAGGCCAAAAGAAAGCGGTGCTGGCTCGCCTGGGCACTTCCCCACCATGCTTTAACCTTTCAGTCCACGGCAGGGTGATGGCTAAGAAGCTAAGTGCGCTCTGACCCAGGAATTTTACTCCAAGGCAAATAACACAGATGGATATGGAAACACATTCCTGACAGCACTATTTAAAATAGAAAAAATTCATGGAGAATGAACTGTGGCGTAGAGCACACGCAGTGAACCGAACACCCCCCCCCCCAGTCTTACACGCGGACATACTCACAACACATCCCTCGCTAACACGGGGCAGCAAGCAGCACACTTGGGCGCTGACTGCAGGATTATCACAGCTGCGCAAACGCGCCGTGCGGGACTCCACAGGGTGGCCTGCGGGACGCGGTGCCGAGCCATTAGGCCAGGCACGGAGGGACGAGTGCTGCAGGGAGCCACTGGGACTTGGGACTTGGACTCTGTGAACTGTTCACGGAGGACGAGGGCAGAGTGGCGCTATCAGAGGCTGGGGGCGGGCGCGGACGTGGGGAGATGTTGGCCCAGGGCCGCTGCACAGCCTGGGGACGTCGGTGAACAGCAGCGCACTGTGCCTTTGAATCCTGCTAAGACAGAGGCTTTAAATGTTCACACCACAAAAGCCCTGAGTGTATGGGACGACTGTGTTAGTTAGCTTGATTAAACTATCCTATCATAAATAGATATATATAGACACAGATCAAAACATTGCCGTAAAAATGCACAATTTTTATTTGTAGGTTGAAAATGAAAATGTTTAAAGAAAGAGAGAGAGACCGGTGATGGGGCTCCTGATGCCCTCACCCTCGGCCGCCCTGTGCACCCCTCTCAGCGCCTGTGTACCTGAGCCATCAGCGAGGCGGGAGGAGGGGTTCTGGGGAGGAGGGTGCAGGCTAAGATGTGTGGGGCTCCTTTTTCAGAGACAGACAATGACAAAGGCAGGTGAAGCAAGAGAAAGACAGGCAAAGGGCAGAAGCATAAAGACACCACAGGGTTTTTCTGTCTGTGGAGCATCGGGCTGTGTTGGGGGCTCCTCAGTGAGGGGCGCGCTGTCCAGTTGGATGGCAGTGGCCGGGGAGGGGGGGGGCTGAGGAGTGGCCAGGGGAGGGAGCCGGGCCTTCTGACATCTGAGGACCCTGGGAACGCCCAGAACCCACCAGGGAGAAGGGGAGCATGGGGGTCAGGCTGGAAAACCGTGAGCAAAAGCTGCTGGGAGCCGGACTGTAGCCCCTCGATGAGCCCGGGGCACCTGCTTAGAAGGGAAAGTGGAAGGAGACGCCCTGACGTGGAAAACAACCGTCTCCCTCTCTTTCTAGGCTGAGGTCCTTGTCATGTATTTCGTTAGAAAAATACAAGCATAGCCGCGTGTGGAGACATGCAGATGAAAATCACCCAGAATTAAATACAACAATAAAATTGCAAACCCCGCTGTGATGGGACAGGATGTGTGTATTTATCTATGGGTATAGAACGGCCAGGGCCATGCCGGCTAGTTTTAGATAAAGAAATCAATATAGCAATAATACGTCTAAGTTAGGCCGGTTTGTCACGATCGCCTGCGTACGGGGGCTTGCCCAGGCCTTGCATCTTCCTTGTGTGCGTTCGTGTTTTTGAAGTTTCCAAGGAGGATGAGTGTGTCCCAGTCTGAACCACAGGACAATGCAGCGTCTTGGTAAAGGGCCCGTGGGGGTTCCCAGTTCAGAGCAAGAAGGACTCAGAGGATGGAAAAGCCAGGAGGCAGGCGGCGTGGCCAAGGCATCTTAACGTCTCACTGCTGAACCCAGAAGGAAGCAAACGCAGGTCGTTCTTTGCCACGGGTGCTGTGGGATTTGCTGTAGCAACACAGGAGAGCGACCCTCGGCGAGGGCGCCTGAGTGGACCTGGACAGGAGGCTGAATCCCAGCGCGCCTGGCCGCTCCATGGCCTCTGTGATTCTCCACTCCAGTTCTGCACAGGGACGCTGCTGGTGTGGAGCACTGGCCCCAGCCCCCAGGGCACCCTGGCTGTCCACACCGCCTCTGCCCACCCTGCCTCCCAGAGGGCCCTGGGTCTCAAGGAGGTCACTCCTGCTCTGGGCTGGGCTCCATCTGCGTCCAGGGCAGCAATGTGCCACCTGCAAATCTCTCTTGTTCTTCCCTTCCCTCCCCTTTCCTCTTAGGAGGGCTTTTGTGATTCCCCAGGGGCCCCCACATAAGTCTCAGAGAACAAGAGCCACATCCCAAGTGAAGACTGGCTGCTTTTCTCTCTGCTTTTTGAACTCCATCTTCTGGTGGAATCCGCCGTTCTGTTGCTTCCCACGAGTGGAAGTCTCCTTGGGCGTGGACCCGCCTTCCCTCTGAGGGTCACCAGTGCTGTCTTGTACAGCTGGTCGGACAAGCCCACCCCAGCCATAAGCTTGCTCCGCAGTCTCCCAAGGAGCAGTGACCTGTGGTCAGCATGCGGGCACAGTAGGCAGGACAAGGGGGCCCCCAGAGATGTGCCCACCCCAGGCGCAGAGCCTGGGAGTATTGCTCATCTTCTCGGAAAGCCGTGCCCATCTGGGGGAGGGGTTGATGCATGTGTAGCTCTCCAGGATCTCTGTCCCGTGCCAAGCTGAGGCCCTGGGGCCATTCCCCAGTGAGTAGAGGAGACTTTTATTTATTTGTTTGTTTATATATTTATTTGACAGGTGGAGTTATCGACAGTGAGAGAGACAGAAAGGTCTTCCTTCCATTGGTTCACTCCCCAAATGGCCACTACGGCCGGCGCTGCAGTGATCCGAAGCCAGGAGCCAGGTGCTTCTCCTGGTCTCCCATGGGGTGCAGGGGCCAAGCACTTGGGTCTTCCTCCACTGCACTCCCAGGCCACAGCAGAGAGCTGGACTGGAAGAGGAGCAACCGGGACTAGAACCGGTGCCCATATGGGATGCTGGTGCCGCAAGTGGAGGATTAACCAAGTAAGCTACGGCGCCAGCCCCAAGGAGACTTTTCTGAAGGGGGCTTACATCACATGGTGGAGCTCACTATCCCAAGGGGGCCCACTCTGTGCGCCCTCCGCCCTTGCGTACTCGGGGTCTCCCTTGCTGCCCAGCCTCTCCTCCCCTCCGCCCTTCCTCACTCCTTCTGGGGCACTCTGCCCTCCTCTGCCACAGGGTGCCCACTTGCAGACAGCCTCAAGGACCTAGCTGCCCCAGAGCCCACATGGAGAGGGTTCCGGACACAGCTCACCTCTCCTTCGGGACTTCCCGTGCCGGGTCTTAGGATCTCACAAGACGACCTGCACACACGCTCCTGTCTGCCACTGTCCTCCTCAGCAGCTGGGGTCCCCCTCCTCCCCGCCACATCGGGCTTCTTCCCTCCCTCCCTCCACCCTCCGTCCCACCTCCCTCCCTCCCTCCCTTCCTCCTCCCTCCCTCTATCCCTCCTCCTTCCCTCCCTTCCTCGGGCCATCAGTTCACTGAAAACTGTGCCAGGCCCTGTGCTGGGCCGAGTGTGGACGGGGGCCCAGGTTGCCCTGATTATGGGGTTTTGTTACTGTGACGCAGCTGGACTAAGACACCAAGTGTTGGCCAAGTGTTACTGGTCACAGTGTGATTCTACAAAGTGTTATTCTAATAGAATAATTGAGAGACAGCTCCGTGGCTCACTAGGCTAATCCTCTGCCTGTGGCTCCAACACCCCGGGTTCTATTCCTTGTTGGGGCACTGGATTCTGTCCCGGTTGCTCCTCTTCCAGTCCAGCTCTGCTGTGGCCCCGGGAAGGCAGTGCAGGATGGCCCAAGTCCTTGAACCCTGCACCCGCATGGGAGACCAGGAGGAAGCACCTGGCTCCTGGCTTTGGATAGGCGCAACGCCAGCCGTAGCGGCCATTTGGGGAGTGAATCAAAGGAAAAGGAAGACCTTTCTCTGTCTCTCTCTCTCTCACTGTCTAACTCTGCCTGTCAAAATAATACTAATACTACTACTACTAATAATAATAGATTATCGGCTGTGGCTTGGACGTGGTTTGATGCAGCTCCTGAGGGTCCCATGTGCTGGGAGCTGGGTTCCCAGGGTGGCGGTGCTGGGAGGTTCTGGGGTCTTTAAGGGTTAGGGCCTGGGAGAGCTCCTTAGGTGTCGGGGAGCTCGGGACCCTGCGCTCTCCGAAGAGTGGCCCCCCAGTCGTTCTCCATCGTCTAGTTTTGAGACAGAACCTCTTCCACCCACACGTGTTCCACGCGGGAGGCCCTCACTAGAGCCATGCCAGTGCCGGTGCTCAGCACTGTAAACCTCCAGACACGTGAGCCCCGGGACCGGCCCCGGCTATGTCGCAGCAGTCATGAAACTGGGCACATCTGTCATCGTCTGACCACGTTCAGCACACGGTGAGCACCAGGCTCTGCTCTGTCCTGGGGGTAACAGTCAGTGTCGAATCCACGCATATCCCCCGTTGCAGGGGCCCGCCCTACCTTCGTCCCTTTAACTAGGAAGCAGGTGAAGTGGGGACAAAGGGCCACTCTCTCTCCTCGCTTCCCTCCTCCCCAGCAGGGTCCCCTTTATCTGGTGTCCCACAACGTCTTCTCTGGTCTGCGTGGGTGGGAGCCAGAGAAACCCTTGGGTGGGGCCTGGGAGCACAGCGGCTGAGGCGTCTCTCGCCCACGGTAATTACTTTTAATCACCCAAAGGAACGTAAGGTGTGGGCCAAGGTAGGTGCTCTAACCCCGAGGAGGCAGCGGCGTCAGGGGCAGATGGGGGACAGGGTCCCAGCTGCTGTGTGGCTCAGACACTCCATGGCTCACTCACCCGGCCACCCATGCCTCTGCCTGGCCACAGCCGTCAGGGGCTCTTGGGAGCTGGCCAGGGGCTAGTGCTGCAGGGAGGTGATTGAGGCGTGAGTGCCGAGGCTCTGGGGACCATTGCCTGCCTTTGCCATGTCCTGGGGTCCTGGAATGCGCCGTGGCCACCACGATCCTGCCCCCTTCTGCCTGGTCACCGTGCTCCCTTGGCGTGGGTTGTGTCTGAGCTCCCTCTTGCTAATCACACTCATGAGGACTCCGCCCTGTGACCCAATCAGGGCCAAGGCCCCACCTCCTAACACCTTGGGGTCGGGGACACAGACATGGAGATCAGAGCAGCCCTGGCCTGTGGCAGCAGGCTCCAGGGGTGACAGATGCTGGTTCGGATGCCAGTGTCTCCTGTCAGAGCGCCCGGGTCCAGCCCTGGTTCTGTTCCTGACTCCACCTCTTGCTAATGCTCCCGGTAGGAGACAGCAGCTCAGTCCCTGCCACCCGTGTGGGAGAGCCAGACTGAGTTTTGGGCTCCAGCATTCCGGGAATGAAGCAGTGTGTGTATGAGGGGGTCCTCTCTCTCTGTGTCTCACCCTCCCCAACTCTCCACTTCTCACCTAAGTAAATACATGAACAAAGAATTTAAAAGCGTAAATCTATTGCTAGCAAAAACATAAAGCACAGGTGGATGAGACTATGAGTTGCAACCTTGCTTGTCATAACCGAAGCCTGGAGGGACACACTGTCCCGGGCAGGCAGCTGGGTGAGCGGACGGTGCTGCCCCATAACGGAGCACCCCTTGGAGTGGTGGGGAGGGCGTCTCTGGGCTGTAAGGGAGCAGGGTTAGGGGTGACGGGGCAAGAAGGAGAATGGGGGTTGGGGTGGGGGGAGGCACAGCAGGTAAAGCCACAGCCTCCAGCGCCACCATCCCATAGGGGTGCCGGTTCGAGTCCCAGCTGCTCCTCTTCCCATCCAGCTCCCTGCTAATGCACCTGGGAAAGCAGTGGAAGATGGTCCCAGTGCTTGGGCTCCTGACACCCACTTGGGAGACTGGAATGGAGTTCCAGGCTCCTGGTTTTGGCCTGGCCCAGCCCCTGCCATTGTGGCCATTTGGAGAGGGATGGAAAATCCTCCTCCTCTCTCTGTCTCTCCCTCTCTCTAACTCTGCCTTTCAAATAAATAAATTAAAAAAGAAATTTTAGAAGAAGAGGAGAGCATAGTGTGCAATACATGTCCCCAGGCCTGAGAAACAGAATGAGTGTGCGTGTGAACACCGTGCAAGACTTTTAAAATCTGAAATTGAGCACACGACCACCTCTATAGCAAGGAGGGGTGTGGGGGGATCTTTCTTCCTGCAAGGGTCATTTGCATACTGATGACATCATTTGTGGGCTGTACAGAAGCATCAGTCTAACAATGAGACTGTCGAATTTCGAGTCTCGCCTGCTGCTGACGCTGGCGTAGCAGGGCACGGGACCCTGTGATTTTACCCACTGGGCTGACGTTCCCCACCCCCGCTCTAGAGGAAGTGCAGGGCTTGGTTAGGGAGGAGAGGAGGCAGGTGGAAGAGCTCAAAGGCTTTAAGTCAAGTTCCTTATTTGACTTTGGAACCATGTAAACACCGTAGCCAGTTGTAGCCCAAACCCCAGGGAAAACCACTCATAGCAATGAGAGTGGGATGGGACATGGGAGGTCCTTGCCCCTCGAAGAGGAGCTTCCTGGGTGGTGGCACAGTAGCTTGAGAATTATATTCCCTTTGGGAGAAGCTATCAGAGAAAAAGACCCTGCTCAGGATCTCTGGCGTTGCTGGAATTCTTCTCTGGTGGTCACGCGGGCCCTCTGACCCTGAGACTGCAGGGGGAGGGGCTTGATGGGAGGCCATGGGTGACCATGCTGGTGCCATTGAGAGCGAGAATTTTCAGTGTGGGAAAACGAGACACAGAAGGAGAACTGATGCATTTGAGTAGGAAGTCTGCACCCTGACTGTGCCTTGGAGGTTAGCAGCAGGAGGCAAGATGAGTTTGTCTTAATTTTTAAAAAGTTCTCCATTTTATAAAAAGGCCTAGGAACAGTGACCGAGTTGGTTTTAATGAGCACCCTGAGAACCCCGACTGTGATCTCCAAATGCTGCTTGCCTAAAAGGGAGCCGCTGCGCTCGGAAGCGCTACTGTGGCACCCGGGGCTGGGAGAACACACATGCGTCCCGGGCTGCCCCAGCATCAGGCAGACACTGTCAGAGACCAGAGAAGGCAGCGGGAGACCAGAGAAGGCAGCGGGAGACCAGGCTCGCCCAGTTCCAGAGACAGAGCGAGAGTCGATGGTTGCCGGGTGCAGACCTGCAGGAGGTCGGAATGCCCCCGGGGCGTGAGCCAGAGGCCTTAATACGCTCCATCTGACAGGCCGGTCTGTGCACTGATGGTGATGGCCAGAGGGGCCAGCGGGGGCAGGGCCCAGGCCAGAGCAGGGATGGAAGTGGCCCTTGTCATGGTCCAAGTACTCGGGTCCCTGCCACCCACACGACCGGCCGGAACACAGTCCCAGGCTCCTGGCTTCTGCTTGACTCAGCCTGGGGCCACTGGGGGCATTTGGGAAGTGAACCAGGGCGTGGAAGATCTCTGTCTCTGTCTCTCCCCCTCTCTCTCTGATGCTCTTTCAAATAAGTAGGATAAATCTTTTTTAAAAAGAAGCAAAAATCTCCCAGTTATTACCACATTCTTCTAAATTTGTGTCTCGGAGGAGTTGCTGAAAATAGATTTGTCAAACTCCTGAAAGCGTCGTTTCCTTCAAACATTGTCCCCTGCGGGAACGCGACTGTCTCGTGCACCTTTTAAGGTGTCGCTGCTCCTCGGCCTAACGGGTCCCCGGGAGCTTCCCATTAATCAGCCAGTCCTGGGGGGACACCAGCTGCGGGGGAAGCAATGGGAACAGAGAAGCAGGGTCCTGCCCCGGGCACGGCAGGGCCTGGCCTTTGCGTCTCCTTCGCAGACAGAAGCGGAAGCACAGCACGGACGCCGAGAAGAGAAGATGGACTGTTTTCATTTATTTTACATTATACTCCAGGACCTAGAAGCAAACATCTCAGCCGCTCATCGCAGCGTGATTTGGTTATGGAAACATAATGGGAATTGTTTAAGAGACACAGCCGGCTTCTATTTTGGTCCTGGCACAGGAAGTTCGGCCTTTGTCCATTTTCACAGTTTTGATTTATGGGAGGTTGGAAATTCATAATGCAGCAGCCAACCTCAGGCAAATATTGTATTTTGCATGAGCCAATTCAAACGTCCTCTCGACTCGGGTTTCCTGTCCAAAGGGTTTAGAAACGTGGGATTCAGTCTGCAGAGACGCCCCAGGCGTGCTAGGCCAGGGTGCGCCGGGCTCGGCTGGGGTCACAGAGGGAGCAGCAGGAAGCCCTCTCTGCGCACAGGTGCACTGTGGTGTCAGACCCGAGTGTTATCGTTACCTGGCAGAAGCAGGAACTGAGGAAGCGTGAGGAACCTGCCCGAGCCTGCCTGGCCGCACGGCGTCCTCGGCCAACTGAGGTGCCCCCTGTTGTCTGCAGAGACGAAGAGAATCCACGCTTGCCTGGCGCGTCAACCCCCAGGGGTCTGGGGAGAGCCCCCACAGGCCAGGCAGGATCCAGGGACTGACGCAGCCGTGTTGACGCGTCCCCCTCCCCACCATTGTACGTGTGATCATTTCTTCTCAGCGTTTAGCATGCGGGTTTATAAAGGCTCATGCACGCTTATCAGCACACAAGGGGGCATGGTCGTTGTCAGAGTCCAAGCCTCTCGTGACCGGCAGGAATCGTCCTGCCCTTCCAGCCTCCTTGGGCTGCAGGTTATCGCTGCCCGCTCCTGCAGCCCTGGTCCGCCCGTGTGCGTGGGAGCCTGCCTGTCTCTGCTCATCCTCGCTTCACGCTGTGACACCACCTTCCTTCCTGCTATCTCTCGTGTCCTACGGCTCCATTCTGCCTCCTATCACAGGACTTCGCTGCGAAATAGCAGGATTTAAACTCCCAGGGCTCGTTGTCAGAGCCAACGTGACCCAGCCAGAGTCTCACCTTGCGGTGCTGTGGCATTTAAAAAAGTCACACCAGTGAGTACTTTGAATTTTTCAAACCTCTATTTAAATGTATATTTCTCTGGTTATCTAAGAATGAAGCAATTACTTTGGTTCTTTTTTTTTAATGTAAGACTTAAACTCATTAATTACACCTTATCTTTTCCTGGGCGCTCAATGATTTCCTAGTCTTTGTTAATTTTGTTTTGTGTTATGGGCCTAGATTGATATATTACTCTTGTTTTATTTAACAATTTAAATGGAATGGTTCAGGCTGGTGTGGTCATCTTTACAGGTTCTCTCACTCATCCAGCAGATGAATCTCTGCAAGGTGGGGCCGTGCCCAGTCCCCCTGGGCCATCATGCTGCGCAGGCCTCAAGTCCATCCCCCCCTGTTGCTGCCACACTGGCCTGCGCCACCCTGTGCACTCTCCTGCCTCGTGCTCCCTGGGATGTGAGGTCCTTGCTCCACTCCTCTGTCCAAGTCGCCCTTAGCCCCCAGGTGTCAGGCTGCACTTCCTCCAAGAAACCACTCCTTGAGCACCCTCCTCCTCTCCCCCTTACCAGGCCACCACGCCACCGTGTCACCACATCACCGTGTAACCACTCCACCATGCCACCGTGTCACCACATCACTGTGTAACCACTCCACCACGCCACCGTGTCACCACATCACCGTGTAACCACTCCACCATGCCACCATGCCACACTGTCTACCACACCACTGTACCACCACCATGTTATCACACCAGCATGCCACACTGTCACCATGCCACTGTGTAACCACACTACCATGTCACATCACCATGGTACACTACCAGGCCACCACACCACCATGTAACCACTCCACCATGCCATCATGAAACACTGTCACCATGTCACCGCATCACCATGGTAAATTACCAGTGTGCCACAATGTCACCACACCACCATGTCACCATGCCACAATGTCACCACGCCACCATGTCACCATGCTACAACATCATCAAACCACTGTGTCACCATACTACCATCAATCTTACATCAGCTCTTTCTTCTGCAACACCACACTACCAGGCCACCATGCCACCATGTCACCACACCACCATGTAACCACTCCACCATGCCACCACACCACTGTGTCACCACACCACCATGTTACATCACCATGGTACAATACTAGGCCACCACACCACCATGTAGTCACTCCACCATGCCACCGTGCCACACTGTCTATCATACCACTGTACCACCACCATGTTATCACACCAGCACGCCACACTGTCACCATGCCACACTGTCACCACACCACCATGTAGTCACTCCATCATGCCACCGTGCCACACTGTCTACCATACCACTGTACCACCACCATGTTATCACACCAGCACGCCACACTGTCACCATGCCACACTGTCACCACACCACCGTGTCACATCCCCAAGCCACCTTGCTGCCACAGCAGCACACCATCTTGCCACATCCCACCTCAAGTTCTCAGTGTGGGGGAGGTAGGGGAGGACAAGTGACTGGCCATGATCTGCGCAACCACCCGTTGTGCAGACACAAGGGATGCAGTGAAGGCTGTGAATGATGGACACTCCTCTGGATAAAGATTGGAGAAGGCAGGGGAGTGGATTCCTTAAAAAGAAACAAAAATCAACCTTACATCAGATCTTTCTTCTGAAACGCTTAAGGCCAGGATATGAACCTCCAGTTTATGCTGCAAATGGCTGCAATGGCCATAGATGAGCTGATTTGAAGCCAGGAGCCAGGAGCTTCTTTTAGGTCTCCCACGTGGGTGCAGGGGCCCAAGCACTTGGGCCATCTTCTACTGCTTTCCCAGGCCACAGCAGAGAGCTGGATTGGAAGTAGAGCAGCCGGGACTTGAACCAGCAGCCACATGGGATGCCAGCACTGCAGGCGGTGGCTTTACCTGTTACGCCACAGCGCTTGCCCCCGCCCCCTTGCTTTTTAAAAACCGCATGTCCTTCCATGGATGCTAGTGAGATGTCACAGGAGCTTTTTGGAGAAAGGCGAACTGCAGACATGAGTCCTAGGAACTCTGGATGCTGCTTCATCCCTCCTGATATTCATGAGCGGTGCTGGTGATGGTTAAGACAGCGCGTGTGACAGCTCCTCATATTGGTTTGGAATGCAGCCACGGAGGAGACGTCTGGGATAAAGAAGTCAAGCGAGAGTAATGTCAGAGCCCTCCAAGCATGCAGAGAGGCAGGGCTGGCCAGCAGGAGGCCCGGTGGAGTGCAAGCAGCTGATGTATATGAGTTATGCAAATGAGCACCACCGGTGTGTGCATTTGCCGTGGAGACTCACACGATACATTGTTCATACCAAGGAGCTCCTTCTGCTTGTATTCTCTGCTTCCCTTCTGGTCGTGAAAGTTGGTGCAGTTGCACACTGCGAAAGAGCAGGTCTCCCGGTCACCATCTGCGGAGGCCTGAAGCAGAACTGTGCTAACCATTTATTACATCGTCTTCAGTGTTAAGGCCAAAGCTGACAAGCTCTAGAATGTTCTGTGTATAGCAGGCCTCCTTCTCCACATTCAGCTCTTCAAGCTTTCTGTAAACAGCACTGGAGCACCTCACCCTCGGCACTGGAGCACCCCGCTGCTCGGCACTGGAGCACCTCCCCCACTCGGCACTGGAGCACCTCCCCCGCTCGGCACTGGAGCACTTCCCCCGCTCGGCACTGGAGCACCCCGCTGCTCGGCACTGAGCCCCCCCCTGCTCGGCACTAGTGCAACTCCCCATTCGGCACTGGAGCACCTCCCCATTCGGCACTGGAGCACCTCCCCCGCTCGGCACTGGAGCACCTCCCCCGCTCGGCACTGGTGCACCTCCCCCACTCGGCACTGGAGCACCTTGCCTGCTCGGCGATCTGCACACGGCAAGGACACAGGAAACCGAGCAGTCACCACGGAGACGAAACCCTGCACTGGAAAGCGGTGTTTGCTTACAGGGTGCGAAACGGCCGCCTTGCTGGGCTTCCCTGCTCCCTGGGAGACACTGCCGGTCTGCATGCTCGGCCGAGGTGGGGATGCGGCACGTGGAGGAAGCGAGCGCTTTCCTGCATTGAGTCGCTGAATCCCCTGTGTGGCTGCGTCCAGGCCAAGGACCGGCCCTGACCCTGCAACGTGGAGAAGCAGCTCAGGCACTGTGGGCCCTGGGGTGGGAGGCGTTGCTCGCTGTGTGGACATTTTCCCGAAGGTGACCTTGCTCCCCTCATCTGTCTAAGCCCTGGGTCTCCGTGGTGCCGCCAGGGTGGTGGAGTCGGGGGCTCACGCCAACCCTCTCTGTCCCAATATTTTGAGTGGAGGGATTCTCGGTTTTGCCGAGGTCAGCTGAGGGCTGGATGAGGAAGTGCGAGCTCCTCGCCTGGACCAAGGGAGTGGCTCGCAGGAGGCTTTCAACAACTTCCTGGGAGGGAGAAGTAAAAGCCCGAGTTTATTTTCGTGCACAGACAACACTGCGATCCAGGCATGGTTTCCTAGAATATGCATTTTTCACATATTATAAAAAATTGCATTCATTCCAATTTCTTGCATCCAAGTGAAGTCATTTTAATTCCATTTCCAGTAATGCTTGGAGGTGCCCTTATATATGGGGAGTTGGATGGGAGTCTGGGAGACAAGGCTGGGCTGAGAGTCGAAGCTGCTGGAAGCCCACCCTCTTGGTCCTGCTGGGAGAAGCCATAGCTCTGTACTTGGGGCCCAGCCAGCAGTCACTGGGGCAAGTGCTGAGCCTATGCCAGCGGCAGCGGTCTGGGGTCCCTGAGCTCCTGCCCTGTAGACCTTGACGGGGCCCTTCTGGCCATGCGGATTCATGTCCAACAGATGGGTGCATGTGCACCGAGAGACTCAGGCAGAGGACAGGCCCTGCCTCAGTGCAAACACAGGGTAAGGAGCAAAGAGGGTACAGGGGCAGCCGGAGCGCCTGGGGCTCGGGAGCCGCACAGCAGGGCGATGACCTTGGTAACAGCAGCAGCAGAGGGCTGTGCTGGCTTTCTGCCCCGCTCACCCAGGCTGCGGCATGGCTGAGTCACGATGAGCGAGTGAGCTCTTGGAATTCTTTGATCCACCAGAGCAAGGAGGTAGGACCCAACCAAAGACAGGAAAGCATGCTTGTAGGCTAAGGATAAGGTGTGAGCCGGGTGATAAGTGAAGAATGAGAATACAGGCAGAGGGAACACGCCGATATGTGGCAGAGACTGTGTCCTCACCAACGCGGCCCAGCCTGTGCACTGCTTGTACTCTCCCAACGCCAGGTTCTTGGAATGCACCTGAAGCATCCAGGTAACAGAATGGCGATGCTGGGGGTAGCAGTGTTTATGGAATGGAATTCCCCACTTGTGCAGAACACAAGTCACCTTCAGGGCATTATGGATGACAAAGGGCATCGCGACTATGAAAAAGCAGGTGCACCAGACACTAAATTTTCTTTTTTTTTTTTTTATAAATTTTTTTGATTTATTTATCTATTTGAAAGTCAGAGTCACACACGCGCACACACACACAGACAGACAGACAGGTCTTCCATCCACTGATTCACTCCCCAGTTGGCTGCAGTGACCGGAGCTATACTAATCTGAAGCCAGGAGCCAAAGCTTTCTCCAGGTCTCCCAGGCAGGTGCAGGGGCCCAAGGACTTGGGCCATCCTCTGCTGCTTTCCCAGGCCATAGCAAAGAGCTAGATTGGAAGTGGAGCAGCCAGGACTCGAACCGGTGCCTATATGGGATACCCACTATGCCACAGTGCCAGCCCCAGAGATTGATCTTTCATCCATTGGTTCACTCCCTAAATGGCCTCAATGGCCAGGCGGAAGCCAGGAGCCAGGCGCTTCTTCCAGTTCTCTCACGTGGCTGCAGGGGCCCCAGCACTTGGGCCACCCTCCGCTGTTTTTCCAGATGCCTTAGTGAGGAGCCGGATCCAAAGTGGAACAGCTTGGGCTTGAGCAGGCTCCCATCTGGGGGCTGGTGCTACGGGCAGCAGCTTTACCTGATACGCCACAGCACCACAGCCCCGGACACACACCCCCTCCTCATTCATCACCTTCCAGCTAAAATCAATTGGTCACCCCAAACTTCACATTTGCAGTGTTTTCACAGTCATTAGTGAAAATGCTCAGATCAGCAAAAAATCAGAGCCATGCTGTGTGCACGTTCCCAGCTGGGCTGGGACATGGTGATGCTGCCGTCTCGTTCCCTGCCTCTGGGGACTCTGCTGGAGATTTGGAGCCCCGGGGGGATGCTTCAGTGCCGTCCCTAAGCCCTTGGCGTCATTCGTAAGCGCAAGAAGGCTCTGTGGTGCCTTAGAGGAGAAATCGCTGTGTTAGATCAGCGCCATTCGGGCACAGCTGGCAGGGCTGCCGGCCACGAGTTCACTGTTAATGAATCACCAGAGTACGTTCAATACGGGGTTTTTAAATGGAAACACGTGTCAACAAGATCATGTATTGATCGGCGGAGGAGGATGCCGTGACCAGAGGCTGTAATGGACCAACCTGTGTCTCCGTCTCTGCGGCCGTCCAGTGTTCACTAATTCAGTCCTTGTGGTGACTTCATTGGACACAGGGCTGCGAACAAGAATCCACTGTGTGGTTCATTCTCTGCTGTGTTCTGGGTGCGGGGTCTGGGCACAGTGTAGCTGGGTCCTCTGCCCCCAGGGTCCCCCAGGGCTGCAGCTCCCAACTCGTTCTCTCCCGCCTCCTGTGGCTGTTGGCAGAGCTCAGTCGTTTGTGACTCAAGGATTTTCAGGTCCCCAAGGTTGGCTGGGGCTGCTCTCGGCATGTGTCGCTCCCACAGCAGCAGCTCAGCTTCTTTGAGACTACCAGAGACTCAGGGCAGCATGCTCCGAGGGACGTCATGTGACACAGTCCTAGAGCGACATCCCATCACCTCTGATCGCCTTGGCCATCGTCTATTGTCTTTGAAACAAGTCTCAGGTCTCACCCACACTAAGGGGCTCGTGCAGCCACTGTTGGGACCTACTTAAAGGTCTTCCGGAAGATTCCATGCAAGCACAGGGAAGATGAGATGCCACTGATTTCTCAGGAAAGATCTAGTAATTCAGAAATTAACATTGACAGGGAGGGCACGCTGGGCTGTAGGTCTTGAAGGCTGGTTGCAGGTTCTATCCCTATGGGGAGCAAAGCACCAGGCCTCGGCTTTGTCACCTAAATGCGCATGGAGTCCCAGAGGAGCTTCCTACGTGATTCACCCTACTGCAGCTCACAGGACCCAGTGTGGCCCACAAATCAGTCACACCGAGGTCTTCCATCCACTGGTTCACTCCTCAATTGGCCGCAACAGCCGGAGCTGTGCCATTCCAAAGCCAGGAGCCTGGAGCTTCCTTGAGGTCTCCCACATGGGTGCAGGAGCCCAAGGATGTGGGCCATCTTCTACTGCTTCCCCAGACCATAGCAGAGAGCTGGATTGGAAGTGGAGTAGCCGGGTCTCAAACTGGCACCCATATGGGATGCAGGTCCCAATAGTTCTTCTTTTTTTTTTTTAAGATTTATTTATTTATTTGAAAAGTGGAGAGAGAGAGAGAGAGAGAGAGAGAGAGACCTTCCATGTGCTGATTAACTTCCCAAATGGCCACAATGGCTAAATCTAGGCTGATCCAAAGCCAGGAGCCAGGAGCTTCATCCTGGTCTCCCTCACAGGTGCAGGGGCCAAGCACTTGGGCATCTTCTACTGCTTTCCCAGGCGGATCAGCAGGGAGCTGGATAGGAAGAGGAGCAGCCGGGACTCGAACTGACATTGCAGGTGGCGGCTTTACCTGCTATACCACAGCGCTGGCCCCCAGGTTAAGAATTCTTCAGAGGACAATCTCAGTGGAATGGAAGTGGAAAGATCCAGAACCTTAGAAACATTACAACCTCGTCCCCTGTAGCCACTTCTCAAATGTCCCGGGACTCTGTCAGTCCACCTCACTGCCTGACAGGCCCAAGGCCAAGGTGCTTAGACAGCTCTGTCCCAACTGGACTGTGGTTCAGTTAGGACTGGGTGAAGAGTAGGCACAGAGTTTTCCCAGAAGGCACTGGTGCGCAGGGTCACCTGTTGTTACAGGCAGCTTTACAGATGCCCCAGTTATTTCCTAGCGTCTCTGACGAGCCACCCAGCGCTAGGAGGCGGCCATAGCTGCAGAAGCTTCCTCCTCCTTCCCCGGGCTCTGGGGCACAGCACCTGGGGGATGCCCCAGAGGGCCCTAGCACGCGTGGCCTAACCATGCCCAGAGGGGGGCAGCACACGTCCACGGGGTCCTTTCTCTAGGGGCCGCTCCCAGACTGCAGCCCTGTGTTTTAAGAACTGCTTATCCACCTTTTCTTTGGAGTCTGAAAGCCGTCAGCCTGGAGCTCCCACAGTTCCCAGGTGCTCACACGGGCTGCAGCCGCAGACAGATGAGGCTCGATGGTTGTGCCAGCCCCTCCTGCCACAGGGCGTCTGTCAGTGACGTTTGCTCCTGCAAAGCCGTCCTTCTCATCCCTTTTGTGCACGTGGCTCCTGATCAACCCTTTTGCCCCTGTGAGGCTCCGCCTCTCCAGAAACACACCCCCAACTCGGCAGGTGCAGAGAGAGGCGGCCTGGACCTCGGACTCTCCGCCAACACTCCGGGTTCTAACGGGGCCTCAGCCAGGACTCATCAGACGGTCCTTTCTCTGCCACTCCAAGTCATTTCCACGTGAAACAGAGGCTGGGCTAGGCACGCCCAGGCTCATCTTGCAGCTCTGGAATCAAATGCAGGTGCAGGACACAGAAGGACCCGCCCTGCGGGGCTCCTACACCCCCGGCCAGCGAAGTGCTTGCTCAGTGCCGAGAATCTGGGGCCTCAGCGCAGGAGCAGACAAAGGTGGAACACTGGAGGTTGGGGGCTGGCAGTCCCTCTGGGAGCAAGCCCCCAGGTGAGGCAGCCTGGGGCACCTGGCTGGCACTTGTTTGGAGCGGTGAGCTTCTGCCTGCGAGAGTGCACGGTGCCTTCTGGGCAGAGGGCACCCCGGCTCCTTCCGCTGGCTGCACAGTCTGCGTCTGTCCCGCGGGAGCCAGGTGTGCTCCCTGGCTCAGGTTGGAAGCACAGCACACAGCTCAGGAAAACACAGCCCCTGCCTTCAGCGACCCTTGGGCCTCCCCGCCCCCAGCTTCCACCCAGGGCTCCGCCTCACAGGTGAGCAGACACAAGGTAGAAAGTGCTGGCCACTGGAGCCATGGCGACGGCAAGAGATGGAACCTTCCAAGTCGCCCAGGTGCTGCTTGGCTCCGCGTCTCCTCTTTGTCCCTGAAGGAGACGGAGCCGAGCTGTAACGCATTCCTCTTAGATCTGGGCATTGGCAGGCGGGCCTCCTGTCCATTTTCCTCATTTTCTACCTGCAAGGACGCCGTCAAAACTTTACCAGGAATGTAATAGCTGTCACTCCCGCGTGCTTTGCGCACTGATGGAGGCGCACAGACCATCCTACCGTGAGAGACTGAAGGAAGTCGATCTCTGCCTCGTTGTCAGGACCTGTTTCCGGCTCCAGGCAGGTGCGTGTCCTGTCCTGAACCACCGAGAATCATGGAAGTCACTCTGGTTGTGGGCGTTCCTGATTGCACTGGGAAGATGGACGAGGAAACGGCTCCCTCCAGCCTGGCCCCGTGATGGACAGGTGGCCAGGGCTGGCAGGGGCTGGGAGGGGACCCCAGCCCTCCTCTCCTCCTCTCCTGAGCAGTGTGCTGTCTGGCACCTCAGCCCCAGGCTTTCCCTGGTGTTCTCCAGCGTGTGGGGCACAAGGAGACCTGGGCACGGGCCGTGCTGTACTGAATTACTGGGTATCACTCTGGGGCTGTTTGGTCTCCCGCGGGACCCCCGGGGGTGGTTCCCGGTCGCCCTCCCTGCTACATGGGTAGTGGATAGTACCCTGAGCACTGTGCCACGCTTGATTTGTTTTCCAGCAATGCTGTTGGTTTTGATTCATTTTGGTTTGCATGGCTTTTTGTCTTCATGAGTAACGCTAAGCATGGTGATGAATGAACAGAAACAATGTAGCAATTTGCATGATGAGCTCAGCCGCCCAGAAAACACTTAGAGGTTTGCAGACAGGATCTCTCAGCTTTGGCTTGGAGCCTGTTCTGACCTCGTCGCGATGAGCTGATGAGCTCCACTATTGCGCACGACTATCGATGACAGCGTCTGAGCGTTTCCAGAACACACTTCCCATCCTGGGAACAGGACCTCCCGACCCCTGCCTGGAGAGCAGGTGGGGCGAGTGGGTCCTGCGTTGTCTCTGCTCTGGCTACTGATGGCTATGGATGTTGTGCCCTGGAGCAGGGCAGCTGGGTTGCCACGTGTGGAGCCGCAAATGAGACTGTGAGGCGATATTGGGCCAGTGGACCCAGAAAGACCCGGATTCCAATTTCACCATGTCATCCCTTCCCGTAAGGTCTCCAAGAGACAGACAGTCTCAGGGGACAGAGTGGTGCTGGCTGGAGGTTCCCATCCCACCCACAAAGCCCCAGTGTAGTCCCCAAGCTGAGAAGGCTCGGGCCCCTTCAGCCAACCTCGGCCCTGACGCGTGAGTGGGAAACTGTTTACTCCTGAGGCTGACACACGGTCGGTCCTGGCTGTCCATCACAGGCCACCCAAGGGCCAGGGAGACTCGCCCATGAACTTCTAACCTTAGCCACAAAAGGAGGAGAGGACAGAGGGAGCTTAGGAAAGCCAAGGAGAGAGAGGGAACGCAGCCAAGCTGCAGAAAGGGAGACCTGAGCAGAGTACATGCCCTGCCCTTGACCTCCACCTCCGGGACTGAGCTCAGTGCCCCGAGCCAGGACCACCACTCACCTCCCCTATGCCTCCTTGTGTCAGCCATGTGGAGGGGAGGCCAAGGGAGAGGGAGAGAGAAGAGCCAGGCCAGCAGTCCTTCCTCCTAGGTGCCTCTCTCTGCGAGCCAGACTTAATGTCCAGGCCTGGGGTCAAGAGTCACGGTCATCTCCCACCACGTCTGGGCACAGAGATGCACGCTGCTGCAGGGCTGAGCTGTGCAGCCTCCTCTGTCCTTACTGACACACCTGATGGCCACAAAGGGTTGGCCGATGCCTTTTGATGGCATTCAGCTTAAAGCTTTCCAGAACATTCTGTGTCTGATAAACACCTCTCTCACGGCAGGGAAGACCTCTGTGCCCCAGGACCCTCACAGACCCTCCGGCGGGGGAAGCGGGGTCACAGGTGAGCCCAGCACAGGACTGTGCTGCTGTTGTGTGTAACACTCTCCGCATCCCTCATGCACGGGCGTCAGCCAGGGAGCAGCCTCCGCATCCTCACCTGGTGCCTGGAGCTCAGGGCTTCGGAGGCTGCACTCTTCCCACACCACGTCCCTCCTGCATTTGTTCTTGACATCATGGAGAGGATCAGGATACACACGAAAACCGCTGCCTTGGCTTGGCGCCCGCCCGGTTCAGCCCCAAGTCACAACGCTTCCGCTGCGTGATTTAGGAGGATGCGTCCAAGCGGGATACATCCTGAGACCAGCAGGACGCTGTCTCCCGGGGACCTTGTTCCAGCCCTGGGGACAACCATGGGGCTCTCTCCTGGGATGTCTTAGCTTTTGCTTTAGCAGAAAGTTCTCGGGCTTTTTCGGAGAAGGTCCACATGGCAACCACTTCAGGCTCCACACAACCACGCAGCTTGGCCACTGTAGGAAGGCAGTTGGACGTGGCTGTGTTCCAATAAAACTTTATTAACAAAAGCACCCAGTCGGCCAGCTTTGGTCCCAGAGCCATATTTGGCCTGTCCCTGCTTTGCCACATAAAGGGTGACCCCAGGGCTGGGGCCTCCCCTGGGTGGTCTTCTCGCAGGGGTCACTCTCCTCATCCTGGCCTCAGCCATTCGGCCCCCGGGTGGGCCCGACTCCAGCCGGGCTCAATGAGCTTTTCCTGGGAAGAGGCCCCCATGTGGTTTTGGCAATGAGTCTGCCGCTCTTGGGTGGCAGAACCTCAGGTGCAGGTCCCCGGCCCTGCGGGGAAGCTCCTCTGTGCTGAGAGCTGAAGGAGCTGAGGTGGTTCCAGCAGGGCCCCTGGCCGGGACTCCCCCGGCTGCCCTGTCCCTGCAGGCCGGCCTTGCTCCCTTACAGTGGACAGGGCAGCTTCCTCCCCTTAACCTTCCCTCCTGCGCCAACCACCATGACCTGAATTTCTGTTAGCTGTAGCCCAGAGGATCCTCACGGGTTCACCCAGTGGCATCCTGTAAGAGTCATGGATTCCCACTAAGTAGGGCACCCCCACCCCTCCTCCTCCTCTCTCTCCCCTTCCCAGTCCCATTCTCCACTAAGATTCATTTTCAATTAACTTTGTAAGCAGAAGACCAACTCTAAAGTAAGTAAAGATTTCAACAATTTGCACACAAGCAAAAAACTTTGAGAACTAGTATCACAGTTAACTCTCATAATACAACCCACTGAGGACAGAGGTCCTGCATGGGGAGTTAGTGCACAGTGACTCCTGTGGTTAATTTAACAATTAACATCCCTGTGTATGACGTCAGTGACCACCCGAGGCTCTGACACGAGCTGCCTAGGCTATGGAAGCCTTTTGAGTCCACAGACTGTCAGTATTTGAACAAGGCCACAAGCAAAGCGGAAGTTCTCGCCTCCCTCCAGAGGAAGGGACCTGCTTCTCTGTCAGCCTGTGGTTTTCATCTCGGGGGTCAGAGCCTCCGCCCAAAGGGGGTCCCAGAAGGAACCCGGTGTGCAGCGGAGCTCACGCCTAAAAGAGGCCGAGGCTGAGGGGCCGTGCCTGCCGGGGGGCCCCACCCACAGCCTGTCTATGAGCAGCTTGGCAGGGCTCCCGGCGATGTCTCTGATGCCCATAAAAATACACGACGTTAATAAAAAAAATTTAGGAAAACAAGCAGGGGTTACGTAAGATGCACTAAAAACAAAACCTGCTGAACATTTACAAAAAGTGATTGCACCACAGTAGCTGAAGGCAATGGGGGGGGGGGGGGGCTGCTGGAGCCGCTCCTAACTGAAGCGAGCTGCTAAGTTAGGATGGGATCATCCAGGCCCCAGCACATGCACGCTCACACATGTGTGCGCGCACATACACACACATACACACACTCCTGCTCCACTCCCTACTCCTCAAAGCTGCCATCCCCCCTGCACCCCTGCAAAACGAGTCCCCATCCATCCGCTCAAGGTCGGGATTTGAATCCGGCTCAGCCACCTGGGAGCTGTGGGACCTCAGCCAGGGCCTGGCTGTTTCTCAGCCTCGGTTCTCGTTGCTTATCCTGCTGTTGGCTTAGATCCGGGCACTAGCCTTGCAGCTGTGGACGCAGCCTGAGACAATCAGCTCCCTGCAAAGACCAAACACAGGTGTGGAGGAGGAGACACGGAGGGCGGGGCATGGAATGGAGCCCACCCGAGTGCCGTGAGGCTGCCCATGACCTCACCGGGGTGTGATGAAGGCTTTCCCAGAGACCCGAGTGCTCACTCTGCTCCGGGCTTCTGCTCCCCTAGGCCCTGGGGTGGATGACCTCACTCGGACCCTGTACCTCACCTCTTACTTCCACTGAGCAGATGAGGAGATCCAGGCCTCCCCACAGCAAGCACCTTGGTGAGGTCATAGCGCTCGTAGGTGGCTGAGCCAGGATTCAAACTCAGATCCGTTGGCCCCGGGGCGTGGAGCACGTGTGTGCTGAGACCCAGTTCTTGTAATCACATAGAACAAGGGCAGGTTTCCACTCAGTTTTCTGCCTTGAGGGTCACGGATTCAGTCTTACTGGCTGAGTCTGCTCCATAACAGGTTCCTGTTTAGTAGTAACCTGCTCCAGGAGGAGGGGCGTGTCTCCCTGTGACTCCACCTCCTGGGCCCGGACGGGATGCCGGCACTGCGTGCAGTGGCTTTACCCACTACACCACAGCGAGGCCCCTTTATTGGTTCTTAAACTCCAGGTCTGCTTTCAGATGGAAGAGTTTCCAAATCTGCCATTTCAGTCCCCCACTCAAATCTGATTTACTTGCTTCCAGGGGGTAGGGTCCTGGTAACATTTTAAATCTTTAAGAAGCTCCACAGGATATTTTGTTGCTTACTCTTAGTTCTGAGTCACTGAATGGCTGGAAATGTCTTCAAAGGTGAGGAGATTGGAAACCCAAGAAACAAAATGGCTGGAGTTGAGCACGAGTACCAGGGGGCGAATCCCCGCCCAGGACCTTGGGAAGGGAGGGACCGAGTGGAAAAGCACCTGCCTCTGGGGTCCCTGGCTGTAGAACTCAGCTGCACTGGTTACAGCCGTGTGATCTTGAGCAAGGAAGGCATATAGTTGGCACCATGTTCCTCGTTTGCAGCAACCGAGGTGTGGGGAAGACGAAATAACACAGTCAGCTTTGAATGCTCGGGGGCGTGGGGACCCATAACCCTCTGGCTGTTTGCCAACCCCCCCCATCTGTTACGGTCCAGCGCTCTTCTCTGCCAATGTCTCTGCCTATAGCACTTTTTCATTTCTGTGTAATAAACATTGGAGACTCTATTGAGATGAAATCGCAGGGTTGTGAATACTCTAACGGACGTCTGGAGTTTCCTATTGCTGGGGGCCCCGACAGACGCCTCTCCGTTCAGGAGCCAATTTCTCATCCTATCTAGTTTTATTTTCCTTCATTACTTCGAAAAATTTCCTCTCAAATTGCCCAAGCGAGGCCCGGATCCATTTATGTTTCCATTTGCGGCCGGCAGAGCGCGTTGGCTTCCATTCTCTCCACTTTTCCTGCCCCTTCTTCCCCCTCAGACTCTGCTGAGGTCTGGTGAGACACTGCATGCTTACCAACACGCGTGTACACAGGTGGGAGGATGCTCATGCTTATCCACATGCGTGTACACAGGTGGGAATATGTGCAAGATTATCAACACGCGTGTACACAGGTGGGAATATGTGCAAGATTATCAACACGCGTGTATACAGGTGGGAATATGTGCAAGATTATCAACATACATGTACACAGGTGGGAATATGTGCAAGATTATCAACACGCATGTACACAGCTGGGAGGATGTCTATGCTTATCCACATGCATGTACACAGGTGGGAGGATGCCCATGCTTATCCACACGCATGTACGCAGGTGGGAGGATGCCCATGCTTATCCACACGCGTGTACACAGGTGGGAGGATGCCCATGCTTATCCACACGCGGGTACGCAGGTGGGAAGGTGCTGACGTCATCGACAGCCGGCTCTCTGTGCGCCTCGAGCCTGCCTCCTGTCTTCGGGTTGAAGCGCAGCATGCTCCACCGTCCTGCAGGACTCGGTCTGTGGTTTCCTGTCCGGGGTCAGAATGAAGCTGCTTTTGACCCTCAGTGGAGCAGACACCTTGGCCGCGGCCGAGGCCTCGTGAGCACCCCGAGCTTCCCGGCGGCGAGGCTGCTGGGTGCAGGTGGTCTGGTGGGCCTCCCGGTGCCTGTGCCAGCGGAAAGCAGCCGTCACTGCTGGAAATCCGACATGGCGTGGGGCACCTGGGCTCAGGCTGCTGTGAGGGAGCTCCTGCCCAGTCACTAACTCAGCCTCTCCACCCTCATCCTGCATGTGTTCCAACAACAACCTCCATCCCACCGTGCGCAGCTCGAAAGGAAGAGGGCTTGGTTCTGGGCGCCGGCTCATGACAGCCCATGAGACCTGTGGACAGGTCCCGACACGCCTACGTCTTCACTCCTGAACGTCAGTGTTAGCATCTGCACAGCCTGAAGGCTCTCCTTGTCCTTTTGGCCGTCACAGGGACCAAGGCTGCCAGGTCACCATCAAGACCCCATTTCTGAGCTCCTGGGTGAGTGGGGCCGAGGTCTCTCTGCATTTTCCTCCTGTTTCCTGATGAAACAGGCCCAGACGACAACTCTTCCTCACCTGTCACCCTGGCACCAGCCTTCCAAGCTTAGAGGACTCCTACAACCAAGAGCAAAGTCTCTGTGCGATAAGTAAGCAACGCCAAGATGAAACAAACGGCAAGCAGGCCACGGAGCAGTGGGGAGACTGATGGCAGGAAGAACTCAGGGGAGAGGAAGCAAAGGGGAAAGTGAACCAGCGGCGGAGGATGAGCCGGTCCTTTTCAAAGACGAGAGCTGGCACCAGGGCACAGAAGCTGCAGGGAAAGAAGAAACTAGGACGTCGGAGACTAACGCTGCAAACATGCAAACGCATCCCAATGGAATGTTGAAACCGGAAGCTTCCGGATCACAGTGAAGTGAGCTGCAGAAGAGCTTTGCTAATGAAGATGAGAGCGGTAAAGAACCCGTCCCAGGGGCCGGCGCCGTGGCTCACTTGGTTAATCCTCCGCCTGCGGCGCCGGCATCCCATATGGGCGCCGGGTTCTAGTCCCAGTTGCTCCACTTCCAGGCCAGCTCTCTGCTGTGGCCCGGGAGGGCAGTGGAGGATGGCCCAGGTCCTTGGGCCCTGCACCCCATGGGAGACCAGGAGAAGCACCTGGCTCCTGCCTTCGGATCGGTGTAGCTCTGGCCGTAGCGACCATTTGAGGGGTGAACAAGCAGAAGGAGACCTTTCTCTCTGTCTCTGTCTTTCTCACTGTCTGTAACTCTACCTGTTAAATAAGGAAAGAAAAAAAAAAAAAAAAGAACCAGTCCCAGCCAGCCCCTCCCAGGGGTGGTGGATGCCCTTGCAGGCACGCGGTGACCGATACCGAGCTCCACCAGGAGTGTGGTGCGCTCCTTCCTACCTGGGCATCCGCGTGGCCAGCCACCCCGGAACAGCACGACAGATGGGGGCCTGCTCTTAAATGTTTGTGAGAGTCAAATGGCTGCGAAGAGAGGCATGCAAACTCTGACAGCAAATCGCAAAAGTTAAAACTCGACACTTCATAGATAACGTCAGAATCACACACGTCCAGAGCGGCAGGATGGAGGAGGACGGAGCATACCTGGCCGTGAGCAGGCAGGTGGTCTGGGGGTGCTCAGAGGACTCCATGGAGCAGGACTCGCTGGCTCGTGCACCCTCTGTTCCCGGGGCCCATCTGAATGCGCCCTCTGTCCCTGGCCCCTGCCAGGCGCTGTCACCCTCTAGGGAGAGCCCATTCTCGAATGCAGGTCCCTGGCCCTTTCTTCTCTCCATGTCTTTGGCTGGCTCCCTCCCCTCGTCCTTGTCTCTGCGTCTGACCCCTCCCCCATGAGCGCTGCTCTTAGCATTTCACTTGAGCCAGCATCACCTGCGCACCTGCAGCCTGGCCTCCCAGCTCTGCACAAGTTCCTGGGCGGTGCTCATCAAGTCCAAGTCCGGAATCGTCTTTGGCTCCTTTGCTGAATGAGTCCCTGGCTCCTCCTGGCAGAATGGAGTCTTCCCCAGCACAGGCACCCGAAGGGTCACTTTCATGAAACACTGCAGCTGCCTGGTGTTTGCCAAACAAAGGGGTGGCTTTGCTGCTGAGAACCAGGATCCAAAACAGATGGGACGGTGATGCTCTGGCCAGCAGGTAAGGACCGGAGGCGGATCTTGGTGAGGGCCACACAGGTGTGTGAGCAGGTGGGAGGGGAGGCGGCCCTTCCCAGCCATTTACTCCCCAAGCTTGGTTGCCGTGGGGAGTCAGCAGCTGCCCCTTAGGCAGCGACAGACCAACGCTGCCCTCTGCCCTGGGCTCAGTGCACTGGCCATGGGATTGTTACCGATTTAGAAATATTTGCAAGCGGTTCTTAGTATAAAGAAGAACTGCAACCAAACGCACTGAGATCGGGGATTTAAAAAGTGTCCTGGCAAAGCCCAGGATCCGTCACTCTCCAGCACCTCCCCTGCGTTCTCACTCACCGAAACCCAGGATGAAAACGTACCTTTAGCGTGGCAGCCACAGCCACAGGTCACTGCGGGAACTCAATTCCTTAACCAGAAACAGGTTGGTGGTAATGATGACAAGGAAGATCCTCTCGTTTTGTAACTTATTTTATTTATTCCAAAGGCAGAGTTATGGGACAGGAGAACAATCATCTACTGGGTCACTCCCCAAATGGCTTCAATGACCAGGGCTGGATCAAGCCAAAGCCAGGAGCCAGGAGCTTCACCCAGGTCTCCCAAGTGAGTGCTGGACCTGGGCCACCCTCTGCCGCTTCCCCAGGCGCATTAGCAGGGAGCTGGGTGCTAAGTGGAGCAGCCGGGACTCAACTGGCACCCGAATGGGATGCTGGTGCTGCAGGCAGAGACTTAACCTGTTCCTCCACAGCGCCGGCCCCAGGGAGGTTTTCTTTTGTCCACATGAACTAAAGCTCACTGTCTCTCTTTTTTTTCTTTTTAAAGTTTTTTATTTATTTATCCAAGAGGTAGAGTTACAGAGAGTGAGAGGGAGATACAGAGAGAAAGATCTTCCATTTGGAGGTTCACTCCCCAAATGGCAATGGTCAGAGCTTCGCTGATCCGAAGCCAGAAGGCAGGAGCTTTTTCCGGGTCTCCTGCATGGGTGCAGGGGCCCAAGGACCTGGGTCATCTTCTACTGCTTTCCCAGGCCGCAGCAGATAGCCGGATCGGAAGTGCAGCAGCCAGGACTAGAACCGGCGCCCATGTGGGATGCGGTGCCGCAGCTGGAGGATTAACCTACTGCGCCACAGCGCCGGCTCCTGAATGTCTCTGACTCTGTCTCAGTTCCCTAGGAACATCTCAAGCTTGCTCGTTTACTTCTCAGGTTTTGTTACTGACTCCAGTTCTAGCCTGTAACATCTGCGCCCCCAAATAATTACAAAGTCCTGATTCATAACTGCAGCAGACGGGGCGCTGCGCTGGGTCTTTCTGAGGTCGGCACTGCAGCTTCTCCCACCGGAGCCGAGCGTTTGGCATCACGGCTCTCAGTCGGAGACACCTCAAGAATCCTAAACACCCAGGAACCCCTATTGCCCTTTAATGAACACCACCTGACCTCCAAGTAGACGCTGCAAAAGGCTCGATGCCCCTCCTTGCCACCCCTGCAAGCTGAGTGCAAGAATGTTAGTGCTTGGTTCCTTGGGAAGGTCAAATGCGAGCAGTCCACTCACGTCTGCACCTGGCATCCTCTCTCCATGGCCAGCATGCCCGATCACTTCCCTGCCCCCTGTCCTCTGGCTGGCGGGTTTCAGAGGACAGAGAAGAGAAGTGCGGGGATGTGATATGTCGGGTGCGACTCCGAGGTTACTGCGGCCGGGAGCCCCCTCTGTGAGGCCATCTGTTTAGGCTGTGCACCTGCGGCATTTTTCTCCTAGACAAGGTGAATTCGCAACTGCAAAGGAAAGCTGTTAAAGTATCTTCAAACGGACAGCTGACCTCCTGGGCGTCGGTTCCCATAGCTACCCTGGCCCTCTCCACTTTCCACCATTGCAGGGGGCTGGGTAAGCAAAACGTGCAAAGGGCCACCTGTGCTCTTTTGTCTTGTTGTCACAAATGTGGATACTCCAGTGGATGTCTGGAAAATAAAACAGGACGCCTAAGCTTACCAACCAGACATACTGTTCACATGTTTTTGAGTTTGCTGTTAGGTGCGCATATTTTAAGTATTACATCATCTTGGAGAATTCACCCCTTCTCATTATATAAGGCGCTCTCTCTCTCTCTCTCTCTCTCTCTCTCTCTCTCTTGCTCTCTCTTTCTTTTAGTTTTCCCAGTTCTGAAGGCAGTTAATTTTCTGAAATTCACAGAGCTGTTTCAGCTTTCTTTGGATTAGTGTTAATGTAGTATATTTTCTCTGCCCATTGATTGTTTCTGTTTCTTTTAAGAAATTTGAAAGGCAGAGGGATGGGGGGGGGTGGGAAGAAGGAGACGGGGTGGGGGGAGCGCTCCCATCTGCTGGTTCACTCCCCCGGATGCCTGCTACAAGTGGGGCTGGATCAGCCAGAGCCATGAGGGGGGCACTCACCAGGTCAGCGAAGTGAGTGGCAGGCACCAGCTGCTGCCCTCCAGGGGCTTCAGTGGTAGGAAGCTGGAGTCAGAGGACAGAGCTGGGACTTGAACCCAGGAACTCTGGTACGAGGTGCAAGTGTCCTCACTGGCGTTAGCCACGTGGTCAGAAGCGCACGGTTGCTCTTTCACATTTAACCTGAGTTTTTAGGTTGAAAGTGGGTTCCTTGCAGACAGCATGTAGTTGGGTCTTCTTTTTATTATCCATTCTTATTAAGGCAGCTAAGTAGACATTAGTCCATGGGTGTGAGAGGGGCCAAAGACAATGAGAGTTCGAAAGAAAATAAATTGATGTGCAAGGGGACCAGGAAACAAGAATGGATAATAAAAAGGAGACCCAACTACATGTTGTCTACAAGAAACCCACTACGCCCCAGCGCCGGCCCCCAGAAGCATCCTCTACCAGGCACAGGTGTTGCTCACACGGGGAGTTGCTGGAACTTAGGGAAAGTCAGTGGGGGTAGCAGGAGTGATCCAAAGAGGCTTTGAGTTGAAAGGAGATATAGTCAGTGAGGAAAGCAATGTAGCAAATCACCAGGTGGCTTAGATACAAAGCAGATTAATATTCCTGCAGAGCAATTAAACCGTACCCTGCTCGGTGATCTTGTCTAATGGATCGCCATCACACCTCATCAGTTTTCTTCATGGTAGCCGGGCCCTAACCGATTATTAATCAAGCCAGTGCGTTCACGGGGGTTGGGTGACCTTCAGGGAAGCTCGTTAGAAAACCATTTAGCAGAATGCCGGCGGGGAATGATCATCTTTTTTGCCTTATTTCTGAGTTCTGAAGGCTTTGCCTCAGTGTGAATGTGACCCTAATGGTCTTCGTGATGGTGCATAGTGGGCGAGCTTCCAAGCTCAGAACCTTCCGGAAGACTGCCCGCCCAATGCGTGGTCTCAGAGCCTCTGGAATCCGGTGTGCTTAGAGAGCACTTGGCCCTTCTGTTCGTGTTTCCGGAGGCTCTGGCTGGGCCCCTGCATGCAGCCCGAGCCCAGTAGGAGGGAAGCAGCCTGTAGAACCCTTCCTGTCCACCCAGGGCCGTGGCTTCCCCACACTGACCCTCTGACCTGGCGCCGGCAGCCCTGGCTTCATCACTCTAAGCCACTAGGTTTTAAAACAATTCGGTATTTGAAAGGCAGAGAGACCAAGAGGGGAGGAGAGACACAGAGAGAGGAGAGACCGCCCATCGACTGATTTTCTTTCCAAATGGCTGCAAAAGCCAAGGCTGGACCAGACCAGCATCAGGAGTATGGACGTCAGTCTGGGTCTCCCACATGGGTGCAGGAGCCCAATACCCAGGTCACCACCTTCTCCCTCCCAGTGCGCATATCAGCAAGAAGCTGGAAACAGGAGCAGAAGCAGGATTTGAACCCAGGAACCCCAGTGTGGGATGGGAATATCCCAAGCAATACCTTAGCCACTGTACCCAGTGCCCAAGGTTTCCTACCTCTATGGTTCTTCCTTCTGCCCATAAATCAGAACATCTCCCACAGCCCTCGGCTGGGGCTGAGTGGCTCATGCTGCTCTGGGATGTGTCAGGAAGGGAATCCAGGTTTCTTTCCAGGTTCCTGTGAGTTGTGGCTCAGCTGGGACCAGGCCTGGGGGAGCGCCACACCAGGAGCAGACGGCAAGAGTCTGCCCCAGGAAGACCCCAACCTCTGCTGCATTGCATCCAGAACCTTTAGGATCAGTCTGGAGGGGCCAGGGAGTCTTGCTGCCTTTAGTTCAAGAACAAGAGGCAGGAAGGGATCCAATATAATGTCCAAGAGGCCTTGCATTGGATTCTTCTGAGGCTCTGCTTGGTGTACTCAGAGATATGCTGGTCTCAGCCTCCATCCTCGGGGGTTACATTTTGGAGGAGGATGAGAGTGGTGAAGAAATAGCACCCAAAGCCTCCTGGGAGTGTCCATTGTTTCTGTAGAGCCGGAGCTTGGGGGGTGGGGTGGGGTGGGGGTGGGCAGAGGAGGGTTCTTGAGTCATCTGCACAGAAAATGTTCCACAGCTTTAGCCGGGACTTCAATCATGATGGAGTCTCCAAAAGGAGACTCGGCCACGGCCACCGGCAAATTCAACTTCGGTGTCTTGGGCTTGGAGAGAGTGCGGCGCTTCTGCAGAGCAAACATCTGGCTGTGCATGAGGGAGCTCAGGCATTCTGCAGAATGAGATGGGAGCGGAGGCCCCTGGGCGTGAGCTACTCCAGCCCCAGAGCACTGCTCCACAACCTGCTGTGTGTGCCCGTGGCAGGTGCTGCCGTGGACCACAGCCCTGTCCTACCACAGCCACCAGCAGCTTCCTACTACCAGCTCACCAGGCAGCACCCAGGCCAGCCATCCAGAATCCACACAGGAGTTGAAATCTCACAGCCCTCCCCATGCAGGACAATCTGCCCCTGTTCCAGGAGACGAGTTTGGGGATCTGATGGGCAGTGCACAGCCGGCTTCTCTCTCCTGGTCGGAGGGTGATTTTGCTAACACTCTTGCTGATGCTGTGCCTTCAGGAAAACAAGGGAAGGAATTCAAAGGTTAACATTGCTAGGGCTCGGATGTGACTGAGACGGGATTCCCTCTAAGTGACGTGCAGACTCGGCAAACTCTTTCCTCCTTGTTGTTTTTAAAGATTTTATCTGAAAGACAGAATGGCAAAGAGAGAGGGAGAGACACAGAGACAGAGGTCTTCCATCTGCTGGTTCACTCCCCAAATGGCTGCAACAGCCAGGTCTGGGCCAGGCTAAAGCCTCGAGCCAGGGACTCCATCCGGGTCTCCCAAGGGGGGGCAGGGTTGGAAGTATTTGGAGTAGGTGCTGCTGCTTTCCCAGGAGCATCAGCAGGGGGCTGGGTCAGAAGCAGAGCAGCCAGGACTCAAATCCAGTGCTCTGATGTAGAATGTGGGCATTGCAAGCCACCGCTTAACCCAAAACAATGCTCGCCCCTGAGGTCTTTCCTCTTTTTTTTTTTTTAAGATTTATTTATGTATTTGAAAGGCAGTCACAGAGAGGCAGAGGCAGAGAGCGAGTGAGCAGTCTTCCATCCTCTGGTTCACTCCCCAGATGGCAGGGGCCCAAGGACTTGGGGCAGCCTCTACTGCCCTCCCAGGCCACAGCAGAGAGCCAGATCGGAAGTGGAGCAGCCGGGACTCAAACCGGCGTCCACATGGGATGCCAGCACAGTGGGCGACTCCACCCGCTACGCGCCAGCCCCAAGGTCTTTCCTCTTGAAGTCGATGAGCACTTTGTGCACAGGACACGGGCCCTGCAGGAAGCTGGTATCCAGGAGTCAAGTGTGGGGAAGGGGTGGCGACGGCCCTCCAAAGCAGTGCCTTGGCTGTCCCACGGGGCCCTCCCCTCAAGCGCAGATCTGCTCTTGGCAGTTGGACCGAGTAGCTTTGCAGCTGGTTCATACACACCAGGAAGAGCTGGGAGAGCCGGAGGGCGTCTGTTGCTTGTCTCTAGCACGCTCGCCGCTGTTAAAGCAACTCTTCTCAACAGGACATACAAGTTGATTTCATTCCTTACAATGGAAGGAAATTACTCCTGGCAACGCACCCAGCCATCGTGTCCTCCGCCAGCCCCTCCTCGGGCCTTCCCTGCAGGAGGCCCCGTCTGCAGGAGGGGTAGGTACTGGCAGCTCTGGTGTCCAAGTCTCTTAGTTTCACGCATCAGGACTAACAGACTTCAATAGGCAGGATTAGCACTTCATCAGTCACAGTGCCCCCCCCCAATGGGCTACTCTGATTGGCCAGGCCCAAGTCAGACCACGCCCATGAAGAATGGGATCCGCCTCCTCCTCCACATGACCTGGGTGTGCTTCTGTGACCAGAGAGTGGGGCGGGGCCCTGGACCCCCTCTGCAGGAAGAGGCATCTCCCAGTGCTGACAGGGATGAGTGCAGGCGGTTGTGACTCCTGGATTCTCACTCACTGCAGGTCCCACACAATCCTGTGCCCCTGGATATGTAATCCCAGCCCGCTGAGCTCAGTGCAAACTCACTGGCTGCCCAAAACCCATCTGCAAATGGAACCCAACGCAAGCCTGGCTTTGAACTCTGACTTTTTGTGGTTGCTATGTCACATGGGAGGTCCTCTCTCCTGTGCCACGGAATTCGGGGTTGGGAGGAGACTGTAAGTGTTTAAGATTAAGTCGAGGCAGATTAAGTCGAGCCACAGGACGGCTGCATGGCTGCGTGGGTCCCAGTTGGAGGGCAGCCGTGGTCCATCCCAGCACCAGGACGAGCAGGTCCCAGCCAGCCTCCTGATGTGACAGAGAGCACAGTGACAGCTTGTGGTTCAACCTGCCATGGGGGGACAGCTTGAGATTCATTAGAGGAACCTGGAGGCGAATTAGAAATGCTAATTTCGAGACACGCAAGCGATTCATTCTGGCTGGCATTTTCCAAGTTGTTCCAGCGGCTGTTGAGAAATGAAGGAACTGAGCCCTGAGCAGCCAAGGATGAGCGTGTGGTTGGCTCGGGCCCTGGGAAGTGCAGCTCCCTTCCTCCCACCTCCTCCACGCCAGGGCCAAATCCTCCCTGGAGGCCGGGGGAGCTTGCGGGGTTAACTGAACTTTCGGAGGTCAGCCCTCTCTGCAGGTGCAAGCCCACGGAGGTGGAGTGGTTGCACAGCTTTCTCTGCCACTGGTTGAGCGCAGCTGCAACCCGGATGTGGTACAGCAGCAAGTACAGAGAGCCACTGATGGGGAGAGCAGGCAGATCTGGTGGGAGCCCGGGCGGCACGCTGGTGGCTTTCCCAGATCCCGTCTTCAGCTTCATCAAAGCGGAGCTGCAGAAGCCGATGACACAGAAAGGGACAGACTCGGAAGCTGCCCTCGTGAGCCAGGAAAGACAGGGAGCTGCGCCAGCCACTGTTTGTGCAGCCAAACGGTCAGAGGAAAGCTGCGGCCCCACCTCCGACCCCAGCAGCAAAGGCGGAGGGGGATCCAGGGCGTCCAGCTGCCCGTGCCGAGCCCAACACCCCCGGCATGGTTTCAGAGAAGATCCAGCAAAAAGCCGGGACTTTCGCCCCCACCCAGCAATAACGGGGTGCCCCTCCCTGCCCCTCAGGGGTGGTGTCAGAGGGGACCCACTCACAACACCATGGAGCTGCCACCTGTCCAGCCAGGGAGGGGTCAGTGGAGATCTGCAGGTGCAGGAGTTCCCATCTGCCCAGCAGCCACCACCAGCGCCCAAGGGTCAACAGCAGGGGTGCTCTTGTTGCCCCAACTCCTGAGTATCAGGGACCAGGAAGACTAAAACAGGATGGAAAGAGAGAGTCGGTAAATGCCACGATCGAGATGGCAGGCTGTTCCATGAAGCCCCACCAGATCGGTGACAGCATGCAACGCTAGCAAGGAAGCCGAGAAACTGGCTCCTTCGCACATGGCAGGTGGGAGTGTGAGAGGCACAAACGCTCCAGGAAACAGTTTGGCAGTTCCCGCAAAACACGAAACCTGCGACTGCCATATGACCCAGCGCCTGCACTCGGGGGAATTTAGCCGAGAGAAATGAAAACTCGCGTTCGCACGAAAAACCGTGCACAAATGTTCACAGCAGCTCCCAAACTGGAGAAGACGTGATGCCCTTTCACAGGCGAGCGGTTAAGAAAACCGAGGGGCACCTGTGCTGTGGGACGCGCCACTCAGCATCGGAAAACAAACAAACAGAAGACGCTGTCGGTGCGAGCAGCTGCCTGGTGAATCTCTAGAGAGTTATGCTAGGTTTAAGAAAGCCAGTCCCCGAAGTGTATGCTTTCATTTAAGGTACATCCTTGGCATGATGGAATTACTGAACTGGGAAACAGATTAGCGGTTGCCCAGGGTTAGGGAGGCAGTGGCAGGCGGAGGGGAGTGGATTTGCCATGTGATGGCCACACAGCGGGGCTCCTGGTGAGCTGTGGCAGTTCTGTGTGTTGATGCATCTGTCAATTTCCCCCTGGAGGTGAAGTCTTGCTAAAGGTTTCCACTGGAGGTCTCTTACCAGAGAATGTACAGCTACGATGATGTCAAAGTCACCACTTTTATTAAGCTCACTCACAGTTCAGTTAACCCCGCAAGCCTCACTCCCCTGCTCGAACCTGAATGGCCATATTTTAAATCCTGCGACGCATCGTCATTATCATCTGATACAACTGATGTTTTCAGATTTAACCATGTATCCGCCTGTCTCAACACTCATCATTCCTTCTTGTTTGAGGGACAACTATGTGGGATCATTTTTCTTTTACCCAATGAACCCCTTTATTTATGTTTATTCTAGCTTGTAGCAATTGACAATGAATTCTGTCAGTCTAACTTGTATGGAGATTCTTCTATATATCCTTTTTTTTAAAAAAATGTTTATTTATTTATTAACTTATTTTTTGACAGGCAGAGTGGACAGTGAGAGAGAGAGAGAAAGGTCTTCCTTTTCTGTTGGTTCACCCTCCAATGGCCGCTGCGGCAGGCGCACCGCGATGATCTGAAGCCAGGAGCCAGGTGCTTCTCCTGGTCTCCCATGGGGTGCAGAGCCCAAGCACTTGGGCCATCCTTCACTGCCCTCCCGGGCCACAGCAGAGAGCTGGACTGGAAGAGGGGCAACCGGGACAGAATCCGGCGCCCCGACCGGGACTAGAACCCTGTGTGCTGGCGCCACAGGCAGAGGATTAACCTAGTGAGCCACGGCACAGGCCTATTTATTTATTTTGAAAGTCAGAGTTACAGAGCAAGGGAGAGGGAGAGAGGGAGGGGGAGGGAGGGGGGGGGAGAGGTGTCTTCCATCTGCTGGTTCACTCCCCAGATGGCCATAAAGCTCCGGCTAAAACCAGGAACTTCTTCCAGGTCTCTCACATGGTGGCAGAGGCAAAAACACTTTGGCCATCTTCTGTTGCTTTTCCCAGGCCATCAGCAGAGAGCTGGATCAAAGTGGTGCAGCTGGGACATGAACCAGCAGCATAGGGGATGGCAGCATCATAGGTGGCTGCTTTATTCACTACACCAACACTGGGCCCTCTCCTTCATTTTTGAAGACTACTTTTGCTATTACAGAATTCTACACTAGTTGTTACTTTTTCATCAATATTTTAAAATCTATCTATTGGGGCTGGCTCCATGGCTCACTTGGTTAAGCTTCCGCCTGCGGCGCCAGCATCCCATATGGGTGCCGGGTTCTAGTCCCGGTTGCTCCTCTTCCAATCCAGCTCTCTGCTGTGGCCTGGGAAGGCAGTGGAGGATGGCCCAAGTGCTTGAGCCCCTGCACCCGCATGGGAGACCAGGAGGAAGCACCTAGCTCCTGGCTTCGGATCGGCACAGTGCCAGCCATAGTGGCCATTTAGGGAGTGAACCAATGGAAGAAAACCCTTTCTCTTTGTCTCTCTCTCTCTCTCTCTCTCACTGTCTATATCTCTACCTGTCAAATAAAAAAAATCTATTTATTTATATGAAAGGCAATGACAGAGAAAGGGAGGACACACAGAAAGAGAGGGAAAGAGAAGAGAGAGCTTTTCAATTTGGTGGTTTACTCTCCAAATGGTTGCAGCAGCCAGGGCTGATCCAGGTTGAAGCCAAGAGCCTGAAATCCCGTCTGGATCTCCCTTGCGGGTGGCAGGATTCTAAGTCCTTGGGCCACTTCTGCTGCTTTCTAAGCATGTTAGCAGGGAGCTGGGTGGGAATCAAGGCGGCTGAGGCTTGAGCTGGCGCTGCAGGATGGGATGCTGGCATCACAGCAGCGGCTCAGCCTGCTGGACCACATCCGACCCTTCCAGCACTCTAAAGATGCTGTTCCACTGCCGTTTGATTCTCACTGTTTCAGGTGAGAAATCAGTGGTCAGTGTTGCTATTGTTTGGTTAAAGTGCAGTAATAACAAGCATCTTCCCTTGTGCACATAATTCCTTTAAATCCTAGTTCACACATACATGATTTATCTCATATATATATGAATTGCATATATATGCACATATGTACATACATATATATGGTTTAAAGTCCTCTTACATGTCCTAATCTATGAATAAATTTGCTAAATTTCAAATTGGAAGGAAAGGTTTAAACTAATTTGTCACTTGCAGCATATAGAAAATAGAAACAAGCCAGTCACATTAATAGACAACATTTTTTAGTAGTGCTTACAGAAAGTTTAATATATGTATGACCACATTCTTCTTAATATTAAAACTGTATTAAATTACTCATTATGTATAGATTTGCTTTTGATTTTTATAAAAAACATTTTATATTTAATTCTAAAACTTTCTGGAGTTAAAATATATCTATCCACTAAAGAAGACAGTTAATGGGCTATTTAACTGAAGCTACTAAATTCTAAATATTTTTGTCAATGTGTAACACTAAGGAAACTGAACAATAAAGCATTCTGAGTAGGTGCTATCATTGAGGGCCAGAGATTCTAATTGTGTAGGAGACCTTAGACGCCCCTTGAGATCAGCCTACATCCCATTGAGATCTATTTGCGCACTCATTGAAATTGACCTACATGCTCCCTGAGATCGACTACGCATTTATTCAGATCGACTGATGCACTCACTGAAACAGACAAAGGTGCTCATTGAGACCCACCTTCACTCTCACTAAGATCGATTTACACACTCAAGACCAACTATACAGTCATTGAGGCTGACGTGCACGCTCATTGAGATGGACTTGACTTACACGCTCATTGAGATCCACTTTCACACTCACTGAGCCAAAAGCAAACCTTTTCCGAGTCAGCGGATCCTGAGCCACAGCTTATAAACTTAGGGCTCCTGCAGCCCTTGCCCCGGGAGTCGGGATGCGCTGCAAGGCTTTTCTCACTCAAACCCCAGATGGCAACAGCTCCAGCCAGGATGACCCCTTGTTGGCGTTTGATGCTTCTTTCTTTACCTTTAAGACATTTAAATGCCTTTTCAGTCACACTCTGCAAATCCTTCAGCTTTATGGGATTCTAAATTACGTATATATTTTCTATTTGGATTTGAAAATGTTTGCATTTGATGTAGTCTTACATTTTTAAAAATTTCTAAAAGCTATACAATCCTTAGGGATGTTGTAGAAGCCATCTGGCTGATCCTGGCCGTGCCACAGTCTGTTTGAGTCGAGGAGCAGAGGATGTCAAGCCATTGTGACACCCCTCCTCTCCTCACTCCTCTCCTCCCCAGCTAACGCCTCCTGTGACAGCGGAGTCTTGGAAAGGAAGAGGAGCACACCAGGGGCAGGAGTTCTGGGCTCCCTAAACTTCTGGGAAAGGGTCAAATGAACATTGGGACTTCCTGTAGGTGACCCCAACCTGTCCTCTGGCTGCCGGAAAGGAGATAGGATTCAGGCTCGAAGCTTCTCTCCAGGAATAAAGGTGACGGATTTTGTGTGACCCACCTGAGATGGAGGATGCATGTCACTTTCATAGAGTGCTCTGTGGGTGTTCTTACTGTGTCGCCTTCATGTGGCCCAGCTGTTGTGGAGACAACTGCTAAAAAGGAGAGCATTGCTCCCAACACCCAGCAACTCTGCCTCCGCAGGGGGTCACTCAGCTTCTGAGCTTACTCTCTAACTTCAGTAAAAATCAAAACCTCAGGGCTGGCGCTGTGGCATTGCGGGTGAAAACTGCCGCCTGCAGTGCTGGCATTCCATATGGGTGCCGGTTCAAGTCCTGGCTGCTCCACTTCCCATCCAGCTCTCTGCTATGGCCTGGGAAAGCAGTAGAAGATGGCCCAAGTCCTTGGGCCCCTGCACCTTGTGGGAGACCTGGGAGAAGCTCCTGGCTCCTGGCTTCAGATTGGCTCAGCTCCAGCCATTGTGGCCATTTGCGGAGTGACAACCTAATTGACGACCTCTCTCTCTGCCTCTGCCTCTCTGTAACTCTTCTTTTCAAATAAATAAAAATAAAAGAAGAGAGAATCTCAAGGAGGCTGTGAAACATAATAATGGAGAAGCATGAAGCCGTAGGATTTGCAGCTGTGTGTGTCCTTAGACTCCTACAGCGCCTGTTTGTGTTTGCCCAATTAATGGGTTTGGATGTGGAAGGCATTGACTTGCACATGACCCCGACTCCCTGCTGAGCTGAGACAACTTCCCTGAGATGGCCTTGGAAGCTTACTGGGGTCTGGCCTGTTAGTATTCCTTACGTCAGGGTTATCCTCAAGGTAGGAATAGGGGACGGTGGTATTCATTCCCCAGGGGCATCCCAATGCCCTTAGCTCCATCAGGGACATCTCCTTTGCTGCTCCAGTCTCGTGCACACATCCTGGTCCCCTCCGTACCCCAGTCCCTGCCCTCCCTGGTGCCATCGGCCGTCTTCTCTGCCCTCGTTCCCCACTCAACATCTTGCAACAAGAGTCTAGTTCACCTCCAACAGCTTTCTCACACTTGGCCCTTGCCTCCACGTCCTGGCTGAGGAAGACTCCTCTGGCTCCCGTGTGATGTCTTAGTTACCAACAGGAAGTCTTGGATGAGGTCTTACTTAGGTTCTCTGGGGCTGGGGGGACAGCTAGCCAGATTCCCCTTCTTGGAGCCCACTCTTCCCTTTGTGTGCATGGCCTGGCGTTTCCTAGCCCCCCGTCACTCCTGGGGAGCTTCGTCCTCCTGTCTGATGGACACATTCCCCGAGGATCGGTACCTGGTCTTATTGCCAGATTCTTTTTTGTAAAGATTTATTTATTTATTTGAAAGGCAGAGTTACAAAGAGGTAGTGGGGCGGGGGGAGGTCTTCCATCTGATGGTTCACTCCCCAGATGGCCACAATGGCTGGAGTTGTGTCGGTCTGAATCCAGGAGCCAGGAGCTTCTTCCGGGTCTCCCACTCTGGTGCAGGGGCCCAAGGACTTGGGCCATCTTCTACTGCTTTCCCAGGCCATAACAGAGAGCTGGATAGGAAGTGGAGCAGCCAGGACTTGAACCAGCACCAATAGGGGATGTGGGCACTGCAGGTGCCCACAGCTTTACCCGCTATGCACAGCACTGACCCTACAATGTGCAGCCAATGTGCACAGAGGGCGAACAAGCCCATGCGATTAGATCTGCATTCAAGGGAGGGAGAGATCCTGCTACATCAGCATCATTGGCATGCTTTCTCCCAGAATGGTCCTGAGTCATCCACTCAAATTTTTCCTTTTCTCCAATCTGCTCCATGGATAAACTGTGGGCTGGAACTTAACTGGCTAGGCAACAGTGAGGACTGCCTGCAGCTGGTTACAACTCTGATCTGATGGCCGCTCAGCTCCGGAAATACCAGGCTGTTGATGGAGCGCTTTTAGAAATTCCAAGCCCAGGTGCTCAGGAAGTGGAACATGGCGTTACCTGGGCAACATCCTTCTGCCGTGGAATGCCGAAAGACCGCCCGAAAAATCTCCAGGAAAAGGTTTTCATTCAACAATATTTGTTTGTACTTTTCTCATATTAAGTCTAAGACTTTATAACACCAAATTACAAGCATGCCCGTAGGGTTGCTAATAGGAATTAGGGGAGGCACTCATGAGTGGGGGCAAGAATAAGACCCAGAATGCCCTGTAAAATCATAGTCTCTCAAGGATAGCAGTGACCTTCACTTGCTAATTACTAGAAAGTGGCTAAGTATTAAAAAAATGCAAAAAAAAGGACTCTGAGGTCCCCAAGATGCAGGGGCAAAGGAACAGCTCCTCCCTCCAGGATGCAGAAGAGAGAGAGCCCCACCCCAACACCAGGGCTGCGAACCTGGCCTCACCGATGGGGCATGGCTCCTACAGGGACTACACAGCCCGACAGGGGCTGGCAGCTGGTCAGGATGCGGGCTGTGGCTGGTCTCCAGAAGCGGCTGTCACACACAGAGCACGTGGGCAGGCAGGAGCGGCTCAGGAGTGGTGATGGCGGGAAGAGCCTGACTTGAGCGAGTTCCCATGCACAGGCTGCTGAGCACCCACGCAGGACAGGATCCGCAAAGAACGAATCACAAAAGGCATCTTCTTACTGCCGCAGGGCCCGGCCAGCGCCCCCTACTGATGGAACCTCACATTGCAGCAGCCGGGCAAAGAGGAATGGCTGCAGTGTCCAGCTCCAGAGTCACAAAGCAGCACAGAGAGGTGGGGGGTTTGGATGAGGGGGTGCAGTGAGGGGCGATACAGAGCAACAGAGCAACCAGCAGGTCTTGCTGAGTCCTCCACACGGTCTTCTTTCTGTCCTCAAACTTCACCTCTGCAGAGGTGATCCCGAATCAAAACCTAGTATTTCCCTAGCCTCGACCTCTGTGTCTGCAGGAATCCCCTTATTAGCTGTGCCTGGTTTTCCATCAACACTTAAGCTCCTTATGTATGGAGTTGGTTTTCCCTCTGAACCTCTCGTCGATGAGCACCTCCCTCGTACACTGTCAGCACCACTGTGCAGCTCCCTGGTCTTGGAAGCACTGCTCCATCCTGGCTCAACCCGTCTCCATTCTGACACCGCTTGCTTGCTGCCAGTCTGATCTCGGTGTCTAAGGTCCCTCAAATTCACTGTGCACAGGGCTGGCGCCTTGGCGGAGTGGGTAAAGCCGCCGCCTGCAGTGCTGGCAACCCATATGGGCACCAGTGTGAGTCCCAGCTGCTCCACTTCCAATACAGCTCTCTGCTATGGCCTGGGAAAGCAGTGGAAGGTGGCCCAAGTCCTTGGGCCCCTGCACCAGTGTGGGAGACCTGGAAGAAGCTCCTGGCTCCTGGCTTCAGATCAGCACAACTCCAGCCATTGAGGCCAACTGGGGAGTGAACCCAGCGGATGGAAGACCTCTCTCTCTCTCTCTCTCTCTCTCTCTCTCTCTCTCTCTCTGCCTCTCTTTCTCTCTGTGTAACTCTGACTTTCAAATAAATAAATCTTTAAAAAAAATTCACTATGCATATTCCTGTTATATGAACCATGGATTTTTCTTCAACGACTTCCCGTTACTCAAAATAGTACTTTCAAGAATGTGTTGCACAAATGTTGTTTCTTGCTTTATGCTAAAAAGACCTTCCAAGTCTCGCCTGCAGCAAGCCACGGCCCATCACGAGCTCCTGCGGGCAGCACCGAGAACGTAGCAGCATTTTCTCAGCACACGTGGCTGTGCACCGGGCCCTTGAGTCACAGAGGTCTGGAGGGAACGCCCTTCTCGGATGTCCTGCTGTTTTCACTGAAATGAGATTGGGCTACGTATAACGAAAACAACTGCAGAATAGCCATGCTGCAGCTACGCAAGCCAAAGCCGGCACACAGCTCCATGGAGACACCAGCACCCTACCTGTGCCCACAGTTCACTTCCAGCATTCTGCTACAGGGCGTCTGCCTCAAGGCGACCTCATAGCATTGCCCTGGGAGTTGTATCTGAGTATGGACAGTGGGAAAAGGCGAGGCAGTGGGGGAACCAGGCACATCTTGGGGCTAAGACAACCCCTTCAATAGCCTTCAGAAATAGGCTACCAGGCCGGCACCACGGCTAATCCTCTGCGTGCGGTGCCGGCACCCGGGTTCTAGTCCTGGTTGGGTGCCAGTTCTGTCCCAGTAGCTCCTCTTCCAGTCCAGCTCTCTGCTGTGGCCCGGGAGGGCAGTGGACGATGGCCCAAGTGCTTGGGCCCTGCACCTGCATGGGAGACCAGGAGGAAACACCTGGCTTCTGGCTTTGGATTGGCACAGCGCGTTGTCCGTGGCGACCATTTTGGGGGGTGAACCAACGGAAGGAAGACCTTTCTCTCTGTCTCTCTCTCTCACTGTCTAACTCCACCTGTCAAAAAAAAAAAAAAAAGAAAGAAAGAAAAGAAAGAAATAGGCTACCCAGCACTTCTGCCTACTCCTCAGCGCCTGGCCTTAGCCACACGACCACCTCCAGCCACCAGGGAGGCTGAGATGCCAAGAACCAGAGGAGAACTTGCATTCTGCTGCCGAGGAAGAGGGAAGAAAGGCTGCTGAGCGGCTGGTGGGCTAAGGAAGGAGTCCAGGGCCCCGGGGGCTCCGCACACCAAGACCCTACGGTCTGGTTGCAGCCTCCCTTTCTGGGGATGCCTTCATCCGCCCCAGAACACACACAGCCCTGTGTGCAGGCCACGCCTGTGGGCTTTCCTGCCCCTGATGCTGTCTCCACATCCTGTACCTTCGACTGTGCACTCCGTCCCTCCTGAACCACCCCCGCCATCACGTCTGTTGGAATTCCACCTGTATCTAGGCCAAGTTAATCCCATTCTTTTAATAACTTGTTCATGCTCATTGTCAGGCATCAAAGAGAATTCTAATTTGAATAACCAGAGTTCAAAAATGGTGTTCCAGGACCAACTCCTGCACTGTGTAGACGCAGTGTGCCAATTCCCAGCTTCAGCATTTAATCAGGATTCCATTGACTGCTGCCTGGCTCAGCACGGAGCCCTTAGTGGGTTTCCCTGGCCCTGGGGGCCCACAGCCCTGTCGGCAGGGCCCCCTGGTGCACCTGCTAGTGGGGACGGGAGGTGCAAGTGAGGGCATTGAGCTTTGGCTATCACAGCTGCCGTTCACACTGCTTTCTCCACAGCCTTGCCCGTGTGCTCTCGCCTTTATGCACACTCCAGGATGGGCCATGTAATCTGTGAAGTCTCACAGAAGTCTCGTGATGGCGACAGCGGGGCATTAAACCGCGTGCAGGCCCCCTGCGGCTGTCCGAGGTCGTCGCCCTCCAAGGCCAGTGGCACGCTTCCACTGCCTCGCTGACTCCCACCCGTGGGGTTCTGTCTCTGTAGCTACTCCCCGGCTCTCCCACACATGCACCTGGTCTGACCTCCGGCTGAGCAGACGGCAAACACTTGCACAAGGCTGTACATTTGTGCAAATGCACACACACTGACCAGTTGCAGCCCAACTGCCCGCTGTAGTAGGTGTCTCTGACACGTTGACAAAAAGAGGGCTTGGGCTTGTGCAGATGCCCTGGGGCCAGTTCGAGAGATGCTGGCTGGAGCTGCGTCTGCTGCAAACCCTTCACACCCCGCAGAGTGGACGCCCCTTCTCCTTCGCTGACCACAGGAGCAGCTCCCACACGCACCCTGGTCCCTCTGGGCTTGTCCTTGTGTGTGTGTGTGGGGGTCTCCAGGTGGCAGGAGTTGGGTCATCTTTCATTTTGGCTCTGGGCTTGTGGCACCGTGCTGCCTTGTTCTAGAAGGAGATGGTAAAGTGCCCCTTGACCGGAGGGGAGTCCTCGGGAGCCATGGAAGCGGGCTCCCCTGTCAGTCACACTTGCCTACTGTAGTGCCCGGCACCGTGCAGAGGCACAAGAGCCACTGATTAAACAAATAAAACATACGTGAACCAAAGAGCCGAGTAGGTGAATTGGCCGCCAATGACCGGCCAAAGTGGAACCACCAGGGGCGGGGGAGGGGGGCTGCTTTCCTCCCCAGACGCCAAGGTGCTTTGAAGTCAGTCAGCGCTTCTGGCCACACACCTGAGACACTCCCCTACCCCTTCCACAGTGAAGATGCCAACGCGCAGCCAGACGCACCACGACACTGCCCACTTGATGCCGATGCTGCCTGCTCCATCCCCTGGGTCCCAACCAGCACAGAGAAACAAAACAATGCCCTGTGGCCCCTCACTGCTCCCTTGTCCAGAGCGAATGCTCCAGGTCTTGGCAGTGCTGGAAGTAAATGGAGCCAGGGAGCTGCAGATGGACTCGAACCCGGGTCCCTTCTCAGCCTTGGGACATGATGCTTCCAACCCAGCACCGCCTCCCATCTGTGTGGACCGAAGATGAGGCACCTGGGAGAGGCGTCAGACTCCTGGTCTTTCCCGAAAACACAGAGCCGAGCATCGCCAGCCAATCTCGGTCAGCTTGGCTGACAGCAACAGAACCAGTGCCAGCCTCCAACCCCCGCTGGCTGTGACCGTGGCAGCCATGACCTTGGCGTGGCCGCCCTCACCTCCAGAGCTGCATCAATGGAATCAGAGCATGAAGACGCCTGCCTACAGTAAGCGATAGCTCTCCCTGGCTTCTGTTCGAGCTTAGATGGGGCTGACGACTTGAGGATTAGAGGTGATAAATCGTTATGGAAACCACGGAAGGCCAGGAGGAGTAAAGTAAGGAGGGCAGCTCTTTCCCTAGCAAAGCCCCGGCCGTGATGGGCTGCACGGAATCGTGGGGACAGAGCTCAGACTCCCCATGCTGTCCCCAGTTACTGACCCGCCGCCCATTTTCTTTCTTGAATGTCAACGGGTCTACCGACACCCCCGCCAGCTCCGTCCACCTCTGGCTGCTCTGGTAATGACCACGACCACATTACCCATCTGGCACGTTTGTGCTATCAACAAGTTACTGTTTTGAATTTGTAAAAATGTGTTCAGCTGGCTTATAACTTTAATAGGATTTCAAGTAGCTTCCAACACACTTCGTGGATTTATCGGAGCCGTGAGGCCAGGTTGCTGGGAATGGACTGGGAAGGTTCCAGAATGGATCCATCAAGGGAGTGGGGCTTTCCACCAGCTGCGGTCCTGAAAAATCCAATTGCAACCACAAAAACTGGCATCCTTTGCTGGGCCCTCCCTCGTTTTGTCAGTTGCTCGTGCAATGGGTCTGCCTCTCCGAGGGAGGGTGAGCTCAGGGTCCTGGTCCCAGGTGTACCTGCGGAGGACAGGTATTGCTCTGGACACCAGCCTTGCCATCAACAGCACAACTGTGCAAGGGGCACGTAACCTGGCCTAGCAATCAAGGGTCCAGGGTTCAGTTCCTGGCTCCGGTGTTCTGCTAGTAAGCACCCTGGGAGGCGGCGGATGGTGGCTCAAGGACTTGTGTCCCTGCTACCCATGTAGGAGAGCTGGATTAAATTCTCAGCCTCAGTGTCAGCCCAGCCCAGTCCTGGAGGATGTGAGCATTCGGGGAGTGGACTAGTAGCTGGGAACTGCCTCCCTCCCTCCCTCCCTCTCTCTCTATCTCTCTGTTTCTGTCTCTCTCTCTCTGTATTTTCTCTCTATCTATGTATATATGAATGGAAGAGCAGAACTGTAATGAGAAGGCAGCGTCTCTCCTCTTCTGGAGGAAGATTTGTGAGTCACCAGGAGAGGCCTCCTGAGGAAATATTTATCCAGAGATTCCATTCGAGCTTCAGACCGGGCGAACAGGTTCTCTCCGTCTGGACAGCCGGTGTTTGCATGTTCCTATCCTCAGGGCCAAATGTTTGTCTCACTGCAGATTCTGCTTGAATGGGGTGTGTTGTCCGGGTAGAGCCAGTGGCGTATGGATTCCAGGTCTGACTCCCACGGACCCCCCGGGTGTCGCCCCTGAAGTCTCCTGCATAGGGCACAGCAGCTCACTGTCAGTGGATGTCCACCCCTGCTGTGGCAGGGCCAGTGCCTGGTCCTGTGGCTCTGTTCACCGCCCGTGGATGTCCACCCCTGCTGTGGTTGGGCCAGTGCCTGGTCCAGGGGCTCTGTTCACTGCTCCTGGATGTCCACCCCTGCTGTGGCTAGACTACTGCCTGGTCTGGGGGCTCTGTTCACTGCCCATGGATGTCTAGCCCCACTGTGCCCAGGCCAGTGCCTGGTCCTGTGAATCTGTTCACCGTCCATGGATGTCCACCCCTGCTGTGGCTGGACCAGTGCCTGGTCTGGGGGTTCTGTTCACCGCCCGTGGGCATCCACCCTGCTGTGGCCAGGCCAGTGCCTGGTCCTGTAGCTCTGTTCACTGCCCGTGGACGTCCACCCCTGCTTTGGTTGGGCCAGTGCCTGCTCCTGTGGCTCTGTTCACCGCCCATGGATGTCCACCCCTGCTGTGGCCAGACCAGTGCCTGGTCTGGGGGTTCTGTTCACCGCCCGTGGGCATCCACCCTGCTGTGGCCAGGCCAGTGCCTGGTCCTGTGGCTCTGTTCACTGTCCGTGGACGTCCACCCCTGCTGTGGCTGGGCCAGCGCCTGGTCCTGTAGCTCTGTTCACTGCCCATGGGCGTCCACCCCTGCTGTGGCCAGTCCAGTGCCTGGTCCGGGGACTCTGTTCAGTCTTCTTCAATTAGACTGGAACAGAGAATTCAGCCTGGACCTGCAGGTCTAAGTGGAGTCAGCCTTGTCCATTTTCAAGCTCAGGAGCCTTGCACAGAAACTGTGGCCCTGGCCTGTGGGGGGAGACCAGCTCTCAGAACCCACACTTCCATCCAACGCTGTAACCCTCGCACGGCCCCAGCCACACTGTTGGACGAGGAGTGAGGACCCCTGTTGCAAATGTGCAATGAACAAGCAGTCTTCAGGGGGGTTGGCCTTGGCAGGAGGCACAGTAGATGGTGCTCAGCTCCACGAGTCAGCATTTCCATCGTGCAGGTAGCGTAGACACTAGTAATAGTGGGGCAGAGATAACTGATCTGTAGTCAAAGGAGTCTTTTAATGTATATCTCCTTGAAAATACGCACACACACACACACACACACACAGGTCCTGAGATCTTCCATCTTCTGGTTTACTTCCCAAATGCATGCAAGAGCTGGGGCTGGGTCAGGCTGAAGCCAGGAGCCTAGAACTCCATCCGGGTCTCCCTAGCATTAGGCCAGCATCCGCTGCCTTCCAGGATGCATTAGTAGAAGTTGGATCAGAAGCAGAGTAGCTGGGAAGGACACACTCAGGGGGATGCAGGTGTCTCAACAGTGACTGAACCTGCTGTGTCACAACACCTGCCCTGTAGTAAAATTCTTTTTTTTAAATTTGACAGGTTATAGACAGTGAGAGAGAGAGACAGACAGAAAGGTCTTCCTTCCATTGGTTCACCCCCCAAATGGCTGCTATGGCCGGCATTGCACCAATCCTAAGCCAGGAGCCAGGTGTTTCTTCCTGGACTCCCATGCGGGTGCAGGACCCAAGCACTTGGGCCATCCTCCACTGTACTCCCGGGCCACAGCCGAGAGCTGACCTGGAAGAGGAGTAACTGGGACAGAATCTGGCGCCCCGACCGGGACTAGAACCCAGCGCCCATATGGGATGTCGGCGCCATAGGCAGAGGACCAACCAAGTGAGCCACAGCGCCGGCCCCCCTGTAGTAAAAATCTTAAGAAGGTATGAGTTTGAGGTGTAGTTCCAAACTTGGCTCTTAGCATGATTTGGTTACTTGTGAGTTTGTATCAGTTACTTTATAGCAATGGCTAACAATGAGCTAGCCAAACCCTTGAGACTCCCGTCATCTGCTCCGATGGGCTGGTGCTGGCTGGCCCTGGCTTCAGGATACTCCATGAAGATCCAGCTTCCATGCCTGAGCCTGCTGCTCAACTCTCAAGACCCCTGGATGGCCTTGCTCAGAAAGCAGAAGGCCTTGGGGGCTCGGCTTCCCGGGGCAGGAACGTGAATTTAAGGTAACCCGTTACAGCTTCCTCCGAACTTTCTCTCAAACTGTGGCTGGATAAGAGGCTGGCTGGGCGGGGCTCTCTCTCTCTCTCTCTCTCTCTCTCTCTCTCTCTCTCTGCAGACTTGGAGGAGGCAGGGCACTGAGGCATCTCTCTGTACCACCCTCCCCCATCTTTTCCCTGGCCTACTCTGTTCCTAAACTACACCCACGTGTGTGTGTGTGTGTGTGTGTGTGTGTTTCTCACCTTAACACTTTGCACTGTAAAAAAAAAAAAATGTGGCTGGAAGAGTTTCCATTCTGGGTTTAAAAAGATAAAAAGTAGGAACAAAGTGTCTAAATCATAAAACAGTACCAGACGTCCCAAGTTCTGAACTTGGAAGGGAGAAGAGGTACTGGGAGGTTTCTAGGTTCTGTGTATCCCTGCGAGGGCGTGAGAGACAAGCGCCGGCGATGGCAGCCGGTGTCATCGGTGAAGCCCAGGCCCTGTGCAGCGTCCCCACCAACGTCTCAACTCCGAAAGGTGGGTGGAACAGCTGTGTATCTCCCTAGCTGGGCCGTGAGGACGACTCTGGGGACCCTGTGTAGACTCCCCGAACTGGGAACTGACCGGGGTGCCCTGCGTGGGGACATTTCCTGATCCCGAGACACACCAGAGCCAGCTGGCCGTGGACCCCACAATTTAAAATGAGCATCGGGAGTGGAAGCAGAGCCCGGAGGAGCCCTATTTATTATTGCGTCGCCCCACTCATTACTCTACCACCAACGAATTGTTTCCTTCTCTGTGGGATTTCGCAGTGAACGACGCCCTTCCAGCTCCTGGCTGAAAGACACAGAGCAGCGCAGGATTTGCTTCTTCTGAATTTGCGAGAGCCGGGGTCAGGCGGCTGGCTCTGCCTTGCATCTCTAGCCCTCTAGCCGGAGGTGTTCTGCATTAGAGCCATTGTTTATTCATGAGCTGCTGTTTACTTTAACTGCAAAGTACATCTATTGCCTCAGGGAGTTGCATTACAGAAATCTGCTCAGCGGAGCATCAGGGGTCTTAAATTCTCAGATAATTCGAAAACAAGCGTCATGGGCCAGACACTGCTGTCTGTGGGTAACCTTGACTTCATCGCGCACGCGAAGATCGGCAGGTGCACTGGGGTTCTCATTAATCCGCACCCCTGCAAATGCCCTTTAAGTTTGCTGGAGTTTGCACTGCGCCAGAATTGCAAAAATTTTTTTATTAAGCTCCTTTTGTTCCTACTATGCAATTTCACTTTAAAATGCTTAGATGTCTTTAAAAATCCTACATCCTCTCCCATCCACGGTGACTCCCAAAAACTGGTGGTTATTAATGCAGCCCTGACTTAGACATGAACACAGATGACGAGTTAAAGCCGAGAACGACTCCTTGACGATGCACGATTGCAAGGTGACTCTGGTCAAAAGCAGGGTGTCACGGAGTGACGGTGGCAGCGGGGTGTGTGTGTGTGTGTGTGTGTGACTGTTGAAACACACACACAACCGGGGAATTTCTCAAAAGGGAAGTCATTAAAAATATCTCCCAGTTAACAGGAATCAAGAAAAGCCATTCAAGGGGAAACTTGGGAATGCCTACAAACATGGGCATAGTTCAAACAACCACGATCTTAATTTTTTTAAATGATTAATATTTATTAATTTATTTTATTCATTTGAAAGTCAGAGACAAGGCAGTATGATCCCTCATTTGCTGTTCACTGCCCAAATGCCCATGACAGCTAGGGCCAGGCCACACTGTAGCCGGGAACCGGGAACTCCGTCCAAGTCTCCCCCGTGGCGTGGCCAGAGCCGAGTTAGTGGAGCCGTCCCCTGCCCCCTTGCAGGAAGCTGGGATCAAGAGCTGAGGCCAGGAATCGAACCCAGGCGCTCTGATGCGGGACCCTCTGTGCCGGCTGGTTTCGCCCCAAAGAACTGGTCTCTTTGATTTGCCTTTGGAAAATATTGCTTGTCTTTAACCATCCCCACCCTGACTCCTTCCTCTGGAGAATCTCTCTAATGGAATTTACCTAATAGAATAAAATCCAGTCTCACCTTACAGGAACATTGTTTGTAAGGGGCCTCGGGGGCTTCATTTGCCTTGACATTGATGCGCTGTACTCAGGGCTCAGAGGACAACTGAGATTGTCAGCAGAGGGGGTGTCAGCCACTCAGGCTCTGCAGTGAGCCTGGGCAGGGACGCCTTCACAGACAAGACATCTCTAGGAAATACAGGGGGCACTCTCCCGAGAAAGCACGCCACCTGGCGCCGGAGGGGGAGAGCGAGTGTCTGCTCCCGGATTCAGGACTGTGTTCTGGGCACCTGCAGCTGGTCGCTCCTCAGACCGCATCTGTTTATCTACGTGCACTGTTTTATTCATTCTTTAGCATGCACCTTCTTGCTTTATTTTGCAAAAAATCAAAATCAGTTGTGCTCACAAGTCCAAAAGTACAGATGTGATTTAAGAACAAAGGGACTCGGTCTTCCATCCTTCCCTGCCCGCTCCTGTATCTTTACAGACCGTTGTCTATGTAGCTGGCATTCTCTTCTATTTATTTAATTGAAAGTCAGAGTTACAGAGGGAGAGGGAGGAAGTTTCAGAAAGAGAGAGAGAGATCTCCTATCCGCTGGTTGACTCCCCAAATGGCTGCACCTGCCTGGGCTGGGCCAGGCAGAAGCCAGGAGCCTCTTCTGGGTCTGCCTCATGGGTGCAGGGGCCCAAGCCCTTGGGCCACCTTCTGCTGCTTTCCTAGGAGCATTAGCGGGGAGCTGGATGGGAAGTGGAGCACCCGGGACTGGATCCAGCACCATATGGGATGCCCATCCCAGGTGGCAGCTTTACCCACTATGCCACCGCGTGGGCCCTGGCATTTTTTTAATTGCCAATTGCCCCAGTGTGCCTGCCTCGGACAAGTGCATCTGTTTTATCGTTTATTCTATTATCTACCAAGTTGCTTGGGAAAATGTATATGAGTGTTAATTACACTTGCAGGATGTAGAATTGCGGCCATTGCTTCATACAGGCATTTCTAAGAGTTTCATGAAAGCTCTACATCGCTCCTGGCTGCATTTCCCATGAACGTTCTGCAGTGCCCTGGTGCAGTTTCATTTTCTGATTTTGAATTTTTTTATGATTTACCTATGTATTTATCAAACAGAAGCATTTGATGTCATCCTGTGCGAACTTTCTTTCGCGGCTTTTCTTTTACTGGAAAAGAAAATTAAAACTTAAAATCGGGAATCTTTAGAAGGAGAAGAGAAATAAATATTCCAGAAACATCCAGCCAGTTAGCTAATCCAATTGAAAGCTAAATTTAGCCTCTCGGCAGGCCGGGAACTAAGGGACGCATGACAAATGGCACAGCTCTCATCGTGTGATAAGGCGAAGCCAAGAAGCCGTTGAGAATAAACCTGGCTGACGCTGGAGTTTACGTGGAATTCCTTAACCGTCCTCACACACCTCGGGTACGCAAAAAACCTGGTAAAGTGGCTGAGGCAGAGGACGGGGCGCTGAGTGAATGCACTGGGGCCCCGTGGCTGCTCAAGGTGCAGAGGTGGGGGAGCAGCACCCCGACAGCCCCCGTAAGAAAACCCTGGGTGATCCACAAAACAGCTCCTCCCTCCAGTTTTTGAGAGACAGCGAGAGCAGGCAGGCAGACAGGTAGGCAGGCAGAGATCTCTCATCCACTGGTGCCTTCCCCCACATGGCCACACAACCGGGTGTGGGCCAGGCTCACACTGGGACCGGGGGCCGGGAGCTCCATCCAGGGTCAGGTCTCCCATGGAAGCTGCAGGGAGCTTCCATGCCTCCCGTTAGCAGGAGACAGGAACTGGAGCTGGGACTCGAACCCAGGTACGCCCCTGCGGGATGCAGCCATCTCAAAGGCTGGGCTCAAAGCTGACCCTAAAATAGCTTGTCTTGACCCCACCAGAAAGCAGGGGTCGCAGGACAGCCGGATGGGCTCCAAATCTGAGGAATAATTCAGACACGAACGGCTGTCGTACTGTGTGATTCTGTCTACACAGGGTCCCTACGCACACACTGCAAAGGCGCACCCTCGCGGCCAGGGCGTAGAGACGGAAGACGCAGCCCTTGAACGCTGGCCCGCGTTGGATGGTTTTGGCCAACTGTAGGCTGACCTAGGTGTTCTGAGTGTCTGCGGCAGGCTAGGCTAAGCGACGCTGGTCAGTAGGTTAGGGGTACTGAATGCATTTTTGACTTAGAAAATGTTCGTCTTATGATGGGCTTATCAGGACAGGATGCCATCGTCACCAGACACACCTGTAATGAAACACCAGAGCAGGCAAATCCACAGGGCCGGCAGCACACTGTTTAAAGGGTTCAGGGCCTCCTGGGGGTGATGGAAAGGACTGGAAACAGGTGGCAGCTGTGCTGGTGTGGAGGGAATAGGCAGGCAGCTAGTTAGGTCTTAGTGAGCTGGAACCCTGTATCAGGCTCTTTCTCTGCCGGTCAGTCCAAACCACCCACCTTCCAGGATGCCCTGTGTCTCACCCAGGCCCAAGACGGGAGACGCCGCGATTATGTGGATATTAATCCCCACGTGGACGGGCTGTAAAATTCCCAGATGGCATCACACAGGCCAAGGCACCACCCCTGGCCTCATACAACAAGCTGAGAGTGGAGGAGAGTCCTCTTTTTGCCCTGGGACACAGTTAGAGGTGCTATTCAGGACTCTCCCCCTCTCCCTCCCTCTCCCTCTCCCTCTCCCTCCCCCTCCCCCTCTCCCTCTCCCTCTCCCTTTCCCTCTCCTTCTGCCCCTCCCTCTCCCTCTCTCCCTTCCCTTCCCTCCCCCTCTCAGTCTCCCTCTCCCCTCTCCCTCTCCCTCTGCCCCTCCCCCTCCCTTCCTCTCTCCCTTTCCCTCTCCTTCTGCCCCTCCCTCTCCCTCTCTGTCTCCCTCTCCCTCTCCTTCTGCCCCTCCCTCTCCCTCTCTGTCTCCCTCTCCCTCTCCTTCTGCCCCTCCCCCTCCCTTCCCCTCTCCCTTTCCCTCTCCTTCTGCCCCTCCCTCTCCCCTCCCCTCTCCCTTTCCCTCTCCTGCCCCTCCCCCTCCCCCTCACCATCCCTCTCCCTCTCTCTCTCTCAGCAAGCCCCTGGTCTACTCATGTCATGGAGTGGCCACACTCACCCGTGAATGTTTGCTTACCGCTTCACCTTCCAAACAAACCCTGTTCTCACTCTTTGCACCTTTCTATGTGTCTCTGCTTAGAATCCTTATCTCTGTGTGAGACAAAAATCTGCAACAGGGATTAAAATATGCAGACTCACACCTGTCCCCCGGATACCGCTGAGCCGTGTGCTTCTGCATGGTTAACTTTATGTTCTGAGATGGGGACCGACAGCTTCCAAGGAGAGACAGGACACGAGCTCCCGCTTCCCCGGGCAGAAGCAGTGGGACGCCAGAGAAGACAGCTCGGAAGAAATGGAGGTCGACTGTGGGCCAGCGTGGGGGCGGGGGGCAGACCCGGGAGGATTCACACTCACTCCCCACTGGCTTCCCGTGCTCACCAGAAGATGCAGGGCAGGGCCCTGTGGAGACTCACTGTAGATCTTTCTCTAAAAAAAAAAAAAAAATTTTTTTGTTTTTTAATTTAAAAGGCAGAGTTACAGAGAGGCAGAGAAAGAGAGAGGGTCTTCCATCCTCTGGTTCACTCCCCAAATGGCCACAACGGCCAGCGCTGGGCTGAATCGAAGCCAGGAGCCAGGAGCCAGGAGCTTCTTCTGGGTCTCCCACATGGGTGCAGGGATCCAAGCACTTGGGCCATCTTCCACTGCTTTCCCAGGCCACAGCAGAGAGCTGGATTGGAAATGGAGCAGCTGGGACTTGAACCATAAGGCGTGCTGGCACTGTAGATGGCAGCTTTACTCGCTACGCCACCGTGCTGCCCCTGCAGATCTTAACAGATTCAAACTGGACCCCAGCAACAGAAGCCCAGCTGGGAAGCCACCGGGTGCTCGGAAATGAGACAACACACACTTCTGAGTAACCTGCGGCTCCAAGAGGGAGTCACAAGAAAAATTAGAGGATTTTGAAATGAAAAGACCTGTAGGGAGCAGGTCAAGTGGCGCTGAGAGGGGAAAACCCACTGCGCACAACGCTCCCGTGAGACAAGGCGAGGTCTCATTACAGTGACTTAAGCTCACACTGAATTCAAAAGAGTCCAGCAAATGAAACCCAAAGCCAATAGAAAAAACAACAGTAACAGCAAACACCAATGGAGTCGACAGCAAGAAGTAAGGAAAATTAATGAAACCAAAATCTCGCTGTTGGAAATAGCCATTGTGTTTGTCAGGCCGGCCAGGGCGAAAGGGAAGCAGGAAATATCAGTATCGGGAATTTCAAAGTTGGCCGCCCCAACGTCAAGCTGTCCATCTGTCGGGGAGAAGTCCTGCATCCAGGCTTCCCAGCTGGCCCCGGTGACCCTGTTCCAGGTCACAGGTCGGTCCCCGAACCAGGCACAAATGCCAGGGGTGGGGCTGCAGGCTGGCTCCCCCGGGTGCCATGTTCCAGTCCTGGAGTCGGGATGGCGTCAGCCTCACCCAAGACCTGACCTGCAGGAGGGACGGGGCTGCAGTGCCCCCACCCCAGCAAGTCGCCCACGCACATGGGGAGACACCCACTCTGCACAGAAAGGCAAGTGGACAATCGGCTCGTGCCCCTCAGCACCAACCGTGGGGAGAACAGAGCGTGCTGAGAGATCGCCTCCGCCAGCCAGATTCACGACAGCTGTCAGGGCAGCGGACGACGACTTGTTACCCTTGGCACCTACATCCCAATCCCAGAGCTGATGCTAAGTGACCTCCGCGAGTGGAGGGACCCTGACTTTGCAACCCTGGGAGCAAGCCGGATGGTGGAGTTGCAAGGCAGCTGGAAAGAGAAGCGAGGCACTGGGTCATGTCTCCCCTGGGGGCCCTCTCCCATCGCCCCTGTCCCCTGCGTTGGCCCCAGCCACCCACACAGACAGGTGGGAAGCTGAGCGAAGGAGGCTGACCCCGGACCCTCCCCACGAGATGTCGAATCTCACAACCTGGCAGAGACAGAGGAGGCTGAGCGAGAGGGCCGTTTTCCACAGCGTCGTGTGTCGAGCGGTTGCCATGTGAACCCCTTTGTACTGAACATTTCCTCGCCTGTTCCTGGGGGCAGAGCTGTGCTTCCAGCCTCCTTTTGGCTGTGTTGGAGGAGCAGCAGTCCCCCCACGAAATGACACCCGGTGTGTGGGACTTGAGTGTCAGCTGTTGGGCGAGACCTGATGCGGTTAAAAGCATCCTTTTACTTACGATGGATGCAGAAACAAAACCTGCATTGTTTTCTTTTCGCCCTCCGATTCCAATGGTTTTCATATTCGCTTCCTAAGGATGGAGGAGAGAGCACGCTCAGGGCAAATCCGAGTGATGAATGAGTTAGCTCAGTTCTCCTGAGCCTGCGGGGGCCTCTGGTGGAGTTGCTGCTAGGAGGACATCGATAAATATCTATTTATGGATAAACTCCTTAGCAGCCGATGCAGCACATTTGAAGAGGAGATGTACTTACAGTGGTGGGCGAGGCAGTCGGCCATCGCTTAATTATATCAAATGCTGGCTTGCTGCTTCTCCCTCTAAAATAAGCCTGGAGGTGAAGCTTTCCAAACGAGAAGCCCATCAACACACTCCCCATCAACAGTGGCGTGAGAAGTTCCATGCCAGCAGAGGAAAACAGGCTGGCAAAGCCATGATGCAGGCGGCACTGAAGACGCCGGGGTCGTACAGGCGAGGTCAATGGACAGAGCAGCTCCCCGGCCACACCCTAGGGTGCTGGAGAGACTGGAGATGCCCCACCACCAGGAGCTCCCATTTGAAGTTCTGCCTCTTGGTTGAATCCAGAGGACCCCAGCCTCCTCCAGCCACAGTTCAAGCAAGTGGCCTGGCCCAGAGTTTGGGAGGATCAGGTAGGAGGCAAAGATGTCCATGCGATGGACACCAGGGACGGACCTCCAGCGAGGGCTCTCCAGAGCCCCCGACCCTCTTTTGCTCCCCCAGAGCACAAGCCCAGGTTTGTGGGCAACCTCGATGGAGCTGAGGATTGGATGTAGTGGTCAGAGCCCAGGGGAGACTCCAGGAGGCAAGGAGCATGCGTCCATGGGGACTTGCAGCAGGTGGACCTGGCCATCTGCATTCAGCCTGCTCCTGCAGGGTCTGGGCTGCCTCGGGCTGAGTCCTCACCCCCCAGGTAGCTGGTTCACCATGAGCTTCAGCCACCCCGCACTGCAATGTCCCCCCAGGTTCCTGGGCTGGGGCGGGGGTGCTGTCAGATCCCAGAGGGCAGCTGTCCCATGGAGACGGCCACAGCCTCACCCTCCAGCAAAGCTACCACGTCTCTCCCTTGGAATTGGCTCCTGAGACGCCAGACCTAGCGGGTGCGGACCACCTGCCCCAGCCCCGCGCGGTGAGGCTGAGCCGTGAGCCGTGTGCCCTGCCTACCGCTGGTGAGGGACTCCTGGCTCCAGCACCTTTTGCTTCGGCTCTGCCGATGCCATTTGTTGTCTCTATGTCCGTCTGTTCACCAGTGTCGCCTGGAGACTGCATCCCCGTCTGGGGGTCAAGTCTACTTCCGGGTCAGGGAGGCGCCCCGACCCCTTCACTCTGGCGCGGTGCCATGCCCAGGTGTTCTTCGTCAGGAGCAGCTCTGCCCAGGCGCTGGATCCCCTTGCTCAGTCTCTGCTGCCTTTATCTTGTGCGACTCCTTATTCATTTCCTCTGTGATCTTACAAGGTCGCTCGAGTCCGTCTTCGGCTTTCCTGACTTTATTTCCCTCCGCAAGGAGCCCGATTGTTCTTCTCCTGGTGTGCATTGAACATCTGCCTCCCTTCTTCCTGCCTCTAAGTGTGTTGACGGGATTGTGGTCTTGTCACATCAGCTTACTACAGAGAATCAAACAGGAGCCGTGCCTTCTTTGGGCACACGGAGAACTCTGAGCAGGTGTCTTCTAGAAATGTCCTCTGTCGGTCCAGTTATGTGTGTCACACGGGAGACGACCTTTTCTCCCAGGTCAGGGGCGCGGGGTCAGACTGTAGGAACCCAAGTGCTTTAGGGGCCAGGCGGGCATTGCAGTGACTGCTGGGTGGAACAGCAGCCGAAGCTGCTCATCTGACTTGTCTGCAGAAAATCCCAACTTCTGGGTGCGATGTTCTAACTCACAAATGTTGAGCCATGCAGCACGCACTCTGGCCAGTGATCTGCCTGCTGGCCTCCAGTTTTTAGCTAAGACTTAGCAAAAAATAAAATCCTTCTCCCATTGGACAGAACCTTCCATGGACGCCATGCTGTTCTGCTGAATCATTCCGGAATGAAGAAGGCATCTCCGAGCCCTCTGGTGGGAGGAGGTTGCCCAGGCTGCACCCCGACCCCCATCTGCCTGGAAGCAGGGAGTCCTCCACTGGCTTTGGTCAGCACTTTGTTGCCTGTGAAACCACGGTCCCACGACGGTGGCAGGTGCGACAGCGGGCACTGATGGATGCCAGCCTGGCAAAGTGCTCTGTGCGTGCTGCACCTCGGCTGTTGGCAGGCACCTGGCAAGCCCCAGCGGACCCTCAGGAGATGCACCTGGCCTCCTGGCTGCCCCTGCTGCTCTCCACCTTTGGATCGCAGGCTGTGTTGCTGGCAGGAGGGTCCATACCGCTGCTGGGGCACACCAGGCCCGTGTGCAGACTCACTCCTGCTCCACAGAATTTCCAGGTGCTTACAGCCAGGACACACACAGAGAAGTGGCCAGGCAGACTTCTGAGCACAGCCGTCCCTCCGTGTCCATCGGTGAAGGCCTGAGACGGCAGGCAGCGTGGACCCCGTATATACTGGTTTTCCTATTCACACACACACACACACACACACACACACACACACACAATGAAGTATAATCTACAGGCACAGTAAGAGATTAAAAATAACAACCAATGGCAAAACAGGGCGGTTATAGCAACATACTATAGTGAAAGTTATGTGGTTGTGGTCTCTCCCTCTCTTCTCTCTCCTTCTCTCTCTCCCCTCCACCCCTCCCTCTCTCCTACCATGGGGTGGGTCACGTGCACAGCTCAGGACAAGGACAATGGGTGGAATGGAGTGGGATGGTGGGAGATCCCGTCACACTACCCAAAGGGGAACACAATTTAAAACTAGGGATTGGAGAGTTCTGGAATCTTCCATTAATATTCTAAAACTTGGGTTGTTCTTGGCTACCTGAAACCATGCAAAGTGAAATAGATGGAGGAGGGCCCGGCAGTAACAGCCGCTGCCGTGCCACGTGCAACACTCTTGACACCCTGGTGGTGGTGTTGCTGTCTACCCTGAGCCTTGGAATGGTTACATAGAGGATTGACACAGGTCTTGAGGAAGACGAGGACAGAGAAGTCTGCGTGAAATGTGGTAGCGTGGAGTCAGCAGTGTGGGAGGGATCCCATGACAATGGCTGCAAGGGAAGCGACTCCCGAATGCCCCCTTTCGTGCGAGGAACCTTCTTATGTTCTCTGCTATTATGCTGTCTCTCTCTTCCGTGTTGATTTATAGAAAAGCTTCACTTGACTTTTTTCAATCTTAGGAAGATCTCTGAATGAGGCTGATCGGTGCATTTGTGTGTGTGGAAGTTTCATTTGAATGTGGTTAAGCGTAGCCATCTCTCCCCACCCCTGTGGTGATCGGGGGTGTGTGTTGCTGCTAGGGCATTCCTTTGTCGTGGCCTGGAGCTCATCCCACGTGGCGGACGTTCACGGCCCTGTCTCCAGGGGCGCGTGCTGAGGAAACGCTGCCCCCCCACGGCCAGGCAGCAGGTGCAGCGCTGCTTTGTTTGGAAGAGGAGAGCACATTGATCTGTCCTCCCAGAACGTCCACCCACTCAACACCTAAAAATATCACCCGTACCCCAGTCCCTGGATCTTTTTAGGATGCGTTCCATCTTCTGGAGGGCATGTGTCTTACCAAAGCCACGTTTTGCTCCTCCAAATTAGCATAACTTGACCCATGGCATGGGCTGATAGGGTGTTCTGAAGGGGTCTGGACACCCATGTCTCTTACGTTGTATTGAGGCCGAAGGTAGAGGAGCTACGTGCGAGTCTGCAATGTGCGCTGTTGTCCGTTCCTGGCGGATGGGAAACGTTTCTGCTAAGGAGGAGGAATGTGTTTGGAAGATCAATAGCTGCACATCAGGCGCCCAAGGTTAAGTTCATCTTCTGCTCGTGGGTGGAGCAGCTGCAGGTGATGTATGGAGCAGGTGCAGGGCTGTATGGTTGGATGGGCTGTCGTCCACTGTTGACCTCTAGGGTTAGCTTGCTTCTCAGGGGCCAGACTGGTGGAGCAGACGGAAACTGCAAGGTGCAAGGTGCAAGGTGGCTGCCTCATGGTTTCCACGGAAATGCTCAGAAAGGGGCCCCGGTGTGCCGAGAGGCGTGAGCAGGGCACTGGTGCCGTGCAGAAGGGCTCTCTGGGAAGCCGGCCTGGGTGTTCCCCTGCCACAGCTCTGCCTGTCGTTCTAGGCACACCCTCCCGACAGGCAGGTGTTATCATCCTTTGACCCTCCAGAAAGTCAACAGCAAAATGCTCTTCATGTCCCCCCAAGCACTGCTGCCGTGACCTTTGCCATTGACCGTCTGCTCTGACGGGACCCCGTCCACCTGTTGCCAGTGCTGGTCTGACTGTGCTTTGTCGTCAGGATCTTACTGGCAAAGCCACGTCACAGCTCCGACTGCAAGACTTGAGGAAACGCTCGCTTGTGTGAGCTGTCCACTGACGGTTCTGCTCCTGTCTGCGCTGATACAGGTGCGCTGCGTGGGGGCCCCCGCCAGCAGAAAGCTTGCTCCCATAGAATTTCCCGTGCGGCATTGGGTCAGCTGCACCGAGTGAGGTGTCTGTGGGGTCCCCATCATTTCTGCTGTTGATCTTCACGCTCTGCAATTAGAGCACAGACGAGACTCATTTGTCCCTGCAAACGGACGTGGATGCTCCGCTGCTGTGGGCTTCGTCTGCAGCATCATCTCGTCCCATCCCATCTTCTAAAGCATTCTCCAGAACAGGCGCTGTGGCAGATAAAGCCAGCAGTGCCAGCATCCCAAATGGGAGCCGGGTCGTGTCCCAGCTGCTCCACTTCCAATCCAGCTTCCTGCTAAGGTGCCTGGGAAAAGCAGCAGAAAATGATTCAAGTGCTTGGGATCCTGCATCCACATAGGAGACCCAGATGAGGCTCTGACCCTCAGCCTGACCCATTCCAGCTGTTTCGGCCATTTGGGGTAATGAACCAGCAAATGGAAGATCTGTCTCTCCCTCTCCCTCTTCCTCTCCTCCCTTTCCCCTCCCCCTCCCCCTTTCCCTCTTCCTCTCTCTCTCTAATTCAGACTTGCAAATAAATAATCTTCAGAAAAATGAGCTCTCCATTAGTAAAGCGTCAGTGACTGTGTTCCTGTTTCACTTTTGGCTTAATCTATTGCTCTGATAGAGGCGCTGTGCACACACTGGCGTCGTATCGTTCGGACGCGGTACACAAAGCCAGCGTGAGCTCACTGTGCTCCAAGTCTGTGGAATCCATGCGTTCTGTTCAGACTACACACACGCTCTGTGACTCTCACACACAGCAGCGATGCAGATGCAGGGGGCGATGGCGCCTCCTTTTTGTATCCTCACTCCTTTTGCTTTTCTCATTTCTGTAGAAACCCGAGCCCAGTTTTGTGGCGAAGATAACAGGAGCTTCCTTTCGCCTTCCTGGCACTAATGCTAATGCTTCGAAACACCGACCACTAGGGTTTGCGTGTGCTGTAGGCTACGCCAACTTCAAATTATAAGCTAGTGTTGGACTTTGTGACTGCTCTGATTGTATCTCTCTCCTCTCTCTCTCTCTCTTTTAAGATTTCTTTATCTATTTAAAAGTCAGAGTTACACAGAGAGAGAAGGAGAGGCAGAGGGAGAGAGAGAGGTCTTCCATCTGCTGGTTCACTCCCTAAACGGCTGCGATGGCCAGAGCTGCACCAATCTGAAGCCAGGAGCTTCTTCTGGGTCTCCCACGTGGGTGCAGGGGCCCAAGGACCTGGGCCATCTTTTACTGCTTTCCCAAGCCACAGCAGAGAGCTGGATCAGAAGTGGAGCAGCTGGGACTAGAACCGGCGCCTATATGGGATGCAGCACTGTAGCCTAGGGCTTGACCTGCTACGCCACAGCGCTGGCCCCATTTGTTTCTCTTGAGCTGTTTCTTTGCTTTCTTTTTATAATTCTCTTAATATAGCATACCAAGTAATAATGGGTTCTGCATTTGAAACATCATAACATCATACATTTTTGGAATAAACTTGCATTATTTCTAAAGAATAAAGTGCTCTGCTTGAGTTGCCAAGATCTCGTTTGTTATTACTGTGTCTGTGCTCATAAATGGGACTGGGCTATTTTTTCCTTTTGCTCCTGCCCTCTAGTCTGGTTTGGTAAAATGAATACATGTTCCATTTTTCAAATCCACTTGGAGGCTTTCTTTTTTTTAGTTTCATAAACAGTTATTTAAGATATTTATTTATGTATTTATGTATTTTTAAATATTTATTTTTTATTTATTTGAAAGGCAGAGTTACAGACAGAGAGGGAGAGACAGAGAGAGGTCTTCCATCTGCTGATTCACTCCCCAAATGGTTGCAATGGTCAGGGCTGGGCCAGGCCAAGGCCAGGAGCCAGGAGCTTCTTTCAGGTCTCCCACACAGATGGCAGGGGTCTAAGGACCTGGACAATCCTCTTCTGTTTCCCCAGGCCATTAGCAGGGAGCAGGATCAGAAGCGGAGCAGCCGGGACTTAAACTGGCAGCCATTTGGGGTGCTGGCATCTTAGGGGGTGGCTTTATCTGCTCTGTCACAGCAAGATATGTGGGTTTTTTTTAAGGTTTATTTATTTATTTGAAAGTCAGAGTTATGCAGAGAGAGGAGGAGTGAGAGAGGGGGGAGGAGAGAGAGAGAGAGAGAGAGAGAGAGAGAGAGAGAGAGAAAGTCTTCCATCCGCTGGTTCATTCCCCAATTAGCCTCAACAGCCAGAGCTGTGCCAATCCAAAGCCAGGAGCCAGGAGCTTCTTCCGGGTCTCCTACATGAGTGCAGGGCCCCAAGCACTCGGGCCATCTTCTGCTGCTTTCCCAGGCCATAGCAGAGAGCTGGACTGGAAGTGGAGCAGCCAGGACTCGAACCTGCTACACCGCAGAGATGGCCCCAAGATACATGTTCTTTGAAGGGTTGGCAAAAGCTATCACAAACTCGTCCAGACCTTGTTTTTTTAAGCAGGACTCCGGCTTACCAACCAAGCTGGTGCCTTCCTGAGAATCATTTTAACAAGCAGAGTCGCCTCCAGAGCTCCGGTTGCCTGACAACAGGACGGACAGGGGTGGCTCCCCCTCTCCATGGGAGTGGGTGTGCTTAGAGTCCACCTCCCCGGGGGAGTGGGGCTCCCCTTTCTGGGGGGCAGGTGGGCCCAGCAAGCCACAGGTGCATCCCTCAAAGCTCCCATCCCCTTGGCCTGCATCTCCCCCAGAGCCTGGCCCCAACGCTTCTCCACTTAAACCACTCGCCCGCTGGTTCCTGCCCCGCACAAGGTGTTGCAGGTGCCCCCGTGAGAAAGCGAGCAGGTGCTGCGTGTGTCCAGCCACGCCCTCCTGCCCCAGCCAGCTGCCCTGGGAGCTGGTGGGACACCAGGAACCGTGAGCCGACTTCCTGTTGCTTCTGAATTTTACTCTGCTTTGAAGTTTTTGATTTGAATTATTTTTAGGGCACTGGGAAGACGTGTCCGGAGCCCTACAGTTTCACACATTTGTCTAGAAATGCTTCCATTTTCACCAAGTTCTTTTCAAGTTTGCTGACATGAATCGCACCTAGTGATCTCCTGATTTCTTTCTCTTTCTCTCTTTTTTTTTTTTTTTTTTTAGGATTTATTTACTTATTGAAAGGCTGCGTTATAATGAGAGACAGAGGGAGAAGTCTTCCATCCACTGGTTCACTCCCTCAAAATGGCCACAACAGCCAGGGCTGGGCCAGGCCGAAGCCAGGAGCCAAGATCTCTATCTGGGTCTCCCACGTGAGTGCAGGGGCCCAAGCACCTGGGTCATCTTCTGCTGCTTTCCCAGGCCACAGCAGAGAGCTGGATCGGAAGTGGAGCAGCCGGGACTTGAACCAGCGCCCACATGGGATGCCGGCACTGCAGGCGGTGGCTTAACCTGCTGCACCACAGCGCTGCCCCGTGATCTCCTGACTTCTCAACAGCTCTGCCACGCTGTTCTTTTGCCCCAGTTTATTCCTCCTCCCCTGTTTGGGCTTATTTCCCTCCAGTTCTAATGATAATGTGATTTTATCCAGCTTCTAGTTCTGTGGATCATCGTTCGTTTCACTCTTTTTCATTTTATTTATATCTCCTTTTATATTTATTTTCTTCCTGTTACTTTATTTGGACTTGAGTGGTTTTCCTTTTCTAACTTGAAATGAATTAACTCATTTGCTTAAAATGCTCTTTTAAATAAATGCATTCGGGCTAGGAGTTAAGCCGCAAGTACTAATGTAGCCACGGTCTTCGAGCTCTGAAGACTGTAGCGATGTTCGTGGTGCTCAGCTGTAGATTCGCTGTAATCACTGTGGGTTCCTGCCCACCAGTGGGTTATTAATAACTGTGTTTTGAAACATCTCTGTATCTGGAGCCGCTAAGTGCTGGCCCCCATCCCGCCTTTCCTTGCCGAGTCTCAGCTTAATCGCTTGTGGGTAGCAAACAAGATCTCAAGTTCATCACTCTTCTGGAATGAGCTGAAAATTTCTTTGTGACTTAATGCAAGGTCACGCCTGCCTGAGAAGAATGTTCTGTCTTTGGCTGTGATTGGAGCGTTTTCTATACCAACCCCATCGATTTGATTTTGTTGGTCATTAGTTCTTGGGCTGCATGTTTGGGACATCAATTGCTACTGCAGATGCTCTGAACTCTCTCTCGGTGGCTTTAGCAGTCGACTTACACTGCAGCCGTGCTGCTGTGGAAATGCAAACGTGTGACTCTCCGGGTTGTTCCCTTTTGACATAAATGCACAGGGCCCAGTGCCGCGTCCCTTAAATTCCATCCCCTCGGCGGCTGCTAGTTCACTCTAACTTTTGTCCGCATTTGTGAGATGCGCTATTTCCTACTTCTGTAATGAGACTTTCCTATGCTGTTGTAGGTTAGCCCGTAGGTTTTTTATAAGTAATGCATCCTAAATTTTTAAGCATCTTCCCTCACAGCTTCTGTCTTTTGATTGGCTGCCCTAATCCATGTGTGTGTGTTGGAATTACGGCACACGTCGCCTTCTGTCTCCCGTCTTACGGTGCCTTCTCCACGTGCCACCCTTTCTTTTCTGTTTCTGTCTTTTCCTCCTTCGTTGAATCAAGGACGTTCTCCCCTCCTTTTCCTGGGGCGGTGGAGAGGATGTAGATCTTACTGTCCATGGTACAGCGGTGACCGTCGAAGCTTTAACCTAACCCCATATTTTCTTTAGCGTTTCTACAGTAATTACTCTACAGCATCCCCCAAGTTATGGGACGAATCTTAGCACACTGCTGCCGTGGACAAACCCCACACTCTGACTGTTGTCCTTAAGACTTTCGGTTCTATTCTCTTTTTTTCTAAAGACTCCTTATTTATTTGAGAGGTAGAGTTACAGACAGAGAGAGGGAGAGACAGAGAGGAAGCCCTTCTATCCGCTGGCTCACTCCCCAAATGGCCGCAATGGCTGGAGCTGAGCCGATCTGAGGCCAGAGCCAGGAGCTTCTTCCATGCCTTCCCATGCAGGTGCAGGGGCCAAGCACTTGGGCCATCTTCTACTGCTTTCCCAGGCTACAGCAGAGAGCTGGATCGGAAGTGGAGCAGCAGGGACTTGAGCCAGCACTTATATGGGATGCCAGGCAGAGGCTTAGCCCGCTACACCACAGCCCCAGCCCCAGTTCTATTCTAAGACACACAAACACTGTGATTTTAGAGAAAGCATGGCTCATGCCCACCACCACCACGTAGCTGACTTGGGGCTCGCTATTGCCCGACATGCACCTCGCTGTCCTTCTGAGCTTCCTTACAGTTGAATGTGTCCATGACCTCTTAAATCAACAGAAAATAGCCTTCCCCCTGAAGAGAGGACTTTATTTAAAGACACTGTGGCATCACAAGGGTTTACAGGAACAATGCTCCAAACCTCCCCAGGGGCCTGAGCCGGTGACAGCCGCGTCTGCTCCCAGCAGCACTGCCTGCGGCCGGTCCCAGCTCCCATGACGGCGGCTGGGGCCAGAGCTGCACTCTCTGGAGGAGGCCACCATGTGGTGGTCCACACTTAGAGAGCTCGGAGCCACCCCCTTCCTTAGGAGGGAGCAGCCACAGCATTTTTGAAGCCTCAGACAGGAGCTTTGTCTCCCGTCTCCCGCTTATTTAATTTCTGCGAGCGCTGATGCCATTATGGACCCGGGGATACTTATTTTGTTCTTTGCCTTATGACCCCTCACTGTTTTATTTACTCTATCGCTCAGGCTGCTCCAGCTTCGGTAGCGGGAGCCCTTCCGGGCAGCTCCTGTGCCCGCCACCATCCACGGCTGCTTTCCCCTCCTCATTGGCACTTCCAGACTTTCTGGCACTGAAACCAACAGGCTCGTCTTGGACATTTCTGCCCCATCCCTAGGAGCTGTCACTCACCGGAGGAGCCCCAGTGCCTTTGATGGAGACCAAGGTCAGAGAGCTGGGTGTGCCCTTGGGAAACAGTTGATGCCCCGCCCTTAAACTGATGTGACTGACAGTAACGACAGCCAACCACAACCTCACATTTAGTTTTCGGGCATGGAAGACAGATACCTCTTTCTTCTAGGACAGCCCCATGGAGCAGGAGGCAGGTGGGAGTTGGGGACGTGAGACTTCCTGCTGGGCCTTCCTTATGCTGAGATAATGTCCATTTATCTTGGTGAGAAGAGACTCCGGGCTCTGGGGACGCATGTCCTGAGGGCAGCCGAGAGCAACCTGTGCCCCTTACTTCTGTCTTTATCCTGGGAGAAGCGGAAAGTACCATTGCAGGTGAGGTGGGCGCTGTGGGCGAGGCGTAACGGCGGTGCACACCCGGCTTCTCCAGGGATCGCCCCCACCCCCGGGCCCCTGCAGAGGAGGGAAAGCACAGGCAGGGGTCTGCCCGGCAGCTCAGAGCCCCACGTCCCACACGGAGTGCCGGGTTCAGCTCCCAGCTCCGGTGATGCCGACCCTGGGAGGCAGTGCTGATGGCTCACGACTAGTTGGGTTCCTGCCACTCGCAAGAGCCTGGGATGAGCTCCTGGCTCCCATGTGCTAAGGCATTTGGGAAGTGAGCCAGCACACAAGAGCTCTCTCTCTGTCTCTCTCTCTCTCTCTCTCTGTCTCCCACTCCTTCCTCATTTCTGTCTCTCTGCCTCTTGTATTAAAAGGAGAAAGAAAGGAAAGACATGGGCTGGGGGAGACGGCAGTGAGTGCGGTCAAGGGCAGCCCTGAGGCTGGGAGCACGCAGGTGGAGCAGAGGACAATGGGCCAATGCACGAGAGAATTCCAGCCTAATTTCTAGGTGGATTTAACATAGGTCACACACTCAGTTCCGTCTCCTGCGGGGGACAAGTGCCATGAGTGAGACACCGGCTGTGGAAACCGAGTGGGCGTGCCGTGGGTCATGCCCACACTTCTCCAAGGTGCAGAGCGCTGTTTCTGGCTCAGGGGGCAGCGAAACTCGCTCAGACCTCACTCCCACCTTTTCATTTACACCCTGGCGGGCCGTGGGCAGAGGTCCCCTGGGTCCACACCCTTGCTGACCCCGGGTGTGGTCCACACGGTCACTGCCGCTCCTCCCAGCGGGCAGAAGCCGGGAGGGTCAGCTCCTAGCTGGCTGCACTTCTCCACGGAACTTCCTCCCAAAGCCATCCTTAAAGCAGAGAAGGGCGTATGGGCGGCTTCTGCTCACGAGGCTCGTGGTCCCTATCGCCAGCAGACCGTGGCGCAGACACAGCTACAAGGCAGGCCCTGGCCCGGAGGCTGCGGCTTGCGAGGCACATTGACTCCAGCCCCTCTGCTGAGCCTGGTGAGACCCCAGCTCAGCAACACGCACACCCGTGCTCCTACACACCCTCGTGAGTCAAGAGCTGTTCACGCAGCACAGAGGCGGGCTCAGGTGATAGCGTCAACCACGCGCCAGGCGGGTCTTCCTCCAGGTGTGGAATCGACAGCAGAGGATGGTTGCACCTCCGTGCGTGAGCACAGAGAGGCACCGCAAAGCTGATGAGCCAGGAAATGCGCAGCGTGGCCAGCTGGTGCACCGGACTCTCCCAGGGCCGGCTGCAGTTCCCAAGCCCCAGTCACGTTAGTCGTCCACCAGCAGAGGCCTTCCAGGGCAGAATCCCACGAGGGTCAAAGCTGATTTTGACATTGATGTAGGCATTGAGCTTTTTTTAAAAAATTTATTTATTTACTTGAAAGAGTTACACAAAGAAAGAAGGAGAGGCAGAGACAGAGAGAGGTCTTCCATCTTCTGGTTCACTCCCCTGATGGCCACAATGGCCAGAGCTGCGCTGATCCGAAGCCAGGAGCCAGAAGCTTCTTCCAGGTCTCCCATGAGGGTACAAGGATCCAAGGTATTGGGTCATCTTCCACTGCTTTCCCAGGACATAGCGGAGAGCTGGATGGGAAGTGGAGCAGCTGGGTCTCGAACCGGCACCCATATGGGATGCCGGCACTGTAGACGGCGGCTTTACCCGCTACACCTCAGCGCCAGCCCCAGCATTGGGATCTTTGCTACTTGACTTCTCCTCAAGTCTTTGTTCTGCATTTACAGGGTGCAGGCGAGAACCCTATGGCTCAGTGGTCATTCTCATCCTTCAGCTAACAAAATGTTAAGAGCCTGCTGGCTCCTGGGGAATCCCCGCGATTCACAGCTCTTGGAGCAGAAGTGAGCAGATTGGAGAAGATGAGCACAGCCTTCTGACCTTGTTTCCGGTGCTGCCATGGCGTGTGGCCTCGGAGGGGAGGGTGGCCCTCATTCTGCTGCACTTCTTCGATGCACAAAGACCAGTGCAGTGCAGGGCAGTGGTTGGCTTCGAGGCCACACAGAGAGCCAGGCTGGAGCTGGAGCCCTGTGTCCACCTGCTTAAGACTGCCTTCTAGAATTGTCTGCCTAGCAAAGCACACATTGGCTGGGTCAGTGCAAAGGGCTTGCGTGCGTCTGAGGCTGAGCGTGTGTCTTCACAGACCAAGCACGTGACCCATCCATAAACCTCAGGGGGCAGTGCCCATCAGCCTTGCCACGTGCCACAGTCCACTGGTGCCCCTAGGTCTTGCCGACACTCCCAGAAGTCTCCTGGGGGGAGGCACCATCACTAATGCATCAGAGGGACCAGGCCCTCAACATCGGGAGTGGCCCTGGGATCCTGGCGCCCACAGAACGCAGTGGGTGTCCTGCCTGGCCTGGAGGAATCACTGCAGATCCCTGTGTTCAGGCTGAATGCGTTTCTTTCCTTTATTTATTTATTTATTTACTTATTTAAAAGGCAGAGTTACAGAGAGGCGGTGGGGAGGGGGGTCTTCCATCCACTGGTTCATTCTCCAAATGGCCATAATGGCTGGAGCTGGGTTGATCCAAAGCCAGGAGCCAGGAGCTTCTTCCAGGTCTCCCATGTGGGTGCAGGGGCCCAAGCACTTGGGCCATCTTCTACTGCTTTTCCAGGCCACAGCAGAGAGCTGGATCAGAAGTAGAGTAGCCGGGACTCAAACAGGTGCCCATACATGATACCGGCACTGCAGGTGGTGGCCTCACCCGCCACGCCACAGCGCTGGCTCCTGAATGTGTTTCTTTCGTTCCTGATGGGACCAAGATGACACTGGAGTCTGGGTCACACAAGGAATATTTCCTTGTGTTTCTACATTCCCCCTGAAGGAAGGGAAGAAAGGAGGGAGGAGCGAACCTGGGTCTGGGTGATGCTTCCCAAATCACTGTTAATGAAAATTACTCCCTGGGGCTGGTGCTGCGGCATAGCGGGTGAAGACGCCTCCTGCAGTGCCAGTATCCCATATGGGCGCCGGTTCGACTCCGGGCTGCTCCACTTCCAATCCAGCTCTCTGCTATGGCCTGGGAAAGCAGTAGAAGATGGCCCAAGTGCTTGGGCCCCTGCACCCACGTGGGAGACCAGGAAGAAGCTCCTGGCTCCTGGCTTCGGATTGGCGCAGCTCCGGCCATTGTAGCCATCTGGGGAGTGAAGCAGCCGATGGAAGACCTCCCTCTCTGTCTGACTCTCTGTAACTCTGCCTTTCAAATAAATGAATAAGTCTTAAAAAAAAAAAAGAAAGAAAGAAAATTACTCCCAAAGTTCCATGTTGGGGGTATCAGGAGGTGGGGTCTCCAGGAAGAACCTCGGACTAAATGAGATCGTGTGGGTGGGGCGTGTTGGTGTCTGTGGCTTTGTGGGGAGAGGAAGAGAGGCCTGAGCCGGTGCACCTGCTGCAATGCCATGAGAAACCGCAGGAAATCCTGCTCCTGCTGTGACCCCTTGACCTTGGACTTCCAAGCCCCAGAGCTAAGAAGGAAATTCCTCCTCTCCTGAATTACTGTCTGCGGTGTTCAGTTACAGCAAGTGAGCAAAGACAGGGAAAGAAAGGAGAGAGGGAGGCAAGGAAGGTGGGAAGCCACTCACCGAGGTTTGAGGTTCTGGGTGGCGAGGGGACCCCCCTCAGCGTGCAGGAGAGCGCGAGCATGGGAGGGGGCTGTGTGCAATGGTCCCCAGGAAGCAGTTCCAGCCGGGGCAGCTTTTCCGTCCGGGGCTCTGTGCACACCCAGCTTACCCAGCTCCCTGCTCTTGGAGGAAGTGGGGAGCATCTGGCTGCTAGCCCCGTGGGGGCCCCTCCCTCAGTTCTGCCTCGTGGTGACCATGGACGCAGGGAGAGGGTAGGGGGCTGAGGGTCTCCCAGCAGCGTCACCTGTGGGAGCGCTTTCCCATCCGGAATGGTCTCACTGTAGACAACCTGCTGCCCCATAGCAACAGGGGGAGGAGGAGGAGGAGGAGGAGGAGGAGGAGGAGGAGGAGCCGTCTCCAGCCTGGGGCAGTGTCAGACACACCTGACCCAGTGCACTCACCAGGACAGCCCTGAGTGGTGATGCACGGCAACGTGGGAACTAACTGGGTCCTTGGCCACGGCGAGCAGGAGCCCGGACAAACCATTGGAGTCCTGATGTGGTGGCCACGTGGGTGATAGTGGGGAGTAGCAGGGAGAGAGGTGGCAGGCAGGTGGGCTAGGAACCCACAGGTGCTCCCATTGGGGACAGACTCACAGGACAGGACCCGGGGAAGGAGCCAGGGGCGGTGATGCCAGGTGAGGCCTGGGCATGGGAAAGGGGCCATTGTTACTCTGAATGGAAGAGAAACCATCCAATACCACCTTCAGGGGCATGTATACCGATACAATGCAATAAAGGAGTAATCTAATTCACACTCATAAAACCATTGCAAGAACAAAGCAAAGACCAGAAACAATCATGTCAAGGTCACACTTTTAAAGAAAAAGATTTATTCATTTGAAAGGTGGAATAGCAGAAAGAGAGAGAGGGAGAGAGGGAGGAGGAAGGGAGAGAGAGAGAGAGAGAGACAGACAGAGAGGTCTTCCATCCACTGGTTCACTCCCCAAATGGCTGCAAGGACCGGAGGAATTGGGCTGAAGCCAGGAGCTCCATCCGGGTCTCCCCCATGGGTGCAGGGGCCCAAGCCCTCAGGCCGTCCTCTGCTGCTCTCCCAGGTGCATTAGCAGGGAGCTGGATCGGAAGTGCAGCAGCTGGGACTCGGATCAGTACTCACAGGGGATGCAGGTGTCTCAGGTGGTGGCTTAACCCGCTGCCCCCCACTGTTAGCCCCAAGCTCATGCTTTTAAACACAGCTAAGTTTCTACATCTGAAGCTCCACACAGTGTTGGAGTTTTGCTGAGAGCTGTGCACTGTTTCTTTGGTAAACGGTAGGAACCGTAGGAAGCTGATGGGAGTCATTTGCAACATGGGCCAAAGTTAGATCTCCGCTAGTTAAATGCTTTCTAAAGTTATCACTGCAGAGGTAACAGCCACCCAGCGTCCCCGATGGGTTCATTCATGAGTCAATGAAGGCCGATTCAGACAGCTTCCGCAGCCCAGCCGCAAGAGCAAGGCCACAGGGTCCACGGCCACCCTCACCTTGACCTTGGGAGAACAAGTCTTCTGGGAGAAGGCAGCCCTTGCCTCATTTCCAGAACCTTCCTCCAGGCTGTGACCTGCATTACCATAGCAAAGGGGTCGCTTGGCTGGGGAGTAGAAGGAGGCAGCAGGGCCCAGCAGTGCAGGGTTAGGGGAAGGGGGACAGTGGCTCCATGGAGACTTCCCTGACTGTCACATCTCCCAGGCCAGGCCCCTTCCCATCACCAAGCTGTATTCCCGTGCAAGGCTCCTCTGTGTGCCCTCCCGACTCAGGCTCCAAATGAGTGGGCAGAATGTCTTCTCCAGCTCAGCCCTCGCTCTGCCCCACTCTCCTCAAGACTGTGGGAAAGTCTCACCTTGTCCCTGCCTCGGTTTCACTGTTTGTAAAATGGGAATGATCTCAGGTCCTCCTGATCTAACCCCTGAGAAAGCAGGGACAGATCTTTTCCAGTGCCAGGTCCCGACACCCTACACGTGCCTGGCATGTGTTGGGCAATAAACCAACCCTGGGTCTCTGGGGCAGGCGCTGTGGTGCAGCGGGTAAAACCTCCACCTGCAGCACCAGCATTTCGTGTGGGCGCAGGTTTGAGTCCCAGCTGCTCCACTTCCAATCCAGCTCCCTGCTAATGCACCTAGTAAAGCAGTGGAGGATGGCCCAAGTGCTTGGGCCCCTGCACCCACGTGGGAGACCCAGAAGAAGCTCCTGTCTCTTGACTTCGGCCAGGCCCAGCCCTGGCCTTTGTGGCCATTAGGGGAGTGAACCAGCAGATGGAAGATTTTTGTCTCTCTCTTTCTCTCCTTCTGTCTCTGCCTCGCCATCTCTGTAACCTGTAATAAATAAATAAATATATATATAAATAAACCTTCTAAAAAATAAACCCTGGGTCTCAAGTGCCTGTGAAGGGACCCCCAGCCTCCTCTCTCGCCAGTGGCTGGGCCTGAGGAGATAAGCTTAAGACCCTGATGGTGTGACGCTGTGAGGGACGTCCTGAGTGAGCGAGCTGGACCCGTCCCAAGGCTCAGGACACATCTGAGAAGCAATCAGGACAGCAGGCATACCAGTTGCAAACCGGAAAGCCGGCGGAAGTCCATGCCTGTGAGGTGCTGCCGCTTCACGCTGATCGGTCAGTCCTGAGGCTTCGGGTTCGGGAGGGAGCAGTCCATCTCGGAGCTCGTCTGGCTTCCTCCAGCCCACACGGTCCCTCCTACAATGGTGATTCCATCTACCGGCAAGTCAAGGAAGTGTTGCTTTGGTCACTGGGCCCCCGAGTACAGGGACCTTCCCCAGGGCCTCCCAGCCCAGCTAGGCAGGTGCACGTCTCCCACTGGAGCCTGACCCCCTGAGACCCTCTTGTTCCCTCTCAGGGGCTCTTTGATCTCCACCCAGCACCAAAGATGCAAACATTAGTCCATTTGTAAAAACATGTATTTATTTGAAAAGCAGAATGACAGAGAGAGAGAGAGAGAGAGATCTTCTATCTGCTGCTTCACTCTCAAATGGCTGCAACAGCCCAGGCTGGACCAGGCAAAATCTAGGAGCCTGGAACTGCATCCCGGTCTCCCACGTGGTTGCAGGAGCCCAAGCACTTGGGCCGTCTTCCACTGCTGCCCCAGGCACGTTAGCAGGAGCTGGGTCAGAAGCAGGGCAGCCACTTCCTATCAGATTGGATCCAGCACGGCGGGTGGCAGCTTAACTCTCTGGGCCACAACGCTGGCTCCTCCCGAGTCCATTTATAAGCAACAGAAGCATGTGAGATGCTTCCAGAAGTCACAGGGCTGATCTGTCTGCGGCCTCCCACCTGGATTCAGCGAATGGACTGGTAACGCCCAAATCCCGGGTTCATGTTTTGACTGTAGCCTGGTCTAATGGCCGGCACACATCCAGCCACGACTCTGCTGAGGAGAGGTCATCTTAGCCTGAGACGTTGGGTGCTCAGAGGCAGAACCCACCCGCCGAGATGAGGGGCGTTCACCGTAGGAATGCCAGGGCCCTTGCAGAACCAAAGTATAAGAAGTGGAATGTCACAGCCTCCTCCCATCCTGTCCCTAGCTCTCAGTGCACCTGCTCTGTTCTCCCCGCTGAAGCAGCCCCTTCTGCCACACTCGGGATTTCTGCCCCAGGATAACCCTGTCTAGCGTCTGTCTGTGCTGTCGGCCTGTCAGTCCTGAACCCAACAGTAGGTGAACTTCCTGTCTTTGAAGTGAAGCTCACATGGCATAAAGTGAAACATGGGGCAGGTGTTGGTGCCCAGAGGGTCAACTCACAGTGTGGGGTGGGTGTCGCAGCACGGTGGGCTAACTCACAGCCATGGGGCGGGTGTTGGGGCACAGTGGGCTAACTCACAGCCATGGGGCGGGTGTTGCGGCATGGTGGGCTAACTCACAGCCATGGGGCGGGTGTTGCAGCACGGTGGGCTAACTCACAGCCATGGGGCGGGTGTTGCGGCATGGTGGGCTAACTCACAGCCATGGGGCGGGTGTTGCAGCACGGTGGGCTAACTCACAGCATGGGGTGGGTGTTGGGGCATGGTGGGCTAACTCACAGCATGGGGTGGGTGTTGGGGCATGGTGGGCTAACTCACAGCCATGGGGCGGGTGTTGCAGCACGGTGGGCTAACTCACAGCCATGGGGCGGGTGTTGCAGCACGGTGGGCTAACTCACAGCATGGGGCGGGTGTTGCAGCACAGTGGGCTAACTCACAGCCATGGGGCGGGTGTTGGGGCATGGTGGGCTAACTCACAGCGTGGGGTGGGTGTTGCAGCACAGTGGGCTAACTCACAGCATGGGGCAGGTGCTGCGGCACGGTGGGCTAACTCACAGCGTGGGGCGGGTGTTGGGGCACAGTGGGCTAACTCACAGCATGGGGTGGGTGTTGGGGCACGGTGGGCTAACTCACAGCGTGGGGCGGGTGTTGGGGCATGGTGGGCTAACTCACAGCGTGGGGTGGGTGTTGCAGCACAGTGGGCTAACTCACAGCATGGGGCAGGTGCTGCGGCACGGTGGGCTAACTCACAGCGTGGGGCGGGTGTTGGGGCACAGTGGGCTAACTCACAGCATGGGGTGGGTGTTGGGGCACGGTGGGCTAACTCACAGCGTGGGGCGGGTGTTGGGGCACGGTGGGCTAACTCACAGCGTGGGGCGGGTGTTGCGGCACGGTGGGCTAACTCACAGCCATGGAGCGGGTGTTGCAGCATGGTGGGGTAACTCACAGCCATGGAGCGGGTGTTGCAGCATGGTGGGCTAACTCACAGCCATGGAGCGGGTGTTGCAGCACGGTGGGCTAACTCACAGCCATGGAGCGGGTGTTGCAGCACGGTGGGCTAACTCACAGCCATGGAGCGGGTGTTGCAGCACGGTGGGCTAACTCACAGCATGGGGTGGGTGTTGGGGCACGGTGGGCTAACTCACAGCGTGGGGCGGGTGTCGCGGCACGGTGGGCTAACTCACAGCGTGGGGCGGGTGTTGGGGCACAGTGGGCTAACTCACAGCCGTGGGGCGGGTGTTGGGGCACAGTGGGCTAACTCACAGCGTGGGGCGGGTGTTGGGGCATGGTGGGCTAACTCACAGCGTGGGGCGGGTGTTGGGGCACAGTGGGCTAACTCACAGCCATGGGGCGGGTGTTGCGGCACGGTGGGCTAACTCACAGCCATGGGGCGGGTGTTGGGGCACAGTGGGCTAACTCACAGCCATGGAGCGGGTGTTGCAGCACGGTGGGCTAACTCACAGCATGGGGTGGGTGTTGGGGCACGGTGGGCTAACTCACAGCGTGGGGCGGGTGTCGCGGCACGGTGGGCTAACTCACAGCGTGGGGCGGGTGTTGGGGCACGGTGGGCTAACTCACAGCATGGGGCGGGTGTTGGGGCACAGTGGGCTAACTCACAGCCATGGGGCGGGTGTTGCGGCACGGTGGGCTAACTCACAGCGTGGGGCGGGTGTTGCGGCACGGTGGGCTAACTCACAGCCGTGGGGCGGGTGTTGCGGCACAGTGGGCTAACTCACAGCCATGGGGCGGGTGTTGCGGCACAGTGGGCTAACTCACAGCCGTGGGGCGGGTGTTGGGGCATGGTGGGCTAACTCACAGCGTGGGGCGGGTGTTGCGGCACGGTGGGCTAACTCACAGCCGTGGGGCAGGTGCTGCGGCACGGTGGGCTAACTCACAGCGTGGGGCATCTCCTGGTTCAAGTTCCACCTGCTCTGGTTCAGGTTCTCACCAGTGCACCTGTGAGGCTGCAGATAGTGGCCCAGGGTTCGCGTTCCCGCCATACACATGGAAGGGCCAGAGAGGCACCCTGAGCTCTATCATCAGCCTGGCCAGCCCATGGCTGTTGTGGGCATTTGAGGAGTGACCCACTAGTCAGATCTCTCTCTCTCTCTCTGTCCCTCTCTCTCTGTCCCTCTGCCACAGCTCCCCATCGTCTCCCACACACACAGTGCCTGAGCCCTGCAGGGCTGGGACTCAGCATCTCACGGCCCGTCCCGGGAGATGCTCTCGGTGCAGCCGAGGGGGGCGTGAATCATTGCTGTCGTTGGCAACACCAAAAGGTAGGTTCTGTTCCGAAAACGCGCTGACATTTCCACTCACAAGAGACACCCACTGTGTGCTGGAATAACAGACACCAAATTCATGTTTCTCACAAGAGGAACGACTCACACATATGTCAGAATGAAAAAACACAAGCTGCTTCGTGTGGATCATTCGTCGTGATTTAAACGCTGTCGGGCACACGGGGCTCGGGCTGGGGAAGAAGCGCAGGGCTCCAGCATCTGCCCCAAATGCCAAGGGAAAAAAAACTTTCAAAAATAAGGCTCCAGTGTTCTTTAAATCCACGGATTTTCCCCATTTTAGATAACAAATGAAAGCTGACTCTTATCACGCTCCTGACAAAATAGGATAACTGCTTCTTTAAATCCTTAACATTTTAAAGGTCAGCCACAGCCGTGCAACACTCTTTTTTTTTTGGGGGGGGGGAACAAATGCAGAGCTTCCTCAAGCCATCGTGAGCTCCTTTTTTCTGGAAAGCAGCACCTCTCTTGCCCTTCCTCTGTGACCTGTTGAAGGTATTTCTAATTTTTTCTCCGACTTACAAATATTCTGTCCACGACCATTTAGCACAGAAACCCTTGCTTTCCGAGTTACTTTCTTTGGTTGGAAGTTTGAAAGGCACACGTGTGTCTGTGCCGAATTATTTTCAAGGAAAGTTGAAACTATTTAGAACCCCACCAGCAGTGTAACAGAGCGGCCGTTTTACAATTCTCGTGATTCTTTGGCATTACTCATTTGTAAAAATCATTTATGGTGGCCGATGTTGTGGCACAGTGGGTAAAGCCACAGTCTACAATGCTGGCATCCCCTAAGGGTGTTGGTTCGAGTCCCAGCTGCTCCACTCTGGTCCAACTCCCGCTAATGCACCTGGAAAAGCAGAAGAAGATGGCACTTGGCCCCTGACACCCACATGGGGACCCAGAAGAAGCTTCTGGCTCCTGGGTTCAGACTGGCCCAACCTTGGCTCTTCCATGTAGGGAGTAAACCAGTGGACAGAAGACCTCTCTCTCTCTCTCTCTCTCCCTCTCTCTCTCTCTAACTCTGCCTTTCAAATAAATAAACCTTTAAAAATTATTTGTGGGTTTCTATGTAGAACTGTGCTCTCTGTTGATGGCATAGTTGCTTAGAATTCGTGTTATTATTTGTCTATTTCGTGGTCATTTGCATGCTCATCATGCATTTGTCCTTTTATTGAAGCTTCTGTGCTGTTCTGTTGATGCGTAGGAGGTCCTGTCTGTTTGCAATGTTTTTTGTTTTTTTTTTTTTGACAGGCAGAGTGGACAGTGAGAGAGAGAGAAAGGTATTCCTTTTCCATTAGTCCACCCCCCAGTGGCCGCTGCGGCCGGCGCACTGTGCTGATCTGAAGGCAGGAGCCAGGAGCCAGGTGCTTCTCCTGGTCTCCCATGGGGTGCAGGGCCCAAGCACTTGGGCCATCCCCCACTGCACTCCCAGGCCACAGCAGAGAGCTGGCCTGGAAGAGGGGCAACAGGGACAGAATCCGGCGCCCCAACCGGGACTAGAACCCGGGGTGCCGGCGCCGCAGGCAGAGGATTAGCCTAGTGAGCCGCGGCGCCGGCGCAATGTGTTTTTGAATGAGACGTCTGGCTTGTAGTTCTGCAAACAGCATGCTCCGACACAGACACCTTAAATGCTGATGGATTCGATGCTGCCGCTAACGAAGTGCATGCTGGAGTTTAAACTGGGAAAATCCCAAGACGCGCGTGGGTCTGAGAAGTGCATTGAACGCGTGTTTCTATCCAGGCGTGTCTTCTCTGACCCAGCTGGTCAGCGCGTTGTGAAGCTGGATCGCAGCTGCTCTTCTCCCAGACTGTGAGCAAACAGAGCGCGACGTCGGCCGGACACGGCTTCGTGTCGGCTTGGCTCTTCCTTCCTCCTCAGAGGCCACGTTTGCGTCTGGGGTGAGGTCCCTTCACCAGGTCATGGAGTCCAAGGACATGCAGTTAAACCACAAGTTGACTGCTATGCAGAACACTTTTGCAATCCAGGTAAGTGAGGGTCTGCCGAGTGGGTCTTGGGGAACCCGGGCCCGGGGTGCACAGTGGCTGTGCCCCTGCACACACACTCACCCTCTAGCTCTGCTTCCCCTGAGCTTCTGGAGTCCCCGGGGGACCCCACTGATGCTACTTCATCTACTGCACTGTCCGTTACTGTGAGCAAAAGGACAGAGAAGGGCGGAGCAGACTGGGGCAGCTGGCCCCACACAGCCAGGCTGGGCACAGAGGACTTCACAGAACATCAGCGCCAGACCAGACACTGTGCGGGAGCCAGGAGGAGACACCCCACTGCCCACTGCGCCTGACTAAACACACAAGAAAGCGTCATCCAGAAGAAAACCGGCACAGCGCCCCCTCCTGGCCAACAGGGGTACCCTACTCCTCAGTCACCGCTTGGGGATTGGCAGTGCTTCCTGTCCTCACTCAGTAGAGCTCGAAGCTCCCTGAGAATCACTTTAGGGCGGGCTCTGTCTTTAGGGATGATTCTCTGATTTCTGCAGTCCACTAACTTGCTGGCTGCTCTCTGACCCCTAGATGAGGGCTCCCCCTGGTGGTGGAGGGAGGTACTGCCCAAGGCATGCTAGGTCCAGGGTACCCCTGGGTGGTCTCCTGACTTGTGGAGCTGACGACTCAGGTCCTGTGTTCTCCTCTCAGGATCCTGTTTTGACCAGGCCTCCCTTGGGCTGGTGAAGAGCCCTGGACTCTGAGTCTGCCTCATTCTCTGCCAGCTGGGGCCACCCTGGGAACCGGCAGAGGCCCAGCCACTCAAACCTCAAATGCTTTCTCTCCACCCATGCCGCTGGCCCTCGGGATGCTGGCCACACACCTCCTGTGTGTCCAGCGGCTCCCAGGTCAGTCAGCCTGGGGCAGCCAGGGCAGATCCAACTGGGGCCCAGAGTGCACCTGTCAGAGGAACAGGGACAGTCCCTGCACTTGCAATGGCCTAACAACAACAACAATAATAGTACTAATAGTCAAAGGGCCCGTTAGCCCCCAGCCTGCTAATCCTTCCTGGAAATCCCAAAGCCCCGTGAAATCCCATTTTGAATTTGCTTTCTTTTCTCTGGACTTGCTGTTTTCACGCTCATCCCAGGCCTGCCTCCTCGGGGAGCCAAGGCTGAAAGATGCATGCTCAGAGGGAAACAAGTAGAAAGCTCTCCCAGCTGCCAGCTCCCCTCCCTCCCACTCCCCTCCTCCTCCCATCGTGGGCACAGGGCAAGGGGGGCGGGGGCGCCAGGGCTGGAATGCACCCCTAGGCTGCCAGGACACGGTTCCGTTCGGGAATTTTATTTTACAGATCCACCCCAGGAGCTTTGCTCCGTGACTCTGCCTGTGATGGATACGTGAGGTCCTCGCCTGCACACGCTGCCCTCAGACCTCCGGGTCCTCCACCCCTGACCCCTCCACACACACCCGAGTGTCCCTGACCACGGACAGCGCCCGCCCGCGTCTCCCTGCTTCTCTGCCCATGAGGTTGCTTGGCAACGAGGGTCCGACTCAGAAAGACCCAATTCCTGTGGGAGGGTTGGGGGTTGTAGGCAAACAGGGCAGCTTTCCTTCTGCCGCAGGGGCACCGGGTGCCTGGCCCCGCGTGGCGCCCCAGGCGACGGCACTCCTAGTCGCACTCATTCCCATCCCCATCCCCGTCCCCCTCCCACCTTCCCCACACCATCCCATGCTTCCCATGTAGCTCCATTCTCAGTTCACCCGCCTGTGTCCATCTGTGGGACTGGCTCTGCTCCTGGGGTCCCAAACTAAGCCGTGAGCCACCCAGGACTTGCTGTCCATCCGGGCAATGAGTGAAGCAGAACTTCAGGGACTGGGTGCAGCAGTTTGTTCTCTTTTGGGGAGCGGGGGGGGGGGGGGGGCTCAGAATCCTGCCTGGATGAAGGAGTTTCTGTAGAAGCCAAATACAGAAAGTGGGAGGAGTCAACACCCCGGGTGGGCGGAGTCTGGGAGCGGGGCTGTCACTCCCGCCATTCGCCCACTTCTGGGGATGCCCGTGGTCACCTCCTCTCTGTGTCACCTGCCTTTGCTCCGGGAGGAAGCCTGGCTCAGTACCGAGCATGCCCCCTCCCCTGTGTGGCCCCCAGGTTGGGACTCTCAGAACATGCGTGAGATTTTGCATGGTTGCAGCTGGTCATGGCATCTTATACAGTAGCACAGCCAAAAAGGGACGTTTCTAAGAAAAGGAAATGACTCAGAGAATGCTTTGTCATCCGAATTCTGGGCTTTGCCCTTTTAGACTCCATCAGCGTCCCATGCAGCGAAGAGATCCCAATCAGGCTCCCCACCCGGAGATTCCAATCAGGCTCCCCGCCCAGAGATCCCAGACTCCTCAGCGTGAAGCACCTGACAGGGCTCCTCTTGCTTAGCTGCTCACACACCTCACGCATCTCACACGTTCCATGCACCTTCAGTTTAACTTTGAACAGCGTCTCTCTAGCAGGGAGTTAGACCCCACAGGGACCCCAAGACCCTTCTCCAGGGCTACAGCCAAGGACCCTGCTCTCCCCCAGGGCCACTTTGTGATCTAACCAGAGAAGTCTGGTTGACCACCATGTGCAAGGACACCCCAAAGGTGTGCAACGCCCAGATGTCAATCAAAACTGCCCATCGTGGAGGTCGAGCCCACATCACCCTGTCACCACCCACAGGCTCCAGGGATAAAAGCGCTCACCCAGGAGGTCTCACAACACGCCTGTTCTGCTCTTGGAAAATATTTTTAATAAATTTGTATTTCCATCTCTACTTCCATCTCCCTGAACTTTGGTCTGGTACATTTTTTTTTTTGAGAGATTGATTTATTTATTTGAAGGTAGATTTACAGGGAGAGGGAGAGACAGAGAGAGAGGTCTTCCATCTGCTGGTTCACTCCCCAAATGGCCACAAGGGCTGGAGCTGAGCGGATCTGAAGCGAGGAACCAGAAGCCTCTTCCAGGTCTCCCACGCGGGTGCAGGGATCCAAGGACTGGGGCATCTTCTGCTGCTTTCCCAGGCCACAGCAGGGAGCTGGATCAGAAGTGGAGCAGCCGGGACCAGTGCCTATTTGGGAGGCCGGCACTGCAGGCAGCACCTTTACCCGCTGTGTCACAGTGCCAGCCCTAGTTCATTACCCTTATCAGCAAAAAAGCAGGGAGGCAAGCCAGTTCCCCAGGACCTCCAGACGCTCCCCGGTCTGAACATCCGGACAGGTGGGTCTGGTCCCACTCACATGGACTGCCCCCGGCACGGGTGCCAAATAGCTCTGCTCTAGGAGCACTCCCCGTGGAGAGAGTCTGGAAGCGCCACAGGAAGCGTCCCACCTGCGCCGTGGTTCCCAGCCCGCCAACAGCCAGCCTTTCTTCCCTAGGAGGGGTCCGAGGTCGGAGCCTTGGGAGACCCAGCGAGCGGCTTCCGCAGCCATCACCAGGGTCTCTGCAGGTGCCACCCAGGCAACGTCAGCCCTGGCTCGCAGGGAGAATCTCATGTGCACTTCGCCTCTGGATAACGGCTACTGTCTCTGATGGAGAGAGCTGTTCCACCCACGGGCAGGGAGGGCCTGGCGTCCACCAGCAAACCACGGGGCCAGCCCAGGGCTCAGCCTGCAGGGCTCAGGGAGGCGAAACAGCTCTCTGTGGCTGCCGCAGGGGCAGAACCGAGCCTGCGCCCGAAGTGCCCCACTCCGCGGAGCTACGCACAACGGGTTTGCAACCTCGCACCTGCGGCGGCTCACGGGGCTTCAAAGCAGGGGCCGCCCTGCTCGCCCTAGGAGAGGACTCTGGCATTTCTCTCTGCCGGTTATGAATTATTCCCCGGAGATGGACAGGGCTGGTGGAATTCATCTGCGCTTCCTACACCACGCATCAATTACTTTCTTCTGGGTGCAGCGCCATCCCACCAACGTTGACAGCAAGACAAGTGGAACCGAGAGACCCGCAGGACTTCAGGCCACAAACCGCTGCCTCCTTCTCCATGGCCACGCGCCAGGGCCCTGAAGGAGCAGAGATTGGGATCAGGTTCAGAAACCAATGGTCGAGCAAACGTGCATGCGGGTCGCCCGTGCATGCCGTGTGCGTAGTGTGTGTGTGTAGCACATGTGTAGCATGTGTAGCATTGAATAGCATGTGTGTGGTGTGTAGCATGCATGTAGCATGTGTAGCATTGTGTATTATGTGGTATTGTAGTGCATGTCTGGTTGTAGTATATGGGCAGCATGTGTGTAGTGTGTATGTGGCATGTGTGTAGCACATGTGTGGTGTGTAGCATGTGCATAGCATGTGGGTAGCATGTGGGTGGTGTGTGCTGTATGTGGTATGTGTAGTGTGTGGGTGTGTAGTGTGTAGCATGTGTGCAGTGTGTGACATGTGTGTGTAGCATTGTGTAGTGTGTGTAGCATTGTATAGTGCATGTGTTGTGTGTAGCATATATGTAGCATGTGTGTATTGTGTTGTATGTGGTATGTGAAGTGTGTATCTGGTTATAGCATATGCACAACATGTGTGTAGTGTGTTGTATGCAGCATGTGTGCGGTGCATGCGTGATATGTAGCATGTGCATAACATGTAGGTAGCATTGTGTAGTGTGCTGTATGTGGCATGTGTGTAGTGCGTGTGTGGTGTGTAGTGTGTGTAGTGTTGTAGCATGTGTGTAGTGAGTAGCATGTGTGTGTGTAGCATTGGATAGTGCATGTGTGGTGTGTCATGTGTGCATAGCATGTGGGTAGCATGCATGTAGTATGTATTGTATGTGACATGTGTAGTGTTGTAGCATGTGTGTGGTGTCGTAGCATGTGTGGTGTGTGTGTAGTGTTGTAGCATGTGTGTAGTATTGTAGCATGTTGTTGTGTTGTAACATTGTGTAACGTGTATAGTGTGTAGCCTGTGTGTGTGTGCGTGTAGCAAGCAGACACCACCTCTGACGTTTCCATGGCCAAGTCCTCTAGGAGTGGGAGCGCTGCTTACCTGAGTCCAGCTGAACACACTGTGAGAACAGGAAACTCTGCGAACGGCTCCGGTCTGCTCTGCCTGCAGCCTCCTGGTGCCCCAACACCAGAGCCCAGGAGCCCTCCCCCGCTCAGGCTCCCCCTGCCCTCTGTCTTCTCCTCTTCCCCTGAGCCCTGGTCTCCATCATCCCCACTCCGTGTGACCCAGGGCTGCGAGTCCCGCCTGAGTGCTGTGGCCGCCGGGCCCCCCGAGCCGCACTGCATTGGCTCTCGCCACCTCGAGTCTTGCCTGACAGGACAAGCCGGGCTCTGATGGGCCCCGGTGGGCACCGGTGGCCTCGGAATTGCTTGTGCTAACTCATTGTGCTAAGGGGTCTCAGGCTGGGGGTGGGAAAGTGAGAGAAGTGGAGGGAGGGCAGAGCCCCAATTCCCTGCCTTTGCCTCTTGCGCAAAACACACCAGCAAGTGCAGGCTTCCGGTCCCGCCCTGGTCTCCCAGGACGGCGCCGCCCCCTGAAAAGCAGGGTGAGCTGGCCGGGGCTGCGACCCTCAGCTCCCCAAGTGGTCTTGGTTGAAGCCCCAGCTCCATGCACTTCGGGGAGGGTCGTCATTTCTCCAGCGTCCCTCCCTGTCCCCCAGGAAGCTCAGGGACAACCTCCCACGGTCCAGGTACATCCTGAGCCAGACCATGCCCGCGGGCTGCTTCCCTGCCTGCGTGGCCAGCAATGGCCAACATCCTTGGTCAACATCCAGTCTCCACACCTCCACTCTCTGGGGGTGACGGAAGCCCAGAGCAGCATCCGTCTCCAGACGACTCTAGAAGCCTCTGTGCCTGGCTCACCATGGCTGCCGCGTCGCCCACTCACTCACTGTTGGTTCTCATAGAGTTGCAGGAGGCGGTCAGTTCTACCAGAAGCAAGGTTAGACGTCTTGCTTGTTGGACACTGGCTGCCCACGGTATCTCCTTTTCACTTGCTAGTTCAGCCTCCACGCATCCTGGGCTGGTGGGTCTGTGATCGCCTAAAGGGACTGTCAACCTGATGGAGCATCCGGCACTCCTGCCCTGATAACCAGAGCCGGTATCACAATCGCTCTTCCCGCTCTGAGAACAAAGGTCCTGTGTTTTATTGTTTAACGACACTCCAGCTCCATATCTAGCCCTTCCAGATAACCCTATCTGCCCAAATCCCTTCTAGGAATTTCCTGGAAATCAAAGACTCAGAACCAGCAAAGATTCAGAACCTTCAGCAAATGCCGCAAGATCTCGAACCCACGGCTTACTCTGTGTTTCTCTGCCACCATCTCCCGAGTGGAGTTTGGGAATTCTGCAGGAAGTATGGAGACTAAATCGCAGCCCACACACCACTGGGGGTTCTGAAAGCAGCGCCGACTCGTGCAAGTTCACGGCCACTTCCTGAAGTGACCTGGCCGTGATGGGAGGGCCACGCCCAGTCCAGGGCAGAGACAGGAGGTGTCCCGCCTCCATGGGTGCTGGGCACAGCCCAGGGCAGAGACAGGAGATGTCCCGCCTCCGTGGGTGCTGGGCACAGCCCAGGGCAGAGACAGGAGATGTCCTGCCTCCATGGGTGCTGACTGCGCCCAGCCCAGGGCAGAGACAGGAGATGTCCTGCCTCCATGGGTGCTGGGCACAGCCCAGGGCAGAGACAGGAGATGTCCTGCCTCCATGGGTGCTGGGCACAGCCCAGGGCAGAGACAGGAGATGTCCTGCCTCCATGGGTGCTGCGCCCAGCCCAGGGCAGAGACAGGAGGTGTCCTGCCTCCATGGGTGCTGGGCACAGCCCAGGGCAGAGACAGGAGATGTCCTGCCTCCGTGGGTGCTGACTGCGCCCAGCCCAGGGCAGAGACAGGAGATGTCCCACCTCCATGGGTGCCGCGCCCAGCCCAGGGCAGAGACAGGAGATGTCCCACCTCCATGGGTGCCGCGCCCAGCCCAGGGCAGAGACAGGAGGTGTCCTGCCTCCATGGGTGCTGGGCACAGCCCAGGGCAGAGACAGGAGGTGTCCCGCCTCCATGGGTGCTGGGCACAGTCCAGGGCAGAGACAGGAGATGTCCTGCCTCCATGGGTGCTGGGCACAGCCCAGGGCAGAGACAGGAGATGTCCTGCCTCCATGGGTGCTGGGCACAGCCCAGGGCAGAGACAGGAGATGTCCTGCCTCCATGGGTGCTGGGCACAGCCCAGGGCAGAGACAGGAGATGTCCCGCCTCCGTGGGTGCTGGGCACAGCCCAGGGCAGAGACAGGAGATGTCCTGCCTCCGTGGGTGCTGACTGCGCCCAGCCCAGGGCAGAGACAGGAGATGTCCCACCTCCATGGGTGCTGCGCCCAGCCCAGGGCAGAGACAGGAGATGTCCTGCCTCCGTGGGTGCTGGGCACAGCCCAGGGCAGAGACAGGAGATGTCCCACCTCCGTGGGTGCTGGGCACAGCCCAGGGCAGAGACAGGAGATGTCCCGCCTCCGTGGGTGCTGACTGCGCCCAGCCCAGGGCAGAGACAGGAGATGTCCTGCCTCCGTGGGTGCTGGGCACAGCCCAGGGCAGAGACAGGAGATGTCCCGCCTCCATGGGTGCTGGGCACAGCCCAGGGCAGAGACAGGAGATGTCCCACCTCCGTGGGTGCTGGGCACAGCCCAGGGCAGAGACAGGAGATGTCCCACCTCCGTGGGTGCTGGGCACAGCCCAGGGCAGAGACAGGAGGTGTCCCACCTCCGTGGGTGCTGGGCACAGCCCAGGGCAGAGACAGGAGATGTCCCACCTCCGTGGGTGCTGGGCACAGCCCAGGGCAGAGACAGGAGATGTCCCGCCTCCGTGGGTGCTGGGCACAGCCCATGCACTCAAGAAATGTGACTTGCTCTGCTCTCCAGCTTCGAGCTGGTTTCCATTTGGATTGAAGTTCCCCTGGAGTGAGGGAAAAAAATCTCCACTTTCCAGTTCCTTGGTGGGCAGGGCGGCATGGGGCTCTCTAGCGCTGGCCATCCTCAGCCCATGCAGGTGCGCCTCACCTGGCTGCAGGTATTGGCCTGCACAGGTCTCTGGGAGCAAGGGAGCTGGCGTGGCCTCCCCGCTGGGCCTGGGTACCCTCTGAGCAAGATTTCCACCGAGCACCCACACACAAAGTCGCTCTGTGGCCGCCGTCCCTTAAGCCCCCTCTGGAATTCCCTCAAACACATGACCAGCGCCCCCTGGTGGTGGCGGGGGTACAAGGCTGCTGCTGTGTCTGTGAGCTTTAGCCTGGTTCCATCGCCTCCTCCCTGCGGAGAAAGACCCCCAGATAAGGACTGCACCCCTCTCCCGGGAGCACACAGTCCAGATCAGCAACCATGTCCCCAGCCCTCTCCCAGACCACCCAACACAAGCCCACATTCTCCACCAGCTCCTTGTAGGACCTCCAGAAATTCGATTCTTCCTGGTGTGGCTATGATGGGCGGGATTTCTTTCTTGACGTCTCTTTGGACGAGCTCATCATTGGGGTATAAAAAGGCGACCGTCGGCGGGATGCTAATTCTGTGTCCTGAGCCTTCCTGCAGCCCGTCTACAGCACTACCAGCTTGTTGGAGGAGTGTTTAGGTTTCTCCCTGTCACCTGCAAACGTGGATATTCTCACTTCCTCCTTTCCGATGTCCATGCCTTATGTCTGCCTCCTCCTGCGCCCACTTCCAGTCCTGCGCTAACAGTGGTGACAGTGGGCATCCTCATCTTGCCCCAGGGCTGCCCGCCAGGGTGGGAAACTGGAGGAACCGGCGCCTGCTTCTCTGTCCACTGGGCAGCCATCATTCTCGACTCCTGCCTCACGACCCCCCGACATTTGTCAGATTTTTGTACAACCCACCTATGTTTCTGCAGATGTATTTTCAGATTGCTCATCATTCACCCCAAAATCACTGTCACTGGCCCTTGGCCGTGGGGTTGCTTCCTCCAGCCAGGAAAATCAACACTCCAGCCGCCGCCCGCGTGGGGCAGGAACGTGCCAGCCTGTCACGGCGCCCTGCTCCATTGCATCAGCTTGAAGTTAATGGGGAGTTACAAGGAGATGCCGGCAGGGCTATTTATGTCATGTTCAATAAGCTCCGGGCCAGCCGGCGCCTGTGGCTGCATCCTGCTGACAAGAACTCAACGGCTCCGTGGGACGCACAGCACAAGGCCGGGCTCAGCTCCCCAGTGAACGGTGTCAGGCAAACGTCCGAGGGGACTGTGGCCCCGTCACCTCGCACCACTGACACAAAGCATCCCTTCACCACTGCGCTCTCTGCTCTCCTGGACCAACTCTGGGTTTATGATCTGAAATTACACTGCAAGGGCTGGCGCTCTGACATAGCGGGTAAAGCTGCCACCTATATGGGCGACAGTTCAAGTCCCAGCTCCTCCACTTCCAATCCAGCCCCCTGCTAATGTGCCTGAGCAAGCAGCAGAAGATGGCCCAAGTCCTCCGGCCCCTGCACCCACGTGGGAAAACCAGATGGATCTCTGGCTCCCGGCTTCAGCCTGGCCCAGCGCCTGCCCATGAGAGCATTCGGGGAGTGAACCAGCAGATGGAAGGTCTCTCTATATAACTCTGTTTTACAAATAAATAAAATAAATTTTTAAAAAAATGAAAACGCACTGCAAGCAACTTTCGGCTCTCCTTGAAGCATCCTGTGAACTGACCCTGTAGAGCGCCCACGTCCGGCCGACACATGAAAGTGTTCGGAGGCCTTGAAGGTTGAGGACACGTCCCTGCATGCCAGGACGAGTGAGGACCTCAGCAATGGCTGACCACGCAGCTGTCCCGACAGCCAAACCGCCTCTCTGTAGACGTCCTGGCTCCTGGGGAGGGGACTCGGCGTACATTTTCCCTCTATTTTGCTGGTAGCCTACATGCCTGGGCAGTCGGCCAGCAATGCGACCCAGCTCTGGCCGCTGCCGCTGCTACAGGCGGGGCCGTCGGCACGCGTTCTAAACCAGATCTCTCTTTGCAGTGCACACACATCCACTGAATTGCCACTGCTCTTCCTCTTTCAAAGTGAGCGTTATTTTCCCCTCTGTGACGATCACACGGGGTCAATATAGGAAATCTAGAATATGGAGAAACTAGCCCCTTACGGGCCTACCAAGCAGTCCCCTGGGGGAGTGGTGTGCTGAGTTTTGTACAAGATTTTTCAGTGCAGGTATTGGTGACTGTGCTTTGTCTTTACACTGTGGATAGCATAGTTTGGTATTCAACAGCCATCTGCACTGAGTTTCTTTTTTTTAAAGATTTATTTTATTTATTTGAAAGACAGAGTTACAGAGAGAGGCAGAGACAGGCAGAGAAGTCTTCCATTCACAGGTTCACTCCCCAGATGGCCGCAACAGCCGGAGCTACACTGATCCGAAGCCAGGAGCCAGGAGCTTCTTCCTAGTCTCCCATGCAGGTGCAGGGGTCCAAGGACTTGGGCCATCTTCTACTGCTTTCTCAGGCCATAGCAGAGAGCTGGATCGGAAGAGGAGCAGCCAGGATTAGAACCAGCGCCCATCTGGGATGCCGGTGCTTCAGGCCAGGGCATTTACCCGCTGTGCCACAGTGCCGGCCCCCACTGAGTTTCTTAACTCCCAACGAAGTTACTCCTTAATCAGTAAATGAGGATGAAATTGCTAACTTAGAATGTAAATGGAACACTATAAAGAATAAAAGAAAAAACATGTCTGCACACATGAACACACATACACATGTGCACATATGTGCACACACACACATCAGAAGCCTCAACAAGTCGGTGGGAAAAGAAATTGAAAGACAACGTGCATTTTCGTGGTAAAGCAGCCCTGAAATCCACACGGATTCTTCATCACGCACAATTTCCACGGCCCCGGTGAGACCCGGCGTTCGTGTGGATGGACTTCCAGTGTGTCTTCACCAAAAGAATTTTATCTTTTCCTTCCATGTTCCATGAATCTTGGAAGTGCCCTCGTATGTACGCATGGACATATACAGAAGGCGCTTAATAAATGTGAGGTCTTTCATGCACGTTTCTGAATCACGCGACGCACTCTCAGCGTTGCTGGAGTGGGCACAGGCACCCTCCGGGTGTTCCGCTCTCACTCGTGTAACACATCTGTGGGATTTCCGCTGTGCCTTGCACTACGCTGGGAGGGGGACGGGCAGGTGAGTGAAAGGTACCCCGGCCCCGAAGAACTCCCAGGTTAGCCGTGAGACAGACACAGAACTGCAACCACAGTGTGCACCCAGGGCCGGTCACGCTCAGAAGCCAAACCCACGCCCTGACATAGGCCTCGGAGGCGGATCCGGCCCTAGGCTCCTCCCACACTCTCCTGCCTCCCTCCCTCGGCCTGGCTTCCTTGTCCTGCTCCTGTGGTTGCAAACCACAGCTCCCTGGACCCAGGGAGTGGTGCAGCCAACCCTGGCCCCACAGGTCCCTAGTCCATGGCCTTGTGGAGTCTTCATATCCCCTACAGACCCCTCAGTGTTCCATCTTGCAGGGAACCCCAGACCCAGAGCAAAAACCGGCACCCACCTGCACGGAGCCCTGGACAGGCTGGAGTTCACTTCACCATCGTCCACCAGCCACAGGAGGGCCACAGGCACGCCGGCCAGCCAGGACCATGCACACAGCCTCAACACGCACTTCTTGCCCCTACTTCAGTCTAAGACCCTGCACCCCTAATGTCTCGGGGAGCCGGGTGATGAAGCCATAGCTGCCCGGCTCCTTGCTCTGTGTTTCCAAGAAGCACCGCCTTTCTTACCCCCCCCCCCACCATGAGTGACAGGCTTGCAGGGGTCAGCGGGGTGGACCCAGCTTGCGGGGATTCTGTAACGCTGCCTCCAGCCAGCCTTGGGGGCGTTCTGTGTCAAAGCTCGCTGTGGATGAGTCATAACTCCCTCGTCGGTCCTCTAATGGGGGCTGTTTGGAGTGCTTCCATTTTTCCGTTGTTATGGAGACCACTAAGCACCCTAGAAATTAATATTTCGGGCTATACTATTTTAGGAATGCCGCTCTGGTCTGCGTTAGAGTCCCCAGGCGGGAATGACTGTCGGTTCATTTGCAGAGGCAGCATGTTAAGTGCCGGCTTCATTGTGCTTCAGAGAGCATTGAACAAAATTAAAAAAACAGTTCTGAAAACAAGCCCGGTCCTCTCTTATTTGCATTTCTTTGATTATGGGACACGCGGTGACCTTGTTTCCATATTTGCTCATCATTTCTATTGCACTTTTTGTAAATTATCTATTAACATCATTAGCATGTCGATGGCTGGGATTTCCACTGTTCTTATGGCACGAACTCTCTATTAAAATAAGAGCCTGCTGTCTCCTCCAGCTACTGTAAACATTGCTCCCCAGCTTGTCATCTGATTTTTAATTCCAGTAACCCGTGCTTTTCTGGAAGGCACCAGCGTGAGGATGATGAAGGAGTCTAAGGACAGCAACAAACTGTACTTCCCGGACCTGCCTCAGCCCGTGCTGCGGAACCTTCTGTGCGTTGGGATCAGCGTTTTCTGCAGGCAGCTCATGAGTTCTGGGCTCCAAGCTGGAGAGAATGAGCCACCTTCCTGTGGGCACGCTCTTGACCTGTGTAGGCTGAGGCCATCAGCCTGAAGAGAGACAGGGTATCTGCACCGTGAGACACTCCGCAGAGGATTCTGGCACACACGCCTCGGTAAGAAGCGGCAGTCGAGGGCCCAGCACTGGGCACAGCAGGTAGAGCTGCCACCTGCGCAGCGGCATCCCACAGGGGCACTGGCCAGTTCAAGCCCCGGCTGCTCCACTTCCAATGCAGCTCCCTGCTAATGCGCCTGGGAAAGCAGCAGAAGATGACCAAGTGCTTGGGCCCTGTACCCACGTGGGAGACCCGGATGAAGCTCTTGGCTCCTGGCTTTGTCTCCCCCAGCCCTGGACATTCCAGCCATCTGGGGAGTAAACCAGTAGATGGAAGACACCTCTCTCTCTTTCTCTCTCTCTCTCTCTCTCTCTGTAACTCTAACTTCCAAATAAAACAAGAAAGCGGTAATCAAGAAACTGGGCAGAACGTGAGAGACTTCGACACAGATAATGTCAGATGCTGCACAGAATCGGAAATCGGATGGTCCACATAAGGACACGGTGCCCATGGCTCGGCTACTGCCACAGTGGAGAAGCAGCCGTGTGCTAGATTGGAGGGCTCCCGGTGAGGTCACAGAGAGACGTGGCCGCCGGCACCACTCATCCACTGCCGGGCGAACGCGGAGAAGCCCCGCGCTGGGGTGCAGGTGAGCACCGAGTTCACGGTCCACGTGATGGACTTGCAAGTCCTTTAGTCAATTAATAGCAACAAGCAGACGCATGGAGGCGCCTCATTTTGGCACAGTAAAAATGTCTCTGTGTCGTCTGAACCGTCCAAAGACGAAATGAGTTCCCTGTTGCTGAAGGTGCTTGGTGGGAGGCTGGGGGCGCTTGGAGCGGTGACACCGTGGGGGCCACAGTATCGCGTGAGCAGAGCCGGGACCTGCGGGAGGTTGGGCACGAGATGCAGCTTCATCTTGGAGTATTTTCATCTTGCAGGGGGACCGTGGGGCCACGAGCCCACCGACAGGCAGCGAGTGTCTGCATTTGCAATGGAGAACGGAAAGAGAATTGAGCATTACATTTTTTCTTAAATTAATTTTAATTAATTTTGAATTAAAATTTTTTAATTGCCAAGCAACACTGATGACTCAGCTGACACAGGAAATTGATTTTGAATATATATTCATTTTCTGATTTATTTGAGGGAGAGAGAAGTCTTTCAACTGCTGGTTCCCTCGGCAAACACTTGCCAGACTGAAGGCAGGAGCCGCAGCGCTGTCTCCCACGCGGTTGGCCGGAACCCCGAGTAACGGGCCGTCACCTGCTGCCTCCCAGGGTGTACAACAGCAGGAAGCTGGATCGGAAGACGAGACGGGACCCAATCCCAGACCCTCCCATGTGGGACGTGAGCCCTGAGCTCCCTGTGGGTGGACAGCGGTGGGGGAGCAATGGGCGGAACTCTCCCCGGCCTCTGGCCGACCCTGTGGGCGAGACTGCAGCGAGGCCGTCGTCTTTGGCGTGCTGCCTGGGGACGATCGCTCTCCCACTGCCCGTGTCCCTCTAACACCCAGTCCAAACCAGCGAAAACACGCCGGGGCCTGAAACTGCACGATGTTCTGGACCGGGTGCTGTGGACAGGCGGGTGGCAACCACACGGAGAGCGCTACACTGTGGCGGAAACGAGAGAAGCCGTGTATCCCCGCCAGTAATCGCTGCGTGTCCCTGCACGCTGTGGGCTTCCGTTTTGTCACAGGTGTGTGATTGGGAAGCGTGCAGATCGGGCAGGGAAACGAGCTAGAATTTCCTCCAGGCTAGGCGGGGATGTGGAATGAGAAGGGACGACTGCGCCGGGCTCTTCCAGGCACTGAGTGATGCAGGGGGACACGTGACTGGGACGAGGAAGGCACCGCTCGCTGCAGTTAGCACCTGCAGCGTGGGGTGCGGCGTGGGCGGGCACTCCCCCCGCCCCCCAGAATCCAGCTGGAGTGGAGCCTCAGAGCCCACAGGTGTCTCCCGGGGGGCAGAGAAACTCATTCGGGCAGTCATTAGGGCACGCCTGGCGTGGACTTCCTGAAACTGTCTTCAGAGAAGGGAGGGGAAGTTTTATTATTATAATTACTATCACTATCACTATCACTATCACTACTACTATTACTATTACTATTACTATTACTACTATCATCATCTCTGGAGGAGTGTGCCCTGGGCACAGTTTCGGAGGGCATGGCTCACATTCAGGGCATCGTGGGGAGGAGGGGAAAGGAACGTGAGGATGCGGGTGCCCCTGTGTTTGCAAAGCAGAGAGACGGACAGGAAAGAGCTGCCATCCACGGGCCCCCTCCCCAAATGCCCGTGGAGGCCAGGGACTTAGCTTCTGTGGCCTCCCAGGGTCTGCCCTGGCAGGACCCTGCAGCCAGGAGCCAGGAGCCAAGAGCCAGGAGCCAGGAGCAGGCACTGGACCCAGCCTTCCCCCTCCGTCCTTTAAGATGCGGGTGTTTTGACCGAAGGGCCTCTCCCAGTTGAGTTTTTCCTGACCCTAGGGTCTTTTTGCTTTTTACTTGTTCAACTTCTTGTCTGGTGAAGTAATAAGCTTTGGCTGTAATGTAAATTAAAAATATGTTACTTGGTGCCGGTGCTTCGACATAGTAGGCTAGGCCTCTGCCTATGGCGCCGGCATCCCACAGGGGCACTGGTTCAAGTCCCAGCTGCTCCTCTTCCAACACAGCTCCCTGTTAATGCACCTGGGGAGGCAGTGGAGGATGGCCCAAGTGCTTGGGTCCTTGCACTCACGTGGGAGACCCGGATGGAGCTCCTGACTTCCGGCTTCCGCCTGGCCCAGCCTGGGCTGCTGCGGTCATTTGGGGAGTGAACCAACAGATGGGAGAGCTCCCTGGCTCCCCTCTGTCTCTGTAACTCTGACTTTTTATTTGAAAGGCAGTACTGAGAGAGAGAGAGAGAATCTTCCATCTGCTGGTTCACTCCCCAAATGGCCACAGTGACCAAAGCTGGGCCAGGCTGAACCCAGGAGCCCGGAGCTCCACCTGTGTCTCCCGCATGGATGCAGGGGCCCCAGCACTCGGACCGTCTTCCGCAGCCTTCCCAGGCGCATCAGCAGGGAGCTGGGTGGGAAGCCGAGCAGCAGGGACTTGAAGCGGTGCTCTGGCATGCCCGCGGGGTTGTTGCGGGGGCCAAACTTTGAAGGCGCACTGTGGGACAGTCTCCCACGTGCCCTGCTCTCCGGCAAGAGACGGGACGGCCGTGGCCTTGAGGAGAGCTCTCGGCTGCAGGAAGCCCCCGGCTGGAAGGGAAGGGGGGAAGCGTCTCTGAAAGGGAGCCTGGGTTCCTGGCTCAGCCCTGCCTTCGGAGGAGGACGCTTCTAGAACGTCTTCCTTGGATGAGAGTCACTTTGAAGGGGGTCTCCCTCTCTTCCAGGCGTCAGCCCAGGGCCCGCCGGTCATGTGACTGTCCCCTTGCCGGGGCGTCTGGTCTCAGGGCCAGGCTCCGGCTCTCAGTATCAAACTTCTGCTGGAGGCTGGGAGAGGGAGCGTTCCCATGGGAACCGTGCGAGCTCTGGGAGAAGAGGGGCCTAGGCTCAGAGGAGGGTGTGTGTGTGTGCATGTCTGTGTGTGTGTGCGTGTGTATGTGTGTGTCTGTGTGTCAGTGTGTGCGTGTGTGTCTGTGTGTATGTGTGTGTGCGTGTGTCTGTGTGTCTGTGTGTATGCACATGTGTATGTCTATGTGTGTCTGTGTGTACACATGTGTATGTGTGTATCTCTGTGTGTGTGTCTCTGTGTGTCTGTGTCTGTGTGTGTGCGTGTGTATATGTGTCTGTGTATATGTCTGTGTCTGTGTATGTGTATGTCTGTGTGTGTCTCTGTGTGTGTACGTGTGTCTCTGTGTGTGTATGTGTGTGTACGTGTCTCTCTGTGTGTGCATGTGTGTGTCTGTGTGTATACGTGTGTGTACGTGTGTGTGTGCATGTGTCTGTGTCTGTGTGTGTGCATGTGTGTATGTCTGTGTGTGTGTCTGTGTGTGTGTGTATGTTTGTGTACGTGCAAACTCATATCCCCATTCCCAGCCTTCCAGGAAGAACTCCGCAGAGCAGCCCAGGTTCCCTGGGGAAAAGGATCCATGGCCCTCAGGGACCCTGAAGGAGAGGAAGGGGCCTGGGCTGCTCATGCGGCCTTAGCTCAGGGCCCAGGGCCCACAGGCGAGCGTGATCTGCTGAGGATTTCCGTCTGCAGCCCCGGTGTGCCTGGTGCATCCCACCATGGTGAGGAAGATCCTGGACAGTTGTGTTTATTTTATTTACTTGAAAGGCAGAGTTACAGAGAGAGGGAGAGAGAGAGAGAGAGAGAGAGATCTTCCATCCACTGGTTCATGTCCCAGAAGGCTGCCTCAGCCAGGGCTAGGCCAGGCCAAAGCAGGGGTCAGGAGCTCCATCCGGGTCTCCCACGGGAGTGGCAGGGGCCCAGGCACTTGGGCCATCTTCTGCTGCTTTTCCTTGGCCATTAGCAGGGAGCTGGGTCAGAAGTGGAGCAGCAAGGACACAAACCAGTACCCATATGGGATGCAGGCTCTGCAGGCGGCGGCTTAGCCACTGTGTCACAGTGGCAGCCCCTGGTTGCGTTTTCAATACAAGCTTACTTCAAAGAGCTCCTGCAAGGTAGAATTAAAGGATGATTTAATTTGGGTGCAAAAAAAATTGAAACTTTTATATACACAGGTCTTCAAAAAGCTGTTTTTGAAAAGCACATGCATGGATTTAAAACTGTTTTGCACCAATGCACTTATTTCTGGATTCCACTTTCCCATGAGGTTTTTGAAGTATCCTTGCACACATGTTTCTTTTGACGATTCTCTGGGCAGATGGGTGCCCCTGCTCAGGTTTGCACACTTGTGGCCTGAGGACTTGTGGAGCAGCGCTTGTTCTGACGAAACACGGGGTGTGTCTGGGAAGCCTCGTTCACTGAGACCCACTCACTTACAGCTCAGCCAGGGCTGGGCCTCACCGGCTGGGACCCGGGCCACCCTGGGCCACGGGGAGTCGGCCCAGCAAGCCTCCACCAGAGCCGGTGTTCTACAGTGACCCCTGGTGGCCGTGGCAGAAATGACTGTGCGGCTGGTCTCTGTGTGTGGAGTTCTTTCCTGTGGTCTCACAATGAGTCACAGGGTGACCTCCCCAGGGTGGAAGAAAAATGAGATAAATCGTGTGGGCCTGGGCTTGGGCTTGTGGATCCCCAGCTCCTCCGGGTCTGGCAGCCCCAATCTGCTTTGGCTACCGTTGTTCGGAAGCAGGTCCAGGGCTCACGCCAGGCCCTTTAGAACGACCTCTGTCCTCGGCAGGAAGTCTCCCTCTGCACAACCGCAGATACCAAGCTCATGGCCACAGGGCTCAGTGCCCACCTGCGTCTCCTTCCTGCCCACCTGCGCCCGGCATCTGTGAAGCCAGCGTCCACCTGCGTCTCCCTCCCGCTGGTGATGGAGGAAGGCTGCTTGGACCTCCCTGTCCCTCCCTCTGTAGGAAGACACTGCTTTGGGCACAAGCTGGTCCAGAACCCTCACTGTATGTACGGGGATCAAATCGCTGTGGCATCGCGAGCCTCTGACGGCTACCACCTGCTTTGTGCCTTCTAACGGGCGGACACGAGGTCATACCCAGGGCTGACGTACGTTTAGCGCAGCTGGGCCAATGTTTCTCGTTCTCGTCGGCTGGTCGCTCTCACTCCCCCAGCTCTTCTCTCAGCTCCGAGGAGAGTGCTAATGAGAAGTTACATAACTTCTCTGCCCAGTGAAGTTTTCACACTAGACCAATGCAATTTTTTAAAAGATTTATTTATTTACTTGGGAGAGAGAGAGTTACAGATACAGAGAGAGAGAGACAAAGTTCTTCCATCTGCTGGTTCACTCCCCGAATGGCCGCCACAGTCGGAGCTGGACCGATCTGGAGCCAGGAACCAGAAGCCTCCCCTGGGTCTCCCACATGGGTGCAGGGCCCCAAAGACTTGGCCCATCTTCCACTGCCTTTCCAGGCCGTAGCAGAGAGCTGGATCAGAAGAGGAGCAGCCGGGACTTGAACCGGCGCTCGTATGGGATGCCGGCACTGCAGGCGGAGGCTTAGCCCACTGCACCACGGTGCCGGCAGCTGCTTTTTTTTTCTTTGTTGAGATGTGACCTTATTGTTGGGGAAAGGCATTGGCTTTCTATTTTTCTTTGCTGTCGAGTCTCTGACTACACACTGAGATGAGGAAGGAGGGATTTTACGAGTCCGAGGGAGCCCCGGTTGAGAAAGCTTGGACGAGCACCGCCCACAACTCCCTTTAAAAACATTCGCTGCTTCTCTCTAGAGAGATTTAGTAAGAAGGACCAAGATGAGCCACGCTGATGGAACCTGGGGACAATGGAAAAGTCAGGCTGTGTGTTAATTACATCAGACGCAGGAAATTAAAGGGCCTTGGGAGCGGCCCCTCCGGCGGCGTCCGGGCCTGCATTCCGGCTTGGACTTGGTGACACCTGCGCCAGACCCCGCTTCTCTCCAGGGAGGTCAGCTGTTTGCACCAGACCTCAGGGCTCTCAGCAAGCCGAGGGAAGCAGTCACCTGCGTAGCCAATCAAACTACCCCCGCGTGGAGGCGGGTCCCTGCCCGTCGCCCTCAAATTGCACCAGAAGGGAAACAAAACTGGAGGGTGTGCAGTGACGCTTGGCCAGTGACACTTTGCTGAAGCAGTGTCCGCGATGACCCCTAGGGGGCGCCCCAGGCTGTCCCCAGTGTGATGAGCTGGGGCAGCCGCACCTGGGGAGACACAAGCCCTGTAAGAAAGCAGTGGTAACGCCGCGCCCAGGGCGCAGGGGTCCTACGGGGCTCCCTGCGGCTCGCTCTGGATGCCTTCTGGGCCACGCAGCTCGACACACACAGACCCTCCCACACACCCACCCACTAACGAGCCACTCTCCCATTCCAACTTTGCACATTGAATATTTTCTTTTTTTATCCTTTTTTTTTTCTGACAGGCAGAGTTAGACAGTGAGAGAGAGAGACAGAGAGAAAGGTCTTCCTTCCGTTGGTTCATCACCAAACGTCCGCCACGGCTGGCGCACGGTGCTGATCCGATGGCAGGAGCCAGGTGCTTCTCCTGGTCTCCCATGGGGTGCAGGGCCCAAGCACTTGGGCCATCCTCCACTGCACTCCCTGGCTACAGCAGAGAACTGGACAGGAAGAGGGGCAACCGGGACAGAATCTGGCGCCCCAACCGGGACTAGAACCCTGGGTGCCGGCGCCGCAGGCGGAGGATTAGCCTAGTGAGCCGTGACACCGGCCCCTGTTCCAACTTTTCACGTTGAATATTTTCAACCCAAGAGAAACATGGGGAAAGTAGTGCATGGAGCTGAGTCCTCGGCTCACCGATGGTTATCAGAACGTGTACGTGTGAGTACCCTCGTGAGCGTGCACACGCAGTGACAAAGCATCTGACAGTCAGAGACGCTGCCACCCTCACCCCTAAATACTTCACTAGCGCGAGGCTCTGAGCAGTAAGGAGCAGCGTCGTATCCGGAAGCCCAGCACAGGTGCCAGTGGGCGGCGTTGCGGCACACCACGTTGAACCGCCGCCTGTGAGGCTGGTGTCTCATAGGCTCGCCTGTTCAAACCCGGCTGCTGGGGCCGGTGCTGTGGCACAGCAGGTAAAGCCGCCGCCTGCAGTGCCGGCATCCCATATGGGCACCAGTTCCAGACCCGGCTGCTCCACTTCCGATCTTGCTCTCTGCTATGCCCTGGGAAAGCAGTAGAAGATGGCCCAAGTCCTTGGGCCCCTGCACATGTGCTGGAGACCTGGAAGAAGCTCCTGGCTTGGGATCGGTGCAGCTCTGTCCATTGCAGCCAATTGGGGAGTGAACCAGTGGATGGAAGACCTCTCTCTCTCTCTCGCTCTCTCTCTCTCTCTCCCCCTCTCCCTCTCTGCCTCTCCTTCTCTCTCTCCCCCTCTGCCTCTCCTTCTCTCTGTGTGTAACTCTGACTTGCAAGTAAAATTAATAAATCTTAAAAAAAAAAATCCTGGCTGCCCCACTTCCGATCCAGCTCTCTGCTATGGCCTGGGAGAGCAGTGGAGGATGGTCGGGGTGCCTGGGCCCCTGCACCCAAGCTCCAGGCTCCTGGCTTCATCCTGGTCCATCTGGGGAGTGAACCGGCAGATGGAAGATCTCTCTCTGTCTCTCCCTCTTTCTCTCTGTGACACTGCCTTTCAAATAAATAAATAAAATCCCTTTGGAAAAGAGTTTTAACAGTAATTCCATCAAATAGTCCATCAAATAGTCCATACTCAGTGCCCAGGTTGTCCCCAAAATACACCCCGTGGCGTTGTCTGAAGCCGGCACTCCATTTGGCTGTTGTCCTTCTCAGTTCTTTGTCGCCTGCCCATCTCTGGTCTGTGTGCTGCTGGCTCAGGGGAGCGCACAGCTCTGCTGTCCTGCTGGCGGCCTCACACAGGGCGGATTCAGGTTGGTCTGCCTGCCTCCTGGCGCTCGGCTTCAGGGCACCCAATGCAGGTGACATCCCACAGGCGAGGCTGTGACCTCGGGTGGCCTGGTCTGCACCTGCTGGAGGCAGCACTCGGTGGGGGGGTGCCTGCCCTGTGAGGGAGCACTGTGCCTCGAGATCAGTGGGCCACGGTGGCACTGAGGGCACAGGCTGAGCCCCTCTCTCTCTTGCACTCCTGGGTTCCTGGAGCCCCATTCCTGAGCTTCCCCGCACTGTCTGTCTTCCTGGGATGTGGAGATCAACACGGAGGAAGGGTTTCTGTGTGGCTGGAGCCACAGGTGGATGGCGCCCCCTGGCAACAGTGGTGAGGACTTGTGCTGAAGACGGCTGCGGGACTCAGCTCTGGGTGCAGAGGGGGGCACACAGCAGGTGCTGGGCCCACGGGAGCCGCTTCTCGGAGGAAGTGGTGTTGGAGCTGAGGGAGAGGAATGGGCAGGGCTGGTGCTGGGAACAGGGGAAGGGACCATGTTTCCAGGCAGAGGAGCCAGCGTGCACGTGTCCAGTGGTGAGGCGAGCACACCAGGCTCAAGAGAGGCAGAGGCCACAGACGGGAAGGCGGGGCCGGGCAGAAGGGACGGCCGGAGGCTGAGCCCAGGGCGTGTCAGGAGCCGGCGCAGGGAGCCAAGTTTGCTCACTAGGCCAAACGAGGCACTCAGCTCTGTTAAGCAGAGTGGGTTGGGGCAGGGCTGGCTGTGGCTGACTTGCCCTTTAAGGGGAGCCTGGGCTGTGTCCGGAGGCGGGGCTGAGGTTGGAAGGCCCCACCCCTGCCCAGGTGGAAGACGCTGGCCATGGTGGGGGGAGAAACCTGTGGAGTTCTGGGGTTTGAGAGGCGTCCGTGAAAGGGCTGGGGCGCTGACCAGGTGAGGATGGTAAACCAGTAACAGGGGTCTCCGGGGAGCTCAGGCAGCCAGCACACACATGGCACTGCCACTCTTGAGAGAGTCGGAGACAATGCCGTGAGTGGCCGGCAGGTGGAGCTGCAGGTCTCTCGAGGGAGCCCGACCCTGTCTGCTGCTGACCTTGAACCAAGGGAAGCGAATGAATCCGGAGCCCCACTGGCCTGAGGGCTTCTCACTCTAAGAACAGAACTCCCACGACGTTTGTCCGGGGTTAGAGGAAACGGTCTCCAGGGGAGAAAAGGTGGCCCCCTGCAAAGGGTTTGATCATGGAAGCCTAACCGAGGACAGCGCGCCACGCCCTGTCCCCACCGTGCCTCTGCGGAGGGACCCGGCCCTTGGCTGAGCTAGGAGACTTACAGAACCTGGCAGGGCCGGGCGGGCTCCGGCGTCTTCCGTACAGTAGTGGCTGCAGGAATCCACACCTGTGACAGGTGACACCCACACACAGATGGTGACAGGTGACACCCACACACAGATGGTACAGGTGACACCCACACACAGATGGTGACAAGGTGACACCCACACAGATGGTGACAAGGGGATGCCACACACAGATGGTGACAGGTGACATCCACACACAGATGGTGACAAGGTGACACCCACACAGATGGTGACAAGGTGACACCCACACACAGATGGTGACAGGTGACACCCACACACAGATGGTACAGGTGACACCCACACACAGATGGTGACAGGTGACACCCACACAGATGGTGACAGGTGACACCCACACACAGATGGTGACAGGTGACACCCACACAGATGGTGACAGGTGACACCCACACACAGATGGTGACATGTGACACCCACACAGATGGTGACAGGTGACACCCACACAGATGGTGACAAGGTGACACCCACACACAGATGGTGACAGGTGACACCCACACACAGATGGTGACAAGGTGACACCCACACAAGATGGTGACAAGGTGACACCTACACATAGATGGTGACAGGTGACACCTACACACAGATGGTGACGAGGTGACACTGACACATAAACAGTGACAATCCAGCATCCTGGGTGAGGGCCTGTTCAAGTCCCGGCTGCTCCATTTCTGACCCAGCTCCTGTTCATGAGCCTGGGAAAGCAGCAGAGGACGGCCCAGCTGCTTGGTCCCCTGCCACCTGCCACATGGGAGACCCCAGTGAAGCTCCCGGCTCCTGGCTTCAGCATGGGTTGAAGCCATTTGGGAAGTGAACCAATGGATGGAAAATCTTTCTCTCTCTCTTTCTCTGTAATTCTGTCTTTCAAATAAATAAAATAAATCTTTTTTTAAAAAAAGTAACTATTTGCCTTTGCCAAACCACCAAGATAACGTGGGTAAAGGGGTCTGGGTGATGCCGACGGGGAAACTCGTGCCTTGGCCGGGAAGACGGCACCGTCAGCAGCACTCCTGCTCAATCCCGGAGGTGCTGTCCAGGGGCCCTCTGCCTGCCCCTGGGGAGAGCTCCGGGGAGCACCGCTGTCCCTGCCTTCCCCCGGGGAGAGCTCCGGGGCGCACCGCCATCCCTGCCTGCCCCTGGGGAGAGCTCTGGGGGGCACACCGCCGTCCCTACCTGCCCCCAGGGAGAGCTCTGGGGGGCACACCGCCGTCCCTACCTGCCCCCAGGGAGAGCTCCCAGGGGCGCACCGCCATCCCTGCCTGCTCCTGCTCCCTCCGCGCCAGCACATGGAACTGCAGGCTCCTGAGCACACACCACAGCTTCTGCCACCTGGCAGGAGAAGCCACAGGCTCCCGTGGCCGAAGGGCTAGGAGCTACCTCCTCCCAAGAATGCTTCAGCTCGGGCTCCCTGCAGGGAAGGGGGCGCTGCCCTAAACCCGTTTTCCTGCTCCTTCCCCGAGCTTCAGAACCCAAGACAGGGCAGGCTGTGCAGATGGACCCCTTAAAACCTGCAGTGGTTTCTGTTAGCCACGCCCTTCCCTGGGTCACCGGACGGTTGAAATGAAAGCCGGACGGACCCTGAAGCCTCCAGAAAGCCCGCTGTTGTCCTGCTGTCTGTGCTAAATTACTCTGCACACTTTCCCCTGCTGATTTGCACAGACGCAGCCATTGCTTCCTGCCAACCATCACGCGTTGCTAGAGGCATGTGCGGCCACAGGAAGCTGACGTCCTATCAGAGGTGGAATCCTGTGATTTATTGAAATGTTGTGGAAACGGTGACAGCTCCGCCCACTTTCTCTGCCCCAGATTATCGCTCTCTGCTCTGACCGAGCGCCTCCTCCTGCGTTTGGAAGGGCGGGAGAGCCCCCCTGAGGATAATTTAACAACTGTAATTTCTGCTCTGGACCGGCACTCCAGGTGGACAATTATGTGGGCTTTGTGCGTTGCTCACGGACTTTGATTTTGGGAGCAGGGGGCTTTAATTGAATGTTTAAGGCCCTCTGTGATTATGGTGGAGATCTCAACGTTGCCAAAAGCAAAGAGGCCACGTCCAGTCCAACACGTTCCCAGGAGGAGACACGGAGAGAAGCGCTGTCTACCACCATGGAGAGGTTTCCGTCACCCTGGGGCAAAGAGCTCCAACCATGTGCTTTCTTCTAAAGCCAAGAATCCAGACCGAATCAAACTCCCCTGAACGAGAAAAGAAACTTAGCTTAAAAAAACAAGAAGTCAGCATATTTAGGATGAGTCACAAGCGTGTGTACACCCCGGAATCAGGTTGAATTCTGGCCCCAGGTCAAAGCCAGGAGCGTCTGATTTCTCTCCAAACTCCCTCCCGCCACCCGGGGTCTCCTCACTGCCATCCTGACCACACAATCACAGCAGAAGTGCTCTGTGTGCAGAAACACGTCTGAGCGATGCTTCGTTGGCATGAAGCCTGGACTCCTGCTAAAGCCCTCAGCATCTTGCTCCACTGGGCTCTGGTCTTTCGCTAATGTAGGGTCTGCTGTCCCCCTGTCTTTCCTCGCTAGTCATTCGAAGCGTTTACCTTCCAGCTTCACTGTGGTTATGCTGGGTCCTCTGAGGGCTCGTGTACTGGACGCATGGTCCCCGAGGGGCAGAGGGGTCCTGGAGGAATCCTTGACCGTGGGGCCTCGTGGGAGCATCCATCCCCGGGGCCACTGCTCTTGGACGGAACAAATGTAGTTCTCCCAGGACCTGGGTTGGTTCCCCGCTGAGTGAGTGGTTGTAGAAAGAGCAAGGCTGAGCCGGCGCAGCAGCTCACTAGGCTAATCCTCCACCTGCGGCACCAGCACACTGGGTTCTAGTCCCGGTCAGGGCGCCGGATTCTGTCCCAGTTGCCCCTCTTCCAGGCCAGCTCTCTGCTGTGGCCCGGGAGTGCAGTGGAGGATGGCCCAAGTGCTTGGGCCCTGCACCCCATGGGAGACCAGGAGAAGCACCTAGCTCCTGGCTTCAGATCAGCGCAGTGCACCAGCTGCGGCAGCCATTGGAGGGTGAACCAATGGCAAAGGAAGACCTTTCTCTCTGTCTCTCTCTCTCTCACTGTCCACTCTGCCTGTCAAAAAAAAAAAAAAAAGAAGAAGAAAGAGCGAGCAAGGCTGGCCCCTGAGTCTCCCTGGCTTCCTGATCTCCTCTGCTGGAGGCCGTTCCTCCTTCCGCTTCCCTGCCGTGTTGTCACACCGTGGCAGGCTTCCTGTCAAGACGCCATGGTGTTTGCCACCACCACCATGGGTCAACGACACCTCTACCACTTTATAAAGCACACAAGGCTTTTGTTATAGAAACAGACTAAAACAGTGCCTGGTCGGGCCGGCGCTGTGGCATAGCGGGTAGAGCCGCCACCTGCAGCACTGGCATCCCATATGGGCGCTGGTTCCAGTCCCGGCTGCTCCACTTCCGATCCAGCTCTCTGCTGTGGCCTGGGAAAGCAGTAGAAAATGGCCCAAGTGCTTGGGCCCCTACACGCATGTGGGAGACACAGAAGAAGCTCCTGGCTCCTGGCTTCCGATCAGTACAACTTCAGCCATTGCAGCCATCTGGGGAGTGAACCAGCGGGTGGAAGACCTCTCTCTCTCTCTCTCTCTCTCTCGCTCTCTCGCTCTCACTCTCGCTCTCCCTCTCCCTCTACCTCTCCCTCTCTTTCTCTCCCTCTCTCTGTAACTCTGCCTTTCAAATTACTTAATTAATTCATCTTTAAAGAAAGGAACCAGTGGGTGGCCTATTCTACTCTGATGCCTCGAACGTAGATGTTTTGCTCACTTTCCCGTGCAGCCCTCAGTGACTGTCTGAGGAGCTCATAGTCTCCTTCCCTCCTGGGAGCAATTGGCCCTGGCCTTGTGCAACTTCACCACTGCCTGGTCCACCTGGACACTTCAGTGTCCTCTCCCAATGCTCCAGTCCTCTTTCCCAGTTCCTTCCCCGTCTAAGCTGCATTCTGCCCAAGTTCCTCAATTCTGTCTGACACAGCTCAGCAACTTCCCAGCTTACTCTTTGTCTCATACAGTTCGATTTTTATTTTGATGGCTAGTTTGGTTGATTCTTTTTTTGCTCAACTTTTTTTTTAAAGAATTATTTATTTTATTTGAAAGCCAGAGTTACAGAAAGTGGGGGAGAGACAAAGAGAGAGAGAGAGAGGTCTTCCATCTGCTGGTTCACTCCCCAATTAGCTGCAACAGCCAGAGCTGGGCTGATCCGAAGCCAGGAGCTTCTTCTGGGTCTCCCATGTGAGTGCAGAGGCCCAAGGACATGGGCCATCTTCTACTGCTTTCCCAGGCCATAGCAGAGAGCTGGATGGGAAGTGGAGCAGCCAGAACCTGAACCCATGCCCATCTGGGATGCTGGCACTGCAGGTGGCAGCCTTACCCGCTATGCCACAGTGCTGGCCCCAATAAATAAATCGAAGGAAGGAAGGAAGGAAGGAAGGAAGGAAGGAAGGAAGGAAGGAAGGAAGGAAGGAACAGAATCGTAGGCAGTCATATCCATGTCACTCACGAGGCAGAACAGGTCATGTCTGGAAATAATCGGATGTGGACGGGCAGCAGGAGCACCTCAGGCTGACGTCACCCAACCCCCCAGGAGTGAGAGCTGCGGCTGGCGGGGCGCAGGCCTGACTCCTGTCAGCGCGGCCCTGAACCCTTTCACGCTTTCCAGTTCAAAAGCCTGTGCCTGCTAGTTACTGGGTGAAATGCATTTTGAACGTAAACCAAATCTTTAAAAGGAAAGCACCGGGCTCTGCAGCCGGGCAGAGAGCGCTGGCTGCAGGTCCTGGCGGGGTCGCCCCTGGTGGGGGGGGGGAGGTGCCAGCACAGGGTCCTCGGCCGTGGTGAGAAAGTCTAGCAAAGTGAGGCAGGGCCGGGGCCCCCAGAAGGACCCCCTGAGCCTGCAGGAATGCGTCTCCCGTCCCCCTGCAGGCCGCTGCCACCCCTGTGCCCTGGGCTCTTCCATCTTCCTAAGTCCCTCCCCCTCACTGCAGCCTGCCCCGGCTCCTCCCCCAGCGACCGCTGGCCCCACCCCGTGGGAGTCACTCCACTGTTCTCCTGTCAGTCCAAACAGTTCCGCTCAACACTCGACTCTATGAATAGATGTGGCAGCCCCCCCCCCCCTCCCCGGCCACGGCTCCGCACCTCCCTGGCCTGTGTGCGCCAGCTGGGGTAGGGGGCGACAGGTGCACGGCGGGGGACCTGTGGCAAAGGCACAGCCCGGCAGCAAGGCACGTGGAGCCGAGCTAAGTGGAACGAGCCGGACCCCGAAGGACGATAGCCCAGGTCTCCTCTTCTCTGCTAGTTAATATCCAGGGAGAGCAGCGGATGCCGTACCCTTGGGCAGGAGTTAGCAATGCTGCTTCCCTGAACGATCCCTTGTACACACCCTGCCTCCTCCCACATCACAACCTTCGTCACGAGGCCCTCACTCTGCGATTCATAGCTCTACTTCCAAAACCAGGACAAGGGGCCGGCGCTGTGCGGGTCCGCTAAAGCTGCCACCTGCAGTGCCGGCATCCCACATGGGCGCCGGTTCGAGTCCCACTTCTGATCCAACTCTCTGGGAAAGCAGTGGAAGATGGCCCAGTCCTTGGGCCCTGCACCTGCGTGGGAGACCCAGAAGAAGCTCCTGGCTCCTGGCTCCGGCCATTGCGAACATCTGGGGAGTGAACCAGTGGATGGAAGATTCTCTCTCTCTCTCTCTTTCTCTCTCTCTCTCTCTATTGTTCCGCCTCTGCCTTTTAAGCAAATAAATAAATCTTTAAAAACATCAAGAAAAAATAGATCATGTATCTACAGTAGAAGTGAATGTTGCAAAACTTTTTTTAAAATGGTATATTTTTTAAACTTTTTAAAAAATGAAAGAAACTTACAACTCAAAAAGAAAACAAACAAAAAAGTGTCCTGCCAGGCTGCCCAGGGCTGGCCATGCCGGAGACCCTCCCTCCTGCCGTGGTGGTCCCTCGCACCTGTTGGGGCCAGAGCCGGCCCCTGCATATGGCTGGCCCAGGCACCTCCTCTGTCGAAAGCTGAGACGTGGAGTGAGAGTCAGTGGGTGGAAACGATTCTGAGCAGAGACCAACTGCTCTGTGTCACTCAGAGGCAAGAGCTGACTTCGGTCCACTTCTCTCCGGGGACACGGTGCTTACGCCATGTGCCAGGCTGACTCTGGCTGCTGTGTCTGGAACTAGAATCTGGGTAGCCGGCATCGTCCGCCTCACCTATTCATCCTACAAGCATCAAATGCGCGCTCCATGCCCGGCACCAGCTCAGCAAGGGGATTCAGCGAGAACGGTGCACCTGTGCTCTGCTCGCCAGAGCCGGCAGCTGCCGAGCACCGACTTGCACACGGCCCCCTTCCCAGCCCAGGGCAGCAGGTGCGGCCAGGGACCTGGGCTCTGGGGTGCCGGGTGCAGAGACGCGTGCTGTGCCCTGCTCCCCGCCCCACCCAGGCCAGGGGCCGCCCCCCGAGCTCAGCATGGAGTCCCCAGCCAATGGTCTTCGTAGGCATGAGTTGGCTGTTACTGCTTTAACGGGAATTCGGGACTGCTTGCTGCTGCGTGGTAGCTGGGACTGCTCTAACACACACAGCAGACCCCAACGAGGCCTCTCCTGTCTCCCCTCTGACCTCACTCATCTCCCCTCGTCATCCCTCGTAGCTGCGGGGGAGGGGGTCCAGATGCTCAAGCCCCTTGGGTAAAACAGCAGAGCGTGGGCACAGAGCCCACCCCCGCGCTCCCCGTGCCAGCACAGGTGCAAATGCAACCACACGGGGGCATCAGCGGCCCCATCACAACAGGCCGGCCGGCCTCTGCCTCCAGCCCCCTCTGCATGTCCAGATCAGCCCACCTGGCCGCCCCGGGTCTGCGTCCTTTGCGGGCTGACCTCCGGCTCTGTGCACCCGCCGCCATCAGCTGCCCAGGGGGAGCCGTCTAGGGGACGCCCTCCCAGGCTCCCACACCAGTGACCCCAGGGAATCCACCCCATGACCATCACACAAACTATGACCACACCTGGGTGGTCCTGCAGGTCCCGTCTGTCACCACCTGCGGTGACACCTGGCCCCACTGTTGCTTCTCGTCCATTTTCCCAACAAACACGAAAAGCCCACGAATGTCTCGTGGCTGAGCCTCACTCTGGAAAAAGCAAACTGTGCACACGTGTGCGCGGATGTGTGTGCACACGTGTGCTCAGGGAGCGAAAGGGAGGGTCCACAGACTGGGAAAGTTTCCAGGCCGCTGGCCAGGAGTGCGGGTCGTGCAGGTGTGGGGGCTAGGCCTCCCTGAGCCAAGCGGGAGCCGGGGGACCCCGGAGACCGTGTTCTGTTGATTCTCCGCGGAAATCTTGCTTTGCTAAGTGTAGCCGCGGCTTCAGCATGGTGACCGACCCCGGGGGGCCCTGCTAGCCCTGACCCGTGGGCAGCTCAGCCCTGGAGGGGTTCCGGGCCGCAGGGCTGCGGGGCCGGCGCCGGTGTCTGCGCGCCCCTCTGCACCCCCAGCTCCGTGCGGCCGGGGTCTCTTTCTTCCTGCGGGGTCCCCGGGGGGGGGGGGGGGGGAGCGAGGGCGGCCTCCGAGGCGCGGCTCAGGTCAGCGAGGTCTCAACACTGCAGCCTGGGCCGGACAGAGCCGCCAGGGGCTGCCCAGCTCACGCACCCGGCCGACCCCCGCCCAGGAGCCGGAGGCCGTCGCGGCCGCGGGACACTCCGGCCGGGGCGCAGCGTCCCCTCTGCACCCCGGCTCGCAGGGTCTGCAGAGCCCGGTCCCAAGGCCGGCGGCGCTGCGTGCCGCGGGCGCCCTCTAGTGGCGCGCCCGAGCCTGGCGGCTCCGCGTGGGAGGCGGTGCCCCCGCTGGGGGTGCGCTCTGTGACCCCCACTCTCAGACACCCCAAAAACTCAGAGTCCCGCCTCAGGAGGTCAACCCCAGGACTTCGTCATCACGGGGCCCTGCAGGAAAGGATGTGGGTTTGTTCTTGCGCACGTATTTGTGACCTGAATATTGCGTGCTCACAGCCGCTGACCAATCTCCTCTCTGACCATTGCACCCTCCGGAGCCTGGACCCTCACCTTCCTCTTAAACGTGGCCGTAATGGCCGGCATTTGTGCAAAGACACGGAACTTGGATGCTGAATCAGTGTCTGATTCAAACCCAGGCATACTTGGAAGAACTTCTTGTTAAGATTTATTTGGGAGGCTGGCGCTGTGGTGCAGCAGGTCAAAGTCTTGGCCTGCACTGCCGGCATCCCATGTGGACGTCGGTTCGAGTCCCGGCTGCTCCACTACTGACTCAGCTCTCTGCTGTGGCCTGGGAAAGCAGTGGACGATGGCCCAAGTCCTTGGGCCCCTGCACCCATATGGGAGACCTGGAGGAAGCTCCTGGCTCCTGGCATCAGATCAGCTCAGCTCCAGCAGTTGTGGCCATTTGAGGAGTGAACCAGCAGATAGAAGACCTCTCCCCCCCCCCCCACTATCTGTAACTCTACCTCTCAAATAAATAAAATCTTAAAAAATTATTTGGAAGGCAAGGAGACAGAGAGATAGATGAGCTCTCCCAATGGCCACAATGGCCAGGCTGGACCAGGGTGAGACCAGAGCCTGGCCCATGGGCCGTCCTCTGCTGCTCTTCCAGGTGCATTAGCACGGACCTGGATCATAAGCAGAGCATCCGGGGCTTGAACCCTCCAGGGATGCCGGAGTCCTGCACCCTGGCCTTGCCCGTGACAAGAATAATTTGTATTTTCTTGTTTTTCTTCCCAAACCAACACAGTATAGCAACTCTTGCTGGTGTGCACATGCCTTTTGCACACGCCGTCCAGAGATGGTTTACAGCAGACAGGAGGTTGGTGAACAGGGTCTGTGCACATCTGCACCCTGTGTCACCTGACCTGGGGCTGTAAGCGGGGGTGGGTTCTGGTACCCACAGGGGCTCCTGGCATGTCCATACCCCTCGCAGACAATGAGACAAAGAACTCCCCACTCACACGCCTGGGCAGACAGCTGGTGACCGAACAGCTCAGCCGGACCCTGTGCGGTGGTCTTGCTTTTTGCTAAGTGTGACCTGCAGTCCTCGGCACTGGGCTCCTGCTCTGAAGACGCACAGGCGAGGATGGAGGGGGAGCTGAGAAAGAGCCTCTAAGGATTAAATGGGAGCACAAGGAGTCGCCCCCTCTTCTGGCTTTAAAATTTAAGTTTTGTTAAAGCTTCCCATGTTGAGGGACCCCCTAGACTCTGCATCTGCGCTCCGTCGGGGAGCAGCTGTGGCATGGTGGGCTCCTGCCTCCCGTGCTGGAGTGCCTGGGGTCGAGCCCCCTTGCTGCAGAGCCAGCTCCCCGCTCGTGCACCTGGGGCAGCAGGTGACAGCTCAAGCCTTGGAGCCCTGCCGTCCACGTCCAGGGAGACCTGGATTGAGTTCCGGTCTCCTGGCTTCAGCCTGGCCTGGCCCTATGTGTTGGGGCCTTTGGGGAGTGAGCCAGCAGATGGGAGATCCATCTCACTCCTGAGGACCTCCTGGTTCTGTCCAGGTGGATGCGCAGCCCGGGGACACACAGGGCTTATCCTCCAATCCATCAATAGTTAGCTTTCCAACACCGTGCAGCACATACTGATCCATACTCTGAGGTGGGGGCTTGCTTACCCACGTGTTAAAATGCACGCGGCGATCTGCAGGCCGGCGGGGCAGTGCATCCCCCAGGGACAAAGCAGCCAGCCAGGGACCCTGCGAAGCCGCCAGACGGCTCTGACTCTCACGGTGCGTTTCCTCTCCTCACCGCGAGGGGGCAGGGCTCCTGCGTGGTCGGATTCTGCCGATGATGCAGACGCAGAGCGGATCTGTTGGGGAGATCGGATGAGATTCCGGGAGGGATCCTTTGGACGGTTTGGCTGCTGTTTTTTGCATTCCAGGCCGAACAGCAATTTCTGGAGATCCGAGTTCTACGGAGCAGTCAGGGGTGTGGTGACATCATTAACTCCTTCCTTCATTCATTCACTCTGCCTGCGCCTCCCACCGATGCGTGGGTGTGGTGGTGGTCACACCCCTGCACGGCGAGTGGCGAGTAGGAGTTGAGTCCTCCGGAGGTGGGCTCCCCGCTGAGGGCAGGGGGTGGGCTTTGGGCGGTGGTCCTGCCTCCACAGGGTTCTGAAATGAATGAGCCCCTTCCAGGGCACTGGTCTGCTCCCGGCCGCTCCACACCGGCCTTACGTGCCTTCCCAGGTGCCCAGGACTCGCTCTGCTGGCCGTCTTCTTGGCTGCCTTCTCCAGGCCCCCCCTGCTCGGTCTCCACGCTCGCCTTACCCAGGCATCGCATCACGTGGCCGGGAAGGCAGGGGCTGTGGGTCTCTTTGCTGTCCGCCTGCCAGCCTCGGGGGGACAGAAGCCTGACAGGTGCTGCCCCTCAGCTCCCCACTGCGTCTCCAGCTCCGGGACCCCTGCCTGGCCCGTCGGATGCGTCGGGACGCCCCTGGGGAGTGAGGTGGCTGCATGAGTCTGAGGACTGTGGGTTCAACAAAAGCAGAGAGGTGTGGAGCAGCCCGGGTGCACAGGTGTGGTGTGGTTGACCCAAGGTTGGCAGGCGGAAGGGAGTTGGAGGTGAGACCATCACCCACCCCCAGCCCAGGGCCCCGGCGGCCTCATCAGAGGCTCCGGGTGGCACACACAGATCACCTCCTCCCGCTGCTGGGTGGGGGCACCTGGCTTGCAGAGCCCCTCCCAGCGTCCCTGGCTGCCCACCTGCCGAGTCTTCTGCGCTTGACATTCGAAAGCAAGCAGGAGCCGGGCTTCACGGCTCTGGCCGCGGTTTCTCAGCTGCCTTCCCCTCTTCCCACCCACCTGCAGCTCCGTCTTCCCCTATTGGTGTGAGACCCCCCCATTCCCATACTCCTCCTTTCTCTGCTGCATTAGACATCACAGACCCCCTGCCAAGCGCCAGGCGAGGGCCGGACAGCCACTTTGGGCGGGGAGGGGTCTCCGTGCACCTGCAGCCTTGCGGATGTCACGTTGACAGGTGTGCCGAGAAGGCTGGGATGCCCCTCCCCCACGTGCTGAGGTCACCTGCCATCCCAGTCTACTCCAAAAGTCAGACTTGGATACCGTAGGCACCCGAGGAGCCACTGACCGATCTAAAACTCACAACCCAGCCTCGTGGACGTGGGGTATTCACGGGAAGCAGGCCGGGGCCCTGGCAGGCTGTGTTGTTTCTGGATGCATTGTTACAAAATCACTGTGAATGTCGCTGTGGCCACGCCCTCTCCCCGGGCCCCCCAGGGGTGAACGCACCGGATGCCAAGGACCGGATGGGGACATTGCAGTAGATGGCAGTGCACAGACCCCAGATGTTACGGAAGTCACCTGAAGTCTGGAACAGCCCAAGTGCAGTGATCCTGCCAGACACACCTGGGACTCGCCCGGCAGCCAGCCCCGTGGCCCTGGAGCGGGACAGCGGCATCTGCCTCTCCCACGAGCAAGGGCGCGTCCCTGCTCCACTCTGATGCCGAGTCTTTCCCGCGAGGACAGCGGCTCCCAGCTGCCCACCTGCCTGTGAGGGGACTATCGGGGCTTCCGAGAGTCTGTGGACAATGTGCATTATGCAAAATGTGTACGTGGATGTCAAAGTTTTGCACTAGAATACACTTGTCTTTTCCTCCTGTCCTTCCACAGAATTCTGTTTTTTTCCCAGAAACCTTTTATTTAAGGTATATAGACTTCATGCATGTCATAAATATGACTTTAGAAACATAGTGATTCTTCTCATGGTACGTGCCCCCACCCACCCACATTCCCATCCCTCGTCCTCCTCCCTCCCTGTTCCCATTCTTATTTTTTACTAAGATCTATTTTCAATTAACTTTATACACATGTGGTTAACTCTATACTTAGTAGAGTTCAAGAAATAGTTAAAAAAAAAACAAACCTGTTCCTCAATAGTCGAGACAAAGGCTGTTCAAAGTCATTGCATCTCAAAGTGTCAATTTCCCTCCTACAGATTACGTCTTGGGTGCTCTCCTACTTATCACAGACCCGGGAGGACACATGCTATTTGTCCCTTTGGGACTGGCTTGTTTCACTACGTATAATGTTGTCCAGTTTCATCCATTTTGTTGCAAACTACAGGATTTCCCTGTTCTGTTTTACCACTGTGTAGTATTCCATGGTGTACATATCCCATAGTTTCTTTATCCAGTCTCCAGTTGATGGGCATTTGGGTTGATTCCATGTCTTAGCTACTGTGAATTGAGCTGCGATAATTCATATGTTGATTTCATTTCCCTTGGGTAAATTCTGATGAGTGGGATGGTTGGGTCATATGGTTGTGCTATATTCAGATTTCTGGGTATGTCAATACTGTCTAAACTAGTGTCTTTACCAATTTACATTCCCACCAACAGCAGATTAGGGGACCTCTATCCCCACATCCTCGCCAGCATTTGTTGTTTGTTGATTTCTGTATGAAAATCATTCTAACCAGGGTGAGATGAAACCTAATTGTGGTTTAGATTTGCATTCTCCTGACAGCTAATGACCCTGAGCATTTTTCCATGTGTCTGTTGGCCATTTGGATTTCCTCTTTTGAACAATGTCTGTGTAAGTCCTTTGCCCATCTCTTAACTGGGCTGTTTGTTTTGTTGTTGTGGAGTTTCTTGAGCTCTTTATACATTCTGGATATTAATCCTTAGGGCTGCATAGTTTGCAAATAATCTCTCCCATTCTGTCGGTTGCCCCTTCACTTTCCTGAGTGTTTCTTTTACAGTACAGAAGCTTCTAAGTTTGATATAATCTCATTTGTCGACTTTGGCTTTGATTGTCTTTGCCTCTGGGGTCTCTCCCAAGAACTCTTTGCCTAAGCCAATGTCTTGTAGGGTTCCCCCAATGTTCTCTAAGAATTTGATGGTGTTGGGTCATAGAATTGGGTCTTTAGTTCACGTTGAGTGGATTTTTGTGTAAGGTGTAAGGTAGGGGTCTTGCTTCATAGTTCTGCGTGCAGAGATCCAGTTTTCCCAGAACCATTTGTTGAAGAGACTGCCCTTGCTCCAGGGATTGAGTTCAGCTTCTTTGTCAAAGAGAGGTTGGTTGTAGATGCATGGGTTGATTTCTAGAGTTTCTGTTTTGTTCCATTGGCCTATCCAATGGAGTCTCTATTTTTATGTCAGTATCAGGGTGTTTGACTATAATTGCTCTGTATAGCTATTCAGGTCCTCCTGTGTTTCCATATGAGTTTCAGCATTGCTTTTTTCTATATCTGAGAAGAATGCACTTGGTATTTTGATTGGTATCACATTGAATCTGTCCATACTTTTGGTAGTATGGACATTTTGATGATACTGATTATCCCAGTCCATGAACATGGAAGATTTTTCCATGTTTGTGTCTTCTTCTATTTCTTTATTTAATGTTTTATAATTCTCATCATAGAGATCTTTGATTCCTTGGTTAAATTTATTCCAAGGTATTTAATATTTTTGTAGCTATTATGAATGGGATTGATCTCAGAAGTTCCTTCTCAGCCCTGGTATTTTCTGTGTACACAAAGGCTATTGATTTTTGTTTGTTGGTTTTATATCCTGCCACTTTACCAACTCTTCCATGAGTTCCAATAGTCTCTTGGTGTAATGTCTTTTGGATCTCTTAAGTATAGAATCATGTCATCTGCAAATAAGCATAGTTTGACTCCTTCCTCCCCAAATTGTATCTCTTTAATTTCTTTTTCTTGCCTAATGGCTTTGGCTAAAACTTCCAGGACTATACTGAATAACCCTGGTGAGCCTGGTCATCCTTGTCTCATTCTGGATCTTAATGGGAATGCTTCCCATTTTTTCCCATTCAATGGGATGCTGGCCATGGATTTGGCATAAATTGCCTTGATTATGATGAGGAATGTTTCCAATTTACTTAAAGTTCATCTTGAAAGTATTTTATCAAATGCTTTCTCTGCGTCTATTAAGATAATCATAAGATTTTTGTTCTTCAGTTTGTTAATGTGATGTATCACATTGATTTGCAAATGTTGAACTGTCCCCGAATACCAAATCCTGCTTGATCTGGGTGAATGATCTTTCTGATGTGTTGCTGGATTTGATTGGCTAGTATTTTGTTGAGAAATTTTGTGTCTATGTTCATCAGCAAAATTGGTTTGTAATTCTCTTTCTCTGTTGTATCTTTTTCAGATTTAGGAATTAAGGTGATGCTGGCAGTACGGAAAGAGTTTGGGAGGATTCCCTCCCTTTCAATTTTTTCTGAATAGCTTGGGAAGAATTGGAGTTACTTCTCCTTTAATTAATTTAATTTAATTAATTCAGGTAGAATTCAGCAGTGAAACCTTCTGGTCCTGGGCTTTTCTTTGTTGGGAGAGTCTTTATTACTGATTTAATTTCCATCTTGATAGTCTGTTTAGGTTTTCTGTGTCTTCATGGCTCAATTTAGGTAGATTGTATGTGTCCAGGAATCCATCCATTTCTTCTAGGCTCCCCAGTTTGTTAGTATACAGCTCTTTGTAGTAATTTGCTGATTCTTTTCATTTCTGTGGTATCTGCTGTTACCTTTCCTTTTTCATCTCTAATTTTACTGATTTGGGTCTTCTCCCCCCCTCCTTTTTTTTGGTTAGCTGGGTCAATGGTATGTCAATTTTTTTTTACTTTTTAAAAAAACCAGCTCTTAATTTTGCTGATTTTTTTGGTATTATTTTTTCGGTTTCAATTTTGTTTATTTCTTCTCTAAGTTTAATTATTTCTTTTTTTCTACTAATTTTGTGTTTGTTTTGCTGTTGTTTTCTAGATTCTTGAGATGCATTGATAGCTCATTTATTTGGTGCCTTTCTAGTTTCTTGATGTGGGCACCAATTGTAATAAACTTTCCTCTTAACACTGCTTTTGCTATATACCACAAGTTTTGGTATGTTGTACTGTTTACTTCATTTGTTTCCAGAAATTTTTTATTTCTCTTTTGATTTCTTCTGTGACCCTCTGTTCATTCAGTAGCATGTTGTTCAACCTCCGTGTGTTTGCATATGTTCTAGAGATTCTAGAATTGTTGATTTCCAGCTGCATTCCATTGTGGTCAGAGAAAATGCATGATGTGATTTCAGGTTTTTTTTGAATTTGCTGCGACTTGCTTTATGACCTAACATGTGGTCAATACTAGAAAAAGTACCATGCACTACAGATAGCATGTGTATTCTACAACCGTAGGATGCTAAGTTCTATAGATATCCATTAAGTCCATTTAGTCTACAGTTTTGATTAACTCTGCTGTTTCCTTGCTGGTTCTCTGTCCAGTTGATCTGTCCATTGCTGAAAGTGGGGTACTGAAGTCCCCCATTACTACTGTATTTGAGTCTATGTCTCCCTTTAAGTCCCTTAACATTTTTTAATAGCCAGGTGCCCTGTAATTATGTGCATATACATTTAGAATAGTTACATCTTCCTATTGAATTCATCCCTTAATTATTACATAGTGCCCTTCTTTGTCTCTCTTAACAGTTTTTGTGTTAAAGTCTATTTTATCTGATATTAGGATGGCTACACCAGCTCTTTTTTGGTTTCTGTTGGCATGGTTATTTTTCCATCCTTTCATTTTCAGTCTGCCAGCATCTTTGTTGGTGAGATGTGTTTCTTGTAGGCAGCAAATAGATAGGTTTTGTTTTTTAATCCATTCAGCCAGTCTGTGTCTTTTAACTGGAGAGTTGAGGCCATTTACATTCATGTGACTACTGATAAGTCACGACTTAGCCCTGCCATTTTTTCATAAATAGTCCTATTGTTTACGTTGGATTTCCTTTGTACTCTCAGCTCAGATATTCTTTCTTCTGCCTCACTGGGTCTGTTATTAAGGCTCTCCACTGTATTTTTTATTTGATCCATTGAATTGTTCATTTCCAATATTTCATTTCGATTTCTCTTTAAAATATCAATTTCATAGGAAAAATGTTCATTCATGTCACGTATGGATTTCTTGAACTCATGGATTTGCTTCTGATTACTTCTAAGTAGTCCTATGATCAATTTTTTGAATTCCGTTTCCAGCATTTCTTCAATCTCTTCATCTTCACATTCTGGTACTGAAGTGTTGTTGTGTTCTTTTGGGGACATTGTGTTCTCCTCCTTATTCTTGTTTCTTGAATTTCTGTTTATTTTTAGGCATTTGTGTAGATACCTATTGGTTACCCCCACACACACACCCTTTGTGACCGCTTTTATCTTTGGACTAAGCCTCAACTATGGGCTTAGTTGAGTGTTTTCTCTTTCAGGGGATACTCAGAGGTGTGTGGTAGGTGTGGCCGGGGGGCTCTGTTCAGTGCTGCAGGGTGAGAGGAGTGCCCACAGTGACACCCAAGTTGGGCGCGTGCATTTACACATTGCCAGGGGCTGACTGCACATCACAGGGGCAGAGTTGAGTTGTGGCAGAGGCCATGGGACTCTCCAACCCTCAAGCTCACTGCCTGGGCTTTGGGGCAGAAGGAAGAGCCTGCAGACCCCTTCTTGAGGTGAGTCGGGGGTGTCACTGAGGAGGGTGGGGAGGAAGGGCAGGGGAAAGAATGAAGGACTCTGTTTGGCAATGGGGAGCCATAGCAGGCTGAGGAGCAGTGGAGAAGTGACGTCTGCGCTCGACTCAGTGCACTTAGTGGATGTCACCAGACAGAACAGGCAGGAGCCCACACAGAAGTCTCTGGGGGTGGTGGTGGTGTGGGGGACATTGCCTTGAAGAGGAGCAACTGGGATTTGTTTTCCCACTCGTGTTGTGGGAGCTACCTGTGTGGAAGTGGGAATGACCACCCAGTAAACAGAACACACCCTGGCTTTGGAGCCTGTGTGCCCCAAGCTGGGCGGGGGTCCCAGCACAAAGGAGCCTGCTCTGACCCACCTCCTCCCTGCTGGGAATGGCCTTGGCTCAGCAGAAGGCTCATTTCTCAGATTCTAGAATGTTCCAACATGACTTTCCGTTTCCCTAGAGGGAATACAAGTTGCTGCTTCTCTCAGACTCGTGTATGTGTGTGTGTGTGTGTGTGTGTGTGTGTGTGTGTGTAAGCACCTATTACCAGCTGTCTCCTGGAACACTGTTGTTCTGAGAGGCATGCTTGGGACTGGCTGGCCCAGAGTCTGTCCCAGGAGCTCCAGGAGAGCATGGTTGGGCGATGCTGGGGGGTGCTCTCTGTACCCTCAGATGCTGCAGCTCCTCTGGCTGCTGCAAACCCAGGACACCTGCCAGCTACAGAGCTTTGCAGTTTTCTGAGTAATTTATGCACATGGTGATTTCTACATTTGCATGTGGATTAGGCCTGATTAGCAATTTAGATGGAAATTTTCTAACTGCCATGAACGGGTGTCTAATTTGCGTTGCTTGTCCTGTGGACTTCTCCTGTGGTCCTGAGACTGTCCCAGCCACAGCCGCACGCCAGGAGACGCTGTTTGAGGAGTGGGCTGACGTCCAGAGCTCCTGAGTCCATCAGCTTGGACAAGAGACTTCGTCAAAGCTGGCTTCAGTCCAACTCAGGACAGCAATGCTCCCAACCAAAGCTTCCCCAGCCTCCCCAGGCCAGGCCGCGTCACCGTCTCCACCTGTTTCCTTCTCTACGGAACCGCTCAGGGCCGGTCTGAGCTGTCGGGCCTCTGCCTTCCCTTGGCTGTTACCCAGCACTCCTGTCCCTTGAGTGTCTGTCTCGTCGCTGGGTCCTGGACACAGAAGGCCACAGGGAGACCACGGCCGCTCATGTGCTGGGGTGCAAGGTGGACAGCCCCGGCTCCGAGAGGACATCAAGTCCACACTGGCTCCACCCTGCCAGCCCCCCAGGAGGGGGAGCGCCCTCGCACAGCAGAAGCAAGCTCAGGGGAAGGGGTCTTGCACAAGCCTCCTTTGAAGGCACCCCCTCGGGCACCTGTGCCTGCCTCTTACCTCCTGTGGGGTGTCAACAGCCAGGCCACCCCCTCCCAGGTCTACAGGCCTCATTCCAGGCCCGGCCGGCGCCACGGCTTTCCTTTCTCATGCCCAATTTCATGTGTACATGTGTGCAGAGCCAAGTCTTTTCTTGGATGGAGGACCAAGAGCTAGCATGGCTCTGTAAGGATTGCCCAGTAGAGGGAGATGGCGGGAGAGAGGGAAGGCTTCAGAGGCAGCCAGTGGGGAGGAGTGGACGGCCAGCGGCACGTTGGAGCTGTCCCTGGTCACAGCCGCAGGCATGGCTGGCTGCAGGCCCCAGCCCCTCCCTTGTCTTGGGTTGTGCGGGCCTGGTCAGCTGGCCTAACCCGCCACACACCTCCCACTCTGAGCCATCAAAGCTGGAGGGCCCGGGACACTCAGGCCCATCTCGCCAGAACACTGTCATTGCACAGGTGCCGGTGGCCACCCCGCGTCTGCCCAGCTCTGCCACCAGCAGCCTCTCGGCTCCTTCCAGTGGAGAGCTTAACTCCTCCCCGTCCCCAGGCCTCTGCCTGCACAGAGCCTCTCCCCTTCCTCACTTTGGCCTTCTGCCCTATCAGTGAAGTCAGACCAGGCCAGTGTCACAGACACCCCAGGAGAGACAGGCAGCTGCCCACAAAGGCCGACAGCTCTCCATGCGGCCTGCTGCGGCCTGGGGTTAGACACATTCCAAAAAAATGGAGTCCTCGGACAGCGAGTCCCAGAGAGCGGAGACGGCGCTCGAAGGCCACGCCTTGGCGGTGGCGCGCGTGGCATTTGAAGTCAGGCCCCCTGGATTGGCCGTCTGGCTTTTCTCCTAGCTGACAGCGTGGCAAGAAGCACGTTATTCTGAATTTCAATTTGTTCTGGGGGAAAAAAAAACCAACAACCCTTTTTGCATACTTTATGGAACTGCTATAGGGTAAAATTAAATTCTGTATCTAGTCGTAATGCATGGTCTAAATGTTAATCTCTCATTTAGATAGCGTTATTAATGATAATCATTGTGCAGGGGTATCTGATTCGCTTCAGCTGCCTCCTGGCATAATGCAGTCACGACAAGCTAGGGGCTTTCTGGTTTATGGAAGTCAGGGAGCTTGAGAGAGCGTCGCGGGAGGACAGCCAGCAGGCGACCTAGGTACCAGGCATGAGACCTATCCCGTGGGGACAGGGTCTAAAAGAGGCACCTGCCCCACGCCAAGCCAGGCTTCCAGGTGGATTCTTCTGTTACCACGGGGGACTGCACATGCGGCCACGGAGGACCCCTGCCAGCCACGGCCAGCAGCTCTTTGATTGACACAAACACTGCGGTAAGAGGTCACGCTTGGGCTCTACCGTTGGTGACAAATGCAAGGTCAGCTACCTGGGTGGGCAAGCAGCAGGCATGGACCCTGCCCTGGACCCTGGGCGCCCGTGTCCCGGGGCAGAGAAAATTGCCCTGGATGTGTGCAGATCCCCGTAAGCTCGCCTGTGTAGGACTCTCAGAGGCTGTGGTGGGGCTGCACCCCACGCTCCAGGCGGTGTCATGGGGCAGCAGGGGGTCCAGGTCAAGGGTCATAGAGGGACGGGGGGCTGGTTAGGAGGTTGCTGCCGTAGTCACTGGAAGCAACAGTGACTTGAAGTGGGAAGAGTGGGGACAGGAACGCAGGCAGGTGGACCAGCCGCAGGGCTGTGTGGGAAGCCACTTCAGCAGAGCTAGGAGTTGATTGGATGCAGGAGATGAGACAAAGGGGAGGTTTGGGATGGCTTTTTGGCTGCTGGCTTAGCCAGCAAACGGGGTGCAGATAAGTGCACCAGCTGAGATGGGAGACGGACAAGGTTTTCAGACGAAGCCTGGAGTTCCACCTTGCCAGGGTTCCGTCAGGTGCTCACGGACCTCCAAGGGGTGCATAAGTCAGCCGCACAGGGGAGAAATCTGGGCTGGAGCCAGGCATCGCGGTCATGGGCATGTCCATCAGAATCAAAACCCAGGGCAGGGATGAGGGCACCGTCCATGCCAGTGCTGCCCCCACAGGGCCGAGTGTGCCGCGGGGGTGGGAAAGGCACGGATGCCCCCTCCTCCCTGCAGGCGGCTGAAGCGTGGTGGGCTGGGGAAAGTTCACGGGTCTGGGAACTGGGCCAAGCTGGCCCCACTTCCCCCCCGTCACCTGCGGGCTGTGCACCTGGGGCAGGAGACTCATGACGACTCAATAGGAGTTTCTTCATCTGAAAGGGGCCGTGCAGTTGGGCATAGAGCCGGGCCTGGCGCAAACTCTCAGTACCGCGCGGGGGAAAGGCAGGTACTCTGCCGAGTTCTCCCAACGCCTCAGAGTTCCGAGGTGGCATTGCGGCGCCGCAGGTAAGCTGTCCCTGCGTCACCCGCATCCCATGTCAGAGCGCCGCTTCCAGTCTTGGCTGCTCTGCCTCTGGTCCAGGACCTGCTAATTCACCTGGGAAGGCGGGAGAGGAGGCCCAGCACCTGGCTCCCTTCCCCCGTGGGAGACTCAGGTGGAGCCTGGTCCAGCTCCAGCCATTGCGGCCATCGGGGGAGTGAAGCAGCAGATGGAAGACCTCTCTCTCTCTCTCTCTCTCTCTCACTCTGACTTTCAAATAAATAAATAAATATTTTTTTAAAACTACTCGGATTTAAAATGTTTTTGCACCCAAGTAAGCTTATCTTTTCCTTGCATTTCACACTGATGGAGAACAAACGCAGATCTAAAGCAGCCTGCGGGTTTCCAGTTCCTTGCCTGTGAGGCAGAAAGCAGAACCCAAAACCGGCTCCAGGGAGAAGCTTGCCAACCCTGAGCAGTCTTCCTCAACCCCACTTCCCACTGTCGTCTTCCTCAGCCAGCTGGACCTGGCCACGCCCCCACGGAAGCCTAGGGCCCTGGCTCAGCCGGCTCAACACTGGCCACTGCACCCCTCAGCTGCCTAAACTAGAGGCCCCCGACCGCAAGACCCCCGAGTGCTCTGCCAGCTTCGCAAGGGCACCAGAGACTGCACCGGGCACCCAACAGAGAGAACTGACTACAGGGCGCTGTGAACTACCGGGGAGGCTCCCGTCCCCCGGGCTGCAGAGCCCAGGAGAGCAGTGGGGGTCTCCTGGAGTGTGGGGCAACAGCGACCCCAGCCCACCCGGGCCCGGACCCCTGAGGCGGCCCCTGGAGCTGGGACGTGGTCCCCAGGCAGGTGCCTCGACCCGGCTCTGGAGCTCAGACAGCAGCGAGTCCCTGTCCGGCTTCCTGCTGGCAGCCTCCTGCAGCGCCGGTCCCGGGGCCAGTGGCCATCGCAGGACAGAAGTGGGCTCGCCCCCCGCAAGCAGAGCAGAGGTAGGCGGGTGCGGGGAGCAGCTCCAGAGTGTGCACCGGCCTGCGTGGTGGCGTGGGGGTGGGCCGGCAAGAGAAGAGGGGCCTGGGAGACCCACTCTGCAGCGTGGGCTGTTCATTCTCCTCCGAGGGCTGGGGCAAGACCTTGCACGGACAAAATAAATAAAATCAAACAAAATAAACACTTGCCGCCCGCCCCGAGTCTCCCTGAGCGACCCCTGCAGCTGGGGCCAACTCCCCGCCTCCACCCCGGGGTGGGGGGGAGCTGCTCCGTTGCTATGGCAACGCCAGCAGGGAGGGGGGCTCAGAACGCCCAGGGCTGGTTCCCCGCATTCAGGAGCTGGCCCTGGGGTGGCCATCTGCCTCCCTGCCCTCTGCTGCCCCCTCCTCGCCCCTCCATGAGGGTCAAGCCAAGTCCACCGCTCCAGCAAAGCCAGAGACACAGGGGTTGGCAGCGGAGTGAGCGAGGCATGGCCACTTCTAATCCCCCGCTGAGTCCCAGCCCCCCACCATGGAGGGACAGGTGCCCCACAAGGGACCCCACCCCTGGGGCCGGGTCTGAGTGCTGTCAGACTCAGCAGTGAGGACAGATGAGGAGGGGGAAACCCACAGTGACCCCCCGAGCCCCACCCCCAGCCTGGTCCCCGCACAGCCAGGAACGGAAGGCTGGACAGAGGCACCAGTGCTGGGGAGCTATCCATCCACGCTGCCCCTTGTACTGTCCCCGCTGGCTGTGGTGGCTTTACCTCCGGGCACAGGAGTGACAGCGCCTGCCCCACAAACCTTGCTCCGGCCTCTCGCACAGACACAGGGTGCACATGGCCGGCCACCAGCCCCGGCTCCCAGCCTCCTTCCAGGGCAAGCTCAGAAGGGAGGGGCTGGCAGGTCAGTTCTGGATCAGGCAGCCCCCAGGAACCACCACCCTAGGCTGCTGGGCAAGTCTCCAGTGCTGGCTGCCCTGGGAGCCCGGGACCACTTGTCCCGTCCTGGCCCACAGGAGGGCGCGACAGAGCTGCCCGCTACGTCATCTCCTGTCCAGCCCAACACCGACATCCTTCACGGTGGTGGAAGGAAGGGCTTGCTGTGTGTCTCGTGAAATTGAGTCAGTCTGTCTCTGTCTCTGTCTCTGTCTCTCTCTCCCTCTCGTGCCTCCAGCTTGGACAGCTGCATACGGGACACTGATACCCTCTTGCAAATGTCAGACCTTTGAACCCTATTCCCTTGGGGAATTTCCGGAGCATGCACTTGGGTGGGACTAGCACCCACCTCTCACTGTGCACCCAAAGGCGTGGACGCCGGGCTCTGCTCACTCCCTGATGGTGTGGGCATGTGACCTGCACTGGGCCACCAGATGGCCCACCCTGGGCTTCGTCCTGGTCCACACGGTGTGTAAGCTCTCAGAGGTCTGCCTGGCTCTGGACAGAGGCAGCCCCGCCAGGAGGAAAGACTTGGAAAACAGAGCGAAGGCACCAGGATTCGAGCCCGGACCAGGTGGCACTGGATCCAGCAGGCAGCGAGAGGACCTGGTCCAGTTCAGTGGACGCCTCCAGGGTCCAGCGGTGGTGCCTCAGCCACAGCTCCATCATCTAACCAAGACGCCTTGTGAACTTGGTCTTGGTCTGAGTCTCCCAGCCCCTTGGACAGCACCAAAAATTTGCCGAGCCTGGGTGTCGGCCATCGTTTGAGTCTTTGCTTTGCATGGTAGTTTCACTCAGCGATGAGTGGCTTGTGGCCAGAGTAGGGGCTGGTGGCTTTCCCGGGATGGAGCTGCAATTGCTGAAGGTCCCTCCCCAGCGAGGGTCACCTGCAGCCCAAGACCCCTGCGGCCCCCCTCTCATCACCAGAATGCGCTCGGTTCCGCCCTCACCGGGCTCTGGAAACAAGCAGACATCAGGAAAGACAAAGCAGTTACAAGCGGACACGAGGGACTGATAGGCTAGCATTAACGCTGTCTCGGGACCGGCACTGTGGTGCAGTAGGTGAAGCCTCTGTCTGCAGTGCCGGCATCCCACATGGGCGCTGGTTCAACTCCCAGCTGCTCCACTTCCAATCCCGCTCTCTGCTATGGCCTGGGAAAGCAGTAGAAGATGGCCCAAGTCCTTGGGCCACTGCACCCGCACGGGAGACCCGGAAAAAGCTCCTGGCTCCTGGCTTCGAATCTGCGCAGCTCCGCTGTTACAGCCATTGGGGAGTGAATCAGCAGATGGAAGACCTTTTTCTCTGTCTCTCCCTCCCACTCTGTAATTCTGCTTCTCAAATAAATAAATATATTTTTTTAAAAATCCATATATTTAATAAAAGTAAAAACTGTTTCGGTAAATCGTTAAACATATGACTAATCGAAATAAAATCATTGTGCCACCTTTGAACTATCAAAGAATATACATATTAAAGCAGCAAACTAGAGCATACATTGTAAGAGAAAATGCAAAGCAAGACCAGACAAAATTTCTTAAAAAGAACAAAAGAATGAAGATGACAGGTATCTCAGATTTATTACCACAGCAAGTGCACATGGGAGACATTCCTCTTGAAACTCAGATTAATTTTTCTAAATCTATTCTGCTTTTAAGGCACATCTAAAAATAAAATGACCCAGAAAGGTTAAAAATAAGGCGAAGATGTATTTGGCAAATGTAAATGAAGAGGAAGCCGAGATAAAAATGTTCCCAAGAAAAAGCACAAGAGGATGGTGGAAAAAGCATTGTCTGGGTCACACTGGTGGAAGATTCCGTGTAAACCTGTGGTCAGGGATCGTTCCGTCTACGTAAATCATGACTCAGACAGCAGAGGCACAAGGAAAACCTGCCACACGGCAGCTGACAGCGGACGCTTCCCGTGCACGGCGGGGCCTTGAGAGCTGAGAGGCAGGGAGGCCACATGGAAGATCATGGGGTGGATTTTCACCGTCCAGTGATGCCTGGGTGACTACCGCCCGCACCTCAAAGGATGGACCTGGCAACAGACTCTCCAGCTGCAGAGAGAACCCATTCAGTTCCCAAAGCAGAAACGCCCCAGCCCAGGGGCCCTGGTCACCATGACAACTTCCTTGTGCAAGGTGAGGTGGGTAACAGTGGCTGAGCAGAAAATGTCACCGGGGAGCAGGTGCTGAAGACGCCACGTCCCACACTGCACTGGTGGACTGGGTTTCCGCTCCAGCTCCTGACCCCAGAGAGCAGTGGTGCCGGCTCAGGCCACTGGATCCCTGCCACCCACTGGGAGACCTGGCTTGAACTCCGACTCCTGGCTTTGGTGCGGGCCCAGTCTTAGCTGCTGTGGGCATTTGGGGGAGTGAGCCAGAGAGTGGGAGTGCTTCACCTGCTCTCAAAGAAATGTCTAAAGATCATCCAGCAGGAAAAAAATGAAATCCATATACGAAACAATTTAGGGAATCCGCTGAGAGCCCAGCATAGCAAAAATGTGTCCTTTTGCTTCCTATGTGAACTTCAGTCATTTTGTGCAGGAAAACAATGAGAGGCCCGGGTGCTCGTCACCCAGAAGGCATCTACTGCCTCATCACATCGAAACACCGTGACTGGCTCCAACCTGCCGTAAGAATGCCCGGGGGGGCGGGGGGGGTCCAGCATCCAGGCACCAGGGTCGAGCTCTCAAGTCAGTGCTTCTGTCCATTAAGTCGACTTCCATTTCCGGCCGCCTCCAGCTGGCTCTGGATCTGACAGCCCTGCCGGTGGACTGCCAGACCACCCAGCGGCCACAGCTAGGGCCGGCTGGCTCAGATGTTTGTAGAAGACTGGCTGATGCCCTGAGGAAGGCTGCCTCTGCTGCCCCCTGGTGGTCACTCCTCCCATGGGCCAACGGGGATGTTCCTGGGAGTCCTGGGGCCAAGGCTAGGTGGTCAGAGCCACCTGCACCACTTGACCACAGCTCCTTTGCTGTGCCCGCTGCACCTGCTGGAGGCCCTCGGGGTGTCTGGACCCTCCCTGCTCAGGCCTCCTTCCCTGTGGCTTCCGACCTCTCACAGGGGATTCGGCCCTGATTGCCGTTGTCAATCCCCTAGGGAAGCTGGGGTCTCCCTTGAAAGAGAAACAGACTCCAGCTCCAAGGGAACCAGCCAGTGGGACCGCCAGCCAAGGCCGTCACACTCACCACCTTGTCGTCAGCTCCAGCTGCTTCTCCCAGCCTTTCCTTGCCACTGGGTTTCGAATTGTGCATTCACGGGCCCTACTGTGCCTTTGTCTGGGGGGCATGGACCATGCCAGTCAACCAGCCTTCTACAGCCCTCGTAGCAGGGGTCTGGAGGTGCCCCAGGGCCGGCAGTCTGCTGGAGCCAGTAAAAGCACCACCTGCAGTGCCGGCATCCCATGTGGGTGCTGATTCGAGTCCCGGCTGCTCCACTTCTGATCCAGCTCTCTGCCAATGCACCTGGGGAAGCAGTGGAAGCTGGCCCAAGTGTCTGGGCCCCTGCACCCACGTGGGAGACCTGGATGAAGCTCCTGGCTCCTGGCTTCTTCCTGGTCCAGCCCAGTCCAGCCATGGCTGTTGCAACCATTTGAGGAGTGAACCAGCAGATGGAAGATTGCACACTCTCTTTCTCTCTCTCTCTCTCTCCCTCTCTCTGTAACTCTACCTTTCAAATAAATAAGCAAATTGTTTAAACAAATAGATGCACTGTAGGACCCAGCTACCCAGCATATGAGAGAGACAGCTGCACACCCATGTCCATTGTGACGCTACCCACGACAGCTAAGATGCGGAACCCACACAGGCATCCATTGCAGGAGGAAGGGGTAAGGAAGACGTGGTGTCTATGCACAATGACCATTACTCAGCCCTCAACGAGGAATGAAATGCAGACATTTGCAGCCAACTGCGTGGAACTGGAGATCTGTGTAGAGGGCCTGGGGGGTTTCCAGCGCTCCGGCTCAGGCCCCCACAACAGAGCACCACATGCTTGGCGGTTGACAGGAGACATTTCATTCCTCCCGGTTTGGGACCACGTCCTGGCCTGGGGATGGCCACGCCTTCCCTGGCCTGTGTGTGGCTGCCAGACTCTTGTGTCTGTCTCTGACCCCACCCAGTGAGGGCCCAGCCCCTCCTCCAACCTTGTCTACCTCTCTTCCTGCTGCTTCACCCAGATACCCTGGACCGGACGGTTGAGAAAGGACAGAAATGTCTCGCGCTCTGGAGTCCTGAAGTCCACGGTCAGGGCAACAGCCTCTGCTGCCAGGACGGCGTCCCTGGAGGGTCCAAGACCTGTCCTCGGCCAGCAGCAGACGTGGAAGGCAGCTCCAGGAGGCTCGGAGAGGCACTGCTTCTGCCCACGAGGGAGCAGCGCTCACAATCACTCTCAAACACCCCAGCTCTTAGTGCTAGCACACAGGGGACTCGGGTCCAACCGTCGCAAACCTTACATACTGACTAAGGGGCATCGCAAGGGTGGTTTTCTTCGCCCTTCTAAGTTCTGGACTGGGACCCCCGTAACAGCAGCCAGACTGACGGGAGGAGAGCAAACAGAACTACTAACACTGCAGGAGCTTCGACTCCCCCGGAGGGAAATAGCGGCACACAAGAAGGCAGCTCCCGCGTCCAAGGGCGGAAACGTGGGAAGGAAACACAGCGGGAAGCAACAGAGGGGGTTCTGTGTACAGATTTCTCTGCCGGGTCCCTGGGTGCTCCAGGCTCTGGAGTATTCTCCAGGAGAATTTAAATCCCGTCTTCCAACACCAGGGGGAGGTAGAGAGCGTTTCCTGCCTTTGCACCTGCGTCGTGCCTTCAGCTCACAATAACTCCGATGTCAAAGAGGTATATTTGGGGGTGACACAATACAGCCACCTCGGGGCTTCAATGCGTGGATTTGGGGGACACGGCTCGGTCCATAGCACCATCGTTTGACTTGGGTCATGAAGCCAGGCAGAAGCGGGCAACTTTCTATCCACATCCTTGTAGAGTTCATTCGGGGTCAAGTCCCATGGCCAGGGTCAAGCTCCAAGGTCACGACACAGTCACAGCCCTGGTCTAGCTCCTTGTCCAATACTTGTGCACTTATTGCCCGTCTCCTTGCACCCCTACCCAACCCTCTCACATGCACACCCCTTCACCCTTCTCCGCCCAGCTGTGAGGCCAGGAGGCTGACCTCCGAGGGCCGCTGCACCAAGCTGTCCATGGCCTCGGGGCAGCAGAGAGAGGCTGGCCTGTTTCACTTCCCTCTGCCCTATCGCTGCCCAGCTGTGGTGCTGCGTGAGCTGGGCTCCTCCCAACCCCTCTGCCACCTCAGGTCCTAGCGGGGTCCCTCTCCCTCCTGGTTCCCATGAGCTGCACCTGCTTCTGCCAGTAGCCCCACCACTCGCTGACCTCAGCTGCCCGAAGCCGTCTCAGAGCTGCCAGATCCCAGGGCACTCACCTGTTGCCAGAGGACTCTGGAACGTTCGAGATCGCACCTGCTGGGGGTGAGCTGTGGGAGCGCGACCCTGGGCAAGGAAGTGTTTCTGGTGCCCCCCGCTTCCCGACGCCAAACACACTCTCTGCCCAACATCAGCAGGGACCCCCCTAGATTCTGGATTGGGGGCAGCTACCTCTGACACCCTAGAGACAGGTCATTATCTCAAGTAGGCAAGGGGCCAGGCTCTTACGAAGACTCTGGAGCAGGAAGTGGAAGTGAGCCCTCCTGGTGGGGGGAACCTGGGAGCCGAAGTGCACACCTGGGGCAGGGCAACCCCACCCAGGATGGCAGACCCACAGCGCGGGAGAAGCCAGACGAAGGGCTTGGGGCAGGGGCTTGAGCCCACCCTGGGCTGGTCCTCCAAGGCAGGAGGAGGGGGCTGTCTCTTCATCCCCCACCCGAACTCCGCCCTGTGCGGGGCAGCAGGCCCTGAGTGGCACACGGAAAGCTCACGGTGAGATTCATGGGAAGCTGGGCTCACAGCACCCATCGTGCAGGTAAGACCGTTTCTTTGAATAAACAATTGGTTTTGCAGGAATGTAAGCACCGTCCCCTCCCCCACCTCATCTGTCTGGAGTCCATTTGTCTTGGTTCTGATTACATTCTCTCGTCTTTGACATCTATCATGTAGCCCTTGAGAGCACCAGAGGGTGGAAGAAATGGTGAAACCCAGACAGTCAGCTGTCTGCCCTCTGGGGTGACGATTGCTCGGACATTCTGGACCCCTTGGTCAGTCTTCCAGGGAGGGGCAGGCTCATCTGTAAATCTGAGAACACATTCTCCCACCTGCAGGGCTCAGCTGCCTCTCACGGCCTCTCTGCTGTCATGGCGACGGCGCGTCTGTTGGCAAGGAGATGGAGCTGCGGTCTGGTGGGGTGGATTGCCCGTGCCCTGGGACACCTGTAAGATATCTTCTTCTCTCTTGGCTGTATTTTTCCCCAGCCATATTTTAATGTATTTTAAGGTCCACATTGACGTCTTCCTATTCATGGAGTAGATCGGCCTGGATGATTTATGTGGCTCTCGTTGCTACCTTCTTTCCTATCTTGCCATCGATGGAGTCATCTACGCAGTCTCCTTCCTGCCCCAGAAACGCCATGAAGTCAGAACGCCTCTGAGAAGCCCGGGAAACATACAGATCATCCCTGCTGGAAATGAGCAACCTGCATTCCTGACCTACCCCAGGGGTCGTGGTCTGGGAGGACGCTGAGCTGGGGCCACCCTGGGCCAGGTCCTCTCCAGGTGTAGTCAGACGAGGACCCGGATCGGAATCCCCTGCGGGGCTCGTGCACGCGTGCGTGGTCCCTAAAGCCACTGAAGGTCCAGGGAGCGGGCATCTCCGTGTTTTATAGGTGTCCCGCCCACTTCTGCTCACAGAGCACCTTGAGAGACATTTCTAGGGACCACCATTCCTAAGCCCAGAGTGAATGTCGCTATTTCCAAAACTATTCAAATGACTTGGCCATCAGCCGCTGTCTATGCGGCTTCTCCTGTCAATACATCAGTGACCTATGCACAGCTCGCTTGGGACTGTGGATGAAGAGCTTGGGTCCTCCACTGTCCGTCTGGTCTTCACGCATGCTCCCTGAATCAAGGACGTCACTGCATTTCAATGTCAGCTCTTGTTTCGGAGGCTTTTGCTCTTACAAGACATTGTGCCATCTGCACAGTGCTCCGCGGCGTAGCACGGCCTCGGTATCCTCGGTATCGGGGGCTGCTCTTGAAGTTTTGTTCTCACCGTAAAGATTAGATTGGGAGGGATGGAGATGAGATTACGGGCACCAAATCAGAGAGAGAAGGACACGTTGCTCGTGTCACCCGGCGCAGTGGGTGGCCAGAGCTCACCGTAGCCAGGAAATGTTCCCTGAGCCAATGGAAGGCGAGATGAGGCTGGCACCGTGGCTCACTTGGTTAATCCTCCGCCTGCAGCGCTGGCATCCCATATGGATGCCAGTTCTGTCCCGCTGCTCCTCTTCCAGTCTAGCTCTCTGCTGTGGCCCGGGAGGGCAGTGGAGGATGGCCCAGGTGGTAGGATGCTCCCATGTGGGAGACCAGGAGGAAGCACCTGGCTCCTGACTTCAGATCGGCGCGGCTCTGGCTATAGTGGCCATTTGGGGAGTGAACCAATGGAGGGAAGACCTTTCTCTCTGTCTCTCCCTCTCTCACTGTCTATAACTCTATCTGTCAAATAAACATATATATGGAAAAAAAGAAGAGAAGGCGAGAGTGCCAACGCTCCAGGCAGAGTCGTGAGGAGAGAGGGAGGAGCCGTTCCCCTGGTCGGGCCGTGGCGAGCACAGGCTCTCTGCGCCCCCTGAGCAGGAATGGTCACTATTACTGAAACCGTGTTTAACGATGCAGAAATACCTGATTTGATCGTTGCATGTAGACAGTACCTGTGTTGGCTTAGCACACCGGACCCGTAACTATGTACGGTTAAAATAATAATAGAGAAAATCAGTCAAGTTCTAGATTCCCCAACGTAACATCTATACTTTAAAGTTATAGGTTTTCTTTTTTTTTTTTTTTTAAGATTTTACCTATGTATTTGAGAGGCAGAGAAAGAGAGAGAATCTTCCATCTACTGGTTCACTCCCCAGATGGTCACAATGGCCAGAGCTGGGCCTATCTGAAGCCAGGAGCCAGGAGCTTCTTCCAGGTCTTCCACATGGGTACAAGGGCCCAAGGACTTGGGCCATCTTCTACTGCTTTCCCAGGCCATTGCAGAGAGCTGGACTGGAAGTGGAGTAGCCAGGACTCAAACTGGCACCTATATGGGATGCTGGCACCACAGGTGCCTCAGATTGTGTTTTTTTCCTTCAAATTTTCAATTAAAAACAATATTCCCTGAAAGTGACCCCTATTTAGAAAAATTTATTTATTTGAAAGCCTAAGTGATGGGACAGAGAGAGAGGAGGGGAGACAGAGAGAGACATCTTCCATCCTCTGGTTCATTCCCCAAATGGCCGCTACAGCTGGGGCTGCCCAAGCCAGGAGCCAGGAGCTCCCGTGGGATCTCCCAGCGGGAGTTCAGGTACTTGAGCCATCCGTTGGCGCTTCCCAGGGACATCAGCAGGAAGCTGTGTTGGAAGTGGGGGTCCCAGGCAGGGGCTGAATGTGCTGTGCCCACCCCTCTCACCTGCCCTCCCAGTCACCCCGCCTTCTGCATGGAAACCCGACTCCGGTGCTCTGCTGTTACATGTGCTGTGGACCGACGTGCGCCCTCCTCCGCTCCGTGCACTGAAATCCTGGTCACCGGTGTGATGGGAACGGGAGGAGGGGTCTTTTAATGACAAGTCATCCTGAGGGCAGAGGCTCATGGGCGGATTAGCGACCCTGGAGAGCCCTAGCCCCTTGCGCCATGCAAGGACACAGCCGGAGAACTGTCTGTGAACAGAGTGGGGCCTCACCAGACACCAGATCTGCTGGTGCCTCCGGAGCCAGGAGCCATCCTCTCTGCGGGTCACAAGCCACTGGGCTTAGGGTTCTGCGTGGTCAGCTAGAACACAATGGACGCTGGAAACCGTTTCTCCACAACCCTCTTCCTGCCCTAGTAGCCGGTCTACAATTCCACATCACAAAGCCACATCCTGGGCCGGTGTCCTGGCTCAATAGGCTAATCCTCTGCCTGCGGTGCCAGCACCCAGGGTTCTAGTCCCGGTTGGGTTGCCGGATTCTGTCCCGGTTGCTCCTCTTCCAGGCCAGCTCTCTGCTGTGGCCCGGGAGTGCAGTGGAGGATGGCCCAAGTGCTTGGGCCCTGCACCCGCATGAGAGACCAGGAGAAGTACCTGGCTCCTGGCTTCGGATCGGCACAGCACCGGCTGTAGCGGCCATTTGGGGGGGGGGGGGTGAACCAACGGAAGGAAGACCTTTCTCTCTGTCTCTCTGTCTCACTGTCCACTCCGTCTGTTAAAAAAAAAAAAAAAGTTGCATTCTGACCTGAGCAAAGGCCCATGACTCAAGGCCACCATTCACTCTGCCCTGGGTTAGTTAACGCCCATTCACTCCGCCATGGGTTAGTTATACCCATTCACTCAGCCCTGGGTTAGTTACACCCATTCACTCCACCCTGGGTTAGTTACACCCATTCACTCCGCCCTGGGTTAGTTAACGCCCCAGGAAGGCAAGGCTGGGCCGTCTTTGCTGTGCCTTAGAGCCCCAACCTCTGAGAACAGAGCCACACAGAGCTGGTGCCCGTGCGGACTTTCTGATACATGGAAAAAGAAATGCGTCAGTCACCCACCTGGCTCCCAGGCCGTCAGGGGTCCTGCCTCCCGGTCACAGTGTGGCAGCCATAGCCTCCTCTGTCTCACAGGGAGCAGCTCCGCTGGGGAATCTCTGAGTGCCCCGCCCACAGGGCTCCTCAGGAAGCCCCCCACGCTGGATCTCCTGGTCCCCAGGGCGCGTGGACGCTGGATGCAGATGCCTTGGCACTCCACCAGTGAGCAATGCCGCCCCGAACAGTTCCTGCAAGTCCTTTGCTGCCCTAACACAAAGGAAAACAGCAGGCAGCATTCACCTGTTGGTGGTCCCGAAGCTGGGCGAGCGCCTCAGCCGTGCTTCGGCCGGTCCCTGGGGCAGGGGCTCTAGACGACGGTGACAATGATGCACGAGCCTTAGCTTCGGGGTGGCGGGCAAGGCCCCAGAACCATCAAAGGAGACGCCTGAAGAAGCAGAGCTGGGTAAAACAGCCGGCCTTTCTCTCCGTCGGCCTCGCCGGGGACATCTTCGGGATGAGATGTCTTACCCTCACCCGGGTGTTGCGAGTGTGGACTGCCCAACTTGGGGTGACAGGGGCCGGCCGCCCGCCTGCTCCGCTCCTCCTCTCGGGACCGTCACACCGTCTCTCCTGTTTGTCACCTGGAATGCTCCTTTCTCCTCCTTCTCTTCGTTTTTGTTTTTCAGAAAAAAAAATTGCAGTCTGCTTGGTGTGCAGGAAACAGATTGATGCAAGAAACAGTGCAAAGCAAGGAGCCAGGAGAGCGTGGGCTGAGCTATTTCGGGGTAATAGTAACAATAGTAGTGAGCTTTCACTGAGCGCCGAGACCGGGCCAGGCGCCCTTCTGAGCGCCATGCAGGAACCTACGTGTGTCACTATGAGGGCCATGTGAGGGTGACAGTGTTGCCATGCCAACGTTCCAGTTAAGCCGTTGAGGCACAGAGAAGTCCTGTGACCCAGTCCCCTCCAGGGCAGAGGGAGCCACACCTCCAGCCCACCTTCGCCACTCGTGCAGACGCATGGGAATCCCACGCTGGTTCCCCACGCTGGGCCAACGGGCGTGCAGCCCGCCCACCTCCGCACCGGCCGTGGCTCCCGTGCCTCCCGGAACCTCTGTGCACTGACTCCTCTCGGCACCCACAGGATGTTGGAGCAGTCGTGTGCTTTCTACGGAGAGGGAACTTGAGGGCGAGAGCGGCTGGGAGAATTCTCCGGGATCACAGCCCCGGCAGAGCGGCAGCAAGCGCGGGATTCCAATTCAGGTCTGCAGAGCCGCTGCTCCCCACCGCCGTGGGATTGAGGTGAGTGTGCATGTGGGTGCGCGTGCATGTGTGTGCATGTGTGTGTGTGTGCATGTCTGTGTGCATGTGTGTACGGGCATTGTGTGCTGCTCTGGACCGCCGCGGGATTGAGGTGAGTGTGCATGTGGGTGCGCATGCATGTGTGTGCATGTGCATGTGTGTGCATGTCTGTGTGTGTGCATGTCTGTGTGTGTGCATGTGTGTGTGCACTGTGTGCTGCTCTGGACTGCCGCGGGATTGAGGTGAGTGTGCATGTGTGTGCATGTGCGTGTTTGTGCTTGTGCGTGTGTGTGCATGTCTATATGTGTGCATATGTATTTGTGCATTGTGCACATGTGTGTGCATGTGAGTGTATGGATGTGCATGTGTGCATCCATACGTATGTGTGTATGTGTGTTTACATGTGTGCATGTGTGTCTACATGTGTGCATGTGTGAGGTGTGTTTACATGTATGCATTGTGAGATGTGTGTTTACATGTGTGCATGTGTGAGATGTGTGTGTGCATGTGTGAGATGTGTGTGTTTACGTGTGTGCATGTGTGCCTGTCTGTGCTCTATGTGCATGTGTGGATGTGCATGTGTGCATCATGTGTGTGCATTTGCTGCTTACGTGTGTATATGTGCATGTCTTGTTCCATGTACATATGGGTGTGCATGTGTATGTGCACATGTGTTTGTGCATTCATGTACGTGTGCTTGTGTGTGCATGTGTTTATTGAGTGTGTGCATGTGTTCATGTGTGTGCATGTGTGTTTTGCATTGTGCCCATGCAGGTGCATGTGAGTGTGTGGACGATCATGTGTGCATGTTTGCATGTTCATGTGTGTTTTCATATATGTGTGCATCTGCTTGTGTGTGCATGTCCATGCTTTGTGTGCACTTGCATGTTGATAACTGTGGGGCCATGCTACAAGCTACTGCAATTTGCAGCCATCAGCCATCTGTGACATGTACACCAGGACTGCTGACAGTAGCATTCATGGTCCCTGGGATTCAACCTCCATGTTGACTGCTACTAGCTAAGTTTCAATCCATTCAAACAAACAAACAAAAATGCCGGCCCACATCTCTGTTCAGATTTCAGGCTGAAGTGAGAGACTGGGGCCCTTGGGCAGTCAAAATCGCACAAGTTCTAACATTAAGGCAGAAGTGTTTTTCTGTTAAAGCAGTTGTTTAAGATTTTCAAATTTCGGTTTTAATGATAACAGTAATTCGTTAACATTGGAAACACTTTTAGTTTTTTCAAAAAAAGGAAGAGCACAGGTGGGTGGGATTTGGCCTGGCAGCTAAGCCACCCGTCGGAACACCACATTCCAGGTGGGGTGTCTGGGTGAAGTCTTCCCTCTGCTCCCAACTCCAGCTTCCTGCTGGTGCACACTCTGGGGGCAGCAGGCGCTGGCCAAGCGGGGGACTCCTGCCGCCCACGTGGGAGACCCAGCCCCCGTTCCGGGCTCTCAGCTTTGACCCGGCCCAGCTCCAGCCCTTTGTGGGTGTTTAGGGGGTGAAACAGGAGATGAGAGGCCTCTGTGTCTCTCTGCCTCTCTAATTAATTAATGAAAGGGGTCTTAATGAAAACACTGCTAGCTATTAAGATGTTAGAGAAGCCAGCTCCTGAGGTTGCACTGGCTCTGGGTGGCTCTGTCATCCGGAGCCTCTCCTCTGCTCTCTCTCTGTTCCTGCGTGGAGAGAGAATCCCCCCGGGGCCAGCAGCCCAGTTTTCCTGAGACCACTGTGGTGGGACTTAACTGGAAAGACGTGTTACCATCCAACTGTGGGCCCAAACTTGGGAGCTGTTGGCGTGATGAGAGGTTTACAAGAACCCTCACCACATCCCTGGGGCAGTTGGCTGTGTTGGGGGTCCCCACAACCACCCCCCACTGGGGCTGGTGAGGAGCAGGGAGGGGGGACTTGTGGCATTCAGCCTGGAGCTGCACTCACACAGAAGGACCCAAGGCAGCGTCACCCAGGGCGGAGTGCAGGGGAGAGGGCGAAGGGCAAGGTGCCGCACAGCTTGCAGGGGTCTCCACCCCAACAGGAAGCAGCGTGCAGCTCACGTGCAAGGCGCCCTCCCCGGGCCACTCACACATGGCTCCCTGGGCTGCTCGTGCAGGCGCTCCTGCCTAGGTCACGCTCAGACCGCAGATCCCTAGAAGGAGAACCAGCACTCAGTGTAATCCACGCCGTTTGGACAAACGGTAGGGTCCCCGCAAGCCTCAGGGAACGGAGGGTGACCCCTGAAACTTCAGTTCCCGGACACCAGCCAAGGGCTCCCCGGGGAACTGGTCCTTCTCCCTCGGCCCCTGGCCAAGAGGCCGGGCCCCTGAGAGTCCCAGGAGAAGGTGATGTAGCTTGCACTCGGCCCTCCGACTAGGCAGAGAGGTCCCGAGGGTTGTCTGCAGCTGCGGTGGACGGAGGAGGAGGAGTCTGCTCGCAGGGGCTCGGGGCTACGTGCCCGGCACGTGCCTGTGGAATGTGCACTGGGTGCGCACTGGGACTGGCCCCAGGACCACCCCACGGCTCAGGGGAGCGGGAGCCCATACCTCACCAGCTCCGGGGGCGAAGCTGCTGAGACCCAAGCCAAAGGCCCCTTCCCCAAAGATGTGAGTCACAAACACAGGCCACGTAAGAGGGCTCCCAGCAGATGAATAAAGTGCTTAGGGAGAGTGAGGTTCATTACCTCTACTTGAGTTTTCCAGGGATGAACTTCTGATGAGACGTCACACAAAAGTACCACAGCTACTTTTTAGAGAATCCCTACGCCAACACCAACGGGGGCTGTTTTATTTATTGGGAAGCAGAGGCAGACGGGACTCTGATTCACTGATTCACTCCTCAAACTCAGGAGCCGGGAACTCCACCCTTGTCTCCCACGTGAGTGGCAGGAACCCACCTCTGCCTCCCAGGGTCTGCAGAAGCCGGGAGCCGGAGCCGGGGATCGGACCCCGATGCTGCCGCGTGGGATGCGGCACGTCTTAACTGCCATCACCCACACACCCCACCGGGGAAAGGCTCAGGGCAGACTTCCCAAAGGGGGACTCAAGGCCGTGACTACAGATTGGTGCAACTCACCCACCCCCTCCACTGATAGCCACTGCTTCTCTGTTTCATGACAAAGTCACCCACAATGCAGAGAGCCTCCGTTATGGGCCATCTAGAACTTTCCATCTGTGCCTTTGACCGAGAAGCCCACGTCACAGCATGTGTGCTGCTGTGCCTATGCCTGGACACACCCTGCAGGGGCTACCGGGAAGTCCTAACCAGGCCCAGGAAGTCAGAGACGAGGCCCCGGAACCCCAGCCACCTGTCGGCCACCCCCTCTCCTGGCTGCTGCTTGCTCCCAAGGGGACTTTTCCGTTGTCCTGAGCTTAGGTCTGAAAATCTTCACTCGGGACTGCCGCCTGCAGTGCCAGCATCCCATAGGGGCACCAGTTCGAGTCCCGACTGCTCCACTTCCGATCCAGCTCTCTGCTGTGGCCTGGGAAAGCAGCAGAAGATGGCCCAAGTGTTTGGGTCCCTTCCTCCTGTGTGGGAAAGCCAGAGGAAGCTCCAGGCTTCTGGCTTCAGAACGGTGCAGCTCCAGCCATTGTGGCCAATTAGGGAGAGAACCAGCAGATGGACAATCTCTATCTCTCTCTCTCTCTCTGCCACTCCTCTCTGTGTGTAACTCTGACTTTCAAATAAATAAATATTTAAAAAAAAAATAAAAATTCTCACTCATGTTTCTCCGACTGCATCAGAGGGTTCTGGTCCGGGGCGCCGGATTCTGTCCCGGTTGCCCCTCTTCCAAGCCAGCTCTCTGCTGTGCCCGGGAGTGCAGTGGAGGATGGCCCAAGTGCTTGGGCCCTGCACCCCATGGGAGACCAGGAGAAGCACCTGGCTCCTGGCTTCGGATCAGCACAGTGCGCCAGCCGCAGCAGCCATCGGGGGTAAACCAATGGAAAGGAAGACCTTTCTCTCTGTCTCTCTCTCTCACTGTCCACTCTGCCTGTCAAAAAAAAAAAAAAAAAAAAGACTACCGAGAGACAACCCAAGAACAAGGGGCTCGGGATCTCATGCAAACGTTGGCTCCTGTACCTTCTCCTGGAGCAGGGATCGGAGCAGCCTCTGCTCTGGCCCCCTGGGAGGGAGCGAGATGCAGGGGGTGGCCCCACAGGTGAGCCTGGCGATCCCCAGGCAGGTAAGGGGTGCCACGGGGATCCACAGGAGAGGGATGGGCCCTCTGCAGTCCACGGTCCAAGGTCCCCATTCCCTGCTGTGGGATTGTGCATCCTGGCCGGGGAGGTGGCAGCCTCCCTGTGTCCCAGAGGGGCAGCTCCAATTTCCTGGCCTGCCTTAAGGGTGTCTCCTGGGCAGCGCAGATGATGTTTTGCAGGTTCCAGCTGCATCCCTGTCCTGGAATGCACACCGTGGCAGCACTCTGCCCCCCACCCCGCCCCTCCCCCTGGAATGCACACCATGACAGCACTCTGCCCCCCACCCCGCCCCTCCCCCTGGAATGCACACCATGACAGCACTCTGCCCCCACCCCGCCCCTCCCCCTGTCGCGCTGTCACAGTGAGAGCTGAGATTCTGCATTGCCTGCAGGCCGATGCCCCAATTAATAAAAACCTTCCGACTTGATTTTCCCACTCAGCGACTTATATCCAGGAGTCACTGCACGGCGCTCGGACTGGAAGCGCGGCTACCAGGGGCCATGGGTTGAACAAGGGGGCTTCTGCAGGGCTGACGCTGCCTCCAAAGCCCTCTCACTGCGTCCAAGGTAAAGTCCAAGGCCTGTGCCTCGTCTGTCCTGTGCTACTGTAACAGGGCAGGCTGGCTGAGAAAAGAGGTTCTGGAGATCAAAGTCCAGAGCCCCGAGGTGGGGCAGGAGCCAGCAGCAGGGGGTGCTCTCTGGTCCCTCTCTCTCTCTCTCCCCAGGATTAGGTCAGGGGGCTCCACTCCAGTGACCTTCCCTGACCTTGACCACTTTGTGGACTGAGCACCACAGTCTGATTAAGTTCCTGCCCCCGTCAGGGCTCACAGAGGAGATGACATCTCAGCACAGGAGGCCCGGGGAGACATTCCAGCCCCGTCCAGCCCACAGCAGTGTGACGGTGACCTCCATCAACCACCCCCAACAGCAGAGGTGAACAAATAATAATAATAACTGGAGATTACCAAGTGGTGTCCTGGCCCCAGAGATGGCAGAGTTCCCACCTCTCTGGGCCTGATGCCGCCACCCAACTCATCCCCAGCCGAAGGCAGAGAGAGGAGCTCGCTCCGTCTGCAAGCGGAAGCCCTCTCCATGGACGGTCTCTCCAAGAGCAGCTATCAGGGCCTCCCCAGCTCCGATTCCCTGGGGGATTCTGTCCATGGGAATGAGCCGTGGGCAGGGGGAAACACGGTGGGAGGAGTACGGGGGGAGAGCTGGGTTGTGATGAGATTCAAGTCACGGTGCAAACCCACCACAACCCCAAGAGCAACCAACACAACCAAAAGCAAACACCCTGCTGAAAAATCAAGGGACTTGAGTAGCTACCTCTCCAAAGAGCACACACCCGGCCAGCACATACACCCATGGCCACGTGCTCAGCATCGCTGATTTTGGGGAAGTGCAGGTCAGAATTACGAGATCCCACCTCACATCCAATTACCATCAGGCTGGCTGCGACAAGACGGAATTGTTTCCAAAGCAGAAAATGACAAATGTTGATGAAGAGGTGGAGAAGCTGACACTGTGTATGGCTGGGGGGACCGAAGGAGTGTGTTTGCTATGGGAAATAGCACAGCCAGTCTTCAAAAAATTAAACATGGGGTGGCCATGCAATCCTGCCCCCTAAATATATTGAACCCCAAAGAATCAGAAGCAAGATCTTGAAGAGATCTTTGTACACTGAAGTTCATGGCCGCATTACTGTCCCATAGCCAAAAGGCAGGAGCAACCCAAGGGTCCATTGGCAGATGAGCCCGTGCACAAGATCTTGTGTGAACACAAAGGGGAACGCTATTTGGCCTCAAGGAGGAGAGAAGTTGTGAATTATGCTGTAACATGAGTGAAACCTGAAGTGGAATAAACGAGCCACAAACGACCAGCACTGCATGATTCCCCTTAGAGGAGGAACCGGGGTAGTGAAAACCAAGGAGCTAGAAAGCTGACCAGGGGCCGGCGCTGTGGCGTAGCGGGTCAAGCTGCAGCCTGCAGCGACAGCATCCCACATGGGTGCAGGTTGCTGTCCCGGCTGCTCCACTTCTGATCCAGCTCCCTGCTAATGCACCTGGGAAAACAGTGGAAAGTGACCCGGATGAACCTCCTGGCCCCTGGCTTCAGCCCAATCTCAGCCATTGAGGCCATTTGGGGCCATGAACCAGCTGATGGAAGATCTCTCTCTCTCTCTCTCTCTCTCTCTGTAACTCTGCATTTCAAATAAATAAATCTTTAAAAAAAAAAAGAAAGTTGAATAGTTGCTTCTGAAGTCGAGAGGAAAGCGGAATGGGGAACCCTGTTTAATGGGTTCGGAGTTTCAGCTGGGAAGACAGGAAGACTTAGGGAGGAGTTGGAGAGTTGGAGGGCTGAAGTGGCTGCCCAGCACCACAGAAGGGGTTAATACCACCGAAGGGCACGCCTGAGGGTGGTTAACTAGGGAGGCAAGAAGAAGGCACAGGTGCAGTGGGACTGTCCTTCGAAGACAGCCAAGACAGGGCTCAGCAGACCCTCATCCCGGAGGAAGGCAGGAGACAAGGACTCTGTGAGGGACCCTGGGAAGGCGCCAGGCAGTAGGGAGCCAGGGCGAGCAGGACGCCGTGGAAGTGGGGGCAGAGAGAGGGGATGGGGATGAATGGGGTGCGCGGTGCCAGACGTGTATTTAGGATGAGAGCGTTGAGGAGATGACGGCGAGGGTAGTTCCCCTCACGACAGCCTGGAAGGACCCGCAGTGTGCACAAGGTTCCTTCCCAGCCTCTCCGTCTTGCACCTGCCTTAGGGGCCGCCTGGACCAGAGCACGCTGCCTCCACCTCCCAGCTCTCCCCGCTTGCTGTTCACAGAGTCTGCGGACCGCTATGCTGGGTTATCAAAGTCTCTCAAACGTAAGTACCCGACACCTGTGGTTACAACACGCAGTGATTGACAGGTGTTAGCCACACACGGGGTGGTGGAGCTGTTTTGTGGCTGGTATCCTTTGATGCTTAAACCTTTTAATGAGTGGGACGACTTCCAGATGGCAAACACCTTTGTGAATCTCCTACTTGAAGCTGAGACACAGGGGCCCCGGAGAACCCAAGAGGAAACACCCCATGTCCTCGTCCAGCTCACATCTGTGCTTCAGGCAGGGACCCGGGTCACCCCAGAGATTCTGTGCTGAGCCCTCCTTCGGCAAAGCTCTTTTGTCTTCTCATGAGCGTTCACGACGTCCTTCCTCTGCCGTGCCATGGGGGACCAGAGAGCATTCAGGCAGAAACAGGGACAGAACACAGACACCAACAGAGCTGGCAACATATGCAGTTCCTCTAACGGCTTCTCGTTGTGTCCCCTGCTCGTATGCCACCTTCTTGGACGCATTCTTGGTGCCGTTGTCCTCACTCCTCCTCCCTGCCTCCAATCCACCCCACTGCACCCATGCGTAGGGGTCGCCTCTCCCTTAGAATCCGTGCCCCATGGGAGAAGGTGCACTTGGCAGTAAGGGTGGGAGGAGGAGAAGGACCCAGGAGAAGCAACCTGGCCTTTGTTTAGCTCTGAAGATGCTCGGTGGCACCAGAGGACTCTCTCTAGTTCATGCGACAGACAGAGAAGAAGGTGGGGGCAGGGAGGAGGGCGTGGTGGGAAGGGGAGAGGGAGAAGAGGAAGAAGAAACAGGAGAAGACATTGGAGATCAGGAGCGGAGGACCGGGTGGAGTGGGAGGCTGCGGAGGGAGGCGGTGGCGCAGAGGGAGAGATGAAATAGTTTCGTTTTCTAAGCGTGCGTAATTACTGACTCCCCAAACACACGCACATCCCCGAGTCGAGAGAGCGCACCTTGGACGTATCACACACCTTTGCTCCTGTCATTGCCCGGAGAGGAACTGGTACAGCTTCAAAGACCAGATGCTTGTGAATAAACCCACCACAGCCGGCGGCCATCCGCACACGCAGCATCTGCGTGCGTACCCAGTGCAAGGAAAGGATCCTGAACTCAGCCACGCACGCTCGAGTGAGGGACTTCCCACGCTGGAGAACAAAAAGTGACGCGGGGTGGGTGCTGTGCACAGCGCACTCAGCTGCCGCCTAGGATGCCAGCACCCCGTGCAGAGAGCCAGTAGAGTCCTGGCCACTCTGCTTCTGAGCCAGCTCACTGCTCACGCACAGGGGAGCAGCAGAGGAGCGCACAAGTGTTTGAGCCTTTGCCTCCCACGTGGGAGACCCAGAGGGAGCTCGTGGCTCCTGCCTTCAGCTTGCCCGAGCCCTGACGGTTGTGGCTGTTTGGAGAGTGAACCAGCAGATGGAAGCTCTCTCTCTGTTCCTCTCTCTGGGTGTTTTTCTCTCTCTCTCTCTCTGTCACTCTGCCTTTCAAATAAATAGATGAATGACTTTTGAAAAAAATAAAGATCTAGGCATTATAAAAGGAACACAATTAACTAGGGCGATAATTTACTTTGGCTTCTTACATCAGTGTTCACGTTAGGTCTTCCCTTCAATACTGACTCTTCAGAGACCATATGTATGTACTCTGCAACTTTATCTGTAGCAGGTAAAACAGGATTAAAAGGCCAGCGCCGTGGCTCACTTGGCTAATTCTCTGCCTGAAGCGCCCGCACCACGGGTTCTAGTCCTGGTTGGGGCGCCGGATTCTGTCCCGGTTGCTCCTCTTCCAGTCCAGCTCTCTGCTGTGGCCCAGGAGTGCAGTGGAGGATGGCCCAAGTGCCTGGGCCCTGCACCCCATGGCAGACCAGGAGAAGCACCTGGCTCCTGGCTTCAGATTGGCACAGTGCTGGCTGTAGCGGCCACCCAGGGACAGGAACCGCTGAGTCCCAGGGAACAGTCTGCGAGCAGCTTGTCGTAATCCCTACAAAGAAACGTTTCAAACTCTCTTCGGCATGTCTTATCTTGTGTACATATAGATTCATTCTTTTTTAAAAAAAAATAAAGATTTATTTTATTTATTTGTAAGAGTTACAGAGAGAGAGATTGTGTTGGGTGAGTTGTACATTCTGCATGTCTGTTAGGGATACTGGAACTGCGTGCATGTTGTTTGTTGTGTGTGTGCTGCAGTGGTGTGAATCTGTGTTTTTGTGTTGCCTGTGCTGTGGATGTTTTGAGTGTTGCTTGTGTCTCTGTGTGTTGTGTATCTGTGTTGTGTGCATTGTGTATGTATTGTGTTGTGGGTGTGTATTGTGGGGGTATGTGTGCTGGGGGGATGGGTACATGCATATATGTATGTCTGCCTGTGGGTCAGGGGGTAGAAGCTGATTCTACACACCAGGCTCAAGACCAGGCAGATGGCCGGCGTCGTGGCTCAATAGGCTAATCCTCTGCCTGCGGTGCCGGCACCCCCGGTTCTAGTCCCAGTTGGGGTGCCAGATTCTGTCCCAGTTGCTCCTCTTCCAGTCCAGCTCTCTGCTGTGGCCCGGGAGTGCAGTGGAGGATGGCCCAAGTGCTTGGGCCCTGCACCCACAATGGGAGACCAGGAGAAGCACCTGGCTCTTGGCTTCGGATCAGTGCAGTGCGCTGGCCGCAGCGCGCCGGCTGCAGCGGCCATTGCAGGGTGAACCAATGGAAGAAAGACCTTTCTCTCTGTCTCTCTCTCTCACTGTCTAGCCCTGCCTGTCAAAAAAATAAAAAGAAAAAAAGATTAAAAAAGAAGAACAAAAAAAGAACATAAAAAATAGAAATCAGAAGAAATGATGACGTCATTAGTCTGATTATAAGATCATAGAAAAGACAGATGGGGAATATTATAACTTTTTAATCCCATGTCTTACTCCACAGATTGGGGATTATGATAGAAGCTTCTAGAATGGGGGCTGCAAATACCTCTGTATTTAGACAATGGGCAAACCAAATTTGCTAAGTTCTCTGGCTTGGTTCTGTACCATGCCTCGGGGCAGGGAAGTCACAAGGCGAGGGCAAAGGTGAGTCTGATGCGAGCAGAGGAGACCGGTGCTGGTCTTGATGACACGCTTGCCTCACCCGGCACACACACACCTGGCATTCCTGATCAACAATGCCATATTCTACCCCTGTCACCCACTGCAGGTAAGAGCAGTGCCAGCCCCCGGGCGAGCTTGCCTCTCCCGGCACACCCCAGTGCTTCCTGAACCACCGTGCTGTACTGCACACATTTCGGTTCATCACACAATTTCATTAAGAATTTCATGAAAAATTAAAAATGATCTGGAAGAGTGACTCCTTCAGGAAAACATTACTGGAACAAGAGGCACCGAGGCTTGGAGGGGGACAAGTGCCCGCTAGCAGTGTGTACTTGAAAACAGTGGCGCACACTTCTATTGGGAATGATAAGAACAGGTGCATCCTTTAAACATAGAAGGTATTGGGGCCGGCGTGGAGGCGTAGTGGGTAAAGCTGCCTGGTTCAAGTCCCAGCTGCTCCACTTCCAATCCAGCTCCCTGTTTATGGCCTGGGGAAGCCCCAGAAGATGGCCTGAGTGCTTGGAGACCTGCACTCACATGGGAGACTCAGTGGAGCTCCTGGCTCCTGGCTTCAGCCTTGCTCAGCCCTGGCCATTGAGGCCATTTGGGGAGTGAACCAGTGGGTGGAAAACCTCTCTCTCTCTCTCTCTCTCCCTCCATCTCTCTCTGTCTCTCGCTCTCTCACTGTAACTCTTTCAAATAAATAAATTTTTTGAAAGACTTATTTATTTATTTGAAAAGTAGAGTTATAGAGAGGCAGAGGCAGAGAGCAAGCGAGAGAGAGAGATCAAATTGATGTTTCACTCCCCAAATGGCCGCAATGGCTGGAGCTGTGCTGATCTGAAGCCAGGAGCCAGGAGCTTCCTCCGGGTCTCCCATATGGGTGCAGGGGCCCACAGACTTGGGCCACCTTCTCCTGCCTTCCCAGGCCATAGCAGAGAGCTGGATTGGAAGTAGAGCAGCCGGGACTCGAACCAGTGCCCATACAGGATGCCAGCACTGCAGGTGGCAGCTTTACCCGCTGTGCTACAGTGGGAGCCCCTCAATCTTTTTTTTAAAGAAAAAGGGGGTATTGGGATGGACATCCCAGCTTCTTGCCAGTGCAGTCCCTGGGAGACCTCAATGAAGGTTCAGGTATTCGGATTCCTCCCCTCATATGGGAGACCCGAACTGTGTTCTTGGCTCCAACCCTGCTGCTTGGGCATTTGGGGCTAGAACTCTCTCTGTCTCTCTGCCTCTCAAATAATTTTTTTAAGAAAGGAAGGTGTTCTTCCCTCCCCCAACAGGAAGCTCCGCCTGGATATTCAGGAGCCATGCACCAAATGTTAAAGACCCAGCCTCCCGCTCTCTGCCGGCCACTGCTGTCCTCGGTTTCCCCCAGACTCAGGAGCGTGTGTGCGGAAACCTCGTGTGACGTCGCCTCTCCACGCACTACCTACAGAAACTCTGGTGGGATGTCACTTCTCCAACACTCCCGTGTGATGAGGTGTTAATGATATGCAGATTAAATGTCATTATGAAAGACGATTTGCATGCACCCACAGCAGAAGGGAGAATTTTTAATTTGTAAGGAATGGCACAAAATGTCTGTAGCATCTGGCCACGTGTGAATCCACTGCTCCATATCTGGGGTCGGCCCTGGGGGGCACCACGTGGTTCTTGGCGGGGGCCTTTTTCTACCTTCCAAAAGGTTAAAGGTTTCGAAGGAGCTATACCTCGTGTGCTCTTCCGCCTCCGTCAGAAAGCACTTCTAAGCGTCCACGTTGCATTGACCTTGTCAGCCTGACCTTGAGGTAGCCCACGCGGCTGGAGAGAAGGATGCTGTCTGCACACTTGCCCCAGAAGTGCTTCTGCAGCCGTGACAGAGCGCGTGCAGCCGAACACGGATCTCTCATGCACGGATCTCGGATGCCTGCTGCCGTGGCAATTCACTCTCTGGACACTCGCTGTATTTACCTGAATTCTCCCTAGACTGCGATGCAAGATGTAGCGTTTCTTAAGTCTCCATTTGTACGCAGGCATTTTGTTGTTGCTGTTCATACATCCATTAGCTAAATGGGGTTTTTGACTTTTTGTTCTTGTAGAGATAATATTTCCAGGCACAAAGGAAACAAAATTGAAACAGCACAAATGGTTTGTGATAAAACACGCTGGATTTCCTCTCCACGTTCCCATATACTCAGTCCCTCTGCTCAGAGATAACATTACCAGGAGTTTCTTGTGTGTCGCTGTGGAAAATTCCCCTGGGTATCACATATCCATCTATGTGACACATGCACAGACCCAATTTTTTCCCTAGAGATGGGCGTATTTGTGTATAATGCCTTTTAGAGCATATTTTATTTTTAATTAGCACATAAAACGTACTTATGGGGTACAGTGTGATGTTTCAATATGAGGGCACTTCAAAACGATCATGGAGAAGTGGAAAGTGTGCGTTTTCCACTCACTTTCTGAAGTATCTTCATACACATATGCAAGGGGTAGTGATCGGATCTGGGGATGGGCCCATCTGTCACTTCTCTTTGTTGGGAACATTCAAAATCCTGCTCTCTCTGCCAGCTACTTTGAAACAGACAATTTGTGTTAGCACAGTTACCTGGTACTGTCATTCCTTCCTAACTTCAGAATCAAAGAGACAGAAATAACTCATCTATTGGTTCACTTCTCAAAGGACCTCGATGGCCAGAAATGAGCCAAGGCCAAATCCAGGGGCCAGGAACTTAGTCAGCTCTCCCACGTGAGTAGCAAGAGCCCAATCACTTGGGCCATCACGGCTGGCTACTCAGGTCTCCTAGGAGCTGGAGCTGAGTATCAGACGCAGGCTCTGGTGTGGGACGCAGGCACCCTACCCACTACCATGCTTTCTAAGCTTGTGACTATACCTAGACCATCTTCACCATGCCGACACACAAATTCACCCAGTCCTTAGGAACACTTCTCAGGCTTTTGATTGCACGGAAGTATCTTAGATTATTTGGTCCTTTTGCTGTGGATGAATGTGCCAGTTCTGCCTACTTTAAATAACTTGTTAGAGACTCCTGCCTACAGCCAACTCTATCTTCCTGTGTCTTCGTGACTATAATTCGGGCTTCTGGAATCATCGGTCTACCCCAGAAGATAGGCCCAGTTCTTGTATTTGAACCTGTGACTACGTCGGCAAGGAAAAACTTAACGACAGTTTTTATTTTAGCTATTGGGCCCACTTATCACTAGATAAAATGATAATGAAGACATGGTCCATGAGTAGCAGATGGGAAATTAAGTTAAGGAAATACTGGATAAATAATGTAGAATTCAATAAGGGACGAGTAAGATTCTTCCATCACAGAAATTAAATTTATTCCCATTTCTTTCTTTTGTTTTTCTCTATTTTGTAAGCCATAATAGAATGGAAAACCGCTGACTTGTCTGGAGTTAGGGCTTTTAGTCGGCCTTCCTCCTCCCCTCGGAGCCGCACCTCGGTCCAGAGGCAGGAGACCGGCTGGTTCCGAGGGGCAGCCAGGGGTGGGCGCCGACCCAGGAGGAAGCGCGAACCCAGTGCCTGGGGCCCAGGGTTGCGGGGGCAATGCCTAGGACACTCAGTCCACAAGGCGCGTCCAGCACCCCACAGTTGCTGGGGACGGAGGTCTCCTGGGCTCAGGGTGGGCAGGGCGGGGCTGCCGGCTCTCGTCCCGGGGCAGGAAGGTTCTAGTAACCTCTCGATGTCTTAGCGGAAGTCTCCGGAGTGCAGCGGCTCTTGTGGGCAGCGTCTGGCACCGGATTAGCTGACCATCCTGTCCTGCTTCCTTTGCTTAGGGTCCAGGGGCCGTGAACTCACTCCATGGAGCCGCTGTCTGGAAGGAAACCGAGCCCTGTCTCTCCTTGAAGGGGAGACGCACAGCGGGGGGCAGGGCTGTCCAGCGTGGAGCCCACGACTTCCGGAAGAACCCCTGCCCCTCTGGAGCCCCTGCCCCCTGAAGGCTTAGCTGGTGGGAAATACCAGGGACTGGCAAACTCCGCCGTGCCTTAGTTCGCCTGAGCATCGCTTCTCCCCGGAGAGAGAAGTCTGCAATAAAGGCGAGTCCTCCCGCGAGACTGGCCCGTCTCTGGCCAGAAATTAACAGCAGGAGGAGGAGGAGGAGGAGGAGAGGGTAGAGTGGCCTCTGCCGTTCTTGTCCGTGGTCGTCCTCTCGTCGGCCAGCGGGGCCTTGGCACTTGGGTCTCCTCTCCTGTTGCCTAGAGACCACAAATCTTCGTGTCCTCGTTGGGTGCCACAGAGTTTAGTGGGCGGCCCTTTGGGGTCACGTGAGAGGCTGAGGGTTGGATTTTGAAGGCTCAGTCCCTCTACTTATCACTTCGGGATGGACCGGGTGCTGTCGTTAAGCTGAGAAAACACTGTGGCCGACTTTCCACTTCTTCTTCTAGAAATTGATGAAAGCAGTGAGGGCCAAAGAGCTAAGCTAGACGCACCTCTCCACCCCGAATACCAGAGGCTGCATCCCAGAGCTCAGCTGCTGAGCCTGCTCCGGGAAGCACGTCCTTATTGATGGCCAGTGGAGCGGGAAGCACTGGATTTGGGCCAGATTATCAATCAGATTATCCACCCTCTTCCCAGTCTCCAAGCAGAATGGAGGGAGGCACCTGCCTGGGTTAGCCTTCCCACGTGTGAAAATGGAAGTGTGTGTTGCAGTCATCAAAGACATAAATAAAGATGGCGGTCAAGAACTGAAGAAAAATCAATAAATATAATTTGAAGACACTCATATTTTAATCCTAAGAGCCACAGCTGGAATAGAATCTTCTGGATTCTACTGGACTGGATGTAGGGGGATGAGCGGAGGGAAAGGAAAGTCAATGGGTTCTCTCACCTAGTGCAGGTTTGGGGCACCTGCTGGACATTCCTGGTGGGGATGCCTATAGACAGAGCAAGCTCTGAGTGCAACACCCCACGTCCAGGTCGACTGGACCTGGAAAGAAATGGAGTTTGGGGAATCAAGAGAGATGGGCTAACCACTGAGAGACAGGACAGGAATGTCCAAGACCAAACACAGGGGCCACCAGCGTGGTGTGGGCTGATGACTCAGGAGACACGCAAAGTCTGACAGTCCTGGTCAGAGAGCTGGAGGGTGGAGTGGCCCTGTAGATGTGTGTGCGTGCAGGCCTGGGTGTGGGGCATGTCCCTGAGTCTGTGAGCATCGCCATGCACACATCAGAGAGGTGGAGAGTGGAGTGGCCCTGTAGATGTGTGTGCGTGCAGGCCTGGGTGTGGGGCATGTCCCTGAGCCTGTGAGCATCGCCATGCACACATCAGAGAGGTGGAGGGTGGAGCGGCCCTGCAGATGTGTGTGTGTGTGTGTGTGTGTGTGTGTGTGTGTATGTGCAGGCCTGGGTGTGAGGCACATGCCCCTGAGCCTGTGAGCATCGCCATGCACACATCAGAGAGGTGGAGAGTGGAGTGGCCCTGCAGATGTGCGTGTGTGCAGATCTATGTGAGGCACATGCCCCTGAGCCTGTGAGCATCGCCATGCACACATCAGAGCAGTCCAGAGTACACAAAGCACAGCCAGCCAAGCCTGTGGTTTTCCTAGGGAAGAGTTTTAAGAGGTTGGCTGCCAGGCCAGGTGAGGCAGGACAAAAAGGCCTTTGGACTCTAAGAAAGCAGTTTCGGGAGAGGGGGTGGGGGCAGGGGCAAGAGGGCAAGGCGGATTGTTCACGGTAAGTGGAGCGAAGCATCAGGTCACACAGTGAAGGTGTAACGCCCAGGAGGAAATAATCAGCCTAGGTGGCCGCTGCTCCAACAAAGCAAGCAGTGAGGCCCGGAGCGCTGCTCAGAGGCTGAGCCCTGTGCACACGGCATCGCCACGAAGCCAACTGCTCTTAGTAGGGCGGAGGCCGCCTGAGCAGCCACAGAGGGAGAGCTGGCTGCACACTTGCGCTCCTTCTCTGCAGGGAAGGGGCTGAGAGGGCAGGACGGAGGCACAAAAGCTCCACTGTTCTGTCCCTCCCGGGCCCAGCCAACTGGGCTTTAATTAAGTGAACATAATAGGCCCCCCAGTGCACCTGCCAGGCAGGGCCGGGAAGGCATCTAAGCTTCCCTGGGACGCGTTTGGGTTCAGGGGGCGGTGGGGCGGCTCTCGAATCACTCTTGATATTTATTGTCCCTCGTTTGTTTTTTTCCCTTCACTGTAGCTATCGGAGTAGAAATCTCATTACGGTGACTGAAGCAACAGAGGCCTCAGACATGACTTTCGCATACCAAGCTCTCCTGCCTCGTCCGCCGCGACGATCTGGCGCTGATAGAACTTTGCTGCCACTTCGCCAGGTTTGAAGTTCGGGGTCCCACGTCCTCCGAAAACGTTCACTTGATGGTAGATGAATTCCAGTGCTCAGGGGAGACTCACAGCAACCTGACGTAGGACTCGTATCTTAACGATATTGATAGGAAAGTGGGTGGCTTCTAAACCTTCACAGCCATCTCAGGCAGAGACTAGACACTGATCATTGGAATAGCAACCGCGACACAAAATGCCTAGTAGTAGCGCATCTCTGGCAGATGAGCCCCTGACGGCTTCAGCCCAGCGACAATAGAAGATCAGGCTCTCCGACTTTTTTCTCCATTAACATCTCGAATATGCATCGTAGTAGGGGGTTCTTCTTACTCCCAGGTTTTAGGCCACTTAAGTGAAGTGGCCTAAAGACAAGCATCACAGACTCGTATCTGCCTCCCCACCCCAAATCCACAGCTGTGCCCACAAAGTCTGCCTTGGCGTCGAGTCCTCCAGTTGCCTACATTAGCCACTGACGCCCGCATCGGACTGGGGGACGGCGCGTGTGCGGTGGTGTGGACACCGCTGGCCTGACACTGGCGCAGCTTCTGGAAGTGTCTAAGAAACCCCTCCCACCAGAGAGCATCCTTCCGGACTGCCGGGCTTCAGCCGCTGCCCCCAGCCTCTTCCCTGAGTGTGGCTGCTCACCCCTGCCCACTGGACTAGAAGCAGAAATTGGTTTCTTCCCCTCTCCAGCCTCGGGAGCCTTCCTGGATGCTGTTTTCCGACCTCTTCCATCCATTCGTGAGCCTGGCTCTCCTGGCAACACTCCCCCATCCCCCTCTCCCGGCAAACAAGCCCCTGTTCTCCCGGCTCCCACAGAGCAGATCCACGCCAGCATCTGGATTAACACCTCCAAGCGCTGAGCCCCACACGGAGGCCACTGAGGGCTCCTGGCCGTTCCTCTGTTTCATTTACCCGTTGGTTCCTTCAGTAAATGCGGGTTGAACACTGACTAAGCACCAGGCCAATGCGCGTCCTCGGGAGCCTTCACTGATACACTCATGGCTCAGTAGAGGGCACTCCTGGCCTGACAGTCAGGCACCAGGCCGGTGAATCGAAGCCAGCTTTGCACAGCCGGTTTGCAGGGCAAACACACGCACATATTCCCATGCTTACACACACGTATGCGTGCCGGCACACCTGTCTGTGTTCCAGCCTTCACCCTGGCTCACGGTCCCCGGGGGAGTGAGATGCTCACCGCGGCATGTCGTGTTACCAGTCTCGGCTGCACTCCCATGCATCCCCTCCTCTGTTCACCAGAGGCACCAGGAAGCCATGTTGCTCGGGGATACATTGAAGGAAAGGACACATGCTGCCCCTTGTCCCCTCTCGTGCAGAAGGTGCCAATCAGGCGGCCGTCGCTGTCTCGTGGTTGTGTGCAGCATATACGTGGGTCCCTGCAGCCGTCAGAGCTCACATTGATTAGGCACTTCCTGTGTGCTGGGCATGCACAGAGCACTTTGTGTGTCATTTCATTTCATGTTCACATCCACCACGCGTGTCGGAGATGGGTGCTCCAGGAATGGTGCATAGGGGCTGCATGAGGCTGGATCAGGGTCGGGGAAACGGGCAGTGTCCATGCGGCCCAGGCCACCAGCTGCCACGCATGCTCCCTCCGTGGCCGGGCTCCACCTGCGCCTTGCCCGTCTGCCCTGGGTGGGGGATGCCACTTCCTTCACACATGGCCAATGTTTTTCAACCGAAATCCACATCTGAAGGAAAGTTACAAGTGGACTCCACCCAGCGACTTTTTCTGTGGTAGAGGCTGAGCGACCAACTGTGAATGCAGACGTCACCTGGTGAGTGAAATTAGAATGTAGAGTTCTGCCGTTCAGTCCCGCGAGTTGCCGCTGAATGGCTCTGTCTCGGAAGGTTCTATTAACGTCTATTAACCTGCTTTTCTGCTGGACAACAGACAGCCCAGTACCGCTGAACACCGTGGGAGTGCGGGAAGTGGGGGTGCAGCCAGAGTCAGCCAGGCCATTGGTAGCAATCAGTACAGCACCGAGAAGACACATCAGATCGCTGCCTGCTGCCCCTAAAGCGAAAGCCAGGGCTTCTGGGAGTGGAGCAGGTCACTCGTGACCCTTCTCCAAATGCCAGGTCTCGTCTTGGGCTGCTGCCCGGCCTCAGCCCCATCTGGCAGAGAGGAGAGAGAAGAAACAGTCGCCTGGGAAGGTGGTTATTTATGGGGCAGGCCTTGAAGAGAGAAAAGAAAATCACTTTGAAAACAAAATCCTGTCTACCCAGGGTTCCCGAGAATCGAAATGACGTCATCAAGAATGATGTCGACGTGTGCTATTTTTACTCACTATGGGTCTGCCCTCTTGGTGACAGATCCCCGCTTCCTAAAACCAGCCCTCCTGGCCAGTGTCAGCTCCCAGGATATGTCACTCTGCTGGTTCTCTCTTCCTGCCCTTTGGTGCCAGACTCAAGTGGGGCCTGCAGGGCCAGCGGGAGGTGGGAGGCGTGCTCCAGGCTTCTGTTGGAGTTCCCGGGAAAGAGATTTGCCTTTTTCTTTCTAGGACCTAAACCAAGGATGTGAGTGCAGGGCGCAAGGCGTGTAAAGACTCACCATAGAGAGCAAGGAGAGCTGGAGAGACCTGCTCTAGAGGGCTTTTCTGGGCCCCCACATCCGCCTTCTCCTGAATGTTTTCAGTCTCGTCTGGGATGTCTGCACTTCCGTCCAGCGCCCTCCGAGGCAGCTCGGTCCCCCGCGATGTAACTCAGGCCGCCTACAACCTGATTCCCGAGTTAAAATGGGGTGCAGCAGGCAGGCGCCCAGTGCAGCTCTCAAGTCGGGCTGGCCACGTCCCCTGTCAGCGTTCCTGGGCTCGAGCCCTGGCTCCGCTCCCAAGGCCAGCTTCCTGGGGGTGACGCACGCCCTGGGAGGCAGCAGGTGAGTGTTCAATCAGCGGGGCCCCTGCCACCCATGTGGGGAGACCCAGGCGGACGGAGCTCCAGGCTCCTAGCTTTGCTCTGGCCCAGCCCTGGCTGTTGCAGCCATTTGGGGATGAACCAACGGATGGAAGATCTGTGTCATTGTTGTCTGTCTCAGCCTTTCAAGTAAACTAAAACAAACTCGTGTTTTGGTAGAGTTGAGCGGGAAAGAGAGCAAGCAGGCCCTCTGCCCTTGGGTAAATCCACTTTGCTGTGTTCACCAGTTGGTTCTGCGTCTGTGGATTCAACCACCTTGGATCAAAAACACTTGAAAATGAATGGCTTTCCACCTGTACCGAACACGTGTGAGTACAGACCTTTTCTCCTTGTCATTCTTCCCTAAACGACACGGAGTAACAGCCATTGATGTTGGCTTAGGTATCCAGCGGGACCCGGAGATGGGTTAAAGCTGCTGGAGGTGTGGACAGCCCCCTCTGGACATCAGGGCCTGGAGCGGCCGCCCCTCTCGGCAGCCATGGGGGGTCCCGGGCCCAATCCTGGGCACTCTGCGCCCGGATCGCCTGTGGCCAAGTGACAGGCATCTGGGCCCAGGGTCTCCCCATCCTGTCCAGGGACACACTGGGCAGCTGAGTGACTTCCAGGGCCGCTGACACCATGGGGACGGCCAGGATGGGGCCAGGCTTCCTTCATCCTCCCCAGCATTTCGGCACCAACCCACATACATTCTATCACATCCGGGAAGGAAACGCAAATTTCTGCCAATGTGGGGTTCGCCCACTGGTGACTGGCGTCTTCAGTTCCTTCGCCTTTACCCCGGGTCCACATTAACTGTCCCTTGAAGCCATAGCTGCAACCACACGGGCCCCTGGCTGTCCCTACTCCAGCCACGTGGGAGCCAGAAGGCGCTCCACTTCCTCCCACGCACTTGGCTCTGTTAATAATCAGAAGGCGCTGCTGGATCGGGTTGACACGAGCGGGAACCCAGGGGACCCAGTGCCTGGAACCCTCGGTGCCACCCCCCCCAGCCATTGCCAGCCAACTGTCTCAACCCCCGGTGCGCCTGGAGCCCCTGGCACACGGGCAGGTGGTTCCTCTTCGGCGCCCAAAGAACGCGACAGGGGGGTCTCACCCTGGGATGTCAGCACAGCCCCCACCCCCACCCCTTGGAACAAAATAGGGCAACCACAGGGGAGGGGTTCCTAGGGGAGGGGGTCCTCTGAGCTACCCGTGCAGGTAGGGCTCCATTCCCACCCCTCCCCCACCCCGGAAAAGCTGAGCCTCCTAGGGACCGGTCTGGCCGCGGTGGCCAGGAGGGGGCCCTGGGGCTCGGCAGCGCCACGCAGGGCAGACAGGGGCGCGAGGCCGGGTGGGAACCAGGCTGCCTCGGGGACCAGCGAGGCCAGCGCCCCCCTGGCTCTTCTCCGAGCGCCGGGAGCCCTGACCCCGCCGCCCTCCCGCCGCCGGGTGCTGCCCTTCCTGGCTTCAGCACGCTGCGGCCTGGCTGGCAGGGCGCGGGCTCGGAGCGCGGCGGGGCCGGGAGCGCGATTTCCCGAGACGCGTGGGCGGCTGCGGGGAAGCGCCAGCTCGGAGCCCATTGTCTGCGCGCGGAGGCCGGTGGAAGCCAGCGAAGCGCGCGAAAACCGCGGGCGGGCGGGGAGGACGCGCCGGGCTCCGCGCGCGGGCGGGGCCGGGCGCGGGGCGGGGCGCGCGGGGCGGGGCGCGCGTGGGGCGGAGCCGGCGCCCTCGGCCGCAGCGGGCTGGCGGCGGCGGCGGCTCGGGGACTGCGGGCACGGCCAGGCGACTGCCGGCAGCGACACCCGGGGAAGCCCGCGCCCCGCCTGCGCCTCCGAGGCGCGCCCCGGGAAGCGGAGTGGGAGCGGCCCCCGCGGCGCCGCCCAAGGCCGCAGGCGAGCGCCGGGCGCCGGCAGCCCGGAGCCGGCCGGCCGGGCAGCGCAGAACGGAGCGGCGGCCGGAGCGCGGGGGCGCGGCCGGAGGGAGCTGCAGAGCGCGCCGGGCCGGAGCGGGCGCCGGCGCGAGCATCGTGCCGCGGCGCCGGGGGCGCGGCGCAGCCGAGACAAAGCTGCGGGCGCGCGGAGGCGCGATGCCTGCAGGCGACTAGCCGGGCCGGCGGGCGTGAGCGCGCCGAGCCGGACGCCCCGGGGTCGCCGAGGCCGGGCCGGACCGCGCGGGCGCGGCCCAGGTGCGCCGGCCGGCCGCAGCCGTGACTGCTGGCGGGTGGGGGGGCGGCGCCCTCCCGCCGCAGCCAGGAGCCATGGGCAACATCTCCTCCAACATCTCGGCCTTCCAGTCGCTGCACATCGTCATGCTGGGCTTGGACTCGGCCGGCAAGACCACGGTGCTGTACCGGCTCAAGTTCAACGAGTTCGTGAACACCGTGCCCACCATCGGCTTCAACACGGAGAAGATCAAGCTGAGCAACGGCACGGCCAAGGGCATCAGCTGCCACTTCTGGGACGTGGGCGGCCAGGAGAAGCTGCGGCCGCTCTGGAAGTCCTACAGCCGCTGCACGGACGGCATCATCTACGTGGTGGACTCGGTGGACGTGGACCGGCTGGAGGAGGCCAAGACCGAGCTGCACAAGGTGACCAAGTTCGCCGAGAACCAGGGCACGCCGCTGCTGGTCATCGCCAACAAGCAGGACCTCCCCAAGTCGCTGCCCGTGGCTGAGATAGAGAAGCAGCTGGCGCTGCACGAGCTCATCCCGGCCACCACCTACCACGTCCAGCCGGCGTGCGCCATCATCGGCGAGGGCCTCACCGAGGGCATGGACAAGCTCTATGAGATGATCCTGAAGCGCAGGAAGTCCCTGAAGCAGAAGAAGAAGCGGTAACGCCGCCCGGGCTGCGGGATGAACCCGGCGGGCGGGAGGGTCCGCGCCCGCGGACAAAGACAGCGAGCCAGGGCGGCGCTTCCAGCTTTCCCCCGTGCCTGCGCCCCGACGCGGGCCGGCGGGCCGAGGCCGGGGCTGAGGGCCGCCCTTCAGGCCCGCGGCCGACCCGCCCCCGCCCCCGGCTCGGGAGACCCTTTGTCTGGACGCCGGAGCCGCGGCGCGCCCGCCATCGTGCGCCCTCCGCCCAGGTGGAGGGGCGCCGGGGGTCCGAGGGACAAAGCGATTTCTTGGCATCCTGCAGGGCCCGAAGTTCAGGCTGCCCCGCCCCCGCTGGGGGGGCGGGGGTCGCACCTGTCAGGTACCTGGGGTGTGAGGTACCTCCCTTTGGGGGAGGGGGCTTTCTGGGGGGTTGGGACTCTGGGCGGCTGTGGAAGCTCCAGCGTTTTGTGTCGCAGGGCAGGCCCCTGTTGAAATTTCATTTGTCCGGCGCCGGGCCCACGGGCGGTGACGGTGTGGGCTGGCGGAGGACGTCCTGGGGACAGCGCGGCGGCTGCAGTGCTGGCCCTGGCTGGGCACGGGAGGCGGAGAGGCCCGTGCCCAGCGCTCTGTGGCCGCCGGAGGACAGACTGCATGTCAGCGCGACATCAGACGCCTTCGGGAAGGCGTGGACCCTGTCCCTGGTTAGGTCATGATCACACAAAGAGACCAATAAAAATTAATGGAAAAAAAAAACCCACACAAAACCCAACAACTGCTGGAGGTGGTGGAGAATGAGACGCCGACCTGTGCAGGACAGGTGAAGGTGTACCAAGGGGAGGGCCGGTGGCACCAGGCTGGATGGGCGGGTGTGCGTGTGTGCGTGTGCGTGTGTGTGTGGCTGCACTGTGGGACTGGCACGGATACCAGCTCCATCCTTGTGGAATTCAAGATTCTCCTAGCTCACTGATTGGTTTGGAACGGTGCACCAGCTGCAGAGGGGTGCTGAATGGCAAGATGATTTTTGGGTTTTTTTTTTTTTTCTTAAGGAATGGCTGTTGTAATCCCAGCTGGGTGATCATGGGCTTTCAGACATGTTGAAAGGGAGAGAAAAAAAAACTTCTGCAAATGAATATTTAGAATATTCACCTTAGGGAAACACAGACTGCCGGGCCCTTCTGCTGCAGGTGGCAACATGTTCAGATTGCTGATTCGATTCCTGGCGGCCTCTCTGGTTTCGGTGTTCCATTCGGAATGTCTCCCTAGAGTATTTGATGTCATGTCCCCAAAAATAAAACCCCACCTTGCTGCACCGGCTGCGCTTGCTGCATGGACTCCAAATCCGAGGAAAAGACAGGCGGAAGCCGCAGGGATTGGTTTTGTGGGAACTGGGCCCGGGCAGACAACGGAGCGTGCTTGACATAAAGGAAGCGTGTGACGTCATGGTCCCCGCTGCCCGGGCACGCAGAGTTTACTTGCAAGAGGCTCTGGAGATTGGATGCAGTGGAGGGAGAGTGAGTGCCTAGTTGTAATACCGTCCTTTTCTGATGAGAACCGAGTCCCGGTTTGCAGAAGCCGTCATTGACCCAGAGACACAGTATCCCAGGGGCGCTCACAACTTCCTCGTTTCTTTCTGCTTCCTCTGCACCCGAGTTGGCAGGTGGAGTCCCGGGGTGCCCCACGGGTTGCAGCTGTGGTGGAGGAGGGACGCGCTCGGGCCGAGCGGGTGAGCGGTGCGGTCAGGTGCGGCTCCCTGCCTGGTGTCCAGTGACCCTGAGGGAGCCAGCGGCAGAAGCAACCCGGTTCCTTCCCGAAATGTTTGTAAAGCAGAAAGCCAGCAGCCCGTCTTCCCTTTCGCCTTGGTCAGTGCGTTTGAGACCCCTCCAGTGCTGGTCTTTTTGTAGAAACCCAGTAGAGAAAATAGAGCTACACCGTACTGAAAAGCCTGCGAGATTTCAGTATTGGCAGCATAATCCCTGATTTTCCACATGGGCTGGTCCCATCGTCTGAAGATTCTGTATAGAATTATTAAAAAAAATCCATCTTCCTTTATTTTCTTCACACGCAGCAATTTCTTAAGCACTTCGACATTTCGGTGGGTCCACGCTATGGAGAGATAATATATTTATTTTGTGACACTGCAGATGCCAAATACTGTAACCTTCTCGTGCCAGCGACTCTTAGGTTCGAGATCACTGTTCAGACGCTGTCATGCTTCAAGAACGAGATGATGTGGGTCGCTTTTTTTTTCCCTTTGCATCATCAATACTTAAGGGCGCAGTCAACTGTCAGTCATTGTGCCGTGAAGTGCAGCCCCGTGGTGTTTCAGCTACTAGTTGAGTCTCAGTTGTCGACCCAAAGCCCATCTCGGCTCTGCCCCGCACCGAGGAAGCACAAACAGGATCAGGCTGGGAGGGGCTGGGAGAGCCCCCCCGCCCTGGGCAGAATGGATGGGTTTCCCACGGTGGGAGTTGGCAGTGTTTCCCTATAGACGCAGGGGAGCCAGTTTTGTCCGAGACCGATTCTCTTCCCGAAGTCTCCGTCCCGGTGTGAGGCCTGTGTCCCCTGCTTCCGGTTTTTCGTTTTTGACAGCTGTAATTCTTTGTCCTGCTCACCCTCCTCTTTGTCCCCGGGCCCTTTTATAATGCATATATGATGCTGTGAACAGAAATAAATTATTTATACATGCAAACCTGGGGAACGTTTTCTGTGGCCGGTGTGTTTCGGACTGCTGCTCTTCCTGCTCTGGGCTGCTGCCCTGTGCCAGGGGACAGCTCACGGGGTGGTGTCTGCATCCAGCAAGGGCGGGGGCCTGGGTGCACCCTGCATGGTAGGGGTGGGGGTTCAGACGCATCCGGGGGAGACCCCATCCCGGGTGCCTGCCCGTTGGGTCATCTCAGATTCTTACAGGACAGCCTCCACTCTCATTGTTGTGGGTCACTTAAAAAAAGTGTATTAGCTAATGCTAATAGCATTAGCAAAGCTGTGCCACGCTGCTGTGTCCCCACCGAGTCTCTGGGTCGCCTTCCGCCCTGGAGGCCATCAGAAGTCCATGGTAAGACCGACAGACCGGGGATGTTGGCAAGAAAAGGCCCAATTTCTAAAGAAAAACGTGATTGGACCGGGACCAGTCCCAACTTCCCCAGGTCCCGGGTGTGGGATGTGGGAGCCCTCGGCCCGTGTTCCGTGACAGTCACGTGATGGCCAAGACCTCAGTGGGCTGTCGGTTAAGTCTAGAGTCAGAAGTGGCCAGTTCCAACTTCTGTCCCCAGTGCGTAGGGCCTGATGGTTTTGCTCAAGTTCCGCTGCCTGTGAGCCTCAGTTTCCCTGTATGTAAAATGGGATCACAGTGGAGTTCCAGAGGGTGGTTGGGAGACCGAAGCATGATGCTTGTTAGCAGCATGGAAGCTTCACCTTATGATTGCCCTTTGAGCCACACCTCTTGCTCACCCTGTGTTAAAAATCTAGCCTGCTGGCTCCAGGCTCCAGGCCCCAGGCCAGGGCGGAGTCAGACGAGCAGCTGGCAAATCAGCTCATTCCAGGAGTTATCTCCTCTCCCCCAGAGCCCTGTGTTGGGTGTCAAGCCTAGGTCATCAGGCCTACACCTAGGTCATCAGACCCTCCAGGCTGGGAGCCCCTCCCCAGAGACTGGGTCCCTCCCTGCTGCTGCCACTCACCACGCTGGGCAAACAGTAGGTGCTCAGTAGGTTCTGGTTGAATGACAGATCTTGTTAATGAATTTTAGTTGTAAACTCTGGCTAAGATGCTGATTTCTCATTAAATATTTAAAATGAAACTAGGCAAACATTAGTATCATTTCTGCCAGATCACCATGGTGACGTAGATGGTTGCCCTGACCCTGCAGAAGGTATTGAAACTTACACCTTGGTGAACAGAGGTTTCTGTTTAAACATGAGGACAGCGTGGGGCAGGTGTCTGGCTCAGCGGTTAGGCGGTGGTGTGGGCACCCACAACCCACATCAGAGGACCTGGGTTCGAGTCCTGGCTCTGCTTCCGAGCCGGCCCCTTGCTAATGTACACCCTGGGAGACAGCAGGTGACGGCTCAAGTACTTGGGTCCCTGCCACTCCCCTGGGAGACCTGGATGGAGTTTCTGGCTTCTGGCTTCAGCCCGGCCCAGCCCTGGCTTTTGTGGGCATCTGGGGAGTCAACCTGTGGACAAAAGGTATTTCCCCACTCTGTGCCTCTGTATGTGTGTGTGTGTGTGTGTGTGTGTGTGCGCGCGCGCTTGTGCCAAATAAATAAACATGCGTATTGTCTTCAATGAGCAAGGCTTGGCTTTATCGTTCACATCGGTGCAGGAGGTGATCATTAGGACCTGGATGACATCACCGGGTCACAAAGTTCATTCTAAGAACTAAAACCCGAAAAATAGTTTAAATCACGTTGGAGCCGTTGCAGCTGTAAACGTTTGGAAATCAAAAGCTGCAAAGAGCAAAACCCCTGCTTTATGGCTCAAGCTTACTTTCACCGTGGTGTAGTGAATTCTGGGGGCGCCAAGTGACCCGCGAGCCTCAGCTAGCACCGCCCACACGGGCTCCATCCTGTGACCTCTGGCCGGGAGACGCTGCAGGTGCAAGGATCAGGCGAGAGCGAGCCCAGAACCCCAGCATCCTCGCCTGCACAGACCTGGTCCTGTGCCTCCGGACACAGCTTGGTGCCCGCAGCGCAGTGGGCACGCAGGGGAGGGAGCCGCCATCTCGGTCCATACGGAAGCATCTTTGTCTCCTCCTTCCGCTGTCTCATGCATGTTCATTCAGCCTTAAAACAGCTCTCTTCTTCTGGCTCCCCTGGCTCCGCTGAGACCTGTTTAAAATAGACATTGCACAAGACTCCCATGCACTTGTTTTGAAACCGGCTCTGAACTTGAGCGTGGGACCGCGGCAGGTTCTGGAAGGAACTTGCAGGTGCAGGGTTTCTGAGAAAGCAGTTCGTGGCCTCTTCCCCCGGCCAGAAGTGAGAATGAGAGGACTTCGTGGCTTTGCCCCACCCACGTTTTCAGAATGCGTACTGAGAGCTTGCTTGACCCACACGCCCTTCCGTGCCTCTCACAACGCCCCCTTTGCAGAGCACGACAGCGTGGCAGGAAAGAATGAGCCAGAACAAACCCTGGCCCAGCCGTACGTAACAGCCTAGGGTTAGGAGGAGGGGCGCCTGATTAGCACTCATTAATTACTGTCACACGTGCATAGCAGTGCTAGGCTGCAAGTGTATTGGGTACTGGGCTCCCACAGGCTTCTGGGACCTGCTGCTCAGGAAATACAGGACTCCAGCATAGGAAGGAGACGAGGGAGGACGTGCACTGCCCGCCTGCACCGCCACCCCCGTGCCCTGGCCAGAGGGGCCACCTGCCCTCATCCTCTCCCCAGACCGTGCTGCGGGCCCAGCCCCACGCTCAGCCCCTGGCTCCAGCTCCTGGAGGAACGTATCTCCGATTCCAGGGAAAGACAGTCCCTCGTGTATCATCAGCTTCTGGCCTTGACCGATTCTGGGTCCCGTGCTCCTTCCAGGCCAGAGTTTGTGTGGGGGACACTGCCTCCCGGCTTCATCCAGGGTCATTGGTGCGCTGCGGGGCTGGGGTCCGCGGGGTTGCTCTGGGAATGCAACAAACCCCACAGAACCTCAGATCCCGCAACTACACGGCAAGGCCCCACTGCCTTGCCCACCCCGTGGGACTGTTTTACATTTTCTTTTAAAATTGTATTTATTGGGAAGGCAGAGAGGGAGAGAGACCTCCCGTCCAGTGGTTCACTCCCCAGGGCTGGGGCTGGCTGGAGCCAGGAGCCAGGAACTCAGCCCAGGTCTCTCACTTGAGTGGCCCTTGGCCCCTCACCTCTGCTCCCAGGGGGACATTAGCAGGAAACCAGAATCAGGAATGAGACAGGACTGAAACCCTGCTACTCCGATCAGGGGTGTGGGTGTACCAAGCCATGTCTTCACCACCGAGCCAAATGCTCACCCCAGCCAGGGTTGCTTTAAAACATTAACATCGCTGGCGCCGAGGCTCAATAGGCTAATCCTCCGCCTGCGGCACCGGCACACCAGGTTCTAGTCCTGGTCGGGGCGCCGGATTCCGTCCCAGTTGCCCCTCTTCCAAGCCAGCTCTCTGCTGTGGCCCGGGAGTGCAGTGGAGGATGGCCCAAGTGCTTGGGCCCTGCACCCCATGGGAGACCAGGAGAAGCACCTGGCTCCTGGCTTTGGAACAGCGCGGTGCACCGGCCATGACGGCCATTGGAGGGTGAACCAATAGCAAAGGAAGACCTTTCTCTCTGTCTCTCACACTGTCCACTCTGCCTGTCAAAATAAATAAATAAATAAATAAATAAAACATTAAGATCATCTGTGGGGAAGTAACAATTCCAGGCTGGTGCAGTGGCACACTGGGCAGAGCTGCAGCCTGCAGTGCCGGCATCCCATATGGGCGCCGGTTCTAGTCCCGGCTGCTCCACTTCCGATCCAGCTCTCTGCTCATGGCCCAAGAAAGCAATGGAAGATGGCCCAAGTGTTTGGGCCCCTGTACCCACGCGAGAGGCCTGGAAGAAGCTCCTGGCTCCTGGCTTCAGTCTGGCCCAGCCCTGGCATTGCAGCCATCTGGGGAGTGAAACACCAGGTGGAAGACCTCTCTCTCTCTCTCTCTCTCTCTCTCTCTCTCTCCCTCTGTCTCCCTCTCCCTCTCCCTCTCTCTCTCTTTCTCCCTTCCTTTCTCTCTGTAACTCTGCCTTTCCAATAAATAAATCATTAAGAAAACAAAGCACAACACTCCCAGCTCTCAGAGAGTAAATCCGAGGAAACCAGCTCTCCTCCTGAGAGCCTGAACTCTGAGTCTGTCCTGGCCACTTCCATTAGCGACTTGGGGAAGACAAGCCTCTCTCTCTCTCTCTCTCTCTCTCTCTCTCTCCATGGTTCGCAGAGTCCTCATTCCCATAATGGCCACTCCTGAGCATCCCCTTCTGGCCTGCTGCCCACGTCCTGTACCAATGCCAATGATCTCAGTGTGCAATTTAGAAGTCGCACAACAAGTAATGGCACTGGCAGCGGCTCGTTCATAAACGCGTGTTGGAATCCATTATTACAGAGGCAGAAGTCTGCGTGGCTGTGTAATCTGGAGTGTGCTGGGATGATGTGTTCATCATGTTAAAATGCTGCGGCAAGCAGTGTCCACAAGCAGTGGTGACACCGGGGACGCAGGGGCCACGCCCTGGCCTGAAGTCCCAGGGTGGCTTCTGGGACTCTGGCTCGAGTCCTGAAGGGCCTCCGAATCGGGGCAGAGCTCACCAGGGAGGTTCTGGCGTCCAAAGTCATAAGCCAACCGAATCCGTGGGCGTTCTGGCACTGGTAATTTGGCACGTCCAAGACCCTGCCCTCAAAACCCCTCCCCAGCTCCTTCTCGGCTTCCCTTGGGGGGGGTGCTCACTGCACCGATGTCCCCCACCTCCTCCGTGCTGCTCTGCTGCCTTGATCCCCTGGGGAGTGTGACCCTTAAGGCAGCTGGAATTCCTGGCCTGAAGTGCTGCCGACCCCACTTGCGTTCTGGCTTGGCGTCCAGCAGTGTTTCCAGGGCGTGGCTCCTGCCTGCCAGCTCTCATGGTGCTATTCAGGGTGGACAGCTGAGAACATCCTAAATGTCCCATCCTTTTCTCTCATTTTCTCCAAAGAAACGAGGAAGATGCCGTCATTGCTCCCATCTGTGCAGTGTTTGGGGCTGGGGGTCCAGTTAAGCACTCGCAGGTCCTCTCATGCAACTCTCCTGGAAATGGGGCCAGGCAGGCACATTGGTCCCGCCTGCACCGGCCGCTTCCCTTACAGACACGGACACAATCCTCACCCACACATGAGAGACGGACTCTCCTACTTCCTCCAGACCACGGAGCTCACGGGGTGGGGCCTTAGCATCCCTCTCCCCTCACACACCCAGGCTGTCTGGCTTCAGGGCCCGTGCACCTGCCAAGAGGCTGCCCTGCACCATCTGGAGCCGGAATCTGGCCCATGGTGGGAACCCCAGAATATGTGCTAAATGAGCGAGCTCCTACTTGTCGGAGGGTCGCCCATGACTGCAGCCAAGAACAACCTGCTCCTCCCTAAGGCGGCATGCATGGTGCGTGCCCGGGGACCTGTGCCCTCGCAGCTCTGTGGCTGCCTCCCTAGTGAGTCCCCAGGGAAGTCCATGCTGCTCTCCCGGGAATGCCAAGTGCAGAGCCACTCTGGCTGCCAGACCTCCGCTTTGCATCGCGCCCCAGGAAGCCTCTTGTCTGCACCACATTCCAGGGGCCCCTCGACTCTCCCTGGGGGTGATTCGGTCCCCCCAGGAGCAACGGCAGCTCAGGGCAGGGGTGGTGCAGGTGTCTGGTGGGCAGAGGCCAGCACAGCAAGCCCAGGACACGGAGGGCTGGGGCCCAGACCCAGACCCCGCCCCGAAGCCTGTGCACGGCTGTTCCCTTCCCCCAGAGCTTGGCTCCGTGGCCCCTAACCCTCCTACTCTCACTTCCTTTCCTGCCTCATTTCTCTCCGGGCCCATACTTTGTCTCCAAAGTATTCATATTTATTTGAGAGGCAGAAAGAGCCTTCTCATCCATTCTTGAGATGCTTACCATGGCCGATGCTGGGCTGGGCTGAAACTAGGATCCAGAAACTCAATCTGGGTCTCCCACGCGGGTGGCAGGGAGCCAACCACTTCAGCCTTCTCTGCTGCCTGCGAGGGCCCATGGCAGCAGGAAGCTGGGGCCAGGAGCAGAGCCGGGCAGGTGCACACACTAACCGCAACCGCCTTCTTAACCACAACACAAAGCATCACCTTACAGCTGCAGATCAAAGTGTCGGCCAGGCTGGACTCTTCCTGAGACTCCCGGGGAGAGCTGGCCCTGCCCGTTCCTGGACCTGGAGGCCACCCGCCCTCTGTGATCACGACCCCATGACTGCATGGCAGCTTCCAGACTCCCTGTGGCTCCCGTGAGAAGCATCTTTGCCATCCCCCTGGGCCCTCCTCTCACCATCCTTCCCCTTGTCACGCCCGCCCTGTGCATGCGGCCACGTGGACAAGGAGATGCCCAGATTCAGGGCAGGGACAAGAACATCTGGGGCCCAGGGCTCCGCCCACAGCACCGGCTAGGATGCAAGCAGCATGGAGACAGAGGTGTCAAGGCCTTGTGTTCCATTCCGGATCCCCAGAGCCTGGCCCTGGCCCGGGATCAAATAATAAATGACTGGATAATGAATAAGTTTTGGTCTTCGGAGGAAATGATACGAAAACTGGGCGCAACCAAAGACACAGCCGCTGAGCTGAGCGGCAGCTGGGAAAGGCGTGAAGTTAGTGCAGGGTGGACGACAAGCAGTACCCAGAATACAAGCGAGCTCAGTCTGTTCTGTGCTGCCATCCGGGTACCAAACACCTGTAGAGGCTTCCAGGGAGGGGCCGGCGTGTGACTCAGCAGGGGAAGCCCGGCTCAGGATGCCAGCAGCCCACACTGCACTTCTTCCTCAAGTCCCAGCTGCTCTGCTTCCAAGCCAGCTCCCCGCTAGTGCACCTGGGAGGGCAGCAGACGGCTGAGTGCTTGGGCCCCTGCACCGACCTGGGAGACCTGGATGGAGTTCTGGGCCCAGCCCCAGCCAATGCAGCCATGTGGGGAGAGACCCAGTAGATGGATCATCTCCCTCCCTCTCTCTCTCTCTCTCTCTCTCTCTCTCTCTCTCTGCCTGTACTGCAGCCCTCGGATCCCTGGAGGATGGTGGCTCTCCCTGGATGTGATTTGGTCCCCAGGGGCTATGGCAGTTGCCCAAGCCGTGCTCAGTTGTCCATAACTCTGCCTTTCAAGTAAACAAAAAGGAATCTTTCTGTAGAAAGATGTAAACAGAACAATTAATGTACCACTCATGGTGACTTTGGAATAACAATTGCATCATTGAAATTGAAAGCTTGGATGTAATGGATTAAAGATAAGAGAGTCCGGACCAGGGTTAGGTTTGGACTAAGCCATGACGGGCGCCCAGGCGGGGCGGCAGCCACCTGAGCGGCCCAGGTCAGCCAGGCAAGCGTGGAGGCAGGAGCCCCGGGAGGGACCCTGAGCTCCCAGCAGGCCATGTGGCTGCTGCTCATCCTCCCGGCTTTCCCGCACTGGGCTGGAGCCTGCACACCAGATGGAGATGAACTTTAGGGGAGGACTGACCCCTGGGCACCTGGGCCTGCGCACCTTTCGAAGCACTTCCCCACCACAGCGCCACAGGGGGGCTTGCGGGGCAGAAGTGCGAGGAGATGCGTCCTGGCAGGGCTGGGGCTGCAAGTCTGAGCTGGTGGGGGCGCGACTCCAACCCTGACACTCAGCAGCTGTGAACTGAGGTCACGTGACTGTGCCTCGGCGCTTAATCAGCTTTGTGACCTGGAGGAAACCGTATACGGTGAGGCCCACCCTGGGGTACTAGAGGGGGCGGCTGCCTGTTCTCCACCTGTTGCACCTGCTGGGCCCCTCCCCCACCAACACACACAGTCCACTAGGCCTTCTGCCTTCACCGGGAGCTGGCGTCGTGTCAATATCGCATCATGTTTGATGGCTGAGTTTCAAGGGTAAAAGCAGCCAGAAATGTGGTGCTGACGGAACACGCGTGTCTGGATGCAGAAAAACCAACCTGCTATCGCAGAGTGAGCTAAGCCATGTGCCACAAACACACATGCCACCGTTCCTGGATGGAGGCTTCTTTAAAATGCCAGGAGAGGCCGGTGCCGTGGTGCAGTGGGTTAATCCTCCGCCTGCAGCACCAGCATCTCATATGGATGCTGGTTCTAGTCCCGGCTGCTCCTCTTCTGATCCAGCTCTCTGCTGTGGCCTGGGGAAACAGTAGAAGACGGCCCAAGTGCTTGGGCCCCTGCACCCACGTGGGAGACCTGGAAGAAGCTCCTGGCTTTTGGCTTTGGATCGGCACAGCTCCAGCCGTTGCAGCCATTTGGGGTGTGAACTAACAGAAGGAAGACCTCTCTCTCTGTCTCTCCTTCTCACTGTCTATGACTCTGCCTCTCAAATAAATAAATAAAATCTTTAAAAAAAAAAATGCCAGGAGAGATGGTACGACTTCAGAGCAGGTGGGAGTTCAGGGGGATGAAGGGTCCCCAATGTGCTCTTCCAGTTTGTCTGGAATTGGGGGATTCCCCCAAAGACTGAAACCCCCTGCCCCCTCTGTAATTTGTTTTGCTCTTGGCTTTGGGGATACTTGTAAATTTGGGGATCTCCTCCATCCCTAATGGATGGGATTTGTGGCAGGGATCCACTCAGAACATCTCTGGAATTTGTGCCTGATATGCCTTCCACTGGATTTTGAGGTCCCCAGCACCCCATGTGGATTTGGGGCCCCCTTTTGTGTGTGTGTGTGTGTGTGTGTGTGTGTGTCCCCTGCCATTCAAGGGCAGGTGCACGCTCGACCTGCAGCTCAGACCAGGGGAACGTCTTCCTGAGTCTACATCTGAAGAAGATGCTAAACCCATGAGCCACAATCTCACCCCCGTCACAGGTTGGCTGAGTGACCTGGGGCAGGGATGGCAGCCTGTCACAGGCTGTCGGCACAGGACCCACTCACAGAGCTCTGAGAACTGGGACAAGCCCTTTGGGCAGCACAGGTGTCCCTGAAAGGACGCTGCCTGGGACACAGGTGACAGCCCCCAGGCCCCAGCGGGGTGCTGATTCATCCACGAAAAGGTCTGCCAGTAAGCGTTGCCCCACGATCCAGGCCAGCGATCTGCCCTGGGTGTTCTAACACTCGGACATCGAGACGACTCGGCTGCTGGTAACACCCGAGGGCGCAGCGCCACTTTCTGAGCCAATCCGTTCAGTCCTCCCTGTGGCTGTGTCCCTGCTCAAATGCGCAGGACACTGGCAGTCCCCAGAGCTTCTTCCGTGGGTGCATGCGTCTCGGTCACGGCGTGGTCGCCTCCACGCTTGGCCAGGTGAACATACTGCTGCTCCAGATGGCGATTCACAGGTAGCTGGTTGTATCCGCTACAACATTTAGGACAAAGGAATACCTTCAACAATAAAAAGACAATCCACTTTTAAAACATGGGGGAACAGGTTCGACTAGACATCTCTTCCAAGAAGATCCAGAAAACAGCCAACAGGGACAGGCATCATGGTGTAGCAGGTGAAACCAATGCTTGGGCTGCCTGCAGCCCATATCGGAGCACTGGGTTCAAGTCCCAGTTCCTCCACTTCGGCTCTGACTCCCTGCTATTGTGTCTTGGAGCAGCAGGTGGTGCCTCAAGTACTTAGTTCCCTGCCACTCACACGGGACACCTGGGCAGAATTCCCGACTCCTGGCTTTGACCTGGTCCAAGCCCAGCTGCTGTGGCCACTGGGGAGTGACCTAGCAAATGGAAGCTCTCTCTTTCTCTCCTTCTGCCTTTTAAATAAATAACTTTTTTACAAGGTAACCCGGAAAATAACCAGCACCGACAGCCTCCATGCGTGGTCGGTGGGATGCGGGATGCGCAGCCTCAGTGGAAGCCATGGGCACTTCCTCAAGACGCTAACACGATCGTCCTCTGACCCAGCACTTCCTGTCCCAGGTGTCTGCCTGGAAAAGCTGAAAACACACGTGCAGAAGAACCTGTCCATCCAAGTTCAGGGCAGCGTTAGTCCCAGAGCCAGAGAAAGAACCACCCCATGTCCATCCGCCGGTGACGGCTGCAGGAAGATGGGCTCTCTCCGTGCAGTGCGTCGTTGCTCAGCCACCAACAGAACGGAGTCCCGACATTCGCTACAACCAGGGCGCAACTGGGAAACATTCAGCTGAGTGACAGCTGCCAGACACCAAGGGCCGCGTGCTTCCTTCCACACGGAAGCCCAGGGTAGGCGGGCCCATGGAGGCAGGAAGTAGACCAGCGGCAGCAGGCACTGAGGGGGCGGGGAGTGGGTACAGAGTTTCCTTCCTGGGAGATGGAAATGTTCTAGAATTAGACAACGGAGATGGCGACTCAGCATCAACAGCATACTAAAAACCACTGAATTGCCTACGCCAGAGCCACAGATTCTAAACTGTGCGAGTTATGTCTCAATTTCCAGAATTGCACAAGAAGAGAGCACAGTGTTTTATCGAATGGGTGGTAGCGTCATCTTCAGGAATCCTGCGTTACTTATTGACTGGTTGTCTAGGGAGCTGCGTGAAATAGTGGATACAGACAGTGTTTGCCTTTTGATGCCCGGTACAGAGTGCCATTCTTTATATATATATGATTGATTGATTGATTTGAAAGGCAGAGAGAGAGAGAGGCAGAGAGAGAGAGAGGTCTTCCATATGTCGTTCACTCCCCTAAATGGCCGCAATGGCCAGAGCTGGGCAGATTTCAAGCCAGGAGCCAGGAGCTTCTTCCGAGTCTCCCACACAGGTGCAGGGGCCCAAGGACTTGGACCATCTTCTGCTGCTTTCCCAGGTCAGAGCAAATAGCTGTATCAGAAGTGGAGCAGCCGGGACTTGAACCAGTGCCCATATGGGATGCCATTGCTGCAGGCAGCAGCTCACCTGCCACATCACTGCGCTGGCCCCGAGAGTGCCATGTTTTGTATCACTAAATTCCAGCAGCCGAGGAAAACGGTACGAGGGGAGATTTAGCCCGTTTCTAAGGAGGGCTGTTTTTGACCTCGTGGCCCACTTTGGCCGTCACAGTGGGACCACGCTTGAGGTTCCTTTGGCTAACTCTGGCCAAACGGGTCTAGGAGAAAAGAACAGCCAGTATGTGGAGCTGCCATTCCTGCCACTTCTTCTCTGACGTCCAGACCTTAGGTGTGCACCCCGGGAATGCATCCTGACTACAGAGCAGCTCCGGGGTGACCCCCTCTGCGGCCCTGCAGCCTGTCTTACAACGATGTCAAGGTCAGGGTCCTACAGGCTCCTCGCGGTTCTGATCAACGCTGTCCAGGTCCGAGTCTCGCCCACCATTCCGCTCTGCTGGCCCTGGACATCACGGACTCTGTGGATCACTGCTTTGCCGATCGTCTTGTGCGTAGGAGACCCAGCAGGGCAGCTGGCCAGGTTGGGCTCACTCTGCCACGTGCCAAACAGGCCACTGCGGACGCGGCTGGTCTCCCGCCCACACTCTGCATAGTGAGGAAGGTCGTCTCGGCTTCTGCCCTGCAGAAGGCAGGTGCCCGGCAGAGACGGTGGGCGTGGCAGCGGGAGCTGCTTGTACCAGGAGAGGACGAGGCAGTGCACAGATCTGCCTCTGTCGGGAGCGGTGCAGAGGCCCCTGACAGCCGTCACACTGGCAGCGGTACCTCAATGACCACAGTCAGGGGCCGGCATTGTGGGTGCCATAGACGGGTAAGCCACTGCCTGCAACCCTGGCATCCTGTTTGGGCACTGGTTCATGTCCCAGCTGTTCCACTTCCCATCCAGCTTCCTGCTAATGCATTTAGAAAGCAGTAGAAGACGGCACAAGTGCTCTGGTCCCTGCACCCACGTGGGAAACCTGGAAGAAGCTCCTGGCTCCTGGCTTCAGCCTGGCCCGGCCACAGCCACTGTGGTCATTTGCAGAGACCTAGCTGGTGGAAGACTCTCTCTCTCTCTCTCTCTCTCTCTCTGTGTGTGTGTGTGTGTGTGTGTGTGTGTGTCTCCTTCTTTTCTGTAGCTCTGCCTTTCAGATAACATAAATCTTTAATAATGAAAAAATTACCCTCTGTGCCAGACAGTGTGCTGGCGTGGATGAGAGCGGAGGCCAGCGGGAGCAGGGAGGTTCTGGGACGACAGCAGAGGCAGCAAACGCAGGAGCCTGGCCTCTAGAGGCCGAGAGGCGAGGAAGAGGCCCCAGGGAAGCTTTGCGATCCATCGCGGTCAGACCCGCCTTCCATTCACCGGGCCGGGGTGTGCTGTGACCCTGGTAAGAGCCGCCACTTCCTGAGCGGTGCCGGTCGGAGCTGTCAGCACTTCGTATTTGCATTCATTTCATCCCCCAGCAGCGTCACGGGTGGTCCCCGAGTCTCAGAAGACAAAACCAGGTCAGCTTCAGAATGGGGGCGACTGGAGCAATGTTGAGGTCTCCTGGAGAAACAGAGAAGGAACCCAGAACCAGGGTGTCCCTCGGGTCCTGGGGACAGCAAGCAGGGATGGGTCACCACCAGCAGGCCTCCCGTCTCCCCTGCCCTCGACACGCTAGCTTCCCGCCACCCCCGCTGTGTCCTGGAAAAGTCCTGGTGCAGCAAAAAAGCAAACGAATCTGGCGTCCATCGTGAGGGTTCTTCAACTGTTCAGCTGATAAATTGGTAGAGGGGCAGGTGTGACAGTGTGATGGGTTAGGCTCCCCCCGGAAGGCCCACGTAGGAGGACTGGTCTGGGTCCCAGCTACCCTGTGCTCCCAAACCAGCTCCCTGCCAATGCCTGGGAGGCAGTAGGCAATGGCCCAAGTGCTTGGGTTCCTGTCGCCCATGCGGGAGACCCGGATGGAGTCCCTGGCTCCTGGCTTCTGCCTGGACCAGCCTTGTGGATCACAGACATTTGGGGAGTGAACCAGTGGGTGGAAGACCCCTCTCGGACCTTCTATCACGCTCCCTTTCAGTCACTCGCCTTTCAAGTAAAAGTGGATGAGTAAATGCATTGTAGATTGTGAAGAGAGACTCATTGCTCTCTTCTACGCAGGGCCCCGTCCTGGGCCAATTCCTGGGGCAGAGTGTGTCTCCTCTAAGACAGGCGGCCGCCTAAGGAACACTGGGCTTGTCAGAGCAGGACAGGCCGGAGCGCTAGGACTCTGAGCACAGGGAGAAACTTGCTCCAGCAGGCGAGGCTTGGGCGGTTATCTGGCTTCCCCAGGAGTTCTGAGCCCACGTCTTGGCACTTAACTTTGCCAATGGCATACAAAGTCCAGGGTGACTGTCATCTTCCAGACCCAGGCTCACCGTGCCCACGAGAGGGCCTGTTGGGAATGAGTGGACGGGGCGGGGCTGACTCCCACACCCACCACTGGCATCACTGGACACGTGCTGGCTTCCTGTTGCTGCCACCGGCTTGAGACAACACAGACTTCCTGTCCCGCAGCTTCGAAGGTCAGATGTCCCCAGACCAACCTCACCGGGCTGAAATCCGATGTCAGCAGGGCTGTGTTGCTTCTGGAGACTCCAGGAGAGCCCACTCGGGCCTTGGCATCCTTGGCGTCCTTAGCTCACGGCACCTCCTTCAACTCTCTCCAGCCTCCGCGGCCGTCATCGCGTCTCTGGGCCTGGCCCTCCTCCCTCCCTTGTGTGACCGAATCACATTCCTGGTAGGAAAGGCCTGCGTCCAGGGTACAATGTTGCCGTGCAAGGTCGCCTCTCCGCACACTCTGGGGTTTGGCCGGTGGGCGTCTCTGAGGCTCGTGATTCTGCCCACCCCAGGCAGTGGCCAACCAGGGCAGAGGCCCTTTGCTCCACCGGGCAGGCCCCCAAAGACCCGCTCGGGGGCCAGGTGCCCCCTCATCTCAGTCGCTTTTCTGCTGCCTGAGGCTGAGGACCTGATGGACTCCCACCCTCAAGGATGAGAAAGACATTAGGGTGGAGCCTCGAGATCTGATTATCTCTTAAAGGTCCCAGCCCCGCTGCATTTGGAATCAGATTTCCACGTGTGTTTTTGGGGGGACACATTGTGTTCAAGCCACACATTGTATTACGGCTGCTGGATCTGGGTGGGGGGTGTCGTCGGTAGGGAGGGAGTCTGAGCAGAAGATATGAGGGAGGTGGGCACTGGGCCATGGCTACGGAGCAGCTGGCATGGCGGCTAATCAGTAGTGACCGATGACCCACCAGCGGTGCGTTCTGGCTAAGGATCAGTCTGGTGACAGCTGAGTGGCAGGGGCCCTGCACCGGCCCACGGCAGCGCTGGCAGGACAGGGTGCTATGCGAGGACTTGCTGGCATCCGGCAGGGTGAATGGTGGTGCTGTGTCTGAGCCAAGTTTTGTGCTGCGTCCCCGGAGGTGGGTGGAGCCGGCAGCCGTACCCCAGAGCTGGGAGTGAGGTGGTCGTGGCCTCAGGTTGAGTCCAGCTGGACAGGTCTGGAGGGAGAAGGAACCCAGGGCAGGAAGGCCTTGGCTGGGAGAAGGATGACGGCAGGCCCCCGTCCAGATCCCCGGGGTCATCTCCAGACCCAGGCTTCCGGGGCCAGAGTGGCTTAGTTCCGTCATCAACAGAAGGGGCCACACGTGAACAGCCAAGAAAGCTACAACAGGACTCTGCCCATGAGGGGAGTGGCCTCCCGAGGAGACACGGGCCCCTCCGAGACCCTGGGGTCAGGCCACCATGGAGCTCCGCCCAGGGCAGCTGGACCAAGGCTGGCAGCAGAGGCCCGGGGGGCAGCTGCCGATTCCACAGGGTGTGCGTTCTGGAAGCCAGAGGGCGTGGCCTTGACCCAGGCCCCTGCAGGAAGCTCGGGTTTCCAGAGGCATGGGCGAGATCCACAGGTGCCTGGACGGTGGACCCCAAAGGTAAGTCCCTGTCCTGACCCGCGAATGGGACCCTACTTAGGGTTAGGGTCCTTGGCCAATGTTGTTAAGTGATCTCGAGATCACTCTGGATTCAGCACGGGCAATCACTCCAAGGACTCGTGTCCTCACAAGACACCCAAGTGGGAAGCTTGAGACACAGCCACATAGAGAAGAGAGGCCACACGAAGATGGTGGCAGAAAAGGGAGTGGTGTCACCAGGAGTCAGGGCTGGCCAGTGGTGCAGGAAGCCGGCAGTGGGGCGTGGATGGGACTCAATGCAGAGCCGTCGCAAGCAGAGGCTCAGCCGGTCGTGCCAGGGCACCAGGCCGTGCTACTGCAATATTCTTATGGACAGGTGCAGCGCACCCCCATTCCTCCCGTGAGAGCTCCAGAGAACCTCTGGGTACGAGGAGCGCCTCAAAACGACGAATCTGACCATGGGAACGCGGTTCCTGAGTGGGCAGCCTTCCGGGCGGAGCTCTGCCCAGGAAACGCCTCGCCCTGCAGCCTCAGAGTCAGCCTCTCTCCCTGTCCCAGCTCAGCCCTGGGCTTCAGAGCGCTTAGCGCCCTCGAGAGAAGGATCCCTCGTCACTCCTGGTGGCCTGCGGCGGCTGAGACACAGGCATCGATGACCTGGGAGGCCACAGGTGGGCGGCCCCTGGCCAAACTCTGGGCGCCCCTCTCACAAGAGCTCCCTCCCCCCTCCCAAGAGCAGTGTCCCCAGTGACCTACCCCTGGGGTCCCGCCAAAGGTCTCCACCTCCTCTCACCACCACCACCCTGGGGGCCAAGCTGCCAACACGTGGGCGGGGGCAGAAACCACAGCCCTGGGCCACGCCAGTGGTGGCTACCGACTTCCCCATGAGACGTATCTCTGACGGAGAGGACACATGAACAGGACTTTAAAAAGAAGATTTTTATTTTATTTATTTCAAAGACAACATGACAGAGGAGAGAGAGAGAGGGGAGATTGGAGAGACTCCATCTGCTGGTTCACTCCCTGAATGGCCACAGCCAGGAACCAGGAGTTCCTCTTGGGTCTCCCTCGTGGGTGGCAGGGGCTCCTGTACTTGGGCCACCTGCCACTGCCTTCGCTGCGCCAGCAGGAGCTGAATGGTCGTGGACGGGGGGCAGCCAGGGCTGGAGCGGCGCTGCGAGCCGGGGTGCCCAGCCTCCTCCCCAAACCTCCTCTTGCTGAGTCTTCACTCATTGTTTGCCTCCTGTTCTGCTTAGAACCAACCGCCTGAAGAGCGCTCGTGACCTTGAATGGATACTCATGCATCGCGTATTAGACAAAGGTGCGTGTCTTTTTTTTTTTTTTTAAGATTTATTTATTTATTTGAAAGGCAGAGCTACATAGAAGCAGAGAGAGAGAGAGAGAGAGATCTTCCATCTGCTGGTTCACTCTCCAATTGGCTGCAAAGGCCAGAGCTGCGCCGATCTGAAGCCAGGAGCTTTTTCCAGGTCTCCCACGCAGATGCAGGGGCCCAAGCACTTGGGCCATCTTCTGCTGCTTTCCCAGGCCATAGCAGAGAGCTGGATCGGAAGTGGAGCATCCGGGACTCGAACCAGCGCCTGTATGAGATGCCAGTGCTGTAGGTGGCAGCTTTCCCGCTACGCCACGACGCAGGCCCCAGGTGCATGTCTCACCGTGAAGTGAGACCGGATTTGTTCGAGGAAGTTCCGGCTCTGCAGCCGTCTGCCAGGCCAGGCTCTCCAACGTGACCCCTGGTTGTAACTGACTCACACGATGACCCTGCTGGCCCTCGAGTGTGACCTAAAATGACAGTGTTGCCTCCACATGCAGGCTAGGATTCCTCACATCTTCAGACCATCAATTATGCGACCTGATTCCAGACTGGGTTGCGATCAATACAGGCTTCTTAGGGCAAGTGTCTGCCACAGCTCGCTGTGCCTCGCAGGTAAAATACCTGGGGCCGGACAAACCTGTTTCCAGAGTTCTCCATCACAGCTCTGTGACAGCCAACCCCAGTGCTTGCATTCCAAGCTGGGTTACCACCAGGATCCGTGTTCCACTCATTCCGGGCGTATGCAGACTCATGTCAAAAGGTGCACATTCACGGGACTGCCGTAGCACAGCAGGTAAATCCGCCGCCTGTGATCCCGGCATCCCATATGGACACCGGTTCGTGTCCCGGCTGTTCCACTTCCCGTCCAGCTCTCTGCTAATGGCCTGGGAAAAGCAGTGGGAGATGCTGGGCTCCTGCCACCCACATGGGAGATACAGATGGAGCTCCAGGCTCCGCTTTGGCCTGGCCCAGCTATCTGGGGAGTGAACCAGCCGTGGCTCGCCCAAGCTAAAGCTTGGTGAGGCTGGGATTTGTAGCCCAGCTCCTTCTCCACCATCGCACCAAGTGGCACTCGCCCCCGCCCAGGCACTGCTGAGCACTGGCTGAGACCACATCCTTTGACAAGCAGAGCCCAGCAAAACCTGGAAATATGTCACGTTGCATGGAAAATGGGGATTAGAGCTGTGGATGGAATTAGGACACTGACTTGAACATGGAGAGATGGGGGCTGGGGCATTTGGCTCAGTGGCAGCGCAGGTTAAAACCTCCATTGCCTTACAGCGCCACAGCTCACTAGGCTAACCTTCCGCCTTGCGGCACCGGCACACCAGGTTCTAGTCCCGGACGGGGCGCTGGATTCTGTCCCGGTTGCCTCTTCCAGGCCAGCCCTCAGCTGTGGCCTGGGAGTGCAGTGGAGGATGGCCCAAGTGCTTGGGCCCTGCACCCATGGGAGACCAGGAGAAGCACCTGGCTCCTGGCTTCAGATCAGCATGGTGCAGCCATTGGAGGGTGAACCAACGGCAAAGGAAGACCTTTCTCTCTGTCTCTCTCTCTCACTGTCCACTCTGCCTGTCAAAAAAAAAAAAAAAAAAAAAAAAAAAACTCCGCTGTCCATCAGAGTCCCGACTCTGTGCCCCATTCCAGCTTCCTGTCAGTGGAAGGCAGTGACTGATGTTGGCTCCAGTCGTTGAGTCCCTGCTGCCATGTGGGAGCCCTGGGTTGAGCTCCTGGCTCCTGGCTCTGGCCCTAACTCAGCCCAGCCTTGCAGGGAACAAGCAGGTGGGACTTTGCCATTCGTCTCTCTCTGTCTCTAATACATATTTTTGAACGGGAGAGAAGATCCTGCCTCGCTTAGATGGGCCCCAGGCAGCCAAGGGCTGTGGGCGTTACCGAAGGGGACGTGTGCTGGGGTGTGGTTTGATGACCAGGATGCCGGCCAGTCTCTTCTGCGCATGCTCGCAGAAAAGCAGGCCCTTGCTGCTCCAGTAGCTGCGGTCGCAAGTACTGGACCCCGCCCCCAGGCCGGGCCAGGACTCCCGCCGGTGCCAATAGCACCCTCGTCACTCCTGGTGGCCTGCGGCGGCTGAGACACAGGCCTCAGATTACCCGGGAGGCCACAGGTGGGCGGCCCCTGGCCGTTCGAACTCCGGGCACCCCTCTCACAAGAACTCTCTCCCCCTCCCGAGAGCAGTGTCCCCAGTGACCTACCCCTGGGTCCCGCCAAAGGTCTCCACCGCCTCTCACCACCACCACCCTGGGGGCCTGGGAGCCCTCCCCCTGGGTCCCCGCCAAAGGTCTCCACCGCCTCTCACCACCACCACCCTGGGGGCCTGGGAGCCCTCCCCCTGGGGTCCCGCCAAAGGTCTCCACCGCCTCTCACCACCACCACCCTGGGGGCCAAGCTGCCAACACGTGGGCGGGGGCAGAAACCACAGCCCTGGGCCACGCTGGTGGTGGCTACTGACTTCCCCGTGAGACGGGTCTCTGACGGAGAGGACACATGCGCAGGCCTTTAAAAAAAAACTCCTGGTTCCTGGCTGTGGCCATTTAGGGAGTGAACCAGCAGATGGAGTCTCCCAGCGCAGCCAGCAAGGACGAGAAGGGGACGCAAGCCAAGGATTATTCCCTCAGGAGAGATGTTCAGTGCTGCTCTAGGAGTTCCCCCTGGGAGACGGTGGCTACTGGGAACACGGCTGTGCACGACGTGAGAAACCCCACCCAGCATGGCGAAGCTCAAGGAAGTGGGAAATGAGAACCGAGAATTTGAGCCGGGAGCTTCCGTCTTCCCCGGGAGGCCACTTGCTTCATGCAGGAAGGTCAAAGGTCAGGCTGAGCCAAACGCCCCTCCCAGAGCTCAGTCCCACAGCAAGAAGAGGTCAAGAGGTCAGGAAAGCATCCCCAGGCAGCGGGACCCTCACTGGGAAGTGACCCTTGGGGACGGACTCCATTCACTGAAACACCATTTCCACCCCTGCTCCCATCTGCTGGGGGGCGTGCTTGCTCTCTGAGACGGGAAGACGAAGCAGGCATGGGCGCCCTGGCTCTGGGGACCTGGAGGAGCCAGCCAAAAGGGAGACAACACATTTACAGAGCAGTGTGTGTGTGTGCAGCCCCTGGAATCGGACAGAGGAGCCAAGAGCTCAGGGCGGCGTGTTGGGTCTGGGGAAGGTGCTGAGGGGGTTGCTGGCCCAGGAACCCACAGCCCCGTCCTCCTCGTGTGCGTCTCTCCGAGGCTTTATGAACCGGAAGCCCGTGCCTCTTGCTCACCGTGGCCAGCACCTGTGTCTCCCATCATCTCTAGATCACTGGGCCAGAGCTGAGGGGATCCGGTGACTCTCAGTGGACGTCCCCCATGTGGGCGGCCAGTGTGACGCCTGTGTAACCTTCACAGGTCACGATTGTGGGTGGACCCAGGGAGGGGGTCTCAAGGGTGGACTGGAAGGTCCTGTTTGAAACCACACTCTCCAGAGCTGTGAAGGAGGGCGGGGAGGAGAGGAGAAGAGAGCCGATCCAAGTGGCAGCTCGGTAGAAACAGCTCGGTCCTAGCAACGTGGCTACAGGGGCTGTGGGCTGGAGTCTCGCTGTGGGGTTTGTGCCTACTGTGACCCCAAGGTCAAGGGTAATGGCAGACTGTGCAGTGTTGCAGCAGAGGTGAGAGCAGGGTATGTGGACCCCTGGTGCTGCACCTGGTCCTTGCTCCAGGATGGACAGGTGCTACCTGGAGAAGCCAGTTGGTACCAGGGCTGAGCACCCCCCGTGGTGAAGAAACTCAAGCCCAGAATCGGACCTCAGCCCTGTAGAGTCAGGAGCTCTCTCCCTGCAGGAACTGGGAGCTGCCGGCACCCTGACGCCCAAGGGCTCCTATGCAGGAAGCACCCTGCCTATTGCGTGGGTGGGGAACCAGCCAGGCGGGCTGGGGGAGCCCGCTGCGTGGCCCAGAGGGCATCGCCGGAGCCCAGGTCCCTTCCTGGGCGTCCCCTCCCCAACAGTACAATGCCTTCTTGCCGTGCCCCGGCCCCACAGGGTTCCTGCTCCTGCTCTGGTCCATAATGCGGGTTTTGAAGTTTCCCTCTAAGAAGGGAGCCCCGTGAGTCCTACGTTCAGAGGAGTTCTGTAAGGAAATCCAACCACAGCCCGATCGTAGGCATTCACCCATGAATTAGAGACCTGTGTAATTCTGCTGTGTCTGCTACTACAAATCAACACTCACTGCTGGAGATGAGGCTCCGAAACTCACCGACTTAAATGGATGTATTTTAAAGAAACAGAAAAGCTCAAATCTGAAGTTGGCTAAGGAAATGTCTTTAGAAGTCAGATAGGAAGCTGAGGTTAAGTAACAAGTCGCAAATTTGGTTAAAAGCAAAGCAAAGGGTGGGCATTTGGTAGAGCAGTTAGGGCACTGCTTTGGGGTACCCACAGCCCACACTGGGGAGCCTTGGTCCCTTCCAACTTCTACTTCCTTGCTAATGTGCACCCTGGGAGGCAGCCGATGATGGCTCAAGTACTTGGGTCCCCACCATCCCTGTGGGAGACCCACATGGAGTTCCAGGATCCTGACTTTGGCCTGGCCCAGGCTCAAGCCAGTGCAGGCATTTGGGGAGCGAAGCAGCCGATGAGCGGTCCCTCCTCTTCCTTTGTCTCCCAGCCTTTTGAATAAAATAGACACTTTTTCAAATTACAAAAGCAAAGCAAAGTCTTGTGCATGGGGTACAGTGAGTGGCAAGTTGAAAGACTCATGGCTACCACTCCTGGGCTTGCAAAGAGCCGGGTGCTGTTGGGGGTATCCCAGGTCCAGGGACTCATTCCATCTCATGGGCACTAGCCCTGTCTCCCCAGAATGAACTTCTGTTGGAGTTTCGTGCTATGTTTTTCCCTCTATATTGGGTTCCTGACCATTGGTTCCTTACGGAAGGATTTTGGTGGTGGCTCTAGCTGAGTTGGCCCATTAAAAAATACTTGGGTGAGGTGAGAGGGGCTGGGCTGGGGGACAGCTGCCCTGAATGAGGGTTTGAGACCCCTGAGATTCCTCCCCCAGCTTGCACTGCCTTTGGGAGGACAGCCCAGCCACACACAGGGCCCCTGCATGGGCAGGCGCGGGAGGGCTGTGCTCCCTGGAGGCTGCAGCAGGGGGGTGTGGCTTGGGCAGGGCCGCTGTGCGGGCAGGCACGGCTGCTTCGGCTGCGTGGGGAGAGGGGCGGCTGAACAGGTGGGTCCCGCTGGCCTCACAGAGGAGCTCGGCCAAGCAAAGGGGATTCAGGAGCCTGTGCACAAACAGGTTCCTCAGGTTCCCAGCGTCTCTGGCCATGTTTTGCACAGTCTAGCAACACCGTGGGAGGCACACAGACCCCCACTTCCTCCGTGTCAGGCTGGGGTCTGGGCACAGTGGCCGATGTGTGTAGTGAACAGGGACCTCCTTCCCCCACCCGTGGGTTTAGCCTACCCTGCGGAGGGACTAACCATGTAGAACTGGAATCCTGAACTGCAGATTTCTGTGGATCTAGGACACGAGTCTCCCCCAAACCTAGCAATTTAGAAACCACAGACACCTCCTAGCTCAGTTTCTGTGGACGAGGGATCTGAGAGCAGCTTAGCCAGGAGGTTCTGGCTCAGGGCTCCTGCGAGGCCGTGGTCAAGCAGCTGGCCAGGGCTGTGGTCATCCCAAGGCTGGCTGAGGCTGCAGCATCTGACTCCAGGCCACTCGTGGGGCTTGGCAGTCCTCAGTCCCTGGTGGGCGGGAGGACCGAGTGCTTGGTCCCTGTGCACGAAGCTTGCTTCCCCTAACACTGATATCCAAGAGAAGGAAGCCCTGGTCTTTTTATAAACGCAACTGGAAAGTGACCCCGCTACGTCTGCTGGATTGTGTTTGTTGAAGCCAGGTCACCAGGTCCATCCCACACTCTGGGAAGGGAGATCACTGTGGGCATGGGGGATGTCTTAAGGACTCTGCATCAATATTTAAGTTCAACCACTTGCTCATCCGTCTCTCTTTCTCTCTCTAGTACGTCAATTAATAACCCTTCCAGTGGGAGTCTTTCAAAGGGAGGTCCTCTGGCTTTGCCACCAATATTTTATCCTTTCTCTTGAATGACAATTCATCTAAGTGTACTCAGGTTGACAGCTCTTTTTCACCTTTTAAGTATCTCCTTCCATTGTTCTTTGGCTTCTTCGGTCATCGAAGATGAGTCTGCTGTCATCCCATCGCTGTTTGGAAGATTTCTCTCCTGCTTGCTGTCCCGCCATTTCACAGAGCTTCCTTTAGGGATCCATTTCTTTTTATTTATTCTCTTCAGGACTTAGTCATTATCTGATTTGAGTAGGGCTGCCAGACAAAATACAAAAGGCCCAGTGGAATTTAAATTCCTGGAAAATGACCCAAATATTGCATGGGACATATTTCTACTAAAAACATTACTTTTGTGTTTTCAGTTGCTAAATTTGGCAACCTGAAATTTGAAGATTCTGTCCTTCATCTAATCTGTAAAATCTTCCATCAAAAACTTTTCAAATATTGCCTGCCCTCAGTTCTCTATTCCTTCTCTCTGAATTCCCCTGAAATGCATGTTTGTGTGAGTTTTCTAGGACTTCCAGAACACAGCACCACACACCAGCATAAAACAAGAGAGGTTTCTTCCCGCAGTCCAGAAACCAAACTCTCTGTAGGGCTTGGAACCTCCGAGCAGGATTCTGAACTTTCTGGCATCCAGGGGTTGTCACTGTCCTTAGCAGGCATCTGTCCCATCTCTGCCATTCCCTGGACCTCTGTGTCTGTCTCCCTGGGACCTTCTTGATAGGATACCAGCCACTGGATTCGAGTCTGCCCTAACCCAGTATGACTTTGCTTTAGCTTAACTAATGGCACCTGTAAAAATCCCATTTTAAACAAGGTCGTGTTGTGAGGTTCCAGATAGATAAAAATTATACAGCCCAGTACAGTGTCCAGCATTTGAAAAGTTTTCCTTAATAAGAGTGTCTGTGAAACCAGAAAGGGAGGATTTAGTCATGCATTAATAGAAGGCTTGACTGAACCTACTGACCTGGTCCTTAGTTCCAGCCGTCTCTCGTGTTTCCATGTGCCTGTCAGTCTGTCCTGTCTTCACCATGGTTGTTCTTCCCAACACTCACTGTTTCTTCTTTAAAACTGCCTTCGTGACTTCAAACATAGTTATGTGTTGCTGCTTCAGACAACCATGTTATCTAGAAGTCTTCCATCGCCACAGGGTGCCACACCCAGGACCGATTCATAGTTAGCAGCTTCTCCCAGGGACTGTCCACACAGGTGCTGTCTGTCCAGGCTTTTCTTCTCAGAGCCCTGGGAAGAGGCACATGGTTGGGTCGGGCCTTTGTTTCCTGGCACTGGGTTTCAAGGTTCTTGGGTTTGTGCAACGGCCTCAGTTACAACTCTACGGAAAGCCTCACTTCCTGGATCATGTGGGCGCTAGATTACAATCCCTCTTGTAGGACCTGTCTCTGGGTGGGACCACCCATCCTGTAGGGCGTGTCTCCAGGTGGGACCATCCTCCTGTAGGGCGTGTCTCTGGGTGGGACCACCCCTCTGTAGAGCGTGTCTCTGGGTGGGACCACCCACTCCTCCTGTAGGACCACCCATCCTGTAGGACCACCCATCCTGTAGGGCGTGTCTCCAGGTGGGACCATCCTCCTGTAGGGCGTGTCTCTGGGTGGGACCACCCCTCTGTAGGGCGTGTCTCTGGGTGGGACCACCCACTCCTCCTGTAGGACCACCCATCCTGTAGGACCACCCATCCTGTAGGGCGTGTCTCCAGGTGGGACCATCCTCCTGTAGGGTGTGTCTCCGGGTGGGACCACCCCTCTGTAGGGCGTGTCTCTGGGTGGGACCACTCCCGCCCTCTCCTCTCCCCCGCCCCCTCCCACACCTTTGAGTCCCTGACCTTGCTCCGGCTGGGCTGTGTTGTCCTCCCTGTATTTAGAACGTGAGCTTCTCGCCTGCTCGCTTGTTGGCTCACTTACCTGTGTTAGAGGAGCTCTGCCTACTTTATCTACAGTTTTAGGTATTTGTCGCTGGGGGCATTTCACATCAGTTGACTGTACTGAGTAGACAGTACTAAAAGTTCAGTCTCTGGGGTTTAATCAAACCAAAGCCACTCGCTTTCTTGGATGTCAGCTCATTCTCCCAGCAGGATCCAGTGTCAATCATTCAGCAAATGTCCTGTTTTTCTCCTGTGATGTCTAATTATAGTTCATGGGCCGGCTTTGGTTCTGCAAGACATTCAGTGGACTCCTCAAAATGTGGTTCTAATATTGAAATAATTGCAGGCCTTTCTGTGTTCACCATTCTGTCTCCCCAGACTTCACTAGGAAACAGGAACGCTTCCTGTGGATGACTGACAGATGGTAGGCACACTCAGAATACAGCTGGTTTAATTCCAAGCTGGGCAAGTGTGGAAGGGGAGGTCGGTGGGCTGAGAAGCCAGGGGCTCCAACAGCACACACAGCTCTGCCACTCACCAGAAACCTTTGCGCCTTTCAGTTTCCCACTGCAGAACCAGAGCATCGGACACGTCGCCTTACAAGCGCCTTCTAGTGCCTTGGGTCATTCGCGAAGGTTTGGGGTGAAGGCAAGCTGAGCTGTCGGAGTACCGTCTCTGCCAGGCCCTGACACCAGGCCCTGGTGGGCCCCTCTCCCAGGCTGGGGCCCTGCCTCCTGCCATGGAGGTCTCCGGAGTGCGGACCTGGACCTCAGTGGGCAGGCAGGCTGTTTGGTCATCATCGCACTCCTCCTCCCCTGCTCCACTCCGACCTGAACTCAGGGGGAGGAGGCAGCCAAGTACCTTTCTTTTGTCTGGGTGTTTTGTGATGTTTTGTATTTTGAAAGGCACAGCAAGAGAGAGAAACACCGAGAGAGAGAAAGAGGGAGAGAGAGAGAGAGAGAGAGAGAGAGAGAGATTTTTCCATGCGCTGGTTCACTCCCCAAATGTCTGCAACAGCCAGGGCCGGGCCAGGCCAAAGCCACCAACTGGAACTTGGTTCCAGGCTTCCCTTTGAGTGGCAGGGACCTCAGGGTCACCTGCTGCCTCCTGTGGTGTGCATTAGCCTGCAGCTGGATTGGAAGCTGTGTAGCTGAGACTCAAACCCAAGCGCTCTGATGCGTCTGCCAGTGTAGAGTGTCATCAGGTCCAGACCACCCAAATCCGTGCATGGAGCTCATTTAATCATCAGGGAAGTGGAGTAAGACAGAACTTCGCTCTCCGGAAGTTTCTAAGACACAGCCTAAGTCAGGAAAAGAGCATGAGTTGAGACAGGCATTTCAACCCAGCTTCCTCGCAAGGTCTCAGCAGGGGTCCCCAAGACTGGGCGCACCATGGCTCCCCACCTTGCTGTCCCCTGTGTCGGCCTCCCCTCACAGGAGCTGAGCCGGCTTCACGGGTGCTATCTGTGGACATGAGCAAGTGCAGGTCAATGCACCGTGACCGTGAGCACGGAGATGAGGTGGAGGTGGGGAGAGCCAGGCTCAGGAGGAGGCGGCAGGCCCTGTGCAACTGGGGCTGCTGGTTCCCCCCCCCCCCCCCCCCCCGTGGAGACAGAAGCAGAAGGCCGCAGGCTGCTGAAGCCTTAGAGAACAGGCAGACACACAGGCCAGCAAGCTGCTCTCGGGGTGGTGGAGAAGCCGTGACGTTGTGCGGGCCAAGGCCAGGGGCCGGAGAAAACGCATCTGCTGTCTCGTCCCCTCTGCACAGGAGAGCGAGTGAACGAGTGACCCCAGGGGCCATCTCACTGGCACACTTGTGAGACGCAGACACAGAGCCAAAGCCAAAGAGCAGATGTGACGCACGCTGGGCACAGCGGCTGCCGCCTTTGTCACGGAGACGTGCAGAGGACCAGCGAGCAACGCTCACCGCCCTTCGATTCCACGCGGACTCGGGCACAGAGAGAACCAGCTAGAGAAGTCAACACACACAGGCACACACACACACGTATACACACATCCACATGTACAACACATACACACACGTACACACATATACATATACACACACGCACGTGCACAACACATGCACACACATGCACATGTACAACACATATATACACGCGTATAAGCACATATATACACACGTGTACAGCACATATACATACACATGTATGCACACGTGTATACATATACACACGTACATGCACAATACATACATGCATGCACATGTACAACACATATACACACTCACCCACATGTATTGGCACATATATACATATACACACATGTACAACACATATATACATACATATAGCACATACACACACGTATGCACATATATACATATACACACGCACGTGTACAACACATACATACACATACACACATGTATAACACATGCGCACATGCACATGTACAGCACATATATGCACACATATAACATATGTTAGGTAAGAAGTCAGAAATTAGCTTATGTGTGTGTGACAAGGGCTTAAGGAACTGACATCTAGAGGTCCAGGATGTGCATCTCAAAGTCACCCAATAACCTTCCAGGTGCAGCCCAGTGTTTGCACCTCAAAGTCCCGCCCAGCCCCTGATGATCTTCCAGGGGGTCCTGCCCCTCCCTCTTTCTTCCTGTAGGGCGGGCACCATAGAGAGAAGCCCCCTCGGCCAAAGCCAGCCTGGCTTCCCCTGTCTGACAACCTCAGGGGGGAAACTCAGACAGGAATGTAAGCCCTTTGTTCTTGAGGAGAAGGAGCAGGAGGGGGAGGGAAGGCAGGCGGGGGAGGCCCACCCCTAGAAGCCCCAGCTAATGTGAGCTGCGCTCTCAGGCCCCCTCTGGAGAGGAGCCCATCCTCTGTCCCTGCCCTAAGCAACCTGCTGCTTTGCTTTCCACTGCTCTCTGTCTCACGCCCGAATTCTTTCTTGCACAAAGACAAGGACCCTTTGCTTCTGCGGTAACATATACACACGTGCACACACCTAAACATGCACAATCTATACATAAACACAAGTGCACACACATGTACAGCAATACACAAATGCATACACACAAACATGAACACATATGCTCGCATGTATACACACATGCACACACGTACACACATGCATTATGTGTTCATCAGGAAGATGAAAGAATGGTACCCACAACGGGTCTACGCCATCCCAACAATTACATTTCTCAAATGTGCAGCCGAGTTTGGGGTGCGTTTCTGTTGGTTCTCAAGACCAGAGTGAAGCTCGGGCTCTGCAGGAGGAGCTGAGAAGGAGCCCTCATTCCTCCACTCACAGGTGCACCTGTGTCTCCCAGCTCACCATCTTTCTTCTTCCGAAAGAGGAAGCCAAGGCCACCAGGTTTCTCGGGATGCTGCAAAGCCTGAGTTCGCTCCCACGCCCCATCCCATCAATCATTCACCCTGACTGGCGCCAGCGGACTCAGCCCTTTCTCCCTCCCTTCTCTGCCCCTCTCCCTCCTCTCCCTCGGTGTCTAAAGGGCCCCTTCCCCCACCCAGGGTCCAGCCCCCTGCAGCTGGGTTACATATTCATCCTGAAACAAAGGGGATCCTCCTCTCTATCTCCTGCTGTTGGCCAAGATTTGAGCCAACAAAATGATCTTTAACACAAGACTCAGTTTCCTCACCCTCCCTTTGTCAAAGCCTCTGATTCATGAGTTTAAGCTCCTTCAAAGGGAGGGAGGGGGACTCCCCTGGGAGGCACAGGTAAGGAGGCTGAACCGGGTCAGGGCATCTGGCCTGCACCTGGGCCCTCCAGGCACAGGTAACAAGGCCAGGGCAGTCCCAACACCTCCGGTTCTGAGGTTCTGACCCAGCCTCAGCTCCGCCCTGTGTGCCCAGAGCTCCTAGGACAATGGCTCAGTGGTCTGCCCAGGACCTTTCTTGAGATGTTAATTGGTGTTAGGCCAGAATGTTTTTTTAAAAGTGGTGGCTTGGAGGCATTTCTGAAATGCGGGATTAACACAGTCAGCAGCCTCACTCCGGTGGGACTTCCGAGCCTCCTCCTCTCCTGGCTCGGATCTTCCCAAATCCCCACTGGAATCCGCTGCAGCTTCCCCAGCTTAACCCCCCTGAGGACCCTGGGGGAGCGGCATTCCTTACAGTCCCCGGTGGCACAAGTCAGGCAGTAACGCAAGAGAAGCACACACACACACACACACAGGGGTGTGCAGGGGCGCGCGGGGGTGATCAGTGCACACTCGTGGGCGTGTCGGTGTCTGGAAACACTGGTGCACTCGCACCTGCGGCAGTGCTCGGTGGGGAGGGGATGGCTCACAGCAAAGGACTTGCAGGGTCTGTGAGCTTCCGGGACTCCAGAGCCCCGCCCCCTCCCCTCTAATCCCCTTCAACAACCTGCAGGTCCCCAGGGAGGAGGGGCGGGAATGTTTACCACTAGTCCCTTCAAAGGAATCCTGATTTGTTTCAGTTCCCAGCACTCCTACAGCCCCCCTCCCCCACGGAGGGGCCACCAGGGCAAACAAAAGCCAAGGCTGTGAGTGGGTGTCTGAGCAGTCACCCCATCCTGTGTCGCAGCAGCTACTGTCTTGATTTTTGGAGGCTTAAGTGGGTAAAGCACACACATACACGTACGCACACATGCACACACGCACATGCAAGCAGAGTGTATGACAGGAAAGAAGTGGGCGGGACTCTGAGTGGGGTTAACTTCGGGACCCCACCGCCTACAAGAAGCTCCCTCACTTTTTTCTTACAATGAGAAATCAATCATTAAATATCTCCTGAGATGTGAAAGCCAAGGGTGCACCTTAGGACTCCAAAAATCTGTGGCCTAGGGTCACAGGCCCAAAAGGAAAAAAGATAACGCTTCTTTTTGTATGTTTATAGAAAAGGAGGGGCAGGTGCTGTGGTGCAGCTGGTTAAAGCCCCAGCCTACAGCACCGGCATCCATACGGGCGCCAGTTCGAGTCCCGGCTGCTCCACTCCCAATCCAGCTCTCTGCTGTGGCCTGGGAAAGCAGTGGAAGATGCCCAAGTCCCTGGGCCCCTGCACCTGTGTGGGAGACCCGGAAGGAGCTCCTGGCTCCTGGCTTCAGATCAGGAGCTCTGGCTGTTGCGGCCATCTGCGGGAGTGAACCAGCAAATGGAAAACTTTTCTCTCAGTCTCTACCTCTCTCTGCAACTCTTTCAAATAAAATAAACCCTTAAAAAAAGGAAGAAGAGGAAAACAAACGAAATGCCCCTCGTTATCAGCTCTCCACAGGGGCCTCGCAGACACTAAGCAGAGAAGCTTCTGGAAGCTGGCACCCAGAGAGGCTTAAAGGAAGACTCTGACCCCCCACCCTGAACGTCTGTCCAGGCAGGTGCACAGCCGGGAGCGCTGCAGGCACAGGGCGGCCGACTAGAGACCGCATTACCAAAGAGAAGGTTGGAGCCAGCCGCAGGGGGCAGGTGTGCGGCTCCCCTGTGGTTAAGTCCAGTCTGGGGCCCAGGCCTGGCTCATCTGCTTCTAACCCAGCCTCCTGCTAATGTGTATTCTAGTGGTCTAAGTAGCTGGGCCCCTGCACCCACGTGGGAGACCGGGAGTGAGCTCCTGGCTCTTGGTTTCAGCCTGGCTCAGCCCTGGCTGTTGTGGGCATTTAGGGAGTGACCCAGCAGCTGAAAGAGCTCCGTCTGTCTTTCCAGCAAAATGAAAACAAACACAGAAAAAGCTAAAAAGAAGAGAAGGGGGTGGGCTGTAGGTGGGAAGTGGTTGACCAATAGCTGGGGTTCGCTGTGGGTAAACCCAGGTTCTCCCAGGCCCTGGCAGCCTGAGTCGGGGGAAGAGGGGCGGCCAGGAAGCAGCTCCCTGACCCAGCTTCTGCTTCGGCTCAACCCTGCACAGTCCTGCTACTCTGCAAATGAGCGGGTGGAGACCGGGACGAGCCAACGTCGGAAAAACCAGACCTTCAAGCCGCCACTCGAATGTTCTGCTGAGCAAGGGTTTTCCACCGCGGTCTGCTTAGGGGAAAGGCTCTCTGCTCCCCGAACCCGGCACGAATCGCTTGCTCTGCTGGTTTCAGACTGGGAGATGCTCCGCGCAGATGCACAGCTGGCCCCACGGTGCGCGGCTCCTGGGCCTCCCTATGGAAGGGCAGCGTCATCCCTGCTCGGGTGTGGCCTGGTGATGTCCTCGGGCTTCCAGAGCAAATGACCGCAGATGTGTGTCATGGGGAAGCACAAGATCACTCTCCGGGGTGGGGGCGGGGGCCCTCAGTCCAGCTCCCCCAGGTGGACGGCAGGGACCTGCTTCCCAGGGTGTGGGTTAGCAGGAAGCTGTGTTCAGGAACTAGAACTGAAGTCCAGGTTGCCTGTTCTTAACTAACTGTGTGTGCAAAGACCCTCGATTCCGCCCAGTCCATCGGGATGGTTCTAGACCAAGAGGGAATTTTCCCAAGCTTCTGATGGTTGTTTTTATCACTGTGAATTTTGTCACCTTGACAAAAAAAAAATTTTTCGCTCAGCTGCTCGCTGCCTGTGAAAGGTGTCCCCGTGACTCAGGCACACACGGAGAGGAGAATGGGAGGGGAACTTGTGTGGGGAGGGACTTCGTGGAGAAGATCTCCCTGGGAGACCTGGAGGGCAGGGGGAGTGACCTGCAGGGTTCCTTGTGGGAGGGGAAGGGGGAGGGGGAGGAGAAGGAGGGAGGGGCCCGGGTGGCAAGCGGGTGCAGACCCCAGGGAGGCCAGGAAGAGCTGTAGACCCCAAGCCCGTGGTGGGGGCGTGCAGGCAGAGCAGCAGGCCAGCCCTTGCTCCTCTCTCCGCAGCCCATCTGGCTGTGGCTTCACGGAGCTCGCAAGAAGTGCTCTCTGGCAAGCACACGGGGTGACACCCACACAGCCCACGCGAAGACCATCCTCGGCCCAGCTGTGTCAGGCTGCTCTGAGCCTCTGCGTGGCCCCGGGCCCTGCTGGGCCTGCTCCTAACCCCCAGGGAGAATCCCAAAACGTGGGTCTAGCAGGCATCGCCATGCCCGATGTCTCCCCGGAGTGATGCCCCCTCCACCAGTCCCCGGGGCCGGCTGGGCCTGTACGCAGAGTGCAGCCCGTGCCCTCCCCTGCTGGGAGACCCCTGAGTGCTCCAAATACCAGCCTCACCCCCACCCGCCTTGCACAGGCCCAGGTGTTCCCTGTGTAACCCGGCTTCTCTGCTTCTCGGGGGTGCCTGGTCCTTGGCCACGTTCTAGAGAGTTCTGCAACCCCTGCCCCGGGCCCAGCGCGGCAGCCTTCCGTGGGAAGCCCCTACTTGGGAAGGCACAGAGGCCAGGCCACACTGGGTTCCTTTCTCTTCCCCCTCTGGCTTCACCTTTTGGGATGTCATGGCCCCCACCCCCCCACGCGCACAGCTTCTTTTTTTAACAGAGAGGCTAACGTGGAAGGAATGTGTTTAGTTTGCAGTGGCAGAAACCACTTGCGGGCTGATTCACACACGCTGGGCTCTGGGGCCGTCCGCGGCGGGAGGCCCCAGACCTCGTGGTAATGAGGTGCAATACGAGGCGGGGGCACTCGAGCGTGATCCGAAGACCTTGCGTTTCACAGCCTGCTTTGCACGCATCCAGGGGGTTCGCGTGTGTGTGAACACGAGCAGGAGACGGGCGAGCCAGCACACCAGGCTGGAATTCCAGGTCAAGCTCTCCCCACAGAGGCACTGCCCTGACATTCTCCAGGGCGCTGGAGGCAGCCCTGGCCCTGCTGGCGGCACAGGGCCATGGAGAGGAGCTACACACAGGAGCCGTGCCAAGCTGAAAGCTCACTGGCCGTAGGATTGTCATCCACGGGGTTAGGCATCTGGACACAGACAGCTGTGTCCCCTTAAAGGAGGGGCTAGGACTGGCCAGCCCCGGTTGCTGTCTCTCGTCGTGCCCACACCTGACAGCAGCTCTGGGGGCCTCCTGCCCACCCACCTCGCCTGCCCCTCTGAGCGCCCGTGGCTCCCAGGGTTCTCAGTAGACGTCAGCAAGTTGCCGTCCCCCCAAGTCAGCCCAAGCTGACTCCCGTTTCTTACACCCCACCCTGCCTGCCGAGGCCCTGCCGCTGCTGCCCCCAGTTTCGGGGTGTGCCCTGGGGGCTCCGGAGCCCTGCAGCTCAAGGTCAGGTTCACAGGGCTGAACATAAGGCGTGAGCGAGCAGGCAGCCACCCCTGAACTGGGGGAATCCATCCCCCGTCTGCCCGGCTCCTGGGGACTGTGGTGTTCCTCCCTTGGGGACCACCCCAGCCCTGGTCTGTGTGGCCCCAGCACCTTCTCCCCTGCGTGGGTGGGAACCTCCTCTGCCTCTTTCAGGGGGTCCTTTGTGACTGCATTTGAGACCCGAGGGCATCCATGATGGTCGCTGTGTCTCAGATCCTCAACTAGGAGCCAGCACCGTGGTGCGGCTGATACTTGGGTGCCAATTCCCGTCCCGGCTGCTCCATTCCCAATCCAGCTCCCTGCTAATGGCCTGGTGCTTGGGTCTCTGCCACCTAGGGGGAGACCCAGAAGAAGCTCCTGGCTCCTGGCTTTGGCCTGGCCCAGCCCTGGCCATTGAGGCCATCTGGGGAGTGAACCAGCAGATAGAAGACCTCTCTCTCTCTCTCCCTCCCTTTCTATAATTCTGACTTTCAAATAAATAAATAAATCTCTTTAAAATCATCCTGACTTAGAATCACACCAGCAAAGACCCCTTTTCCAGAGAGGACGACATCTACTGGGTACAGGCATCAGTGTCCAGCCTCCTGGGGGCAATTATTTAGCCTTCTCGTCATTTGTGAGGTTTGTTTTTTCCTTTTTTTTTTTTTTTAAAAAGATTTATTTTATTTTATTTATTTGAAAGACAGAGTTACAGAGAGATAGAGACAGAGAGAGAGGTCTTCCATCTGCTGGTTCACTCCCCAGATGGCCACAATGGCTGGGGCTGCGCTGATCTGAAGCCAGGAGCCAGGAGCTTCTTCCGGATCTTCCATGTGGGTGCAGGGGCCCAAGGACTTGGGTCATCTTCCACTGCTTTCCCAGACCACAGCAGAGAGCTGGATTGGAAGAGGAGCAGCCGGGACTAGAACCGGCGCCCATGTGGGATGCTCATACTTCAGGCCAGGGTGTTAACCTGCTGTGCCACTGCGCCAGCCCCTTGAGGTTTGCTTTTTCAATCGCTGTCTTATTTTCACATTTTAAAAATTTATCTTGGGGCTGGCTCTGTGGCGTAGTGAGTATAACTGCTGCCTGCAGTGCTGGCATCCCATGTGCGCACCGGTTCAAGTCCCGGTGCTCCACTTCCAATCCAGCTCTCTGCTATGGGCTGGGAAAGCAGTAGAAGATTGAGTTCATCTGGGGAGTGAACCAGCAGATGGAAGACCTCTCTCTCTCTCTCTCTCTCTCTCTCCCCCTCTCCCTCTCCCTCTCCCTCTCCTTCTCTGTGTAACTCTGACTTTCAAGTAAATAAATAAATTTTTTAAGAAATTTATCTTCAGATTTGACAGTTTTGAACATTTTGCCACAATTCCCTTCGTATGTAGATATTACAGGTATGTTATGTTCTCTTGACAATAGATATCGCTACCACATAGTTGCTGTTTTTTCTAATATTTGAGAGACAGACAGAGAGAGCTCCCATTCTGTGATTCACTCCCTAAATGCCAGCAACAGCATGGGCCAGGCCAAAGCCAGGAGCTAGGATCTTTTTTTATGATTTATTTATTTATTTGAAAGGCAGAGTTACAGAGAGGCAGAGGCAGAGGTAGAGAGAGAGAGCAAGAGAGAGAGAGAGAGAGAGAGAGAGGTCTTCCATCTTTCCATCTGCTGGTTCACTCCCCAAGTGGCCACAACTACAGGAGCTGTGCTAATAGAAACTCAGGAGCCAGGAGCTTCCTCCAGGTCTCCCACATGGGTACAGGGGCCCGAGGACTTGGGCCATTCTGCACCGCCCTCCCAGGACATATCAGAGAGCTGGATTGGAATTGGAGTATATGGGACTCAAACCAGTGCCCATATGGGATGCCGGCACTGCAGGCGGTGACCTTGCCTGCTATACCACAGTGCCGGCCCCAGGAGCTAGGCTATTCATCCAGTCCCCTATGTGGGCAGCAGGGACCCACAGCCACGCACTCAAATAACAGGGAGCTGGAACTGGGAGGGGGGCTGGGACTGGAACCCAGGCACTCTGATGTGGGAGGCAGGCTGGGCCGGATGCCGCCTGCCTGCCGGCACCCGTTTGTTGTTAACTGTGCTGATGATGGCTAAACCGCTCAGTGACAGCTCGGGTGGCACCTGCCTGTGCATCCGGACAGGAAACAAACAATGAGAAGCAATTGCCAGGAACCTGGAGCCTCTGGCTTCTGTTTGGCTTTGCTCCATGTCCTGGCATTCCTGGGATCCTGCCTTGCTGGAGACGAAGGAGATCCACCCGCCAGCGGGAAGCTGCCTGCCCTAGCTTAGTTGAGTGTCGTGTGTCAACAACATCCTAATCTTTCTATCCAAATCATTTAAGTTCCTTATTCCTAGGCAGTTTTGATGGCAGCGTATTCTACATTGGGGCCACGGCCACGCGTTATTTAGATGCCGAATTCCATCTCCTTCTCCCCATACTTGTTGTCCGAGAGCAGGTGCACACACATTAACGGCAGGCCCAGACGCTGACCTACTCTGTAAATGCTGCTGTGATCCAAGCGAGTGCTCTGGGCTCATGGATTCATTTTATTTCCTTGAGCTGCTGTGCCAAGTTCTGGCGGTAATTGCTTCTGGTGTTGGCCTTTGTGAGTGATAGCAGCGTTTGCCCTGTCCATTAAGTCACTACCATCGCCGTGTCCGTTACCCGAGAGCGCAGCTTCCGTAGCTCACGGCATCTTCAGACCCTTGCCAGTCTGCACCAGCCCTGTCCCCGGCTCAGGACAATAACCGGAAGAGAAATACACTACTTTTCAGTGACATCTAGAATTTGTTTTCAAGTAATGTAACAAAGTGGGAGTTGCTTATTGTTTTATTGTTTCGTTTGGATTCAAAGAATCCCTTAAAGCTGTGGGGCTACTTAGCACACTTGAAGGGAAAAAGGGGAAGACAGCACACAAAGACCCAAAGCCCCAAATGAAGCAAAACACTGTGGACGCGGGACAGTGGGTGGGGCCAGTGGCCCCCAAACTGGAGCGTTCGGTGAGGGGTGTTGTGATTAAAACGTGGCGCACATGCTCAGCGCGCACAGGTGCGCCGTGCCTAGCAGATGCCATCTCCACCGGCTGACCTCAGGGATCCACTCACGGCGAGTTCCTCCACTCGGTCCCTGCGGGTGCCACGGGCACACGGAGGAGGGAGCGCTCAGGGTCCCTGTCTGCACCGGAGACGCTTTCGCAGAGGAAACGGACATTGCAGGTTCTCAGGTGCTTCTAAGGGAGGGTCTGGCAGCAGGTGGGCGTCTGACATGGACCCCGGGGTGGAGCTCCGGCTCAGACGCTCTGCTGAGGTGTGGGCGTTGGCAGCCCCGGATCTCGGATGTAGAAACTGATCCCTATCGGACGTAGAGCTCTGGGCTGTGATTAGGTCCCGGATGGAGCCCTCGTGGACGGGATTGGTGCCCCTAATAGAAGACCAGCGTGAGGCTCCTCGCCCTTTCTCTCAAGTGCTGTTGCTGATAAACCAGGCCTGGGCCCTCCCCCACCACTTCCCTGCCTCTCGCATTGTGAGGAAGAGACGTCTGCTGTTTGTGACCCACTCAGGGCCATTATCTGGTAGCTGCCCAACAAGACACCCTCCTCTCCCTCCCTAAGGGTCCAGTTTAATAATAAACTGTGTGGGCCGGTACGGTGGCTCACTTGGCTAATCCTCCACCTGTGGCGCCGGTACCCCGGGTTCTAGTCCTGGTCGGGGCACCGGATTCTGTCCTGGCTGCTCCTCTTCCAGTCCAGCTCTCTGCTGTGGCCTGGGACGGCAGTGGAGGATGGCCCTAGTGCTTGGGCCCTGTACCCCAGACCAGGAGAAGCACCTGGCTCCTGGCTTCAGATTGGTGCAGCACCAGCCGTAGCAGCCATTTAGGGGGTGAACCAATGGAAGGAAGACCTTTCTCTCTTTCTCTCTCTCTCACTGTCTGACTTTGCCTGTCAAAAATAATATTAATACTAATAATAAACTGTGTGAGCTCTGCCTCCCTTGAGGCAGGGGAGAGAGGACCGTGTCAAGGATGAACTCTGGGTCTCCGATTTGTGCAACAGGGATCCAGCGGTGCCACCGTCTAGGACAGTGAACAGGAGGGAAGGCTGTGGCTCTGTGGGCTGTCATGTCACAGGCAAGTCCACCGGGAAAGATGTCGGGTGGCTCTGTGAGCTTAGACGTTGATGTCCGTCAGTCAGCAGATCAATGTCTGCCCACCGGCGTCTGTAGACAGCAATCGCTCATGACCTTGAGTTTCAGCCTCCTTGTTCCAGCACATTCCACCCCAGTGTTGAGCTTTCTCCATTCTGACCACATTCTGAGCAGGTGCCATTTCCCCTCATCCTGTCCCGTCTCCTGAGAAGTCGGGGTTCCTGGAAGCCTGGACCAGCCCCGATGGGACGACTTTGGTCAGATTTGCATTTTGAGCTTCCTGTTCCTTGTGGGGTTGATTTGCGTTTTAGGTTTCTGCACCAGAAGCGTGAGCTGTTCATAATGTTTTAAGTGTTACAACAGCAGCAGTCTCCATGGAGTGGCCGTTACTGACAGTCTCAGCATCCACCTCCCATCCCTGTCTCGAGGACAACCTCTTGCTCCCCTGGTAGCCACAAAGCTGGCAGAGAGGAGCGCCTGCGACTCACAACACAGTGCAGGGGAGAGGCGTCTGGAAGATGCCTCTTAGGACGCGTTCTCACGCGAACCCCAGTGTCAGATGGGCCAACCCTTCCATGCAGAAAACTGGGGAGGGGTGGAATTCCACACCGGCCCTACTCACCACAGCCTCCTAAATGACCTGAGCCCGAGTGGGAGGTCGCGGTCGGACCTGCCAGGCAGCTGGAGGATGTGGGAGAGGAGCCTGCTTCTCGTCTAGTTCTCCTCCTCTTTGTCCAGAAATAGGCACAGGACAAGGAAGCTGGCCTCTTCCAGATGGCGCTTGTCCCAGAAAAGCAGGTGCCTGCATCAGCGCGCGTCAGTGGAGCGATTCCCACCCAGGACGCACCATCTCGCTTCTGCGCACCATCTCAGCGCACAAAAGGTGGAGGGAATCCAGAAAAGAGCATGAGGGAAAATTGCCTGTGTTCCGGAGAAGATCCCGAAGGGCGTGCTCGTGTGGACACTCGGATCTGAACACAGGAAGCATGAGACGGGCCTGTTAGGCAGCCGGGAAGGAAGACACAGGGAAGGGATGAGGCCACTGAGGGAGAGTGACCTGGAAAGGAAGACACAGGGAAGGGATGAGGCCACTGAGGGAAAGTGACCTGGAAAGGAAGACACAGGGAAGGGATGAGGCCACTGTGGGAAAGTGACCTGGAAAGGAAGACACAGGGAAGGGATGAGGCCACTGTGGGAAAGTGACCTGGAAAGGAAGACACAGGGAAGGGATGAGGCCACTGTGGGAAAGTGACCTGGAAAGGAAGACACAGGGAAGGGATGAGGCCACTGAGGGAAAGTGACCTGGACCACTGGGCGGGCATGGGCCCTTTTATGTCTCGTCTTCTTCAATTGACAAGAGCCAGGCATTTGCATGGAGGACCCCACCCTGAGCAGGTGCATGGAGGACCCCATCCTGAGCAGGTGTGTGGAGGACCCCACCTGAGCAGGTGCGTGGAGGACCCCAGCCTGAGCATGTGCGTGGAGGACCCCATCCTGAACAGGTGCATAGAGCCCTCCCTCCCTGAGCAGGTGCATGGAGGACCCCAGCCTGAGCAGATGCATGGAGGACCCCAGCCTGAGCAGGTGCATGGAGGACCCCAGCCTGAGCAGGTGCATGGAGGACCCCCAGCCTGAGCATGTGCGTGGAGGACCCCATCCTGAACAGGTGCATAGAGCCCTCCCTCCCTGAGCAGGTGCATGGAGCCCTCCCCCCTGAGTAGGTGCATGGACCCCTCCCCCCCCCCGAGCAGGTGCATGGAGGACCCCAGCCTGAGCAGGTGCATGGAGGACCCCATCCTGAGCAGGTGCATAGAGCCCTCCCTCCCTGAGCAGGTGCATGGACACCTCCCCCCTGAGCAGGTGCATGGAGGACCCCAGCCTGAGCAGGTGCGTGGAGGACCCCATCCTGAACAGGTGCATAGAGCCCTCCCTCCCTGAGCAGGTGCATGGAGCCCTCCCCCCTGAGTAGGTACATGAACCCCTCCCCCCCAAACAGGTGCATGGAGGACCCCCAGCCTGAGCAGGTGCGTGGAGGACCCCATCCTGAACAGGTGCATAGAGCCCTCCCCCCTCAGCAGGTGCATGGAGGACCCCCCCCCAGCAGCTGCATGGAGCCCTCCCCCCTCAGCAGGTGCATGGAGGACCCCATCCTGAACAGATACATAGAGCCCTCCCCCCTCAGCAGGTGCATGGAGCCCTCCCCCCCAGCAGGTGCATGGAGGACCCCCCCGAGCAGGTGCATGGAGCCCTCCCCCCCAGCAGGTGCATGGAGGACCCCGCCCTGAGCAGGTGCATGGAGCCCTCCCCCCCAGCAGGTGCGTGGAGCCCTCCCCCCTCAGCAGGTGCATGGAGCCCTCCCTCTCAGCAGGTGCATGGAGGACCCCCCCCCCCAGCAGGTGCATGGAGCCCTCCCCCGAGCAGGTGCTTGCAGTGCCCTCCTCCATAGGCAGAGACGTGGAGCCCTCCCCCAGCAGGTGTGTGCAGCCCTCTCCCATAGGCAGGGACGTGGCATCCAGAGCCTGTGACCAGAGGAACATCCTTAGGGATGGTGCAGACAGCACAGTCCTGAGTCCCGAGAGCAGCTGCTCATAGCCCTAAATGGGATGGAGTCTGAACAGAACGGGGAGTGGAATCCGGAGCTGAGAGTGGCCATGGCCCATTTGGAGCCTCGCCCAGCCCATTAGTGTGGGCCAGGAGCATTTACAAGGACTGAGTGTGGCTGCACCGCTGGCCCCTCCCCCCAGCCAGGAGGAGCAGTGCCCGGTGCCCACGGCTCTTCCTGCGGCAAAGCCTCAAGCGGCCGCTGCACTCTTTCCTGGTAGTGTGCCCTCTGCAGGAGTGTTCTAGCCCCACTGTTCTCAGGAGACGCTAACCAGGAGAGAAGAGGGCCGGGGCAAGCATCAGAGGCTAAAGTGGACGTCCATGGAAGGGTGGCCAGAGTCACGGTCCTCAGCGGGCATGCACGGAGTGAGGGTCTTGTGGCTCCCCCAGAGTGGGCAGTGCCATTCATCAAGAAGCCAAGCACCCCCTCCCTTTCGCTTTCCCTCCCTTCCCCACGTCTTTCCTTTCTTCTACCCACCAAATGCCCTGTGACAGCAGCGAACCAGGACCTAGGCCACAAGCATGAATCTGCCCTCGGGTTCCACCTGTGTGGACAGGTGGCCAGCCAGCTCCTCCCTCCCCTTGGGGCGGTGAGAGGGACCCCAGGCTCCCTGCCACAGCTCAGTGCCCGAGGGGTGGTCCTTCAGGGCAGTGAGTGCCACGGCTGGCCCGGGCATCCAGGGGCTCGTGGGAGTGACGAGGTGTTCGGTGGGAGTTTCCAGAACTCTGCCTTCTCTCCAGGGCTCCCTGCCTGGTGACCTTGATGCCGCTCCAGGCCTGGTGGAAGAGAGTCGTCCAGCTCGCCAGGGCGGTGCTGAGCTCCCTGACACCGGCCAATCGACCCCAAGCCTGGACGCCCTTTAGTATTGGCCTTCGCAGGGAAGCCAGGACCCGGCAGGTCCCTAGAAGCTGCCTCTGGGGCCTGCCCGGTTCCAGCCGGGCAATCTGCCGTGGTTAAGTCTTCCGGAAGGTTCCACCTGGTGTGTTAGCGCCATCAATGAGCAGGCCCAGGGACAGTGAACAGGAAGCCTGTGTGTCTTTCTAGGCGGAGAAGTGAAGCTTTGGGAGACTTGGAGGCAGAAGTTGGCAGAGGAAGTGGAGGTTTGCCCTCCGGGTGTGCATCAGAGGGGGTGGGGCGCTGGGGCAGGAAGTGGAAAAGGGCCAGCCGGGGTTGAAGATAGCAGCTCAGAACCCTGCAGGGACCCACCCATGCCATAACCCCCAACAGAGACCAAGCAGAGGACGGCACGGCCTCTGGTCCCCATTCCAGGGACGCACCCAACGGGCTCAGTTTAAAATCCGCCCCGGGAAGCCTTGGCCAGCAGCGGTCACCTCACCTCCACTGTGGCCGCCCACGGTTCCCAGGCTTGGCCAGCGATCCTGAGTCCAACAGGAAGATGGAAAAGGAAAAGGAGACAGGAGCATGTGCACCGCGCAGGTGCCGCCCCAGGGCTCCCACGTCTCAGAGCTGCAGTGGACAGGGGACAGAAGCCACGTGACAAGGTGCCACGAGCACCCAGAGGGCAGAGTGCGGAGCAGGAAGCGGGAGCCCCCGAGGAGGAGGAGGCCCTTGGCCGAGAAGGCCGGGAGCGTCCAGGCAGTCGGGCCGGCGAGGTTCCAGCTCGTGAGCCGTGTCACCCCATCTCAGGGCCAGTCTGGCAACTTCCAGCAAATGCCAGGCCTGATGCCGAGAGCCCGGGCTTCACTTCCTGTCCCTGGGAGAGCACCTGCGGGGAACGGTGCATTGTCCCTGGGAGCCGGCGCTCCTGTGTCCCACACGTCCGGAGCGTCCTTCCTGGCACCCAGCTGACACCCTCGCCTTCGTTCCAGATGGACTGAAAGCCCAGGTCCACTGGGAGTTCTTTGGTTGGTTGGGTTTGGCTATTGGACTGGAAAGCAGGAGTGGAGCGGAACACATGGCCACCGTCTTGGATTTGAACCAGGCCACCTTAGCGACTGCCAGCTCAGAGCTGGGAACCCGTGGGACCCGCGTCCCCCATGACTCGTGGGGGCCTTATCCGAGGGGCTGCAGTGAGGGCCCCGGGCAGTCCGGAAGCACAAACCGCTCTGCTCCGTGTGCCCTGGCGCCTCCACAGAGTCCACGAGTCCCCCTCCCCCCGTAGCTACACCCCAGCCCTTAGACAGGGGACTGAGGTGTGAAGCAAGAGACCCCACTATTTCCTGCCCAGCCGGGAGGCACCAGCCCTCCCCCTTGGTCTTCCCTCCCCGGTGTGCGGCGTGAGCAGCAGCTCACGGGATCCCGAGAGCCTATTCCCCACATCCTAACACACACCTCCCTCCTTGTACCCCCGTGTGCTCTCCTTTCAACCTCCCTGCACCCAGTCCTGCTCACTAAGGAGCACGCGTGATTTCCTTCATCCTAATGGCAATAATTCTCTGCTACACACACATGCACACACACATGCATACACATACACAGGCACACAGAAATGTACACACACACACACAGGCACACACTCACGTACACACATATATATGCACACAGAAATCTGCACACACATGCATGCACACAAACAAATGCACATATACACACATGCAGGCAACACATACATGCACAAACACACATGTGTGAACATACTTGCATAGAAATGTACACATATGTGCACAGAGATGTACACACATGCAAACACACATGCACACGCATATACATGCATGCACACATGTGCACACACAAACACATATGCACACGCATGCAGGTGCACACACACACACCCACAGGCCACTCCGGCTATGACCCTGTTCTTTGTTCAAAGAATTGTGTTGAGTCTTGTCCCATCTTTGTCCAGTAAGCGAAACTAGACACAGACAGAGGAAGAGACAAAGAGACATCATCCACCTGCTGGTTCACTCCCCAAATGGCAGCAATGGCTGGGGCAGAGCCAGGCCAAAGCCAGGAGCCCGGAGCTCCAACCAGGTCTCCCACATAGGTGGCAGGGGCACAGGACTTGGGCCATCTTCAGCTGCTTTCCCAGGGGCAGCTGCGGGGACTCAGTAACTGGGACTCAGACGAGCGCTGCCACGTGCGGCGGCAGCGTCGCAGGAGCGGCTTACCCTGCCATGCCACAACACAGCCCCCTTATTCTTGTTAACATGACGACAAGACAGCATCTGCTTATTTTTGAAAAAACTGAAAACAGAAATACAAAGGAGAAGAAAACACATTGCATCTCCATCAGTGTGCACGGCTGTGGGTCCCACACATTGCACTTTCTCCCGTGGATCTGCTCACACTGGGAACCCACCGTGATGCAATTCTGTGTCCTGTGTTATTTGAGATTGCATCATTAGCATTTTCATGTGTTCGCAAGAACGCTATAGAGGAGCATTGAAATGCCTGTAAGAAATATTCCCAAGCTCTCCTGGGCTGTGCTTCCGGCACAGAATCACTGAGTCACAAGGAATGAACTTGTCTTGACAACGGCTATGAATTCCTTTCTAGACACGCCGGCCTGCTCACGTGCACGCCAGCAGCTTCTGGCTCCCATGGCTGGTCACACCCTTGCCCATCATCCAGGGTGGATTTTTCTTATTTAGCCCTTGTGTTTATCTGTTAATTAGGGGTGTTAACCTCTGTCTGTCCTATTTGCTACCAATATCCTCTCCTTTTTCTTTTAATGCTGAGAACTTTTAAACTATAGATAAATGCTCAAATATTGTTTTCAAATATGGTAGTTTTCTGTGGTTCTATTATGTTAAAATGCAGTTAGGGGGCCAGCGCTGTGGCATAGCAGGTAAAGCCGCTGTCTGCAGTACTGGCATCCCATATGGGCACCACTTGGAGTCCCGGCTGATCCACTTCTGATCCAGCTCTCTGCTGTGGCCTGGGAAAGCAGTGGAAGATGGCCCAAGTGCTTGGGCCCCTGCACTCACGTGGGAGACCCGGAAGAAGCTCCTGGCTCCTGGCTTCGGATCAGTGCAGCTCTGGCTGTTGCAGCCATCTGGAAATTGAACCAGTGGATGGAAGACCTCTCTCTCTCTCTCTCTCTCTCTCTCTCTCTCTCTCTGCCTCTCCTTCTTCTTCTTTCTCTATGTAACTCTGACTGTTAAAGAAATAAATAAACCTTTAAAAGTGCAGTTAGGATTTTTCTTATCACTTTATGGGCTGAGGATATAATTTTATCTCCCGGTCGATTCTCCCATCCCACATACATAGTAACCCGTGCTTTACTTGCCGATCTGTCATGACTCTTTTTATTTTTTTAAAGATTTATTTTATTTATTTGAAAGACAGAGTTACACAGAGAGGTAGAGACAGAGAGAGAAGCTGCTACTTCCCGTGTTTACCTTGTGTGGGCGCCTCTTGTTAATTGTAAAGTTTATCAGCTGTTGGCCGGCGCCGTGGCTCAATAGGCTAATCCTCCACCTTGCGGTGCCGGCACACTGGGTTCCAGTCCCAGTCAGGGTGCCAGATTCTGTCCCAGTTGCTCCTCTTCCAGGCCAGCTCTCTGCTGTGGCCCGGGAGTGCAGTGGAGGATGGCCCAAGTGCTTGGCCCTGCACCCCATGGGAGACCAGGAGAAGCACCTGGATCCTGGCTTCGGATCAGCGTGGTGCGCCGGCCGCGGCAGCCATTGGAGGGTGAACCAACAGCAAAGGAAGACCTTTCTCTCTGTCTCTCTCTCACTGTCTACTCTGCCTGTCAAAAAAATAAAATAAGTTTATCAGCTGCTGTGCTGAAGTTTTCTGGAGGTACTATCATGCGTGTGTGGAACAAATGATGATTTCGCACCTTAGCCCCCACCCACATCTGCTTTGGGGGTTAGTGCTTGCTTGTGTCGGATAGAACCTCGAGCACAACACGAATGACAGTGGCAGAGAGAGGAAGGGATGTGGAGTGTTCCCGAGCATCTTCCCAGCATCCGTGTCCATGACTTTGGCTTTCAAGTTTAAGTTACCGTGCTGGGGCCTGCGCTGTGGCGTAGCAGGTAAAGCCACCACCTATAGTGCTGGCATCCCATATGAGTGCCGGTTCAAGTCTCGGCTGCTCCACTTCCCATCCAGCTCTCTGCTATGGCCTAGGAAAGCAGTAGAAGATGGCCCAAGTCCTTGGACACCTGCACCCACCTGGGAGACCCAGAGGAAGCTCCAGGCTCCTGGCTTTGGATCTGCCTAGCGCCGGCTGTAGCAGCCATTTGGGGAGTGAACCAGCTGAAGGAAGACCTCTCTCTCTCTCTCTCTCTCTCTGCCTCCACCTCTCTGTAACTCTGCCTTTCCAATAACTAACTAAATAAATCTTTTTTAAGAAAGTTACTGTGCTGCATCCATGTTTTCTAACATTGGGTTATCTTTCCTGTTCCGATGCCCACCTGCTTCCTGGGTTGAGCCGGTACAGAGCTGCTCCCTTCTCCCCGTATCAGGTGTGGGCATGGATCAGACAAGGCCGGCAAAGGCTTTGGGTCTGGCCCTGCCAAAGCAACTGTGTGCAGGACTCAAAATTCACTACATCGATAGCAGGGTAACTTTCCAGTTGGTAATTCTGCACGGCCTGCAAATGATGTTATAAATATCTGAATGGCTCTTGGCAGAGAACGGTCCACCACGCGGACAGAGAGAAAGCGGGAAGCTGGCGCGGGCATTCAGTCTAGCAGTCAAGGCGCCAGCTGAGCTGTCCGCGTCCCACCTGGGTTTGATTCCCAAGTCTGGCTCCCGGTCTAATTTGATTTTGATGTTAACATTCTAGAAACGCTTCTTAATAAATTCAAATTTAATCTGATACAACCAGGAATGCTACGGCACACTGTCAAAGAATACAGTTCCCTTTTCTCTCTGGGTGGAAATAGACAGACAAGATAATATCGAAGAAGACTTGAAAATTAAGCCAAATAGGAAACCGGCAATGCAATGGGGGGAGGGGCTGTTAATATCCAGCACCGTGGTTGAATTGTGCCTTTCTTAATTCACTCACTACTTTTTATCTTCACCATCTTCCCGTCACTGTACAGGCCAAAGAGATAGTCACTGTAGGGGCCGGCGCTGTGCTGCAGTGGGTTAAGTCTCTATCTGTGGCGCCAACATCCTATATGGCCACTGGTTTGAGTCCTGGCTGCTCCACTTCCAATCCAGCCCCCCTACTGATGTGCCTGGGAAAGCAGTAGAAGACAGCCCGAGTGCTGGGGCCCCTGCACCCATGTGGGAGACCTGGAGGAAGCTCTTGGCTCCTGGCTTTGGCCTGGCCCAGCCCTGGTCATTGTAGCCCTTTGGGGAGTGAGCCAGTGGATGGAAGATCTCTCTTCTCTCACTCTGTCTCTCCCTGTCTCGCTGTGGCTCTGGCTTTCAAATAAGTAAATTTTTAAAATTTAATTTTACATGATTTTTATAAAGATACACGGTATAGTGGGGTATGCAGCTGTGTGACACGAGTGCCCTGGCGAGGGCACGCACCACAACCCCATGTCCTCCCGAGCGGCTTCACGCTGCACAATCCGCTGTCCGCGTTCCACGTTTCAGTTCAGGAAAACGCAGTCACGTACGTGAGTCAGCGTGAGGTGGGCAAGACGGGGTCCCTGGGACGCCGAGGAGCGACGCTGGGTAGGGACCGGCCATGCTTCCTAGATGCAGTGAATAGTCCCTGGAGGCCTTTCATGTGAAGGGACCCTCGCTGTGCTTGGGTGAGTCGGGGGAGCAGGTGAGAGGACCTTCCTGTAGCATCCCCAGGGAGCCCTCAGACGACCAAACGACCCTGCAAGCCCCGGGACACGGCACGTGGACAGCACCTGTCATCGGCTCAGGGCAGGCACAGCTGCTCCCTTCTCTGAACAGCTGGTGAGAAAAGAGGGCAGACTGCAGTGGGCATTTGGCCTCGCGGTCAAGACCCCAACGAACCTGCTCTGCATTGCGTCTGTAAACTGGACGTCCCCTCCTCCCTGGGGGACCGAGGAGGCAGCCAGGCAACGTGGACTCCCCCGGGAGCAGAGGGGACTGACTGTGCCTGTGGACAGAGAAGATGGGTCTGGCTGGGTTCCGCTCCTCTCCAGGGGCAGCTGCCACTGGAGGGTCCCTCCGTGTAGGAAGAGGAAGGGGTCGCGATTCTGCACCAAGGGGCTCGGGCAGACCACCCTGTGGAGGGGTCCAGGACGCACTTGAAGACGCGGAGAGGTTGTTGGGATGCAGGGATGGAGGCTGTTTCTTCTGGGGCATTTTCTGCTCTCAGGATGTCACTTCCTTCCACCCCCCTGGGGCACAGGCTCCTAAAAGCCACTTCTCACTGACCTTGGCCAAACCTTGACCTACACTCTTCTCCTTTGCCTCTGATTACATGGGAGACCCCTGGGTGTGAGAGCAGGGACTCAGCAGTGGGGGACGTCGTCCACTCTTGCCTCAGCAGGGGGCTGGTGTGCGAGGCTCCTGTTGGCTTCTCCCACGCTCGGCAGGGCGGCCGTCCAGCCTGAAGCACCCTGGCCGCCATCGTGCCACCTCCGCCTGTCTCTGGAGGCCTGGCACCTGCACAGCGGGGCGGCTGGGTGCCAGGGATTGGCTGAAGGAGTCAGTGAGCAACAAGTGAACAGACTTCCTTCTGCTTCCGCACCTGAAGGACGACTGAAAGGAAGAGACGAGTGGGCGTGTCTGTGGCTGCAGGTGCACCTGTGTTCACAGTTCCCCAGAGGGACCGGGGTTGTTGGCGTAGCGAGTTAGGCCCGCATCCCATAACAGAGCTCCCACTAGTGCACCTGGGAAAGCAGTGGAGGACGGCCCAGGGCTTGGGCTACTGCTGCCCGCATGAGAGCCTGGGATGAGAGCCTGGCCCAGCCCTGGCCATTGCAGCCTTCTGGGGAGTGGACCAGCCAATGGAAGATCTCTCTCTCCATTCCTCTCACTCTGCTTGTCAAATAAATAAACAAATCTTTAAAAATAAAGAAATAAATCTAAAAAGATAATCCCCCAGAACCAACTTGAAGTCTGTGTGTTCAGTGATAGGGAGAGGAGTAAATAAATAAATAAATAAATTTTATTTAAAGGAGTAAACAAATCAATAAATGAGCGCAATGGAAACAGCTGTTAAACCTAAGTGTTTTCAGGAAATTTAAGACTAGAGAAAAACTGAACCAGCAAAAATGCCTAGAAATAGAATTTAAATTACGGTGTGATCTCAAACATGCAAAATGCAGATACAAGAAAGACTGGGTGTAGCCCAACAGTGGTTATGGCTGACACGTGGGCACCGGGGGCGCGGGGGACAGCGGGGGGCGTCGGTGCTGTGTTCCTCCTGGTGTGGCGCTGCCATTGGCCTAGTGACAGTTGCTGGGGCTGGCGTGGGGTACAGTCTGCAGTTAGATGCATCTCCACGCTCCTCAGCCTCTCCGAGGTGCACACGTCTTTCTCTCTCTTTCCTAAGTGTTGATTCAATTATTTCGACCTGGTTTACTTAGCACCAATTAGTCCTTTTAACTACAGTGTGTGAAAAAACAAGAGGAGTGACAGGAGGGGGGCGCTCCCCAAGGTGTGTGGGAAAGCAGCCAGGCTCCGTGCTAGGGCAGAATGGGTTAGCTCGCCTCCTGCAGAGCCGGCATCCCATATGGGCACTGGTTCCAGTCCTGGCTGCTGCACTTCCCATCCAGCTCTCTGCTATGGCCTGGGAAAGCAGTAGAAGATGGCCCGGGTCCTTGGGCCCCTGCACCCGCATGGGAGACCTGGAGGAAGCTCCTGGCTCCTGGCTTCAGATAGGCACAGCTCCGGCTGTTGCTGCCATCTGGGGCGTGAACCGGCTGATGGAAGACCTCTCTCTCTCTCCATCTCTCCCTCTCTCTCTGTAACTCTGTCTTCCAAATAAATAAATGCATCTTTTTTTAAGAAGGAAAGAAAGAGAAAAAAAAGTAGCCAGGCTACAATGAGGGGTGGGGAGAAAGGTGAAGAGGAGTCAGACTACGCCTCCCGCAACACAGCAGTGTTGGGAGGGGGGCGGTCCGGCCAGACAGACCCTCCACAGGCGAGCGCCCTGAAACCTCCATCACCCCAAGCCCGGTCGCTGCAGGACTTGGAAATGCTGGGTTCAATGACCGGCCGTGGCGCAGTGGGTTCAATGGCCGCCTGGGACTCTGGCATCCGTATCAGCACTCCCCGCGTCTCACCCTGCTCCCTGCTGATGCTGGCGGGAAGGCAGGGGAAGCCCACCCAAGTGCTAGGGCCCCCGACACCCGCAGGGGAGACCCAGATGCAGTTCCCAGCTCCTGGCTTTGACCTGGCCCCGCCCCATCACGGCAATTTTTTATTTTTTTGATTTATTTTTTTGACAGGCAGAGTGAACAGTGAGAGAGAGAGAGACAGAGAGAAAGGTCTTCCTTTGCTGTTGGTTCACCCTCCAATGGCCGCCGTGGCCAGTGCGCTGCGGCCGGCGCACCGCGCTGATCCAAAGCCAGGAGCCAGGTGCTTCTCCGGTCTCCCATGCTGGTGCAGGGCCCAAGCACTCCGGCCATCCTCCACTGCACTCCCGGGCCACAGCAGAGAGCTGGCCTGGAAGAGGGGCAACCGGGACAGAATCCGGTGCCCCGACTGGGACTAGAACCCGGTGTGCCGGCGCCGCAAGGCGGAGGATTAGTGAGCCTCAGTGCTTGCCCCATCACAGCAATTTGATGACTCTCTTCCTCTCCCCCCACCCTTCGCTCTCTGTCATTCTGTCTTTCAAAAAAATAAATCAATCTTAAAAAAAAAAATAAGAACCTGTGGTTCAAGGACTTTCATGTGCTTTTCCTGCATCCAAGTCAGGCATCTGAGACAGAGGCTGCAGGTGACTCACTGCCCCCCCCCCCCCCCCAGGGTGAGAGGAAGTGGCCCCAGGAGCAGGAAGGGTAGGGGCAGGGCGTGGGGGTGGGGAGGGAGGCAGGAGCCAGAGAGCGGCAGTGGGGTGACAGCCAGCATGGGCCCTGACTCAGCCACGCTGCCAATGCTCATGTCTGAGCTCACTGAGAGGCGCCTGGGGTGTGTGCTGGAGGCCGGTGCCCAGCGCACGTGGGAGTCAGGCCTGTCTGGCTCGGGCAGGCGGCGTTGGCTTGAGGAAGTCTGTCTGCTGCTTCGGGAGTGGCCTTCCCTGGACCTGATTCCTCCCCGCACAGGAGGGCTCAGGCCTTGGGAGCCGCTCTCTGCCTCTTTAAAAATCTGCTTCTGGCCCTCCCACAGCCACTGGAGAGACCCTGCCAATCTGGGGCCCAGAGACACCTCGCCCTCCCCCAGTCTTTGCCTCTTCTGGAAACTTCTGGGGACAGGTGGCGGAGCCTGTGTGCTGGGTGAAGAGCTTCGCCCGGGGCCACGTCCCGAGTCCAGGGCCCGTCCCTGGAGTCCATGTACCATTTCTTAGGGCGCATAAGGGAAGGTCCGTCTCCCAAAGCGTGCTCCACATGGCAGCTGCCAGGTAACCCCACATTCCCAGTGTGGGGGAGGGGGGAGTGAGGGCTCGGGCCGAAACACCTGCTGCTGTGACGGACAGGAGGGGAGGGAGATGCCTGATCCCTTCCGGCTTGGTCCTGGCTGTTGTTTTCCTGTCTCAGCCGTGTCAGGGCCACCCCCAAAGGCAGGTTCCTGGGCCTCGGGAAGGTGGGCTTGTTTCCAGCCCTGCCCTCCCCCCACCTGACTCCCTCAGCCCAGCACCCCAGCCCCAGCCCCAGCCCCAGGCCCAGGCCCGGCAGGGCAGGGAGGCAGGAAGTGGGTTTTGTGGTAGGCAGAGCTCGGCTCCCGGAAGGGTGGGGAGTCGGGGGACACCTGTCTGGAGGGGTGGGTGGGCTGGGTGTGGGCCTGGGCGGGGAGGGAGGGGGAGGGTGCTCACAGGCTGCCCTTTGCATCCTGGGCAGGTGTCTCAGCTACCCTGAGCAGCAATGAAAACAGCCTGATGGGGCCCCTGGGATAAACAGTGCCCAGCGGGCCCCCTCCCTGAGACGCAAATGCTACAGGGGAGGGGTCCACCTGCAGGAGGGCAGGGAAGGAGCCCAGCGCCGGAAACTCAACCTCTGGGAGTCTCGTTGCACTGGGAAGCCCCCAGAGACCCGTCTGGACCTGGTTCTGCAGGGACCAGGACCCTTAACTCCTCAGTAGGCGGCAGGCTGACCCCTCCCAGCCTCATCTGTGCTGTACCCCTAGGCATGGAGCCCAGGGACCGAGTTCCCGAAAACCTCTCCCCAGCTGTCCTGCCCCTGGGCCACTCACAGGCTGCCCTCACTCCCAGCAATGTCCAGTTGCCCAGGCAACGCTCTGTGGGTGACCCCTGCCTGCTCCCGCCAGCATCCCTGTGCCCGGCGCTGGAAGCTGTCCTGCCTTTTCCTGTCGCCACACCCACTATCGCCATCGACATCGCCGGTGAGATGGGGCCCCGGGTGTGCCTGTGCCTCTTCCAACCCCACCCCAGCACCCCAGAGCCGACTCTCCCGGAAGAGGGACTTCTGTCCTCCCGTCACAGCAGGGCCTGGGCCCCAGCATCCAGGGTGCTGACTTGGAGAGAGGGCTCAGCGCCACGCACCTCCAGCACCGGGTGCCCGGGAAGCCACACCGAGTTTGGCGTGTGACCACTCACGCTGTCTGGCTGCAAGAAGAATGGGCTCCCACTCCTGGCTTAGGAAGGGCTCGATTTCCAGACAGACGGCCGCTTCTCCCTCCCAGAAGTGCTGACCTCATTTATTGCGATGGCGCGAGCAGAGGCCAATGGAACAGGGACATGAGCCTCAGCCATTTTAGGTTCTGTAACCCCTGCCTTCTCTCAAGACGCCGGTCCAGTCTCCCCCCTGTACTGTTCCCCACCCCTCCCCTGCATGCTCCTCCAGGTTTGAAAGCCTGGGAAAACTTGAAAAACCTGCGTGCGGAAGCTCACCTCCACCTACTACCTCCAACACCCTTCGGCTTGCTGGGGTCTTGTCCCACGCTTTGCCTGCAGGCAGCTGGTCAACCTGTGTGAGTTTATTTTCTTTGAGTAAGTTTGGTCTGGCTGTGGGTTCATCCCCTGTCTCCTCTCTGCTCTGTGCCCTTGACCTTACCTTTGGTGCCCCATTCGAGGAGGCACCAATCTGCCCTCCTTTTCCCTACGGGAGCCCCAGGCCCACCATCTGCAGGCAGTTTCCATTAAACTGCATTTGTGTGAATGGAGATCCAGGCTGGATTTGGGCGGAGGCAGATGCTGCAGCTAATTTTGAGCAGTTATTAATCTGCGTGGGAACACGGTTGGAAAGCAAGTCGGAAACCCCGGTCTGTGCCACTGAGTGTTCACCCAGAGTTAAGCACAGAAATCTGATTGTGAGAAGCCTACACAACCTACCAGGGACGATTCCGATCTTGCTTTGTCCAGGTTTGTCCCCCTGGAAAATACAAAGCTTATGCATTTTGCTTCCACCCAGCCCCCTCCTTCCCAACTGTATTTTGTTGTTGTTGAAAGATTTATCTATTAGAAAGACAGTTACAGAGAGAGGTAGAGACAGAGAGGTCTTCCATCCACTGGTTCACTCCCCAAACAGCCACAACGGCAGGAGCCAGGAGCTTCTTCCTGGTCTTGGGCAGGGGCGCAAGCACCGGAGCCGTCTTCTGCTGCCATCCCAGGCCATCAGCAGGGAGCTGGATCAGAAGTGGAGCAGCTGGGACGTGGACCAGTGCCCATGTGGGATGCCAGCACTGCGGTGGGGCTTTAACCCACTGCGCCTCAGCGCCAGGCTCCCCAGCTGTGATCTTACTGCGTGTTAGTGTGTCGCATCCATGACACTGAAAATATTCACGCAGTCAATGCACACTAAGCTCCCAGCACAGGTGGTGGCTCCTGAAGGTTGGACAGTGTCTTCCTTGTCCTGAGGAGGTTGTAGTCCGGGTAAGGTGGCTGTGGACGACCTACTGGAAAAGTCTAGCATGTGGTGCAAGTGTCTAAGGGCAGAACTGCTGCCCAATGGGACCAGCACTGTCCAGCTGTGGTGCTGATGCCACAGTGCAAGGGGCAGGTGGAGAGCAGTGGAGCTGCAGATCTGGGGACGGCCTTCCCAAAGGACTGCCCTGGTTCTTTTTTAAAGATGTATCTATTTGAAAGGCAGAATGGCAGAGAGAGAGGGAGTGACAGAGATACTATGCACCCCCTGGTTCACTCCCCAGTCGTTACAACAGTTGGGCTGGGCCAGGCTAAAGTTAGGAGCCAGGCGCTCCATGCAGGTTTCCCAAGGGGGCAGTAGGGGCCCATGGACTTGGACCATCATCCGCTGCCCCTCAGGTGCGTTAGCAGGAAGCTGCACTGGAAGCGGAGGCAGGACCTGGAGCCAACCACCCTGATACGGGGTGTGGCCATTGTGTGTAGTGGCTGAACCTCGGTGGCCAGCCCAAACTTGCTTGTTTCAGTTTCCAACGAACCCATAGCCGAAAATGAGTTTCCTTCCGGGTTGAAGGTCTTAGGGGAAGGAAGCTGTGAAACCCACAGTCCCCTTGACAGCTTCCAGACAATGCTGAGCTCCGCCTGGAGCACCCTGCCTTGGAGTTATTTATAATTATTTCCATTTTCTCTTGCTGCTGTAACTAACTGCAACAGCACAGATTTACTACCTGGAAAGTGTGAGGGTCAGAGGTGGACTGGGGTCTGAGTTAGAATCGGGGGTGGCGGGGCCGTGTGCCTTTCCCGTGCCTTGCGCATCTTCCAGACCGGCAAGAGGGTCCATGCCTCCTCCTGTCTCCTCCTTTTCACATCTCAGGATCCTGCTGGCTATACCCGGAGAGTCCTGGACAATTTCTCTGCTTCGAGGTCAGCTGATTGGCAGCCTGCATTGCCCTTGACCCTGGCACATAACACGCGCGCAGGCTCCTGGGTGAGGCTGTGGACAGGCGGTGGCAGGGGGTGACACGATCCTGCCAACCACGGTAGGAGCCCTAGCGTTATCATCTGCCCCAGTGCCATGCAGCACCTGCAGCTGGGGGCAGGTGGCCCAGTGGGGGGAGCCCGGAGCCGTGCTCATGGTCTGGCCCCTGGTCCCTGCTCTGCCTGTTCTGTGGGAGCACTGCCAGGCTCACCAACACAGAGCTTCATTTTCATCTCAGTCTAGCTGTCTTCCCTGATGGCTTGTCAGCTTCTGTCTGTGGTTTCTATGGTTTCCAAAATTCTTGTCGCTGCTCAGCCGTTTTGATGCGTCTTAGAAAGTCTGAGTAAGTAAGCGCTTGACTCTGCATCAGACTCCTGAAATGAGCAGCAACTATTTCAAGTCTTAGAAATACGCTCTGTGCGCTACAGTCAGCTCAGCACCGGTGACGCTTTTGAAGCCACAGGCTGTGGAATGCCTCAGCGCAAACCCTAGAGGGTTTCCTAAGGCTTAAGCACAGCCACTGGGCGTGATTGACTCACAAATGGGCGTGGCCACTGCGGGGAGCAGGCGCACTGGATCAAAAGTCACGCTCCACCGGAGCCGGGGACGCCTGGCTGGGTGTCCCCTGCTTCAGAGAGCAAGCTGTTTGCTTCCTGAAATTAGCTTTATAGCCAGGCTCGCGGGGAGGCACACCCAGCAGAGGCACGGGGAAGTACATTGCTGACTTACGTGCCCAGTCCTCCAACACCAGTGCAGGTGCTTCGCACGTTTCTGTGTTGGAATCGGGGTCATCCGCACGTGTGCTCTCCGGGCTCCCTCTGGCATGAAGGGACAGAGACAGCGAGGCACAGGTCACCAGGGCTGATGGCGTCAGCTTCTCTTCATGGGGTCTACCGGTGGGAAGGGGAATCCGGCATAAATTCTTCCAGAGGGTGCACCCAGTGGAAAGCCGTCCCGCCCGACAGAAACACTGCAGTCGAAGCTTAACGCCGGCTCTTGTAGCCTAGCGCGCTGGTTAATTTTAGGTGTCGGCTTTGAGTGGGTTAGGGAACACCTAGAAACCTGTAACGTATTATTCCAGGTGTGCCTGTGAGGGTGTTTCCAGGGAGGATTAGCGTGAGTCTCAGTTTGGACCAGAAGGGGATGACCCACCTCCCAGCGGGTGGCCAGGAGCCCCGGGGAGAGAAACCTGGGACACTCTCTTCCCCTCCTGTCCCCGGACGGCAGGACTCCAGGCTCCCTGGCCTTGGACTCCAGGACACACACCCGAGGCTTCCCCAGGCTGTCAGGTCTTTAGCCGTGGATGCAGTTGCGCCCTCAGCCTCCCTGGTTCTGAGGCCGTCAGTCCCGGCCTGGGCCCTGCCACCGGCACCCCAGCTTGCCAGATGGCTGATGTGGGGCTGCCTGAGAGAAAGTGTGCTAGTGGTCGTCTTCCACCATGGCGTAGAGCCAGGATGTTACAGGGGACGCTGGGACCAGCCATGCTGGAACCTTCTAGAAGGCCCACCCTCCCTGAGACTTCGTTTTATCAGAGAAAAATAATGCCGTTGTTGCTTAAGCCACTTCAAACTGGAGTTGGCTCTTCTTGGCACTCAGACTCATCCTGCTGGTATATTAACATCTTTTTTTTTAAGATTTATTTATTTGAAAGGCAGAGAGAGAGAGAGAGAAAGGTCTTCCATGATGGTTCACTCCCCAGATGGCCACAAAGGCTGGAGCTGCACCGATCCAAAGCCAGGAGCTTCTTCCAGTCTCCCAGGTGGGTGCAGGGGCCCAAGGACTTGGGCCATCTTCTACTGCTTTCCCAGGCCATAGCAGAGAGCTGGATCAGAAGTGGAGCAGCTGGGACTAGAACCGGCACCCATATGGGATGCCGGCACTGCAGGCGGTGGCTTTACCTGCTAAGCCATAGCACCAGCCCTGGTATGTTAACTTGATTTATAGTCGTGCCTTGCTTATTTGAGATCCCCTGAGTGTGAGATTTCCAGGGTGATCGTATAAAACGGGAGTGAGCGCATGCCCGTGAAGGCCGTCTGCAAGCTCTGATGTTCAGTGTTAATGTGAGGCAGGGTGATTCCTGGTACCCGAGCATCGCCAGGGACCACTCAGGAAGCAGCCACGAGGCTCAGAGAGGCCGCTCCAGCTGGGCTCCAGCGTTCTGACACGCGCACAAACGCCATCAAGATGTTGTAGTCTCGTGGTTTTGAGAAGTGATTGACATTTAGCACAGCTGGCTCTGGGCGACACAGTAGATCCTGCAGGGGGTGGTGGGCCTTGGCTCAGCAGTAGAGGGTCTGAACAGAGCGAAGACAGAGGTCTTTCTAAAGAGCAGGTTCTGCCTCCAGGCGGGCCGCGGATGCGCACCGACCCACAGTGGCTGCTGCTCCAGGGCCCCAGCCCGCCCACCCTGCAGACGGCAGACTGCCAGCCCCACACATGCGGGAGCCAGGTCCTTAACCTCCTCTCTCTCCCTCCTCTCTCTCTCCCCATCCATCTATGCAGGTTTCTGGTTCCTGAGAGACAGAGGCCCTCTCCATTCTGATTCTCTGGAAAACTCCAACTTAGACATTTTCCCTCTTAAAATGACATCTAATTCCAATCTAGCCCTGATCAAAGCATTGGACAAACCACAGCTGGGTGACATTGATTGATTGGTGACTGATTGAGGGTGCTCCTCCATCCCGTCATGGTCACCAAAAACAAGGAAACTCAGAGCAGCCGTCACCACCGGGAGGAGTCTCAGGAGGCAGGCCAGGGGCCAGTGCCACGGTGCAGTGGGCTAAGCCAGTGCCTGCGACACCTGCGTCGGGTACCACGGCACTGTTCCGGTCCCAGCCACTCCTCTTCCCATCCAGCTCCCTGCTGATACACCTAGGAAAGCAGTGGAAGATGGCCCCAGTGCTTGGGCCCTGCACCCACGTGGGAGACCACATGGAGTTCCTGGCCCAACCCTGGCTGTTGCAACCATCTCTCTCTCTCTCTCTCTCTCTCTCTCTCTCTCTCTTTCTCTTTCTCTTTCTCTCTCTTTCTCTCTTTCTCTCTGTTACTCTGCCTTTCAAATAAGTAAATAAGTAAGTAAAATCTTTTAACAAAAAAGTTGGGGAGGGATGGTGTAAGTTTTCACCATGCTCAATTTTAAACTCCTGGGTTGTTTATTTCTGGAATTTTCCATTTAATATACTTGGACTACTGTTGACCACAGGTAACGGAAAGGACAGGAAGCAAACCGTGGAGGAGACGAGAAGAAAGCAGGCAGGGCGGGGCCCACAGAGCATCTCTGTGGGCTCGGGAGGCTTCGCCTGCCACAGGAAACCGTCCTGCGGTGACATAGCTCCGCCTTGTGAGATCCATGTTCAGTACTGAAACTCGAGAAAACACAGAAAAGATTAAAAAATAAAAAAACTCCCATAGTGGTTCCATTTTGAAATCGTGTTTGTTGGTACATCTGCTGCCATCTTTTTATTGTTATTTTGTTGCTCTTTCAAAAAATGTATATGGGTTGTCTCTCTCTCTCTCACTGTCTATAACTCTATCTGTCAAATAAAAAAATGTATATGGGGGCTGGCTCCATGGCATAGTTCAGTTAATCCTCTGCCTGTGGCGCTGGCATCCCATATGAGCACTGGTTCTAGTCCTGGCTGCCCCACTTCCCATATGACTCTCTGCTGTGGCCTGGGCAAGCAGTAGAAGATGGCCCAAGTCCTTGGGCCCCTGCACCTGTGTGGGAGACCAGGAAGAAGCTCCTGGCACCTGACTTTGGGTCGACATTGTTCCAGCCGTTGCGGCCATCTGGGGGGTGAACCAGCTGATGGAAGACCCCTCTCTGTCTCTCCTCTCACTGTCTATAACTCTACCTCTCAAATAAATAAATGAAATCTTTTTAAAAAAATGGATATGTCATTATCTAAGGAGTATTGACTTCCTGTAGTCTACAGAACTGTCTGGGGCACACTGTTCCGAGACTTAGCTACAGTGTAATGTACTTGTGCATCCCATGTTTTTATTGCTTTTTTGTTTTTGTTGTTATGGATGAAGTTGTGATGAGACCGCGTGTATGCAAAACATTCGTTTCTCTATTAAGTTTGTCACGGTCGCTCTGCCCGATGGATTCTGGAAATGTGTCTTTCTATGTGCACTAAACTGTGCCACCAAATAGCCCTCAACCCCGGGCCTGCCTTTGTGTGCAGACCCCAAATCTCATTCCCTAAGGCTGTAGCAGTTCCTCCACTGGGCGCAATTTCCATGTGGCCCAGAGGACGATTACTTAGCGCAATGCTATAAACTTGGCAAACGGATTCTCTGATGCCTGCCAGAGACAGGACCATTTCCACGGGAGAGCGATGGCCGAGGCGGCCTTGGGGTCTTCCCCGTGACGCCGCCATTCCTCGCTCGCCCAGCTCACTGCTTCACTGGGGAAGAAGCTGCTCTACCCTTGTCGTACATCCGGGAAAGACAAATGAACTCGCATCTTCAAACAAGGGGTTCGCTTCCATGTCGGTGCTGTGGGGCAGGTGGTGGTGGACGGAGGACGGACAGGGCAGACTGAGACACAGGTTCACGGCTTTGTCAGGGCTCACTGCCACGGGCCGCCCAAGGGCAGCCACCTCCACCCATCGCCTGCCGTGGTACACGCGTGGGGCGTGTGTTCTCGCATGTCTGCTCCCGAGTATGCACATGGATGTCACGCAGGTGGGAAGCAGCGGTTAACCTGTGAGCAGTCCTAACCTGAAGATCTGTCTCCAAGTGCACGTAATCATGGAGGGAAGAGAGACTGGGCTTTTCCCGCGAACTTTTCACAGAAGCATTTTATTTTTCCTTTCCACGGGAATCCTTTTCCTGTTTTTCTCCATCGCGGCTTCAGGATCGAGTTCCCCAAGGAAACAGCGCTATGCCTTCACAGACGCAGTGGCTGGCGAGCTCAGGCGGGTTACAGGATGAAGTCCCGGCCTCCCCCTTCCCTCCCCGGCTGTCCCCTTCAGCCCCACCTCCTCGGCTCGCGCAGCGGAAGCTCCCTGGGCTTCCAGGTCTGTGCTGGAGGTCTCCGGAGCTTCTACCCACACCCTCATCCTAGGCCAGCTGGTCTGGGGCCAGGACTTCCGAAAGTGGCCCACGGCAAATGACTTCCCGGTCCTGCCTTCCCTCCAGCTCGGCCCCTCCCCACACCCTCAGTGTGGCCACGTGGCCACCTCCGGGGCGCCCACCTGCCAACCCCAGCTCCGGACCCCGCCCCCTCCTCTATTTGAACACCTCTTCTTTGCTCACTCCCCACGCCTGGCTCACAAGCAGGTCCTATTATTGTCTCCACAACGCACCCCCAACGCACCCCCTTCTGTCTCCTGGGCTGAGGCGCACCCCGGCACCCCCGGCCTCCTCCACTGGCGTCCTGCCTGGCACACTGCTGCCTCCCACAGCCCACGGCCATGTGACCCCACTGCTGAGCAATCTTCCGAACGTGAGATCAGGCCACGCCCGTGCTCGGCGTAAACCTCCTAATGGAGCTACGGAAGGCAAGCAACGTCCAGGCGCCCAGCCCCGGGAGCTTGGCCTGGCCTTGGCGTCCCTCTCCGGGCTCCTCTCGGCCGCACTCCACTTCCGGGCTCTCTGGCCTCCCAGGGCAACTCCTCTCCTTCCCCGGTGCCTTCGCATTCTCTCTTCCTCCTGCTTGGACCTGTCCCTGACCTGAGAATTCTGCTGAACGCCTTCCTCCGGTGCATCTCCGGCGGCCCCCAGCTACGGCAGCCGGGTGCTCCACGGATCATTCCAGTCTCCGTCTGGTCCCTCTCTCACTGTCTGATGTGCCTTTGAGTTGGCTGGTTGGTTGTCGGTTGGCTGTCTCACGGCAAACCAGCCTTGTTCCACGGAGCAGGGGTCTTTCTAGAACCCCAACTCTGGGCTCCAAAGGCCAGTGAGACAGGGAGTGATTTGGTGACTGCTTACGGGATGTCCACACCCCATGCGCCATCGTCAGCTCTTCTTCCTCACCGAAGATGTTTCCACCGAGGAGATTAGAGAAGAAAGCGGAACCCGTCTTCCTGTGGGCGGTGACAGAGATAAGACGCGAGGGTTGCCGGCAGTTTCCCCATAACACCCTCGCTTAGCTCCTGCAGCCAGAGATCCGATCACCGGAGGAGATAAAGGTCTACTCTCGGTTTACAAAACATTTTTCAAGGTTATTTGAAAGGCAGAGCAACAGAGAGAGAAGGAGAGACAGAGTGAGAGAGACAGAGTGAGAGAGACAGAGGCAGAGAGAGAGAGAGGTCTTTCATCTGCTGGTTCACTCCCCAAATGGCCGCCACAGCTGGGGCTGGGCCAGGCAGAGTCCAGGAGCCTGGAGCTCCACCCTGGGCTCCCACATGGGGCAGGGCCTTGGCACCTTCCCGGCTTTCCCAGATGGACCAGCAGGAAGCTCTGTGGGAAGCAGAGGAGCGGGATTTGAGCCGGGCTCTGATATGGGACGCTGGCGGAGCCAACAGCGACTTCATCGCTGCTCACAACACCTGTGCCAGAAAGCATCTTTCTTTTTTTTTTTTTTTTTAGATTTATTTATTTATTTGAAAGGCAGAGTTACAGAGAGAGAGAGGCAGAGAAAGAGGTCTTCCATCCGCTGGGTCACTCCCCAGATGGCTGCAACGGCCGGAGCTGCGCCAATCTGAAGCCAGGAGCCAGGAGCTTCCTCCAGGTCTTCCACGCGGGTGCAGGGACACAAGCACTTGGGCCATTTTCTACTGCTTTCCCAGGCCATAGCAGAGAGCGGGATCAGAAGTAGAACAGCCAGGACTCGAACCGGCGTCCATATGGGATGCCAGCACTGCAGGCGGCAGCTTTACCCACTACAGCACAGCGCCAGCCCCAAAAGCATTTTAATGATAGTGCTTCTGATGTGTAACACGCAGGGGCCTGTGTTAGGGGGTGGTTCACAGACACCACCAGGTGATCCACTCCTTTATGTTTTGGGGGTCTTTTTTCTCTCCACGGTCACCACGTTGTCTTCACCTTCAAGCTCGATGGCGAAAGAGAAAATCTACACGCTCTGTGGAGCTTTGTCAGAGAGCAGCAAAACCTCCCCACGCTGGTCTTGAACTCATCCGTGACAGAGCGTGTACTTGGCTGTCTACAATGCAAACCTGCACTGTTCCTTTTGGGCTGTAAGAATTGGAGCGAGCTCCTAGACCGTAAATGTGAGGCGGCATTACAGTTTGCTTTTTAAAATTGCTTTTATGATCTGTTGACTGTCCAGAGGTTTGTAGAAAAATGACACCAACAACCTATGCCGAAAGCTTTTCAATCTGCTGCACCTCGAATGTACGACTAGACATTCTTTCTTCATATTTATTTATCAATGCACACGGTCATTTTGAACTACATCTTTGCCAACCTCTCATTTTCACTATTTTTAAATTAATTTTTAAAATTGTCTTTGAGAGGCAGAGTGAGTATCCATGTACCGATTCACTCCCTCAAATGCCCCCAACAGCTGGCTGGCGCTGGGCTGGTACCAGAGTTGGTGGCCAGGAACTCTCTCTGGGTGTCCCACGTGGGTGGCAGGGACCCAGCCACTTGGGCTATCGTCTCTGCCTCCAGGGCACTGGAACCAGGAGCCAGAGCCAGGACTCAAACCCAAGCATGCCGAGGGGGAAGCCCGACAGCCAGGCCTCGCCGTCCTTTTGTGGCAGCCCTGAGCATTCAGGAAGGTTGTCTGCAGGGTGGTGTTCATGTCCCCGCAGGTCTGAGACGGCCTCACCAACGAAGGACAGCTTGGCTGTAACCCACTGCAAAATCACCAAACGCTGGGACTTTGAGCTTTGCAGGTTCTTAACTGTGTTTCTTCTTGTTCTTAGTCTCACCCTAATCAAATCACCCCAAGGATGAGTAGACAGGAGTAAGACTCGCTGGCCCGTCCTGTCCGCGTTGGGACGCCTGGCGCGCTGTCCGAAGCGTTTATCGCATTAGCTGTACAATATTGTTCTGACATTTCGGCAACTTTCCATCTGACTGGCGTCCACTGTGGAGCGCTAATTAATCCACGGATGACGCCGACCACTTCCCATCTGTCTCTGTTGCTGGCACGATCTCTCGGAGAGAGAAGACCCTGCCAAAGAGCCAAGCTATGCCACCCTCCATCTACTTTTACTCCTGAACTTTTTGGTCTGTGCCCCGTGGCAGCCCTCTCCGGTTCAGTGAGACTCACCGTGGTCCCATCTCGTGTTTCTGTCCCCAACCTGTCGATGACCATGCATGTGCCAGAGATCCTGTGGGCGGTCAACCTTGTGCTTGGCACAGGATCTGACCACACAGCAGGAAGCCAGCAATTTAGATCGTATTCTTACCCAGCAACTGCTCTGACTACTGTCTCAGAGTTTAGGGCACGCCTCCCTTCCGGGTTCAGAGCCTCTGCCATCAGATTGTCACGAGCCTGCTGCAGTTTCCTGGAGCGGCCCCACCTTCACTCCTGTCCCTCCCGCACCGTAGACAACAGAAGCCTGCAGAGTTAGTCTTTTCACATGACACGGCTTCCTGTCCTCGTGTGAAAATACTAGGTATTGAGTGGATACCCCTCCCTCGCTCCTCACAAAGTGTGGGGACAATGCAGCTTTGTTTCCAGGTTATCCCGGGGGCTGTGGACCTGCAGAGGTGCAGAGCCCGATCATTCTGCAAGCTCTCTCTTTTCAGCGGATTTCTTCTTGCCTTGGCTTCCGTCCATCCATCCGCTCAGAATCAAAACCGGTTCTGGGTTTAGGGGTTCTGTGGTCCACACTGCAGGGGCCTGAGAGGTCAGTCTGCTCCTGCCTCTTAGAGAGGACAGAGACGCAAGCACACACAGCCGCACACAGAGAGTGGTTGCATTCTGTCCAGCACATTGATTGACGCAAGACAGGACAATGTCAGCCTGGCTTAAACTCTGTGAGTCGGATCCTTGCCCACCGCGGGAGGGAAGGTGTGAGATTTGAATCAAGTGCAGCATAAGGATCTGCATCGACATTTTGGTCTCAGAGCTGCAGCTTGGAGGCTCGAGTAAGGGGCAGGCAGCGAACAGTGAAATCTATTTAAACTCAGGGCAGTGGCCGGAGCATCCACACGCTGGATGGTCACCCCACTAAGAGGAGAAAGTGTGCCCTCCGCTTTGCTTCCCTTCCACCGGATGACACGGCATCGTCTCTTCAATGCTTTTGGGCGTTTGGGGAGGAGGATTTTCACCACGATTTGTCACCAGCGGATTTCTGACCCTTCTTGCAGCCAGCGTGACTGAGTCACACAACGCAGACACCTGCTGTGCACAGTGCTGGAAGGTGGCGCATTAAAGCCTGGATCAGGTTAGGGTATGCATGGGCGAAGCAGGAAGGGACAGAGAGGAGAGGCGCGTCTCTGCAGAGCAGGGCGGGAGCAGGGGCTTCAGGGAGGAATGCGAGCTATGCGGAGAGGCTGGTAAGGCAGGCCTGCACCTCTCAGCCCGACCTGTGGGTCACCAAGAGGCATCCCTGGAATCAGGGCCCTGAAAGCAGAAGATAAACATGATGGATAGGGGACGTCAAGGGGGCAGAGGCCAGATTCCGAGGAGGCCGGGAGCCGCTGAGAGCTGGAAGTGGAGGCGTGGGCTCTGGGAGGCTGGGGGGCTTCGCATGTGCTCACCTCTCCTGCGGGTCTTGCTTCTCTTCTTGCTCTCCGTGTTTGGAGTTGTGAGACGGTATGAGAATCGTGTCTCTCTGTCCCTGCTGACCTCATGGGCCAGGCTGGGCCAGGCCCGGGCACAGTGTGACACTGCAGCCGAGCAGGCCCCGTGGGCTGACGGAATCCGAGGAGGCGACGCTTCTGTGTCCGATCCTTTCCTGTGCGTGGGGCCTGCAGACTCCCTGCCCCTGGTTCTCTGTGCCTTCGGGACGCCTTGTGGTCACTACAGCGTCCCCGGTGCCGTGGGACACTAGACCTCCGCCCCCTGCCCTAGACGCCAGCCACCGCCTCCCGCCCGTCGCTGTCTCTGCTCATCACCGCTCTGCTCTTCCTGGACAGCAATGTTGCAGTTTTCCCATGGGAGAGCGAACATGCCTCTTAGTCTTACCCTTTCGACTTGACACTGGCCCGAGGGTCTGCTGTGGGAATCAACCTAAGACCAAGGATCTCTTTCCAGTGGGGCAGGGGCTGGGCTGGTGGGATCAGGCAGCCAGCTGGTGAGGCCCCTGTGCTGGCGGACCCCAGCTGTGCACCCCTGCTCCCCCACCCCGACTCACGCACTGCTCCTGGCCCAGGAGCAGTGGGACTTTTTAAGGCTGACTGCCGTGGCTTCTGCTACTTCCCCTAAAAATCCCTTGCTTGTCCCTGTGTTTGGGAAAACTGGACTGTGCGGGCGCTCTGACACTGGGACCCTCTGCCCAGGGCCCCGGCTGCCACCCCAACCCCACCAGGAACCAGATCCCATCCTTAGAGCCCAGCCCCCAGCTGTCTCCTCCTTAGCTCCCAGTGCCTCCTTGGCCCCAGGCTCACCGTGTCTCTCTCTCCTCTCTCTGCCTTCTCTGTGTCCTCCATCCAACTAATGCCACCTAGATTTGTTTGTCATGAAGTGTCACGGTGGTGGGGGATGGGGGGCAGCTCTGTGGTGCAGTGGGTACAGCCGCCACCTGCAGTGCCAGCATTCCGTGTGAGCGCCAGCTGGAGTCCTGGCTGCTCCACTTCCCATCCAGCTCCCTGCTAATGCTCCTGGGAAAGCAGCAGCAGAAGACCCAAGTTCTAGGATCCCTGCACCCACGTGGGAGACCCGGATGGAGTTCCTGGCTCCTGCCACTGGCCTGGCTGAGCTCCGGTCATTGCAATTTGGAGACTGAACCAGAAGACAGAAGATGTGTGTGTGTGTGTGTGTGTGTGTGTGTGTGTGTATCTGTAACTCTGCCTTTCAAATACATCTTTAAAACATTATCAGGGGCTGGGCGTTTGGCACAATGCTTAAGTTGCCTCTTACAGCCCATATTGGGGCACCTGGTTCAAGTCCTGGCTCCCCTGCTTCTGGCCCATTTTCTTGCAAATGCACACCCTGGGAGGCAGCAGTGGGAGCTCTGGGGGGAGCTGCTGGCTCCTGGCTCCAGTTGACCCCTGGATGCTGTTGGCCTTTGAGGCATGAACCAGCAGATGGAGGATTCTCCCCCCCCCCCCCTCTCTCTCTCTCTCTCTCTCTCGTGAATCTGCCATGCCCTGGGCTCCTCCCCGCTTTGTCATGGATCCCACACTTTCCTGTATGCCCCCATTTCACCTCCCAGGGGAGCCGCCCGCCTCATGGACAGGTTCACTCTCCAGGTGTCTCTGTCTGAGTGGCATGGGCCTCTGTCACCTGCACACCGGAAGGTGACTGTGGTGTTGGGTGGTGCCTTGTTTGCTCTCCCGTTCGCCCAGCCCCTCTGCAGGGCACTGAATCGAATGGGAGAATAAACCGTGGACCAGCGGGAAAACCATGCTTCCTCAGATGTGAGCTGTCCCTGGTGGGAGCCGGGCCGGATCCCAGCTTCTCCCAGTGCCGAAGGGGGACACTGGGCCTTCGAGGGGCAGCCCCTCTAGCAGGTCACAGAGCCTAGAAGAGGCGGAGCCAGAGCAGATGCTGTGAGCTCTGTCCTGGTGGAGCCGGCTGCCCTCCCACGCGCTGACCGACCTCCCCAGAGCCGTGACCCTCAGCCGGTGGGAGGCTGCACAGACTGCTCCAGCTGCTGGGGGCAAGCCCAGAGCGGCTTCTTTTCTGGGCTCTGTAGCAACAGCGCGGCCCCACTTCCTCTCCGCGGCACGCGTTCCGTTCCTCATTGTGTTCACGCTTCCTCCTTTTGTGTAGGGATTCCCCGACTTCCCCGCCAAGCTCTTGGTTTTTCTAGTCTCCATAGCTGCTAGAACATTCAGGGTGAGGATGAGGAGCGGCCCCACCCCCATCAGGGCCACGCCCTGGAGCCTCCCTAGGGGACAGAAGGTGTCTCCACTGGCAATAGCAACGTCCCCACTGCCCACACCCCCAGGAACAGAGGTGGCCGCTGGTCACGTTCTCACCTCGCACCAGCCAGTGATTTGAAAGATGGACGGGACTTGCGAGGATACATTCGATGTGAGTGCCCTGCAAGTTTCCAGAAGGTTCTATCGCTAATCGACTCGCTTAGAAATCAGAAGACCCTTTTCCCACAACATGGGCTCACGGCAGCTTCTCTACCACACCTCAAAGAACAGAGCATTTTATGAGAAATGTGGGAAGCAGTGCAGCGTTGTCGCTAGGGATTATGAACAGCTGTGCCCCGGGGAGGTGAGGACAGCGAAGATGTTAAGTCCACTCACACGGGGAGACGGGGCGGCTTCCAGGCATCGCAAGCTTTGTCGGAACCCAGTGCTGTCCCTAACACCGCCAGACCCGCGGCGGCATGCGTGTTGCTGCCTCCCCAAGACTGTCACAGGAGAGGTGGTGAGAGCCTGCAGCAGGTGTCCAGCAACGAGCGTCACTCGCTGCAGCAGCCCAGCATCCTGCCAGGAGCACCACGCTGCTGCCTGAGGAGCCGCGGGACCAGGACAGAAAGGGCTGCACAGGGCAGATCAAGTCCCGGCTCTCTCCAAGGAGCCCCTGCTGCCTCACAGAGGAGAGGGGGAGGGGCAGGGGGAGGGGGTGAGTCTGGGCTCAGGCAGCATGGGAGGGAGGGTCCTCGAAACTCTCCCGGTGAACCATGGGAGCTTCCTGAATGCTCTTTGCCTGGCCAGTGCTCACACTACCCTCACTGTCCTGTCCATGGTGCATTGGAGGAAACTGAGACACAGAAGGGTTTTGCTGCTTGTCCAAAGCCACATTGCAAGCAAGCAGGGGGAGCCGAGCTGTGCGCCCAGCTGGCTGACTCTCCCTGCGCTGCCCTGCGAGGCCGTGAGTGACAGCAGGTGGGGCGGGGGGGGGGTGTCCCTGGGAGACCACTCCTTCCAGAATGAAAAGCAGCAGGAGTTTCCCAAGAAGGACATCAGGCCCACATGGCCAGTGGGCAAGCTGAGCTGGCCGCCAACCGCCGCCTCCATGCCAGCTCAGGCTGTCTGGTCTCCGGTCAGCCGCCCACACTCCAGGGCCCGTGCAGAGGGACATTGGAATGTCTGTGAGTGACACCCCTGGCCACGGCCCACTGTGATGAAAAATGCAGACATGGGTGTGCCCAGGAGAGCTGCATGGGCCCCTAAGGCCGCGAGAAGCTTCTTGAATTTGAGGGTGCAAAAGACCAGAGCTAGGGACGGGGGGGGGGGGGGGGGGGGGGGGCGGGGAGCGGCAGAGGGAGAGGTGGGCGGGAGCCAGGGCCTGCGACTGTTTCCTGTGTCCAGGGAAGTAGCGGGACGGGGCTCTGAGCAGCACCCTGGCAAGATTCTCCCTGGCAGGGGGAGAATCCCTGCGCTCCCTGGCGGGCGCCCTCCCTGTTCTGCCCCTGCCCTGCCTCCTTATGGACCACCCGGGAGGACGAGTCCGTGGGTACGTCCTGTGTCCAACCTGGTCAGCGACCACACGAGAGTCCTGGGGTCGCTTCACCTCCTTTGCTCAGGGCCCGCTTTTCTAAGAGCATCTTTGACGCAGAGCCACGCTGGCCACGTGGCCAAGCCCCACGCAGGTCCTCCATGGCGGGCCGTGACCTGCGCGCGCTCGGCCTCTGTTTCCACAGGCAGAAGCTCGGCTGTAAGTTCCGAGTGGACTTCAGAACTTGGAAGGAAACGTCGCACGCGCGTTGGCTGCAGGACCACGAACCACTCTGCACACGCTGTCCCTGTGCCCAGCTCATTCTCAGTCACTCACACGCAACTGCCAGGGACGCAGGCGCTGAGGGGTTTTTCTGGAACATTCATGTGACCCCACGCCTTCCTGCTGGGGCTGTTTTGCATGCACAAGTACACTGTCCTGTTAGCGTGTCTCCCAAATGGCCGTTTATCAGACACAGAAGTGAAGGAGGCGGCTGTCCTTAAGAATCTATAACCTGTCCTAACAGTGTTTTGGTGCTGCTTGGGATGCCTGCGTCCCGTGTCGGGGTGGCCTGGGCTCCAGTCTGGCTTCTCCCCCAATCCCAGCTTCCTGGGAGGCGGCAGGCAATCACTCAAGTCCTTAGGTCCCTGCCACTCCCATGGGAGACCTGGATGGAGGTCCAGGCTCCTGGCTTCCACCTGGCTCAGCGCCAGCTGTTTGGGGCATTTGAGCAGTGGCCCGGTTGATGGAAGATATTCTCTCTCTCTCTCTCTCTCTCTCTCTCTCTCTCTCTCTCTCTCCTCCTTCCCTGTGTGTATCTGTGCCTTTTAATACATAAATTTTGTAGAAGAATCTACAGTAGTTCAGTTTCTCCCCCATCCCTCGCGCCCTCGCACCCTCCCACCATCTGCGGCTGTCACTTTCTCTAAGCCCTGGTGTGCTTTGCCGTCTGAATCCCAACAGAGCGGTGCACCTGAGTACGTGGGGCTGCTCACGTTCGGAGTTTCAAGGGAAAACATTTTGATGAACTCATTCTAAGGAATTCCGTCACCAATTTCTTACATCTAATCTCAAGCCCCTTCCTCCAAAGCCCAGGGCAAGATGGAGGAGTGCACGGGGCCCACCCAATCTCATTCAAACCTCAGCAGGCCAGGCATTTCATGGGCATTGCCTCTCTCAGCATTGCAGAGGAAGAAATGAAAGGCTACAGCCAGCCAGGGGCCACGCACTCCTCAAGTCCCTGAATGCAGAACCCAGCTGACTTCAGAGCCTGCGTCCCTAACTCCTTCCTAAGAAACCCCCGAGACAGCCCTGGGGCTGCTGCTGACTCATCCCTGGGGCTGGTGCTGACTCATCCCTTCTCTGGCAGAGCTGCCTGCTGGGAACAGAGGCTGTGACTGACTCCTGGGTGTGACAGCAGGGCAAGCCCTGCCCTCTGCCTGTGGGTGATCGCCCCGCGGCCACGAACATTCAGGGTGGCCGAGAGAGCGGGCCAGGCCCTGGCGTTTACGCAGGCCCCAGGCGGAGCTGGAGAGAAATCACACGGTTGTCTGTTGGGCTGCTGTTGGTTTGGGAACACTGAGAGATGAGGACGTCATGTGGCCACGGCCAGAGAGGCGAAGGGAGGGGCCCTGTGAGCCCCTCAGGGGACCTCCTACCCAGAGAAAACCCGACTGGGGGAGGAGGGGTGTGGGGTGAGAGCAGGGGCGTGTCGGCTCCAGAGCTGGGTCCCTGTGTGCCCGTCCCAGCCCACACCTGGCAGGCTCCGCACCCCGTGGACAGAATCCGCCCTTGGGAACCATGGTTTCCCTGTCTGGGAGGGGGACTGCTGGGAGGGTGGAGAGGGCTCACCGGTGGCCTCCTGTTTCTGTCTCCCACTCGCTGTTGCTCCTGTGGGTTTGCATCCCGCTTTGCCTAGCAGCTGAGTGCTCTGGGGACCACACAGACAGGCGGCTGTGGTTCCCGAGAGCCCTGGCCCTCCTTGGGCAAAGGCTGTTTGGCAATGACCTTGAGCAGGGGACGCCTGACAAGCTGGGATGAGAAACCTGGGAAAAAAGTAGGGGATGCGTGGACTGTCTCCCAGGAGCCACTCGGCCACCTGGGTTTCTCATCTCGTCGTCTGTAGGTGGGTGCAGGGACATGTTCATGTCCTACATGTGTATTTTAACACTGAGCTGCAGGGAAGGACAGTGTCAGTTGCCCATGGGACCCCAGTACCTGGCAGAGTCCCAGAGGGACGAGAGCTTGGAGGGTCTGACCCGCCTCCCCCCCACCCCCTGGGCCCTCCTGGCTGCCTGGTTGTGGTCCCAGGACATAGAGATCACTGCTTTGTCTCTGTGTCGGGGGTGGGGGAGCCGGAAACATGCATTCACTTTTCCAGCTGTGCTTTGCCTGTTCTAGGGCCTTCCTGAGTTGGCGTTCATCAGACTCCGTAGGAAGCCGCTGAGGGCCACTGGTCCTCCGGTCTCACAGCAGAGTCCACTCCAGCTGGTCCTGGCTGGTGCCGGCGGTCTGCTCTCCACCAAGGCACCGGGGTCTTGAGGACCGAACTCAGAGCCACAGCCTTGGCCCAGGCAGCTGCAAATGGACATCGGGGTTCCCATGGGCTCCCACGGGTGACGAGTGCCCCGGGGGCGGGTCTCGTGCATCCTGCTCACTGCCTCTTCAACCCCCACACCCAGCCCCCAGCAGGGGCTGCACCTCCCCCTCCCAGCCTGAGACCAGGAGTCCTGGGCCTTACTTCATGATCATGCTCCCTACCCACGCACCTGCCACAGTCCCCCTGGGGCCTCATGGGTTTGGGGCCCAGCCTACCTGCCTGTGGCCAATGCTGACATGAACCCCAGGACACCCAGGTCCCCCACAGCCTCCCTGCCCTTTCTAGGGTTTTCACAATCAGTGCAGGGTCCCTCGGATCAGAACACCCATCCGTGGCTGCGCCGGCAGCGTCATTGTCACCAAGCATTGTCTGTTGCCTCCCTGGGGTGGCCGGGCCCGTGCCGCGTGCCATGTAGCACATCTCGGGGGAGGTGGCACTGCCGGGGGCACTTTGGAGCTGCGCCATGGAGCTCTCCTGGTGCGGTTGTGGGACCTGGTGTCTGAGCCCCACCCAGAGCCCCGCGGGCACAGAGGAAGTTACACCCCGGCCTGGCCCGGTTACAGAGAGCGACAGCGCGGGGCAGGGCTGCTGCTGTCTGCATGGGGAAGCCATCTACTCATTACACCCACGGCGGGGACTTTGAAGGACAAAGGATGGGTCATTCCAGATCTTCTGATGGGGAGGCCACGCTGTGATTAGAGATCCGGCCACGTGGTCAGTGGGTGGCCGGGCGGCCCACGCACCGCCAGCTGCTGACTCAGAGACTTGTCCAGCAGCCACCTGGCCAGCAGCCACGATGCTTCCCGCCAGAGGGTTGAGCGTGCCCAGGGGAAAGGCTGGGAGGAGGTGGAGCCCTGAGTGGCCAGTGCCCAGGGAGGAGGCGGAGCCCTGAGTGGCCAGTGCCCAGGGAGGAGGTGGAGTCCGGAGTAGCCAGTGCCCAGGGAAGAGGCAGAGCCTGGAGTAGCCAGTGCCCAGGGAGGAGGCGGAGCCCTGAGTAGCCAGTGCCCAGGGAGGAGGCGGAGCCCGGAGTGGACAATGCTCAGGAGATGAGACGGGCATACCTGGCCCTGGGTCGGGACAGAAGCCACGGGCACAGCAGAAGTAGGTGACCATGAATGCGGTGCCTGTGAGCAGCCCTGGCCCCTGGGAGTGCCATGGTGAACACACTGTGCCTCTCCCCCGTGAGCCTGTAAAACCCTGGAGTCTTTGATGCTGGGGAGCGCACACCCCATCAGCCAGAGTGACTTTTATGCTGAGAAATGGCACTGAAGGCTTTGCCCCCCCCCCCATATATATATATATAAAGGAATTGCCTCAAAGTTAGCTGGGAGATACCCACACGCTGTGAGATGCAGCCTCCCTGGAGACACTGGGAAACTCTGAGTTTTAAGGATGTCGGGGGCAGCTGCCTGAGCTGATGTAGCGAGAGGCAGAGACAGCCAGGGCTGCTCCCACCCACTGGGGCCTGAGCCCTCCTCGGACGCGGCATTGCATCTCACCGAGACTCGGGGAAGCTGGGAGTCAGATCTGCTGACCTCAGAGCCGGGTGAGCCTGCCCTTCCCTCCGCGCCCCCCCCCCCCACACACACAAAGCTCCTCTCGTTCAGGGAAGAGAGAGCTGCGTGTCCTGAGCCCGCCGCTCCACCTAGGAGATGGACACTTGTCAGGCACACCCAGGGCGGGTTTTCCTTGGGGAAGGGTCAGCCAATGGGAATGACGCTGGGGGCTCCAGGAAGGTCTTCAGCACCCCTGTCTCTTGTCCAGGGAGCACGACCCCTCTGTCCCACTGTGGAGGAGGAGCTGGTCTTCTGGCTCATCACTGCTGTTGGCAGCATTGACCAGGGCTGGTGGGCAGAGACACAGCACAGGTGTGTGCGGGTGCCCAGTCGTGTTTCTGTAGACTCCCACCACCCCAGGACTGGGAAATGCTGGCCACCCAGCCTGATGGGCGTGGTTCACTCAATGGTGCCCCAAGGGTGGGCGTGGCGATGCAGCAGGTACACCCACATCCTCCGTGGGAGTGCCAGGTAGGGTCCTGCCACCTCTGCCTCCGATCCAGCTCCCTGCTACTGCGTCCTGGGAGGCAGCAGGTACTGGCAAGTGCTTGGGCTCCTGCCACCTATCCAGGGATCCAGGTGGAGCTGCTGGCTCCTGGCTTCAGCCTGGCCCAGCCCTGGCTGTTGCAGCCCTCTGGGGACTGAACCAGCAGCTGGGAGATCTCTTTTGCGCGCTCTCTCTCTCTCTCTCTCTCTCGTCATTCAGTCTTTCATATGAATGAAAAGAAATAATCATTTTGAAAAGATGACAAAAGACTGGTGAAAATCATTTAAAAAATAAGCTAAACTCCAGAAATAAAAAAAAAAAATGCCGTTGCCCAGTGACTTACAGTGACGAGAACTAAGCACCAGGAATCAGCACCCACCCCAGTTCCGACCCAGTGCACTGGCTGCTCCTGGCCTCTGGGGAGGGTGCGGCGTTCCCGGGCCATTGTGACAAATCCCCAGGTGCCTTGAAGGCTCGTGGCCCCCGGGCTCCCAGTGTGGCGTCCTGAATGTGGGAAAACGTGAGCTGGCAGCACGCAGCAGCTACGTGAGCGCTGGGAGGGCAACGCGATCAGCCTTCCACACAGGAAAGCGCTGCATCCATGAATTCACCAAGCAGGCGTCAAAGGCACTTCTGACATTGTGCCGCTCAGTGGGCACGAACAATGTAGAATACAACCATTCATACAGCACGTACATTGTGCCATGTCTAATGACTTGAGACTTAAAACCTACCAGCAGCTGTGTGAGGGCTGGGCAAACGCTCCGCTGTGTTATATAAGGGACTTAAGCTTCTGGGACTTTGCTGTGCACAGAGGGCACCGGTCCTAGGATCCATCCCAGGGAACCAGGGGCCATGGCCCAATAGCTGTTCAGATGTTAAAAAAATCAGCGAATGAGTGCCCTATGCGTTAATATTCAGTGCTGTTTCCAGCTACTTCTGGTCAACTCTTCTGTGGTTTTTGAGTTATTTCATAAGGAAGTGTTTCCTTAATATTTGTTCATTTTTAAAAAAACTTACCTGAAAGGCAAAAGGATGAGGGAGACAGAGAGACAGACAGACAGACAGAGATCTCCCATTCACTGGTTCATTCCTTAGATGTATGCAGCAGGCAGGAGCCAGCAGCCAGGAACTCAGTCCAGGTTTCCTATACAGCTGGCAGGGATGTCTCAGCTCGGGCCAGCACCGCTGCCTCCACAGGAGCGGAAGTCGTGTTGGAAACTCAAACCCAGGCAGGCTGATACGGGAAGAGGGTTTCCGTATACCGCTGTGCCGATTCCTCAGCCTTTGGAAGGTTGCACGTGACCAGTGTGGAGCTGGACCTTGAACTTTGAACTTCGACTGCAGAACTGTGCTTTTGATGATGTCACTGCCCTACAGGGGTCAATGCCCCACTCATACTCAGGGGCGTGGCCAGGGAGTGGGCAGTTCGGGGAGGCCACTCTGGGGGCCCCAGTCTTGGGTGCTTCCAATGTGTGGTAAAGCCCAGGGCGCCCCAGGGAACATGGAAACAGCAGGCGTGGCCCTGCCCCAAAGCTGCTCTCTCCATAGTCAGGTCAGGGAACAGAGTCGGGGTCCCCTGACCCAGCTGTGCCCTGGCTTCCATCACTTGGCCCTCGTGTACCTGGGGTGCCCACCAGGCTGCAGCCTCCTGCTCTCTCCCACCCCACACCCATTTCAGACAGACCCTTAAGTCCAGGTCTGTGTCCCCAACCCTCTGTGGTGCTGTCCAGCCCAGCTCTGCACCGTGAGGCTTCTCTGCTCGCTTGGCCAAGGGTCAGCTCAGAGCCCCAGACATGGCCACGTGTCAGACAGGGAGGACACGTACGTTTGCCCAGCACAGCCCCAAAAGCTGCTTCCTTTCTTCTGGGGTGGAGGGGGCTGCCTCCCGTCCTATAAAGCAGACTTGTCGTTCTGCAAACCCCAAGCACAGGCACAGTGGATCGTGTGCAGCAGAGGAAGTGACCCTCGGATCCCAGCGGCTCAGCACTCCCAGGGCCCTGGGTCAGTGGTCTATTGAAGGACAGCTAAACAGACTGTAACAGCATCAGCTTAAAATGAGCCAGCGGCTGCACAACCCTGGGTCAATCAAGGCTGGGAGCTGCCCCTGCGGCCAGTGCACACGGCTGGGTTCAGTCTGAACTCTGGAGGGCCTGCCTGCGGGTGTCCCAGCTCAAGGTCACCTGACACATCAGTCTGCTTTGCCACACTGAGTATCTGAGGCGACCCATGCTACAAAGAGACCGGGTTATCCCGCCTCCCGGTTTTATGGGTTCAAGTCCTTGACTGGGCAGCCCAGAGGGTTGGACATCTGTCAGGCATGTGCTGAGCCAGGATGCAGAGAGAGAGGCCAGGTCCACCCCAGCATTTAGACCCAACCCTCTTCTGGGGACCTGAGGCCCTCCCACTGGCCCCATGACCTTGGCACCATTAGCCCGTGACTTCAGGACCTCAGGAACCAGGTCGTAGTCAAACCGTCCCATCACATATCTCCCCTAGGATGGAGGATTCCCTAACTGGAGCCACGTGTCGGGAAAGGCAGCTGACCGAGAAAGGACAGAGTGGGCAGAGCCTTCTCCTTGCGCCAAAGCCAACCATGTGACGTGGCTCGCAGGGTCATGGGGACACTGACCGCAGGCCAGCCCTCCCGGTCCCCTGTGCCGCGGATCAGCTGTGAGAGAGGACCTGGTGCTTGCTAACGTTCTTCTGCTCCTAGTAACCTGGGGTCCATCCATCCATGGGAGATGCCCGTGGGCCCCACAGAGCCACCCACCCTCCTCCTTACTCCACAGACTCTGAGTTTATTTATGTGCATTTGCAGAGACACCACGTGGCCAGCAGCTGGAGGCCGGGGCTCCCCAGGGCGGGTAGCTTCGAGCTCAGGGTCACAAGATGGAATTCAGGAGGGGCGTACACGGAGCCCCATCAGGAGCAAATTCCCGTGTGTCTCCCATCTCGCTTTCAGCAGGTGCCTCCAAAATTAACCACACATTGGGCCTGCAGAGACATTGTGCCACGAGAGTCACACGGCAGAAACCACGGAACGCGGTGGGGAAGCCTCCAGGTTCTAATCCACGGATGCAGCTTTATCATGCACCACTGTCCTCTTTACTAGGCAAGGTAATGGACTTGGCGGAGCAGGGGGGACCCCGGTTAAGAGCCCGAGGGCCGCGCCTGCATTTCCGGGTCTGTATCTGCCTCTGGCTGCAGCCTTCTGCAAATGCCACGCCCGGCCCAAGTCAGGAGGCTGGTGCCGCCCGTAAGGGAGACCTGAGTTAGGTTCCCGCATCCTGGCTTTGGTCCCAGCCCCGTTCTCAGCCACTGAGGGTGTTTAGGGCATGAACCAGAGGGTGGGAACTCTGCCCCCATCCCCCAAGTAAAATAAACAAATGTTTTTGCCAAGATAATGCAAGTGTCAGGAATTTTCTGCCAAGTACTTAGTAACGTGGGATGCATGGCTTTAAATTATCTCGGCAATTTTTTAAAAAAGTCTTAAATCATGCGATGTCACCAACTGACAGGAAAGATTTACAGGGGAAAATGACACCATTTTCTCTGCTTTTTGTCTTATCGGAAAAATTCACAAAGAAAGCAAAAAAAAAAAAAAAAAGGAAGTCCTCTTTGTTTTAAGAACACGTAGGGGAGTGACGTTTCCTTCTCATCCTGACTTGAAAATCAGTTTGCTGCAGAAAGCAAGTGAGGAAGGTGAAAGTCACGGTGGGGTCAACACCAGAGCTGATCTGGGGCCCACCACGAAGACGGCAAAGCTCACCCTGAGCCAGGGCACACCAAGAGTTCAAGGGAGGGGCCGGCGCTGTGGCGCAGGAGGTTAATCCTCCGCCTGCAGTGCTGGCATCCCATATGGGCACTGGTTCAAGTCCCGGCTGCTCCACTTCGAACCAGCTCCCTGCTATGGCCTGGGAAAGCAGTAGAAGATGCCCAAGTCCTTGGGACCCTGCACCTGCATGGGAGACCCAGAAGAAGCTCCTGACTCCTGGCTTCTGGCTTCTGGCTTCAGATGGGTGCAGCTCCAGCTGTTGCATCCATTTGGGGAGTGAACCAGTGGATGGAAGACTTTTTTCTCTTTATCTCCCTCCCACTGTGTAACTTTGCCTCTCAAATACATAAATAAAATCTTTTTTTAAAAATTTTTTTGACAGGCAGAGTGGACAGTGAGAGAGACAGACAGAGAGAAAGGTCTTCCTTTTGCGGTTGTTCACCTTCCAATGGCGGCCGCTGCTGGCGTGCTGTGGCCAGTGCACTGCGCTGATCCGAAGGCAGGAGCCAGGTGCTTCTCCTGGTCTCCCATAGGGGGCAGGGCCCAAGCACTTGGGCCATCCTCCACTGCACTCCTGGGCCACAGCAGAGAGCTGGCCTGGAAGAGGGGCAGCCGGGACAGAATCCGGTGCCCCGACCGAGACTACAACCTGGTGTGCCGGCGCCGCAGTCAGAAGATTAGCCTAGTGAGCTGTGGCACTGGCCCATAAATAAAATCTTAAAAAAAATACAAAAGAATCAAGGGAAACGGAGCAGCCGCTTGGCCTGGTGGTTAAGACGCCCGCAGGCTTGCCTGGGAGTGCCTGGGTGAGAACCCTGGCTCTGTGCCTGATTCCAGCTTCCTGCTCGTGGACTCCCTGGGGAGCAGCAGGGGAACTCAAGTACTTGGGCCGCTGCACCTGTGCCGGAGACCCGGACAGAGTTCAGTGTCCTGGCTCCGGTCTAGCCAAGCCCGGAGAGCGCAGATACTTAGGGAGTGAACCAGGAGCCAAGAGCCCCCTCTCGGTGTCTGTCTCTCAAATAAATAAAATCATCAATTCGCTTAAAGGTCATAGAACATAGATTAAAAGACAATTTATTCTAGTGCAAAACCATTTTTTAAGGATTTTTTTTTATTTATTTGAGAGGTAGAGTAATAGTGAGAGAGAGACAGAGAGAGAGGTCTTCTGTCCATTGGCTCACTCCCCAGGTGGCCACAACAGCCAGAGCTGTGCCGATCCGAAGCCAGGAACCAGGAGCTTCTTCCAGGTCTCCCACGCAGGTGAAGGGGCCCAAGCACTTGGGCTATCTTCCACTGTTTTTCCAGGCCACAGCAGAGAGCTGGATTGGAAGAGGAGCAGCTGGGACTAGAACCGGCACCCATATGGGATGCCGGCTCCACAGGCAGAAGATTAACCTACTGCACCATGGCGCCAGCCCCAGCAAAACCATTTTAAAAATCCACGTATATAAAGGGTCTTCAAATGCTCATGAAAATTTGTGTTATGAAAACTAGGCATGAATTTCAAATTTTTGTGGGAAGATTAGCCTGTTGAGCCACAGCACCAGCCCAGCTCTATCTTAAAGACACAAAACAACCACTCAATATTTTCTTTTGTGAGTAATTCCACGGTAGAGGTGTTTCCCCTGCAGATTCTTCCTTTCTGACATTTCTATAACTCCGATTTATTACTCATTTAAGCCTTTGTTCAGCTGTAAACACACAGATTAAAGGATTTAGGTTAGTTTGGCTTCTTTCAGTGGTGTATGTATGTGTGTGTGTATGTATATATTATATATATAATACCCAACCCTCTGGACTCTACTGGTGTCTGATCATATTTATTTATCAATTTAATAGAAAGAGGGAGAGAGAGAGAGAGAGAGAGAAAGAGAGAGAGAGAGAGTCTTCCATCAGCTGGATCACTCCCCAAATGGTCATATGGGTTCCTTGCTCCTGGCCTCAGCCTAGCCTAGCTGTGGCAGGCCCAGGCAGAGTGAACCTGTGTGTGGGAGATGTCTGTCTCCCTGCCTTTCAAATAAATGAAAATAAACAAACCAAAAAGATAAAGACGAGTGCTCTGGAAAGATTAAGTCTTTAAAACAGGCTTTTCAGTGCAGCCAAGGCAGCTGTGAATGTGAAAATCTGGAAAGAGTTTTGCCCGAGCTGCTTTGTTCAGTGTTTCTGAGGTCTTGCCCCACGTCAGGGATCCAGCGTCTGAACAGTGTGATGACACCATGAAGAGGCGGGTTTTGCAGGAGCGATGGTGAGAAACGCCAGTGAGGCCTCACCTAAAAGACAGATTTGTCTCACATCAGAAGCGAACATGGCAGCCAATCCTTGTGGCACAGCGGCTTAAGCCACTGCTGGAAACACCAGCATCCCATACGGGCGCTGGTTCCAGACCCAGCCGCTCCACTTCCTACCCAGCTGCCTGCTGATGCTCCTAGGAAACCAACAGGCGATGGCCCAAGTGCCTGGGACTGCCTCTCATGTAGGAGACCTGGATGAAGCCCCTGGCTCTTGGTTTCAGCCTGGCCCAGCTCTGGCTGTTGCCTTCATTTGGAGAGTGAACCAGTGGATGGAAGATCTCTCTCTCTTTCCCTCTCGTTCTTGCTCTGCCTTTTGAATAGAATAAATCTTTTATTTTAAGTGGTGATTCTACTTCCAACAAATTCTGCAATTTGTGTCTTTGGTTATTTATATCTATTTGTAGCTTTTTATCCATTAGGTGTTTTAGCAGTATTTTTGTAAAAGATTTCGTTTATTTAGTTGAGAGGTAGAGCCACAGACGGAGGGAGGGAGAGGCAGAAAGAGAGGCCTTGCATCCGCTGCTTCACTCCCAGTGTGTTTGTATCTTTTAACAGACTTCGCGGTTCCCCGTGCGCTCCTGGGTACATCAGATAAGGGAACTTCTTATCACTTTAAAAATAAGAGACAGAGCTGCTGTCAAACGCCTTTAAACACACCCTCCTCTGCACAGACACACTCTTTGGGGCTGGTGACTTCTCAGCAAATGGCAGTTAGGCTGTGTGATAGGAGAGCAGCTTCATCAGCACCAAAGGGCAGGTCCCCCAGATGTCCCAGAATGCCGCTGTGTTCCCAGCTGTCAGCTGTCCGTCTTAGAAACTCCTTCCAAGAAAATCAGGCTGACTTCCCACGTGTTGTGGCTTAAGGCACTATGGCAGGAATGCGGAGCTGTGTGTGGGCGAGTTACTACTTCAGGTTGTGACACCTGCTGCAGCGGGAGGGGTCGAGGTCCAGCCCTGGAGGAAGTCAGCTCATCCCCACACGCCTGGACTGCCCAGAGGAGGTGATGAGCCAGTGACATGTGTCACTCTATTTTTTTTAAGATTTATTTATGTATTTATTTGAAGGTGGAGTTACAGAGAGGCAGAGGCAGAGAGAGAGAGAGAGAGAGAGAGAGAGAGAGAGAGAGGTCTTCCATCCACTGGTTCACTCCCCAGATGGCTGTAATGGCAGGAGCTGGACCCATCTGAAGCCAGGAGCCAGGAGCTTCCTCCAGGTCTCCCACGCAAGTGCAGGGGCCCAAGGACTTCTTGGGCCATCTTCTACTGCTTTCCCAGGCTCTAGCAGAGAGCTGGATCAGAGGAGGAGCAGCTGGGACTCGAACCAGCGCCCATATAAAAGCCAGCACTGCAGAGGTCAGGGTTTGTTCCAGAGCCCCATGACAAGGGGAGAGGTGTCCTGGCCACTCTGCTGGCTTTCTGAGCTGCCAATGGGCGTTTGGAAAATTTAAACCATGACAAGGCAAGTTAGGGTCTTCAAACAGCTGCGTGCAGCGAAGACTAGTGATATGGGATAAGGCAGGTAGCTAGATTAGGGTCAGGAGCTGGAAGCCACACCTCCCTGCCAAGCCCGTCCCATGTAATCCTATACACCCACCTGTCAATCAAATGACCCTTTCCCCAAGGTATGGAAATCTCTCTTTTCCCTCCCTGGCCCACTCTCCCCATACAATGGCCTCGTGTATGTGGGTTTTCCTTACCTTGTAAATGAACTTGATCACTTTGCATGTTGTGTTTGTGCCTGGACTTAGAACGCTTCTCTGAGTATGAGGTCAGGGCCTGGAGTAGGAGTTGAGGCCCAACCCAGCCCACAGCACTTGCACACTACGGCAGCCGAGGGAGGCGCCATGGTTGGCACATTTATTTCTCTCCTGCTTCCCATGGAAACTTAATCCCAACGCGGTGGGGAGAGGAGTCCCTAGGAGGGGGTGGGAGCAGAGGGTTCCGGCACCAGGGATGGGACGCGTGCCTTGTGCCGGGCTGCAGGGAGACTCTGGCCCTTTTGCCAGTGAGGACACACAGCGGGCGGCACGCCGGTCAGCTGGCTCCTCGGTGGCCTTCCCAGCCTTCTGTGCGGTGATGAACAAAGTCTGTTGTTTACCAGTTCCCAGGCTGGTGGCAGCCCGGGGCCAAGACAGAAGGCAGGAGCGCAGGCTGAGACCTGAGCAGCCGGGTCAGGCTCCGGAAACTTCTAGAAATGTAGGGAGGGCGTGTTGTCCCCTCCTGGGAATTCCAGGAGAATGTAATGTTGTTGGATAGGATTCTGTGTGTAAGGCCACCCCAAAACACGCCAAACACCAGGGCTAAGGGGAAGGGTTTATTGACGGGGGAGCTGCCATAGGCTTGGGGGGGCATCGGGAGAGATCTATAGAGACAGAGAGTGAAAAAGAGAGAGAGAGAGAGATCTGGAGAGAGAGAGCGATCTGGAGAGAGATTGAGCACGTGTTCGGGAAGCAGGTCCTGTTATACTTTTCGGGGGGTGGAGAAATAGGAGCGGCGAATCCCATCAGGTGGGGTGAAGCTGACACCTGCGGTTGGGCCCTCTGGTCACCTGCTTCCAGCAGTGGTGGGGGAGGGGGCACAGCCTAGGAGGGTGTCCAAGGCATAGATTGCGCTTGGATAAGACCCTGCCGTTTTACTAACACTGTGTGTCTCCTTCCGCCGTGAACCACAGCGCTTGGAAGACACAAAAGAGCGTAGGGGTCACCCTGTGCCACCTCTCTTTGTATAAAACACACAAAGGAAGAGAAGAAGAAACAAAACGGTAGACCATTTATTGGTGGCTGCATTTTAATTCCTTTTTATCCTTGCCAACCCCTCTTTATATTCCTGGTTCCTAGGCACGAGTAACTGAACCAGCACTGGGCTGATTGTAGTGACAATTAGCCATTTGTTACTTGTCTTAATGAGCCAAGTGGATAATTGTTTCTGGCTGGAGCCACTGGGGACACAAAGAGTCATCTGCATTCCTAATTTCTGGGTTGAATCTGGGATGGTGGAGCGCTGCTCTATGGAAAAATCCTGGGATGGTGCTCTTGGAATGGATAAAATGTCCCATCCACTGAACCACCACTGAGCTACACCACGTCTCACTCACAGTCACACCAGGTGTCACAGCCACACCAGGTCTTAGTCACACCAGGTCTCACTCACAGTCACACCAGGTCTCACTCACAGTCACACCAGGTCTCAGACTCCTTGAGTCCCTTCTGTTAGTGACCCAGGTGCAGGTTCCTGCAGACGGCTTAGATGGTGCCAAGGATGGGGGGCACCTCTCTCCCTAGTTCGGGGGTAGAAGACAGCCATGGCTGATGGCTACAGCTACCCTTCCCGCCTGGGGGAGCAGCCACTCTGAGACCACCAGACCTTCTCCATCTCCCTGTTCGCTGGCTCTGTCCTTACCCGTCAGCTCTGGGTGAGCCAGGCTGGCCCCAGGCAGGTGAAGACCACGCTCCACACCTCCATCCCACAGTGCGGGGGATTTGGCCTGGGGTCTCCCTGGGGGTGTCTGGCACGAACCATCTGAGTTGACACAGTGAGCTCACCCGGGGGGGGAAGTTCTCGCTGCCGGCACACTCAGGTTTCGGGATACAGTTGGGTACACAGTCCACATTTGCCTTGTTTCCTTTTGAAGGGCTCAGTGAGGCAGAAAGTCACCCGGTCCTTTGTCAAGGAGCTGGGTCATCCAGTTGTGCACAATAGACAGATGGCTTCCCGCTGACCCGTGACGGAAGTCGGCTGTGGGGTAGCTTTTAGTGCGGAAGATCAAGCCTCTGCGTGGGACACCGAGTGCCAGTTCAGGTCCCAGCTACTGTGCTTCTAACCAGCTTCCTGCCAGCACCCTGGGGAGGCACCAGCACCGTAGCTCAAGTGCTTGGGCCCCTGCCACCCACGAGGGGCACAGATGGAGCTCTGGGTTGCCGCTGTGGTCTCGACCATCCCCCGGCTGCTGCTGGCGTTCAGAGAGTGAACCAGTGCATGGAAAAACTCTCTCTCTGTCACTCTGCCCTACAAGTAGCTGAAAATAAATGTATAAGCATTTTTAAAAATGTTGACTTTGAGAATGGATGGCCCAGGGGTGTGTGTGTGGCGAGGGTCGGGGGAGGCACATGCAGTGAAAGGCAGTGGGGGTTCTAGGTTGGCTAGGCTTGTCCCCTCCCCCCTGCATCACCTCCCCGCCTAAAAGTATTGGGGATACCAGAAAGACCGGCTACCACAGTGCTTGCCTGTGGTGAGCCGTCCGGCTCCATGAACGTCTTTCCTGGTGTACTCTTAGGAAAAGTGGATTTCAGAGAAATGGAGTCCTTCCCTTTGGACACAGCTGACATGCGCTTCACTGGAGAGCCTGGATTCAGGTGTTAGCCTCCTCTTTCTAAAATGTGGAACCCACAATCAGAGGGACTAAGCTATTTGTCCAAGACCCCCCAGCCGGCAGGTGGTAGGTGCGAGAACTGATCGGATACCAAATGCAGAGCTCCAAACTCTGTCCCAGCAGCCAGGGCCTCCTCCTGTGTGGCCTCTCCTGTCCCTGGTGCCTGTGAGCTGGTGACGTTCTGCCCCATCCCCCAGACACTCTAAAGAAAGCTCGCACCTCACTTGTGTGGGTTTAGGAACTGGACTAGCAGGTTTAGGGGTGGGATGGCAGCCGCTCTGTGCGGCTCTCTCTCCCTCTCCCCACGGCTCACCCACCTGGCCGCTGCTCCAGGCACTTTCTGTAGCGGGCAGGGCAGCTGCGGCCCTGGATGCCCTCCCCACCCAGGAGAGCAGAGCCGTCACAGAACAGAGACCCACGTGGGCGGGGCTTCTCTCTGGGCTCCCAGGCAGCCTCCAGCGGCTGCTACACTGAAGTGCTGGGAAGGTGGGAGGTCTGGACTGAGTTCCTGTACAGGGTCCCACAGACCAGACCCAAAGGAATCACCTGTGCGAAGGTGCCCCTCACCCAAACACAGCGAGATCACCAGGCCTCAAAGAAACGCCTCGGATGTGTGTGCGTGTGTGTGTGTGTGTGTGTGCGCGCAAACTCTACCTCTGCTCTTATCTACGTACACAGCGATAAGGCGCAGAGACAGGCTCTTCCCACTGGAGAAAGATTCTATGCTTGGGGTGGGAAGGCAGACATGTTTACACTGGAAACAAGAACAGTTTTGCTGTCCATCCGAGGTTCAAACCTAACCAGATCTAACCGGATGCCCGGGGCTTTATGTGGCCGCCCTAAGAAGGAGGCATAGCAAGGGGCTTTAATTTCGTGGAGTTGATTTTCATGAAGGTCCTCGGCCCTTGATCAAGTGGTGTTTTTTTTTTTTTGGGGGGGGGGAGGGCGAGGCGGATGATATTTTTAAATTTTTTTGATCTCTTCTCCCAGGAATTAGCAGCTCTGTTTGAATATATGGGGCTAAAAGTGTCCCAGGACTGGAAACTTGGCTATCTCTGCACCCCAATACGGGGTCCCAATGAACCTGGGGAGGCTGCAGCATCCATCGAAAGGAGAAAGGAACTCAACACCCAGGAAGTGCCCTGGGAGGAGAGGGAGAGGGAGAGAGAGAGAGGGAGGGGAGGAGAGAGAGACAGGGGGAGGGAGGGAGAGACAGGGGGAGAGAGAGAGAGAAGGGGGCCGGGCAGGCCCCCTGCCTTGCAGGGCTGCAGCTCCTGGCCTGCCACAGGCAGCTTTCTCCTGTGCACCTGCAGGGCCTCACCCAGCCCTGGGAAAGTCTTCCTGCTACCCAGTACGCACGGCTACGGCTACGCTAACGCAGCAAGGCGGCTCCTGCTTTGTAGCCCAGACAGTGCAAGTCTACCGCAGGGCGGCAATCAGCAGACGCTTCAGTTGAGCACGCGCTGCGCTTCTGTTTCCAAGTTCCTCACGCCGTTAAGTGGTGCTGGCCGCCTGGACACTAAGTGGTCTTTGCCGGCGTGGTCTTTTTGGTTCCCAAAGCTAATGGTACTCTCCATTAGCTTCAGGAAAGTGTTACACATTCATGCTAAAAAAATATTCACAAAAGCCAGCTTTCAAAGCACGCGCCATAATTCCACCATCCAAGCACTCACTTGGAATTTCAGATGCATTTCTTTCCACTCTTTTTTTTTTTTAATGTTTTTCAGAAAGTGTGCTTCCCTGTTCTGTTCCCTGTTGCTCATTATTAACAATCCCCTTTAACATTTTGAATGGCAAGAGCACCCTGGAGATAAAGAGGAGATTAGCAGAGAAATGTCCGACAAATGATGGGAAACACTGGCAGGGGGCAGGGCGGGTGGGGGAGGGGAGACAGGTCTGCAGGAGCAGCTGGAGAGCCCCTCACTGGGTGCATTCCCCTCCCTGAAAACCCATCCCAGGCCTCTGGGCGGTGGCAGAAAGCAGGCATTGCTTTGTAAAGCGCAGAGCAAGGAGCCAGGCAACCACTGCTTCAGGCTGTGGACCTCAGAGTTCAAAGTCGGGAGAGGAGGGGCTGCGCTGGTTCTGGCTGGCCCAGGTCCCGGTTGGTCAGAGGCACTCTCAGCCTTCCAGCAGTATCACATTCTTCGTGATGGGGGGCTGCGAGCAGGTGGTAGCTACTCCCTGGACAGGAGACCCTTTGAGATAACAGGCCTGGCCTGGGCCCCTTGCACGCCTCCCTCCATTCACTGAGTTAGCACGTGGGCTAATTAGCTGCGCTAAGGAAGGGTGAGGCTGGAGGCTGGGCCGCTGGGTCCTGGTGACAATCTCCTCGAAGCATAGGGGCACTCGGATCTGGTTTCACGAGGACCACGTCCCTCGTCTCTTGTCCTACAGATGAGTTTGCTTATGCAAGACTGGCAGTTTTCGGGACACGTGACCCTAACCTATAGCTTGCTGGCACCCTGCATATTTAAGCTGAACTCTGAGGAGTGGCAGGTGCAGGAAGTGGGTCTGAGACACGAGACAGGTGTCCACGCAAATCCCGAGCCCCTGTATGTAAGGGGCTTGGGCAGTTCTGGATTTTGGTATGGGGAGGGTCATGGAACCCATGCCCGGGGGCTGCCATTGGGCTGTGGCTGCAGCACTCTCTGCTTCCCACGCCACTGGGGAGTGGGCTGGGGGCGTGGTCTTCCCTGGTTGAATCCGGAGCGGCTGGAATGCTAATGGCACCAGGTTTTATGGTCTTGGTTGTTGTTTCTACTCTGAGCCTTCTAACTGTTCCCCCTTTGCCTGGAGAACACCACGGCCCCCGCAGCTGGCCAGCGTCTGCCAGCAGGTGCTGAAAATGACCCCGTGTGGTCGGGAGGACGGGGGACGTTGTCTGTGGCCAGAGGCTGCCCAGGAATCTTCGCAGTGGGGCAGGGCTCCGCAGTGAGCAGGACAACAGCGGGAATGCACTTGGCCCAGAGAAAAGAAATGTGGACCAAGGGAGGGCACTGGTCTGGCCGCCACGTTCTGGGTGACAGTGAAGGGGTTGGCGGCTTCTGTGTTTTTTTTCCTCTTCAATTGTGATTTCTTTGACTTCTTGAAAACCATTGACCTGAAAATGAAACTTGCATCTCTTGATGTTTTGGAAAAGCACAATGCTCCCTGAGGCTGGAGTCACCCTGGCTCTGCCAGCCCCAGCCCAGCCCCAGCCCAGCCCAGCCCAGCCCAGCCCAGCCCAGCACGACCTCTGTCCAGGGAGGAATTGCGCAACATACCCAGGCCTAACAAGCTGGGGCTTATTTTGCACAAAGAGCTGAGCTGGAAGAACCTGTTGGAGCCCAGCGGAGCCTCCTGCATGGGGAGCTGCAGCGGAGTCCGCACCGCACAGCACCTGTCCCTCCCGAGGGTTGCGATTGTCTCCTGTGTGCAGCCCCTGGCATCGTGCTGGGTCAAGCCCTCATCACCTCTTGCCTGGGACTGGGAAGCTGTTTTAGGGCTGGCTCTCCTAGCTCCGCCCCTCCTGCATGGCGCTGGAAGATTCTTCTCCTTCAACCCCGTCATCTGGGGTCTTCCAGGGGCAGAACTCTTGGCTGGCTGCCTGTTGTCACCCACATCACCTTGTTCTGAGAATCTTAGACTTTCAAGGCTTTTTTGCCTATTCTACCCCTCTTTTCGGGCATTGCGGTCTTCACTAACCCTTTTTTTGTTGTTTAATGTTTATTTATTTATTTAAGAGGCAGAGGTACAGAGAAAGGGAGATGTTAGGTGGGAAGTCAGATATGAGCTTATGCCTGTGTGACATAAAGGCCTAAAGAGAAGACGTCTATGTCCAGCATGTGCATCTGCTTCTCAAAGTCATCCCGATAACTGCCCTGCCCCCTCCTACCCCATAACCTGCCAGGTGGGGGTCCAGCCCCTTCTCCCTGACAAATCTTCCACAATCTCCCAGATGCAGCCCAGGATCTGCATTTCAAACACCCTGCTCAGGATCCCCATTCTCCAGGGGGTCCTGCTCACCCTTCCTCTGAACCCAGGATGGTGCCAGCTAGGCTTCTCCTGTCTGATACCTTCAAGGGAAAAACTCAGATGGGAGCTTCTTAGTATTTAAAGCCATAAAATCCTTTGTTTCAGGAGGAGATGTGAGAAGAAAAGACCCATCTCCTTAACCCCCCCCCCCCCCCAAGCTCAGCCCTTGGCCTCAACCGGCCTGCACACTCAGCCCTCTGCCTCTCTGCTGAGCCGCCCGCCTGCCTGCCCAGGTGTGATCTCTCCACTCAACCATGGAACCCTGCTCTCCCCCAGGCTGAGCGACTGGGCACTCTCTCAGGTCCTGTCTGGAGAGGTGCCCATCCGTTCTCACAGATGTCCCTGCCCTAATAAACCTTGCTGTTTTACCTCCCACTACTCTCTGTCTCACGTCTGAATTCTTTCTTGCATGAAGACAAGAACCCTGCCATTCACCGGTAACAGAGAGACAGAGATCTTCTATCTGTTCGCTCCCTGAATGGCCACAACAGTTGGGGTTGAGCCAAGCCAAAGCTAAGAACCTAGAGCTTCTTCCGAGTGTTCCATGTGGGTGCAGGAGCCCCAGCACTTGGGCCATCTTCCACTGCTTTCCCAGGCCTCAGCAGAGAGCTGGATCGGAAGTGCAGCCCCTGGGACTTGAACTGGTGCCCATATGGGGACCAGCACAGCAGGCAGAAGCTTAACCTAGCTTTCCACAGGGTGACAGTGAAGGGCAGCACTGGCCCCACAGCCAATCTTCCTAAATCTCTGATCCCAAGCAATTTCCCTCACCTCTGAAAGCCAATTTAACACTAAGGCTTCATGTAAATCATTTATGAAATAATCTATTATGACAGGGGAGCCATTGGAAATTAAAGAACATTATGGAGAAGACAACACAACAGGTGCACCACCTCATTTAGGGCACAACCAGTGCTGACTTTTAGGGCATTTTCCTCTGAGATGGATGAAGACCCAGGGTGGGCAGGACCATGAGGAGGGACAGCTCCCAGGGACCTGGATGCACATGTTGGGAGGGGTACCTCGGAAAGCCATAGGAAAAGGAAAAATATAAAGCCATCAACACTGAACAATGTCCATATCCTCTGGGCCAGCAATCCTATACTTTATCCTAAGGAAAAATAGCATCAATATGGAAAGATGCCGACTTGCAAAATCCCATTGCACCATTGTCTTTCATATACGTACATTACATTATATGTACATTATATGTACATTAATTATATGTACATCACATGTACATATATGTACGTTAATCCATAGCTGTATCTGTATATGGAGGAACTTGAAGGCACAGCATTGGGAATAGGTTAAACCAGTGAGAAACAGCCCCTGTGACACCATTAGTAAGGCAGGGGGCAGGTTCCCATTCCAGGGTGAGCCGATGTGTGTGTTTTTGTTTTCAAATGCGCACAGGACTTTTCCTTATCTACAGCCTGCCCCAAAGCCCCTGGATTATTTTCATGAACACAGGATTTCACATGCACATTGGCAGGAGGTAGATTCCCTTTCTGTCTTGCTTAGGCTTCCTGTATTTCACAGTCCAGGGAGAGTGGTGGCCCATAGCAGAATAACAACACTCAAACTGAGTGCAGTAGTTTGTAGGTTTTCTATGAGACTTACTGGAAACAGAGAAACCTCTTAGGAAATAAGATTATACTTAGAACTGCACGCAGAAATGCGGGGTGAGGTGACAAGAATGGTAATATCTGAAATACTGGCGTAGGAGTGCTTGGCGGTTGCCTACCTATGAACCCGGCGAAACCTACGCTTCAGTCTCTTTGTACATAGGGGCCTGCCTCCCTCCAGGGCCGAAGAGAGCAGCAGGAGAAGAGGGGTAAGGAGGAGCCTCGGGCGCCTGGGGCTGCTCCCTGGCTGCTGGACACGGTCTGGGGCATTTTCCATCCTGAGCCTCACTGTGGCCGCAGGTTCTACGCGGCCACATGACCCCTTGCAGCCCAGACTGTCTTCACACTGAACCAGGAATTCGCACCACTTGCCCCAAAGGAAAATAAACAGAGCGGATCCCCAGAGGCCTGGCAGAGTGGGGTGAACCTTCCCAAGGCCTTATCTCTCCTCCCTGAGCCCCCTCCCTGGGGCTGCCCTGCCCCCTGCTTGGCTCAAGCCTCTGTTTTTTTGGCAACAGCAGCTTCAAAGAACAGAAAGTCCCCGATTGATTGATTGTTGAGTGCACTGCTAGGCGTCTGTTGTGCTCTTCTGTGGGTTGCAGGTTCCCCCCACACACAAAGTTTCATGTATTTATTTATTTATTTGAGAGGTAGAGTGACACAGAGAGAGGGAGAGACAGAGACAGAAAGGGCAGCTCCATCTGCTTTGTCACCCCCCGAATGGCTGCAGGAACTCCATCCAGGTCTCCCACTCGGGTGGCAGGGCTCCAAGCTCTTGGGCCCCTACTCCACTGCTTTTCCAGGTGCATTAACAGGAAGCCACATGGGAAATGGAGCGAGCAGGACCCAAACCAGTGCTCCAGAATGGGATGGCTCTGTCGCCAGTGGCAGCTCAGCTCTATGCACTGTGACTGGGGCCTGGGTTAGCGTTTTCTGCTCAGCAGGAAGGGAGTTCTTGATTGGACTCCTTAGGGCTGAGTGTGTGTTCGTGTATGTGTGTGCATGTGCACATGTGTGCACCTGTGTGCATTGCATGAGTACGTGCCTATGTGCAGGGTCACATGTGTGGGTATGTGTGTGCATGCATGTGTGTGCACCCGTGTGCATTGCATGTGTATGTACCCATGTGCAGCATCACGTGTGTGGGTATGTGTGTATGTGTGTGCACCCATGTGCACTGCATGTGTATGTACCTTTGTGCAGGGTCACATGTGTGGGTATGTGGGTATGTGTGTGCATGCATGTGTGTGCACCCGTGTGCATTGCATGTGTATGTACCTATGTGCAGGGTCTCATGTGTGAGTATGTGTGCATGCATGTGTGTGCACCCGTGTGCATTGCATGTGTATGTACCTATGTGCAGGGTCTCATGTGTGGGTATGTGTGTATGTTTGTGCACCCATGTGCATCTCATGTGCATGTACCTATGTGCAGGATCACACGTGCAAGTATGTGTATATGTATATATGTGCATCCATGTGCATTGCATGTGTGTGTACCCATGTGCAGGGTCACACATGTGAGTATGTGTATGTGTATATGGGTGCACCCATGTGCATTGCATGTGTGTGTACCCATGTGCAGGATCACATGCGTGGGTATGTGTGCATGCATGTGCATGTGTGTGTGCACGCGTGTGTGTGTGCAGGAGTCGCTGGGCACTGCCTCTCTCCAGTACAGGGAAGCCCTCTTCCAGGCCGAGCCGGTTCAGACCTTCGTGCTCCACTGTGCAGAAAACCCTCGCGCTGAGCAGCTTCCGGGCGTTTTCCCCAGAAACCCTCACCCAGGACGTCAGTTCCAACCTGCTCCGGTTTTTCTGCTGCACTTCCCGGCAACTCAAAGAAACGCGATTTCCCGATGCAGCTCGGGGAGGGTCCCAGCTAGTTACTTTCTAAGGGGATGATCTCGGCTGAGCTGCTCCCCACCCCCCTCGGCCCGGCCCGCTGTCTCAGCTGAGCTTTGCTTGAAGGACGAACAGGAAACCTTTCGCGGCAGACTTTTCCAGCTACTGTGGACGGTAGGGCTTGTTAGTGCAGTTTCGGTGCTTGTTAAAAACCGGCCCCAAGTCGGGAGCAGCGAGCACCTCCCCGGGCCTTCCTGGCGCGACAGGAGATGCAGAATTAATGGTGGTTTCTCAAGGGAGCTGCCGAGGAGGCTCCCTTTCAAGTTGGGTGGTTGCTGGGCATTCCCAGAGCTAAGCGAGGAGGCTCCCTTTCAAGTTGGGTGGTTGCTGGGCATTCCCAGAGCTAAGCGGGGCACAGGCCGGGCCCTTTGAAGTCCGCTCCGGAAGGCTGAGGCCCTGGGGATTTAGCAGGGTTGGGGGAGGGGAGCAGCAAACCCCACTCCTCACCAAACAAACAAACAAAGGCAGCAGAGGCGAGGAGCTGCCCTGCATGGTGGGAAGACGGCTCTTTGCAGGAGCTAAGCGGTTGTTTCTGTCTGCGTCTGCTCTAAAGGAAAAGCTCCCTCCTCTCTCTCTCCCCCCCTCCCTCTCTCTCTCTTCCTCTCTCCCTCTCCTTCTCTCCCTCTCTCTTTCTCTCTCTTTCTCCTTCTCTCTCTCCCTATCTCTCTCTCTCCCTCTCTCTCTCCCTCTCCCTCTCTCCCTCTCTCTCTCTCTCCCTCCCTCCTCTCTCTCCCTCTCCCTTCTCTCTCTCTCCCCCCTCCCTCTCTCTCTTCCTCTCTCCCTCTCCTTCTCTCCCTCTCTGTCTCTCTCTCTCCCTCTCTCTCTCTCCCTCTCTCTCTCCCTCTCTCTCCCTCTCTCTCCCTCCCTCCTCTCTCTCTCTCCCTCTCTCTCCCTCTCTCTCCCTCCCTCCTCTCTCTCCCTCTCTCTCTCCCTCTCTCTCCCTCTCTCTCCCTCCCTCCTCTCTCTCCCTCTCCCTCCTCTCTCTCTCTCTCTCTCTCTCTCTCTCTCTCTCTCTCTCTGGGGCTCCGGGAAGGGGTGAAGTGACTCCCTGTGTCTCAGTCCTTGCTCTTCCTTCCAAGCTGCACCACAGGCCGTCACCAGCACACCCCTCGCTGTCTTTCTTTGCTTTTCCCTCCAGGGCATCCTGCTCCGGATGGGACCCTGCGGGTCAGCGGCACTCTGCCCACCGGGGTCTATAACAAATACCCCAATGCTGCCATCCTCCTGCCGATGTTCCAGTACCTCCCCTGACAACCAACCTAGGAAGTTTCTGATTCAGGAGTCAACTCCTGGAGGTCAACTGTGAGAACTGTGGGGCCGAGGCAGGTGGCCAGGACAGAGGCTGGACTATTGCTGACCCAGAGGGAAGCCCGCAGGGACCTGGGAGGACACCTGCATTGTAGCGCCACCCAGCGGGGCATCCGGGGAAAGCCACACCACCCACCTGGGCACACCTGTGCCCACACACACACGCACCACCCACATCCCCGCACACTAGGTGTCCATGCACTGGCAAGTTTGTTGCTGGCAGTGCCTGGCGAAAGCTCTGGGTGATCCTGCAGTGAGTGACACCCAGGGTGGCCCAAGGCCCAGCTCCCTACTTACTGGCCTTAGGGGTGAAACAGCAGAGGCGGTGAAGAGATTATCCCGGTTCCCTGTCTCACACGGAAGAAAAATTTCCAAGCAGACAAGGCAAAGAGAAAAGCAAGATGTATTGAAGCCGGCGCCGCGGCTCAATGGGCTAATCCTCCACCTGCAGCGCCAGCACCCCGGGTTCTAGTCCCGGCCGGGGCGCCGGATTCTGTCCCGGTTGCTCCTCTTCCAGTCCAGCTCTCTGCTGTGGCCCGGAAGTGCAGTGGAGGATGGCCCAAGTGCTTGGGCCCTGCACCCCATGGGAGACCAGGAGGAAGCACCTGGCTCCTGGCTTTGGATCAGCACAGCGCCGGCCATGGCGGCCATTTGGGGAGTGAACCAACGGAAGGAAGACCTGGACTCCGCCCCCATCCTGCGTGTGTGCGGGGCACAGCACCTCTTTGTAAAAGTGAAGGAAGCCCTCACCCCTTTTCCTGAAAGAACCAGCATTGCTGAGGCTGGGGGTGGGGGTGGCACAGAGCTCCTCTCGCTGCTCCGTCTGATGTCCACTCTCCATCTAGGTGCACCCACGAGGGAGGGCACGCAGGGGAGCCTGGGCTGACGGCTCCCCGGTGGCATTGGGAAGTGGAAGGCGTCTCTCCCCGTGCCCCTGCAGCGGTGGGAAGGGTCAGAAGCCGGAGTGCTCACAGCAGCAGCAGGTGAGGCTCCTGCATTCACAAGGACTTGTCACTGCGGATCCTCTGCGCAATCTATAAGTAGGGGTGCGGAGCTCCTAAGAGTGAGCGCAGCTGCACTTTGAGACCCGGACGCAGGAGGGCAATCCTCGCAGGGCACCTGCCTCCGCACCTCAGGTGAGTCCCTGGGTTCCTTTCCCAAGGCCACGCCCCTGGCTGGGAACCCTTGCTGCAGGGGTGAGAAGGCTGTCATGGCTCGCAGGTCCTTCCAGCAACGGGAAGACGCAGCCGATTGCACTCAGCTCACCCTGCAGCTGGAAGCTGGTTTAACGACACCTGCACCTGCTTCTCCATGGCCGTGGACCCTCTCGGCCGAGGAACTAGCTCCAGGCAAGGAAAACAGTCTGTGCTGGTGGCCAGCCTGGAGGAGGCAGGACTGGGTCTGCTCCTCAGGTTCTCAGAGGCTGGGTGGGGAGGAGCTTGCAGGCGGGGCCATCTGGAGGGTGCTGCTCCCCCCTGTGATGCCTGAAGCTGCTTCAGGAATTTTCTTGGGAGCAGAGGAGGAGTGGGAGGGAGGATGGAGCTGGCCAGGGGACAGCACCTGCTCACAGAGCAGCTGACGGAGGAGGAGGGAGGAGCGGGCTGACTTCCAACGAGAGATGGTCCTTGACACTGGAGTTCAGAAGTCTCTGCCCACCAATCACACGGGTGGCATGGGGGTGGGGGAGGGACGGATGAAAAGACCCTCCCCAGAATTGCTCTGAGAACTGCGTTTTGCCTGGGCACACCGGGGAGCCCTGTGGATACAGGCAGAGGAGTCCGGGGTCCTAGGGCTCGCTGCCGCCTGGCCACGGAGCTGTGTGCTCTCTCTGGGAGTCCAGGGCTCCACTCTGGGATCCTGGCACCCCACAGCTCACTGGGAAATGCTTGCCTTGGTGGAAAAAAAGGGGGCACAGGAGGAGACAAACTGAAGAAGAAAAAAAAAACCTCCCCGGGAGCTTCGGCAGCTTGTCCAGACGAGGGCAGGCGTGCGGTGTTGGGCTTTGGGAGAACCCAGATTTGATCCACACAGGACAGCGGCTCCAGGACCACTGGGGCCCAGTGAGGCCTGAGTGTACCATACCCCTCACCGCAGCAGCCCCCACCACAGCAGCTGCCCAGCTGGCCCCAGGACCCTCCCCTCGACATCAGCAAGCAACAAGGGTTCAAGGATTCAAGAATAACTGAGCATTGTGGCTCAGTGGGTTAGGTACCCCTGCACCGGTTCAAGTCCCCGCTGCTCCACTTTTGATCCAGCTCCCTGCTGACGCAGTGGATGATGGCCCAGGTCCTTGGGCCCCTGCACCCACGTGGGAGACCCAGATGGAGTTCCAGGCTCCTGGCTTCTGCAACCAGCAAATAGATCTCTCTCTCTCCCTCTGTCTTTCTGTAACTCTTTCAAATAAATGAATAACTCCTTTTTTTAAAACAAAAGAGTAACTTGGAAGTTTCACAGTTTCTGAAAACAACAAAGAGACAGTGGCTGGGCTCACAGAGGAGGGAGACACGTGTGCCTGTTGTTAGGGGTCATATTTACATAGCGGTGGTACCATCGGCTTAGCCACAGTCATAAAGAAGTTCCAGCAGTCCGCCTGACATTCTGAGATGATTTCAATTCTCCGCTCATGATGGAAGTGGTGATTCTTTGGTGAGATGAGGGTGAGGGCGGAGCGGGTTTCCAGAGTGTTTCACAGACCTGACCATGGTGTAGAGGGAAGCCGTGCGGTGTCCTGTGTGGGAAACCCTGGTCTTCGTTGTGGGACTTGTCTTCGTGCACTGTGAGTCTGTGGCTGGGACTTGGCCTCTTGTCCAAGGTCTCATCAGACACAGGTTCTGCTGATGCTGGCCCAGGGGATGCTACAGAGCCCCCAGGGAGAGGCCGGGGACAGGCACACTGCACTGTGTGACGATGCCGCATGGGTCACCTGTATGGCACAGCAGAGCGTCTGGATTCCAGGCCTGGATCTGTTCTCGGCTCTAGCTCCCTGCCAACACACACCCTGGGAGACAGCGGTAGGGCTGGAGTAGTTGGGTCTCTGTCACCCAGGGAGGGGAGACCTGGATTGAGTTCCGGTCTCCTGGGTTAACCTTTGCTGCCATGGCAAATGAGTGTAGCAATGAGAGCTGTCTGCCCCCGCCCAAACAAATGAAATACATACATAAATGACTTTTTAATAAAAAGAGGGGGGCAAACACACAAATGCCACCTTTCATGCAGTAGAGGGATGGATGGTTTTCCAAACCCGGCAGCGGCCAGTCCAGGCCGTAATAAAACACTGAAAGTTTCAAAGAAATCTGCCCACACCGCTCACGGGATAATTGCCTCCCCCGGGACCGTATAATAGAAAACTGCTATTGTGTGTCCTCAAGAATCAAAATAAACACCGACCAGACTCTGGTTGTAGTCTGCAAACTGCAGAGAGAAGTTCTGCTGCCACAGGGAGGATAAAGCCCCGTTACAGTCAACGCCGGATCTCGCCGGAGGAGAAATCAGCCCGGTGCCCTCTGTGACTTCCAGTTCCATGGCAGTCAGGCCATCAGCAGAACGCGGCTAGGACGGTGGCGGGGAGGGGTGGTGTGACGTCATCCCGTCCCACCTTGCAGGGCCACAACAGGAGCCCTGTTCCTGCCTTCACTTCCCTCTCACTCCTCTCTTTACAGAAATTGATTTGGAAAAATCCGCATCCTGAGCATTGCAAATAGATACACAGGAAGCGTTCCGTGACAAATCCAGTAAATAAAACCCAGCGAGGACAGCTTAAACGAAGGTGCGATTCATGGTCGTTTAATTCATTTCTCGAGAAAAGGCGAGACTGAGTTTGTCAGGAGAGCAGAGAATTTGCTAGGGCTCGAAAAGGGGCAGGGAGCTTCAGTTTGCAAGGCCCCGTTCTCTCACAGGGCGGTATTTGAAGCCGCACATCAGCCTCCAAGCAAGGACTGATGCAGATAACGCTCTAGTCACCAGCAAGGCCATGGGGAGGTTCTTCTCACCCTCCTCTCCAACACTGTTGTAGAACCTGTAGCCAGTGCAATAAGACATGCGAAAGAAATAGAAGAATGCCTGTCGTCAGCAGACTGTAAGTCATCCACCTCAGAATCCCCAAGAATCAGCCAAATTATAACTAATTAATTAATACAAAGCCTCAGTAGTTTGCAAGATACAACAAAGTGAATGTGAATAAATGACTGCCTTCCTATCACTGACGATGCCTAGCTGGAGATTCCCTGTATGTGTGTACATACGTGTGCATGTATGCACTGCCGTGCATACCATGTGGATATCTGGGAAGAAGCTTGCATGCATGTACATACATGTGTGTGTGCTGCCATGTGTGTGTACCATGTGTAAACCCAGGAGGAAGCTCAGCAAAAATGTAAGAATACTCAATAACTGAAAAAGCAAGGGGCCGGCGCAGTGCCGGCATCCCATAGGGCACCAGTTCCAGTCCTGGCTGCTCCACTTCTGACCCAGCTCTCTGCTGTGGCCTGGGAAAGCAGTAGAAGATGGCCCAAGTGCTTGGGCCTCTGCACCCACGTGGGAGACCTGGAGGAAGCTCCTGGCTCCTGGCTTTGGATCAATGCAGCTCCAGCCATTGTGGCCACCTCAGAAGTGCACCAGCGGATGGAAGACCTCTCTCTCTCTCTCTCTCTCTCTCTCCCTCCCTCTCTCTCTCTCCCTCCCTCTCTCTCTCTCTGCCTCTCCTTCTCTCTCTGTGTAACTCTGCCTTTCAAATAAACAAATAGATCTTTTAAAAAAAAGGAAAAGCTAAAAAAAAGCAACCTTTAAAAAAAACAAATGTGAGAATATCTGACAAAGAAATCTGTTTTTGAGAAACAACAAAATAGATGCCATGAGGCTATGCGGGGTACTTCAAAAAGCTCATGGAAAAATGGAATTAAAAATAAATCTATTTTGGAAAAATTTTCCAATTCATGCGATGTTCTTTTGTAATACGCTTTTTCATAAACTTAAAAAAATATTTATTTACTTATTTGAAAGGCAGATTGAAAGAGAGAGAAGGAGATACAGAGAAAATAGGAAGTCTTCCATCCACAGATTCACTCCCCAGATGGCCAGTCTGGGTATCTCTCATGGGCGGCAGGGTACCAGTCACTTGGCCCATCCTCTTCTGCTTTCTCTGGCAAATTAGCAGAGATCGGGATCACACGTGGAGCAGGCGGGACTTGAACTGATGCCCGTGTGAGATGGCAGCGCTGCAGGCAGTGGCCTTAGAAATTGTTTTTATAAAAGTGCATGGAGGGAGGAGGGAGGAGAGGAAGCATCACACTGTAAGTGTAATAAGGAACGTATTTATGACACTGCAAATATTAGCTTCCTCAGGGAGACGCTTGAGAGGTCTTGACGGCCGTAAAATGAAAAGTGTTTCCTGTGCATCAGGGAATCTGATAGGAGCTGGACACTTGGTGGTGAGATGCTGCGTGGGAGGCTGCATACATCTCGGAGCATCTGGCTTCACGGCCCGGCTCTGCTTCTGAGCTCGGATTCCCGTTATCGGGCACCCTGGGAAGGCAGCAGACAGTGGCTCAAACCCTGAGTGCCTGTCTCTCACGTGGGAGCTCGGGGGGGCTCCAGCCTCCTGGAGGCTGTTGTGGGCATTTGGGAGTGAACCAGAGGATGGAAGATCTCTGTCTGTCTCCCTCTCTCCCTTTCAAATAAAAAACAATAAATAAATGGATGAACCATTGTGAAGAATGATGAGGGAGGGGATACCCACAACGCTGGCTGTGCTACCAGGAAAGCAGAGAGGAGAAACAAATGCAGCGTGGTTGTCACACGCTCCCTGCCCTGAACTGAGCCCCTTCTGCACATCCTCTCACCGAGAGAAAAAAAGACATGAATGCACACATTTTTTTTAAATCAATGTCTTTAGAGGTTTAAGAAACATTAATGGGGCTGGCACTGTGGCATAGTGGGTGAAGCCACGGTTTGTATCCCATACTGGCGCCGATTCAAGTCCCGGCTGCTCCACGTCCGATCCGGCTCCCTGCTAATGCACCTGGAAAAGCAGAAGAAGATGATCAAAGCCCTTGGGCCCCCGCCACCATGTGGGAGACCCAGAAGAAGCTCCAGGCTCCTGGTCTCGGATGGGCCCAGTTCTGGCCATTTCGGGAGTGAACCAGTGGATGGAAGACCTCTTTTCTCTCTCTGTAACTCTATTTTTCGAAAAAAAAAAAAAGAAAAGAAAAGAAAAGAAAAACATTAATGTAAACAGCAAGACCACGTTTGCAGGCACGTTAGCAGGGAGCTGGATTCGCTACGGGATGCCAGCGTCACAAGCCGCGGCTGACCCCACAGCACCACAGTGCTGACCACACTGCGTGTTTAGATCCACAGACACAGGATGGTGCCTGCTATTTTGTTGGTGTAAATACGACAAAGTATTTTTGCTCACATTTTCTCACTGATTATCCCCATTTCAAAATCTCAAAAGCAGGAAATCAGTAGTTCAGGAACTTCCTTGGGATCCAAGAGCTGATTAGGACTGAAGGCAGGATTTAGCCCAGGTCTTCTGAGGCCTGGCCCAGACCAGCCAGGGACCAGGAGCTTCTTTCAGGTCTCCCACATGGGTGCAGGGGCCCGGACACTTGGGCCACCTTCTGCTGCTTTCCCATGCGCACTAGCAGGGAGCTAGACTGGAGGTGGAGCAGCTGGGACTCAAACCAGGGCCCTTAAGGGATGTTGGCTTCGCAGGCAGTGGCTTAGCCCGCTACACCACAGCGCCGACCCTGCGATGTCTTTAATGTCCTGTGGCCATGAGCAGTGTGGTGCTAAAAATGTCCACTGGATCTTGTTACCATGACAACACTTAGCAGCACACAGCTGATCAAAACACAAACGGATCTTACATTTTGATAACAAATACTGAAACGGAGGAGAGGCTAGCAACGAGATGAAGGGAGCTGCTTTATTTTTCAATTAGTTCATGTGAGTATGAAATTCTGCAGCTGGAATGAGTTGGAAATCAGTATCAAGATTATTCCGGGTTTTCATTTTTTTTTTTTTTAAGATTTATTTGAAAATCAGTTACAGAGAGAGGGCGAGAGAGAGGTCTTCATCTACTGGTCCACTCCCCAAATGGCCACAGAGGCCAGGGCTGGGGCAGCCCGAAGGCAGGGGCCTGGAAGTCCATCCGGGTCTGTGGCCCCTGGCTTCAGACCCCAGCCAGAAGGGCAGCTGTCACCTGGGTCAGCAGCCACAGCCGAAAAGATTCATCCAAGAGCAGAGGATGGATTACGCGTGTCCAATTTCCCAGCACGCCCAGCGAGACTGCTAAAGCGATTAGCAGAGAGAGAGAGAGAGAGAGAGAGAGAGAGAGAGGTGCAGAGGGGCAGGCAAGCCGGGCGGTGGAGTGGCGCTGAGGCTGGAGGGCAGGAGGCTGCTGAGCTGCCGGCCTGAGCAGCCCCTGGGAAGCTGACACTCGCTTGCCAGAGGAAAGCTGAGAACAATCCAGTCTCAAAGGCCCAGGAGGCGGCTGCCTGTGGACCTCGCACACTGCCAGGGGATCACAGTGCCCAGATTGCCACCAGGGGACCCCTGAGATGGGCCCGTTGCCCAGACTGCCATTGCTGGGGTCTCTATGTCTCAGGGCGAGACCCCTGCCCAGCCTGCCCCGGCTTGGCTTGCGCATGTGTGCAGGGGCCCCTGCTCTCTCCACGGCTTCCTTGTCCCTGGGTCACCCCTGGATCTCTTTCTCAGCTGGATGCTGGGTTGGAAAACACGGGGCCACCTTTCTGAGGAACCCCCCCCCAATGCCCCAGCTCAGGGAGGGGGGGGTCTCCAAGGCTCCATTCAGGATCTTGCCTCTGTCTGCCCCGGAAGGGCCCCTGTGGATGCTGGGGGAAGCTGGCTGCAGGCCATGACCCAGAGTCACGCCCCCCATCTCTGGGGTCTTCCTGATCTCCCCGCAGGACTCAGGGTCAGGACTCGGTTTTCCTGAGCTCCACGGCACGGCACGTTGTTCAGGAATTTGTGAAGATGAAAGGAAACCAGGGTTGGGGAGGGGAAGAGCTACAGGGGAGAGGCAATGGGGAGCCAGGCCTGGGGGCGGGGGCCCCAGGAGTGTGTGGTGGTGGTGGTGGTTTAAAGATTTATTCACTTAAAAGGCAGAGAGAAAGACAGACACCTGCTGGTTCACTCCCCAAATGCCTGCAACAGCATGGGCTGAAGCCAGGAGCCAGGAGCTTCTTCCTGGTCTCCCACGTGGGTGGCACTGGGGCCATCTTCTGCTGCTTCCAGGTGCATTAGCAGGGAGCTGGATCGGAAGTGGAGCAGCTGAACTCGGATCAGCACTCCGATATGGGATGCAGGCATCGAAAGCAGGGGCTTAACCACAACACTGGCCAGGTGTTTGCTTCATTACTGCTTTCAACATGCATATATGTCTCTCTGTCTCTCTGTCTCTCTGTCTCTCTCTCTCTCACACACACACACACGCACACACACATTCTGTGAGTTTCACCATGCCAATCATTCAAGAGAGGGCCAGTTCGGAATTCCCGATCGCCTGGGCTCTGACCTGGACATCTGGGAACAGCTCGAGGTTTGGTGACGGGCCTGGGCTGTCACTGGGTGGGTGAGCGCTGCAGCGGCTCCAGCCTGCTTGGTAAGATCTGGGTGTGGAAGTCCCCAGTCCGGGGCCCCTGCCCTGCAGAGCAGCACCTCACCCAGCCAGTGGCTTCCTCCTGCTGCTTCTTCTCCGAGGGGCCTTCTCTCTTGCCCCTGAGGACACGCTGAATTTGTCCTGGCTGTGGTTGCATCGCTCCTGTCTGCAATCCGCCTATTCTGATACATTCATTGGCCCTCCTTCCCATCAGTCATGCACAAGACCGTAAGTCCCGCCCTTATTAAAGCCAACTCCCAGGCAGCACCTGACTGCCCTGACCTCGGGGCTGGGGCAGACATTCGCCTGGCGAGGAGGCAGGTTGAGAACCACCGCAGACACAGTCTGTCCCTTCTTCCCTCTGCCGAGTCACCATGCACACAGTGCTCCCTGCTAATGCACCACTGAGTTAGCCAGATATGGAACCACCTGGGACGGGAGCTACGGGATGTGCAGGGAAGCAAAGACACTGACGGGAGGCCAGAAGTCCCCCTGTGCCCGTGGGCCTGTCGTGCACTGGAGAAGGCCCTGGGCTCCCCTCTGCAGTCACCTGCGTCTGGCAGTAGCAGCCTGGGCGTGAGAGACCAGTGGTGCAGAATTCTCAGTGCCCAGAGCGCTGCCACTTGACAGCGGGAAGCAACTGGAGGATTAGAATCACAAGAGTGACACAGCCCAAGGCTCGGCGGGAGACAGGGGGCTGACGGCCACACACAAGCAGTTCCTGTCCTGTGATCCCCCTGGGCTCCGAAAGCCAGGGGAGGGCTCAGGTCCTCTGCCCCCCACCTCCAGTGACAATGAGCAAATGTCTTGCGAGATTGGTGCCCGAGACGTGGCGCTTGTGCTTTGGCCAGGGAACGGCAGGGCCAGTCCCCGTCACTCTGTCCCCCACGACTGACCTGGGAGGCGTTGCTGTGCCTCTAACTCCTGTGCCTCTGCTCAGCTGACAGGTGTCAGGACTCTAGTATGTGACAGCTTAAAAGCAGATGCTGCTGGGGTGGCCAGGCTGACCCCAAGGCAAGGAACCACCCTGGGGCTGTCCTGGGACATCATCGCGCAGTGGAGACATGAAGACAGAGGTGGATAAGCCGGCACACGGCTGCCTTCCAGGGGCCTTCGTGGGGAGGGCCGCAGAAATCCTGGGCACCAAAGCCCCTTTGCATTATGCTATAGCTCAGCCTCTGCAGAGACCTTGGAGTGTCAATCAAACTTACTGTGAAGGCGCGTTCTCCTACTGAGCCTGTATCGGTGTTGGCGTTGGCGTCAGCATCGGCTGGACAGGCAGACTCGGGCAGCAGTTTTCCTCTCCCTCCGAGTCCCACCAGGCATCCAGCCGAGCCTCCTGGGGAGAAACGGCTCCAAGTGGCCAAGTAACTGCACAGCTGACTTCTGCTCAGACTCCAGCTAATTTTTTTCTCAGTGATTTGTTCCCCTTAAAGGATGAAATAATTGAACATTCATTGGGAAGCCGGCATTAGCCAAAGGTGGATGATAATCTTGCTTCTTGGACCAGATGTCACACGTGGACCTAGGGTGGGCCTGGGGACCACAGTGAACCTGCTCCCTCTTCTAAGTTACTCTGGTGGGAGCTTAGGGGGGTCTTGGCTGGTGGGGGAGAAATCCCATGGTGGTGGGGCATGCCACTCACTCTCAGTTCAGCTATCACAGAGACAGGGTTGTAGCCAAGGTGGCACGGATATGGGGAATTTGCACAGAGGAGGTTGTCGGGAAGAAACACCCTTGGGGCAGATCTAAGCCATGGCAGATGCCCCTTGCTGTACACCTGCTGTGGGTTCTGCCCTGCAGCTAAGAGGCACACTCTTTGGGCTGGAAAGAAGTACTTCTCATCATCGCTGTCCCTCCCAAGAGCCGTGCCCATGGCTTCCGTGAGAGGCAGGCAACCAAGCTGGCAGGGAGGCTTGGGGCTCATTTTTCAGGCTTGCAAATGTCCCTGGAGTTCAGCAGATCTCTGATCCTAGGATGTGGGAAAAGGGCAGGGAGTTGGGGGGAAGTGAGCTGGAAGGTTTTCCCACAACTTGTGTCTCGCAGCCCTGCACCCTTAACCTGTCAATCTAGGACTCCCAGTCTCCCATGATGCACCAGGAAGGAGGAGGAGACTCCATGATGAACCTGCGAAAGCTGGACTCCACTCCACAAAGCCCCCAGAAAATCTCACGCAGGCAAAGCCCCACCCAAACGCCAGCTCGTTTGCACTTTCGATTATTGCTCCCTCGCCTCCCCCGAAAAGGGGGCTTCTGGACTTGGGAGTGGGCTTCTGGGCCTCCCTCTTCTTGCCTCCCCAGTGCACCCTTCTCATGGGGTTACCTGCCTGCACGCTTGATTGCAATCCCACTCTCCCCTTGCGTGAAGCCTGCTCGCGTGTTTGTACGTTACGGATGCCTCTGCCTGGAATTCTTATCTCACGCAGGGGCGAGGACTTGGACTGAAACTCGGGGAACATTCTTCCCCGACACCCACGGATTCTCTCCACCAGACATATTTTTGGATGGACCTTTCTGAGCATTGTTGGCCTGTTAGCCTGACAGGACCAGGATGTCAATCTGAACCGTGGAGTGACTCTGAGACGGGCTGTCCTGGGCATGGGTGGGGCTGCCCTCAAGGGCCCAATGACACAGCAACCAGGACCCTGGGGAGTCTTTTAATGGAAAGGGAATCACTGGGGCCTCCGGCTTTAGCCTTGGCCCTGCCGCAGGGAGCAGGGACATGTGTTGGCTCAGTTCTCCCAGCAGTCAGCTGAGTGGGGACAAACCCCGCACTGTTTTACCCTGGGCGCCTGTGTTCCAAGCCTGGTGCTGCTGCCCCCAGGACCAGTGGGATAATCTGCAGGGCCCAGTGCAGAAGGGAAACACGGAACCCCAAGTTGAAAAACTGAAGCACTCCAGGGCGGTGACAGCAGGTGTCCCAGCCGGCACGAGCCTGTGTGACTGCCCTGGTCCTGTCATACCCCCATGATGTGTGTGGAGTGTGCAGCACTGAACAAGTGCATGGCCTCGATTCCTTCGCAGGGGGGATGCCTGAAGGCGCTGGTGGACTGGGAGGCGGTAAGTTGCACCTTGGGATTGGAACCACAGGTGAGCCCACACCGGACAGAGTCTGGGAGGCGGACCCAGAGCCCATCAGGTCTTGGGCCCCTCCCACAGTCGCCCAGACTCCCTCCCTTAGAGCAGTCTCCTTGTCTGGCTTCTGTGGTTGCAAACCAGCTTCTCACTAAAATTCGCTCCCTGAACCGAGGAGGTGGTGCGGCCGGCCCTGCAGGTCCTGGAGGGCTGGACACACTGGGTCTTTATTTCCTCTGCAGATGGCACCCCGATGTTCAGTCTTGTCTTGAGGGCTCCTTTTCCAGGAACCCCAGGCCTGGAGTAAAACAGTCACCACCTGCACAGACACCCTGCACTCACTGTGCCGTCATCAACATTCCCTGGAGGACACGATATCGCTGGCCAGTTTAAGTAGGGCCACGAGCTCCACCAACCAACCAGGAGCCTGCACACGAGCTGAGCGTGCACCTGTGAGCCCCAGCTTCAACCTGAACGCCACCCCCGCGGGGAGCCGGGGAATTCAGCAGCAGTGCCTGGCTCTGAGCTGTGGTTGGCTTTCTGCACTCTGGGAGAGTGGACCCCGTGCAGGGGCCCTGTGTGCACTCTGGAGAGCAGTTCTGGGGGGGTTCTATGTCACGGAGAGATTACGGAGGAGTAGGGGCGTGAAGTGCAGGCCCTGGGGCTGGAGGAGCGGAGTGCAGACAGATGGTGCTGGGTGTGCAGCTGCAGTGGGCTTCCCGCTGCTGCCTGCAGACAGTCCCCGCCCACAGGGGCGGCACAGCTTCTGCAGGGGCGTGGCCCTAGGATCCCTAATTCTGAGGGCGCAGGCAGAGAGGGGTTGAGCTGATATCTGATTGGGTGACATCAGTACCTCTCTCGCCTTGTCAATCAATCCCTTGACCCCCCAGGAGCGTCCCATCCTGGCTGCTGTTGGTGAGTAATGCTCATCCCCATGGCCTGAGCAGCCATGCTGAGATCCAAGAATGGAGGAGGACGCTCCAGCTAACATCAACGAGTTTGTTGGGGTGGCTTGCACCGGTGGGCAGGGGGCTCAGGAAGCTGAGGGAGGGCCTGCGTACATTTCCAATCATCAGGGAGCCCGTGTCAGAGCCATGCTCCCCATCCTTCCCGGTCCCTTGGCGCTAGCCCCACAGGTGCCCTGCCGGGCTTTCTGCCCTCACTAGAAAGCGTTGATAGCCCTGAAACCTCACGGTGGTGCCTCCTGGGCTGCAGTGGTCGGTGTTGGGGGACAGTGATGCAGGGAGGTAAGAGACAGGGGGCAGGACTGCTGGACACATCCATGGAGCTTCTGGAGGGGACGTCCAGAGCTGGCAGCCCTGGGGGGCTTGGGCAGGATGGCACCGTGTCCCGGGTCCTCCTTCTATTGGGAATGCCGTGGCCCCCGCCCCATCTCCCTGGACACCTCCTCGTCGCCCTTCAAGCCTGCTGGGGTCCTTCTCCCCCGGTCCACCCTCCCAGGTTTCCCACGCAAACCCTCCTGCTGCAGTCCCACCATGTGTTCATTCACACTCCTTGGGCTGAGGTTCCCTGAACCTCACACCTGCTGGCCTCACTCCTGGTGACCTCACTCCTGGTGACCTCACACCTGGTGACCTCACACCTGGAGGCCTCACACCTGGTGACCTCACACCTGCTGGCCTCACACCTGGAGGCCTCACACCTGCTGGCCTCACACCTGCTGGCCTCACTCTTGGTGACCTCACACCTGCTGGCCTCACACCTGGAGGCCTCACACCTGGAGGCCTCACACCTGCTGGCCTCACACCTGCTGGCCTCACTCTTGGTGACCTCACACCTGACTGCTTCACTCCTGGTGACCTCACTCCTGGAGGCCTCACACCTTCTGACCTCACACCTGCTGGCCTCCCACCTGGTGACCTCACACCTGCTGACCTCACACCTGGTGACCTCACACCTGCTGACCTCACACCTGCTGGCCTCACACCTGGTGGCCTCACACCTGCTGACCTCACACCTGCTGGCCTTACACCTGGCGGCCTCACACCTGTTAACCTCATACCTGCTGACCTCACACCTGGCAGCCTCCTACCTGACTGCTTCACTCCTGGTGACCTCACACCTGGAGGCCTCACTCCTGGAGACCTCACACCTGCTGGTCTCACACCTGGTGACCTCACACCTGCTGGCCTCACACCTGCTGGCCTCCCTCCTGGTGACCTCACTCCTGGTGACCTCATACCTGGTGACCTCACACCTGCTGGCCTCACGCCTGCTGGCCTCACACCTGCTGGCCTCACACCTGGAGGCCTCACACCTGGCATACAATCAGTACCTCCTGCTGCTTTGTTGCATTGTGAGCTGGGAGCCCACAGGGGAGTTGGGTTCCTAGCACAAGTGGCAAAGGCTGAACGCCTCCCTCTGGCTCTTGTAGTGGGTGCCCAGGCAAGATGCGAGCAAGCAGAACCCAGTGGCCTTGGGCCAGACAAGGACACAGGGCCTGGGACACGGGGACACAGGACACACAACAGCGGCTGACCTCACACCTGCTCGTGCCCTCAGCGCTGGTGAAGAGCGTCTCGGCACGGCGGTGAAGGACAGGTTCTGTCTGCATTAGGTGAACGCCCCAGTGGCAGGGGACCACGTACACCTGGAGTGACAGGAACCGGCTCTGCCGATGGGGCCCTCGGCTGGTCTGGGTGACTTCGAGTTTCTGCCCATGCAGCGTCATCGTTTGTGCAGGGCGGCTGCTGGAGACTCAGCTGTCGTCGGATGGGTAAAGCGCACCAGTGTGGGGCCCAAGGTCCAGGCCACACGTGGGCTCCGTCAGGTACTGTCCTGGGAGCCCGAGACAGCCCTTGAACCCAGCGGACTTCTGGAAGCTCCATCCCAGGAACTGGGAGTGCCGAAGGGTTTTCACTGGGGTAGCTAAAGAGGACGTGAGTATAGGAGCTTGGAGTCCTGTAGTTGGCACTCAACCTTTTCCCCAAGTATTTATTCAAGAGAGAGAGAGAAAGGGGCTACCTATTCACTCTCCACATGCCTGCAACAGCCACGACTGTGTTGGAATTGATCTGGGCCGCAGCTGGGAGCCAAGAATTCAGTCCAGGCCTCCCCGCCCCGCAGTCCATTGTGGAAACAGCCCAAGGGCCCTCCGAAGAGCTCCTGGGATCGAGGTTCGGTGGGTGCCTTCAGGGTGAGCCCTGGGCCCAGTCTGGCTCTTTGGAGGTCTTAAGTACCCCCATTCTAGAATGTTCTTTGCAGCACACAGAGCTCCCTTGGACGTTCAGAATGCACCCGGGGTACTGAAACGCAGAGGCGCCCTGCGGCGGGAAGACTGGCTTCAGTGGTTAGGGCAGCGCATCTCAGGGCCCCGCGTGGAGCTGTCTTCACTAAGGCGCCTGGGGAGGCCTAACAGAACTGGCGCTTCTGCAGAGCACAGGCGGGTGGGAGGCGACGGCAGAGTGTGGGCGTGGGCGAGGGGAGACTCCAGCCCTGCCTGGGTCCCACTGCACCCCCGAGCGGTGGGACTGCCAGCCGCAGATGCATGGGGGGTTGATTGTTTCAGAGCACCCACTGTCATTAGATCTTCAGAGAACAGACGCCTGGAGCATGTTTTCCTAACCTCCCACACTGCTGATGTTTAATTAACGAAGGATTGTCAAACTTCATTGAAAGCGGATTCAGGACGCTTTCGTCTCAATCGTGTCTCTGTGTCTCCCGTGATGCGTGCTGCCTGTCCCGGATCCCGACCCAAGATCAGTCTGGGCAGATCTATGTCCTCCACGCGGTCTCCAGGCAGACGTGTGCAACTGGCCTGGTTTCACCATCGAGGGATCTGTGTGGCCAGGACACCTGGTGGCCTCACACCTGGCCAGAGGTGCTGTGTAGGGCATTTGTGACATTTATTTACTTATTTGTTTATATTTATTGTTTTATTTGAGAGGCAGATGGGAAGGAAGGAAGGTAGGGAGGGAGAGAAAGAGAAAGAGAGATGGACTGGCGCTGTGGTGTAGTGGGTAAAGTTGCCACCTGCAGTGCCGGCATCCCATATGGGTGCTGGTTCGGGACCAGGCTAGTCCACTTCCGTTCAGCTCTCTGCTATGGCCTGGGAAAGCAGTGGAGGATGGCCCAGGTCCTTGAGCCCCTGCACCCATGTGGGAGACCCAGAAGAAGCTCCTGGCTCTTAGTTTCGAATCAGCGCAGCTCTGGCCACTGTGACAATCGGGGAGTGAACTAGTGGATGGAAGATCTCTCTCTCTCTCTCTCTCTCTCTCTCTCTCTCTCTCTCTGCCTCTGTCTCTCTGTCACTCTGCCTTCCAAATAAACAGTAATGATAATGAGAGAGAGAGAGAGAGAGAGAGAGATATCCAATCCTTGGTTTAGTCTCCAAATGCCAGCAATGGCCAGGGCTGGGCAGGATCCAGGAACTCAGTGTAGGCCCCCTATGTGGGTGGTAGGATCCCAGTTGCTCAAACCAACACTGCTGCTTCCCACAATGCTTGATAGCAGGAAGCTGGCTTTAAGAGCAGAACCCGGGCCGGCGCCGTGGCTCAACAGGCTAATCCTCCGCCTTGCGGCGCCAGCACACCGGGTTCTAGTCTCGGTCGGGGCGCCGGATTCTGTCCCGGTTGCCCCTCTTCCAGGCCAGCTCTCTGCTGTGGCCCAGGAGTGCAGTGGAGGATGGCCCAAGTGCTTGGGCCCCGCACCCCATGGGAGACCAGGAGAAGCACCTGGCTCCTGCCATCAGATGAGCGCGGTGCGCCGGCCGCAGCGCGCCGGCCGCAGTGGCCATTGGAGGGTGAACCAACGGCAAAGGAAGACCTTTCTCTCTGTCTCTCTCTCTCAGTGTCCACTCTGCCTGTCAAAAAAAAAAAAAAAAAAAAAGAGCAGAACCCGAGCTCAAACCTCTGCCCTCTGATCCAGGGTGCAGGTGCCGCCACCAGTGGCTTAAGCACTAGGCCGATTGCCTGCCCTGAGAAGTTATACTTTTTGAAATTTTTCAACATGTCCCGAAGTTAAACGCCTAGGAAATATTCATGTATACATCAGCCAGTTTCAGCTTCTACAAAATCATTATTTTTCTATTCTTGCCTCACTTTGCTGTAACTCACACCTGCAAAAATCTTAAAGTATATGTAAGTATTTTTTATAAAAATATATCTCTAACATATAGGGATTTTTTAAAGCTTAACCACCATGCCATTAGCCGAAATTTTTTTTTAATTTTTGATATTATCTTACACCTATTCTATAAGCAAATGTTCCCAGTTTTCCCAGGGACCTTTGCACCTTAAAGTGCACCTGGTCTGTTGCAACCAGATTCTCCACAAGCCCCCAACTCTGCGTCGGTGCTCTGTTGGAGGGATTCTTGACCTCACACTGGTACAGCGCCTGAGCCACTCCTGTGACACCAGCACACCATATTGCCCCAGCAGTTCGAGTCCCGGCTGCTCCACTTCTGATCCAGCGCCCTGCTAACGCTCCTGAGAGAGCAGTGAAAGGTGGCCCAAGTGCTCTGGCCCCTGCACCCACGTGCGAGACTCGGACCTGGAGCAAAGCCTGGACCAGCCAAAGCTGTTGCAGCCATTTGGGGAGGGAAACGGATGCTTGCAGATCTCTCTCTCTCTCTCCCTCTCCCTTTCAAATAAATAAACATATATTAAGCATCAAGACTCTGCCATTTGGAATGAGAGCTGTGTGGTGATGTAGACGTATTTTCCTTATTCATGGCACTTGTTACGAATTCCATGAAATACATTGCAAAATGGTTTTCTTATATTCTCTATCTTGAAATTACATAAGTATCGACACTACCCCAAATCATTCACTACAGCATTTCTCCAGCAGTAGCGCGCACTGAATTTCGTGTTCTGCTCTCATCACGTGGTGCTGTAACATCAGACCACCACTATCAACACCAACACGATACTCCCAGTCTGATGGGACCCTTGAGTCTCATTTTCAGCAGCTGCATGTCATTTCCGTTCCTTGTCTGCTGTCCCCGGGGCTTCAGCCATTTTGTAGTTTTCGCCCAAGTGGGTGGACCAGGCTGTTAGGGATGGCAGCGCGTGGTTAGGAATATTAGGGATCTTAGTTTTCTTCCCCGCTCCCCATTTTTGGCCTGTATTTCACGTTGCTATGGGTCTATGAGGAGAGGAAGGGAAAAGCAGACAGGGAGGGCGGGGTAGAGAATTGTCTGGAATGCGTGTGACAGGAGTGTGTCTCTCCCTGTATGCTGATGGCTTTTGAAGGTGGCGATTGGGAGGTGATCAGGGCAGGTGAGATAAGGAAGGCGGGGCTCCGTGGGTGTGGGAGGTGCTCGCTGGTCTACAGCCCGGAGCCTCCAGCCTCTGGAGCCCTAAGTCTAATGGACTTCTCTTCTGCGTAAGTGACCAGCTGTCACATTCAGTGAGACAACCCTACCCGTGTCCTACCCGTGCAGCACACACCCGGGCTGACCTTGTGCTCAGAGGCCAGCTCTGTCTGGCGCCACACCTCCCTCGCCACGGCCCAGTCACCTCAGCACAAAGGAGGCGGGCAAGGCGCGTGAGCCGTGACACACGGACGAGCTGGCTGTGGTCTTTGTTAGCATCCCAAGGGGTGTTTCTGTGCCCCAGGATTTTTAGTGAAAATGTTCCATGAGGTTTGGTTTTGAGGACCAGGATAGATCTCAAATTGAACTTTTTTTTTCAAAAAAAAGAGACAAAAAGACACACAGGATGGGGAGGGGGCTGGTGGGGTGAGAGAGAGAGAGAGACAGAGACAGGCGTTGCCAATCAGGAGGACCAGAGGCAGAGGTCTGGGGACACAGCAGCCTGAGGTTTAAATAGCGCCGAGTCCGGAGTGTGGAGGAAGCTGTACTAGGAATGTTCTTGTCGCACCGAGGGCTCGAAATGAAAGCTTTCAACCGAGTCTCTGCAACCTTGTTTTATTTATTCATTTTTATAAGATTCGTAAACTTGATCTCTCCCTCTCTCTAGGTAACTCTGACTTTCAAATAAATAAGATAAATCTTTAAAAAAGACTGATATTATTTATTTTGAAAAAGTTACAGAGAGAGAAGAGAGAGAGAGATTTTCCATCTACTGGTTAACTCCCCAGGTGACCATGATGGCCAGGGCTGGGCCAGGCTGAAGCCTGGAGCCAGGAGCTTCTTTCTGGTCTCCCACGTGGGTGCGGAGGTCCAAGGACTTGGGCCTTCCTCCACTGCTTTCCCAGGCCACAGCAGAGAGCTGGAAATGGAGCAGCCGGGACACAAACAAGCACCCATATGGGACGCCGGCGTCGCAGGCGGCAGCTTTAGCTGCTGTGCACCAGCGCTGGGCCTTGCAACCTTGCTTCAATGGTAAGAAGCTTGACAGTAGGATTAATTAAGCCAAGGACTCAAGCGGGAGTTGCAGTTCCTAGAAACTGGATATAAACGCAGGCGGATCAGTAGATTGCTGGCGGCTGAAGTGTTAGTACTGTGTCAGGGAGTGCCTCAGAATTCCAGCAACTGAAGATTTTAAAAAAAAAATTATCACAAAGGGAGAGAGAGGCCATTCCCATCTGCTAGTTCGTTCCCTAAATGCCTGCAATGGGTGGGGCTCGGTCAGGTGGAAGGCAGGAGCCAGAAACTCCGCGTAGGTCTCCCATGTGAGCAGCAGAGACCCAATTCCTTGAGCCACCAGCACTGCCTCCCAGCAGGAAGCTGGGACTTGAATCCAGACACGCCAACATGGGACAAGAGCTTCCTAGATAGCATCTGAGCTTCTGGCCAGCTGCCTGCCCCGGATCTTGATATGCTGAACCGGCCAAAGCCAGCCACACCAGAAAGGTCGTAGGCGTCGCCTGGTGACAGCATTTTTAGGTCTAACAAGGCCAGTGGGACGCGGTCCGGCCCCAAGGGGCAGCTGGCACGCTGTGTGTTCCGTCCTACGGGAGCCCCGCCGCAAGTGTCACCCGTGTCTGGCAGGTGGCACAGAGGATGCGGCCGGATGGGGCGCCGCGGCTGAGCCCACAGCTACGGGAAGTGCAGAGCCTCAGACTGGGGAAGTATGCTCTGCAGACGGTAGCAGATGTTCTGTGATCAAATATTTCTGTGAAAAATGGGGGTAGAAGAAGCAGCTGACACAACAGCCTAGGCGGGCTCAGGAGCTTACGACGCCGTGGAGATGAGGAGGAGAACAGAGATGGCGACGGGGGCTCCCACAGCAAGCCCCGGGCCAGCTCAGTCTCCACCACGCAGCGGCTGAGGGCGACAGCTTGAGCCCGAGGGGGTGGTCCTGGGAGTCAAGCAGAGCAAAGTCCAAGGCGGGCTTCCTGGCGCTTTTCTGGCAAATCTCCAGGCCGGCCATGGCACGCCGGGCATTACCCTGCCCCTGGCGTACCCTCTGCTCTGCCCCTCTGTGCTGGAAGTCGAGAGGGGGCTCCAGCAGGCGGGGACGGCCCCTGTCCTGGGGTTGTCTGTAGGGGTGAAAACTGGGGGTCAAGACACAGTAGCGGACAGGGAACCTGTTGATGGACAGATGGGCTCCTGGGCTGGGAGTTGGCCCTGCGGGGAGCTGGAGCAGTGAGGGTGGATGCAGGGGCTGGAGGGCCAGAAGTGATTCTGGCTGAGCCCCTGGGATGCTCCTGGCTTCTCCATGACCCCAAATCTAAACCACATGCAAATTCGACCATCTTCCCTATTCCCGTAGATCCGGAACCCCGCCCCTTCTCAGCATTTCCCCCTGGGTGGAAGTCGCTCCTGGAATGTGGAGTCTTCCCTGCAAAGCCGCCTGTGGCCTGAGCTGGGGACCGCCCAGAGCGGTTGTGAGCCAGTGAAGTGGCAGACAGCGCCCCCGTCCAGGGACATCTCCCCACGGTTTGATTTTCTTCCGTAACTGACCACACACGCGCTGTCTGTGACGCCATGAACCCCAGTGAATTGGAGAAGCTGCCTCTCGCCCGAGGCCACAGCCTTCGGCCACAGGGCCCCTGACGTCGGGCGTCTGGGTTTGTGGCAGGGACTTTTCCGCTTCCCCGGGAGGCTGGCCAGCTGCAGCCGTCACCCCAGCATGGAGGCTGACGTCGGCTTTCCATAGGAGCCAGAGGAGCCGCCCCCTTTGTCTGAGCTGTGGTTTCTCCACGTCTAAAAGGAGGAAGTCAGTTATTTACTGAGTCACGTTCTATGCCGGTAACGGACGGAAACACCCTGAGAACTCTCTCTGGACATTCTATGCCCCAGATCAGAGACATCAAATTGAGCAGCTGCCTGAGACGCCAGCATCCCCTATCTCAGCTGGTTCCAGTCCCAGCTCCGACCCAGCTCCCCGCCAATGCACCTGGGAAAGCAGCAGCAGCCAGCCCAAGTGCTTGGGCCCCTGCACCCACCTGGGAGACCCGGATGGAGGTCCTGGCTCCTGGATTTGTCCTGAATATATTTGTCATTTAGGGAGTAAACCAGGGGGTAGAATGTATCTGTCTCTGTTTCTTCCTCTCTTTGTCACTCTGTCTTTCAGATAAACAAACAACTCTTTTGGAAAATACACAACTCTTTTGGAAAATACACAACTCTTTGGAAAATCGAACGTTATGTTCCCTCCCCTTCTGAAAAGGCTGGGAAACCAGCACTTGCTCTCAGGGAGGACCTGTCGAATGCTCAGTAGATCAGGAGCTGGATCTGCCAACCTCATCGCAGGTGAAGACAGAGCAGCGCCCACGTGCGGGTGTCGCTGGGTGGCTCCCACTGGGCCTCCTCCGAGACATGGCTGTGTGGCTTGGGGGCACTGTTTCCCCCGGTGGAGAAGCCTTGGCTGCATTTGAAGGTGGTGGGGCCATCGACACGGCCAAGGATGAGGCCCTGGCCTAGTCTGCCCCACCCCCTTCAACAGGCTCCGGCTCTGTGGCCCCAAGGGACTCAAGGACTCCTGGTGGGGTGTGGACCCGGGGCTGGCCACTGGGCTTCCTTCCGGTGCTGTCTGATGAACGTCTGACATCACCCAGGAGGGGCACCTGCTAGGAGATGAGTAGGAGGGATCTCGACACCCCGGGCTGGACCACGCCCTGCAGGTCAGGAACTGCTGGTTCCATGCTGGAGTCCAGCGCGTGGCCGGCTCTGAGATGCCTCTGCCATGACGGCCCTCTCGGCACACAGGGCCCCCCATTCTTCCCCAGATGTGTCTGATCGCTGTCACCAAAGGCTCAGAGCGAGGGGCTTGTCTACGGTCCACTCTCCCTTCCGTTGTGGGCTCCTGATTCCTCTCATCGTCCCTCCCTCTAACAGAGCAGTCGCGTCTGAGGCCTGGGAACCCGGGTGTTCAGTGTTGAGATTCCAGTTTGCTGCGTGACGGACGCGCTAGCCCAGCAGAAACACAGCAAGGAAAGCGTCGTACTTTCATGCTTTCACGTATTTTATTGCATGGCATTTATTCTATTAGCAGCCTCGTGTGATGACGGCGGTGGGCTGGAGGGAGGGGTTTGCTCAATGAGACCCAAGAGGATCAGAGAGTGGCTGTTACTCTCCTGGGATCAGCCAGCAAGCGGGTGGCAGAGTCGGACTCTGGGCTAGCGTTCTTGTTCCTGTCCCCTAACTCCTCTGTGGCTTAACAAAACCCCTCGGGTGGTGGGGACATCGGACTCAAGCGGGAACTCAAGCATCAGAGAGTGCCTGGGGGATTCTGCAGTCCCGAGCCCTTTCCCACCCCTCTGCCTCTCCTGGCCCTGTTCCTGGAGAATGGCAGGGTTCTTGTCTTTGCGCAAGAAAGAATTCAGGCGTGAGACAGAGAGTAGTGGGAGGTAAAACAGCAAGGTTTATTAGGGCAGGGACATCTGTGAGAACGGATGGGCACCTCTCCAGACAGGACCTGAGAGAGAGTGCCCAGTTGCTCAGCCTGGGGTAGGGGGAGCAGGGTTCCATGGTTGAGTGGAGAGATTACACCTGGGCAGGCAGGCGGGCGGCTCAGCAGAGAGGCAGAGGGCTGAGCGTGCAGGCCAGTTGAGGCCAGGGTTTTTTAAGGAGATGGGTCTCTGTCTTCACACATCTCCTCCTGAAACAAAGGATTTTATGGATGTAGATACTAAGAAGCTCCTATCTGAGTTTTCCCTTGAAGGTATCAGATAGGAGAAGCCTAGCTGGCACCATCCTGGGTTCAGAGGAAGGGTGAGCAGGACCCACTGGAGAATGGGGATCCAGAGTAGGGTGTTTGAAATGCAGATACTGGGCTGCACCTGGGAGATTGTGGAAGATTGTCAGGCAGAAGGGGTGGGGACCCCCAGCTGGTAGGGTATCGAGTAGAAGGGGGCAGGGCAGTGTGCAAACACTGGGCTGCCCCTGAAACATTATCAGGATGACTTTGAGATGCATGTGCTGGACATAGATGTCTTCTCTTTAGGCCTTTATGTCACACACACATAAGTTCATATCTGACTTCCTACCTAACAGCCCCACGAAGTGCCAGGGCCACCCACGACTGCAGAAGTGATTCTCAAAGTGTGGTCCGTGGGGCACCCACCTGGGTGGGACCTTGGGCTCCACCCCATGCCTACTGGGGGAGGGCCCCGGCAAGCTGTGTTTTCTTGGGATTCCAATGCATGTGTCTGGAAACCTGTAAGCCATAGCCAGTCTGCTGGTGACTGCTCTGGTGGACGGGGGCCCCTGGAGCTGTCCTGAGGACCTCCCGCCCGTCGCCACCAGAGCTGCAGCCAGGGTTGGCAGGGAGGTGGAGAGTGAATGCACATGGTTGATTTGATGGACACAGGTTGGGAACTGAGCAGAGGGATGTGGGAAGACTAAGACAGAACGACCTGGTCCAAACCCTCACACGTCCCACAGCGTGCCCAGCCCAGCATCTCAGCTCTCTCCTGTCCTTCAGCAGTCATTCTTGGTTGCACCAAATGTGTCTGACCCCCGAGCAAAGCAAGCCAGGCTGTGGGATGTCTATGGCTAAGGGGCCCCATCCCGGTGTTGGCGTTGGGGGCGGGAACCCACGCGACGATGGATTGGCTGACATGTGGCAGGCGCTGTTCCCCGTCTTCTAAACAGTCCAGAACTTCCAGAAGTTCACTACCATGAATGGGTCCCGTGTCCACTCGCCAGGGGTGTATGTTTGGACTAGCGGTTCAGACATGGCTTGGGACCCCCAGTGCTGCATCAGGGCGCCTGGGTTTGAGTCCTGGCTCTGCTACTGAATCCAGCTTCCTGCAGCTGCTCCCCTGGGAGGCAGCAGGTGGTGGCTCAAGGAATCGGGTCCCTGTGTAGACATGTGTAGAGTTCTAGGTGCTTAGCTTTGGTCTAGTCCAGCTCCGACTGGTGCAGACATTTGGGAGGTGAGCCAGGATTGGGAGCTTTCTGTGTGTCTGTCTCGCTTTCTCTCTGTATGTGTATCAGACAAATAAAATTAGTAGAGCAAAGCAAAACACAAAAAGAAACCAAGCAAGCACTCCCCCCGCGTGTGCTCCGAGTCAACAGCTGCTGTGGGACATCACAGCTTTCCCACTGTGCACTTCTCTCCCTGTGCTCTGGGCTCCCAGCCACACCTCTGTGTCCCAGCCGCTCACCCCACAGGCTGCACGCAGGATGGGCCATGCATCGGTTCCCGGGAGGCATCTGCTGGGTGACTCCAGACTGCAGTTCTGAGCGGGGGGGGGGGGGGGGGGGTCAGGACTCCCGGAGCAGGGAATGCAGGCAGGATACCTTTACCTGAGCTCACAGCAGGTGTATCCGGGAGCAAACACCAGAGGAGACTCCAGGCCACAGCCAGGAGAGGTGTAAAGCAAGAGCCCGTATCTCAGGAAATAAGATAACAAAAATCCAAAGGAGAAAGGTCAGAGAGACACAAGGAAGGCCAGTGACCAGAATACCCCAAGGCACACAGCCACCTGTGACTGCCATCTGTGCAATTAAACCTTCGAGGAGATCCTTCTAGACTCACATGCAGTGTAAGACACAACACAGAGGGAGAGGCCGTGCACTCTTCACCAGACCCCCCCCCCCCCAGCAGCCCGGTCACCACCAGGACCCCAATGGCGGCACTGTCCCCTTGAATCCTGGGTCCTGGCCTAGCCTCCTGGCTGCCCTCACGCTGCTCCTGGTGCCGGCCATAACTCTTTTTTCCCCAAAGAAACCTTTAAGGAATACAAATTGCCTAAGTACAACTTTAAGATTATAGTTATTCTCCCCACCATCCCCGCCCTCCCCCACCCCCTCTCCCCTTCCCTGTCCCATTCTCCATTAAGATTCATCTTCAATTTGTACACAGAAGACCAACTCTATACTAAGTAAAGATTTCAACAGTTTGCACACACAAAAAGAACTGTTTGAGAACAAATTTTACAGTTAACTCTCATAATACAACCCATTGAGGACAGAGGTCCTGCATGGGGAGTTAGTGCACGGTGACTCCTGTTGTTAATTTAACAGCTAACACTCTCATGTATGACGTCAGTGATCACCTGAGGCTCTGACATGAGCTGCCTAGGCTATGGAAGCCTTTTGAGTCCCAAACTCCATCATGATTTAGACAGGGCCGTAATCAAAGTGGAAGTTCTCTCCTCCTTCTGTGAAAAGTACATTCTTCTATGATGGCCACTTCTTTCCCCTGGGGTCTCACCCACAGAGATCCTTCATGTAGAACATTTTTGCCACAGTGTTACTATCGCTCTTAGAACAGACATCTGGGAGGCACCTGGTCCTAGGCCAGATTCAAAAAAAAAAAAAAAAAAAGGAGAGGACCATGCATCTCACGGCAGGAAGCTGTGGGATTGAAGGTGATGTTTGCAGCTTCTTCTCCATGGGGAAGAGGCACAGTAGATGGTGCTGGATGCTGGAGCCTTGGAGCGTCACTCACGGCCACCAGCCTGCCTGGACATCTGCAGCAAGCAGCAAGGAGCTGGAGGAGGGCCCCTGCCTGGTCCCGCAGGTGTTGGGATACAGTGGGGGGTTTGGGGGGGTCTCCCTGAGCCGGGGTGGGGTGGGCAGGGGCTGTGAAATAAGAGGCGCGGGGGTCCTGGGAGGGAGGGAGTTGGTGCATAGCCTTGAGGAGTCCCTGGAGGGACAGACGTGTGCCTGGTGTGTGTGCCTCTCGCTAGGGCACCCTCTGCATCACGTGGTTCTGGCCGGCTGGCCCCTCCCCCACAGAAAGGGTGTGTGCATGGTCCTGGCAACCACAGCTGCAGAGGAACACCTGCTCGGGTGGGCTTCTCAGGGTCCTTCAGGACCCTCACTGCACAAGCCCGTGTGCATCACCCACTTCACTCTCCTCAGAGAGAACCGCCAGGACCGTTGGGTCTCCCTTTGCTAGGGAAGTCAAGTTCGGCACAAACCGCCTCTGGTGCCTGCATGGAACTGGCATTCACCGTGCACCTCGCAGCTGTGCAGGAAACCCAGCAGCTGGGGCAGCCAGGACGCAGGAAAAGCCACCACCCGACAGGAGGCAGCTGGGTGTGAGACGGACACTGGCGGGGCTGCCTGGGAAGGGAGTGGACTTCCGGCCTTGGGTGGGGAGGGGCGGGCTGCACAGGGAGGGGGATTCCCAGGGATTCCAGTGCCAAGGATGATCAGGGGCGCCCTAGGGGAGGTAAGAAAAGGGTGGGGGCCCAGGAGGGGTCTTCGATGAAACCCGAGTGCCTGGGTCCAGCCCTGCTGAGAGCCGCATCCCCGAGGGCTGGATGAAACCCGAGTGCCTGGGTCCAGCCCTGCTGAGAACCGCATCCCCGAGGGCTGGCCGGGCAGCAATGCAACTGCAGATAAGGGGAGGCTCAGCATCCACTGGGAAATCAAAGCCAGAGGAGGAGCTCGGCGGACAGGGTGGGCTGAGACCTGCGGAGGAGACGTGTGTGTGTGTGTGTGTGTGTGCACATACATGTATGTGTGTGTGTGTCTGAGCGCCCATATATGCATATGTGTGTGCACAGATGTATGTGCATGTGTGTGTATGTGTGTGTATGCATTTCTATGCATGTGTGTATACCTGAGTGTGCCTTTCATGCAAGAGTATGCATGTCTGTGTTCATGAGTGTGTGCCTGTGTGTATATGTGTATGCATGTATGCATATGTGTGTACATGCATGTCTATGTAAGTCTGTGCACATGAGTGTGCCTTTCATACAAGAGTATGCGTGTCTGTCCAAGAGTATGTGTCTGTGTGCATACATAGGAGTGTAAGTCTGTGTCTGAATGTGCCACCCCTCACGTGCTTCTGTGTGTGTAACGACATGTATGGAGGTGTATGTCCACTTTCATATGCGTGTCTGACTTTGTGTGTGTGCATGTATGTACATGCATGTATAAAAATACTTCAAACCATCTGAGGAAAAAGGGAATGAAAAGATAATTTTGTTGCAAAAATGTTGCAATTTGTATCTAATTTCTCCAAAATACACATTTCCATGAACTTTTTGAAGATGCCATGTATACAAGATTCCAATTTTTTTACACTGAACTAAGCTTGTCTTTTAATTTCATTTTCCATAAACCTTTAAAAATTTTCTATTTATTTATTTTCATTTTATTTGAAAGGTAGAGAAACTGAGAGAGGGGGATCCTCTCTAGATGAGTTGATTCGTCAAGAACTGTGGGCTCACTCCCTCGATGCTTTCAAGAGCCAGGCCTGGGCCAGGCTGAGGCCAGGGCCAGAAATTCAGTCCAGATGTCCCGTAGGCGTGGCAGGGACCCAAGGACTTAGGCCAAGACTCGCCTCATCCTAGCTGTGCCCCAGCAGGATGCTGGGTGGGAGGCAGAGGAGCTGGGACTCGAACCAGATCCTCTGACGTGGGCGGCCCGGACACAGACAGGGAAGTGGAAGGAGGAACCCCAGGCATGGGGCTGAGGTCAGCGTGGCCCAGACAGGGAGGCCAAATTCCAAAATAAAAATGCCTCTGCTCGCCGTGACGTCTGCAGGAAGGTCAGAGCACGCCGCCAGTGTCACGCGGCCGGCGGGCACCTTCCCCCCTGCTGAAGTGAGACGGGGACGCCGCCTCCAGTCTCACAGCCGCACCCTGCCCTCCGGATTCCTTCTCTGTGGCCTGGCCCCTGGGAGCTGGAAGACGGTGCAGGCTCGGGCCCTGGCTCACAGACACCGGCCGTGCACAGAGCCTCTGCGCTGGCTGCGTGGGGCTTCTGGGATTTGCAACAGGTGCTGGAAACCTTGCCGAGGTCACTGGCCAAGTAGCCAGGCAGGGCAAGGGCATGTGTGCATGTGTGCATGTGCGTGTGCATGTGTGTGTGTGTGTGTGTGTGTGTGTGGGTGTATGACGGGGAAGAAATGGAGAGACAAGCGGAACTGTCTTTGCCGAGATGGACAGAGGCGGGAGCAGTAACCGTTCTTCACCCTCATGGCCATCCTAGCCAGCTTTGTGTCTGGGGCAAGATTTAGGGCCAGGCCGTCAGTGGGTTAGCTTTGGAAAGGGCAGCGTGTCAGTTGTTCACGGCCACAGAAACACCCCGCAAGTATCATGCCAACTCAGCACTTTTTCTGTTTATTACTCCATTTGGGTATACACTTTTTTTTTTTTTAAAAAAAGATTTATTTATTTATTTATTTGAAAGGCAGAGTTACAGAGAGAGGAAGAGACAGAATCTTCCATTCACTGATTCACTTCTCAGATGGTCACAACAGCCAGAGCTGGGCCGGGCCGAAGCCAGGAGCTTCATCTGGGTCTTCCACGGGGTGGCAGGGGACCAAACACTTGGGCCATCTCCCACTGCTTTCCCTAGGCCATTAGCAGGGAGCTGGACTGGAGGGGAGCAGCCGGGACATGAGCCAGCGCCCGTAGGAGATGCCGGCGTCACAGGTGGTGGCTTTACCCGCTACACCACAATGGCGGCTGCCGAGTACTAATTTTCTTAAATTCTTTTTATTTATTCTCAATTACTGTGCCTGCTACAACCATATGCTCACCTGAAAAAAGACAGGATCTGGGGGCCCGCAAGAAGTCCTGGACTCCTGGCTTCGGCTTGGCCCAGCCCCAGGCATTGCAGCCATCTGGGGAGTGAACCAGGGGATGGAAGGTGTGTGTGTGGGGGTGGGGGGCTCCTTCTCTCTCTGTAGCTCTGCGATTTAAATAAATAAATAAAAAGGCAGGATTCTCCTGGACAGGGACCTGAAGAGCAAGGGCCTCGGCAGGAGGTATCAGTGCCAGCTTTGAAGGCAGAGATGCCCCAGCCGGGAATGCCAGTGACCTCCCGCCCTTGACTGATGGTCGTCAAGGAAACAGCAGCTGCAGTCCCGGGGGCCCCCAGGAACTGAGTGAGGAAGCGGAGGCTTCCCAGGGCTGGCGGACACAAGCGAAGCACCCCATGGAGTCGAGGCCGGGCTTCTGGCCTCCAGAGCCCCGGCTAGCAAGTGGGTGGCACTTTGCAAAGCTGTGTAGTCTGTCTCCGTTCTCTGGAAGAGACAGGAGGAAATCAGAGGGGACAAAGCACACACATCTCACTCCAGTAGCGCCACCCAGAGGAGTGAAATCGACTGACCGCCCACACCTGCACCTGCGCTGATTTGAAATTTCAGTCACTGACAGTGGAAACACCAGCTCATCTCACTCTTGTTTGCTCTTCTTTGTGCTCTCCTGGAGAACACCCTCTACCCGTGATTCTTAGCCCAGCAGCAGCAGCTAGGAGCGAATTTTCCTAATTTCTAGCTGGATGAGTTTCTATGTAACTTTTAGAGCTAATTTCTCTGTTTCTATAGAATCATTAGACACTGTGTAAACATTTGCTAAGGAAAGCCCGAGTTGATAAATAATGAATGAATCCGTGAGTTTCACACACAAGGCAGGATTGTCCAGCGGCTGGGCAGGATCGCAGCTCTGTGGAGAAGAGGCCGCCTCGCATCCAAACGTCCTTGGCTACCAAGGCCTGGGAGGCCCGTGGCCAGCAGGGGTGGCAGGGACGGAGCAGGGCGGATAAGGAGCTGACGGTGGACAGAGGCTTGGAAGTCCCGTGGACAGACGACTGGCAGCTGGCCAGGTTGCTTGGGGCCGAGAGGCTGGGGGTGAGGGACACGGTGGCCACTCAGTCCACTGCTTTTCTGCTATCAGAGACATCCGATTAGGTCTGATTTGTTGGGGACATATTTGTTATTTCTTTTTATTTCAAAAGTTTAATGTGTTGATTTGAGAGGAGAGAGAGAGAGAGCCTCTGGTTTCCCATCTACTGGTTAGCTCTCTGCATACTCACAATGGCTAGGGTTGGACTGAGCCAGGAGCTGGGAACGAAATGCTGGTGTCCCCGTGAGTCGCAGGGACCCAGCTACACGAGCCGTCACCGCTGCCTCCCTGGTCCACGTTAGTAGGCGGCTGGAGGCGGGCCCTGAGCCCAGGCTTTCCACCATGGGACGCGGACACCCTAACGACCTAACCACTAGGCTGGATCTTGTTCTCACGGTTTCTACAAAGTTCACTTGTTCAGATAGATCGTCCAGTGGATGAGGGGACTTCAACCAGTTCACGGAAAAATGGCGTTAAAGAAAGCCAGGTGGTGAAGGGAGCAGTGTGGGGGCCTGGGCACAGGACCACTCTCCCACCCGGCCCCTCCCTCTGTGCTGTCTGTCAGTGTCGAAGCCCTGGGGGCTGGCAGGTTCATACCGAGACTGTGAACTCCACAAACTGGGGAGGGTCTGCATGCCGGGGTCCTTGAGATGCAGGTGCCAGCTGGTCTGAGAGGCAGAGAGATGGACTGTGGGACACGCCTGTGATGGGGGAGGAGGCAGAGGGGCAGGAAAAGGCGGGGAGAGGCTTGGGGTCCTAGGGCAGGTCTGACCTCCAGGGAAAGGGGGGAGCAACAAGAGCCCAGCCTCAGACCCAGCTGCTGGGGGTCCCAGGTGAGAGGAAGACGCGCACGGTGGGCAGGAAGGGCCCAGCTCTGGTCCCCACGTGGGCTTCAGGCATGGGCTCAGTGCAGCCGGGAGACACTGGCCCTGGAGCATGCCCTCTGCAGGATCCGGGGTGCAGGAGCCGAGGTGTCTACTGCTCAGGTCCTACCTGCGTGTCTACCTGTGGCCGGTTCTAAAGGTCTCTCCCGGGACCGACCCACGCCCTCAGTGTGCCTCCCCTACCCAGTGGAAACATGCCAAGCCCTTCTGGAGGCAGCTGGCTGTCTTGTCCCTGCCCCTGCAGGGATCCAAGAACTCGGGCCCTTACCTGGAATCGTCCGTCCGCTTTGTAGTTCTGCCAATGGGAGCGTCTGACCTGCAGGGAACGCTTCTCACACGTGGTTTTGCTTTGTTTCAGACATGGGCGCTGTGGGCAGCACACGGGGATTCAGTGACGTTCCTGAAGGGCACAGGTGGCCAGGCACGTGAGTCCCGTGTGCTCAACAAATGAGAAGTGGGAAGAATGCAAACCTTTGAGTGTAAGTGGAAACGCTGGGCCCTCCGTGCAGAGGTGGAGGTGGACAGGAGAGAGCAGGTGCAGGTTAGAAACCCAGGCCAAGCAGCCTCTGCCCCTGGGGCTCATGGGCCTGTTGGAGATTCGAACGCTTCCTCTGCCTCAGAGACTGGGGAGGCCCCATGTGAGATGACAGTGGGCGGGACCCACCTGCAGAGACAAGCGTCCACTCAGGGACCAAGAGAGCGATGGACTCCCGGGTACAGGTGGTCTGAAGACCCTGGCGCGGGCACGTCCCAGGGGACAGCTGCATGACGCCCGAGTGGAGAGAGCTGAGGCTGGGAGGTGGTGGTGGGGGGATGGGGCAGAGCAGGGTGGCTGGAGCGTGCGGTTGTGGCAGGACAGGGGTCTGAGCGGGCTGACTCACGGGGGGTCTTCCAAATGCTGATGGAACACGTGTCCCATCAAAAAGCTGTGCATGGACCAGCTCCACGACTCAATAGGCTAATCCTCCACCTGCAGCACTGGCACACCGGGTTCTAGTCCCAGTCGGGGTGCGGGATTCTGTCCCGGTTGCCCCTCTTCCAGGCCAGCTCTCTGCTGTGGCCCGGGAGGGCAGTGGAGGATGGCCCAAATGCTTGGGCCCTGCACCCCATGGGAGACCAGGAGAAACACCTGGCTCCTGGCTTTGGATCAGTGCGGTGCACTGGCTGCAGTGGCCATTGGGGGGTGAAGCAACGGAAAAAGGAAAACCTTTCTGTCTGTCTCTCTCTCTCACTGTCCACTCTGCCTGTTAAAAAAAAAAAAAAGAAGAAGAAGAAGAAAAAAAGAAAAAAAGAGCTGTGGATGGATTTGAAAATATTTTGCACCAAAGTAAGCTTTAAAATTCCATTTCCCACAAGCTTTCGGAAGTCCCCACGGGTTCCCGTGATCAGAATTTACAGCGGAGTATAAAAGGGCGAAAGATCGGTGTTAAATTCACAGTGAGGAAGGGCCCGACTGGGTGGTGGGCAGAGATGCCTGGGGCGCAAGGGTGCCTCTGGTGGTGATGGGAGGACCACGGAGGGACTGAGACTGGAGGGAAGAGGCGCCTGCGCGATCCGGGCAGGGAGGGGCAGAGGGGAAGGAACTGGCAGGCGGTGGGCATGGAGGGGAGGCAGGAAGGGGCTTAGGAGCTGCAGCAGCCACGAAGCCTGGAGCGAGCCTGCTCCCGCCCGGACGGCGCTCGGCTCTGCCTCCCTGGTGGAGGCACAAATGCTCAGGGCCTCTGTGTGGGCAGGGATGGGGAGGCCGGGGCAGGAGCTGGCCCGCGACTGCATCCTGCCTGGGAGCTGAGCAGCAGGGGCCCAGAAGAGAGAAGGTGGCTGGAGCAGCAGCCGGATCAGCAGGTGCAGTGGCTTGTGCTGCTAAGGCCATGTGGGGAGTGAGCTAGCAGGTGGAAGCGCTCTCTCGCTCTCTCTCGCTCTCTCTCGCTCTCTCTCTCTCTCTCTCTCTCTCTCTCTGTTACTCTGCCTTTCAAATAAGTAAGAAATCATTAAAAATATAAATATCAGGGGCCAATAAATAAATTAAAGATTGAAGCTGAAAATTGCTTTTTTCACACCAAACAGCCACATATTCGAATGGGACATTCTACATTTTAAAGTTAATAACTTTGTCAAATGACTCCGGGGAGGTGAAAAGCTGGGAATGGCTCAGACAACCGTCCACAGCGCAGCTAGTGTGGGAGAGCTGGCTCTCCCAGGTTTTATGCAGGTGTTAAATCTGCAAACGGTGACTCACGGGCAGAAGCAGGAGAGCAGTGCACGGCTAAGCGTTCAGAGAGAAACGCAGCGGGGTCTAAGGTGCTACATGAGGCGTCCCCAGTTAACGGGGGATGAAAGCCCCTCCGTCAAGGCCAGCACCGGGACTGGCAAGATGCTGGGGGCAACGTCCGCTCCCAGCTGTGTGTCCACAGCACTGAAGGGCTGCGTGCTGGGGTACAGCTGGAGACACCCCCATACCTCCCGGAGCGCTGGCTCAAGCCCTGGTCACTCTGCTCCTCACTCCAGCTGACACGCTGGAAAGGCCGTGGAGGACGGCCCAGGTGGCGAGGGCGCTGCCGCCGTGTGGGAGGCTGGAGACTCCTGGCTCCTGGCTTCAGCCGGCCCAGTCTTGGCTGTTGTGGACTCTTGGGAGAGTGAATGAGCGGTTGGAAGATGTCCCTCCCTCCCTCCCTCCCTCTCCCTCTCTCTCTCTCCCTCCCTCTCTCTCTCCCTCTCCCTCTTTGTATGTGCCACTCTGCCTTTCAAATGAATGAATGAATGAATCTAGAAGGACCCTGCAGATTGATTAGAGCTCCTTTATTTTTTAAAACAGAACAAGTAGGCCAGCTCCACGACTCACTAGGCTAATCCTCCACCTGCAGCGCCAGCACCCCGGGTTCTAGTCCTGCTTGGGGCACCGGATTCTGTCCCAGTTGCCCCTCTTCCAGTCCAGCTCTCTACTGTGGCCCGGGAGTGCAGTGGAAGATGGCCCAAGTCCTTGGGCCCTGTACCCGCATGGGAGACCAGGAGAAGCACCTGGCTCCTGACTTCGGATCAGTATGGTGCGCCGGCCACGGCGGCCATTGCGGGGTGAACCAATGGAAAAAGGAAGACCTTTCTCTCTGTCTCTCTCTCACTGTCCACTCTGCCTGTCAAAAAAAAAAAAAAAAAAGAACAAATAAGATGGACTAAGACCTTGGATGGTATGGGGTGGGGCATTCACAGTGAAAAGACGACGGAGAACCCTGGACACACAGACATCTCAGAACAGATGGAAGGCGGATTGCAGGCTGGCAGAAAGAGTGCCCAACAGACAAGATGGAGAACGGAGCTGAAACCTGACACATACGAAGCTGGACTCTTCCAGTGAGGAAATGGCAAAGAAGATGAGCAAACCCTGGAAGACAGCACGCAAGTGCCTATAAAGTCACCCAAGACGGCCAGTCCAAGCAGGACCCGAAGACCAGCGTGGCGAAGAGAAAGACCCAACTGCACCTGCTGACGCGGTGACCAGCTCCAGCGCTCGTGGGGGTGTCCTGGGCTGGTGGTGGCGGGAGAAGAATATTGTGCAACCTCGTGGGAGTCAGTTGAGCAATTTGTGCCAAAAGCTTGAAACATCTGACTACGCTCTGCAAGGGGAACAGCCCCACGGGGGTTGAATCGCTTATACAGCCTATAATAAACATAAACTGAATGAAATTCCCGGGGAAACCGGAGAGAATGCACCAACACCTTGCAACGTTACACTCTGAATATTTAGTATTTTCTCCTGTGCAGTCCTTTGTAATTTTCAATTTTTTTTTAACAATGGATTTTATTTTCAGAAGGAGAGAGAAACCAAAAATGCTAAGTACGTTCTGTGCAACAGGCCAAGGACTCCCACTTGCTCCCAGGCACACGCCGTGCCCAAACAGCCCCACGCAGGTCTCTGCTCACTGGAAGGAGAGCGACCCACCGTTAACCCAGCCAATAATGGCCCCTCGGGGATGCACAGTCAATGAAACCTCCTGCATGGAATTCTCTCCATGGCGTTCAGAGGGGAGCCCTGTTTGGACTGAAATATTTGTGAGTGGTTTTTTTGTGAGTGGGTCCTGCGGAGGACCTCGTGCAGGGACGGGAAGCCAGAGGCAGCTGTGCGGCAGGGGGAAGGTGGGTGGACGAGGAGGGGGCGGGAAGGGAGGGCTGGGCTCTGGGGGCTGCAGAGGGGCGCAGGGCCGCTCCCCTGGGGGCGTGTGGATGATGGAAGCCCAGGATGCTGAGCGCGCCCTCGCCCGTATCAGTGCGCTGGGTCTGGTGCCGGCTATGGCACTTCCTGTCCAGCTCCCTGCTGACGCGCCTGTGAAGGGAGAAGATTTAGGCCATGGCCACTGCCTGGGAGACCAGAATGCTGCTCCTGGCTCCTGATTACAGCCTGGCCAAGAGCTGTGTCTGCGGTGGCCATTTGGGGAGTGAACCAGCGATGGAAGGTCTCTCTCTATCCCTCTCTCTGTCACTCTGCCTTTCAATAAATAAGTGTCTCCTACTTGTATCTGAACGTGCGTACCAGCACCTGTGTTCTCTTTCCAGGCGAGTCCAGAAGAGAGGACTGTGGCTTCGCTGTTGTCTTTGTAGTTTTTTTCTGTGTTTTCAGTGCCTCTCGTGAGCCGGCTCCAAACTGCACCACGGTCACCATGGTTACTGCCGCTGCTCCCCCGAGCGGGAGGTGTACAGCCCTGCCCAGAGCCAGAGAGGGCTCACTTGTGAGGGATCAGCACGGCGCAGGGCTGACGACTCTTACATGATTCAGTCCCTGCCCCGTGGAGGCGCCCGGCTTAGCCCACGGGGTCCCTGGGTGTAGTCCACGCCCCTGCACGCACAGCCGTACAGCTCCATGGGAGGTGCTGTTTGGAGGACAGGGTGGGGTGGGGAGGCAGGCAGCCATGCAGCTGGACAGAGGGCGATGTCACCTGCCTCTTGCTGTCCCTGCCAGGCCGTGGTCCTCCCGGACCCCAGACTTCTCTCATCCCCAGGCTGCACGCCCAAGCCCCTCTGTTCCCGAGGCCAGCTGCCGCGTGGTTTGAGCGGCTCAGCCTCCGGCCCCGGGAGGCCCCTGCACGTGCTGGTGGCACGACCCTGGCTGTCCGTGGCCGCAGTGGCTTCCATCTGTCTTGTAACCACGTGCTTCTTCGGAGCTGCCGCCAGCCTCCACCTGGTCTAGCCAGTCCTCTCTTTGGCTCGTCTCCAGTTCACTTCTGCAGGCAGCCAGGGTGAGCTCTTGAAAACACGCACTTGGTCACATCACCCCCTTTCTTAATGGCTGTGGCGACTCCCAAGTACTTCAGGATAAATGGAAACGGGGTGCTGGGCCCCCCGGGGGCCCTGACCGCGCACACCCGCCCAGCTGATGACTCCTGCAGGCCGGCTCCACTTAATGGGCCACTGTGGAATAGCCTGGGCGCTGCGGAGCCCAGGGATCAGACACGGGAGCAGTTGAGCCGGGTGTCCTTAAGTTCAGGAGAGGGTCCTCACTGCTGACCGCATTGCCCCCTAAGGTGTCTGAGCATCCTGGCTGCTTAGGGCAGCACCCCGCATTCAGTCGCCATCATGCTGGGGTGGGGGAGGAGGGCTCGCACAGGCCCTCGGGGCACCGAGAAACCACCTGCCCTCCAGACCTTCACCCACTGACCTGGCTGAACCTGACCTCACCTATGCAGGAGCAGACCTGATGTGTTCTTCCATGAACGCACCAGCCCTCCCGCCAGGGCCCCAGCTCAGTCAGGTTGAAGTCTGGAGCCCCTCCAGCCATTCACCTCCCCCCACCCCCAGGCCGGGCAGGTGCAGCGAGGAGGCCTGGGTGGAGCCCCTCCAGCCATTCACCCCCCAGGCCGGGCAGGTGCAGTGAGGAGGCCGGGGTGGTGGTTGCATGCATCATCTGTCTTTAGGGTCTTTAGGAAGAGCCTCCTGGGAGGGTGAGACGGGAGATGCTAATCGGGGCCAGAACAACGGGGGGGTTTGTGACTGCACTGGAGAAGGAGGGAGCTGGGCACCCCCAGTCCCAGAGCTGGACTGCGGCGTGGATCCAGTGACCCAGAGCATTCCCCAGAGCCCACTGGGGCAAGTGGGTTAGGGCGGGCTTGAACGATTACAGAGCCGAGCAGAGAGTGGCCGGCCGGCGTGTCTGGAGACCTGGGCTCGGATGTCCACTCTCTGCCCCGTCGCCCTACAGTTGAAAATGCTGCCGTTCACAGAGAGGCGGAGGCCCCGTGTGCTACAGAGGAAGGGGCCAGGCGAGGACTTGGGACCAGGGTCTTTTCTGAAAGCTGGGACCACCTGCATGCATGGCTGAGCTGTAGCAGGGCTGCGGTGTTCAGCTCCCAGGCCTGGCCTTGCTGTGTATAGACAGAAGTATGAGCAGCACACCTGGAGTGGGGGTGGTGCAGTGTACATACCGCACAACTGGAGAAGCTGGGAGCCAGCGTCCGGGCGGTCCCACTGGCCAGAGCGGTGCTGTTATTTGGCCTGCGTACATGGTGAACTCGAAGGCTGTGGGGTGACCTAGGGCTCAGGTAGAGACACAGGCCTTCTGCAGCCACTGGGATTAGGGCTGGACGCTGCCATTTGGAAGGACAGAGAAGGCCGCCTCTCTGCCCAGGGGGAATTGAGTCTGGGGGTAACCAAGGCACGAGAGCTGCAAGATGAGGACCTCTCCCTGGAGACACCGTGTCCGCTGGTGTCTGCTCATGGGTGAGACCCTGGTGAGGCACCCTGGGCTCAAGGTGGGGATTGCAGCTCCCACGAGCACCTGCCCAGGGCTCCGAGCGCCTTCCTCCTGGGCTGTGGGACACTCCAGGGCCCCACAAAGGTCAAACTAAGTCAGGGGCAGAGTGCAGCCAGCCTTCACGGCAAACAGACCCTGGTGCCGAAGGGGTGGGCGCAGGACAGGGAGAGATGCCACAGCCCATGCAAATAGGCAGGTGCAAGACGGGCCCTGGGAACTCAGCGCTGGATCCAGCAGGTGTGGAAAGAGGTGAGCGAGCCCTCAGCGCCACAGGTCTCTTCTGAGCTTGCAAACTGGATTTGATTTCTACAGGAGCCCCTCGAGCAAAGGGACATCAAGTCCACGTGACCCTCAAGGACTTCGGGTTCCAGGAAAAGACAAATGGAAAATATGAACCGGAGTCCTGGCAGCTGTTGGAGGTTCGTCCTACACCACAGCGCCCTCTCCTGGTCATCTAGAGAACGTCCATTTGTAGGGTCAGTGGGCTGGAGGAGCAGGTTCCTGTGGGTTGCTTCACCCTGGTAATGGGGAGGGAGGGGGCTCCCTAAGTAGGGCAAAGGTGAGCCAGGAGCTTGTGTAGCAGGTGGATGCTGACCCTGGAGACAGAGCATTGTGTATCTGAATCTGTAGGGACGCTTCCCTCTCACAGCTGCCTCCTGCTCACCCCCTGTCCCACCAGTCCCCATGCACCCCCGGGAACACCTGCCCTCTCTTTTTCCACCAGAACTTACTCTTATTCTAAATCCTTCTTCCTGGCAGCACCAAGCAGCCTGCTTAGGCAAGCGGCTCTAGCCTTTCTTTCTACAGCCTACGTCATAGTGTATGACTTTAGGGGCTGGTCTGAGGCTTAAAACGAGAGCGGAATGTTCACCGTGCAGATGATGAGGAGAATGGAAAAATACGGAACTCAAAGAGAAAATCGCATTCAGCCCAACCCCCAAGACGCAACTCCCAGTAGAGTCCACAGGCATCTGCTCTCAGACCTGGCCTTGTACTTCACTCACAGCGTCGTGCCCGACTCTGCTGCCGAATGCTATGCTTCCGGAATGAGGCGAAATGTGCCACGGATGCCTCGTCACACCCACCCTGCCCTCATTCTCCCTTTCTTGGACATTTTGCCTGCGTTCAAGCTCCTTATTATGAATAATGTGATTCGAATAAGCTCGCCCACGAATCTTGCATTTGGAGTAGAGTCCTGGAAGTGAAATCACGAGGTCAAAGGATCCAGACGGCTCCAAAGCTCACGAGAGTCATGGCTCCACTCGCTCCTGGCTGGCCAGTGGCGGTTTTACCACCAGCAGCACCGGCTTCTCCCGCTCCACAGGAGACAGTGGGGGCAGGGGCACAGCAGGTGCACAGCTTTTACCTTTGGTTCAATGTGCATTTATTTGTTTATTTAATTGACATTTAGAAAGACTCATTTATTTATTTTAAAGTCAGAGCTACACACAGAAAGAAGGACAGGTGGGGGGGAGGGTCTTCCATCCGCTGGTTCACTCCCCAATTGGCTGCAAAAGCTGGAGCTGTACCGATCCGAAGGCAGAAGCCAGGAGCTTCTTCCGGGTCTCCCATGCAGGTGCCCACACAAGGACTTGGGCCATCTTCTACTGCTTTCCCAGGCCATAGTAGAGAGCTGGATCAGAAGTGGAACAGCTGGGACTTGAACTGGCGCCCATATGGGATGCCGGCACTGCAGGCAGAGGCTTTACCTGCTACACCACAGCACTGGCCCCTAATTGATTTATGTTTAAAGATCTATCTTCTTCCCACCCCGAGTGGCGCTGGCTGGACCCGCAGCGTAACAGACCGTTTCCTGGGCGTGACCCTGTCTGGGAAGAGCCCCACCCACCGCAGACCCTGGTTCCCCAGCAGCAGCACAGGGGAGCCCCTGAACACCCCAAGTGGACTTTTCTGAAAGGGACCAATCAGAGGGGCCCGGCTGTCTTGGGGGAGGGTTCCTGGAGGGCCTGCAAGGGTCAGAGTCTGGGGCAACCCCCCCCCCAGATGTCGGCAGGGAGTGGGGGTGGGGCAGGAGCCGCGTTCTGCCTATTACCATGAAATTGTTCTGGCATTCTCTCTCACTGTCCACTCTGCCTGTCAATAAATAAATAAATAAATAAATAAATAAAATAAAAATTGTTCTGGCATTGCTCCTGCTGGGACTGACATGTAAAAGTGCTTCGTTACGGGTTTTTAAGACATGGTGATTTTTCTTAAAGTGTTTTAAAGAAATTTTCATTTATTCATTTATACGGAAGGTCAGAGAGAGAGAGAGAGAATCTCCCATCTGCTGGTTTACTCCCCGAATGCCCACCACAGCGGAGATTTGGCCAGGAATTCAACCCAGGCTCCCACGTGGGTGCGGGGACCAGACACCCGAGTCTCCACCTGCTCATTAGCAGGAAGTGGGACCAGGAGTGGAGCTGGGACTGGGACACAAGCACCCCCGTGTGGAGTACTGACGCAAAGTGCAGTCCGAACTGCGGTTTCAAATGCCTGCCCATTAAAGTGCTTTTGACCAGTGAGTTGTAAATTACTGCTTAGCCAGATCGGCCACCTCAGTGCTGTGAACCAGCAGCCACCACCGCCATTTTTGCCGTGTGCTAGACTGCAGGTGCAGCTGGTCATGAAGCCCTCCCAGCCGCCCCTGGGAGAAGCGAATACATGTCCACTCTGGGTTTTGCCAGGGGCAGTGGACGGCCAATCACACAGCCAGGGTGGGGCCAGGGCAATGGACTGCCAATCACACCCAGGGCGGGGTCAGGGGCAGTGGACTGCCAAGCACACCCAGGGCGGGGTCAGGGGCAGTGGACTGCCAATCACACCCAGGGCGGGGCCAGGGCAATGGACTGCCAATCACACCTAGGGCGGGGCCAGGGCAATGGACTGCCAATCACACCCAGGGTGGGGGTAGGGGGTGGTCAGGGACAGTGAACTGCCAATCACACCCAGGGCGGGGCCAGGGGCAGTGGACTGTCAATCACACCCAGGGTGGGGCCAGGGCAGTGGACTGCCAATCACACCCAGGGCGGGGCCAGGGGCAGTGGACTGCCAATCACACCCAGAGTGGGGCCAGGGGCAGTGGACTGCCAATCACACCCAGAGTGGGGCCAGGGCAATGGACTGCCAATCACACCCAGGGCGGGGTCAGGGACAGTGGACTGCCAGTCACACAGCCAGGGTGGGGCCGGAGGTAGTGGACTACCAATCACACCCAGGGTGTGGGGGTGTTCAGGGGCAGTGGACTGCCAATCACACCCAGGGTGGGGCCAGGGGCACACACAGCGGGGGCCAGGGTGGGCTCGCTCTCGCCACCCCGACAGCTGCCGTCACTGTGGCGCCCACAGCTGTGGCTCAGGCTCCCCTTCTAGGGCGAGCACTGGGGAAACGCACCCACTCGTTTATCTGGGCGCTCAATTATCATGCCAGGAAGTGAGCATGCTGGTGCTGATAATTTTTGTGGAAATGAAAGATTCCAATTTAGGGAAGACAGAGAGCTGCGGGAGGGGCGGCGACTCACTGGGACGAAGTTCTGAGCAACATCAAAGCCCACCGCCGACTCCCCTGTCTGCAACTGCTGGCTGCTCCCAGAAAGCGCTCTGGGCGGAAGGGAGCTGGAGGTCCCCCACCCCCACCACCCCAGCTCCCGGTTTTTCTATTACAAAAATGAATCGGAATAGCTGGAAACTACAGAAATGGATTTAGACGTGGTTAATAGCTATCCTTTCTGTTATGAATCCTTAAAAACACTACTTAAATAACAGCAGGTACTTAAAGGATACACAGTGAGCAGTGTGAATAGCGCTAGTTAAATCTTTCATCTTCACATGACAAAAATGTGGCATTCACAGGGGGCTAACCGCGTTCTGGGAACACAGCTTAACGGATTTAGTCCTCAAAACGAGGCTCTGGGGTGGCCTGGGGAAGCTGAGGTGTAGGACTTTTTTATTTTAAGATCTATATATTGTATTTGAAAGGCAGAGTTAGAGAGAGAGGGAGGCCTTCCATCTGCTGCCTCTCTCCCCAAGTGTCTGCAATGGCCGGGATCGGGCAGAGCTGAATCCGGGAGTCAGGCGCTCCATCTGGGTCTCCCCGACGCGGTGCAGGGGCCCAAGCACTGGAGCCACCTTCCACTGCTTTCCCAAATCCATTAGTAGGATCGGAAGTGGAGCAGCCGGGACAAGAACCGGCGCCCACATGGGATGCCCGCGCAGCAGGTGGAGGCTTTGCCCTCGCTGCGCCACAGTGCCGGCCCAACAAGAAAGTGGCTCAGCAGCCTTAGCCCACGCTTACCTTCTGCTGGAGCCAGAATTTCGCATTTCCACGCACCTCCGGATCACACGCGGTGAGGAGTCCACGCAGGCACGTAGCCTCCCCGCGGGATGAGCACGGTGCCAAGGCTGCACTTTGCCTCGCAGCGGCGCCGCAGTGTGCGTGGGCGTCTTTCTGGGTTCCTGGCTCTGCTGGATTAAGGCTCCACTGGGTCTTAGTAATTGAAGCATCTCCCGCGGCAGTCCGGACTGCTCCTCTTCTGATCCAGCTCTCTGCTCTGGCCTGGGAAGGCAGTAGAAGATGGCCCAAGTCTTTGGGCCCCTGCACCCACGTGGGAGACCTGGCAGAAGCTCCTGGCTCCTGGCTTCAGATCAGTGCAGCTCTGGCCGTTGCACTGTTTGATGGAAAATCTCTCTCTCTCTCTCTCTCTCTCTCTCTCTCTCTCTCTCTCTCTCTCCCCCCCTATCTCCCTATCTCCCTATCTCCCTATCCTCCCTGTCTGTAACTCTGTCTCCTCTTTGTGACCAAGAGTGCTCTGTATGGGAGAGTGAGCCTGCAGCACACAAGGTGTCGTTCACAGGCAGACAAAACCCCTGCACCCGCTGTGGTCAGTTGACAGCGGTTACTAGCCAGAAAGCTCCTTTATATAAGGTTATGTGGGGTGACATAAGGTGTATGTGGGGTGGCCGTGTGGCCTGATGGTGACGATGCCAGTTCAGGCACTCAGGCCCCCTGAGCACTTGGGTTCCACTCCCAGCTCCGCTGGTGTAGACGGGGGGGGGGGGGGGGGGCATCGGTGATGGCCGGGGTAACTGTGTCCCCGTCACCCGTGCCGGAGACCTGGAGTCTGTCCCTGCTCCAGGCTCTAGCCCCAGCCCAGCCCCAGCCATGGCTGGCGTTTGGGGCGTGAATCGGGACGAGAGCCCTCTCCGTGTCTCTGCCTCTCAAAACCTGATGAACATTAGAAGCAGTGACGCTTACAGGCACAACAGTCAGCCATTGTTACTGAGCCCAGATACGGGCAGAAAATATGGGGGAGGCAGTTCTTCTCCCAGCAGCAAGAGGCAGAGAAAGTAGGAATAAGATAATTAAGAAGCATATACGACTTACATGAAGACAATTACTAAGATATTAAAAGAAAAATCTGGTAAAGAGGGAGCTACAGACCTCAAACCCAATGCTGAAAAATGTGTCAGTGATTGCTATACTCATTTGCAGATTAGATGTGATTTGCAGATTAGATGTGAGCCGAGAGGCCAGCTCTGTGGTGCAGTGGGTTAAGGCAGCCTGTGTGAGATTGTCCCGGCAGCTCCATTTCCAGTCCCACTTCTTGCTAATGCGCCTGGGAAATCAGCAGGGGATGGCCCAAGTGCTTAGGCCCCTGCACCTGCATGGAGACCCAGAAGAAGCTCCTGGCTCCTGTTTTTGGCCTGGTCCAGCTCCAGCCATGGCAACCATTTGGGGATTGAACCAGTGGATGAAAGACCTCTCTCTGTAACTCTGACTTTCAAATAAATTAATTAATAAAATACTAAGAAAAAGCACTGGGCCAAACAATGGCTCAATGGAATTTTTGAAACTTGAGCAAATAATGAATGATTCCATTTGTAAGGAAAAATACCTGTAGAGTTACCCAGACATTTCTGAAAAAAGAAAATTTCATAAGGGGTGAGTGCGTGTGTGTCTGGTTATGTATTAACATTAATTCTAAAGCTAAAATCACTCCTGTGTTGCCCAGGTGAGCGAGGGACCGCTCTGGAGGGGGGGGTGTCCATGATGCAGGAGACACCTGAGTCCCCGCCCCCACAGCCCACAGGGACAGGGCATGCTCCCAATGAGGCAGCTTCGCCAAAGTGGCTCAGATGCCAGCTCTTGAGGGTGAGTGAGCCATCAGCCCAGGTTGGGAGCATCCCGGAGAAGTGGCTTGTTCTTCTGACCGCTGTGTAGACTGCTACCAGAAATGGGAGCTTCTAACAGCATCCTCAAAGACCTGGCACTGGCATCGGGGTGACGGTGGACATGCAGGTAACACCCCAGCGGCTGTCCTGAGGGCCTGAGAGGCCTTGTGCAGGCGCTGCTTAGCTCACAGGGGCACGTCCCAGTAAGCCTGCCTTAGGTCGGAAATACCCTAAGTCAAAGCTTCGTTGAGTACTACTAACTAGTCAGACACCCCGCTCCGTCCATCCTAAATATGCGGGAACATTCAGAGCCAGAGTTGGGCAGAATCAGCTAACACAATGCTTTTTTAAAAAATTATAATTTTACTTATTTTTTTAAAAAATTTCTTTTTAAAAATATTATTTATTTATTTGAGAGATAGAATTACAGACAGTGAGAGAAAGAGAGAGACAGAGACAGAGAAAGGTCTTCCTTCTGTTGGTTCACTCCCCAGATGGCCACAATGGCCGGAGCTATGCAGATCCGAAGCCAGGAGCCAGGAGCAGGTGGAGGATTAACCTTCTGCACCACAGCACTGGCCCCATATAATGTTATTTACTTATTTGAAAGGCACAGTTACAGAGAAGGAGAGACCGAGAATATGATCTTCACCCCTCTAAATAGCAGCAACGGCCAGGGCTGGGCCAGGCTGAAGCCAGGAGCTAGGAGCTTCTTCCAGGTCTCCCATGTGGATGCAGGGACCTAAGCACTTGGGGCATCTTCTACTGCTTTCCCAGGCACATTAGCAGGGAGCTGGATCAGAAATGGAGCAGCCGGGACATAAACCAGCACCCATATGGGATGCTGGTGTCACTGGTGGTGGTTTTACCCTCTAGGCCACAGCACCGGCCCCTAAGTAGCTTCTTTTAAAATGAAATAAGACGGAAAAGAGCAGCTACACGGGGGGACCTCTTCGTGCATAGAAGGCTCCATGCTGGTGGTGAGATCTGGGGGTGTGCACACACGCTGGCTCAGGGGAGGAGCCCCTTCAGGGCAGGTTTTCCCACGCTGATCCTAACACGTCCCCCATCCCTGGCAGCCGTGAGTGGGGCGCGACACTGCCTGCAGGGCACTTGGCAGGGCCTCTGGAGTCACCTGTTCCAACCCGCGACATCTGAGTCTCCCTGTGGACGCTCCTGGAAGCCGGCTGTGATCCTGAGGCTGCCTAACCTGCTGCCCCACAAGCCAGCCCCCAGATGCCTTCTTTAAAACACAGTGTTGAGTTTCTCCTGTGGCTGACCACAGCTGCCCTTCTGCCGCTACCCAGCACTGTGAAAGAGGAGCAGACCTGGGAGAAGACCCAGATCCAGAGTTCCAAGTCCCGTTTCTGCTGAATGTGCACCATGTCCCCAACATTATGAAGTTTCACCGTCTTTCACTGAACCCTCGCAAGTCAGGGGCTCTCTGTAGCCAGGCTGCACTTGTCGGGAATGACGTGTGCAACAGAGCAGGGGTGCACGTGTGCAGTGGATGGTGGCTGGGGCTGGGATGGTGAGGGTCTCTGCAGCTGGCCGTGGCCTGGGCAGGTCTCTCTGTCCACACAGTCTCTGGGCTTCTTCTCGTAATCCCCCCAGAAGGGCTGGTCTGGGCTTGCTCACAGCACGGCCACCTCCGGGCACAGCCTCAGGTCCTTGACAGCTTCAGGCTGCCCTGCACCGTGTCCCAGTGAGCCAGGTGGAAGCAACAGGATCTTCTCAGACTCAGCCTCCATGCACACAGCCTCAGGCTCACCATGCTCAGGACCTCAGCCTGTCCAGGTTCAAGGCGGGTGGGAAATTAAATCCCACCGTGGCAGCTGATCTTGCAAAACACAACCTTCCCCGGAAGCTGTGGAGCTTGGTCTTGGTCAAGTGCAGACGTCCAGCAAGGAAAGGCGGCCCGAGGGTCCCACAAGAGGACAGGAGGGGAAGACGTCGATTAGAGAGCTGGGGCTGGGGGGATGCCAGTGTGACTCCTTAGGCACCAGATTTCGGAAGCTGCTCACCCTGGCTGCCCACCCTTGTCGTGGTTTTGAAGTAGCTGGAAGGAGAGATCTGTGCATGAGTGCAAGGGAGGGAAAGACCACTTCCAACATGGTGGGGGGGGGGGGGGCTGGGGCGCGCCAGAGCTGCGGTGGACCTGGCTCCTGGGTAGCAGCCTGGAGGAGGCTCCTGGTCCAAAGCCCTTAGTAGGGAGCCAAGCAAAGGCGACCTGACACTTTATAGGATCCTCTTATTTGTGCCCGTGAGAAAGAGTGTGTGAACGGGCCCCACAGACTTCCGTTTCTCGGTACAGTCCTTGCTGGTCCACGGAGCTCAGAAGTCTGAAGTGAGTGAAGTGGAGCTGGAGAGGCCCCGGAGATGCTGAGGCCACGAGGGCCCGGGGTTGCAGCCGGTGTGTCCCAGCCTCCCCGTGTCGTCATGCCGCTCGCGAACAGACTCCACCCGACCAGGGGCGTGTGCTTGCGGTGACACAGGCCGGGGAGAGCGGAGATGGAGCGAGACAAGACCCGCTCCTCTCCTTACCAGTCTGGTGGCTGCCCCAAGCTTCCCTGGCTCCCCCTGCAGGCAGGGTGCCCTGAGCAGTGAGGGCAGGGGAGCTCATCCCTCAGACACGAGGCTCCGTGTTGGACGGCTTTGTCCATTCAAGCCGAGTGAACCACACGGGTGCTTTATGCTGTAAGGAACCAGATTTTCTGCATCAGCATGGAGCGTCGCTGGCCCCAGGGTCTCAGCTCCGAGCACTCAGGTCAGTTCCTGGGGCAGGCTGTGGACACGGGAAAGGATGAAGCAGCTATGGCCCCGTCACATGGCTCTGTGGTCTTTCCGTGGCTCGTGGCTTCAAGCTTCCCTGGGAAGCCTACAGCCTCAGAGCGAAGATGCATCACCCCCAGCCTGAACTGGCCAGGTACAGACTGTGCCTGTCCCTAACCACACCTTCTTCCTTTAGCTGTTACTGTTCTTAACGGGAAACTGTGAGGATGGAGGAAAGTCCAGAGAGCAGGGAGATCCCATGTTGGATCTCAGTAAGTACGAGAAGCCTGGGAAAGGGAGGGAGAGGGTGGGGAACAAAAGCAGAGGGGGCCTTGCGCTCCTGCACCTGCTCTGGCTGCTGTGCAATGGGACAAAACCACTCGCCTCAGCAGGCACGGCGGTTTCAGCAGGGGAATCGGGGGAACCGGGCGTGTGATCCCGAGCCAATGATGAGTGGCACAAAACCCACAATTATGAGGGAGTAAAATCGCCCAGATTTCTGCTCCCTCACCTGTGGGCAAAGCAACGGCACCGAGCCCCAATCCTGCCGCTCGTTCTTCCTGCTCCTTTAGCCCAGGGTCAGGACAGGGAGGCTGGTTGTGACACTGGGAGTCCAGAGCAAGCCAGATCTTGGGTTCTGGGCCTGGAAAATGACGTGTGTCTCAGAGTCCATGGGGGCCCAGGAGACCTTCTCCTGAGATCCAAATGCCAGCCGTCAGACTTCAGATTACGGTTAGGGATGCGTGGTGGCCCTAAGGAGGCCACTGTGGAGCAGCAGCGGGCGACTCCCAGGCCTGGCCCGGAGCTTGGCTGTGGTTCCCAGCCGGGGTCATCAGCTGGGCTATGTGGGAGAGACTGGGGTTTGGCTTGGAGAAAGTTCTGAACTTTTCCTTGTGTCTTTCTTTCCCAACCTTTGCCTTGTTTCTGCACTTTTCCCTCCAGGTGTAATGCTGACGTAGGAGCTGTGATGTGAGATGCTAGGAGGAATGCACGGAACGGGATGGATTCCTGCAGCCTTGAGGCTGCTGGGAGCAGCCATCACAACCCGGAAGACCGGGCTGGAAGGCACCGTCCACTCAGTGAGCAGCCAGGGGCGTGCACCTTCCATGCTGCTGCCATGGAGGTCATGCTGGGAGGAAGCTAAGAGCCAGGGTGCGCTGGGAGCTCGGGGGCCTGTTGGCTGCTCTCACTCCCTCCACCTCCATCATCCTCCGTCTCCTCCTTCGGACTCACAAGGCTTGGCAAGCGACTGTCCTGGTTGTAACACGTGTTGGGCCTCAAAGGCTACAGGTCCATTCACACTCCCATTTCTAACTCCCTGATTCCTTCATATCTCTCCCTTTCTCCAGAGAACCCACAATCATTTATATGATCCTGCAATATCCTTGTATTACCATCCAAGTGGAATCACATAACGAGACTTCAAAATGGCTATGGAAAATGAAAAAAAAAAAAAGATGAAAATGAAGCACATCGCTTTTATTTCTCAGCCTAAGCTCCACTAAGTTTAAGATGTAAGCAACGGCACCAGCCATTAGTCCGTCTGCAGAAGAGAAGGTTCTGGAAATTTAACCATGTCCATGCAGTCTTTTTTTCCAATATCAACAGAAGAAAATGGGTACCATTTTAAGATGTTTTAAGATTAGGAACGAAGGGGCCGGTGCTGTGGTACAGCAGGTTAACACCCTGGCCTGCAGCACCAGCATCCCATATGGGCACTGGTTTGAGACCCGGCGGCTCCATTTCCAATCCAGCTCTCTGCTGTGGCCTGGGATAGCAGTGGAAGATGGCCCAGGTTCTTGGGTCCCTGCACCCACGTGAGAGACTCAGAAGAAGCTCCTGGCTCCTGACTTTGGATCAGTGTAGCTCTAGCTGTTGAGGCCAGCTGGGGAGTGAACCAGCAGATGGAAGACTCTCTATCTCTCTCTTACTCTGCCTCTCCTTCTCTCTCTGTATAACTCTGACTTTCAGATAAATAAATAAATCTTAAAAAAAAAAAAAAAAGATTAGAGCCATCGCCATGGCTCACTAGGCTAATCCTCTGCCTGCGGCGCTGGTGCCCCAGGTTCTAGTCCCAGTTGGGGCTCCGGATTCTGTCCCGGTTGCCCCTCTTCCAGGCCAGCTCTCTGCTGTGGCCTGGGAAGGTAGTGGAGGAGGCCCAAGTGCTTGGGCCCTGCACCCGTATGGGAGACCAGGAGAAGCACCTGGCTCCTGGCTTCGGATTGGAGCAGTGTGCCAGCTGTAGGAGCCATTTCGGGGATGAACCAATGGAAGGAAGATCTCTCTCTCTCTCTCTCTCTTTATTAAAAAAGAAAAAAAAAGATTAGGAACCAAAACAAGGCCAGAAGGAGTCAATCAGGACAGTAAGGTGGCTGCCTCATGAGTTTCCCGCAGAAACGCCCACCAGATGCCCTTTCCTGATGAGCGGTAAGAGCGGCGGCTCTGGTGTGGCGGGGAAGGGGTCCCTGGGGAAGCCGGCCTGGGTGTCTTCCTGCCAAACTCTGGCAGGACACGCTCAGAACGCTCTCCCCACAGGCTCACACTGCTGGTCTTTGGCTGTCCAGAAAGTGAGCGAGCCAAAGGCCTTGACATCCCCCCAGAGCGCTGTCAGGCCTCCGGCCCAGCCGAGCAGCTCTTGCTGTGACGGCACCATGTCCCCGGCTCGGTGCCACCACTTCCCTTGGGCTTCATCTCCAGGCCCGCACAGATAAAGCTGCGAGCCCGATGTTGCTGCCCTTGCTGGAGACAATGCGTTGGGACCTTGATCCCGCTTGTTTGGAATTTCCGCTGAGACCTCGGCCCTGGGTGCAAACGTGTGAACCCCAGCAAACAGAAAGGTTGCTCACTTTGATTTTGCACCGAGAATTGAGAGAGCTGAGCCGCTGAGGGGTGTGTGGTGCTGGGCGTGGCTTGCGCTGCCTGTCCTTGGTTCCCTCCCGCTGGGCGTGGACGAGGTTAGGGTGTCCTTGTGAGTTGCCCTGGGAGCTGTGCTGCTGTGGGCTTCGTTTTTAACATCGCCTCCCCCCTACTATTCATTTGAAAGGCAGAAATACAGGGGGAGAAGAAGCGAGGTCTCGCCCCTCTTCAAGTAAGCCATCCCAGTGTAGACCACTGATCCCCTGGAGCAACTGCGCCCAGAACGCCGCCCTGACTCCACCTCCTGCAACCAGGGCTTCCCCACCCCTGTGATGTTTGTTCCCACTCAACTTTAGCACAGTTCCCATGGCTCTGCCAAGGGCTGTGTTCACACTGGCGTCTTACCCTAGTAAGTGCCCCAAAGTAGATCCTCTTCAACAAGCCAGTGCAAGTGTATGTTGATGCAAAAATAAACATTTTTTTATTCACGCAGCTTTTTTCATGATACGCGTTCTCCTTGAGGCTTTTGAAGACCTCCTGTAGTGTGTGCTGTTTTGGGGTCAGCTTTTTTCATTCGGCATTATTCTCTGAGTATTATTCTTTGTTGTTGTTGTTAATTAATTATTTTTTAAGGAATACAAATTTCACAAGTACAACTTGGGAATATAGTGATTCTTCCCGCCACACCCGCCCTCCCTCCCCTCCTCCTCCTCCCTCTCCCCTTCCCAGTCCCATTCTCCATTAAGATCCATTTTCAATTTATAAGATTTATTGGGCTGGCGCCGTGGCTCAACAGGCTAATCCTCCGCCTTGCGGCGCCGGCACACCGGGTTCTAGTCCCGGTCGGGGCACCGGATTCTGTCCCGGTTGCCCCTCTTCCAGGCCAGCCCTCTGCTGTGGCCCAGGAGTGCAGTGGAGGATGGCCCAGGTGCTTGGGCCCTGCACCCCATGGGGAGACCAGGAGGAAGCACCTGGCTCCTGGCTCTTGCCATCGGACGAGCGCGGTGCGCCGGCCGCAGCGCGCCGACCGCGGCAGCCATTGGAGGGTGAACCAACGGCAAGGGAAGACCTTTCTCTCTGTCTCTCTCTCTCACTGTCCACTCTGCCTGTAAAAAAAAAAAAAAGATTTATTAAGATTCATTTTAAGAAGACCAACTCTATACTAAGTAAAGATTCCAAAATTTGCACACGCACACAGATACACAAACACACACACAAAACTGTTTGAGAACAAGTTTTACAGTTAACTCTCAATACAACTCATTGAGGGCAGATCCTGCATGAGGAGTTAGTGCACAGTGACTTCTGCTGTTGATTTAACAGTTAACACTCTTATCTATGACGTCAGTGACTGCCCCGAGGCTCTGACATGAGCTGCCTAGGCTCTGGAAGCCTTTTGAGTCTACAATCTGTCAGTATTTAGACAGGGCTGTAAGCAAAGTGGAAGTTCTCTCCTCCCTTTAGAGAAAAGTACATTCTTCTCTGATGGCCATTTCTTTCCCCTGGGGTCTCACTCACAGAGATCTTTCACGTAGGTCACTTTTTGCCACAGTGTCTTGGCTTTCCATGCGTGAAATGCTCTAACGGGCTTTTCAGCCGGACCTCCCTGGGTCTTGCAAGCTGTCGTGTCAACAGTTCATCCCTTTTCACTGCTGAGTAGTATTCCCTGGCATTGCTTAGCCGTTCATCCACTGCAGGACGTCTGGTTGGTCCCAGGTGTTCGCTATCATGAGCAAAGCTGCGTGAACATCAGTGCGTGTGTTCTGCAGCCTTCATCTTGCTGAGATCAGTGGCCGAGGGGACAGGGATTTGCATCCTCGGAGCAGCAGCTGGGGAGAGCGAGAGGCGTGGTCGTGTGCCTGAGGACCAGGAAAGGAGCTCGTGAGATAAGACAGAGCGAGCATGGGGAGCTGAGACTGCACCACCTCCTCGCGTGGCAGCGGTGCGAGGAAGGCGCAGGGCTGGCTTCACTGGCGTTTCACCGTCTCTTCTCAGCGTTCTTGTCGTCTGTCCCCGCACAGATGGCTGTAAAACAACGAGACAAGTGCAAAGCCATCTGCGAAGCCTCCGCTTCTCAGACATGAAACTGAGAACGCTGTGATTCCGACGTCACTCGTGAATGGGACCGCCCGGCTGTGCTGCCGCAGGGACTCCCTCGGGTGTGAGCGGGGAGCGGTGTGAACCCGGGATCCGCCATCACGGCTGAGCCACGGTCATTCGGTGGCACTCGTGAGGCTCCCAAAGACAGCCCTGGGAATACAGATCGATTGTATTTTTACACGGAAACGGGGGGCAGTATTTGGTGCAGGGGTTGAGATGCCGCTTGGGAGTTCCACATCCCACGATGCAGCGCCGGTTCAAATCCCAGCTCCTCCACTTCCTATCCAGCTTCCTGCCTACGTGCAGCCTGGGAGGCAGAGCAGGTGATGTCTCAAGGACTGGCAGCTCAGCTACCCAGGTAGGAGGCCTGGATTGAGTTCCAGGCTCCTGGCTTCAGCTTTGGCCATTATGGGCATTTGAGGAGTGAATCAGTGGATGGAAGATCTCTTTCAATCTGCCTTTGTCTCCCTATCTCTTTTAAAGAAATTACAAATTAAAATTTAAAGAGGCAATCTTAAGAAAATTTCTTGTTCCTATTAATTATTAATTATGCAGGCTAATCAGCATTTAGGTAATCACCCTGAACAAGTACATAACGGGTCTGTGTGAGACTCAGAAGCACTACGTGAAATAAAAATGCACAAGAAAAGCAAAGAACAGAGAATGGGTCCCATGGGAACCAGATCGGCTTTTGTCGGGGGAAACCTCGAGAAACAACCCCGGAAGACAGAAGATGGGACGAGGAAGTGGAAGATGGCAGCTGAGCTAAGCAGTGCGGAGCATTTCCACGGAAAGTCAGTGTAGCTCCAACAGAGGGAGGAGGGTCCATGCACAGACACAGTAGCTGCATGTAAAGAGGGACTGAAGACAATCAGCTCTCAGATCCAGTTGCTCTTGCATGGAAAGAACAATACATACCAACGCTGAGCAAGTGTAATGGAGACTGGCGACACCAAGACGTCGCTGCCTACGTTTGTAAAAGTCAAATGCTAGAAAATAATGAGTGCAGAACGAAAAAATGAGTTGACTTTCTTTTTTGACAGACAGAGTTAGACAGTGAGAGAGAGAGAGACAGAGAGAAAGGTCTTCCTCCCGTTGGTTCACTCCCACAAATGGCTGCTACGGCCGGCGCTGCACTGATCCGAAGCCAGGAGCCAGGTGCTTCCTCCTGGTCTCCCTCGCAGGTGCAGGGCCAAGCACCTGGGCCATCCTCCACTACACTCCTGGGCCACAGCAGAGAGCTGGACTGGAAGAGGAGCAACCGGGACTAGTACCCGGAGCCCCAGCTGGGACTAGAACCCAGGGTGCCGGCGCCGCAGGTGGAGGATTAGCCAAGTGAGCCACTGTGCTGGCCTCAATGAGTTGACTTTTGTACAATCAAAATCCATGCATTTTTTTTTTCCATAAGGCGTGCATTTTCCATGAGCATTTGGAAGACTCCTCGCGTACCCTGAAGACTGTGCAGGGTTTCATTCTGCCTCACCATTGCACTGGCCCAGCTTCTCCCACGTCACTGCTAAGTGTTGGCCGGTGCCGTAGGTCTCCCAGCTTTGCTCTTCGGGATTTGCCTGAGCTGCTGCCAAGGGCCAGGCCTGCGGACTGGGCACCTGAGAGCACTAAGTCAGCCATGGATCGGAGGGACTCCAGGCTTTCTGGGTTGACTTAGATCACCCAGCAGGGTTGGGGGGGGTAGTTGCACACAGCGTGCACTCTGGCCTCTCGCCAGAGTCTGACACCCCACTCGGGACCCTGAGCGCCCTGCCATGTCTGCCCACGTGCTCCACCCATCACCCTGCCTCCCGGGGTCTGCAGGAGCAGGAAGCTGCCGTCAGGAGCCGAAGCTGGGGCTCCAACCCGGGTGACCGCTAAGGGACCTGGGCCCCTAACCGACACCTGAACTGTGAGGCCGAACCCCGCACCCTGAACCTGAGAAGTCCTTGCCCTGCCTGTGGGCTTGTTTTTCTGTTGTGTGCTGCTCTGAGATATTTTAAGACATTCCCTGACAGGAGCAATAATTCCAAGAAAGAACCCTCTGATGTTGGAAACTCTGGAGTTTTAGTGTGACAAGACGTAGCATGAAAGCATAAGCGACAACAGATTTTTTTTTTTTAATTTTCAGTGGTTTTGAGTTTCTCCAAGGCAAGCCCATCCCGTGCCGGCTTAGGCGTGGAGCTGACCGTCTTGCTGATGATCCACTTCTGCTTCTGCTGCCATTCAAGATTTGGGCCACCCCATGGGAGGAGGGCGGTGGGCGTCTTCCAGATCCTGGAAGAAGGGGTCAAGCTGTGTCAGGAATGGCTTCCCACCTGCTGCTGCCCACTGTGCAGTATCCTCCCCTGTCCTGTGGGCAGGCTGGGGTCCCCTGAACCTGGCCCCGACTAGGGCTCTGCCAGGTGCCAACTTCTGGGTCATCTTGGAAAACAACCCACTTCCTGGGAGGGAGCAGGGAGTGTCACCTCCTTGCTGCTCCTGAGGCAGGGGGCCATGGTGGCCCATGTAGCTTCCCCCTGCTGGTCCGTCCATGCACCTGACCCCGTCTTCACCTGTGCCAAAGAAAAGCAACTTTCCCACACCCAGCACTCGTCCAGGGAACACCACCCAGTTCAGTGTAGTTCTGAATTCAGAGCTGGGTCCCACCAGGCAAGGGTTCAGACCTGCAAGACCGCCCGACTTCAGACGCCAATCACAGAGTGGGGCTGGCACGCCTGCCCCGACTGACTGGCTGCACGTCGGGGCTGCACCGCTGGCCCCGTCCTTGCTCCCACAGGTGGTTGGAATGGCTCCCAGGAGATGGGGAGACGCTCCCTCAGTGGGCTGGTTCCTTGTGAATGGCTCTCCAGAGGGTCCAGTGGGCAGAGAGATGGAGAGAGGGACAGGCCAAGGCATGGGGGTGAGGAATGCGGACCTCCTGTGCCCTCTTGGGGAGCGAGGAATGCGGACCTCCTGTGCCCTCTTGGGGAGCCGCCCTCCCCGCACCTGGACACTTCAAATCCTGTAACTTTATGCTTTACTGGGCCTCAAGCCCCACCCCCTCACCCCCGCCCCACGGCACCTACCCAGATGCTGGTGGGGTTGAAAGTACCAGCCTTCTCAGCCCTCGGGCTTCCCGGGGACCACCTTGTCCCGAGACGGGCACAAAGCCACGTCCCCTCCCTCTGTGTTGCCGAGTGCAGAGATATCCTTCAGAGTAAGAAACTTCCGGACCTCCTTCTACTAGTCCAAGCCCATTTGGTCTATGTGTATCACAGGCAGACACGCTTACATAAAACAGGGCCATTGTGTGTATTCTCTATAGCACGCTGCTGTTGGACACATAACCATCGTCTGGACCTGATAAGTAATTGACGTTTGCCCGTGGCAGCGTCCGTGGCCCAGCCTCGTTTCTGATGACTCGGGCTGTTCCTCTGTATCCACTCAACAGGAATCTGCTCAGTCATCCTCCTCTGCCACCCATGAAGATGCTTTCCTGGTTTTTTCCCTATTTTTTCTGTCGTGGGAAGTGACTGCTCGAGGCCAGTGTCATGGGTCGTGAGCAGCAGAACACACAGGAGTGGGCAGTCAGAGCTATTGAAATGCACTGCAGGGGCAGGGGGCGAGCAGGCAGCTGTGAGCTGACTGGCTGCAACACACATCACAGCAGGGAGAAGCCGACCCGGGGCAGCTGCCGCCGCTAGGACGTCTCCACCGCTGCGACTTCCTTGCTCGGGATTCCCGAGGGCCAGGTCACCTCCACATTCTCTATCTTAGTTTTACTGATGCTATTAAATCAATGAATTAGCATATAATTCAAAATAAGCTTCACACTCTTTGTTGAAAAGTACCATGGAGGCCTATTTCGTATTGACTGGTAACTAGTATATAACATTAACTGTGGTTGAAAGTTAAGAATAACTTGGGGCCAGTGCCATGGCGCAGTAGGTTAATCCTCCACCTGCGGCACCAGCATCCCATATGGGCACCGGTTCTTGTCCCTGCTGCTCCTCTTCCAGTCCAGCTCTCTGCTGTGGCCTGGGGAAGCAGTAGAAGATGGCCCAAGTCATTGGGCCCCTGCACCTGCATGGGAGACCAGGAAGAAGCTCCTGGCTCTTGGCTTCAGATCAGCTCAAGTCCAGCCATTGTGGCCATCTGGGGAGTGAACCATCGGATGGAAGATCTCTCTCTGTGTGTCTCTCCCTCACTGTCTGTAACTCTACCTATCAAATAAATAAACAAAATCTTTAAGAAAAAAGAAATTTAAGAATAACCAATGTCAGAAATCAATCATCAGGTTTTTTTTTTGCGTTTGTTCTTTGTTGGGATAAATAATTGTTGTCCTATTTTATGCATCTTTAAAAAAACTACCAACTTGTTTATTCACTGATTTGTTTATTTATTATTCACTGATTCTACTGCTGCCCCATTTTCTCTGTTATTCCTTCTGCTTTGTTTTCCTGCTTTCTCAGTTCTCAAGTTTAGTGTATAATTTTCACACATATTTAAGTTAATGAACATATTGAAGGCTATGAATTTGTCTCCAGGTACAACTTTGGCTGAATGGCATCGATTTTGACCTTTCACGTTCTCATGTTCTTGTTGTTGAGTTCCAAATGCTGCACTGACATTGTGATTTGTCTTTATTGTAAGCAAGTGTTTTTCTCCTCCCTTTTGTTTGCATTTTTATTTTTGCTCTTTGTGGGTAACTTCTCGACTTTCACTCTCATTGAAGTCAGACGATGTAGATAACTTGTTTTCTGAAATTTATTGAGGCTTTGCATGCACATAAATATCTAAGAAAATAATGGAAAGATCAATTCAATAAGGCATAAATTTTTGTAATAGATTCTCATACATTCAAGAATTGAATATGTGATAAAGGCAGTTCAAGTCTTTCCACAGAGCACTCATTGTTTAACACACAGCACTGGCACAACTGCTATATGCTTGGAAGAAAATAAAATGGGATCTTTATCTTTCTTTTTTAAAAATATTTATTTACTTGTTTGAAGGGAACAGTTACAGAGAGGAAGAGGGAGAGGGAGAGAGAAAAAATCTTCCATCCGCTGGTTCACTCCTCAGATGGCCACAGCAGCCAGAAATGGGCAGATCCGAAGCCAGGAGCCAGGAGCCAGAAGCTTCTTCCAGGTCTCCCACATGGGAGCAGGGGCCCAAGCACTTGGGCCATCTTCCACTGCTTTCCCAGGCCATAGCAGAGAGCTGGATCAGAAGTGGAGCAGCCGGGACTCAAACTGGCACCCATATGAGATGGCCGGCACTGCAGGTGGAGGCTTTACCCACTATGCCACAGTGCCGCTTTCTCCCCTTTTTTTAAACCTATCTTTCTAACAGAATGGTCACTGCAGGCTAAGGAGAATGAGGAGACCCCTGTGCCGTGCAGGTTAAGCTCTGAGAGCATCCAGACAGAGGAGGGAAAGAAGCAAGTTTCAGGCTCACAAAGAACAAACATCTTTTCTTTGACTTAGCAAACAGGATGTTATCTGTCAACTCAGTAGGTGCAGCCCTAAGGAGCAGTCAGAGCAGAAGAAAATTGCTTTGGGTTGCAGAGAGAAGAGGAGATGGTTAAATGACACGGCGAAAGAGAGTCAATATTTCAGTGAGTTTAGATGAGAAGAGGAAGAGGAGTGGATGGGAGGATGAAGGACAGTCAGAGAACTGAGGGAGATCCAGCCACATTTGTCCATCTGTGGGGGAACGTGTGGCTCAGAGACCAGGCAGTGGATGGATAGGATGGTCACACTGCCCAACCAATGCAGTAGGCACCCAGTGTCGCTCCCCAGCGTGTCCCGGGTAACACAGCAAACGAAGTGGTTACCTTCCCCATCAAATGCGTTCCTGGAGAGTACACGGTCCAAGCCACAGGTGGGGCAGCAACCTTAAACAGGAAGAGCAACATCTCACGTCGCATGGCCCAGAGGAAGAAACAACACGAATGAGGCTGAAGCCTTCGTTATAAGATGCTAAGACTCCATGGTCAGCTCCAGCCCTCGGGTCTACCGCAAGACAACAGGCTGAGGGATGTCCTGCTTCTAACATCCCTCCAGACAGACCCTTCCACGGGTAACACCGGGGGTCTCATCCACTCCCACCAGACCTCCTCCCTGCACCACTGGGGATTCCGGGAGGTGTTGTGCTGTGTGCTTGACTTGCTGTACAGCAAGGACCAAGGTCACGTTTCTGAAATGCCAAGGGTTAGGCCACGTGCCAGTTGGGTTCAGTTCAAGGCAAGAGACGTGGGGCTTGAAAAGAAAGAGGCAAGTGGAGGAGCAGAAGGCAGCAGTGGCAGAAGCGACAGCATCTATCCTCAGGACTTGGGGTGGGGGGGGGGGGCTTCCAGGCATGCTCTGGTTCCTGCAGCTCCCTGGAGAAGAAGCCATGGATCCCAGCCCCGCAAGCCATTCTCAGTTGTTCATGTCACAAACGGGTTAGTGCACGGAAAGAAAACTTGGTGAAAGTTGGTGAAGGATATAGCTGGTATTTGAAGGGCTAAGAGGGGGAGAAAGCTGGCTCTGTGTAGACAGAAGTAGAATCTGCCTATAAGAATTAAGGAACACGGAGCAAGGGAGGAAGTGGAGACTGCAGGTGCACACAACGCGTTCAAGGCTGTCAAGGAAGGAACATGATGGGCTGGGGGAGGTCAGGAGGGTGCAACCCAGAGAGAAATGTCCTTTCGATTGGAGAGGGCTCTTGCACATGCTAACTGGGAAGAGCGAGTGAGAGGAAGTGTTGACGACACGCAGTGAGATGTGTCCATAGAGGAAGTCCCCAGGGTGAAGAGACGGAGGGAATCTGAGCACGCCCCAACAGCATCTTGCAAGCCAGGAGCCACTCTGGCCACGCTACTTGACGGCTTCTGGACCGCCCCAGCGCGTCTCCCACCTCGGGGTCCACGGTTCTGTGTCTGCTCACCCCCAGTCCAGCCAGGGCTGGCTCCTGCTCCGGATTCCCTGGATCCTACAAGGAGCCCAGACCATCCCACACCTCCCGTCTTCGCAGGGCTGCTCCTGGACTTGAGCTGAGCCAGCTGACTTACAATGAGTGCTTCAGCCAAGGGCAGAAAGTAGTCCATCCAGAGTCACACTTGGTCAGGCTGCAGTGGACACACTGGGGCCTGCCTGAGAGGCAGCTCCGACAGCCCCACCTACCCCGCCCCCCCCCCTCCCCGGCCGTAGCCGTGCTGGCTCCCCACTGCCCAGGAGACAGCACCCAAATCCTTCAAAGTGGAGTGCAAGGCCCCCGAGCGGCTTCTGCGTCTCCCAGTGTGCTCTTTCTCCGGGTTGTGATAATACACCCCTGCTTTGCCTCGTCCACACCGTAACTAGCCAAATCCCATCTTTCCTCCAAAATCATCCAGATAGCACATCCTTGAAAAGCACAAAGCAGCCGTGAACTCCCCTCGCTCCGTAAACCCTCGTCGTGCCCTAGCTGGGGGCGCACCTCTCCAGGGCCTGTTTCTCAACAGGATTCCTTTCTGGAGCCTCAACACTGCCTTGGTTCAGATAACCCTGAGCCTGTCTTTAGGACTCTTGGGCTCTGTTTTCCTGGGAAACCATGGGGCCTCTTGCACAGGAACTCATGTTGAGGGAGGAGGTGATGGCGTGTGAAGGGGTCGGTGACAGTGGGCTCAAAGACACCAGACATCTGGGCATCAGGATCTGTCAAAACAAGGCCTCCTGGGAGCTGATTTGTGCATGAGCATCAGCCCCAGGGTCTTGGCACGGACCTCAGAGGCGTATATGTTGATGTTGGCAGCTCCAGGAGGGACGTCCCGGCCAGCTGGCAGCAGCAGGGACCCTGTGGGAGAAGGGAGGAAATGAACTTGACTCTGTAAACTGAAAAGGGAGACCTATTGCTTCACATATCATGCAAGGCAGAGGTGGAGGCGGGGGCCGGCACAGTGGCGCACTTGGCTATCTCTCCGCCTGCGGTACCAGCATCCCATATGGGCACTATTTCTAATCCCAGCTGCTCCTCTTCTGATCCAGCTCTCTGCTGTGGCCTGGGAAAGCCGCGGAAGATGGCCCAAGTGCTTGGGCCCCTGCGCTCGTGTGGGAGACCTGGAAGAAGCTCCTGGCTCCCGGCTTTGGATCTGCTCAGATCTGGCCATTGCAGTTATTTGGGGAGTGAATCAGCGGATGGAAGACCTCTCTCTCTGTCTCCCCCTCTCTCTGTCTGTTACTCTGCCTCTCGAATAAATAAATAAAATCTTTCAACAGGCTAATCCTCCGCCTTGCGGCGCCGGCACACCGGGTTCTAGTCCCGGTCGGGGCACCGGATTCTGTCCCGGTTGCCCCTCTTCCAGGCCAGCCCTCTGCTGTGGCCCGGGAGTGCAGTGGAGGATGGCTCAGGTGCTTGGGCCCTGCACCCCATGGGGAGACCAGGAAAAGCACCTAGCTCCTGGCTCCTGCCATCGGACGAGCGCGGTGCGCCGGCCGCAGTGCGCCGACCGCGGCGGCCATTGGAGGGTGAACCAACGGCAAAAGGAAGACCTTTCTCTCTGTCTCTCTCTCTCACTGTCCACTCTGCCTGTAAAAAAAAAAAAAAAAAAAAAAAAAAATCTTTAAAAAAGAAAAAAGAAATGGAGTTGATGTCTGGGGCAGTGCCTTCAGGTGTGGCTCTCTTCTGTACGCCTTCTCTGCCTTGGGCTTACTCCCTCCACCTGCAGTGAGTTTTCCTTTATGCAGCAGGAGACGGGAGCCCAGGTGGCTTCAGCCACCACCATCCTGGGTCAGAGACCTGCAAACTTCAGATCTTAGCAGCACACAGGAGCCCTGCAAGGACCTTAGCAAGGACCCCTGCACCCACCCAGGGACTCACCCAACAGGCCAGGGGGGTCGGGAACCCAAATTGCTGGTCCTGCCAGCGTAACCTGGGGAGAGCCCAGGAGGAAGTGGTTTCCCGTAGGAAATGAGGATTCTAGGACCAGAGCGAGGCAGGAGGCGATGCCGACAGCTCCACGTGGTGGATTCTCCACCGTGTAGGCTCTGGGAGGCATCACTAGGGAGCTCACCGGGGCAGGAGGAGGAGAACGGTGGATCCCACCTAGAAGTCCCAGGGACTTAGTTCCCTGAGCACCCACGTAGAATCCCCAGGAGGCTCAGAGCCTCGGGGAGGGAGCTGCTGGGGCTCTGAGCTCAGGAGCCAGAGCACGACCCTGCTGTGTGCATTTCCACCCCGACGCTGTGGCCTGCATGAAACGGACCATGTGGGACGTGGAGATGGGAGTCTTGTTCTTTACGTAGTGTCCCTCACAGCAGGACCTGCTCCTGCTGCTGCTTCGGGTCCCCCAGAGGACAGAGCACAACGCCTTATGGGAAATATGTGCCAAAGAAGTGAACATCAGTCAAATGCATGAACTGGCATTCTGATGGAAGAGCCCCGTTTTAGCTTCTTATGCAACTCTCTGCCATTTCTTGACAAATGTGTGTCTCCAACCTGAGCCAGCTATGGTGCATGGCACATGTGCAGGGTCTCTATATCCAATGTGCTCTCAGTGGAGGTGACAAAATTCAACCTCAGTGCAACTTGCATCCTCAGAGTGTGTCGTGCTGATTGCAAAGAAATCTGTCGGCTCCCACGGTGTTTCTGGGTGGGGCCGGTCAGCACCAGGGGCAGATCCAACCAGTGCGTGTTCTCTCCTCGGGCCCCAGGCTTGTTCTGACACATTCACCTGCCTGCCAGGGCAGAGGATTCTAGGTGCACAATTTCTCTTGGAAGTGAATCAAGTTTTTGCTTAATAATTCCTTTCCTTGGGCTGTCACTCACAGCTTTTCCAACATGTACCACGTTCGACCATTAGATTACAAGTATCTAAAGGTCCAGTCCAGTTTCTACAAACTTTAAATAGCAAATGAAATATACCCATCGTCAACTGAATTTCCACACCTTGTCTTTGGATGTCTGCAATCAAAGAGCTCGATGCTTCAGGAGCTGTAGGGAAGTCAGCAGGGAACCGCCCCTCGTCCCATGTAAGTGAGAAGGAAGCTGCCTCTCTCCTGCCTGCTGCACACTCCCGTATTCTCCACCCGCTTCCTCCCTGAGCCCTGCTCCCCCCGTCTCAGATCCTGTGACTCAGTCCCAAAGAATCCCACAGTGCATGTGTGTGTGTGCCCGTCGGGAAGTGGCTCCCGCACGTCCCGAGAGCATGCCGGAACAAGCCGTGGTGCGAGCTGTGTGCTCTCAGCCCAGGACTTGGAGAGAGTCGAAAGCGTCTGTAGATGAAACAGACCCCCGCGAAGGCCGAGGAGTGCCCCCCGGGCCGAAGCCCCCACTCCCATCCCTTCTCCAGCTTAAGGAGCAGGGATTCGCAAAGGACCACCTGTGGCTGCAGGTGGGTTTTCTTCAAGCTCCGGCTGCACCCTCAGAGGCGTCTCACTCCCAGGGTCCAAGGGGGCTGTTTCCACATCAGGAGATCCGGTATTCACCAGCTGGTGACAGCCAACAAAATCCAAGCTCATGGAATAAGGCCGGGGTGCTGGTACCTGACATGAGTTGTATTTTCTTTTGCTCTCTCTCCCTCTCTGTGCGAGAATATAAACTCCTTGGCCGGTTCCTAGACGCCTACCTGGCACACTTCCCATTGGAATATCTGATTTAAGTGTGTCATATCCTAGAACATTTGCGTTGTTATTATTTGCACCTTCGTAGACAACGAAACCAGGATTTCGAGATGAAGTTGTCTTTCCAGGCTCTCCTGCCCAAGAGTAGATGAACAGAGACTCGAACCCAGGTCCTGCTGGCTGCAGAGCCGTCATCTGTGCTTAGGTATCCGCCAACAGTGACATCTACTGCAGCAGGGTTTCTGAACAGAAATACGAGGCACCAAGGCTAGCAGCAGGAAGCAGACTTTACTATGCAGGCATAAGGCTCAGCGGGGTTCACACCCAAGGACGGAGCCCTGAATGAGAGGGGCGTTTCCTTCCACGTGTGTGTGTAGCTCCTTGTCTCCCTTCTGTGGTTCAGTGCACTGTTTGATTGGATGTCTTGATGCTACATGGCAGCTCTAGGTATAGGACTGCGCAGGCATACATAGTTGCAGGAAATGTCCAACTTGTTTCCCTTGATGGACCTAACATTTCTCCCCCATGCAGAACGAGCTACACGCTGACTGGCACTGGCTGCACTGTGTTGACAGCCAGATGTTGAAACAGCTACCAGCAAATGGTTGGGGCTGCATCTCCGCCGGGCCCTTCTCTCCCTCTCTACCCGGAAGGTCCTACCACACTGCCGCCCAGCGTGACCACCAAGAGAACAGAGTTGTCCTCAGGGTCCCAGCAGGGGAGGCTGCAGGCTCACTCCAAGGATCCAAGGAGCTTGGCAGTCAGTGAGAGCAGAGGCCATGAGGGTGGCTACGTCCAGGCAGACGGCACCCACGACCTCATGGAGACACCCACTATGGCTCTTGTGGACATGGCCGTGGCCAGGCACGCTCATGGGTCGGTAGTGCTGGTGCACGTGGAGGTGGGATCACCTTCACTTTGGCAGGCAGTGGGCCAGCCCCTCCCCCACTGACCACAGCAGCTGTCCCAGGAGCCATGTAGCTCCTCTGTGTCCCCCCCACACACCCCAGCCCTGCACGAACACCCCCGTCTCCTCTGTTCTCCTGAACACAGTATGGGAAGCCTCTCTGCCTCTTAGTTCAATTTCACACAAGGATGACATTCTGCAAGTGAGTTTTATTAAAGGTGGAAACCAGTGTGAACACGTACACAACACCTCTATTGAAATGAGTTGGGGCTGGTGCTGTGGCGTAGTGGGTAAGGCCACCGCCTGCTGTTCCAGCCTCCCATCTGGGCTCCAGTTCGAGACCCGGCTGCTCCACTTTCAATCCAGCTCTCTGCTGTGGCCTGGGAAAGCAGTGGAAGATGGCCCAAGTGCTTGGGCTGCTGCACCCATGTGGGAGACCTGGAAGAAGCTCCTGGCTCCTGGCTTCAGATCTGCATAGCTCCAGCCATTGTGGCCAATTCGGGGGTGAGCCAGTGGATGGAAGACCTCTTTCTCTCTCTCTCTGCCTCTCCTTCTCTCTCTGAATAATTCTTTTTTTTTTTTTTTTTTTTGGGGGGACAGGCAGAGTGGACAGTGAGAGAGAGAGAGAGACAGAGAGAAAGGTCTTCCTTTGCCGTTGGTTCACCCTTCAATGGCCGCCACGGCCAGTGCGCTGCGGCCGGCACACCGCGCTCATCCGATGGCAGGAGCCAGGTGCCAGGTGCTTTTCCTGGTCCCCCATGGGGTGCAGGGCCCAAGCACTTGGGCCATCCTCCACTGCACTCCCGGGCCACAGCAGAGGGCTGGCCTGGAAGAGGGGCAACCGGGACAGAATCCGGCGCCCCAACCGGGACTAGAACCCGGTGTGCCAGCGCCGCAAGGCGGAGGATTAGCCTGTTGAGCCACGGCGCTGGCCTCTGAATAATTCTGACTTTCAAGTAAATAAATAAATCTTAAAAAAAAAGAAATGAGTGACCCCAACTCCTTGTTCTTACAGGTGTGCATTTCAAGCTACATCTGAAGTCTACGTTTAGCAATGAAAAGTCCTGATTTACATACACTGTGCAAATGAGTTTCTTCCTGGTATGTGCAGATTCAAGAAAACTTAATCCCTTTGATTCTGCCTGATAATCATATCACAGTCTTTCTTACACTGTGTGTGTTCTGGAAGGCTCAGGAAAATTTTCAGAAAATATTTTGACCTCAAATATATTTATTTTCGGCCCCAAACAGACCCCGGATTCTGAGTGTGCTCCTGACCAAAGTCATATTTATAGTGCAAAGACAAAGAGGCACTGAGATTTATCGCCGTGTTCTGATGACCATCTCCTGGGCCAGGTGTGGTGCAGCCGCTCTCCTGGCTGCTCGGGACGCCTGTGTCCTGTCCTGGAGTGCCTGGTTTGGGTCCCTGCTACTCTGCTTTCAAACCAGCTTCCTGCTTGTGCACACCCCAGCAGGCAGCAGACAATGGCTGAAGTCCTTGGGCTCCTGCCACCCACCTGGGAGCCCTGGAGGGAGTCCCAGACTCCTGGCTTTGGTCTGGCCCAGCCCTGGGTATTGCAGGCTTTTGGGGAGTAAACCAGCCAATGACCTCTTATTCTCTCTGTGAAATAAAATGAAACCAAACACATAAAAGTTTTTTTTTCTTAAAAAAAATCTCCTTTTTCCATTAAAATACCAGAGAGAAGTGGTTAGCATGCAGTGAGTGTGTACACACACCGGACCCCTTTCTCCTGGTTAACGCTTTGGTTCAGCCATGGTAATTCAATTTTTTTTCCGTCTGTAACAATATACTGTGGAACTTGTTTAGGGGATGGCAAACAGGGACTTTGGATTCAATTACATGTTCCAGTTATTAATCATCTAATTAATTGGCCGAGGAATAGCTGTTGCCTAGAGCAGTATAAATTCTTGTGACCAAACAGTATCTGCTCAATCAGATTTTGCAGATCAGCTAATGGAAAAATAGACGAATGCGTACAAGGCTCTCTACTGGGCCTCTGCGTGGGGGCCTTAGCTGACTACAACCTGTCCCTGTGTTGAAGGGTCCTACGATCTAGCCGATGACATCAGAGGTGAGATCTAAGGGTGCAGTGGGAGGGCCCTGGGGTGCCTGGGGTCCCTTCTCCATGGTTCTCACAGCATATGCCACCTGCACGGGTACTTCACAAAGGTACTTCACAAAGGTCACAGAGGGGCCGGCGCTGTGGCATAGAAGGTTGAGCCTCTGCCTGAATGCTGGCATCCCATATGGGCGCTAGTTCAAGTCCCAGCTGCTCCACTTATGATCCAGCTCCCTGCTAATGTACCTGGGAAAGCAGTAGAAGATGGCCCAAGTGCTTGGATCCCTGGCCCAGCCGGGTAGGCCTGGATGAAGCTCCTGGCTCTGGCTTTGTCCTGCCCCAGCCCTGGCCATTGCAGCCATTTGGGTAGTGAACCAGTGGATGGAAGACTCGCTCGCTCTCTCTCTGTATTTCTGACTTTCAAACAAATAAATGTCTTTGTTTAAAAAAAAGATCATGGAAAATGTATTTTCTGAATAAAAAAGTTCTTGGATTTCAAATTTTTTCACCAAAATAAGCTTATCTTTTACTTCTAGCTTTCTATGAACTTGTTGAAGCACCCTCACACATCCAGATGTCTGTGTCTGTTTGTCTGTCTTTAGCATATCTGCATCTGAAAGCATAAGTAGGAAATGCATGTACCCCACTGCAGAATGAAACTAAGCACTAGGCATACCCCAGAATCCGTGCGGGATCTTTGCAAACGTGGTGTGGATGCGACCAGGCGGAGCAACCGCGGACTACCCAGAAACGCTTTGCAGCCAGAGGCGGGGGGGCTGGAAAACAGGCCTGCCTGGGCCCAGACGGCCCACGGATGCCTCCACGTCAAAGCTGGGGCCCTTGGGAGACGGGGTCTACGAGTCTCTGCTGCCTTGGCATGGCTCCCACGTGTGCAGCCCAAGCACTGCTGAGCCACCCCGACGTGGGGCTTGCTGCTGACGCCTCGGCACCAGGAGCAGGTGCGTGTGCATGTGTGGACACATGTGTGTGTAGAGGGCACCAGTGCTGCATTCTGGGGATTCAGACTCGGGACAGGAGGGGCTGAAGCTGCTGGCTGCCTCTGGCCGCGGCTCCATCTCCCACCTCCTGCCACCCCAACCCCTGGCTGGGCTCTTGGATTCCAAAACAGATGATTCAATGCCAACGCCAGGCTGCCAAGTAAAACACAAGACGCTCGGTAAAATTTGAATTTCAGATAAACAACAGAATTTTTAAGTAAGAGTGTGTCTCAGGCATCCCACGGGACACTTATCCTATAAGATTTTGTTTGTGTGGAATTCGGGTTTTACTGGCATCCTGTTTGTTTGCTCACTTGTTTGTTTTTTCTAAACATTCTATCCCTGCATGACTGACAGAGCCCATGCACCAATCTCAGCCAGGCATGGTGCTTGGCAACATGGAACCTCAAGACAACCGCCCAGGTTCTAGCCCTGACGCTGTCCCATGTAGGCTGCAGAGCCCTGGCAAGGCACCCACCCCACAGGGCCTCAGTTTTCTCAACTGTAAAATGGAGCCACCAATAGCGTCCCCTGAGATCTTTGTTGATTCCAGTACCGGTAGCAGAAGGGGATGACCGGCAGGCGCATGAGGCCGGGGCTCCGTCTGGTATAGAATGGCAAACACATCCCAAGTGGCTCTAAGACTCTCTGGGAAAAACAGAATGAAAAGGTAAGCTTATTTTGGTGCAAATGCTGCGTGGATTTCAGTTTGATTTTGCACCAAAATAAACATCTTTTAATTCTACTTTTCGTGAACTTTTTGAAACACCCTCGTACTCGAACTGTAGAATCAAGGCGAATTATCAATGTTTACATTTCTATTCCTCATGTGGATGCATTCGTAAAACAACATCAAGGTAGTATAACCAAGAGGGGCTCATCTGTATTTTTTTTTTATTTTGAACACACTAAAAAATGGAATTCACACATTATGATGCAAACAGACAAAATCTTCTGACAAGTTGGCAGACTTGTAATCTCTAACAGCAAAATGTTAATGGGAAAATAGCAGGTGCATGCCTACCACGTCAATCCCCAATCCTAGTCCTGCTGGTGGTTTGGCAGCCACCCCGGAAATCCTGAGAATGACTGACACATCCATTTTCACATCTTTGTCTTCCAAGAATAAGGCCAGATTGGAGCTGCTGGATTTTCTCCCTGCTGGTCCTGTGGCCCAGGGCTGAGAGGAAATGGAACGTTGGAGAAGGTGTGACACAGAGCCTCACGTCCTGCCCCTCGGGGATACGGATTGTGTGGCAAATTCACTACAAACCTGTCAATTCACGTTATCAACCTCCCGACACACGCATTCCTCCTTCCCCAAGGCAGACACGCGTGTGAAAGCCAGAGCGGAGTGACAAGGACACGTGATGCTATCATCCCAGCTGGGTGACCCCTACGAATGAGGAGTGGGAAGAAGCAACTTCCGACTCCATCATTGCACAGTGCTGTCTCCATCAAGACTCTGTCATGGCTGCGAGATGGGCCAGGCAGGCAGTGTAAAGTGGACCAGTATGACTCATAAAGCCAGCCCTGTGGTACGTCCCTCAGGGAGGGGGCAGTCACTCTGCACACCGACCGCCGGTGCTCTGTGCTTGACCACTGGGCTCCCATGTCACGCCGTCACTCTTTGTCATATGCTAGAGTGCGCTGGAGGGGTTTCTGGAAACGCGGCGTTATGTGTGCTTGGATCTTGTTAAAGACCTGAGCCAGACGTATCCTCCAGGATCCCTTTTCTTGAAGAAAGCTTATTTTGGACAAAGGCTGGTCCTCTGCTCTTCCCAAACCTACTGCAGTGTAGAGTCGAGTCATCATGAGTTTGAAGATTTTTATTTTCTATTCAGTTTATCAGAGCATGCCTCACGTATGGTCGGCAGCAACTTAGAGCGAGAGGGGGGCATTGAGCTAGACCCTGCTGGAGTGAGATTCTGCAACACAGAAAAGACCCCAGGTCCAGCCCCAGGAAGGCGGGGAAGGAGGCTTAGTAAGGCAGGGGCTGTCAATCACTTTGGGGTCCCTAAACTGGGACCTGGAGCACACACTGGCTGGGGGATCCCACAGCTGCCCGTGCTCAGGGGTGCTGGTGGCGGGGGTCAGATGGTGGGCTTCCCATCGGGATGCTTCAACTCGCGACCCCTCCGGAGGCTGTGGCAGGGCAGCTCCCACTGCCCGAGGTGTCAGGGATGGACGCTGGGTGTTCCCCTGGATCTCTGGGTTTCCTCTCTTCTCTGCACTTGGTTGCTGATCTCCGTCTCTCTGCATTGTCCTGGAGCGAAGTTGGAGTGGACGTCAATCTTATCACTGACCCAGCAAGGTGAGCTTTGCCCTTTAGAACACACATCTCAGATCTGGCCTGCAGGGACTGGTAGGTGTGTGAGCAGTTAGCCAGCTCCCTGGGAGTGCAGTGTGCACTAATGGCAGCACTTTGAAATCATTCTTTCCTTTTTAAATTTTCTCCTTTTTACCAAACACTGTGTTTTCCTTGCATACTTTAGAAAATGCAGATCGAGTTTTAAGCTCACACGTCGATCACTGGCTGTTCAAGTGTGAATGCTGAGGGTTTTCTATCATCCGTCTACCCACGTGTTCTACTCAGAAATGGAACCACCCTTGACGTTTTGTAACTAGATCAACACTGGACAACCACTTCCTCTGGTGATGTTTAATGAATTCCGCTACAATTTCCTTGGCAATGGGGATATTCCACTCAGTATTTGATCGGGATAAGAATTCTTGGAAACACTTCGAATCAACGAGACTGTGACAGTTCGCAGGAAGCAGGCAGAGAGACACAGACTACACTGTGCTGAACCTTTGGCGTTTGCAGGTGTCTCTGAGATCCTGTGGTCTCATAGGGTCTTCCTTTCCTGTCGGCAAATCCTTGTAGAAACCCCGCTGTCTACTGCATTCCCAGGACAAGGAACCACATTAAGAGAGAGGTACTGAGGGGGGAGCTTTTGGGTACTGAGACATGTTTGCATTTCCTTCTCTCTCTTTTTAACGTTAAGAATATCTCAACAAAAATCTACGGATTCAATATATAGTGAAAGCAGTTGGCTAAAGTTAGCCAGGGATCCTGACCCATGCTGCAAGGTGGCTCTCCATTAGTGTTTCCTCTGTTTCTAGCACGTTCTGGGCCTCAGAGGGTCACGTGTAAGGTCAGCCTTGGCAGGTTTGCAGGTCTGGTCCCCTGTGGTCCTGCTCAACTTTCTGCCCAGAACAATCCCCCTGGAAAATGGGAGTTGACATAGTAGGGGCCAAGAGGACTGTCTGAGGGCTCCGTGAAGTCAAACCAGGCGTCCCAGGCTTCCGGAACCAAGCAGCCCGGGGCTCCGTCAGTGACTCACTTGCTTTTCCCTTTGCTATAAACGGTCCCATTGTTGAACACCTTGACTTGTCAGGACCGAGCTCTCTGCTCCAAATACCCGAGGGATGAGTTGTCAGTTGGAACAAAAATGCCGCTCTCCGGTGTCACCTTTTCCAGTCTCTACCAGGATGACAGGAAGAAGGGAAACCTCAGGTGCGTTCCAGGCGCACACTCCCGGGCAGGCGGACAGTGTGGCTCTCGGCAGCTCTTGCCTTTCCCAGTCTTCTGCAGGTGCACTGGGGTTGACGCTGCTCTGCCACGAACCGCCGCAAAGACCCTTCAGCTGCTCTGCGGCCTGGTGTGCTGCTGTGTTAAATGCCTTCCTAGCGATCTATGGCCCCAGGAAGAGGCAGGCAAGCAGCCCAAACCACTCTTGGTGGACAACAAAGTGGCAGAGAGAGAGAGAGAGAGAGAGAGAGAGAGACAGAAGTCCCTGGCAGGAGAGGGAGTTGCTTAGAACAGATGACCAAGAACTCAGCACCCAAGGGGGAACATTAGTGATGCCGGAGGCAGGCGATGGAATAAACAAGAAGCAGACCATCCAGGAGCCCCGAGGGAAGGGGTCTAGCTCTGCCAGCCACAGCTCTGCCGGCTGCCAAGGGGGGAGGAAGTAGACGGGACGCAGACTTCCCAAGGCACTCGGAGCGCTGGAACTGGCTGCCACCTCAGTAAGACCTGACGTCATCTAAGCAAGACTGGACGCGGCACATCGAGCAGCGTCCTTCTCGGAGTCTGTGCCCTAATAAAGTCTCAGCTGTGTTGTAAAGCCACCCGCTTCTCCCTGCTCCAGATCAACCTAAAGTCTCTGTTAAACACATCTCTGAAGGAGCGAGACGACCCAGCAGGCTGCCATTCTGAAATCTGCCGCAGTGGAAGAGGGGCAACCACGTGGAGCAGACACGCAGGCGGTAGCACACCTGCCACTGTGCTGCGCTGCAACCATGAGCAATTTTTTCCCAAAGCTGCTCTAATGGTACTAGTAGTTGTTTTTTTAATTATTTTATTATTTTATTTATTTATTTAACATTTCGATTTATAGACAGTGAGAGAGAGACAGAGAGAAAGGTCTTCCTTCCGTTGGTTCACCCCTCAAATGGCCACCATGGCCGGTGCGCTGTGCCGATCCAAAGCCAGGAGCCAGGTGTTTCCTCCTGGTCTCCCATGGAGTGCAGGGCCCAAGCACTTGGGCCATCCTCCACTGCCCTCCCGGACCACAGCAGAGAGCTGGACTGGAAGAGGAGCAACCGGGACTAGACCCAGTGCCCATATGCAATGCCAACGCCAAGTTGTTTTGAATAATTCATTTCGCCATAGAGGTGGGCGTTGGCAGGAAGGAGCCAGTCTTGAGTAACTCAAATATCAGGAATTTGGGGTGGGGGTGGGCAGGAGGCTTGTGAGAAAAGTAAAAAAGAAAATGTCATGGACACACATAGACACGGGCACGCAGACCTGGAAGAACGAGAAGTCTTGAGGCAAAGGTTACCCAGGCGGGGCTCCCGCCAGCTCCCCTCCTGTTTCATGCTCACTCGATTTCCCCTGGGTGAGTTTACCTTCATAAAACCCTCCCTGCCCTGCCCGTGACTGACTTCTTTCTCACTTTCTCAAAAAATTCTGGAACATTGCGCCTGCACATCTGGGCTTCCGATAGCGTCATAAGCCACCTGTCTCCAAGGACGTCCTAGACAGAGCTCGTTCTTAGTAGGACCTCACGGAGATGGTGCAAGCTGCATTTTTTTATAGAAATTGAAGAAATTGCATTATCAAGCCACTCAGAATAAACAGAGGTGATGGCGGGATATGCTGCTTCCTTTCATATCATTAGATTCAACGTGATTTGATTGAAAGACGCATTGGACATAACATTTTCTTCTTGATTGAAATGATTTAGGATACATTTTTGAGATCCTCTTGAGAGGTTCGATAGTGTTAAATCTACCAGCTTTTTTGCTTTTAGCCAACACTTGAAGCTTGGAGGCTTCACTGGAGAGTGGCTTCTTTCAGTAACTGCTGGGAGAAGTGGTTTCTGAGTCACCTATGTCATCATGCGTAAGGAATGCCTTTGTGGGTACTGTTTCACCATGCAGCAGAATTCCCCCCACCCCACTTTCTCTCTGTCTCATCCTGAGGGTGCAGCCTTCTAAGGAAAACAGTAATTCTCTCTTCACGCAGCCCTAGGCCACTCAGGGCTCCTGAGCGCCAAATCCAGCCACATCTTAGAAAACCTGCTACTCGCCGGCACTGCGGCTCACTTGGCTAATCCTCCGCCTGCGGCACCAGCACCCCGGGTACTAGTCCTGGTTGCCCCTCTTCCAGGCCAGCTCTCTGCTGTGGCCCAGGAGTGCAGTGGAGGATGGCCAAGTGCTTGGGCCCTGCACCCCATGGGAGACCAGGAGAAGCACCTGGCTCCTGGCTTCAGATTGGCACAGCACGCCAGCTATAGCGACCATTTGGGGGGTGAACCAATGGAAGGAGGACCTTTCTCTCTGTCTCTCTCTCTCACTGTCCAACTCTGCCTGTCAAAATAAATAAAGAAAGAAAAGAAAAGAAAAGAAAAGAAAAGAAAAGAAAAGAAAAGAAAAGAAAAGAAAAAGAAAAAGTAAACCCGCTACTCAACAAGGACCACTCTGGGGGAACTGGCTTTAAGACCAGCAGGGTCCGCCCCTTGTCCTCAACATGATTTCAGTAAAATTCATTCTGCAAGGTGGGAGGGGAGGGAGAAAGTCTACAGCAGGCCTGGGTGGTGGGGAAAGAGGCAGCAAGGCCTGGATGGGGCTGCCCTGGCTCCAAGCAGAAGCAGCCTCAGCGGAGGTCCTTGGGAATGGCTCAGCTTACACAGAGATGAGCGCTGCTATGGGCGGCGTGTGGCTTGTGCGCTGTGAATCCAGTGCTGAAATTTAACCCCTCGTACACGATATCGAGAGGCAGGAAAAGGCAGGACATTTAAAAAGGAATAAGGACTGTCCTCGTGAGTGATCCAACCATCCCTGTGACAAGTGGGTTAATAGAGCAACGGACTAAGAGTGCCCTGAGAGTGGTCTGTTATCCTCTTTTTTTTTTTTTTAAGATTTTATTTATTTATTTGGTAGGTAGAGTTACATACAGTTAGAGAGAGAGAGAGAGAGAGAGAGAGAGAGAGAGAGAGATGTCTTCCATCACTGGTTCACTCCCCAAATGACTGCAATGGCTGGAGCTGCGCCGATCTGAAGCCAGGAGCCAGGAGCCAGGTGCAGGGGCCCAAGCACTTAGGCCATCCTCCACTGCTTTCCCAGGCCATAGCAGAGAGCTGGACTGGAAGAGGAGCAACCGGGACTAGAACCTGCGCCCATATGGGATGCCGGCGCTGCAGGCGGAGGATTAACCTAGCGCACCACGGTGCTGGCCCCCTGTTACCCTCTTGAGAGGTCTCTCTGGCACTCCCTGTCTCTGGCCATGTCTTGTCCTGCTGCACCTGGCCATTCTGATGGTGAGAAGGCCGTCACCAGACACAGCACCTCACCTCTGGACCAGAACCCTGGGCCCAAAGACAGCTTCTTTTCTTTGTAATTGACCCAGTCTGCAGTACTGCATTATTGCAGCAGAAAACAGGTTAAGAAAACCATGAAATCAAAATTAATGACCAAACATGCCCAGAAATAAGCTGCCGTGAGGGAGAATCAGCCCAACCAACAAAAGTTAGGTCCCCAAGTCCCTTGATTATTAAAATCATCACATGCAGACTCTCAAACACCATTTTTATTGAAAGAAATGAACAATAGGATAAATATGGTTATAACGAGGGGGTGGGGAACATTGGGGGGGTTGGTCAAAGGATGTGAAATTTGGGCTCAGAGTAAATTCTGGAGATCCAATGAACAGCATGATAACAATCATTAATAATAATAAAGTAGTGTGGACTTGAGCTTTGCTAAGCCAGTAAATCTTAAGTGTTCTCACTACATAGACACAAAAGCAGCGCCTGGATGACGTGGTGGCTCTATTAATTGAGTTCTTCCTTCCCAGTGTGTGCCTATATCAGCACATCACGTTGTGCACTTTGTCTAGATCCATGATTTTTGTCAAAAATACTAATAACCCTTTTTAATGACCAGAAACAAGAGGCCATCAAAATGTCTAAGAATATTTTAAAATAGCATAATCAAGCTTGACAAATGAGAATTTCCACTATTGGAATAAGAAAATGAGTGGATGGGTTGCAGGCAGATTGAAGAAGGAAATAGCAGGTTTGAAGAAATCAGCCAACATTCAGCAGAGAGACAAGAGGAATGGAATATGGACGAGAAGTAGAGAAATACGGAGTCAGGGTCCCACTCCTGGAATAGAGAAAAAGGAGAACCATCTGAGGAGATAATGGCTCGGGGGCTCAGAACTTTCTAGAAGTAATGAGAACATGACTCCTTGGGTTACAGAAAACACACAAAACCCAAGCTGTTCAAAGAAAAACAAATCCACACCATGTTAGGTTGCAGAAAATCCAATGGGAACAAGACCGTAAGAACAGCCCACGAGAGGACAGAGCACCTGCAAGTGAAAATTGGACTTCAGACTTGTCATTCACTGTCCCAGAAGCCAGAGTGAAAAATACACCTCAAAACGGCTGAGCCCTTAAAGGTGGCCGAGCCCAGCCAGCTCAGGTTTAAAAGCAACTGCGCATGGAAGAGAATTTTATAAAGAAAAACATCTTTTTCGCTTAGATGTTGACCAACAAGACTCCTGAGTAGGCTCCCCAGGAAGAGCGAATGGGTCTAGGAGCAAGACCCGATGTTGAAGACAGAGGCAATACAGCAACTTCCAGAAGAGACAAAGGGGGTCAAGGCATCAACAACAATAATTTATACAAAGAGCCAAATGTTGGAAGCAGTAGTGAACAGCGTGGGGGTTGACCAGTTGCTCAGGAGCGATCGCGCTTGATTGGCTTCAGACATAGGAGGCGTCAAGCCCAAATTCCACACGTGGCCCAAAATACAGAGATAAATCACGAGTCAGTAGGAGCAAGTGACATTCCAACTAGGAGAGGAGAAAATGGAATGCTAGTAACAAGCGTAATAGAAGACTGACAATAACAAGTCAGCTCATTCAAACAGAAGGAAAAACAGAGAAGTAGGAGCCAGCATTGTGGCACAGTGGGTTAAATCGCCACCCACACATCAACAGCTCAAGTCCCGGCTGCTCCACTTCCAACCCAGCTCCCTGCTAATGGCCTGGGAAAGCTGTGGAAGATGGCCCACAGACTTGGGCTTCTGCACCCACATGGGAGACCTGGAGGAAGTTCCTGGCTCCTGGCTACAGATCAGCCCAGCTGCGGCCATTTTGCCAACCGGGGAGTGAACCAGCAGATGGAAGACTGCTCTCTCTGTCTCTGCCTCTCTTTCTCTCTCTCTGTAAGTCTGACTTTCAAATAAATAAATATTTTTAGAAAATGAACTAAACCTTCTAATCAAAATGCAGTGTATCAGATTCAACAAAGAAAATAAAGGGTACCATGTCCCATGTCAGCAAGACATCTGAAAAATGATAATGGACATAAAAAGTAGAATTAAAGACACCAGGCAAGTCATAAAAAAAGCTGGAGCTGTAAAAATATCAGACAATGTAAATTATTATTCAGGATAAGAATGGTCACTACGTGTTTGTGTAGTGATCGCAAATTTGCATGAGTGGAAATAGTTTTAAAGTACATAAAACCAAAGCTGATAGAACTACAGGGAGAAGTTGACAAGTTCTCTGCCAAGATGGGAATCTGCGGTGTGCCTTTCTCAGTTACTGTCACGTCAAACAGCAGACACACCAGGTGAATACAGAGGACCTGCCCAACACCAGCTAACAAACTCAATAAACACTCAGATATCAGCATGCAGCAATGAAAAATATATGTTCCTTTTACATCAAAATGAAACATCCACAAAAACCAAACATGTCGTAGATAAGAAGATCCCAAAAGCGAAAAAGCACCTCCTACAGACAAATTCTTTAATACCACAACTATGTCAGGAATTAATTAAAAATATGTATTTTTAAAAAATAGAAGTCTTGTGTGTTCCATAAAAAAGATTTCTTGGAAGCCCGGGGTTTAACGAGAGTCAATCCTAAGGAAAAAGAGACGGAGAGGGCTGAGAATTCGGTCCTGAAGGAGTTTCAGCTGCCTGCCTGCACCAGGGCGCGCTGAGAGTGTATGAGAAGCCAGGTGTCTTTGCAGGGCTTCGTGAGTTTATTTTGCTACGCAATCTTCTATCCATGGGGTAACGCATGGGACTAGCGCTCTGAGGAACAGTTTGGAACACACTGCTCCAGAGACTGCCAAGGACACACCGTGTGGAACCCTCACGGATTCATCACCCCTGTGGAGCTCCTGCAGCGACCCCAAGGCTGGCCATTCTCTCTCCCACTGTGCATCCCAGGAACACCCTGGAGCGCTGCTCCGGAGCCAAGAGCAAGCTGAGGTGTCATTCTCAGTCAGTCTGGTGGGAAGAAGCCGTGTGAAGACGGGAGAATCTGTTTTCAAACTATCTTTATGTTCTAAAACCTCGGGACTCCTCTGTCATCCACATCAAAGCCCGAAACCCGCCATCAAATGCCTTAAACACCTTCTCAGACGAGTCAGGACAGCTGTGACTCTTTGGATGCTGACCTTGCTCCAAAAAACCCTCACTTTCTGGACAGTGAAGAGAACGAATCCCGTTCCAGCAAGGCTGTGACCGGGCTGTGAATCACCCATGCCTGGAGACGGGCTGCGTCATGCTGCCTGGAGCGATACCGAGGTTCTGCCCCTTTCTGCTCCCTTTTGTCTTCCCTCCTGCACCGTGCAAACAGCCAGAAAAGGAGTGGAGCAACAGAACAAGTGGCGAACCCAGGCCGGGACTGGAGGCAGCTCGGAGCAGTGGGATTTTTCTACAGAAACCTCTTGTCGTGAGCTATGAAAGAGGCTCAGGCAGTGTGAGCTCACCTGATGGTCTTTTTACAACCAGAGACCTGTCAGCCCGAGCAAGGAGCAGGAGCAGCATTGGAATGGGAGCGTGCAGGCCACGGTGAGCTGCACGTGCAGGGGCTTCTTCCCAGGGAAGTGGGAGGGGCACATCCGTCGCTTGTGTCCGATGATCCGTGGCCACAAGGATGGCTAATAAGGGGTTCGGGGATCAGTACCACGGCTGGCGCCAGTCCGATGATGCCGGAAGTCCTTGTGGAAGTGTTTCCTGCAAGGCTGCAGAGCCCTTTGTGCTAGGCTGTGGTTCTGGCCAAGCCTTTGAACCAGTTCACGTCATCATGTAAAAGTGTGGGGGCCGGTGCTGTCCCGTAGTGGGTAAAGCTGCCGCCTGCAGTGCCGGCATCCCATATGGGCGCCCGTTCAGGACCCCGCAGCTCCTCTTCTGATCCAGCTCTCTGTTATGGCCTGGGAAGTCAGTAGAAGGTGATCCGAATCCTTGGGCCCCTGCACCTGTGTGGGAGACCCAGAAGAAGCTCCTGGCTTCTGGCTTCGGATCGGTGCAGCTCCGGCTGTTGTGGCCAACTGGGGAGTGAACCAGCGGATGGAAGACTCTCTCTCTCTCCCTCTCCCTCTCCCTCTCTGCCTCTCCCTCTCCCTCTCTGCCTCTCCTTCTCTCTGTGTAACTCTGACTTTCAAATAAATAGATAAATCTTTCGCTGTGCAGCGTCTGCATTAGCAGGAAGCTGGAGCAGTAGCAGGGCTGTGTGTTGAGCCCTGGCTCTGCGATACGGGAGGCAGGCATCCCGACTTCCAGGTCAGACACCTGTGCCTCGCTTTTCACAAATGCCGCTTCTGAGATCAGGCAGGAGAGGAGGCTGAGGTCCCCAATGGGGTGTGCACGCTCTCTCTCTGCCATGGTTCACTCACTCTGGGGGAAGCCAGAGCCAGAGTAGAGGTCTACATGGCAAGAAACTGAATCCTGGGAGCTCCCAGGGAGCTGATCTCTGGCGTATCCAGGAACCTCTGCCTGGAGAGCAAGTGGACAGGGAGTGGACAGGGCAGCCAGAAGAGGGCGTGGCAGCTCCGCCCACCTCTCCCACACCTTGCTCTATGCAGCCTTCGTCTGCACTCTTGGTGTTACCCTTTATGATAAACTGGTACGCGCAGAACAGAAAAATGAGCTGGAAAAGAAGCATAAACCTGCAACAGTGCATGGGTGACCTTGGCAGTGACCCTCCAGCTGCGGTCAGATCTTCAGCAGCAGCAGCTGGCCTGCAACTTCATGAAACACCCTCCTGGTCCACACCCACAGCTGAGCTGAACCCAGATTTCCGACCTCAGAAGCGGTGAGTTTATCAGTGCTTGTTGTATAGCACTGAGTTTGGGCTGATTGGTTAAGCAGCAAAGACGACTAATACATCTATGGGGCAAGACTGCTCTCGGCAGGGCTGGTGCTGTAGCACAGCTGGTTAAGCAACCACTTGGCGACACGGGCATCCAATGTGGGAGTGCTGGTTTGAGTCCTGGCTGCTGCACTTCTGGTCAAGCTTCTTGCTAAAATGCTGGGGAAGGCAGTGGAAGATGGCCAAGTCCTTGGGCCACTGCCCCCCATGTGGGAGACTAGGTTGGAGTTCCGGGCTCTTGGCTTTAGCCTAGCTCAGATCTGACTATTGCAGGCATTTGGGGAGTGAACCTGCTAATGGAAGATCCCCCCCACCCCGTTTCTCTGTGTCTCTCTGTTGCTCTACCTTTCAAGAAAATGAATCTTCTAAGAGAACCTATCCAGGGTATAACAAGAAGCAGAAAATAAAATGCAAATAGAAACAATCAAACCTAACTGCAGTGTGGATGGGGAACCATCACAGAGCAGTGGGGGCAGGAAAACTAACCCAAGGATTCTGATGCTATATCCTGAGGTTACAAAATAAAAATAAACATAAATAAATACTGAATTTGGATGAATATATTGATTTTTCACAGTGGTAGGGTTAGAAATTCTGGAGCTACTTAACATGAATTCTCAAATGGAGCAAATACATCGTGAATAATAAGAGCCATGTTTCTCAAATTCAGAGAAACAAATATGTGAAGGGGGGAGGCACTGTGGTGCAGCGAGCCAAGCCTCCACCTCCTGCACCAGCATCCTATATGGGTGCCGTTTGAGTCCTGCTGCTTCTCTTCCAATCCAGCTCTCTGCTATGGCCTGGGAAAGCAGTAGAAGATGGCCCAAGTCCTTGGACCCCTGCACCCATGTGGGAGACCTGGAAGAAGCCTCTGGCTCCTGGCTTAGGATCTGCCCAGCTCTGACGGTTGTGGCCATTTGGGAAGTGAACCTGCAGATGGAAGACCTCTTCTCTCTCTCTCTCTCTCTCTCTCTCTCTCTCTCTCTCTCTCTCTCTCTCTCTGCCTCTCTCTGTAACTCTGCATCTCAAACAAGTAAATAAAAATCTTAAAAAAATATGTAAAAAGGAAAGAGGAGAATTCTCCTGTGGTTAGCACTGGAGGCGTCATTGCAGACTCTCAGTCTCAGATTAAACAGAATACACAAGTGGGCATGTGCACACGTAAATAAAGACTGTGCTCCCCACACAAATCCATCCAGATAGCATTAGCTCTGTCCACTTGAGCCTAGAAGCAATGGCATCCCAGCAGCCATGAGCACACCTAGAGCCCAGATCTACGGAATGCACCAGTGTGCCTTGGAGAAATGGCTGAGTCAAGAGTTGGAGCTGGAAAACACACAGGCGTGAGACATCTGAGCGTGCCAGAAAGAGGGGAAGTGCTCAGAGGTTTATCTGAGCGAGGCACAGGGCACAGAAGACAGACTGCGGCTCCCGCCTGCCCGATCGGAAACCACTTTGGCACTGACACAGTAGTAACGGATTACCACCCACCAGCTAAAATCAGAATATAATGTTTCAAATTCAGCAACTAATGGGAAAGGCAGGAAAACGCTTCCCGAGGACAGAATTTCAGCTACTAAATGCAGAATAAATGGCAAAATTGGAAAATCCCTCTTTAGCAATCAGCAGAGCAAAGATTGTCTCAGGCAGGAATCAGCAGAGGATGCTGAAGCTGCTGGGTGACAAAGTATGACGAGAAACAGAGACTTCCACGGGCCTAAAGTTCCCTGCACAATGTCCCTACTCCAAAGTGGAAAACCATAATCTGAGAATTATGTAAGCTGTAAGAAACAGCTTAATGACCCAACTTCACACACACACACACACACACACACACACAGAGAGAGAGAGAGAGAGAGAGAGAGAGAGAGAGAGAATGATGAACAGAATCACAGTGGAATCGTTTGTGCTATTTTTGCATATTTTCTGCCTGGACTTCGGCAAACTCAAAATGCAGAAGAGGTGAAAGCTGGCTCTGCTGAAGGCTCAGCCACTGTCTGCCCCCAGGACAGGACGGATGCTCGTCGGCAGGTGTCCGTGAGCATGACTGGGCCTCACCTGCACGCTCTCCTGGCTCACACGGCAGCACCCGCAACCTTCTTGCTCAGGGATAAGCAGTGCCACTAAAACTCATGGATCGCGGGTTCCTGGCTGCTTCTGGAAGCCGAGAAAACAAGTGCACAGGACGCAAACTCAGCATCACACCCTTCACTCTTCACGGACAGCAGGACACAGCCACAGGGCGGGCGAAGCATGGGTGGTGGAGGCAGGACTGGCCACAGTGCAGGGGCTGATGGCTTCGCTGCTGGTGCGACAGGAGGGTAGAGAGCCCGAAGCCTCCACGGGCCCCACCACAGCCTTTTCCTCAGTGGACAGTGCCCAGTTGTCCAGGTGCAGGGCCCTTGGCAGTGGCAGAGCTGGCTGAGTAGGAAGAGGCGTTGGTCTAGCCACCACGAGAGCTTAAACAAATGCTTTAAACTCCCTCAGGGCTGCCAAGTACCGTTTGGACAAGGATGTGTCACTGTGGTCCTCACAACATTACCCACTTAGACATCAACCTGCTGTGGGTCCACTGAGTTCCGAGTCCCACCTGCCCTTGCATTGGCTGGGCCAGACCCGATGATTTCCGGGGCCTCATGTGGTCTACAGGCTGGATGCTCCCCACCCTGTGTGAGCTGAGATCTAGATATCCCGGTTCCCTGTGCTCCCACAGGGGAAAAGCTTGCCTGTGGACATTTGGATCTGACTTTGAAAATTAAAGCCTGAGCCATGCCTATGGTTTGGAGACTGGGATTTACTTAAATTTCAAGATGCTTGGTGGAAGGCTTTTCTTGATCACGCCTTTAAGAGCTCATTCTGAGATTTAATGAAAAGAAAATCCCAGTGATTAGATGAGAAGTTTGAAATTTCTTCAAAAGCATTTTAGTTACTTATTTACACAGCCCTTTCCCTCCAAATTCCTATTGCATGAAAGTTAATTCTACAGATGCCATAATTTATTCCATATTTAGTATGGAATTTATTCCATATTTATTTATTAATATTTATTCTATATTTAGTATGGAATTAATCTTCCACTCTCAACTCACTCGTTATTCAACCTCCATCAAGTTCACGTTGTAACAATACATTGCTGGGTAACTTAATCGATTCATTACTTTGTGGTTTTTTTGACAGGCAGAGTTAGACAGTGAGAAAGAGAGACAGAGAGAAAGGTCTTCCTTCCATTGGTTCACCCCCAAATGGCAGCTACGGCCGGAGCTACGCCGATCCGAAGCCAAGAGGCAGGAGCTTCCTCCTGGTCTCCCATGTGGGTGCAGGGGCCCAAGCACTGGGGCCATCCTCCACTGCCCTTCCGATTCATTACTTTTAAACCTATTGCAAGAACAGATTTCTTCTGAGTTTCACTTGCAACCCAAACATAATGACTCATTGTATAGTAGCAGAAGTACATGGAAGAAGGAAAGAACAAGCCATTTCTTCAACAGATGCTCACTGGACACCTCCCACACGTGTGCAAGACACTGAAAAGGTGTTACAGCTTGACGGTGAAAAGGTGTCCAGAGGAAGGGAGGCACGAGGAGGGGGATGAGCTGGTATTGCTGTGCCGGTGGTGATGGAGGCTGATGCTTACTTAGGCTTTTATGCGGGGATCTATCTAACTTCCGTTCCAGTGCTGTCTCTTGAAATCACTGTAATAACACGACAGAGCCGTTCCAGTGCATCTAGTTTGCAGTAAGAAAAAGCGGCTCATTTGATGAAATTAACTCGCCCGAGGTCAGACTGTGAAGACTGGAACCTCCATTGACAAAGCAAATCCGCCTGATTCCAGAGGCTTGAGTTTGTAATTTGCACCCGCAAGGGACAGAAGGCGTGGCCGCACTGAGGGACCATTACTAGACACCTCTGTGAGATTTGAGGATGAGATCTGCACGGAGCAGTTGACAGGGGAACCGCCCTTTGTGGCGCGTAGGAGCTCTCGGGGGATTTTCGCCAAATGCAGACAAGAATGAAGCGTTTGGAAACACAGCAAATGTGAGAAGCTGGAATATCTGCAGAAGAGGTCAGGATCGATGGGAAGGAAGTGATGCCGTATGATAGGGAAACCATGTCTGCGTTCAAGGAGGACTTGATTCTGCAGCTTGAAAAGATTCACCAAGGACAGAGAAACATGACTGAAGAGCAGAAAAGCATGTTCCGTGTGGATACTTCCTTTGTTTAGTGAGATAGGTGGAAGTCTTCTTTGTATCCATGAGTTTTGAAACACAAACAAGACAGAGCATTGTTCCCCAATCCTAGTGCCCCTGTCTAGTTGGCGGGTGCTCCCCAAGGCGGCTCTGGTCTCGCTTTCCTCGCCAAGGCCTAGCTCTGCTTGCGCTTGCACTGTGTGGTACGTGGCTGGCTGGCTCTCCCGCTCACCATATGTCTCCAAGATTCAGCAGGACTTTTTTTCCTTTCTGGTATGGAGATGTGCTCTATTATATAAATAAACAGAAATCAGTATGTCATTTCTCCTGCTAATGAACACTTGGATTTTTTCCAGTTTTTGGCTTCGTTAAATAAAATTGCTATAATATTCTTGCACAAGGCTTCATATAGACATATGTCTTGATTCCTCTTGGGTAAACATCTAGGAGAGAATTTGTAGAGACATAGGATGAGTTTGTGTTCAACTTAATAAAAAAAAAAACCACAAAACCTTGTTGCCACTTTCGCAAAGTGTTTGCAGCATTTTACACCTGCTACAGCAAATCGGGGTTCTAGCTGTTCCACATCCTGGCCAACATTTGGTGCCGTAAGTCATTTCTGTTTTCATGGGGGGAGAAGGGGTGTCTCATTGGGATCCTGATCTTCATTTTCTCAAAGACTAATAGTGTTGAGCATCTGTTCATTTGCTATTGGTCATTGCCTACCTCACTGGGGAGGACTCTGTACAAATTCTCTTCCCACGTTAGTGCAGAGGCTTCCCTTCATAAATCCGGTGAGAAATTCCGAGGGCTCTGACTGAGTGGTTGTGATGATGGTGAAGAGGAGAACTTCCAGAGGTAACAGCAGCGGAATGGCACGCGGGTGAGAGAGGGCATGCGATGGCTGACCCCTAGGCTTCTGGTGTGAGTGGATGATGAGCGAAGTGGCTTCATGGACAGACAAGAGTCATGTTCCTATCACCGTTAACAGTCCTGGCATGAGTCAGCCATGTCTTGGAGAAGGCGTGCTGGGGACAGAACCGCTTACACATGATCGTCACCCAGTGTCAGTTCCAGCCCCATGTGTCAGCTGTGCTTCTCTGTCTGGAACTCTCATGGGAACACACCTGGAGCTAAAACAACAGCCTTCAGTTATAAGCTTGGGAAGTGCATCCGTTTTTTGTCACTCATTCTAAATGACCTAAATGCTTCCTGGGTTCAGATTTTTTTTTTTTTGGGGGGGGGGGTGGGTTTCATAGAAGATTGATAGAAAAAAAAAACTTTAAATTTTAAGTCAGCAGAACTCTAACCTAAATTGTTGTGCAATATTTATGTCTACTAATATGTTTTTAATAAAGATTTATTGATTTACAACGCAGAGTGATAGAGACAGAGATTGAGATGATAGATAGATAGATAGATAGATAATAGATAGATAGATAGATAGATAGATAGATAGATAGATAGATAGATGCTAGATAGCTAGATACAGATCTTCCAAACAATGGTTCCCTACTCAAATGTCCACAACAGCCAGGGCTGGGCCAGGCTGAAGCTAGGAGCCCAGAACTCCATCCAGGTCCCCACATGGGCAACAGGGATCCAAGCACTTGGGCCACTATCCTCTACCTTCCTAGGCACATTGGCAATAAGATAAATCAAAAGTGGAATAGCCAGGACTTGAACCAACACTCCAATATGGAATACAGAGTGGCTTAACCCCCTCTGCCACATGTCCATCTCCACTAATATGTTTAATATGTAAATATGTAAATATTCTATTGTCTAATCCTAAAAATCTGTCTTCCCCAGAGCACACCTTACTTGGGGATGTGAAGGTCGACTCTTGTACTCTGGAAGTCACTGGTGGTGTTTTCTGGGAGCTTTTCGCCACGTACGTGGTGACAGTGTTGGCCTACACCCTTTGGACAGTGAATCTGCTCAGCTGATCCTGAAGTCCACATCAATGTGAGTGCTCATGCCTGGTTTTCCAACAAGCTTAGGCACAGAACGACTGTGCTTCTTCGAATTGTGACAAAAGGTCTTGTTAGAAACCTTCCCTGAGGCATTTCCAGGGATGTCCCAAATGCCTGAACTGGCCTTCCGTTCCCCAGTAGTGCCCTTCACGTGTGTGGGTGTTTGAGCATATGATTTATCACAGACCCTTTTGGGTAGAAGTCACCAACACAGGAATCATTAAGTGTGTTAAGTTCATCTTTGTTGTATTCGGTTAGATTCTCACTCAGCTATGAGCGTGCAAATCAAGAAGTTACTATGTTAGCAGTCACATTGACTAAATATGAGAGATGCTTATATCCTCACAGATGAATATGAAGTGAATTGGAGGTGGCAAAGAAGTGAAAGAATAGTCTAGAATCTCTTAGCTTGTACCAAGTGTCTTATTAGACTTGTGAGTTGTGATTTCAATGTGCATTTTACTCACATGATACATTGTTTAGTTTTTCCCTGGGAAGTACGGACGAGGCATAGATTATTAACTCATCATAAAATACCATGCTAAGGAAGTCCATTGATAGAGCTGTGAAGGCTAGACAAGAGACCCAGGGACCACCTCTATTTGTGAGATAAATGTTCACCAGCAGAAGGCCTTGCACGGAGCAGGGGCAGTGATCCCAGAAACGAGACGATAAAAGTTCCCTTGGCAGAACAGAGGGGAAGCCCTCGCATTGAAGGACCCACCAATGCCCAGAAAAGCAGAAGACCCACTCTCAGAGGTGATGCTTCTCAAGGATAAGGAATTGTCTTTCTAGCATTGAGGAACATTTGAAAGGTTTCTTTAAAAGGAAGTGACGTCACCAGGTCGGCTGAGGCAGGACTCAACCCATCCACTCCAGTGTGAGACGTGGGCGTCCCAAGCAGTGCTCAACCCACTGTGCCACAACACCTGTCCCTACTTTTCCCTTTGATTGCATTTTCCACCGACTTTCTGAAGACCTGTCATCTACATGAAACCACACAGCATTGGCAGAAAGCTTAAGTGAGTAATTCTGCAATATTATAGCGAGGATGAGTCTCTAGGTGTAACTCCAAGAAATCCCTAAAGAGAAACAGTAGATGAATTTGAAGACATAACATCAAATGCTAATAAAACAGGTCCGGTACAGCCAAAATGTCTCAGAGTTAACAGCTGAAAGATAAATGACAAGTTATTTATCAGCATAAGTGATGACAAATTCATATGCTTCTTACCTAAGGAACTTCTGCAAATCAGTAACTAAGTGGAAAATGGGCAAAGGACCTAAGCAGACTCTTGGGAAAAGAATCTAACAGAACCAACAGATGCAACAAAACTATCAGATTAGCCAATGATGTGCTTACAAGTGACAATGCCTAGTGTCGGTGTGGAGGATATTAAGTCGTTCAAACTTTGAGCAAGATGATGACCAGTGAGCCCCAAGCTTGCACCTTCCTTATACCAGCCAGGGGAGTTCATCCCCAGGTGGCAAGAGGAAGGGCTGAGCTGCACCTCCTACCTCCCCGCACACACCTGCTCTCAGTGATGGTGGGCTACCTTCAACTGACACAGCGCCCTCCCTCACCACCCCATTCTATGTAATGCCCCCCTCTGAAGAGCCCTTTAATTCATGCTTAACTATTGCAAACCCAGGGGCTGGGGTGGGCAGTGTGGTCCCAATGAGGGCAGGTGTAACATGTCTACTCCCAGGGTGCACGGCGGGTGCCTGCAGAGACCCTCCATCCCTGTGTGGGCAGTCTCTGCCCTGGTGATGTCCCCAAACACAGCCACACCCTTTCCTTCTCTGAGTTTGAAAGATGCATGGCACGTGAATTCCTGTCTTCTCTCCCTCCCTTCACCCATCAGAAATATGTGGGGAGTTGCTTGCTCCCCGGGGGAACAACAGGAAAAACAAAAAGGGGCTGTGAGTGTCTCAGTTAAACTTGAAATGCCAAACGCGTTCTTCTAGACAAATGCTAAGCCGTCAGTGCACTTGACATTCCAGCAGCCCACGATCCTTATTTCTGTGATCCAAAGTTTACACCTTTGAAGATCAGCGATGGCCCTCCCCTGGGGAAATAAAGGCCTGGCATGTTAAAAATGAATTAACCGCTGCTTAGCCAGCACAGCCAAGGGCAGAAAACACACTTGAAATAAATCATTGCCTTACATCATTAAAATATTCATGCTAACTCGGGGGCATGCACACTCTCCCATTTGCACACAGACACTGGCTCTTGCAAAAATTAGGCAAAACTTTGCACTGACATTTTAGGTCTAAACAGACACAAAGCACCCACATGTGCAGTCTCAATGCTGAAAACACTAGGAGACTCTCACCCAGTCTTCATGGTCAGGGTGTTGCCCATACGCAGTTCAGCCAGCATTGTCACCTTCCACCCAGCCCGGCTACTTCTCCAGAATTTGTATTTTTTAATCAAATCATTCAATTGTGCTTTGTTTGAATCATAAAAATACCACCATTTTTTGGGGTAGAAATTCAGAAAACCCAAGTAAGTCATAAAAATCTTTTACAAGGGGCCAGCGCCGTGACGCAGTAGGTTAATCCTCCGCCTGCAGTGCCAGCATTCTATATGGGCGCCGGTTCAAGTCCCGGCTGCTCCACTTCTGAACCAGCTCTCTGTTAGAGAGCTATGGCATGAGAAAGCAGTAGAAGATGGCCCAAGTCCTTGGGCCCCTGCACCCATGTGGGAGACCTGGAAGAAGTTCCTGGCTCCTGGCTTCGGATCAGCTCAGCTCCAGCCGTTGCAGCCAATTAGGGAGTGAACCAGCAGTTGGAAGACCTCTCTCTCTGCCTCTCCTTCTCTCTCTGTGTAACTCTGACTTTCAAGTAAAATAAATAAATCTTTAAAAAAATCCTTTAGAAACCTATTCATTTTTGATGGGTGTAATTTTTTTCAGATAAGATCACACTGTTGGAAACCTACTCTTTCCACTGAATAGTCCATGAATATTTTCCCTGACATTGTATTTATATGTAAATTATTTTTATTGGTACATATTAATTTATGTAACTTAACCCCACCAGTGAAATTTTTTTTTCTTTTTCACTCTTTTGTCCAACCCAACTAAATCTTTGTGTGCATCCATGCTTACTCACCAAGGCTAAAATCTAGAAGTAAACTTTCTTGAATTTTGAGTAAATTTTTTTTTACTATTGCTATTTGTTCCTAGCAAAGTTATCCCCTGACGATCTGTGGTAATGCGCACTCCCAACGGGGCCTGAAGAGTTCCTGCTCCCTCCCCACTCTGAGGGCTGGATTTGAGATCTGACCCAAGTTCAGACGAAGTGCTCGCACACATTTTGTCTGTGAGTCTACACTTTGTGAATCATGTTTCAAATTCAAGATATGAAGCTGAAAATTTTCCATGACACTCATCATAGGTATGTGAAGTAAGACGATGCTATTGCTGTACGTATAACTTAGATGTAAGAATGAATCGTCCACATTTATCTGCAGATCTCAATTTTATATCTGCAAGTGGCAAATGGCGACGTGACATCATGTCTCGGCGAGCTTCACCATTTCTGGAAACAATGAAGAAAAAGGCATGATCCTCTCCGTGAGACAGGGACCCCATGGCCCTTCGACAGGTGAGACGGTGGGGAAGGGGCGGGACAACTGCCTGAGATACCTCACATTGATGTTACTGCTAGGGTTTGTTCCTGAGAGCTCAAATGTGGAGACAGTGAGTTCCCGGCATGGAAATCTTCACTCTCTGACAGCTGTTTCTGTGCAAGCAACATAGAGGAATCAGTAACACTGATGAATGGCCTCCATCCTCAAGGTGTCCACACTTCGGGTCTCAGTGAGCGGAGCAGGAGTAGCAGATTCCAGAACTCTCTGCAGTTCTTCAGTTCTTGGCTCAATGAGGCTGCAGGGGCGCCTATGCAGACACCATGGCCTTATCCTCGGCCGCCCCGGTGTCAGCCTCACACGACTCCTTCTCCTGCCCGATGTCACGTCTTCAGCTTCCTGAGGACAGACTCCTTGTCAACGTGGACCTGATGTTGTACTGTGGACTCACGATTATGTTCAAACACATCAGGAGCCATTTCTTTTTAAAGATTTACTGGTTTATTTGAAAGGCACAGTTACAGAGAGGCAGAGGCAGAGAGAGAGAGAGAGAGAGAGAGAGAGAGAGAGGTCTTCTATCTGCTGGTTCACTCTCCAGATGACCATAATGGCTGAAGCTGGGCTGATCTAAAGCCAGGAGCCAGCAGCTTCTTCTGGGTCTCCCATGCGGGTGCAGGGGCCCAAGGACCTAGGCAATCTTCTACTGCTCTCTCAGGCCATAGCAGAGAGCTGGATTGGAAGAGGAGCAGCTGGGACTGGAACTGGGACCCATATGGGATGCCGGCACTGCAGGCAGCAGCTTTATCTGTTACACCACAATGCCGGCCCAAGGAGTCATTTCTGACTCTCACGAGGCTTTAAGAAGGTACTAGTGGCCGGCGCCACAGCTCACTAGGCTAATCCTCTGTCTGCGGCGCCGGCACACCGGGTTCTAGTCCCGGTTGGGGTGCCGGATTCTGTCCCGGTTGCCCCTCTTCCAGGCCAGCTCTCTGCTGTGGCCCGGGAGTGCAGTGGAGGATGGCCCAAGTGCTTGGGCCCTGCACCCCATGGGAGACCAGGAGAAGCACCTGGCTCCTGGCTTCGGATCGGCACGGTGGCCACTTAAGGGGGTGAACCAATGGAAAAAGGAAGACCTTTCTGTCTCTCTCTCTCTCATTGCCTAACTCTGCCTGTCAAAAAAATAAAAATAAAAAGGTGCTAGAATATTCTAAAAAAGCTCTCCACCAAAACAGCAAAAAAGAAAACCTCAGTAACTTTATTCCCTTCTCTCTAATTGATCCAGCGCTTCATTCTCATTAGACTCAAATCCCCCAATTTGTCACTTGGATAAGCTGCCATCTCCGCTTTTCCACTGTGAAGGGGCGGGGAAGACTTGATTACTTGATTCAGTGTTGGAGACGTAATTTTCCTAAAAAACTCCTTGCACAGATGCATTTTCAATCAGGGCTCCAGAGCCCAGCAAAAAAAAGTTTGATTTATATTCCATCGAGGGTTTGAATGTATGTCTCTCTGTTGGAAGAATTTGTAGACGGATCCATGGAGGAGGAGGCACCTGTGGTCAGGAAGGTGTTGTCCAACTCCTCCATGCACACGCGGCTGGTTTAAGAGAAAGCAAGGGGATACCTTGGAGACACAGCTGCAAGGGCTCCGTGGCTCAGGACTCTCTCATACAGTTCTTTGCCCAGGACAGGGTAAGAACACAACCAGATGGAGCGAAATGGTTTCATCCCTGATGAAACCAAGAGAGACTGTGGGCGGAAAAATCAATGTGTTTCTGCAGATTTTCTAAGAACCATATTTGTATTGGTACCACCCATCACAACCCAGACTTCTTAAATGGATCCATTCATCCAGTGAGCATCGGCTGAGCGCTTATCCCCACTCAGCAATGAGCTGTTAGTGGGAAAAACAGCTACTACCCACAGCCCACCTCCTCCTCTTCCCAGGGACACCAACAGCCCTCGGTGCCGGCCTCCTGGAGGTGACTCACGGCCACAGTCGTTTGTGTCTGGGTTCAGGAAATGGAATGTGGAGAGAAGTGTGTGTCTCACTTTAAACCTGGTTCCTAAATTCCTCCTGCCTCACTTGCTTCCTCCCGTTGGCCAGGATAGAAGTGACCGTGGAAGCATTAGAAGCCACGTGTTGAGGATGGTCGAGCCTTCATCAGCCTGGACCCCTGGAGAATTGCCACCACTGAGCTCAGAACGGAGCTTCTAGTGGACACGGAGGGGGCACGGCCCTCCCTAGCATGGATCGTTGACCTGCTACATCTCTACCGGAGACAGGGTCTCGGCATGACACAGCCTGTCAGCAACCACAGAGGGAAGGCCCTGTCTGGAGACCTCCCTCTGAGTTAGGATCCGGCTGCAACAGCCACATACAGAACCGGAGCAGCAGGTGCAGGGTTTCCGGGAGAGCAGACTGCTGACTCAGCAAATGCTCACGGAAGCGACGTTCACCCCCAGGTGCAGCTCCTGGTGGAAGCCCAGCTCCAACGCCAAGGCCTGGTGGTCTGCAAGGCAGCTTCTTCCCAGTGAATTCATTCAAAGGGTCTCAGCATCCTCGAATCATAAAACGTGTTTCTCACTTTACACCCAGAGTAGCCTTGCTGATCAGCCAGACAAGCTAGTTCAAGCCACGCCACCCACAGAGAAGTGAGAGTTCCCAGGACTCCATGTCCCTTCCTCCTGGGTCAAGCTGTCTTTATGTCAGAGACTAAGACACACTTTCCTCAAGTGGTCCCTGGTAGTTCCTAACGGTCCCTGTGAAATCCACAGACCAGCGGCAGATTCAAGCCCAATCAGAGGGCCAAGCCCACAAGGTGGGTGCACGGATTCCCCCCAACCACTGCAACCCCCTCAAGACGGCACTGAAGCAAGGCCACGCAGCAAGAAGCTGCCATGGGGTCAAGGTCATGGTCATGGCGCCGATCTGGAGCTCATTTCCAGGTCCCCAGAGGCACACAAAGGAGAAGGACATGGAAGTGTAGGAGGAGCTCCGAGCCGTCGCTGGGTCTGAGGTTGAACCGGTGCATGTGAGTCTCAGTACAAGTTAGAACCTGAGGCGTTGCTTTGCCTCCTTCCTGTGCCTGGCTCATTATTTGCTTAATTTCTCACGTGTTTCCCGAGCGCCGCCTAAGGGAAGGTCTCGCCGACATCCATCCGCCGCCCGTCTCCTGGATGGCACGACGTTTTAGATTGAAAAATTTATGGCGATCTTGCAGACAGGAGAGTGAGCTCCATCCCCGCCCAGGGACTTCCAATCTGAAGTGAGGGTGCCTGTTCCTTCTCACCTTGAATGTGAATCATTGAAGGTGGGGTCAGTGAAATCCATCTTGCTATTTCTCTCTAGTCCTAGCACCGATCACAAAAGTGACATACAACAATCTCACCTGTGGGACTCTGTGGGAAACAGGCAGACACTGTTTGCACACTTTCTATGGCTTGCGAATATTTTCATAGAGAAATCTTGAAAGTAGCCAAGTGCTCATATGCTGGATTGAGGGAGAAAGAAGAATTTTGAGATAGAATGAAGTGTTGCTCTTTTGGTAAATAATTGTATAACATTTCTATGAAATGAAATCTTTTATGTCAGAATCATTTAACTTGAGTCGTTTCGTGATTTAAAAAGTGAAAAACACAAAGCTCTTGGAAGTTCTAACTTGCAGAAGGCTTTAGCAAAGGTGTAACTTTATTACATCTCTGTGATACAACTTAGTTCGTTAGGCTGTGAAATGTGGTAAAAAAAAATTTCTGGAAAGAAATTTAGATACTAAGTTGTTTACATGTTGCATTTCTGCCCCTGACTTAAAAAAATGGTAGTCAAACTGTGTCCAGTGTTAAGCCACTGCCTGAAACGTTGGGCATCCCATACAGGCGCTAGTTCTGGTCCAGCTTCTCCAGTTCCGATCCAGCTCCCTGCTAATGTGCCTGGGAAAGCAACAGAAGTTGGCCCAAATACTCAGGCCCCTGCCACCCACATGGGAGACTCGGATGAAGCTCTTGACTCCTGGCTATAACTGGGCCCCATTGCAATCATTTGAAAGATCTCTGTCTCTCCCTCTCTCTCTGCTGCTCTGCCTTTCAAATAAAACAAATACATCTTAAAAATAAATTTACTTCTTTTTTAAGATTCTATTTATTTATTAGACAGGTAGAGTTACAGACAGTGAGAGAGAGAGAGAGAGAGAGAGAGAGAGAGAGAGAAAGTTCTTCCTTCCATTGGTTCACCCCCCAAATGGCTGCAACAGTGCCGATCCGAAGCCAGAGCCAGGTGCTTCCTCCTGGTCCCCCATGGGGTGCAGGGCCCAAGCACCTGGGCCATCCTCCACTGCCCTCCCAGGCCACAGCAGAGAGCTGGCCTGGAAGAGGAGCAGCCGGGACTAGAACTGGTACCCATATGGGATGCCAGTGCCACAGGTGGAGGATTAACCTAGTGCGCCACGGCGCTGGCCTCAACAAATTTTACTTTCTACAATAGTTTTATATTTATAGAAAAATTGAGAAGATGTCCCAAAAATTATATTCTGGGTCTCGTTTCCTCTATTAGGAACACTTAGATTGGCGTGATGCATTTGTTAAATCAGTGAATCTATATTGGGACACTTTTATCAACTAAAGCTGATCTAATCCAGATTGCTTCCATTTTCCCCCAACGGCCCCTTTTATGTCCCAGAATCCCGTCCAGGGCTGCACATTGCATTCAGTGGCAGGGCTCCTGGGTCCCTTGTCAGTAGCAATTTCCCAGAATGCCATTGTCTTGGCTCCCTTGTCTGTAGCAATTTCCCAGAATGCCCTTGCCTTGGGAGATCTTGACAGCTCTGAGGCCCACTAGTCGGACACATCACGGGTGGCCCTCCCTTGGGCTTTGTCTCTGCTTCTCTCCGGATAGAGCAGGGCTGGCTGTTGGCCACCTCACCCTCAGGCAATGCTGCTGAGATCTACTGTGGGTGCTGAGTGGCGGAGAGCCAGGCAGTGCTGGTGAGCCAGGCCTGTCCCCAGTGCATCGTGACGAGGGTCTCCTTCTCTAAGGTCCTCTGCAGTGTGGAAGTTCCTCGGCCCTCTATGCCAGTGTCTCTAAGCGACCGACGTGTAAGAAAATGCGTAGGACAGCTTCTCACGTGCCCTCCTCTGTGCTGTCTCTGCTCTGGGCATTCCTCCATGAGCCAAGCTGCCCTTACCACAGGGCCTTTGCACCAGCCACTCCTCCTTCCCAGAGGGTTTCATAGCCGGCTCTGCTTGTCAGTCGATTCTGAATTCAAATGTCACCTCCTCCAAAAGACTTCGTTGAGTCCAACCCAATGCGCCTACTCCATCACGCCCACTTCAGAGAGTTCGCTACGTACGGCAAGTGGTTACATCTCTTACTGGCTCATCTTCTGTCTCCCTCTCTGGGCTGAGCTGGGAACAGAGATGGTGCTTTTCTTAACTCCCCCATCTCCACGCACACAGAGCAGTGCAGCCGAGGACAGAAGTGCTCCGTAAATATTTGCACAAAAAGCCTCCCAGGGACCCTATCCGCCTGCGCTGGAGCCCAGACCCTGTCTCTCGGGCAGCTGCAGTGTGCTGTGTGGTTGCACATCCATTCCACAAGCATCCACAGAGCCTGTCTGAGCTCCCACGTGCCCGTCCATGGCCCCGTTCCTGTGTCAACACGCCTCACGGTCCAGTAAGGGACCCAGACAGTCGGCCAAGGCCTGCTTCCATCTTAGAACAGCCACTTCCCTTCACCGAGCACGGGACGCACCTGCTTCCACGTCTCCGAGACGCACCAGCACCAGGCTGTCGGGCACAAGCCTCCAGCTCCGTCTTTGAGGGTTTTCTTCAGTCTGTCCTGGAACTGTGTCTTCCACAATGCCGTTCCTTCTGTAACGACTTCTGCCTCTTCCCCACCATCCATGATGACAAGTCCTTGGCGAGAGCTGAAGCCCAGAAACTCTGGTGGGAGAAGGGGCTGGAGACCTGGGCCTCTCTGCTCACACACTGGGAACCCTGGGGCTGGGAAACCCTGGACCCAGCAAGTGACCCCGATAGTGTCCCGCCTGTGTTAGGGTGCACCTGTGCCCAGGCCAGTTCTTAAGAACCTGGGGGAGGGTATTTGACGCTATTTGCCAGCGTCTCGGGGTGCCAAGGGTTGTGCAGCCCCCAGTGTAGGCTGCCCCGCCCCACCCCTCACTTACAGGCCTCAATCAGAGGTGGGAAAGAGGTGATTGACAGCCTAGAAGAGTCAATGGAATTTTTGCTGCAAATGGGTATGGTGGGGGTGGGGGCAGGAACAGGGAGACAGACCTGGCTTCGAGGGCTTCGTTTGAAGGATGGGAGGGAATACAGCAACCCGAGATGATCCTTGTCAAGCCAGAGGCCCAGATTTTGGTGGGGGGGGGGGATCAAGTTTGGGACTTCCAGTGCTATTCCTCATTCTCTGTCCCAGAGTGTCAGCGGCTCACCCAAGGGGAGAAGGAGGTGCCTGCCCTGTCGTTCTATGACAGTGAAGAGAGTAGAAGCCAGACCTCCTCCATGGAAACCCACTCCCCACCTACCCACCCCCCGAGTAAGCAGAATCCCGGCTTTCTGAATTAAGCACCAAACAGAGAGCTTGAGTGTAGAAAAACACCAGATGTTTCAGGGAAACATCTCCAAGACTAATGAACCACCCGTAGCATCGATCGCAGAGGCCGGGGCAGGTCAGTGACAGTTCCGTTAAAGGTCGTTAACAAACACGAGCTGTGATCAATTATTCAAATATACCTTAAGACAAACGTAGCGCTAAGCCTTCCAGACCGGGCGCCATTGATTTCCTGAGAACGAAGCCGTGCGTCTGAGAGAGCAGCCGGGCACAGATCAATAAAATTACCCCGACCATAAAGCCTTTTATCCAAGGCCAATTTATCATTATCAATACCTTTTAACCAAACAAGCATTTGATATGCCTCTCGGAGAATTCTCAGGGGCTGTTTTCCTGGGAGAGCGCAGAAGCGCAGTTCACAGGACGCGTGCCGACTCCTCTCTCCTCCGGCTGTGGCTTCTGTTCAAAGGGATTGAATGGAGCCGGGTTTCTTCTCTCTGGATTGCAAACCGCACGATGTCGGGGCCCAGTCGTCTGCAGCGGTGGCTCTCAGCCTGTCCGTTCCCGCTCAGCAGGACGAAGCCTTCCCGGGCCCAGCCCAGCCTTGGCTTCCATCTTTCCTCTCCCTCAGGGATTCAAATTTGAATCTTCAGGAGCGACCGTGATGCCCTGAGGAGGGCACTAATGAACCCGTTCTAATTCTTGCAAAGAAAAACAACGCGCTCCCAGCCTGGTGGCCCGGCTTCTCCTGAGAGTCGCATCAAGGATGCATTCGTGGTTGAAGACCTCAGTGCCGGTGATCAAACCTCTTTGCAGGGGCTATGGCTTCAGTGACGTTCTTGCACATCCTTGGAAAATGAAGGCATGTGCCCTGGAAACCCGTTCGGGAGATGGACGAGTGTCTGCTTGCCCCAGCGGTGGCACAAACCCATTCTGCCCCTGCAAGGAGGCTTTGCCAATCCTTGCTTAGGTCGGCGGTGCGTTGAACTCTTCATGGCACAAATCTGATCTTTCCTTGAGAAGATCCTCATCGTCGCTCCGATATCCCAGCCACCCAGGAGGAGCAGAGAGGAGACTGGGAGAGCATGGTGGCAACGGGCAGAGGGAGCAAAAAGGGCGTGGTCTGCAGGAGTCCACTGCTCCAGCCCTTGGAGTTTGAATCCCAGCTGCACTTGAGGGCTGAGCCTTGGCCAGAATGAACCTGTGAGGGCCACGCGGACAGCCACAACCCACACCCTCCTGGCTGCCAGAGCCCTCCCCACCCTGCCTGCTCCATGCCTTTCTTGGTGTGGATACTCCCAAACACACCCACGAGAGTGGGCAGAAGGGAACCAAGAAACCTCTCTGCCACCACGGCTCACCAGCCGTCAGCTCTCACACCTGATGCACCTGTTGCTTGCTTGGTTTATGCTGGCAGATCGTTTCCATCTATGAGGCTGTAAGGGCAGAAGCCGCTTCTCTGGGGGAGACTGTGGAAGCGCAATGCGATGATGTCAGAGAAGTGTCAAGCACAGAGCCCCAGGGGTGGCAAGTGCACAGTGAGCTCATTTCTCTTGTCTCCTGCGATTCCAATTGTCGCAGCACCTTGACGGAGAAGACTCACGGGATGGGCGGAGCCAGATCTCCTGTCTCCCAATGCCTCTATTAAGGAATCCCAGGGCACTGGCTCTCCCCTGCCCCATGAAAACCTGGACAGTCTCCTGGCTTTCTGACCACTCCTGCCAGTTGTTAGAATGTCCAGTCCTTGCTCCGTGGGCAAAGCTTATGGCTTCATTCAGACTTACAGCCAGGCTCCCCCAGCGCTAGTCTATGCAGGCCTCAGCTGCACTGGGCTGTGAGGTGGCTGCCTCTCTTCTTCCTCACTTCCACTCCCAGCTGTCCTCTTAAACACACCCCTGCACACACACACACACACACACACACACCCCACATGGCATCCTCTACAGAGCTGGCGGAAGGAAGCGTGGTAATTTGAGGGATGATGTTCCAATGTGGTCAGAGACACTGATGCTGACTCTGTGGGCGGGACACCTGGATTCTTCCAAGAACTTTCCCCGTGGCTGTGAATCCCTTCTCTGTTGTTGCACCATAATTGTTATAATGTGTGTTTGTTCTACGACATATCTGCTACCGGTAGAACACAAGCCGCATGACAGCTTGAACTGGGTTTCATTGCTTTATCGCAGCCCCAGAATAGTGCCTGGCGTAGAGGAGTCGCCCAACGTCTGCTGCGTGCTGAATGGACTTGGGTCATTTGTGCTCCAGGGCCTCGCACTTGAACTGCTCCACGCCACTGGCTCATTTTTCTGCAACAATCAAAACACGGATCCCCACCGCTCTTGGAACCCAAAATACTGAAATCCTGGTTTTCACCTGAGATCTACCTCTTCTGATCTTTGTTTTATGATTTCATTTGTTTACTCAAAAATTAGAGTTATAGAGAGGCAGAGGCGGAGAGAATGAGAGAGGTGTTCCCTCTGCTGGTTCACTCCCCAGATGGCCACAACGGCTGGAGCTGTGCTGATCCAAAGCCAGAGGTCAGGAGCTTCTTCCGGGGCTCCTACATAAGTGCAGGGAGAGGCTCAAGCACTTGGGGCATCTTCTGCTGCTTTCCCAGGCCATAGCAGAGAGCTGGACCGAAAGTGGAGCAGCTGGGACTCAAACTGGTGCCCATATGGCATGCTGGCACTTCAGGCAGCTGCCCCTTACCTGCTATGCCACAGTGCCAGCCCCATACCTCTTCTGATCTTACAGAGAGACTCTTTTTGCGAAACGCCTTCTGAATGCCGCTGACACATTTTAAAGTCTGACTTCTGGCTGGCATTGTGGCGTAGCAGGTAAAGATGCCACCTCTGATGCAGGCATCCCATTTGGGTGCTGGTTCGAGACCCAGCTGCTCCATTTCCAATCCAGCTCCCTGCTAATGCTCCTGGAAAAGCAGTGGAGGATGGCCCAAGTGCTTGGGCCCCTGCATCCACATGGGAGATCCAAATGAAACTCTTGGCTCCTGGTTGGCCTGGCCCAGCCCTGGCCATTGTCGCCATCTGGGGAGTGAACCAGTGGATAGAAGATTGTGTGTGTGTGTGTGTGTGTGTGTATGTGTGTCCCTCTCTCTGTAATTCTGAGTTTCAAAATAAATAATCTTGAAAAACATAAAGTCTGACTCCTTATGATGGTCCTGTCCCTTGCTCTAATTACTCACCCGTTTCCCTGCTCTTGCCCTCCTAACCTGTGCACACACTCTTGCTGGCAGCTGAAATGAGTTTAGCCAGAGAATATGTGAGGACATAGATACATACTGCAGTAGATGGCCCAGCGCTGTGGTGTAGTGGGTAAAGCCACCACCTGCAGTGCCAGCATCCCATATGGATGCTGGTTTGAGTCCCGCATGCTCCACTTGGGATCCAGCTCTCTGCTCTGGCTTGGGAAAGCAATGGAAGATGGCTAAGTCCTTGGGCCCCTGCACCTGTGTGGGAGACCTGGAAGAAACTCCTGGCTTCTGCCTTTGGATCGGCACAGCTCCAGCCATTGCAGCCAACCGGAGAGTGAACAGGCAGATGGACAACCTCTCTCTCTCTCTTTCTGCCTCTCCTTCTTTCTTCTCTCTCTGTGTAGCTCTGATAGTGGATTTTTTTTGACAGGCAGAGTTAGACAGTGAGAGAGAGAGACAGAGAGAAAGGTCTTCCTTCCATTGGCTCACCCCGCAAATGGCCGCTACGGCTGGTGCACTGCGCTGATCCGAAGCCAGGAGCCAGGTGCCTCCTCCTGATCTCCCATGGGGTGCAGGGCCCAAGCACTTGGGCCATCCTCCACTGCACTCCCGGGCCACAGCAGAGGGCTGGGCTGGAAGAGGAGCAACCGGGACAGAATCTGGCGCCCCAACCAGGACTAGAACCCGGGGTGCTGGCACTGCAGGTAGAGGATTAGCCTAGTGAGCCGCGGCGCTGGCAGCTCTGTGTAACTCTGACTTTCAAATAAATAAATAAATATTAAAAATACTGCAATAGAAACAATGATAAAAGGAATACTCTTTGTGTCCAGCTAATTTTGTCACACTGGGGCCCAGTGGCTCACAAGGAATAGAGAGGGGGTGTGATTGGCTACTGGAACTTGACTGGCACCTCCCCTGGCCTACTGAAGGGCTCTTCCCTTGGTGAGCCCGGCGGCCACCCCAGCTGCGGTGTCTCAGGTGTGATCTGGCAGGTGCACACCGAGGCCCGCCTCCCAGAGCCCCTCTATGGCTGTGCCTGCTGCCTGTGAGTCCCAGCTCCCACCTGGCACTGCCCCAGAAGGGACGGGGAGGGGGCTTCCAGGAGCTCCCCTGCTCATGTCTCAGGCACACTCTGCCTTCACACCTGGTACTGGCGGGATGGCCCCCTCCTCATCCACGCCTCTCATCCATGCTGTGGTGGAAACTTCCAGAGACTCAGCCATGAGCATCGGCTGTCCCTGGCTTCAGCGCCAATAGAGACTTTCCCTTTGGTCCTTCTTAGCTCATATCAGCAAATGTCGGCCAGGAAGGAGTTAAATGCAGGGTGTAATTATCGGGAATTAAAGATCTATTATCTAAACTTGTCAACTGAACAGAGGGGAGATTATATCCCACTGATTCAATTTCTAATTAATACAGCTATGAGCATTTATTCTCATGCATTGATGATGAGAATGGAAGCAGCCGAGCCTTATTCTATTTTGATGCCACAGCACTGATTTTCTTAAAATTGGTTTGTACATAATCTGTGTAGGTTATAAATCCTACTGGGACAAAAGAGTGAGTGTCTCGGAAAAATTCTAACCATACGAGAAAAAAAGCTGCAAATTTGTTTCATCTTACTCCAAGATAAGTTAGAAATGTAATACCTATTTTAGTGTAAAAACTTAAAATAATAAAATATAAAAGAAAAACAACTGGATGAATCTCCATCTAATATTCAAGTAGCAGAGCATAACAGCTAAGGTAGAAATAAAGAGAATTAATGTTGTGTATGATTACAGATATTTTAAAGTTTCTGTAAAAAATTGTGACCAAAAACTAGTATAAATGACAATCTGGGGGGGATATTTTCAACTTATGTGAACTTTACCATATAAACAGGTCTGAAAAATCAATAAGAAAAATGTTCCAAGAACAAAAAACAAAGAAGATGTTTAATTCAAAAGAATATGGAGCCGGCGCAGTGGTGCAGCAGGTTAGAGCCCTGGCCTGTGGTGCCACCGTTCCATGTGGCACCTCTTTAAGTCCGAGCTGCTCCTCTTCCCATCATGCTCTCTGCTTTGGCCTGGGAAAGCAGTGGAAGATGGCCCAAGTCCTTGGGCCCCTGCACCCGCGTGGGAGACCCAGAAGCTCCTGGCTTCGGATCAGCACAGCTCCAGCCATTGCAGCCATTTGGGGAGTGAACCAGCAAATGGAAGACCTCTCTCTCTCTCTCTCTCTCTCTCTCTCTCTCTCTCTCTCTCTGCCTCTCCTCTCTCTGTGTAACTCTGAGTTTCAAATAAATAAAATAAATATTTTTTTAAAAACCCAAAACAATAACCATAGGCAAGGGTTAATCTTAGCAGTCATCGACAAAATGAAGGTTAAATATGCACATGACACTGTTTTTGATCTACAAATTTAAAGATCAGAAAGAATAATATCCCAGTGTCAGCAAAACTGATGACCTTCCGTGCGTTCTCAGGGAACATCACTTGGCACCACGGTCCCTGAAGGATTTCTTCCGAATGAACCCAAAAGCCTCATGAGCGTGCATGCTTCTGATGCGGTGCGGTCTGCTACGGTCAGCACTGGGACGCCGTGCCAGGCAAGCTGTGTGCTGCAAGTCCCTCAGGAACCAGCCTTAGGCGAGAGCTGCCACTCCTACCGCACTCTTCACGGAGGTGTGACCCATCCAGACCCTGAGCCAATCTCAATGGACCATGCTCGGGCTGATCCACACATAAGGGTTATGTGCAAGACCCAAGGGCCCTGCCCACTTTGCTTTTCTGTGCGTGTCACCCTCCGCCTCCTCTGCGCATGTGTATCCTCCTCTCCAGGGAGCTAATTTGGAAACTAGAATGGAAACAAAGAATGATACGAGCAAGTAGATTTCTTTAATAAAGAAAATGAATTTGGTTTGTTTCTATTTTCCCTAACTTAATACAGGCAGAGACATTCATGAGACACATGAATGAGAAGATTCCCAAGGCTTTTCTCCATAACAGCATGAGCAGATGCTAGCTGACCAGTTATAACCTAGGAAAGAGAGTGGGGCCAATGAACACCATTCCTCCCTCCCCCGTCTGTGTCCTGAACCAATGAGACAGACGCCAAGCAAGAGGTGAAGGCCCCAGGCTTGTCACTGAACCAAGCTCATCGGACACAGAGCTCCAGATCTCAGCCAAGTGGGTGTGCTGACACTTTGCCCCGGATTAGCATACACCTACCTGGTCAGAGGTGAAGCTGGACGCAGGACTTCAGTCTCAGGGCAGGTCCTGGTAGACCAGGGCATGGCCCCTCTGCAGGTGACCTGTCAAGAAGGGACTGAAAATGGGAGTCCTGCTCCAGTGTCACCATGCATAACTGGCTCCTCTTCCTTCTAACAGCATGACAGGTGAGGGAGAAGGAACCCTGCTGGGCAGTTCTCGGTCCTGTCCCACCTGCAGAGAACTCCCTGGGGCTGCTTAGCCAATGCACCTGCTCAGACACTATCCCCAGGGATTCTGGCCAGAGGATGCTTTGATGGAAACAAGGCATCAGCTTTTATTCTTTTTAAAGATCTATTCATTTGTTTGAAAGGCAGAACGAGAAAGGGAGGGAGAAATAGAACAACATCTACTTTCTGCTGGCATGTTCCCCAAATGCCCACATTGGCCAGTCTTAGGCCAGGCAAAAGCCAGGAGCCAGGATCTTCTGAGCCTCAGTGTGGGGCCAGGGGCCAAGAACTCGGGCCATCTTCCACTGCTTTCCCATGTACATGAGCAGGGAGTAGGAGAGGAAGTAGAGCAGCCTGTACTTGATCCTATGCTCACAGGTGATGCCAGCATTGCAGGCACCAGTTTAACCTGCTGCTGCCACACCGCCAGCTTCAGTAACCAGCTTCTAAAAGCCCCTCATGAGGAGGGGATTAAGATGGCAGAGTAGGGAGGGAGCGTCCTGCTGTAGTCTAGGGAAGATAGTTTTAGAAAAGTGGAAAGAGTGCAGTCTCATGGAAGAGTTAGGGAGAAAAGAGCAGAGGAAACTCTATGCAAATTGGAAGGACACAGTGGACCTACGAGGAGGGCGTGGACACCCACAATTCAGGACCCCAGCAGCTGAGAGCCTCCGCACCAGCGCTGGAGAGTGAGGTGAGACCAGACTACAGCAGCCCAAGCCACTGGCAAAATAGCTGCAGGAAGAGCCTAGAGGAATCCAGCCTGGAGCCTCGTCCAGGATAGTGTACCTGCCAGACTAGAGAAGAAACAAAGGGGGGTCACGTGTTCCCTCTCCCCATCACCTTGTAGCAGCATCCTGTAACAAGCTGACAGAGAGTAGGCACCATTTTGAACACAAGTAACAGCTGTGCCAGCTCATGTCCACGCCCAGCAAGGAGCCAAGCTGAGACTCCTGTGTCTGGTGGGGAGAACAGACCAGGAGCTGGGTGCTCATGACTGTGGGAGGCTTGTGTGCCAGGACTGTGAAAACACTGAGGCTGCGTGAGAGGACTCAGGGTGTGGCTGGGACTTTGGGCAGTCACGGGGAGGCTCCACATGCTCAGGGCTCCCTGGTTCCCTGGTGAGGGACACTGCTGGGGAATCTGAGCTTACACTGAGGACTGCACAGATCCTTCGTGTGGTCCTTGTGGCAGAGCAGATGAATAATACACCCACTGGGGCCAGCACCCAGGTCCCAGTCTCCTTTGAGGAGAGGAGCTCAGCTGAGTCTATGCCAACAGACAAGAACAAATCGCCCCACTGATTAAAAAGAGAGAGAGAGAAAGAGAGAGAGAGAGAGAGAGAGATTTACCAAGCCCAACCTGGTGTGTCACCTCAGACATGCCCTTCACCATGGAGCACTGAACAGAGCTCCCTGGCCATACCCACCACATGCCTCTAGATATTCCCTGAAAGCAGACACTCCACTAATCCACAGAGACATAGTCCAAAGATAAAAGCCACCACAGCGAAAAAATAAAGAAGGAACCAACAAATGTCTCCACAAATGCACCAATTCAAGAAACAAGAATAAGGAACACGACACAATGCTCCCAAAAGAACACAACACTTCAATACTAGGTTGTGAAGATGATGAGATTGAAGAAATGCCAGAAATAGAATTCAAAACATTGATCATAAGATTACTTAGAAGTAATCAGAAGCAAATGCATGAACTAATGAAATCCATACATGACATGAAAGAAAATTTTTCCTACAAAATTGAGATCTTAAAGAGAAATCAAAGTGAAATCTTGGAAATGAAGAATTCAATAGAACAAATAAAAAATACAGTGGAGAGCCTTAACAACAGAATTGGTGAAGCAGAAGAAAGAATATCCAACTTAGAAGACAAACACAGGAAATTACACAGTCAGATCAAACACAAAAGAATTAGAAAACTAAAAAACACCATCAGTAATCTACAGGATACTATCAAACAACTCAACAAATGGGTTCTAGGAGTTCCTGAAGACATGGAAAGATAGAAAGGATTAGAAGCCATTTTTAGTGAAATAAATAATAAAAAATTTCCCTAATTTTGAGAAAGAAAATGATATCCAAGTACAGGAAGCACACTGAACTCCTAATAGACATGACCAGAAAAGATCTTCAACATGACACATTGTAATCAAACTCACCACAGTAAAACATAAAGAAAAGATTCTAAAATGTGCATGAGAGAAATATCAGATTACTCTCAGAGGATCTCCAATTAGACACATAGCAGACTTCTCCTCAGAAACCCTACAGGCTAGGAGAGAATGGCAGATATAGTCCAAGTCTTAAGAGGAATAAACTGTCAATCTAGAATACTATACCCTGCAATGCTCTCATTTATGAATGAAGGTGAAATAAAGACCTTCCATGACAAGCAGAAATTGAAAGAATTTGTCAGCACCCATGTGGCCCTGCATAAGTTGCTTAAGGATGTGCTACACACAGAAACACAGAAACATGGTCATTGTTATGAAAGAAGGTAAAGGAAGAAAATCTCCCAGTAAAAGTACAAAGGGATGCCAAAGGAAAAAACAGGAATATGTATAGAAAAATGACAAGGCAAAATTATTACTAATCAATAGTCATCTTGAATGCAATGGTTTCAACTTTCCAGTTAAAAGACACAGACTGGGTGAATGGATTAAAAAACAAAACCCATCTAGTTGTTTCCTGCAAGAAATACATCTCACCAACAAAAATGCATGCAGACTGGAAGTGAAAGGTTGGAAAAAGCTATTCCATGCTAACAGAAACAGAAAAAGAGTTGCCAAGGCCATGGAAGCCCCCTGAGCTCACACCCTGAGCTCACCGACTTTGACCTTATTTCAACAAGGCCATAGTCAAAGTGGAAGTTCTCTCCTCCCTTCAGAGAATGGTACCTCCTCCTTTGATGGCCCATTCTTTCCTCCCAGATCTCACTCGCAGAGATCTTTCATTTAGGTTTTTTGTTTTTGTTTTTGTTTTTGTTTTTGTTTTGCCAGAGTGTCTTGGCTTTCCATGCCTAAAATACTCTCATGGGCTCTTCAGCCAGATCCGAATGCCTTAAGGGTTGATTCTGAGGCCAGAGTGCTGTTCAGGACATCTGCCATTCTATGAGTCTGCTGTGTATGTTGGATCGTTCTCTCCCTTTTTGATTCTATCAGTTAGTATTAGCAGACACTAGTCTTGTTTGTGTGATCCCTTTGACTCTTAGACCTATCAGTATGATCAATTGTGACCTGAAATTGATCACTTGGACTAGTGAGATGGCATTGGTACATGCCACCTTGATGGGATTGAATTGGAATCCCCTGGCATGTTTCTAACTCCACCACTTGGGGCAAGTCAGCTTAAGTATGTCCCAAATTGTACATCCCCTCCCTCTCTTATTCCCACTCTTATACTCAACAGAGATCACTTTTCAGTTAACTTTAAACACCTAGGAATAAGTGTGTGTTAATTACATAGCTCAACCAATGGTATTAAGTAGAACAAATAAAAATACTAAAAGGGATATAATATTAAATTGTACATCAACAGTGATGATAAGAGCTGATCAAGTCATTGTTTCTCATAGTGTCCATTTCACTTCATCAGGTTTCCTTTTTGATGCTCAGTTAGTTGTCACCAATCAGGGATAACATATGATATTTGTCCCTTTGGGACTGGCTTATTTCACTCAGCATGATGTTTTCCAGGTTCCTCCATTTTGTTGCAAATGACAGGATTTCATTGTTTTTTACAGCTGTATAGTATTCTATAGAGTATGTGTCATGTAATTTCTTTATCCAGTCTACTGTTGATGGGCATTTGATTCCAGGTCTTAGCTGTTGTGAATTGAGCTGCAATAAACATTAAGGTGCAGACAGCTTTTGTGTTTGCCAATTTAATTTCCTTTGGGTAAATTCCAAGGAGTGGGATGGCTGGGTTGAATGGTAGGGTTATATTCAAAAAAGAAAGAAACAAACAAACAAAAAAAGAGCTGGTGTAGCCATCCTAATATCAAACAAAATGGACTTCAACACAAAAACTGTTCCAAGAGACAAAGAAGAGCACTATGTAATGGTTAAGGGATCAATTCAACAGAAAGATGTGACTATTATAAATGTATATGCACCTAATTACAGGGCACCTGGGTATTTAAAAGAAATGTTAAGAGATCTAAATGGAGACATAAACTCCAATACAGTAGTAATACCCCACTTTCAGCAAAGGACAGATCAACTGGGCAGAAAATCAGCAAGGAACCAGCAGGGTTAATTGACATATAGACCAAATGGACCTAACACACACACACACACACACACACACACACACACACACACATATATAGAACTTTTTATCCTACAGTTGCAAAATACACATTCTTCTCAGCAGTGCATGGAACTTTCTCTAGGATTGATCATATGCCATGCCATAAAACAAGTCTCAGCAAATTCAAAACATTCAAAATCATACCATGCATCTTCTTGGACCACAATGCAATGAAGCTGGAAATCAGCAACTCAGGAATCTCTAGAAAATATGCAAACACATGGAGACTGAGCAACATGCTCCTGAATGAACAATGGGTTATAAAAGAAATCAAAGGAGAAATAAAAACATTCTGGAAACAAATGAAGATGACAATACAACATATCAAAACTCATGGGATACGGCAAAAACAGTGTTAAGAGGAAAGTTTATAACAATTGGTGCCTACATCAAGAAATTGGAAAGGTACCACATAAATGAGCTATCAATGCATCTCAAGGATCTAGAAAAACAACAGAAAGACAAACCCAAAACTAGTAGGATAAAAGAAATCTGGAACCAGACACTGATGGTTACTCTCACCATTGCTTTCAATATAGTCCTGGAAGTTTTAGCCAGAGCCATTAGGCAAGAAAAATAAATCAATGGGATACAAATGGGGAAAGAGAAAGTCAAACTATCCCTATTTGCATGACTCTATAAATAAGCGATCCAAAAGAATCCACCAAGAGACTATTGGAACTCATAGAAGAGCTTGGTAAAGTAGCAGGTTATAAAATCAATGCACAAAAATCAACAGCCTTTGCATACACAGACAATGCCATGGCTGAGACTGAGCTTCTAAGATCAATCTTATTCACCACAGGTACTAAAACAATCAAATACCTTGGAATAATTTTAACCAAGGATGTAGAAGTTCTCTACCATGAGAATTACAAAGCATTATAGAAAGAAATAGAAGAAGATACAAAAAAAGGAAATATCTTCCATGTTCATGGATTGGAAGAATCAGTATCATCAAAATGTCCATTCTTCCAAAAGCAAATTACAGATTCAACACAATACCAATGAAAATACCAAAGACATTCCTCTCAGATCTAGAAAAAAATGATGGTGAAATTCATGGAAACACAGGAGACCCCGAATGGCTAAAGCAATCTTGTACAACAGAAACAAAGCTGGAGGCATCACAATAGCACATTTCAAGACATACTACAAGGCAGTTATAATCAAAACAGCCTAGTACTTGCACAAAAACAGATGGATGGACCAATGGAACAAAATAGAAATGCTACAGATCAATCCAAACATCTACAACCAACTTATATTTGACCAAGGAGCTAAAACCACTCCCTGGAGCAAGGACAGTGTCTTCAACAAATGGTGCTGGGAAAACTGGATTTCCACACGCATCAGTATGAAGCAGGACCCCGACCTTACACCTTACACAAAAATCCATTCAAAATGGATTAAAGATCTAAATCTATGACCTGATAGCATCCATTGGGGAAACTCTGCAAGATATTGGCACAGGCAAAGACTTCTTGGAAAAGACCCCAGAGGCAGAGGCAATCAAAGTCAAAATTAACAAATGGGATTACATCAAATTGAGAAGCTTCTGTACAGTAAAATTAGACACTTAGCAAAATGAAGAGGCAACAGACAGAATGGGAGAAATTATTTGCAAACTATGCAACTGATAAAGGACTAATAAGCAGAATATATAAAGAGATCAAGAAACTCCAAAACAACAAAACAAACAACCCAGTTTAGAAATGGGCCAGGGGCCAGTGCTGGGGCACAGTGGTTTAACACCCTGGCCTGAAGTGCCAGCATCCCATATGGGTGCCGGTTCAAGTTCTGCCTGCTCCACTCTTGATCCAGCTCCCTGTTATAGCCTGGGAAAGCAGCAGGAGATGGCCCAAGTCCTTGGGCCCCTGCATCCACGTGGAAGACACAGAAGAAGCTCCTGGCTCCTGGCTTCCAATCGGCTCAGCTCCGGCCATTGTGGCCAATTGGGGTGTGTACCAGCGGGTGGAAAATCTCTCTCTCTCTCTCTCTCTCTCTCTCTCTGCCTCTCCTCTCTCTGTGTAACTCTGACTTTTTCAAATAAATAAATAAATCTTTAAAGAAAATAAAAGAAATGGGCCAAGGACTTAAACAGACATTTTTCAAAAGAAATCCAAATGGCCAACAGACATATGCAAACATATTCAGGATTACCACCCATCAGGGAAATGCAAATCAAAACCACAATGAGGTTTTACCTCACTCCAGTTAGAATGGCTTTCATACAGAAATCAACAAAGAACAAATGCTGGAGAGGATGTGGGGGGAAAGGTACCTTAATCCACTGTTGGTGGGAGTGTAAACTGTTAAAACCACTATGGAAGACAGTATTGAGATACCTCAGAAATCTGAATATAGACCTACCACATTACCCAGCCATTGCACTCCTGGGAATTTACCCAAGGGAAATGAAATAAGCAAATAAAAGTTATCTGCACCCCCATGTTTATTGCAGTTCAATTAACAATGGCTAAGAGATGGAATCAACCTAAATGCCCATCAACTGAATAAAGAAATTATGGGATATGTACTCTATAAAATACTACACAGTGGTAAAAAAAAAATGAAATCTGTTCATTTGCAACAAAATGGATGAATCTGGAAAACACCATACTTTGTAAAATAAGCCAGTCCCAAAGGGACAGATACCATATGTTCTCCCTGATCGGTGATAACTAACAGAGCACCTAAAAGGCAATCTCTAGAAGTGAAGTTGACACTATGAGAAGCAATGACTTGAACAGCCCTTGTCTTGAATGTCGAGAAACAATTTTTTTTCTCTTCTTCATACTTTTTGTTGAACTCTTTACTTGATATCGAGTTAATCATATATGTATAAAGTCAATTGAAAATCGATTTCGGTAAAAAATAAGAGTGAGAATAAGAGATGGAGAAGGAAGTTTGTAATTGTAAAGCTGTGTAGTTCTGCATATAATCCTACAGATTTACTTCTAAGGGTACAGTTTAAAAACTTGCCATGGGACTCCAAATCCCATTAAGCTGGGTGGTAAAAATGACATTTTACATGTTAAAATGACCATATTAAATGTTAAAGTGGTCATATAAATAGGATTAAGTGTTAAAGGGATTATATAAGTAAGATCAAGTGTATGGCAATAATAATAGATAGAATTAAAAAGGAGAGAATGTCCAATATGGGAAGCAGTCCACACAGTAGACTCACAGAATGACAACCACTTTAAATAGCACTCTGACCTCAGAATCAGCCCTTAAGGCATTCTGGTCTGGCTAAAAAGCCCATGAGAGCATTTCATGCTTGGAAAGCCAAGACACTATGGCAAAAAATGTTCTAAATGAAAGATCTCTGCGAGTGAGACCCCAGTGGAAAGAAGTGACCATCAAAGGATGTCCTTTTCTCTGAAGGGAGGAGCAAACTTCGAGTTTGTTTATGGCCTTGTCTAAATACTGATGGAGACTGTGAACTCAAAAGGCTTCCATACCTTGGCTGCTCATGTCAAGAACCTCAGGTGATCACTGACATCATATGTGAGTATTAATTGTTAAATTAACAACAGGGCTCACTGTGCACTTACTCCCCATGTGGGACCTCTGTCCTTAATGAGTTGTTTTATGAGAATTAACTGTAAAACTTGTTCTCAAACAGTTTTTGTGTGTGTGTGCGTGCATGTGCAAATCATTGAAATCTTTACTTAGTTTAGAGTTGGTCTTCTGTGTACAAAGGTAATTGAAAATGAATCTTAATGGAGAATTGGACTGGGAATGGGGAGGGCAATGGGGATGGGAGGGCAGGTATGGTGGGAAGAATCACTGTATTCCTAAAGTTGTACTTATGAAAAAATTAAATTAAATTAAATTAAAATTAAAATGTGACTTCATGAGCAAAAAATAAAAAGACTTTATGAGAAATGTTATTAGCACTACTACTGAACTATTTGTTTAAAACAAATAGCAGCAATGTGTCCAAGGAATTTAACATCATTTACTTCTTCACTGAAACAGGCATAGATACAAAATAATCTTATAATCTTACTTACAAAGCCAAAGAGAGATTCTAGTTAGGTTCTTTTGGGTCAGCTGCAGTGTAACTATCTTCTCACTAAATTAGGTATACATTTAAAACATCAAGGGATAAGCATTTGGCCTAATGGTTAATAAATAGATTCAGACACATTCCACATACAAGGGCCTGGGTTCAATTTTAACTTCTAGCTCCCTGTTAATGCGGACTCCAGGAGGCAACAGGTGACAGCGCAGGTGATTTGGTCTGTGCCATCCACGTGCGAAACCTAGATTGAACTCCTAGCTCCTGGCTTTGGCCCTGTCCAGTTCTGGCCCTTGTAGGTAGTTGGAGAGTGAATGGGAATTCTCTCCCATAAAGAGATGAGGACACTCACACAAACACACATGCCCCTCAGCTGGTTCTGACCTTCAGCCAGCACCGACAATGCCAACTCCAGGTGAGGGCCATTCATTCGGAAGCCTCAGGTTTGGGGACTGGATGCAACAGCATGAGGAGGGAGGGCAAAATACAGCTCCTGGGAGGACTTGATGGATCTATCACAGGTGGTCCAGAGATGCTTCCTGCAGTTGGTGGACCCTCTAACCAGGACCATCCATAGCCTGATCTTTCTCTGAAACAAGCCCGACAACCTCAGTGCTGGAGTCTTAACTCCATTATTGCTCCAGCCCCGGCTCCAAGAGCAGGTGCAAACAGGGCAGCACCTTGCACACACAGACTCTCCCAGGTCCTGCAAGTTCAGTGGAGATTTCAGCTGATGCCAACAAAGAAAACCATAGATGCTGACTCACTTTGTGGCAGAGCACTTTCCGGGGTCTACCCTAGGCTTTCCAACAACGGGGTCCCCTGGAGATGGCTCTCTCGATCTCCTAATTGCACAACATTCACAACAAAGGGAGGGAGACACAAGGGACCTCCCTGTGTGACAGCACATGGTTTGTAGACAATGAGGGCTGATTCGTTCCAGGGAGATGGTACGATTTGAAGACATCAGCCATAACAAAGTCTTTCCATTGCCACCATTCGCTGCGACTAAAACAATTATTAAGTTGAGTCATACTACATGTTTTTGTACTTGTGAGTCAGTTCATGGTGATGCACTTTCCTTAGATCTGGGAAAAGACAATGGATTTCCCACCAGTGCTCCCCCGTTCCACTGAGACTGGTGGGGTGCTGGGTGACAGGGGCCCCAGCTGATTGGATGGTGCTGCCCACACTGAAGACAGATCCTCCCTGTCTGCATCCACAGTTCACCTGCCTGTATCTTCTGGAAATGCCCTCAGAGACACACCTAGGAATGACACTTCATCAGCCACTTGCACTTCCCTCCCTCTGGTTAGGCTGAGCCTAATCAACTGTCCCTAAGCCCTCCTAAGATGTGATCTGGAGGGACAAAGACGGGCCTCCTCTGCACACTGCAGGACTTCTCAGAGCCTTTGCTGTGCTGCTGAGCTTTGAGTCTCCCTGAGGGGTGTGCGGCGAGCAGTGTGTGACCTCAGATCCTCTTCATCTCCAGGGCCGATCCAGGCTCTTTGGAAAGCACTGCTCTTACCAGATTCAATTTAGAGTGTCAAAGTTCAAAGCTGTTTCAGAAATCAGAGTGAGCAAGCCAGAGGCAGGCCAGAAAGGGGGCAGTGGGCAGCATTAAAGCTGACCTAATATAACACAACAGCAATGCAGGATAGCAAATGGATTAAATTGGCTGATTAAGATTCCAAGTTTCTCTCTGACATGCTCCTTACAAAATCATACCCGAAGAGGGGAAACGGGAGGAGGAATAAGGAGAGGGGGGCAAGCATCCAGCATGCAGATGTAACGCAGGTAAGAAGGGAACGGAGCTGTAATGGCCGAGGAGCTGGTGCCCAAGCAAACATCAGCCAGTGGAGAAACATGGGCCGTCTGTAATGTTCACAGAGCCCGAGGCAGGGCTGACAAGACAGCGGCGTTAGAACAGTTCATGCTGTGTCAAAATTGCAAAAGTGGTCATCATGCCCGAGGACACTTCAGGAAGCAGTTGCAATCTTTGAAGACACCCTTGTCGGTCCACGCCACGAGGCACAGACAACGCACAGCAGCACCTTGCTCTCCGCGGTGGCTCCAGCAGCTCCCACCCCCTGCAGACACCCACTCCCACAGAGGCTCAGGTGGACCTACAGGTCGTGGGGTAGTGTTCGCATGGAGCCGGTGCACAGCCTCCTGTGCGCTTTGAATCCTCCCTGCCAGGTCCCCCTCAAAACCTGACACAGTGAAGCATCCAGGGAAACATTTGTTACATTGTATAGTTTGTTACATTGTATAGAATAATGCTTTTTTAAAAGGCTGTCCATGTTCAGTACAGAGGCAATCTATAAAAAAATATTTTTGCCCTTCCTTTGATCTGTAGTCAGTCTGTGGTTGATTGAACTATGGACGCAGCTCCCCTGGCAACACAGGGCTGGTTACAAACATGAACATAGGAGGTGCGGCCGATGTACTCAGGAGAGAAATTCGCCGGTGCTGAAATAGTTTTCTGCAAATAAATAGGCTTTCCCTCTTCTCTGAAGTGACCGTGGAAATTTAGTGACATGATCAGATATTCACACTGACAGAGCTCAAACATTCTTCAGGGGAGAATCACACAAAACACATTTGTTAACAAAATATAGTGAACCTACAGATCAATAGCATGGGCTTAAAAGGAGACACCAAAATCACTCGCATCCCATAGAATAATTAAAAATGGAGCTCATGTACCTAAAAACCTTTAGAATTGAGAAGTAAATAAAAAATACAGCCGTGGGTTATTTAGATAGGAATGAAAATACAAAAGTCCCATTTAAAAAACACAAACAGAGCCGGCTCTATGGCATAGCAGGTAAAGCCACTACCCGCAATGCCGGCATCCTGAGTGGGTGCTGGTTGGAGCCCTGGCTGCTCCACTTCCCATCCAGCTCTCTTCTATAGCCTGGGAAAGCAGTGGAAGAAGACCCAAGTCCTTGGGCCTCTGCACCCATTTGGGAGACCCGGAAGAAACTCCTGGCTCCTGGCTTTGGATCAGTGCATCTCTGCCTGTTGCAGCCAATTGGGGAGTGAACCAATGGATGGAAGACACCTCTCTCTCTCTCTCTCTCTTTGCCTCTCTGTAACTCCGCCTTTCAAATAAATAAATAAATCTTAAAAAAACAAATACCAGTAAAATATATCCAGCATCCACCATCATACCAGTAAGATATATAACCATAAGCCAGTAAGACTATCAGAGAGAAAGACACAGCTTCTAGGAGAAAGAAACACAGTCACCACACATGCTAAATTCTCACCTCTCAGGGGCTTCATTGTTATGTTTCATATATATGTGTGTGTGTGTGTGTGTGTAATCAATCCTAAAGGAAACAAGGAATAAGAGAAGGATGCCAGAAATGGATCAATCAGATAGGAAGAAGAGCTCCAGGTATGACCAATAGCTGCTATTTGAATAAAATTAGTAAAATGGACACATCTTTCTCAAGTTCAATTTTTAAAAAATATTTACTTATTTATTTATTTACTAACTTACTTAACGTCAGAGTTACAGAGAGAGGGAGAGGGAAAGACAGAGAGAAACAGGGAGAGGTCTTCCATCCGCTGGTTCACTCCCCTAATGGTCACAATGACCAGTGCTGGACCAGGCTGAAGCCAGGAGCCAGCAGCTTCTTCCAGGTCTCCCAGTGGGTGTCAGAGGCCCAAGCACTTGGACCATTCTCTGCTGCTTTTCCCAGGCACATGAGCAGGGAGCTGTGTTGGAAGTGGAGCAGCCAGGACAGGAGCTGGCGCTCATATGGGATGCCGGCACCCCGGGTGACATCCTTACCTCCTGCACCACAATGCTCACCCCAGATTTAATGTTTAAAACTCTGAAATACAAAGAAATAAAATTGGAAATCTATAAGCTAATATAAGAAAAATTATGACACTGCTTCTTTTTTTTTTTTTTTTTTTGACAGGCAGAGTGGACAGTGAGAGAGAGAGACAGAGAGAAAGGTCTTCCTTTGCCGTTGGTTCACCCTCCAATGGCCGCCGCGGACGGCGCGCTGCGGCTGGCGCACCGCGCTCATCCGATGGCAGGAGCCAGGTGCTAGGTGCTTTTCCTGGTCTCCCCATGGGGTGCAGGGCCCAAGCACCTGGGCCATCCTCCACTGCACTCCCGGGCCACAGCAGAGGGCTGGCCTGGAAGAGGGGCAACCGGGACAGAATCCGGTGCCCCGACCGGGACTAGAACCCGGTGTGCCGGCGCTGCAAGGCGGAGGATTAGCCTGTTGAGCCACGGCGCCGGCCGACACTGCTTCTTAAAGATATGAGCCTACTTAGCAAAATTGAATAGTAATAATGTTGAAAATACCAATAATCAGAAACATTTTGTGGAGTTTTCTTAAGTAATAGAAAATTTTAAATGGCAGGGCCAATAACAAACAAATACTGTAGAGGATTTCAAATAAATATTCCTTAAAGGCTAGAATTTCAAATACTTTAAAAAACAAATTACATCAGTAATTTGACAGAAAATGTATTTTTTAAGATTTATTTTTATTTATTTGCTTGAAAGATAGTGTTACAGAGAGAGGTAGAGACACAGAGAGAGGGGTCTTCCATCTGCTGCTTCACTCCCAAATGGTTGCAATGGCCGGAGCTATGCCGAAGCCAGGAGCCAGGAGCTTCTTCAGGGTCTCCCACATGGGTGCAGGGGTCCAGGGACTTGGGCCATCTTCCACTGCCTTTCCAGGCTGTAGCAGAGAGCTGGATTGGAAGTGGAACAGCTGGGACTTGAACTGGTAGCCATATGTGATCCTGGAACTTCAGGCCGCAGCTTTAACCTGCCGCGCCACAGCACTGGCCCCAGAAAACATATTTTTTAACTACAAACACAAGCCTGACTTCCACATGGACTAGCACAGCGCAGATCTGACAACTACGAGCCAGCCTCATACACAGAAATCCTAGTCACTGCCTTGCCACACACCCTCACTCTAAACCTGAGTACACACATGCAAAGACAGCTGCATGGATTTACCCCAGCATAGGAAACTTGACGATGTATTAGAATGATGCATGAAATTCTTGGCTGGTTGGGTCAGGATAGTTTTCTTTTCTTTTTTTTTTTAAGATTTACCTAATTATTTGAAAGAGTTACACAGAGAGAGAAGCAGAGACAGAGAGAGAGGGATCTGCCATCAGCTGGTTCACTCCCCAACTGGCCGCAATGGCCAGAACTGGGCTGATCCAAAGCCAGGAGCCAGGAACTTCTTCCAGGTCTCCCATGTGGGTGCAGGGGCCCAAGCACTTGGGCCATTTTCCACTGCTTTCCCAGGCCAGGGCAGAGAGCTGGATTGGAAGTAGAGCAGCCAGGACTTGAACTGGCACCCACCTGGGATGCTGGCACTGCAGGCGGTGGCTTTACCTGCCACACCACAGCACCAGCCCCCAGGATAGTTTTCTTTAAGCTGTGGTCATTGCTGAAGCCAGGAGGCGTTTACTTGTGTCTCACTCTGTGAGGTCAGAGGGATGAGAAGCGTGGCCAGGGCTGCTCATTTATTCATTCATGAAGTAATTACTCAGAGCAAGTGTGTTGGCTTCCAGGCATCGTAGGAGCTACGCGAGGCCGTGTTTCTGTGGCTGCCCGAGTCTCTGAGTAGTGCACGTCCAAATAATGCAAGTACACAGAGGAGAAATCACCAAAAAACAAAGGTCAAACCACGCCGAAGCTCCCCAAATCCTGCGTTAGGGGACAGAGGAGAGCAAGGACCCCATTCACTACAACACCAAGGATTCCACAGATGCCCAAGGTAATCCTGAGGACAAACACGTATGACATTTACATGTAATCAGAGGACACTGAGATGGAGGTAGGAGCAGATACTCTGTATTTCTGGGTGGTAGGCAGAATACTGCACAAATGGCATTCTTTCCAAATTAACTTTTTAAAGATTTTTTTTTTATTTGAAAGGTGGAGTCAGAGAGAAAGAGGGAGATCTTCCATCCTCTGAGTCGCTCCTTAGATGGCCACGCCACGGAGTCTGGGCCGGGCTAAAGCCAGGAGCCAGGAGCTCCGTTCAGGTGTCCCACGTGGAACACTCCCTCCCTCCCTCCCTCCCTCCCTCCCTCCCTCCCTCCCTCCCTCTCTCCCTTCCTCCCTCTCTCCCTCTCTTTCCCCTTTACCTTCTTCTCTCTCTCTCCTCCCTTCTCTTCCTCTGTCTCATTCTCTCTCCCTCTCTGTCACTCTGTCAAATAAATAATTAATTAATTTAGAAAATGAATACCAGAGTCCAGATTGCAGTAAAAAATATAGATGAGGGGCCAGCGCCATGGCACAGTGGGTTAATCCTCCACCTGCGGCGCTGGCATCCCATATGGGCACCAGGTTCTAGTCCCGGTCGGGGCGCCAGATTCTGTCCTAGTTGCCCCTCTTCCAGTCCAGCTCTCTGCTGTGGCCTGGGAAAGCAGTGGAAGATGGCCCAAGTGCTTGGGCCCCTGCACCCACATGGGAGACCAGGAAGAAGTTCCTGGCTCCTGGCTTCGGGTCGGTAAAGCTTCGGCCATTGCGGCCATTTGGGGAGTGAACCAATGGAAGGAAGACCTTTCTCTCTGTCTCTCTCTCACTGTTTGTAACTATACTTGTCAAATAAATAAATAAAATATTTAAAAAATATATAGATGAATGAATCCATAAAGAAGGGAGGGGCCAGAGCCATGGCATAGCAGGTAAAGCCACCACCTGTAGTGCTGGCATCCACATATAAGATTAAAAAGTTGTGTCCTTAATGAGAGTGTTCAGACATTTTTCTTGCCATTTTCCCCCAAGCAACACAAAACAACCACCACTCACATACCATTTACAGTGTATTAGGTGTTACAGGTAATGGGCTGGTGATTTGAAGGGTAATATGCTTAGATTATACACAAGCACAGTGCCGCTGTATATGCGGACTGGGCATTGGGGGACCTTGGCATCCCTGACAGCCCCATGAATACTGAGAACACCTTCTGGTGCTGACAGCGTAAGAGTGGACGTTACAGCTTCCGTGGAGCAGTCTGGGCGAGGCCATCCGTGAGCACGCACAGTGACATCATCAGCCTCTGGAAGTGGTCGATCATGAAGCCGCCTGAGCAAAATAGATGCCCTGAATGCTGCTTTGAAGAAACAACTAGAAATGTCGACATGAGAATGCATCCCATAACAGACGAGCGTATATTCTCCAAAAGACAAAGAAAGGCAGTGGCTTTGAGGTGCAGAGGGTTAGGCCACTCACGTGCCATACTGGAGCACTTGTTCAGTTACCTGCTTCTGCTCCAGGTTCCTGCTAATGTACTAGGAGGGCAGAAGGCGATGGCCTGCGTGTTTGGGTCCCCTCCACATATGTGGGAGACCCAGATGCGGTGCCTGGCTCCTGGCTTCACCTGGCCTGTCCCCAGCTGTTGTGGCCAACTGGGGAGTGAACCAGTAGATGGAAGATAGCTCGCTCACTCTCTCTCTCTCTCTCTCTCTCTCTCTCTCTCTCCCTGTCATCCTGCCTTTCAAATAAACAAATCCTATTTAAAATTTTTTGAAAAAGCTAAGAATCTAATTCAGATTAAAGAATCTGAAAGATCCTTCGGTAGGAAAAATGCTACTACAGAGTAATTATTAAGAAAATTGGGAAATTGTTGTATGATTATATTATATAGTGTTAATATAAAAATGTTAAATACCTTGAATGTGATACGGTGGTTGTAGAAGCAAGTGTTCCTTTGTTTAAGAATGTAGAAATGAGGAGTTACAGTATCTCCAACTCACTCTCAATCATTGACAACAAAAGGTGAGTAGATGGATGGGCAGAGGGATGGACGGATGGACAGGTGGACAGACAAAAAGACTCAACAAATGTGGCAAATCGTGAACAACTGAATCCAGATGATGGCGTACCTGTGCATTCACCACACAATTCTTGTGACTTCTTGTGAATTCACAAATTTTCAAAATAAAAAGTTAAAATATTATTTAAAAATAAAAAAAATTAAAAATAAAATCTGGGGCCAGCGCCGTGGCATACCAGGTAAAGTTGCTGCCTGCAGTGCTGGCATCCCATCTGGGCACCAGTTCAAGTACTGGCTGCTCCACTTCCAATCCAGCTCTCTGCTATGGCCTGGCAAAGCAGAAGATGGAGCCCTGCACCTACATGGGAGACCTGGAAGAAGCTCCTGGCTCCTGGCTTCGGATTGGCACAGTTCCAGCCATTGCAGCCATCTGGGGAGTGAACCAATGGATGGAAGATCGATCTCTCTCTCTCTTTCTCTCTCTCTCTCTGCCTCTCCTTCTCTGTGTGTAACTCTGGCTTTCAAATAAATAAATAAATCTACATAAATAAATAAATAGATAAATAAATAAAACCTAAAGAAGCAACACTCAGTAGAAGATGGAAAGAAGTTATTGGCTAAATAGGTGAATGTGTAGGATCTATACTTGGTCAATTAGTGATAGCTAATCTGTGGCTTGTAATGGTATACCATATGGCAAGGGAAATGAGCAATGCTGACCTTAACAATACAGGTGAAACTCACACATGTAGCCAATGAAAAAACAACCACACAGGAGTCCATACCCATGATTCTGTTTGTACGAAACCTCAAGAACCAGCAGGGTCCATCTATGGAGGTAGGAGCCAGGGCTCAGGGTGGGTGTTCGGTCTAGTGTCCCAGACCCCAGTTAGGACACCCGCATTCCATGCTGAGTACTTGGATTTGATAGCCGGCTCTGCTCCTAATTAGATTCCTGCTAATGCACACCCTGGGAGACAGCAGTGATGGCTCAGGTAGTTGGGTTCTTGCCACAGACATGGGAGAACAGGGTTGAGTTCTTGGCTCCCAGCTTTGACCCCAGGTGGACATTGGAGGAGTGAAATGGTAGGCAGAATCTCTCTTTCAAATAAATAAACAAACAAACCAGGAGCCTCAGGGACCCCTAGGGAGCCTTTTGTGTTCTGATTCTCTCCCTGGGTGCTGGCTACACCAGTGGGCTACACTGGGAAAAATCCACCAAGACACATGCTTCTCCTTTTTATTGGTTTCTCTGTTATGCTGCAAACAAATATTTAAATGAGAAAAAGGACAGTCTACTGTGAGAAAACTTTCATTCCAAACTCGGAAGGGGAGACTGGAGCAATCCGCCAGCCCACTTCACTCTCACTCATTCCCTGCAGGACCCACTGGGTAATCCCAGCTCTTAGCTCTGGAGCAGGGAAAAGATGAGTCAGCCTAATGACTACAGTCTAGTTGTAAGAGGAGCTTTGAGTAATTCCCACATGAATAGGAACCTGAAATTAGTCACCAGTAAGGCAGTACAAGTGTCTGAATTCATAGCCAACAAAACCTATTAAAACATGTCTTTGCACCAAAAATCTGCCCTTCCATTGTGTACTTCAGGCAAAACAGTGCGTCACCCTGCTGCATGGGCAGGATTTCCCCAGCACACCCAGGCTCTGCCACCTGTGCAAACAGCACCAGGCTGCCCGACAAAGGGACCAGGAATGTTAGTCCTGAGGTTCATGATTGCAGTCACCCATTCAAAGTCTCTGAGTATCCTACTGTGCGAGGAATGGCCATGGTGCATTTCCATAAGAGTCGAAACTCCAGAGTAGGTGAACTGCTGAGCGTGCTGTGCCAATTGGGCGCCTCTTGTTATCTCTGTAAAGTCCAGCAGTTCTGTCTTCTGTAACCCCTGCCTGTCTGCCGCACGATGCTCTCGTAGCTCAGTTCCTGGAGCCTCGATGACACCACAGTGTAACTCCCATTCCACATCCTAGATCTGCCCAGCAATACCCTCCCCTGTTGCCCCTTCCTCATCCTGCCTCAGGCACCATGCGGGGTTTAGACTCTACCTCCTAAGTTCCTCAGCCAATGAGAAGAGACCTCTGCGTGGTGAGGAGAAAAGGAGCCGAATGTTTGAAGATGGTGCCTGCTTCCATGGGCTGATCACCACTCTTTTTTTCCCTAAATATTAATTTTATTGAAAGAGAATTATAGAGAGAGGTATTGATAGAGAGAGAGGTCTTCCATCCGATGGTTCACTCCCCAGATGGCCACAACGGCTGGAGCTGTGCCGATCTGAAGCCTGGATCCAGGAGCTTCCTTCAGGTCTCCCACGTAGGTACAAGGGCCCAAGGGCTTGGGCCATCTTCTACTGCTTTGCCAGGCCATAGCAGAGAGCTGGATCAGAAGAGGAGCAGCTGGTACTAGAATCAGCACCCATATGAGATCCCACCGCTTCAGGCCAGGGCGTTAACCTGCTGTGCCACAGCACCAGCCCCTGATCACTATTGAGACCTCGTATCAACAAACACCTGGCTTTCTGCTTCCTTCGTCCCTCTGAGTCCATCCTGTGGTGGGTAGGTGGTCTCAGGTGGGCTTATTTCCCCTGTATCCTTTGATTCTCAGCATTAGCATTGGTAGTTAACGGCAGTAGTAAATATTGATCCATCACAACACATGGCTTTTGGAGGCTGAGAAGTGGAATTTAAGAGCACATTCATCAAAGCTGAGGCTTCCGGCTGAGTCTTGCCCTGTGTTCTGCAGTTGGAAGACCTGGAGTCTCAGAAATGTGCGGAGTCCACGCCAAAGCCTTGGCTTTGTAATGCTGCCCGAGCAGGGGCTCCTGGCTGGGTCCTCGTAGTCTGGGGTCCAACCACCTCCAGAATCATGGCCGCTCAGCCTATCTTGGGCCTCTCAGTCCCACTCCAAGTTCGGCAAAGCCTAGAGAATGCCTACCAATGATAGCCTACAATTTTACTATGAGGGATGTGTAACCAACCTCATAAAGTTGAATATACCCATGGTCATCTCATCAACGTATCTATGCGCAAAGACCAACTATAAACAGAAGACAACTTAGTGAACTTGGAACAAAAGTAGGAAGAATTCCCCGGATGTTCACCCCTGGATGGACACGTCCTGCAACATCTCATGTGATGGCAGCGTCATCCCCAAGTTCCTAAGCCAATGGCATTCAGAGCTGGGGCCTAGCAGGTGAATAGGGTTGAGTCCGAAGGATGAGGACCCTGTGGTGGGGCTGGGGGCTCTACGGGAAGAGATCAAGCTTGCGTTCCCTCTGCATCTCACCATGCGGTGGCTTCTGCCGTGTTTGGATGCAGCTCAAGGCCCCCACCAGCTGCACCTCAGTAAACGTCACTGCTTACCATCGACCCAGTCTGGGGTTTTCAGAAGAAGCCTGAACAGCCTGGAGGACAGAGCTCAGCTAAGCACAGTGAGGGCCAGGCCTTCCCTGAAAGGGGGCACAATTCGGAGGCGGTGGGTTTGGACTGCGGCTCCGGATCTGTCCACCTGCCTCACATCGAGTAAGTCACTCTGCATCTCCGAGACGCTCACGTTCTCACCTGCCGCTGTGCGCGCCTACTCCCAGAGAGATCAGAGGATGCAGGGGGATGCGGGAGGAGCTGCAGGGCAGTGCTGCACACGCGCACACACACACACACACTCACACACACACGTCTATGCTCGCTGCATCAAGTCTGCTGACACCTCCATGGTCACAAGTCACGGGGTCCAGTCCATCACAGTGACACGAGGGAGCTGCCCTTCCCCGGTGGGCGGGCCCTGAGAAGTGGCACAGCATAGGGCGCGGATGCTCAAGACAAGCCTGCATTCCGATTCAGCCCATTCTGTCTCAGCGGCTGGCTCCCAAGTGGCCGCCACCCTCCCATCTCTCTTTCTTCTGTACCACCCTGGCCATGCAGGCTCACATCTCCGCTTCCAGGGGAGACTTCCACTGCCCCCAGAATGAGCAGAGTCCCCCAGCTCCCTCTCTCCCGGTGCGCTGAAGGTTTGTTCCTGGGAGGTAAAAGGAAGCAAATGTTGGAATCAGGAATACCAAGAGCCCCAAGGCCCTGAGTCTTCTCTCTGGTCCACAGTTCTAGCAGTAGAGATGCACAGTCTTGGATTTGGATGGAACTCACGCTGGCCTGGCTGCTTAGCAGCGGTCAGCAGGGAAACTCACTGGACAAAGGTCCCAGTAGAAGAAATGATAGTCGACTTGCTCTGGTAATCAAAGAAATGAAACAAAAGTGTGTGTGTGTGTGTGTGCTCATACCTAATTTTATTGGCCATAATTGCTCCAGACACTCACTAAAGCAATGAGCACAGGTGGAGTTCTATGTCAGGCATCAGGTAATCCCATGGCTATTGGGAGTTGGTGATGCAAGCCCTGTGCTCACTCCTCTCTGGCGCTGTCGTTGTCTGTCGTGCGGAGGGCGAGCAGCTTGGTTTCGGCTCGCCAGCGACATGTCTTCCTAACCATCAGTTTGAAAAAACCTGGAGCCGAAGCAGCCTGTGAGGAATCAATTGACAGAGAACAAGGCAAACAATCTGTTGTTGCTAAGAAACGCCATCCTCAAAAGAGCAGCCACGCACTCACACAGCGGAAAAACCCAGCTCAGATGTTCCCAAGATCCCGAGTTAAGGATCTGCCCCAGAGTGAAGACACGGCCGGGGAGTGGGCAGCAGAGACCCGAATCCAGAAGATTCTGCAGCCGAAGTTTCTGCAAGCAGTAAAACAATCAAAGCTGATTTGGGAAACCCATTGGATGAAATTACTACCTGCCCTCCTTAAGCCGTGCCAACTAAAAACACTGCATCTTATGAGCTGACGGTGCAGCTGTTTCTAAGGCATGAGTGTCCCTTGGCTGTGGGGACAGGGCTGGCTGGATGATATGTGATGCAGGCAGGCAGGCGTGTCACGGCCATTGTCACTGTCGTTAGACACCAGGCAGCAGGGGCCGGAGTCTTTCCCGCAGGGAGACCAGCACTGTGAGAGGCAGATACAGTGCTTCTGTTCGATACAGAAAGATGATGTATGTGGAGTTAGTCCACTAGGACAACCCGTAATCTGTGAGTCTTTCCTACAGATGAACAGTCAAGATCCAAACCTCAAAACTTCCGCTTTGGACCAACGTGCAAGAAGCAGCTGCAATTTCACAGGAGGAACTCACGCAGCGGTCTCCCCACAGGAGAGAATCCAGAGCCCGGGCTGAGGAACACAGGTTAACGTCCCTGTGCTTTGTCCTGCACCATGGGAGATGCCAGCGCCCCTTCTCCGCCCCGCCCAGGGCAGCAGAGGTGCAGGGCATCACCCGCCCCCATCAGGCATTACCTGAACTCTAGACAGTGTCCCCTCTGCACCATTCTGATTTTCTTTACAAAAAAGTCTGCCCTTCTTTTCCTAACCGTGTCCAGAATTGCTTAGGTAGAATTGCCTACAGATGGCCGGAAGGGAGAGACCCTGCATCCCACCTGTCACCCCCAATCCCCACGCCCTGACATGCAGCCCCTTGGGTGCATCATACATGTTCTGTCGGGCAGGAAGTGAGTGACAGGAAGGGAGGGAGGAGAAAGTGAGATTGAGATGAACTGCTTGTTCATTGAAAAGCTGTGTGCAGGGCGGGCGTCCAGCTTAGCGATTACAATGCCTGCATCCCATACCAGAGCAGTAGTCGACCTGACTCCTGGATCCACTCCAGACTTCAGCTTCCTGCTAAATACAGACCCTGGGGGACAGCGGTGGTGATGGCTCAAGGAACTAAGCTCCTGCCACCCACGTGGGATGCCGGGATGGAGTTTCTGGCTTCTGGCTTCAGCCCAGCCCAGTCCTGGCCACTGTGGCCATTCGGGGGAGTGAACAGTGGAGGGAAACGCTGTCTCTATCTGTGTGTGTATGAGAGTCATCCTCATAAATGTCAACATGGCATCACTGGGGTCCTTTTCCTACCACTGATGAAGTTCGTCCCTAAGGCAGAGCAGGCTTTGAGAAGCACAAAGAACTCGAGCCGCCTCTCTTCTTATCTACGGAGAACATTTGCTGTAAGAAGTTTCCTCCAGCGAAAATATTTCCCAAGTATTTTTGAAATGCCTTTAACTGCTCTTGACATTTTAGTAGATAGAGCCTTAACAGTCACCTCCAAAATACTAACTTCATAAATTCAAAGAGCTGGAGCCTTTGATGAAGTCATTGTTACAGAAACACTGCGTGTGCGTGTGTGTGTGTGTGTGTGTGTGTGTGTGCGTTTCAGAGCCCAATTTCCTTTATGGCAGCGGCTTTAGGTGACGGCCAGCCTGCTGCCCTGTCTCATCTCCTGTCCTCACCCCCCCACCGCCACTGGCGCCCAGCTCCCTCCCCATGGGCTGCAAGCAAGCAGTTCTCCAAGCTTGCTCAGTCTTCGTTTTGTGATACCTCGTGCTCCGGGCGGGCACTCTCCCCACCACATCCAAAGCACAAGTGACTCTCGAATCTCCATGGTTAATGTCTTATCTTCTTCACTCTCTCAACTCTTCCACCTGGGCATTCTCACTGCCGCTCTCCCAGGGCAGGAGTATCCACCCCACGTCCCGCTGACATCACCATCTCCCAGCCTCTCCCACTTCAGCTCACGACCCCTGCCTAACAAGTGCCCACCAGGAACCCGGAGTCACACGAGATCTCTCGTTCCCTTGTCTCTGCGACCCCATGAGTGCTACCCCTGAACCTCCCTAACCTAGCCCTCCCCCACCCCAGACCAGGGCCACACCCTCCCTTATTTGCATCAAGCTGACCACACCTGAGGGCTGCGCAGCTCTTTGCCCTCCACCCTCCCATCCGCCCTCCCCACTGCTTTCTAGGAATGGTTTGAAGATGCATGTTTTTCTTGGGGTCCCACCCCATCACCCCAAGAATGATGCCTCAACTCCCTTCTGTCCTCTTGCCTATGAGGGCCTTTCTAGATTTTTCTCTTCTGCTCCAGGAAAGTTCTATGATGCCTGTGCCTTTTCATCTGCTTGTCCCCTTCCCCCCAGTCCTCCCCTTCCCTGTTGCCCTGAAAACTCCACCTCACCCTCCTGGAGCCTCAGCTGGGTGAGCTGTGTTGGCCAAGGTCCCTTCCCCGCGCTCCTCACGGCGGCATCTCCTTCAGCTTCTTGTGAGTGTTGCACGTGTAGCTGTTCCACCTCCTTGTGCAGTGTGAGAGTTCACTTCCGTTAGCACAGCTGCTGGCACGTGGCATAGGAGGAATGAGTGTGTGCACACACGGCTGCTGACTCGGGTCCCTAACCACAGTTGTGCAGAGAAAGCAACCGAGGGATGTAAGAGTTACCTTCCTAATAATTCAGATAATGCCAAAAGCCAGGCCAATATGAAGTTGAGCAAACAAATCCACCTGCGCTGAGCTGACTCAGTGTCTCCCCCGAGTTCATGTCCTTGGAACTCTAGCAGGGGACCCAGTCGTGGGGGAGAGTTGCTCAGAGGTAGTGTGTTAAGACGGGGTCATACTGGGGTGGGACGGCCTTCAACCCGACGTGAGCAGTGTGGCTACAGCAAGAGACACACGGGAGGTGGACACCACGTGTGCAAGCGGGAGGGATGTGTCTACAAACCAAGGGGTGCCCAGGGTGTAGGCAACCCCAAAAGTCAAGAGAACAGCATGGAATTCAGTATCCCCAGAGCCTTCGAGAGTCCGGCCCTGCTGGGACCCTGCCTCAGACTGGTGGCCCCCAGAACTGGGAAAGAGCAAAGGCCCCGAGTGTTGGTCTCCCCGCACGCGGAACCTTGTCTCAGCAGCCCAGGGGGAAACGGAGCACACGCCAGCCCCGGTAACCTGCGAGGAGGCGAGGGGGGCCGGAGCCCTGCATTGCTGTTGGCAGGCAGGAAGCCAGGCGCGTCTTGCCCACATGAAGCATGAGCTGCTGACGCCCACGTTTCCTTCTTGCTCTCCACCGCCGCCCCCACGCAGGAGGCCGTGGACGCTGTGGATGGGAAAGCCAGGGAGGCTGACGAGTGGCAAAGCCCGGGTCTGAGGCTGCGTTCACTTCTGTTCCCTCCTCTTCTGACTGACCGCTCGGGCTACTGGTCCTTCAGACAGCCATGGATTCTACTTGATCTGCAGGGCGCATTAGCTCTAAGTTTGGTCATTCTCAGAAGAGGGGGAGGCGGGAGAAAGGAAACAGGACGAGGGTAAAAGGGCAGCAGGTCAGAGGGCACTGGGGCGGCAGGGACTGGGCGGGAAAAGGCAATTCACCCCGGTCTACCCAGGCCAGGGCCTGGGGGATTTGGGATCGTCTTACATCGCTAGTGGGGAAGGGTCTGGGAGACTCGCGGCACCCTCTGGGCTTGGCCCGCAGGTCCCCCACCCTGTGCTGCCCCAGTTTATGTATTTGTCTTTCTCAGCCCCTTCATCTCCTGGGGCACCTTCTAAGACTCCCAGTGGATGTCTGAACCCCACCCCCAGCACCAAACCCTACAGCCTAGCGCCTTGTCCATCCTAACGAGGCCCTGGCAGGGTACCACAGCTGTAACTGACAGCCCAGCTAGCATGAGTCTCTTTCCCACTCGCACTTCCGGAATAGAACATTGCTTCTTGCTGGAGATCTTACGGTCACCTGCTCTTTGTTCCTTACGTCTCCAACTATCAGCTTCTCCCTTAGAGGAAGCGCTGGGCGGCTTCCCTTTGTCACATTTGAACTGTCAGCAGAAGTGCTCCTGTACCCCGCAGCCGTTCTTCAGCCATGGTCCCTCGAGCCCAGATGCCGCCGTGATGGACGGCTGATCTGACCACTGAGATGGCCGCTATGGACGTACGGGCGGGGAGTGTATACAGTGTGGATATGCGGACCCAGGGGTGACCCACAGCCCAGGTGGGGTCTAGAGAGAGGGCACAAAATGTAAAAACATGTGACTTACTTGTTTCTGGACTCTCCCATGTAATGGTGTGTACCACGGCTAAGGCTGTGGAAGGGGACCGCAGACACGGGCTCCCACACTGCGTGTTCAGCTTGCCCCCCACCACAGCCCCCCTCCCTTCAGCTCTCGTCTTCCCAATGCTTCCTCCACACCCCAGCAGAGGTCTGTTTGCCTCAAGTCCAGATCCAATCGGGCTTTGGGCTCAGCGGTATTTACCAACGCAGGTCACCTTTGCCTACCTCTGCCGACCCGCTTCCTAGCTTGGCCCCAACCCTGCCCACCTCCATACTGGTCAAGTTTCTCAGCCTCCAGAATGCTCCTTTGTGCTGCATGGTATTTGTCACCTGAGCTTTCTTCAGGCTCATCTCCTCTCATGCTATTATTCTCAAATTCTCCATGTTCTTTTCTGTTCCATGTCTCTGGTAGACAACCTATTGCTGCAAGCTCCAAACGCCCAGTCCTTGTGTGTGTGTGTGTGTGTGTGTGTGTGTGTGTGTGTGTGTGTGAGATCCACTCATGGACGCACAGGGACAGAGCTCAGGGCACAGTCCCCTGCCCTGCACCCTCAGCCCCACCACATCCTGGGTCTCTGCCACTGGCCAAGAAGCGGCAGCACCGGGGTCGAAGTCCACCTGCTCTGGTGTTTTGGAGCAGGCATGGAGACTTTGGAGCAGGCGTGGAGGCTGGGCAGGGGACCCCGTTCTCATCAGCTCCGATCCAGCAGGCTCAGCTTTGCTGCGCTGCTACCCTATTGTAACAGACAGCGAGCCCCAGGTGCTCTCTGCCTTTTGGCCCTTAGGTTGTTTATTTTCTCACTGCAGGCTGAACGTGTCAGCCTGAGGGGCTACTGATGCCAAGCTCAGATTTTTACACGTCCAGTTATTTTTAGAGTACCCCAAGAAGGTGTATCTTTAATTGTGTAGAACCTGCCTCCTTTGGAAATGCAGTGAAATCTCACATGATGTTGTTCTTTGTCGGTTAGAGAGAGACTTTGCAAGTTCTCTGACCCCAGGACTGTCTGCAATGCTGTTGAGTGACGTCACTGTCACCTGGTCACGTGAGCTCCTTCTGTCCTTCCCTGTCTCCCAGGGCTTCCCTGGCCCTCCCTCCCTTCCGAGTGATGAACCCTGCTATGAGGGACCCTCCCCACACGCAAACTCGGCCAAGCATTGCCAGATAAACTGAGCTTGTGGCTGTCCCATTGGCGATAGCATTTTCCTGCATTAGGCTTTGCAGCCTTTGAGTCTCTACCCTGGCTGACACCGGAGCAAGGGCCCAGTCAGCAGCCACTGGTACCGACGGCGCCAGGGCAACGTCAACAGGATCAGAAGCTGTTCGGAAGCTCTGCCTGCTGCCGCCTCGCTCTTCCACCCACGCTGAGGACCTCCCAGCCCCAGACGCCAGTTCAAGGCTGGGTTCCTCCCGCCACGAGCTTCTCTCGGTTTCACCGATAGTAGCAAAAACATGGTTTATTTCTTAGCTTGATTGATGAAAGTAATTATCAGGATTCTTTATTTTTTTAATTGTATTAGAGAGGCAGAGTTACATACAGAGAGAGAGAGAGAAACAGAGAAAGAGGTCTTCCGTCTGCTGGTTCTGTCCCCAAATAGCCACAACGGCCGGAGCTGGGCTGATCCAAAGCTTCTGGGTCTCCTACATGGATGGCAGGGACCCAAGCACTTGGGCCGTCTTCTGCTGCTTTCCCAAGTGCATTAGCAGGGAGCTGGATGGGAAGTGGAGCAGCCGGGACTCGAACTGTCCCCATATGGGATGCCAGCACTGTAGGAGGAAACTTAACTTACTTCACCACAGTGCTGGCCCCAAGTTGTTTTGTTTTTAAAGTTTGAAACTTTTAAAAAGTAGAAGAAACATGGAAATAGTTGCATCATCCAAGACAAGCCCAGTTGGCAGCTGGGCGCATCTCCTTCAGGCCTTTCCTCTTCAGTTTTCCCTTCAAGTTGTTGTGATCCTACAGCACATTCAGAATTGTCTATGATGACAGTTAATCCCTTTTCCTTGCTTAAAAAGAAATTGCATGCTCATCACAGAAAAGCTGATTCTTGGTGCTGTAGTCACTGTTCTCATCTAAAAATTACCCCAAGATTTGGGCTCATCATTACGAGTTTTACAGAAAATCATCTCCCTGGTTTTTGGCAGTGAACATGGCCATTATGTTTTTCTATGCATTCATGCTTTTTGTGCAAGGGAAAGAAACCATATTTTTGTTTAGCTGTTTTCGTATAGCCACCATGAGCAAGTGCCACAACAGAATGGGCACTATTTTAAGTAGACAGCAAGAGAAGCAAGAGGGGCTGGTGGTGTGGTGTAGTGGGCTAAGCTGCCACCTGCGTCCATATGTCTGAGGGTTCGTGTCCCGGCTGCTCCATTTATGATCCAACTCCACGCTAACGTGCCTGAGAAAGCAGTGGAAGACGGCTCAAGTGCTTGGGCCCCTGCACCCATGTGGGAAACCTGGATGGGGCTCCTGGCTCCTGGCTTCAGCCTGGCCCAGCCCTGGTTGTTACAGCCATTTGGGGAGTGGGCCAGCAGGTGGTAGATCTCTCCCCGTCTCTCTGTAACACTGTCTTGGAAATAAATAAATAAACCTTTTCCAAAAAAAAAAAAAAAAGAGTAGCAAGAGATTCTGTTTGTGCTGGGAAGACAACCAGATGTGGAATCTGTGTGTGCTTGGTCCTGTGTAGCAGCTCCAGCCAGGTCCTGAAGAAGGCAGTGGAAGACCGGGCTCCCGTGTCCACCAGCCGGGAAGGGCCAGGGCTCTGTCAGAGACTGGGTTCAGTGCGGAACACACCCCTCTTCTGGAAGGCAGGTCCCCAGTGCAGCAAGCACACAAACCGCTGGCGTCCTGGGTTCGTGAGACCCTGAGTGCCTGTGCCCTGACAGCGATGACTCGGGGGTTTCGGGGAGGTGGCTATGCTGAACGTATTTACACAACGGAGATGGGCCGGTGCAAGAAGCCACGCCTTCCCCCACCTGGAAGTGCCGAGTCCTAATCGTTGCTGAGCAGTTTCCAAGGTCCTGGAATGACCAGTGGAGGAAGAACCAGCCCCTGTGCAGGACCAGCAGAGGCCTTGGCTCCACCAAGTGGACTACATTCCCCAGGGTGCCAGGCGCCACCAAGCATCTACCCCCAACCCACTTCCTGCTATGCTCCGGGTGCCATGGGCTTAAAATCGGGAAGGAGATGGAGGTGGGGGCTCTGGGGGCGGGCCAAGCTGACGGCCTGAAACAGCACCTGGCAGGTAGCGGGGCAGTGTTCTCAGGCTTTTGTTGGGAGAGACAATGTCATCTTTCTTCTTTGTTCTCCCCCTCAAGTCATTTTATCAACTCACATATTGGACACCTACCAGGCACCAACCACTGTTCTCTGTTTCTGAGATGCAACAGTGGACCGGACTGAAGAGGTCACAGCCCTAGGCTCCATGCCACTGACAAGCAAACTCACACAAGAGGAGCCCAGCGAGTGGAATGGCGGCATCAACACTCTGCTGGAAACAAAACCAAGCGAGAACCAAGAGGGAGTGGGGAAGGCAGCCTGGCCCAGCACCGCAGCTGTGTGGAGAGGCAGCAACAGACTCCATGGAAGGACCCAAGACGCCTGTCACCTGCACAAAGGCATAGAAAAAGTAAACTTTTTTTTTAAATTTTACTAAAAGAAGACCCTCCTACTTAAGGAGCTTATGAGATGAGCTACTGCAGAATAATGGAACTTCCTAAATCTTCTAGAAGTATCTATGGGATGCAAATGGCGGATGTTTCAGCAGCACCACCCCGGGGGCTCATCACCCTGTCGGTGCATCGGTGTGTGTGGGACTGTGGCTCATCACCCTGTCAGTGCATCGGTGTGTGGCTGAAACAGTGGGACTACGGCTCATTCCAGATCACTTCTCAGCCTGGTTCATTCTCCTAGCTGCTGTGAGGGCAGAGGGGAATCAGCCCCTCCAGGAAGCCTTGTCAGCCCCTCCAGGCAGCTCACGCCACCCGCCACAGCTGCCCACGGTGCTGTAAAACTCTGCCCAGTGGCACAGGCCTGTGCCCCGGTATGGACAATGCCCGTCTCCCCCTGTGGTCGAGGACGGAGCAGGCGTGTTTATTCATCTCTGCATCCCAGGCCCACAGAGGCCCCCACATGATCGGGACCCCACAAAGAAGTCCTGATTGATGGGCAGTTGTAGACCCATTGATGTCACCTTCATCATTCACAGATCTGCTGCCAAGCCAGCTCTTAAATAGAATAAGTCATTGCTACTTTTAAAGTGATATTACCGTATTTATTAAACAATGAATGACTGGGTGTCTACTGCACCCAAGGACAACAGCAGCGCCGAGCGTATGTTGCTGTCACCCTGCCATCACCCCCCTCTCATGGAACAGGGAGTCATTTTCCCATTGTACGGAATGTTCTCTGCAGCAATATCTCACGTGTCAGCCAATCATCTGCCTGTGCCTTCATGATTAGAGACGGTGTAGAGTTAGAATTTCCTGGCCCAGCTGATTGCGAACTCTCTGTAGGTAAGGATGGGTCCCTCCCTTAAGTCACCCCACGATGAAGCCGCTGAAACAAACAGGAAACAGATGCTCCTGCTCAATTCGCCTACTCTCGGTTTGCATCACCCCTTCCCCTAAACGCCCATGGGGAGGCCCCGAAGGTCATTGCTTTGTGGTGTTGGTGACGTCACAGAGCGCTTGGCTGGAGCCCTGTGGAGACTTGTGCTTCTAGTCTGGTGGAAGTCGGTTGGGAAAGATCAGGATTTCTTTGTGAAAAGTAAATGCCTGACGTTTTCGTTCTACCCCAGTGAACTCCTCTGGTAGGCTGACACACTTCACATCAGCTTCAAACAAAAACTTAGTAGAAAGAATGATTTTTCCTAGGACTAGCTAGAAGAAAAACGGCTCCTGCCTTCCGATCAGCATAGCTCCGGCCGTCGCAGCCATCTGGGGAGTGAACCAGCAGATGACTCTCTCTCTCTCTCTCTCTCTCTCTCTCTCTTTCTCTCTCTCTGTCTCTCCTCTCTCTGTGTAACTCTGACTTTCAAATAAATAAATCAACCTTTAAAAAATAATTCTAAAACTAATAGATGTGGGTCATGGGGCAGCCATATTCTCACAGTCACACGTTGAGGCCTTCCTAAATGTCCCATCTCCTAAACGTCTTCGATGGCCCACTCAGCCAAGTCCCCCCATCCTCATTCAGACCCCAGACACCCTTGTCACATCCCGCCTTAGCTCTCCTCCGGTCTGTGGGGTCTGTTTCTTCCCATGATTCCGTGCAAGAAGGCTTTTTCTCCCCATCTTACCACTCATATGCCAAGTAAGTTGCCTTGCACATGACAGATATAACTTATACATTGTATTGGATTTTGAAACAATTTTTCATGGAAGGCTGTCTTCCTTATCCATTCTCTCCTTTTTAAAGATATCCTCTTCTGTCCACGATTCCAATCAATATCACTTCCCAGGGCAAATCTGTGTGTCTCTGACGGATGAGCTCCCCTGGCTACAGCTCGGTCTGTGCACACAAGCCCACGATCCTGGTTAATATAGCTTCCCTGCTCCATAGCACGCGCTCACTCCAGCCAGCCGCTACCCCAGTGCCAGCTGTCTATCACAACAGACGTGAGACCAGAAGCTGGGGGATCCGTCCACAGCTGTCGTGAGCTCCCGGTAACGGCTATGTTTAAACACACTCGCTCTGCTACAATGATTTCTGCTCTTGTCTGCCCTTCTCCTTGCCTGAAGCCCTCATAAAGAAAGGAGACACCACTCATTCGTCTTTGTATCCGCTTCAGGGCTTAGCATTACTTAGCGTCTGTGTTCAGTAAGTGCTTGCCGAACTGACTTGGTCCCTGAATGGACGTTTTGCTAGTGGCGTGTTCTTGTAACACAGGGTGGTCGAGTGGAAGAATGGCCAGGGAGCCAGGGCTCTCCCGAGTTTTCTGTTCCGGGCATCATGGCGGGCGGGGAGTCCTCACTGTCTTTAATCTGATGACAGCCTGGTAGATGACTCCATCGCTGTGTTACACATAAGACAAATGTGGCAGCTAAGTGTAAGCTCAATGCCCTCTAGAAAACAAAGGGCCGGAGTACATCTAAACGAATTTAGAACCTAAGCCCGTAAAATGCTGCTTCGCTGAAAACACAGCTTTCCGTATCAGCTGATGCTCATTTGCAACCATAGATCTCTACGGCTCGTGACCCAACACAGCGTGGCAGACTCAACAGAGCAGGTGCAAGTCTTGGAAGCAACTCAGCTCTGTGTGATGTGGTTAGACTTGGACTGTGGTCTATTGAATTTGGGTTGGGCCATTGCCTGAAATTATAAGACGATCACATTGAGAAAAGGTCAGCGTCAAAGGGAACAGAGCTGTCTCTCCAAAGAGCAGGTTAACGTGGTGCTGAAACGAGAGTGTCTGTCTTTACAGAGCTCAGCCAAGCCCAAACTGGGCCAATGAGCTCTGCTTCGATTTTCCTCTTGTTCTAACATGGGAATGACAATGATGCACGTCCAGGGAAGATCTGGAAGATGAACGTGGCCTGCAGCTCCAGTTATCCAACAGCCTTCTCCCTGCATCCTCCAACTGCCATGGGCATCTATTTTTTTAATTTTTATTTTATTTTTTTTTTTATTTTTGACAGGCAGAGTGGACAGTGAGAGAGAGAGACAGAGAGAAAGGTCTTCCTTTTGGCAGTTGGTTCACCCTCCAATGGCCGTTGCAGCTGGCGCACCGCGCTGATCCGATGGCAGGAGCCAGGTGCTTCTCCTGGTCTCCCATGGGGTGCAGGGCCCAAGCACCTGGGCCATCCTCCACTGCACTCCTGGGCCACAGCAGAGAGCTGGCCTGGAAGAGGGGCAACTGGGACAGAATCCGACGCCCCGACCGGGTCTAGAACCTGGGGTGCCGGCGTCGCAAGGCGGAGGATTAGACTATTGAGCCACGGCGCCGGCCTGCCATGGGCATTTAAACACTGAAATCAAACCGACTTCCCTGAAAACTCCGTTACAGGAGGTAGAATAACGCACCCCTGAAGAAGCTCACATCCTAATCCCCAGCCGCTGGAGCGTGTAGCGCGCTGTGCCCTTGGAGGGCAGAGAGTGCTTGTGGGCGTGGCTAAATCGAGGGGGTGGCTTGTCGGGGCAGGCCAGAGGGTCATGAGGGCCCCCTCTCTAGGAAGCAGGAGGCTGGATTCAGATTTCTCCCGCCCCTTCCGTCTGGCAGTGTCATGGCTCCCTTAGGATGCTGACGGAAACCTCTCACCTGTCCTCGACCAATAGGACCAGAGGTTAGAACAGTGCAGGGCCATGAGCTGTGGATGTGGGCAGCAAGGTATGGACACCCCTGTGAGCCTCGGGAGGAACACAGCCTGCTCACCCCCACCCCAGAGCTGAGAGAGGGGAGGCGCATGCTGCTATCAGCCGTGGCGTTTGCGGTGACTTCTCGGCAGCCATGGGAAATGCATCCATTTGCCCTGCTCCCCACACAGGCAGAAAAGCCACAGGAGGCAGGGAGCTCACTGAAGAAGGGCAGCTGGGGCCACCCTCAAAGCGTGGGCAGTTAAGAAAACCTACCAGGGAAGGCGATGCACCAGGGACCGCAGCGCTGTGGACTGAAGGGACAGAGGATTTCAGGTGCCCAGAGCTGCAGGGGGTGCGGGGTGGCAGTCAGCTGCAGTCTGGCGCGGGTAGCCAGGGCCAGGCGTTCTCGTACCTTCCTCCTCCCACCTGCCCACCTTTCTGCTGCAGCTGCCCTTTGGCCGGAGCCCAGCTGAAAGGACTCGGAGCCGCACTGAGCACAGAACAGAAGGGGGCACAGGACGGGGCCTGCTGACGGTGGCTCCCTCAAGTCGTTCCCATGTCTGGGCTAGATTGCCCCTAAACAACGCAGAGCATGCACTCTGACGCTTCCAGTCTGTAAACAAATGAGAAACTCACCCGATGACATCCCACTGAGGATGACGGTCAGTCACAGCATTGTACATGTGGTTGTTTAGCACAATTGCACGGATCACATTTATGGACTCTAATAAATGGGTGCACATATTCCCAGGGGGCGGAGGCAGGTAATCCACAGAGTGCCGTGTAGTAGGTCACCCATGCAGGAAAGGGCTAGACTTAATCCCATATGGGCGCAGGTTCTAGTCCCAGCTGCTCCACTTCCGATCCAGCTCTCTGCTTTTGGCCTTGGATAGCAGTAGAAGATGACTCAAGTCCTTGGGCCCCTGCACCCACGTGGGAGACACAGAAGAGTCTCCTGGCTCCTGGCTTCAGATCAGCCCAGCTCCAGCTGTTGCAGCCATTTGGGGAGCAAACCAGTGGATGGAAGACCTCTCTCTCTCTCTCTCTCTGTAACTCTGCATCTCCAATGAATAAATAAGAGAAAGAAAGAAAATCAAGGTGTCTCCAAACTCTGTTAGAACTGAAAGCTAGAGAAAGAAGAAAAGTGTTCAGCAGCCGGTGTGAGTGTGTCTCCGCCAGCCTCACTCGTCCGCTCCGTGGCATCCCCGAGTTGGCGTTTGGCTCTGTTTGCTAAGGATGTGCTGGGACCCTTCACGTGGGAACATCTGCCCTTACCCCTGCTAGGGAAGTGTATGGGGTGATGGATTTGAGATATGGAAGCGCTGACATGTGGGAAATTAGCTAGTGCTCTTGTCAGGATTTAGAGAACTTCAACAATAGCTAAGGTGAGGAAAAGCAGCTGAATGTGTGGGTCCCTCTCCTACTTGACTCAAAAACATAGTTAAGTGACATATGCGACATATGCTTTCCCTGGTTATAAAATAACATGGTAAATTGTAGGAAGTTTAGAAAACATATAAGAGCATGAAGGAAAAACACTCTGCAGAAAGAAAGCATTTGACAATCCTTTCCAGAATTTTCTATATACCTACACTGGCTCGTGATAGCTCACTCTTCTGTCACAGCTTTGTTTCACTCAGTGTGGCTCAGAGGCAGAGTGCCAGCCATGCTCCCGCGCTGTCTAGTAGGCTACAGAATTCCAATCCATAGGGAAAAAGAAGCGGCTTCAGGCTGGTGTTGTGGCGAATCCGGTAAAGCATCCACCTGTGACCCCGGCATTCCATACGGGCACCAGCTCATGTCCCAGCTGCTCCACTTCTGGTCCATCTCTCTGCTAATAGCTTGGGAAAAGCAGCAAAAGTTGGTCCAAGTGTTTGGGCCCCTGCCCTGCACATTGGAGACCCGGATGAAGCTCCTGGCTTCTGCCTGGCCCAGGACTGGCTGTTGAGACCATCTAGGGAGTGAACCAGTAGATGGAAGATCTCTCTCTCTCCCTCTGTCTCACTCTATCGTCCCCTCTCTCTGTAACTCTGACTTTCAAAATAAATAAAAAAAAATGAATCTTCTATTTTTTAAAATGACTTAGCACCTGCTACTGGGGCAATTTATTAACTGTTGGGGGAAAATGAAAATTCCATCACTAGTTCTCTTCCTACTCCAAAATGAGTTCTGGGTAATAGAAAATGTATACATATTTAAAAATGAAACCCTGGTCATACTAGAATCCGGCATTTACGGTTCTGAAGAGGGGCAGTGTTCTCAGAGCGGGTCATCAGGCCAAGGCCTTTAAATACAGGACAAAGTTGAACGCAAACGTTAACTACTTTGTGAAAAGTAGCCACGGGCCAGGAGAAGGGAAAACGGCCAAAGAGGGGGCAGGGTGTTTGGCACATTTACAGCAGACAGTGGCCGGTGTGCAGAGCAGTTAATTGACGCAAGGAGTGCACCACAGCGTAAGTACCCGGGTCCAGCAGGATCTGGTTCAGCTTCATTAGTGAGCAAAGGGAGACGAGCAAGCAAGTGCGAATCCGTATTTGCCAGCGGATTGCTGAGGGTCAGGAATAGTCATGAACCAGGCATGGACGAGTGCAGGTGAACGCTGACGTGCTATTGGCCAGAGCAAGTCGCAGGGTCACACCCAACTTAAAGTGTGCAAGCAAAGGAAGCCTCTTACGTCCAGAAAGGGGGGGTCGGGCAGCACAGTTCCCGACAGCCCTACTGACTCCCGCGCTGGGTGCTGGGACACTGCGTGCCACTCTCGTGGTCTCCTCTGCACTTTTGGTGTTTGGAATTCTTGTCACAACTGGCATACAGCCTCCGTGTCCACAGCTTCCATATTCTGGGATGCAACCAAATCCAGTTTGAAAATATCCGTGTTAGGGGCCAGTGTGGTGGCTCAGCCGATTAAGCCTCTGCGTGCAATGATGGTATCTCCTATGGGCGCCGGTTTGAGTCCTGGAGGCTCCACTTCCCATCCAGCTCTCTACTAATGGTCATTGGGCCCCTGCATCCATGTGGGAGGCCTGGAAGAAGCCCCTGGCTCCTGGCTTCAGGCCAGCCCAGCTCTGGCCATTGCAGCCATTTAGGAAGTGAACCAGCGGGTAGATCTGTCTCCTGTCCCTCCCTCCCTCTCTCTCTGCGTTTCAATATAATAACTGCCTTTCAAATAAATACAAAGCAACTTAAGATATTTTAAATGTCTGGGCCAGTGACAGACTTCACATATCAGTGATGGATTCATAAAAAAGTGCATCTTAGTTAAATATGCACAGACATTTTCTCGTCCTTATTTCCTGAACAATACAGTATAACAACTCTCTTCACAGTGTTAGGTATAATAAATAACCTAGGGATGATTTCAGGTGTCCTGGTGAGTGTGTGTAGATCACAAACTTTTTTTTTTTTTTTTGGACAGGCAGAGTGGACAGTGAGAGAGAGAGAGAGAGACAGAGAGGAAGGTCTTCCTTTTGCCATTGGTTCACCCTCCAATGACTGCTGCAGCCGGCGCACTGCAGCGGGCGCACCGCGCTGATCCGATGGTAGGAGCCACGTGCTTCTCCTGGTCTCCCATGGGGTGCAGGGCCCAAGCACTTGGGCCATCCTCCACTGCACTCCCGGGCCATAGCAGAGAGCTGGACTGGAAGAGGAGCAACCAGGACAGAATCCGGCGCCCTGACTGGGACTAGAACCTGGGATGCTGGCGCCGCAGGCGGAGGATTAGCCTAGTGAGCCACAGCGCCGGCGATCACACGCATTTTAGAGAAGGGACTTGGACATCATTGGGTTTTGGTACCCAAGGGGCTCCTGGAACGAGTTCCTTACAAAGTTAGGAAAACCGCATTGTAATAAAAATTTTAAAATATGTAAAATTCCACTGTGCTACTAATTCTCCATTTAGTAACGCTTGACCCTCTCTGGGGAATTTTACTTTTTCAAAGGTTTTGCTCTGACAGATAGCGCCACAACACATATTTTACTGCAGTAAATATCCTCACCCGCCTTTCACCGGGAGGGCCAGCCGTCAGATCAGCGAATCAGATGGTGAGAACGTTTTCTAACTGTCCTCTGTGTCTGTCACACAGTGAACCACTAGCTCCTTGAGCCAAAATTTAAAAAAGAGGAAAAGGAGAACAAGCGAGCTCTGATTCTAGAAAAAACCTCACGTTCTGCCACTGCGTGCTGATTTTCTTGTTCTGCAGAGCCGAGTGGCTTTGTGAATCTGTGGGCAATTTATGAGCCTTGGGGAGGGGGCAGAGGAGGTGGAGGGACCCAGCTCACAACCGCAGGAGCAGAGCCCACGTGTAGGAGTCGGTGGGACGGCTCCACCGCGGAGAGCGATCCTGTTCAGACCTCCAGTACTGTCCGTGACTGGAAAAACCTGCTCTAAATCCATGCACTCAAATCTCATTTGGGGCAGGCGTTTGGCACAGCAGTTACGCCACCTCTGGGACACCCACACCCTGATCAGAGAGCCGGCTTTGAGTGCCAGCTCCACTCCTGAATCCAGCTTCCTGCTAACACACATGGTGATGGAGAGCAGAGGTCCCAGAGGGACGGAGTGGGTCAGCCTGGCCCACCCCTGGCTGTTTTGAGAAGTGAACCAGTGGGTGGAGGGTCCCCCTCTGTCTTCCAAGTAAAATGAAAGTGAATCTTCAAAGCATTTCTAAAACAGAAAGACAATCCTATTCTATTTTCCCTATTTGGCATCGTCTCTTTTTTCTCCAAATTTATACACCTCTACCAGTAACTATCTGATCTTGCTTGATGTCAAGGGTGATCACTGGTGTTCTCCTAAGCTCTAATTTGTTACAACACTTACGGTCTTTACTGACACCAGCATTTCCTTAAACGTGTAAAAGCTAAAAAAAAACGAAGAGAAATGCTTCAAGGCTGCCTGGTCCACTCATCTGGATAAAAGCACCGGTCCCTACAGCACTGATATGGACAACGCTGTCCCCAGATGGAAGTTCTCTCTGGAAAACTTTTATACTGGCGACAGAAGGGGAAAAGGTCGATCAACTGGGATTGATTTTAAGAACTGGAAGAGGAGAGAAGAATGCAGCTCCCACCCAGGGTAGGCCTTTGGCCTGGCAGCCGCGAAGCTGCTGGTTAGGACGCCCTCCCCAGAGGCCTGGGGCCAGATCCCCTGCTCAGGCTCCTGGCTCCTGCAGCTTCTTACCAAAGACCCCGGGAGAAACCAGGCAACGGCTCGCAGAGCTGGGCTCCTGCCTCCCACGGGGAGCCCTGTATTCAGTTCCCAGCCCCAGGCTTTGTCCTGACCCAGGTCTGGCCATTTCATGCACATCTGGGGAATGAACCAGAAAAAGGCAACTCTGTCTGACTGACACACTCTCTCTGCCTATCAGACAAACAGAAATCTCAATATTTAACAAAAGAACAAAATCCCAAGGGGGGGAAAAAAATGATGACAAACGCAGACATTGATGGATGACTCAAATTGAAAAAAATTATTAAAGAAATGCTATGGAATTACTCGAAAAGGTGGGGAGGATAGGCCAGACTCCCAGGCCGAGTGATCACAAGACAAACTCAGGGGCCTGATAAAACGAAGTGCCCGGATGCCCTGTGTCGTCCAGCTCAGACCCACAGCACTGGGAGAGGCCTGCCGTCTGCACACCAGATGATCCTCACACACGAGCCTCCTTAGGAAACCCTGAGCACAGCCAATCTTTGCAAGGCTGATCGAGAAAGGAGAGGAAGTGCAAATATAGAACATCCCGAATGTAAGAATGCGTTTATGGGAAACCGATTAAAAGTGCAGGCAGACGGGGTGGCGCTTATTACAGGAAAAACCCTCTCACCGTGCTCCACCCTGGCTCTTTCCCATCCGACAATGCATGCGTTGAGCCCCCGGATTCGTCCTCCACGTCCTGTGTTTATCTCTACTCGAGGCCTTCAAAAGCCTCATGGAAAATGAGTATCATGAAAAAAATGCGTGAATTTCAAAATAGTTTCTACCAGAATAAACTTGGTTTCAAGCATGTTTTCCATGAACTTTCTGGAGTCCTCCCCTCTAGATGGCTCACCTCTTGAGCTCTGCTTCTCCCCCAGGTCTGCAGACCTGCCTGGAAGGTTGGGAGCGTCCTATGGAAGCTCGCCTACTTGCACGGACTTTTCTCCTTAGACTCCAGTGGCTTCATTTCCCATCAGAAACCCTTCTTCCCTGCCCTGTGTCTTCCTCTGTGCACAGATCCAGGGTCTTTCTACAGTATCTTAGTATCTTATCTGCAGAACCCTCCTCCGGCTTTGTAAGTCCATCTGATAAGGGGGTGGGTCCCTGGCGAGGATGGTTTTGGCTGAGTCCCCAGGACAGGCTGTCTCTGCGACAGTCATCTCTTTCCCAAGGTCCACTTGCATTTCTCAGCTTGCCTGTGCTGCAGAGGGGTGCTGCTCTGTATCTGAGGAGCCCCGGAAGAGGAGCTGGGTTTTGTAAGAGCTGGGGAGAGACCCTGCAGGACCCTGCCGACCATGACCAAGCCCAGGAAAGGAACAAGGAGAAGCCATGATTTGCGGTAGATTTTACGTGGGCGAGGCTTCGTGGCTATGCCGAGGGACATTCTTGCTGGAAGGGCTGAGTCGGGGGCACTTCTCCGGGGGCCATGGAGCCTCTGGTAGCACCTGGAGGAGCAGTGCCCACAGCATCAGAGTGCCCTGGCCTGGCCCTGAGGTTGCTGTGACAAGGAAATCTCCTAGAAGGTGAGTATTACCAAAAAAATGCATGGATCTCAAGTAGTTTTTCCCACTGAAATAAACTTATTTTTAATTATGTTTTCCATGAGGTTTTGGGAGTCTGCTCCCCTAGATCTCTCACCCGATTAATTCTGCTTTTCTCCTTCGTGTCTGAGAAGTGGGGAGCCTCTGATGGAAACTTCTCTACTCGCCCTGGCCATCTGCTCTGCCTGCCAGCTCTCGGACACTCACACACAGGAACAGTGGCTCCCCCTCCCCTCCTCTGTCGGCAGCATGGGCCTCAAGGTTGGACAGGGACCTGCTGTCCCCCACATGTCCCTCATCATGCCTCTTCCCTGGACCCAATCTCCAATTCATGAGCTTTTTCAGAACCCCCTCGATGTTTCTGGCACGCTGCTGAAATACCCATGCCTGGGGTCCAGTGCCTACGCATTTCCTCCCTCACTGAATTTTGTCCTTGCTTTGAAACAAGGGCCCTGGGGGCCACATTAAATGCACAGGATCCATTGTGCATGTTCAACAGACAAGTTCACAGTGTGTCTGCAAATGCAGTTTTTCTTTTTTTTTTCCCTCTTGCTAAAAGTGGAATGAGACGAGGTAGACGGGGCACAGATGTGTTTCTGCAGGGGACAAGGAAGCGAGCTGTGACAAGAGCAGCGCCCTGGGGGTCTTTGAGGGGAGGCAAGAGGGAACTGAGTTTCCCCCGACCCGGAACCCACAGCTCCCCCCCAGGCATCTCTCCGCCATCCTCCCGCCTTTCTGGGGAGTCGGCCTCCCCCGGGGCGGACTTATTGAAGCAGGTACTTCCCACCACCATTTGATTTTAGGAGGTGCAGATCGGCTGGGCAGAGGAAGCTCATTTCACACAAGCTTTCCTTCGACTCAAATCCAATCACTGGAAATAAAGAGGTCTATGCCGCCTCCCTTTCAAAAAACGGAAAACCGCTCAAAAGATGGGCAGTTGAGAAGGAAAAGTCTCCATGTTTGTCACAGCGCGCACTAAGGGTGTTGTTTCTCTGAAAGTCAGTGCCAAACGTAGAGCCAGGCTCTTGGGGGTGACGCAACAGTGAGGGAGGCACAAGAGGCTGGCCGGGTGCTGTCTGTGTCCTCATCAGGGGGATGCAAACCTCGTGGGGAAGAGATGTCTCCCTGCAGAAGTTCCTCTGCTTTCCTCCATGAGCGTGGGCGTGGCTCAGAGTCCACCCAGGACACCTGCACCTGCCGCAGCCGGGGTGGGGGCAGCTGCGGCTGCTGCTCCCCCAAACCCCTGATGGGCCATCCCTGGAGCTCCAAGGATACTCCATCTCATTCCCCTCTCTTCTCCTCCCTCTTCCCAGCTTTCCCAAGGCTTCTTCCTCCTTTCAGGGAAGACAAAACTAAAGAGTGAGGTTGTGAGAATCCACACAGGCTGGGGATTCATTTTTCTCCTGGCTGGACAAGCTGTCACCTTTCCCAGTTCTTCTAGCCTGTCCCCCTCTGCGGCAGGTGGCGTCTCTAACAGGATGCCTGGTGTTCGCAGGTGGGAACCTTGGAGGTGAAGCACCTGTCTTGGCTTACCTGTTCTGCGGCTTCCTCGCTCTATTACTCTAGGAAAAACAATTGGCTTCTCTAAGCCTCTCAATGGTCAACATACTGAGCCCAGTGGGACAGCCGTGAGACAAAGAAAAGATTGGACATGGAACGTGGGGCAAATGGTATCCTCCAAGTACTCATGCCCACCTGGGAGCTGTGAACCGGAACCTTATTTGGCAAAAGGATCTTTGCAGCTGTGATTAAGTTAAGACCGAGGTCATACAGGACACAGAGACACACAGAAGGAACAAGGCTCTGTGGTAATGGAGACAGAGGTCGGAAGGAGGTGGTTAAAGGTCGTTACTGCTTAGGGCCAAGCCAAAGAGTGGCCGGAGTGCTGGCAGCCCCCGAAGCTCAGAAGAGGCGAGGAAGGGACCACCCCTGGGGTCTCAGGAACACAGCCCTGCCGACTCCGTGGTCTTGGGCTTTCGAGAAAATCGGTCATTTAAGCCTCCAGGTTGGTGGCACTGCCTTGGGGCAGCCCTAGCAGGTGAGTCACCGATCCCTCAGTGAGTTATCTGAGTCATCAATATCAAGTGAGCAACCAACAAGGTGTTTTTATTATCAAGCAAGGTGTCTAAACACAGCAGGTGCTTCAAAGATGCTTGTGGGATGAAGTGAGTGATGGCAAAATATCTCTGTGAAGCGTTCATTTAAATAATAAGCTTTTTTTTTTTTTTTTTTTTTTGCAGGCAGAGTGGACAGTGAGAGAGAGAGACAGAGAGAAAGGTCTTCCTTTTGCCGTTGGTTCACCCTCCAATGGCCGCCGCGGTCGGCGCGCTGCGGCCGGCGCACCGCGCTCGTCCGATGGCAGGAGCCAGGTGCTAGGTGCTTTTCCTGGTCTCCCCATGGGGTGCAGGGCCCAAGCACCTGGGCCATCCTCCACTGCACTCCTGGGCCACAGCAGAGGGCTGGCCTGGAAGAGGGGCAACCGGGATAGAATCGGTGCCCCGACCGGGACTAGAACCCGGTGTGCCGGCGCCGCAAGGCGGAGGATTAGCCTGTTGAGCCACGGCGCCGGCCTAAATAATAAGCTTTTATGCAGCAGGTTATTTACAACAATACGGTATTTGACATTGAAACACTTTAAACATTGAAAGCCCAAGTTAGCATAGTGAATGAATTATACAACATCTGCACGACAGAATTGTATATAGTAAACCTCTAAAATGGCTGTAAAGATTTTAATATTATTGAATATCAGATAGACATAAAATATATTCGTTTGGTAGAGTTTTTAATATCAAAGAAAATAAGTTATGGTGAAGTTAAATGAAATAATACAGGGAAATAAACTTTTTATAAAAATAAACCATTGGTGAAAAGGAATAGAATGATAATACACATTTAATGAATTTTGGAGAGACCTACAATGGAATCATATTGAATTAATATATATTAAAGTATAAATAAGGATTAGAGTGGTTACAGATAGGTTATTGTAAACAGATGTTTTTCTTCTAGTGTGCTTTTTCACATCCTTTTTGATATCTTGTATTACATTTATAATAAACACTTCGCCTTTAAAAAGTAATTCAGGTAGCAAAATAAGAATGTGTACCCCATGGGAGACCAGGAGAAGCACCTGGCTCCTGCCTTCGGATCAGCATGGTGCACCGGCCGCAGCGCGCTGGCCGCGGCGGCCATTAGAGGGTGAACTGACGGCAAAGGAAGACCTTTCTCTCTCTCACTGTCCACTCTGCCTGTCAAAAAAAAAAAAAAAAGAATGTGTGTGAATTTCGTTCTAGAACTCTCTACCGTTGCTTCTACTGGAGCATGGATTTTACAAACTGGAGTAATCTGTGCCTGTGGCTGGAAACAGCATCTACAAAATGAATTCCCTAGGACGGAGTTTATTTCCACAGCGTGGAGAACAGCCATGCATTGGCGTGAGACGGCGTTACGTCTCGCAGAGAGTTGTGTGCCTATGAGATTATTGACTGTGGCTCAGCCTCAGCTTGAAAACAGAAGATGTGTGAAATCAATTAATTAGTAAGCACTGTTCTAATGATCGCGGCGTGCCTGTTACTGCACTAGGCACTGGCGTTTGGAAATAAATTTAAACACTGAGTTTTAGTGTTTAGAGAAGAATCAGTGGTCACCTAATTCAACCCTTGGCCAGAGAATGATCTTGAGAGCAAAGCCGGTTGGGTATCGTGTTGCATCTCTTTGGTGGACACCGCTGCACCACGCCCTGATGTGCTCCCATCCCTACGTGGGTCCTTTCCCTTGAACTTGCCCTGGCCAACAGGACACTCAGAGGTGGCCTGGTCAGTTCTGGGTCTGACGCTTAATTAGGCTTTGTACTTCCTTCTCCAGATGAAGCCTGGCTGCGCAGTGACTACCACGCTGAGAGAAGCCAGCCTCGCTGTGGGTAGAGGCCACGTCTAGGGGAACCGGGGCCAGTGGCCACTGGCCGCCGCTGAGCGGTCAGATGACAGCCAGCACCGAGCAGCCAGGCAGGGAGGCTGACTTGCAGGTGGATCCTTCGGCCCGAGCTGAGCCACAGAGATGAGGCCACGTGAACCTTCCCTGCTCATCCCTGCCCAGTCTGCAGAATCGTGAGCAAATGCATGCGACGGCCGTTATGGAAGCTGCTACGTTTTTGCATTAGCGTGCTGCAAATAGATAGATAACCACCGTGGGCATGTATTCTCCACTTGAACAGGAGGCTCCATGCCTCACGAAACGGTCCCTTCTCTTTCCTTATAGCGATCAATGCTAGAACATTCTTCTCCATATTTAACCCAAATCCGCCTTCCCGTCACTTGCAACCTGTGCCTATGGAGAGGAAGTCTGTGGCCCTGAGTGCTGGCAGCTCTTCCATTACCGCCAGACGGGGCTGCTGTTCCCTCCTGCTCCTCCCACCCCCTCTGCGTCCCCACATCCAAGGCACGCAGAGGTCTTCTCTCTCTGGAGCTAGGCGTCTCCAGCTCCTTCCCATCCTGCTTCTTTCCTGACACAGCATAAGGTCTTCCTGATGAGCCAGCTGTCTCCCAGAAGCACAAGGGCAACCCACAGTGCTGGGTAAAGGCGCAGTCTCAGCTCAAAGTAGCCCACGGCTAAGCTAAGCCATCTTCTCTACCTGTTGAGTTTGTGCTGTGGGGGATGTGTGTGTGCCCAAACAAGGTTCCTATCCGTGAGCTTGAGGGCTGGAATTACACTGGCAGAAGCCTATGCTGAATAATTAGACCAGAGTAAGCAGTGAGTCTGACACGGATCTGGGGGATGAATAGGCAGAGTGTTCAATGTGATCTTCCACAACCACAGAATAAGAGCATTTAATTGTTTTTTTGCTATTCAATCCAGGGCTGCTCAGAAATATTTTTCTCAGAAATTTGCTGCCTAGAAAAAAAATATGCCAATGACTGCCCACGTATTTGCCGCACCTGCAGCTGGTGGAGACGACGCATGAGGCCGCTAGCTATTGGAGGCATGGCACTCTCTCCCAGGCATTGGCGTTGCTCTCCAAATCGCTTCAAAACCAAGCTGCCCTGATGCAGCCCGAACTCCTCCAGCAGGGCTGTGTTTCCAGAGCGGGAACGGGCTGTGGCACCCAGATTCATTTACCCATCCAACTTCATGGTCAGGATGGCTGCAGCACCCCAACAGAAGCGCAGAGTTCTGCATTTCCTGCGGAGGTGGACAAGGGGTCAGATGGGGTGGCCAAGCGGGGAGCGCTTCTCTTGTCCTTGCTGGAGTAGCAACGATGAGTCTTAGAACAAGACGATGTCTCAGAGATTTTACAAAAGCAGAATAAGAGACGACGAGACGATGCCGAGTGGGTGTTGTGGTCCAGCGGGTTAGGCTGCCTCTTGGGCACCTGTATCCCATACACAGTGCCCACTGCAAGCCCCAGCTACCCTATGCTTCCCACCCGGCTTCCTGCCAATGTGCCTGGGAGACAGCGGCCGGCAGCTGTAATACTCGAGTTTCTGCCACCCACTTGCGAGACCCAGTTGCAATTCCTGGCTCCTAGCTCCGGTCTGGCCCAGCCCTGGATATTGTGAGCATTTGGGACGTGAACCAGTGAAAGCAACTATCTCCCTCTCCCTCTCCCTCTCCCTCTCCCTCTCCCTCTCCCTCTCCCTCTCCCTCTCCCTCTCCCTCTCCCTCTCCCTCTCCCTCTCCCTCTCCCTCTCCCTCTCCCTCTCCCTCTCCCTCTCCCTCTCCCTCTCCCTCTCCCTCTCCCTCTCCCTCTCCCTCTCCCTGCTTTTCAAATAAGTAAGTAAATTTAAAATAAAAGGGGATAGCATTTGGCTACAAAGTGAATTCAACTGTTGCTCCAGGCATCCCTCCTCGCCCTGCCCCCAGTTCTTTGACACTGTGTGCTATGGGGCAGTCTACGTGCGGAGATCCGTGTGGACCCCAAAGGGCTAGGTTTGCGCTCTGACTCTGTCACTTCTCAGCTTTGTTATTAAACTGAGTCACTAAATCTCTCTGTGAAATAAATTCCTCACTTGTGAAGCTGAAGTGAATGCTGACTTGCTGTGGGAACCCGTAAGCTCTCTGTTAAGTACGTCGCAGATCATAACACGTCACATAAAGGCTAGAGTGACCTTGTAGCTCATGCCCTGGCCTCTTCAGGTCCAGTGACCTTCCCCTTCTCTCCCTTTCCCCTGACTAAAAGTAGCCCCAGTAAAGACCTGTCGTCCTCACCAAGGGCGAGTCTTCTGGGGTGGCCCTGAGTACTGGAGGATCGTCTCGAGATGCTAACTTTCCATCACGTAGCACATAGGGAGGGACTGGGAAAGGTTCGTGGGAAAATGGAATGGAAAGATGTTTGTGTTGGAACATAAGTTTTCATTCACAATTTGCATCTTTCATGAGCTCTTGGGAGACCCCCGATGTGTCTGTACCAGTGACTTGGGAGACCCCCAATGCGTCTGCACCAGTGACCACTTTCCCACGAGTCCTCCTCCCCGTGCGGAGCCCCGGCTCTGCACCTTTGCCTGGCCACACTCATCCCCAGTCGGGGGCCCAGGGGCCTCTCAGACTCAGTGTCCCCCGTGGTCCTCTTTCCCAAACCTGGTCTCCCCCACTCAGGGTTGCCATATGGAATACATCACATTTGCATTTCAGACAAATAGTGAATCATTGTTAGCATAAGTATATCCCATAGGACGTTTGGGGCATACTTACCATAAAAAATTAAGTGCTGTTAGTCAAATTGCCTGGGAAGTACATGGACATCTAACAACATATCATATGGGACATACTAACATTAAAAACGACTTGCAACCTTACAAGAAATTCAAATTTAACTGAGCATTCCTCGATTGCCTTTGTGAATAGGACAAGCCTGTCTCCAGCATTCTCGGTCACGTGAGGGGCGCCTGATCTACTCTACTCCAAACACTTCATTGGCAGATCCTCCGTCTGGGTTGAGGTCCTCCCCATCTACTTCCTGCTTCCTCTGCCCCTTCCCTCTGCCCCGATCCAGACGCCCACTGTCTAGGTCCATTCTGTGCTGTGTCATGGATCACCATGCACTGGGTCATTTATGAAGGGCAGAGATTCATTCCTTCCTGTCCTGGAGGCCGGGAAGCCAAGGCCAAGGGCTTGCAGCTGGCCAGGGGCCCCCCTTGCTGTGTCAGCCCCTGCAGGAGGTGGAAGATAGACAAGCGAGAGAGCACTAAGGGGAGAGAAGGGGCCCAAACTCATCCTGTTATCAGCAACCCCCTCCCGGGATAACTGATCCCCCACCATGATAACAATCTTACCTCCTCAGGGGCAGCTGATCTCCCCAAAACCTCCAGCTCTCAACACACTGGGATTAAGCGTTCAACACATGCACTTGGGGTGACCCATGCCAACCCGGCACCACCCACCCCACGGGACTCTGAATGACTGACATGTGTGCCCTCTCTCCTCTCCAGATTTGCACCTGAGTAGTCGTTGCTGATTTTCAGATCTTTGTTTTGCTATCTTGGGTGGTGGGTCCTGTGGCCCCCAGGAGGGACCCCCAGGCTACCAGCAAGGGAGGGCGATCCTGTGCTACTACACGTCTATGCCACGCTGTGACTTTGGGTGTGCTTCTAAGCGTGTGTGTGTGCCCATTACCACGGTGTGAGAGAGACGGGGACGCGTGAGCTCCCGTCTGTGATCTGGATGAGGTGAGAACCATGTGTGCCAGCCGGGTCCTAGAAGGCTTGTGGCCACCCTGTGATTGCAGCTGTGTGGCCTGTGACAGGTCCTTCCTGACACACGGGCTGCGGCCATGTGACACCAGATGGATGTGAAGTGAGCCCAAGCAAGCGGCCGCCAAGGGCAGTGAAGGAGAGCAGGGATGCTCGGTCCAGGCTCGTCACCTGCTGTGTGCTGATGAACACATCTCTCTACCTCTCTGTGCCTCAGCGTCCCCCTCTATAGAACCGGAAGTAGCACGGGGCCAGGCGGGGAGCCAGGATCTGCAGTGGCGGCCTTCACGGCTACACGACTTTTATTCCAGCACTGAGAACGCTGGGTTTTCCAGGACTGTCCCCTCTCCATCCGTCCTGGAGTCACAAAGACTTTGTGGACAGAGCCTTTCCATGCCTTTGTGTCCCCAGGGTGTGGGGATGCACCGGGTCCCAAGTGCTCAGTGAGTATTTATTCCCGCTGCGAGATGACAGCGTAGCTGGGTGCAATGAAGGCTGACTCTGCCTTGCAGATTCTACAAAAACACATTTCAGACTCGGTGGCATTTGCGCTGCGTCTTAAGGGACAAAAGGAGCAAAGTGGTTGAGTGGGTTAGAGCGAGTGTGGAGCTTGCAGCCAGGGGAGAGTTGAGGGGTGACGAGCAGGGGGCTCTTCACACATCCTGGCACACGGGGAGGGGAGGAACGGGGGTCGTCACACTGCACGGCCCCAGGCATCATCCACACAGCAACGGCACCTGCTGCAGAAAAGCCGCCATCGGAGAGTGCGTGCAGGGCAGGACTGAGGGAGCCACGACGTGCTGGGAGGCACGCAGAGCCCCGGCCGCTCGCCTGTGCTCTCCTTGGTCTCGCAGTCACCTGCGCTTATCCATAAACATGGAGCTGGCTGTAGGGTTTGTCAATCTTCACTCTCAGCCTTGTCTTTGCTCCTGACTTAGGGCTTCTGGTCCAGGGGAATGCAAGGACAATCCCAGGAGCAAACGGACTCCAAGAAGAGGTGAGATAAATCCCAAGGGAAACACAAATAGCCTTCCTCCCTTGTGTCCAGATTGTGTGCCACAGCCATCCCTTGGGGAGTGGCTGTGGCCTCCGAGGGAGGGGGGACCCCGTGCCACTGAGTGTGGCCCAGTGCCAGTCACCATCCTGGATGCTGTCACACTGACAGTTTCATTGGTCTCAATATCAGCCTCAGAGCTCGTTGCTATTAACCCACTTAACAGATGAGCAGGCAAAGGCTCAGAAAGGCAGAGCCAAGATTTGAAATCAGGCTGGTGTTTGAACTGTGTCACCAAGGACCTGCACCCCCGCCTAACACCTCTGCTCAGCATCTCTCAGAAGCTCATGACCTTGCCCAAGGCCAAGGTGACCTTGGATGGTCTTTCCTCAAAAGTCCCAGGAGACCTTCAGCCTCCCTCTGCTCGTTGCCACTTACAGTCATTTCTACAACTTTCCCCCAGGACATGGCCAAGGTCACAGGAAGGTCATCATGGAGACTGTTATTGTACTGAGAACTGATACTCAAGATCTAGCCCATAGCGGATCCCATTGCTGGCTGCATGCCCTCATGAGACGGGCAGCCCTGTGCCCTGTGACTGTCACCCTTGTCTCTGGTCTGAACTGCCTGGCCCCCTCTTTCCTAGGGCCCAGGGTTCCCGAGAGGACCTCCAGTTTAGGGACTATGGGATCCCTCATATTCAATGGAATAGCAAAAGAAATGGGCTCCACGGGCCAGCCATTCGTCGCAGGCACTTGGTTATTTATGTGAAAGATGAGAATGTGTCTCCTCTAATCCTTACGAAACTCAGTTCTAGTTAGAACCTGGGGATTCATCAATATGGCCAGAGAGAGAATGAGTGATACAGCCAAAGCGAGCACAAGGAGGGGCGTGCCGTCCGCGTGTGTTGTCATTTGAGAGACAAAGAGCTTATGCCGTGAAGGGAAAGAGAAGCTGATATTCGGAGATGAAGAGAGGCAAACATGCGCGGTTACTGCCGTGCGCCAGACTCGTGCAACAGAGAGGATTCAGAGGAAAATCACAGCCCAGATCCGGGTGGATCAGGTCAGATGTGTGAGATGCTGGGGGCTCTGCGTCTCTCTGAGCTGCACGGAGGAGACGACAAGCCTGACCTCACGTCTCCTTCCCCTCCAACAACACTCACCTAGGGGTTATTTCCATGTGGATCTCCAGATCACTGTCCACTTCTCCATCATCCCACGAGCCTGGCCTCAGAGAGCTCACCTGGACAGGTGGGCTGATCCTCTAGGGCTCTGCTGTTTACCCGACGTGCTTCTGGGGCTATCCGGAACCATCTGGTGTGCACGTATCACATCCCACCCCTCGGCACTGCTGTCTGCCTGGTCTTAAGCCTGGTGTGTAGAATCAGCTTCTACCCCCTGACCCACAGGCAGACAGACATATATGCATGTACCCATCCCCCCAGCACACATACCCCCACAATACACACCCACAACACAATACATACACAATGCACACAACACAGATACACACCACACAGAGACACAAGCAACACTCACAACATCCACAGCACAGGCAACACAAAAAACACAGATTCACACCACTGCAGCACACACACAACAAATAACATGCACGCAGTTCCAGTATCCCCAACAGACATGCAAAATGTACAACTCACCCAACACAATCTCTTTCTCTCTCTCTGTAACTCTTACCAATAAATAAAATAAATCTTTATTTTTTTAAAAATAATGAATCTATATGTGCACAAGATAAGACCTGCCAAAGAGAGTTTGAAACGTTTCTTTGTAGGGATTATGACAAGCTGCTCGCAGACTGTTCCCTGGGACTCAGCGGTGTCTGTCCCTGGGTCAACGTCTCCATGTCAGGGTGGTGGGACGGGTGCCCCCAGCACGTGTGTGGAGAGGCTGGAATCCCCTTGCCGCATCACTGATATGAGCACAGCATGTACTCCACAAAGAGCGGGGAGCCCAAGGACAGCACACTCTGGCTACAGACAGCCTCAGAGGTCTAGAACCAGATGAGCTTGACTCAGTTCTCGCTGGTCTATAAACACGCAGCCACAGGAGCTGGTCTTCACTGCACACATTTGGGGACCCCCAGGAGCTCCTTGCGATTCTCAGTCAGGTCACTGGGTGAGGGAAAGGACAGGACCTGCTCCATCTGGACCACAATGGGAGGACATGGAGGCAGTAAGGACAGGGTGCACGTTCACTTCCCATCTTCATGAAGTAACGGCACCTCCCGTAGACTCGGTTTCTTGTCTGTAGAACAGCGATAGTGAAGAATCATCCCTCTGATTAACTGAGCTCATGGAACCCGGCCATCAGCACAGCCTGCGGCACAGAGGCGCTCTATCAACATTTCTACTTCAGCCATGAAGGTTTCTCAATCGCTTTCTTTAAAAGCTCCCCCAAAACCTGTGCAGCTCAATAAACTGATGAGTCAGTAGTGTTAATAATGTTGCTAATGAGAAGTCAAGAGCTAACACCACTGCTGGGGACCAAGACTTTGGGAGGAGGAGTCATTGCAGAGGAGCCATGAGGAGGAGGACAGGAACTCCCGGGAGGGAAGCTGCCTCCCTCGTACCTTGTCTTGTGCTGGGGGCTGTGATGCAAGAAAAAGACTCTACAGTGTTTACTTGGCAAGAGATTAATCCAATGGAAATTGTATTTGACCTCCAGGGCCAATACCCAGATGTGCAAAGTTGCCAAGTACCTGGTTTTGCATCCCGGATCTGCTTTTTAACTGTGCTGAGCCGTCAGCAAGGAACTTGGCCCCTCAATGCCCTTCTCTTGCAAAGGGGGTCCTGGCCATCCCCACCACATGCTGTCTTGCAGGAGCTGGATGAGTCCACCTGAGCAGAGAACTCACAGCAGTGCCTGGCATTCAGTAACTGCTCCATAAGAGCCAGCTCTCCCTGTTACTGCTGTCCGTTCACTCATGTGGCTCCTATTTGCGAGGTTCCAGGGGCACAGGGCTCAGGGCTGGAGTGATACCCAACCCTGCCTTCAGGAAGCTCCATGCTTGCACACCAGCAGCTCCACGCCCGCCCATGGCCCTGTCCCTTGGAAACTCAGTGACGTCCTGGGCATTCCCTCCTCCTCTCTGCAGCATCACCCACTTCTCCCTCCCTACGGGGTTCTTTCCATGTGCATGCCAGCTGCTACGAGTGCCTCCACACTGCTACACCCATCTCACCTCTTTGTAGCAAATGTGCCCAAAGGACTGGCCACATGCATGGTCTCCCATTCTTGACCCATCTTGAATCGTCTTCCATTACGGCTTTTATCCCCGCCACTTCCATGGAGCTCCTCTCCTTGGGTCACCAGGCACCTTCCTATTATGGACACCAGTGGCCAACCCTCAGATGCCTTTCCTGACCTGCCAGCAACACGTGACCTTGAAGAGCACCCCCCCCGAAGCAGCTCCTCCCCTGTCCCCCTGACACCAGCCTGTTTCCAGCTCTGCCTGGCTTCACTCCAGCCCCTGCTCAATTGCTCTGCTGGCTCCATTCAGATCTGCACATCCCAGCACTGGAGCAGCCCTGGCTCTTCTCTACCCATGTTCACTTCCTTGGGCTCTCATCATACCCCAGGGCTTGAGGCATCATCATATGCAGAGAACTCCCTAATCTGTATTTCTCAGCTGTTCCTCTTCTCTTAATTCCAGTCTTGCATCCAACTCCCTATTCAACACTTCTGTTCAGATGTCTAATGAACATCTGAAAATTAACATGTCCCAAACCACTCTGATGCCTCCCCCGCCCCAGCCTGCCCGCTCACGGTCGTCCTCGTCTCAATAAGCAGCATCTTCATGCTTCCAGTTGCTCAGACCATGGAGGTTTAAATCCTCTCTGATTTTCCTTCTGCTCAAATCTCACGTTCCACCCACCAGAAACGCCACTGCCTACACTCTCAAAGCATGTCTAAGTTCTGACTGTTTTTCCCAACTCTACCACGGCCACCCTGATTCAAGCTGCCCCACCTCTGGCCTGCAGCATTTTGCTATAATCTATGATGCTGTTCTTCCTGCTCATACCCTCCCCTCCCTCAGGGGATCCTTTTAGGACATATCGTATTCCAGGGCCAGCGCTGTGGTGCAGCAGGTTAAAGCCCTGGCCTGAAGCACCGGCATCCCATATGGGTGCTGGTTCTAGTCTTGGCTGCTCCTCTTCCAATCCAGCTCTCTGCTGTGGCCTGGAAAGGCAGCAGAAGATGGCTCAAGTCCTTGGGCCCCTGCACCCACTTGGGAGACCTGGAAGAAGTTCCTGGCTCCTGGCTTCAGATCGGTGCAGCTCCAGCTGTTGTGGCCATCTGGGGAGTGAACCAGCGGATGGAAGACCTCTCTCTGTCTCTACATTTCTCTGTGACTCTGTGTTTTGAATAAATAAAAATGAATATTTTAAAAAGAGAGAAAGAAATATATCCCATAAAGCTCCTGCTCAGGCCCCTGTGAATGATTTCCTATGTCATTTTTAGGGAAATCCAGAGATCCTGAAAGGAGATGCAGGACCCTACACAGTTAGCAGGAATGATCCCTTCTCACCCCATCCCTCACTCCAGCTCCACCAGCCTCCCTCCTGCCCTGAACACAGGAGCGATGCTCTGGCCCCAGGGCCTTTGCACGTGCAGCTTCTCTTGCCAGGCCCACATGTTGCCCAGATGTCTGTCCCCTGTCCTAGTTATCTACTGCTGTGAAACCAACCACTCCAAACTGACTAAAAATAGCTGCACTTTTCCTTAGTCCAACAGTTCAGGAAGGCTTCACCAGAGGACTTCTCTACATCGCAGGATGTTGGCTGAGGTCTTTTGATGGTGTTCAGTTGGTGGCTGGGCTGAGCTGCAGGGTCCAAGAAGGCTGTACGCACACCCGGCAGGTGCACCTAGGAAGCTGGCCTCAGCTGACCTACTCCTCTCTTATGTAGCTTCTTTGTCTGTGTTCCCAGCAGGAGAGATGGGCTTTTTATATTGCGACTTGAACGCCAAGAACAAATGGTCCCTAAGACAGACATGGAAGCCACCAGCTTCCTAAGCCTTTGCCTGGGAAACTGAAACTGAATTGCTTTCCCCATATCCTATTGGTCAGAGCAATCAAGGTCACACTGGATTCGGGAGGAAGGGACTTGAGCCCCACATCTCAAAGGGAAGAATGTTGAAGAATGCGTGGCTGTCTCAAAGGCGTCAGATTCGCTTCTCTCTTCAGGTCTTTAGCTAAAGATTATTTCTTACTGAGACCTGTCCACCTTGCTTCAAATGTCCAGTGCCCCAGTCTCCACACCCCAGGACATGTCTGAGTGGCTTCTGTGACTTTTCTCCTCCACAGAGTCGTACATCTCTAGCATAGTGTATTCCATCCACTCATGTTTGCTGCCCCTCTTGTCCCACTGAAATGTAAGCGTTTTCAGGACACGCACTGGTGTCCATTTTGTTCTTTGTCATGGAATCAATCTACAATCGTATGAGGCCCATGGTAGACACTCAGGAGATAATCGCTGGGAACATGACTATGCAGTTGCTCGCTCAGCTAATGCCAAAGCACAGCCACATCTTCTTTGTCTCCATGCAGAGGTAGATGGAAAGTCCTCACACACTGGGGTGGTTTGAAAGTGGCCACAAGGTCTTTGGCATCCTCTCTATCGAGAAGTGGAGTTCCACTCTTGGTCTGGACAAGCCGTGGACTTGGAGTGTGGTGGAAGTGACGCCGTGTGACTTCCGAGGCTGATGAAGGTGCGGCAGCACCTCTGGTTCTCGCAGGACACCTGCTCTTAACAATGCCCCCCGTGGGGCCACCATCACACAGAGAGGCCCAGGGCCCTGGAGAGACCACGCGTATGTGCTTTGGTCAAAGACCGCGGGAGTCCAGGCTTCCACTCATGCCGGGGCCCACGCTCTTTAGTGATGAAGGCTCTGGAAGATTCCAGCCCTTCTTCACTTCACATCTTCCCACGTGGAGTCCAAGACATGACACAGCAAAGACTGTCTGAGCCTGTGTGAGGTCCCGGCTCACAGAATCTAAGCTTGACAAACGGTGTTTCACAACGTTACATGTAGATGGCCTGTTAAGCACCAACAAGTAACTAAAACATATTTTAGTTTCTCACGTCAGATTTGTTCAGACGCTCAGCCGCCATGACTGGTAGCACACTTTGATTCAGCTGTACCTCGGGAAGCCCTCTGCTCACCCTCAGGCTGTGGAACAGAACGTGAGGGATTTTCAGTCCTTATTCCATTGTGGAACTTCTCTCCCTAGCAGGAAGCCCACGTCCTCAGGAAACCCCAGATGCTCACCCTTCATAAATGTCTAGCGAGCCAGGTTCTTTCCAAACCAGGGAGCGCAGCCTGGAGCAAGACAGGGCAGAGCCCCGACTGCTGGGCGCTTCCGTTTTAGTGGAAGGGACTGAAGCGTTGACCAAGGTTCAAACATTCCTACTTAGCAGGATGGCTTCTTGGATACAATCCATTTCTTTACCACTTACTCTCAATTGTATAAACCACAAGACCCATTCAAGGCGTCTATGCTTAACAGATCTAAACCACCAAGAAAACCGTGTAAGATCACCAATTCTTCAAATCCCAGATGGCGGAATAGACCTTGCCTTACACTTTCTGTTCAGTGAAGGCCTGTGCTCACTTTGGGATCGGTCTGTGTTGTCTCCTGACACTTGCATTAGAAGTTGGTCTGAGCCCTCAGCTCTCTGTCAACTGCTTAACCATCTGAAAGCAACGGGGCCAGGAAGCACAGGTGTAACTGGACGACCCATCGTTAACGTGCATCCCTTTTTATTTTTAGCTTCAGGCTTTAATTACCCAAATAAAAATTATTTTTAATGTACTGGCAATCAAAAGAATAGACAATAAAATTTGGTTCAACCTTAGATTAAATTGTGGAAGAAATGAAATTTCCTGAATTTGGTCTCTCAGAACACTCCCCCACTTAAAAAGATTTATTTATTTATTTATTATTGGAAAGGCAGAGTGACAGAGAAAGAAGAAGAGACAGCAAGAGAGATCTTCCATCTGCTGATTCATTTCCCAGGCGACCTCAACAACCAGGGCTGGGCCAGGTGGAAGCCAGGAGCCAGGAAGATAGTCCAGGTCTCCCACATGGGAGGAAGTGGCCCAAGCATTTGGGTCATCCTCTGCTGTCTTCCCAGGTGCACTAGCAGGAAGCCAGGTCGGAAGCAGAGCAACCAAGGGCTCAGACCAGCACTCTGATATCGGGTGCCCACATCACGGGCAGCAGCTTAACACTGAGCCGCAATATGGGTCCCCTGGTCTCTCCATTTTGTCCCCAAAATCCAAGTTTCCTCCATACTCCAGAGCCTAGGGTTCCCCTTATTTCTGAGCATTCTCTCCCATCTGCACCTCCCAGGAGGCCTCCCATCTTACCCAGGAAAAAATGTGGTGCATGAAGGGACCTTCAGCCAGGACCGAGTTCACAGCTCTCGCTTCACAGCTGGGGAGTGTGAGAACCAGGGAGGTGAGGCAGTTCAGCCCAGCTGACCATCAGAACCTGGAGAGAAATCTCAGGAAGGGAGCAGAGGGGAGGGGTGTGTTCTGACAACCCAGAAGAGCTACGTATTGGCAGAAGGACCTAAAATCACACGGCAGGCAGCTTTGATCAAAGTGCACGCTCTAAATGTAATTCATGCACATATGTTTTGGAAATCCTTTTTGCTTAGAGGTGTCTTTGATGATCAAGAATCTTTTGCTGGGATCTGTATTCTCAAACCAAGACTGGCTGCTTCGCAGGGGCGGACATTTGGGAGATTCTCTCTTTAAGTCTCCATTTGAGCTCTTTCTTCTCCACTTGAATTCTTCCCAATAAGCAGATCCAATTACTATGGAAACAAAAGGATTTCTTTTAAAGAAATATTTTGATAAGACATTTTGCCTTAATTACATGGCTTTGCAGACTTGACCTTACAGAACTGGGTTAAAAGCTAAATATACAAGAAGATAAAACAGCATTTAGAAAAAAATCAAATGTAGCTCTTGATAAAGGTAAACAGTAGCTGGAGCACCCGTCAACACCTGCAGGTGGGTCTTGCACTGCTCCAAAAGGAGACGAGCCCATTTGGAGCCCAGTGCCGATTTGCTGCGGATTGATCTGTTATTTCCAAGGGCTTCTAGATGCATCCAGAAAGACATGTAAGAACAGTTTGGAACTGGGTGGAGAGGACAGAGAACGGGGACAAACTCCCCAGTATAAAACAATATAATTAATTCAGAAGAGCTACGGCTGGAGAATGGAGATTTAATCAAGCCTCCCTCAGGAATTTGTGTTATGTGCTCAGCATAATGCCTGACACACAAGCAGCACCCCATGGATACTGGCAATCATGTTCCTATGATACCTACCCGAGGACTACAACTCCCAGGATGCACTGGACTACAACTCCCAGGATGCATTGCACCCTTCCCACTCTGCCTCTCTTCCTCTTCCTCCCCTGGGCTGCTTCTGAGCACAGAGAATGCTGATGGGGATGGGGGAATGCGGCTCCCATAGAAGCAGCTGACTCCGCGGTTCTCCGGCCCTGCGGGCTGCAGATTCCTGAATTAAGAAGCAGACAGAAGAGACAGAAGGAGGGGGCGGTGAGGAGACAACAGAAAACGATCGTCTTCATTTTGTTCATGCGAAGCCTGGGTGTACCATCAACTACTGCCCCAAATTGTATCTACTGTTTGTTTGCTTCTACCCAACTCTGCTTTGTGTCACGAATGATGTCCGTTCCCTCTGTTGCAGGCAGGCAGACAGGATAGAGCTGATCAGGTTTGTGGGAAGACCACGCCTCCACCACGCCACTGTGTGGCCTCCTGCCCCTACCTGGCCACACCTGTGTGCCCACCTGCCGGTTAGGCGAACTAACCACTCCCCTTTGGAAGTGGGTTAAAAGCCTGGCACACGGTGGGCCCAACCTTCTTTTGGCCTTTTCCATCTTGCGCCATCGTGGGCACGAGGCCATCGGGCCACCCGCCCCATGCTTCCTGGCCTGTGGGCCACTCCACGCGGCTGGGTCCCGCTGCTCGGGATGAATCCAGATTTCCCTCTCTCTCTGAGATAGGGCCCTCACTCTCCTATGCATTTCTCTCACTGAATTAAAGAGATTAAAACCTGCCATGCTTCCTCATTCATTTGTGCCAGTATTCATAATTCTCAGGGACCCACAGGCTCATTAAGGGGTATGTCTCCAGTAACATAAACGGCAACTCCGGTGGGTCAGGTAGGGACATGAAATCACACAGGGGGCGTGGTGAAGGCTGTGGTCTCCAGCTTACAGACCTCATAGGTTTTGTTCTATCGGCCTGCCTATATCATTTCCAGTTCACGGCGTGAAGGTGCCTGTTAGCTGGCACTACTGCACATTGCTATGAGTGCTGGTGCTTTGCTACTTCGTATCTGTGTTACTGAGAACTTAGAAGGGCCACTCTGATGTTTTAAACTGGAAATTTGACAACATTTCTGATGACTGCTGTTTTGAGAAGTTTTAGAATTTAGATCTAGAAAGACATCAAGTGTCACATCAAAAGTTACTACACAGTTTATTAAAATACAGGTGGTGCATTCTCTTTCATGCCTTAAAATTATCCAAAGCACGGATTATTCAGGAAAAGAACAAAAGAACTGTCACTAAGCAGAGACCAAGTCCATAGTTTCTGGGTGACAATATTTTATCTTAACAATGTTGAGAGCTGAAAAGAATGAGACATAGTATAATTTGAATGAGTTGGAATTTACCTAAACTTAATGAATTGAAAGTTGAACTCTGTGGAACTAACATTTTTACAGGTCAAAAAGTGCCTGCGGTTCCATGTGGTTCACCCTAGAAGTTGGATTTTTTTTTCCAGACACTTGTTGAGCACTGCCACACTACAGGACCCTCCTGCGGGACTCAGCACTTAGAGTGAGACGTGGTCTTTGCTCTCCAAGAAGTTATGTACCATGTTTTGTTTTGTTTTTTTTTTTTTTTGCTTGTTTGTTTTTTGTTTTTTAATTTGACAGATAGAGTTAGACAGTGAGAGAGAGACAGAGAGAAAGGTCTTCCTTCCATTGGTTCACCCCCCCAAATGGCCACTACACCTGGAGATATGCCGATCCGAAGCCAGGAGCCAGGTGCCTCCTCCTGGTCTCCCACACGAGTGCAGGGCCCAACACTTGGGCCGTCCTCCACTGTACTCCCAGGCCACACGAGACATCTGGACTGGAAGAGGAGCAGCCAAACCCAGTGCCCATATGGAATGCCGGCACTGTAGGTGGAGGATTAACCAAGTGAGCCACGACGCCAACCTCTGCACCATGTTTTTGACATTGGCTGTCCCAACACACAACTCATCAGAGACTCCATCAAGCTGCTCCCAAAGTCACGAGGCTGACAGATGGACAAGGGAGAAGCAGGCGTGTGGGCATGCATTATGCCGCTCAAGGGCCTGACCAAAGCAACTGAAGGCAGGAGCACCTGTGCCGTGCATCCCAGGGAGCAGGTGTGAGTGCGGGGAAGAGACTGGGCTGCTGGTCATTTACTCTGGCTCACAAACCATGACGGCTGTGGGGCAAGAAGCCATTGGTGTGGCAGCCAAGAGGATCACCATCCATGTTTAGGCTGCAAGAGCTACACCATGGTGTTATCAAGGGCTGCTGTGAAAAGCTGCAGCCGAAGGAAACCACCACTGGGAAAAGAGAATTCACCTGGGGAGACTTCCCACCCCACCAGGGACCTACCGTGGCAGCCAAAGGGAAAAAGAAAATGTGTTTCTTTCACTGTTATCACCACTCTGGGGAAAGAAAAAAAAAAAAAACTTGAGTGATTTTCCCAGGAAATCTGCTGAGTTTGAAGGCTCAGAAGTTCAGGGCGAAGGCCCAGATCAGCTCGGCTCAGCTTCAGACTTGGGTCAGCCTGTAGGTTTCCAGTGAAGATCATGGCCAGCCACTCTTGCCTTTGACATAGCCCTGTTTTCTGAGTGGGTGAGTGTGTTTCATTCCACTCCTGCTTCATGTTTGGCAAAAGGAAAGCAACAAGGGGAATCAACAAACATCAAAACCTTTAAAAAGGCTTAAATATCATAATAAGAATGAGTAGCCCACTTGGTACAATCAGGTGTCAAACAAGATTAGTCAAATACAATTAGGGAAAGAAATGCTAATGTAAGCTAGCTAAAAGGAAGGGGCGTTCTCTTTAGGTAGTCATACAACTATCAGTGTAGACTGTGTCATGAGTGCCTGTAGAGGTGTTCTGTCTTCAGATGGATGAATGGGGGAAAGTGATACACCTATCTTGTAGACTGACAAAGGAAGACCCCAAAGTAGAAAAGCCTGGGCTGAATCGATCATTACTTTTTTACTGGGAAAAACTGGACCTTCAAACACTCAGACTCATAATCGGGTCCCAGACAGCTGCCAGCGGCCTCGCGGTAATTTGGGAGTAAGGTGCGTGTTAGCTGGTAACGCGGTTCTCAGATGTAATCCAGGAAATCCGCATGCTTCCAAATCACGTGCAGAAAAAACAAGCAACTGCCCTCGCGGAAACTGGCCCTGGGAGTCATGGTTGACGCTTACGTAGAGCAACGGGAGTTTTATGTGCACGTGTTTGGCTCCAAAGAAACTATCGAGGCTGCAACAGTGGAAGGAGACAGGGCCGTGAGCACCTGCTCGAGGCTGGGACTGTTGCTGGGAGGGCGAAGGTAGGCGATCCCCAACACAGCCTACACAAGGCCTGACTGAGCCGCAGTGTGGGCGAACTTGAAAACTCGGAGCAAGGCAGCTCCATGGTCTAAGATGAGGATCAGTGAGGGCTGGATGTGAACCTCAGCCCGACCCACATACCCAGGCTCTTTGCAAAGCTGAACACGGACCGGGCCACTGCTTCCCATCCCCGCAAGCCAGTGGTTCCTGCTGTGGGCTCAGGACCAGCTCTCCCTAGGGAGTGCAGTCTTGCCTTAGGGGAGGGTGAGTGGCCAAGGCCATGCACGCTTGCCTTGCAGGGGAATAACTACAACAGGTCCCCACTCTTCCGATCCCGCTCTCTGACCTGAATGAGCAGAGGGAGGGCCATCTGGCTTCTTCTCGGCCAGCGTGTTTGTTTTTCCTTCGTGGAGCTGCTCCTGTCAGCCCCATTAATCTGCTGCTGCACCGTGTGTTGGTCTACAGATGACACTCGCCTATCTCAGCCTGTGACACACAGCTCCTCTCTTTATCAGAACCAGCATGCTAATTGCAAAGTGGCCCTGCCTGGCAGCTCCTCCAACAGCCCCCAAGGCTCTGCCTGCATTCTCAATGAGGCAAGACTTGCGTCTGACCACAAGGGCCTCTCTGTTGCTTTGGGGAAGCAGAGCCGGTCTGATCGAGGCAGTTCTAAACAAGCCTTCGGAGTGAACACGACAAGTAAGCCCTGTGCGGAAGTGGGCTGGCTCCCCTGCAACACTGGGCCCAGGGTGTTCGCCAGGACCAGCGGAGCTTGTGACCAGAGCATCCTGCCCCACGGGGCCAGCTCAGCTCTCACCTCCAGGCTTTGGAAATCAACCCCAGGGTTCGTGGGGATAGCCGCCTGTCCTCCGCTGGCTAGTTCATTCACATTTTAAATTCCTACTCCACTTGTGCAAAGCAGCATGGTGGCCTCAAGGAAGAAGCTGGACTGGGAGAGGGAGACCCCTGCCCAGTACTGCCCAGCACACTGGGGCTCGGGCTCAGCAAAGGGAAGCACAACTTTACTTCCCACTGCCTTGTGTTGTCTTCACCTCCAGGAAGTCCCTGTGGGACCCCTAGGAAGTTGCGCAGCTTAGGGCAGTAGAGGGGACCACGCCCAGACTCTGGGGAGAGTGGGATGAGATGGGATTGCAGTGACTCTGATGGGAAAGGTGACTCTGTTGTTAGAAGATATCAGAAGCAGGATAAGCCAGCACTCACGTCCTGGAGCTGGCTTCCCCTCTGCTCCCACAGCTTCACTTCCAAGGCTACACACTGGGAGCCAAGGCAAGAGGGTTTTGGAGTTGGCCTCACAAGCTAGGGCCAGCTCTGCTTCCCAGAGCAGCAGGAAGGCACACATTCTCGTCTCTCTTCCGGGGACTTGACCTTCTGTGGAGTCAGCTATGGACTAGGCGCTGTAGAGTGGGATTGTCACGGTTGGGACCCTTCTGAAGAGCCTATTCTGAGACTTAGAGGGACAGAGTGGGGCAGGTCCGGGAAGCCCACTGGAAGCAGAAATAGGACCATGGAACACCATTATCGAATAACGCAAGATTATAACGGGCTGAGGGTGCACACTGGAGAAGCCATGGGCTGCTCGTAAATATTTCCAGCCTCAAATTATAGTATTAAATTAATCCCCAAACGGCTTAGCATATTGATTAATCTGGGGTCTGGCACTGTGGCGTAGTGGGTTAAAGCCGCTACCTGCAGTGCTGGCCTCCCATATGGGCGCTGATTCAAGTCCAGGCTGCTCTACTTCCAATCCAGCTCTCTGCTGTGGCCTGGGAAAGCAGTAGAGGATGGCCCAAGTCCTTGGGTCCCTGTACCCACGTGGGAGACCCGGAGGAAGCTCCTGGCTCCTGGCTTTGGATCTGCCCAGCTCCAGCTGCTGTGCCATTTGGGGAGTGAACTAGCAGATGGAAGATCTCTCTCTCTCTCTCTCCTCTCTCTCCCTCCTTCTCTCCCTCTCTCTGTAACTCTACCTTTCAAAGTAAATAAATGTTTTTTAAAATGATGTATCTGGTGCTGAGTTTTGCCCCAGCTTCCAGGAGGAGAACAACTAGCCTATTTCTAAACCAATTTTCCTCGCCCACAGTTGTCCAGACCTGGTCATGGACAGCAGACCCTCCCTTCTTGCCATTCACTCCATATTTGCACTCTCCCTGCCTCTCAGGACAGAAACACAGTGAAAACTGTTTGCACAGGGCAGAGCGAGGCTCTTCTAACCTGACTCGTTTGAAAAGCAGAACCAGGAGTCACGACTTCCTGTGCCTTTGATCTCATCATCTGAATCTGTCGTCTACAGGTACCACTCACATCCACCGCCTGTGGCCAGAGTCCTGGGAAAGGCCCCACCGGCGGCTGCACTACCCGTGTGAATTATTTATGCGTCTTAATGGCTCCTCCTTAGAGGTCATGGCCAACGCGGAGCCTGAGTCCGGGTTACACCGCTTGTTCCCACAGAACCAGACCTGGGAGAGGCAGGGAGGGTGCAACTTTCCCAAATCACTCCCAGGGCCTCTGCCTCTTTGGCTTTTTGGATCACTGAGCAGCAGCAGAATTCCCGCCTGCCTGCCCCACTCAGGGCTCCGTGGACGTTGACCCCATCGCTGCATGGCAGTCGGTGGACACCTGCTCTCAGGGAGGGGCACTGACACATCCAGCCGCTGCGCCCGCAGGACCACGCGCCAGGCCTGGGTGAAGCCAGAGGAAGGAAGGGTGCGGCAGCGAGACAACCAGCACGGCACTTGAGGGGGCGCGGGAGCACCCTCCCCCGCCGTCCTCTCCCTCTGCACGAGGGGCGCGGGAGCACCCTCCCCCGCCGTCCTCTCCCTCCGCACGAGGGGCGCGGGAGCACCCTCCCCCGCCGTCCTCTCCCTCCGCACGAGGGGCGCGGGAGCACCCTCTCCCGCCATCCTCTCCTTCCGCACAAGGGGGCCACGAGAGAGACAGGGCACCCTCAGACCCTCACTGCACACTCTCCCTGGAAAGGGTGAAGACCAAGGAGCCCGTCTGTACCCAGGCTAACACTTGGAGCCAAATCATGGCTCCATCTCATACCCAGCGTGATCCCAACTCTACCTGCCTGGATGACCTTTGCTCTCCTTGGGGGCCCCGCGCTCCTCGAGGCGTGGAAGTCTACCTCAATGACCAATGGGGGTGACCGATGTCTGCAGGGCTCCATGAACACACACGACCCGCTGCTAACGAGAAGCAGAAATCCGAGACAGGATGTGGTCTTCCCTGTCCCGAGTTAGTCAAGCCCTGGGCCCGGTGCCTTGTGTTAGTCAGCTGGCTGCAGCCTGCTATCTCCTCACCACGGGGACCCGGGAGACACACGGATGGCTCCCTTCTGTAAGTTCAGCACCGGGTCTGGCACAGGTCTTTGCACTTGAGTAGAGAAGAATTCAATATTTGTTGGATTAACTCGGTGTATAAAAATTCCCTTCGAATGGATGACCGGGCACACAGGTAGTGCCTCTTAGGGAGGAAGCTAAGTAAGAATCGCTGTGACAGGTTTTGCTGATTCTGTGTGTTGCTCCGAGATGGCCCACAAAGCAGCTGGGAGGCGGCGGCGGACGTGCAGCCGGCAACGCGGTCACACCTTGTGACAGCCAAGAGGCTTTCCCACCCACTCCCCTCCACGTAGAAAAGCAGACATGTCTACGGCCACTGGGGCTGCGGCCACATTAGGATTTCCGTGGGCAGGGATGCCTGCAGGGGAACCGTACACCGTAACAAACTTCTCTGGGCTCTGTGAGGGCTGAATCAGATCCCCTCAAATCCCTGGCCTGAATTCCAAAGCCTCGGTGAGTCAGATGTGACAGGGCCTTGAAAGGGGGATTGATGTGAGTGGAGGCCGTGAGAGCGGGTGCTGATTCAAAACGACTGATGTCTTCATGAGAAGAGACAGTTTGGACACAAGAGGGTGACACCAGGGATGTGTGAGCACGTGCAGAGGCAGCAAGAACACAGACACCCACCAGCCAAGGAACGGGAACACGAGGTCCTTAGGAGAGGGAGGCAGGGGAGTCAGAGTCAGGAGATGTGGAACACAGAGGCACAGCACGCACGGGGAGAGAGGGTCTTGAAGATGCTGAGCGTCCGGCATTGAAGATGGAGGAAGGAGCCGAAGGCAGGGATTGCAAGTGGAATCTACAAGATGGAGTCAGGTGGGCTGTCCTCCCAAGTCCTCAGACGGCGCTCGGCCCTTCCAAACTGGGAGGGAAACAGCTTAAGACACCAAACGTGTAGGCGATGTGCTACAGAGACCCAAGGCACTGTGTGGGAAACGCATCCTACGCAGCCCCGCTCAGGCACAGCTCCCCCTCCGGGGCCTGCCCGGAGGTCTCCATTCCAGCCGCCCTCGCCCGGGTTCCTGTGCTTGGTTTCTTCTTTGTCCATGAGAATTTTAACAAGAAGTTGGGAGCAGCTGTGTCAGCAGATGCTAGCCCAGTGCGATTTTAAACCAAAAATCCACTACTGCCGTCTGATAGATTTTTAATGATATTCAAAACAAGAATAGTTGCCATGGCAGGATATCGTAAACATTATCTAAACACCTCTCAGGGATGCTGTTGGCAGGGTAATTTTAATGGCGGTGTCACTGCTTTGGTGGCCCGGTAGGCAGGAGCCTGGCCTCCTGCGATCCGTAAGAGATGGCTGAGTCTAGACTATGATCACGTTTACTATCTTGTCCTTCTAAATATGGGGTCCAAAGCTTCCAAGGAAGAGCTTCTTGTCTTCAGTGAGTTCTGTCTTCTTGGCTTCGTCAAACGGTTGGTCCAGAGTTGTTACTGAGACGTTAGAAGATGAGTTTTCAGCTCTGTGGATGGAAGAGCGTTCCACGGCAGGAGAACTAAAGACTGAAGTGCTGTGTGAACAGAGACGCTGATGAGACGTGTCCTCACCCTGAGAAGGCAGCAGCTCCTGAGGGTGGGACTCCCACCCCCCGAATGCTGTCCACGGTCCGAAAAGACCAGGTTCTCAGCGGGAGACCTGCTGTTCCTCCATGAGAGAGAAACCAAACTGGCTATACTCCATCACCCTTGAGAGAAGAACGGAAGAGTCAAGGTCAATTGCCTTTTGCATGAACCTTGACCTTGGAGAGCCAAAACAGGATGTAATCAGATCCTGTACGAGAGGGGGCGTGGTCCCTAGAACATCGCTGCACAGGGCAGCGGTCTCAGACACACTGCCCAGCCATCCACAGGGTCCCTGCCTCTCTCTCTGAATCTAGCCCATATGCCCATCCTCACTTTTTGTTTTTTGTTTTTTGTTTTTTGACAGGCAGAATTAGACAGTGAGAGAGAGAGAGAAAGAGAGAGAAAGGTCTTCCTTTTTCCGTTGGTTCACCCCCCAAGTGGCCGCTATGACTGGCACATTGCAGCCGGCACGCTGCACTGTTCTGAAGCCAGGAGCCAGGTGCTTCCTCCTGGTCTCCCATGCGGGTGCAGGGCCCAAGGACCTGGGCCATCCTCCACTCCACTCCACAGCAGAGGCTGGACTGGAAGAGGAGCAACTGAGATGGAATCTAGTGCCCCAACTGGGACTAGAACCCGGGGTGCCGGTGCCGCAGGCAGAGGAATAGCCTAGTGAGCCGCGGTGCCGGCCCATCCTCACTTTTTAAAAAGTTTTGTTTGAGAGGCAGAGTAGCTTGGAAATCGGCAAACAGAGAAAAAACCTCCATCTGCTCACTGACTCACCAAATGCCCACAGCGGCTGGGATGGGGTAGGAGCCAAAGCCGGGAGCCAGGAGCCAGGAGCCAGGAGCCAGGAGCCAGGAACTCAATCCAGGGCCCCCACATCAGTGGCAGGAACCTACTGCTGCCTCCCCAGGTCTGCATCAGCAGGCTTTCAACCAGGACCCAGATCCAAGAACTCTGCTGTGGGCTGAAGGCATCGAAACTGCTGCCTAATCGTCCACTCCCACATCACAGCCTCTACGCCATTGCTCGGCTCAGAAACCAAAGTGGGCGCAGCAGATGTTTTGAGACACGTCCTGGCCATTCTGGCTTTCAACAGCAGGCATGGGGCTTAGTGCACTGGGAGGGAACGAAGATCACACCCAAGAGCGTGCAGCTGCCAACCAGGGTGTGACGAAGGCAGAGGAGCATCGTGCTGTGCGGCTGTCAACAAAGAACCTGACTGAGCAGTGCGGGAGCTGGGGATGGAGGGGTTCTCCAGGAGAGCCATATTTCAGCTAATGGCTGAGGACAGCCCCCAGCCTTTCAAATCACCATAGTCTCGCCAGTCACTGAAAACCTGACACTGCAGAAACTTAATTGGAAAGTGAAGGTGTTCTGAAGCAGCGCAAGCAAACAGGAGTTCAAATCTGCTTTCAAACCAGTGTCCTCAGGGGGGCCAGGCACAGGAGGGTGTCCCCTCGCCATCCCCTGCCTGCGGTCCCTGGAAAACTCCATCTTGCCAACTAGAGGCCTTAGGGACCAGGGCCAGACGGAGCCCAGAATGGCCCAGGTGGTGGCCACGTGTGCCTTTGCCGTGAGCTGGCCCCGGGGGCTGTGGGGACTCCGGCTCAGCACGCCCCTTGGTGAAGTGGCGCTGGAGTGAACGGGCTGTCACTGGCTTCCCCCAGTCGTCCTGGGCTGTGGGATCCTTCTTGGCTCCCGTTCCGTGTTCCCGCCGAGACCCGACTGGTGCCAACAAGTTGACCTCCCAGCAGGAGAAGGGGTGAGAACGGGGTGAGACGCTAGTACAAACGTCACCCGCAGACATGGAGGGTGAGGTCTTCTCCCTCGGAGAACAAGGGCGTGGCGATTCGGCAGCCTTTGGTGAATGCCACAGAAACTTCCGTGAGAGGGCGAGTCCGTTACTTCTTCCCCATAAAGTCTGAAGAGGCAACAGCTTTGTCTTGGCCTAAGAGCGATGTGAGAGGTGGAGTTTTGCAAACAAGGAGCCCTTCCCGGGAGCAACTTGGTTTCCTCTCCCTGCTCTCCGCAGATGAAAGGCCTTGCTGGTCTCATGGCCGCCGAGGCTCCCCGTAACGTGCAGAGACCCTCCCCGGAATCTTCCGAGGAAGGGCGCTGGCCAGGGGCAGCAGCCCCGTGCAGGAAGGCACTGAGGGTCTCATGGTCGAGTTTGCTCACAGCCTCACCCCAGCCCCGCTCCCTGCCGGCCCAGCGAGACCATTCTGATGCTCTAACCTCAGGAGCCACGGAAAGAGCCCTGTGATTCGTAAGCGAGTAGGGTTGACCGTATCTGTGCACACTGGCCGTTTCAACAGCAGCACAAAACAACGCACAGGAATGACCTTGAGCCAGCAGCCACATCCCAGTCTGCCATCTACCAGCTGAATGACCTTGGATAAGCTTCCTAATCACTCCGTTTTTTAAAAAAAAGGTTTATTTATTAATTATTTGAAAGGCAGAGTTACAAAGAGGCAGAGAGAGAGAGAGAGAGAGAGAGAGAGAGAGAGAGAGTCATCTGCTGGTTCACTCCCCAAATGGCTGCAGTGGCCAGAGCCGGGCTGATCCCACAGATCCTGTTTTCTGTTCCAGATCTCACCATGTGCAAGCTGATGCCCAAAGCGGCTCTGACCACACTCAGACACCCTCCTAGGCCCACCCACGCACGTTCTAGAGAAATCCAGTTTGAGCAAAGAACCCCGCGACATCGGCGCCCCCAGAACCCAGCTCTAACGTCTGACAACATCCGCCCCCTCCCCTAGACTGTCTGAACCCCGGCCTCTCTCGAACTAGAATCCTGTCTCGCTGGCTGAATCTCCCCGAGCCCCGATGTCTCCTCTGTGACTGTCCACCCTCGGACCAGCCCCCTGCCCCGTGGCTATGCGTCCCCCACGAGCGCTGTATTCAGGGTGGAGCCCAATCTCTCCCCCACTGCCATGGTCTTCATACCTGCCACAATGCTTGGGAAGATCGTCCTTACTGGGCTTTGACAAGTGTCACCGAACAATGTTCTCTTCGATGACAGACATCACGCAAAGGAGCAAAGGAGTGGACCCTCTCCGAACGGCTCTCCTGGCTGTCCTGGCCCTTTGTGGTCATGATTCTGGTCGTGGAAAGGAGCGACTGGATTTGCAGACGCTCTAATGCAGCCACGCTCAGAGCGCGAGTGCACCAAGCACTCGGGGACTCAAGCCAGAGTCTCTGACCGTCCACTCCTGCTCACCCCAGGAACAAGCTGCCCGTCTGTAAGGAGCCTGGTCATCTGGCCAGTCGCTGGTCACTGAGTTCCGGAAGCCCAGCCACACGGGCACGGGCCCCGTGCAGAGGCAGGCAACACACTGTGTAAGGAAGGGATTCAAGTCTGCTACTCTCATGCACCTACTCACCCCCAGAGAAATAAAACAGCTCTACAATGTGCAGAGAAGTGTCGTTCATGAAGCCCCCAAATGGAAACAATCAAGCAGCCATCGACTGATGAATTGTGTCCATTCAGTGGGCAATTTCTCTCCGACAACCCACAAGGTCTGAACAGGTGCCACACAGATGAACTTACAACACCGCGCTGAGGGGAAGTAGCCAGACCCCAAAGCCCACATCCTGCACGATTCCATTTCCACAGAATTCCTGCAACAGTTCAGACGAGACTGGCACAAAGCAGGTCGGTGGGAGGCTGGGTGGGCAGGGGAGGCGGGACTGCTGCTTTTCGGGGATTCCAATACAATCCCATCAAGGTGGCATGTACCAATGACATCTCACTAGTCCAAGTGATCAATTTAACTGAAAAGTGATCTCTGTTAAATATAAGAGTGGGAATAAGAGAGGGAGGAGATGTACAATTTGGGACATGCTCAAGCTGACTTGTCCCAAATGGTGGAGTTAGAAATGTGCCATTTCTCATTTATTCTACAAGGCATTGTGCACACCTTCTCTCTTACCTCTTACCTGTATGACGTCCATCTTACTGGTAGGGAAACTGAGACTTGGGTTAAACACCGAGTCCACACAGCTAGTGAGTGGCAAGGCCAGGAAGCAAGCTTGGTGCCCGCAGCACTGGTGTCCCATGTGGGCACCGGTTCGAGTCCCTGCCGCCCCACTTCTGATGCAGCTCCCTGTCAGTGTGTCTGGAAGGCAGCAGAGGACGGCCCTAATACTTGGGTCCCTGCACCCAGGCAGGTGGCCAGTGTCCTGGAGCACTGGGCAAGATAGACGTCTCGGGTCAGGCTCCCCAGAAGCAGAGCCCGACTCAGGGTCTCAGCACTTAGAGGTGATGCAAGGGTGCTCTTTAGGAGACGCCTGTGGGGGATGGGGGGGCGAGGGGGCGGGGGGAGCCACACAGAAAAGCAGAGGAGCAAAGCAAGAATGTGGCTTCAGATGATGTGCGGCCTCGGCTGAATCCATGGAGTGTGGGATGTGTGTGTGTGTATGTGTGTGCATGTGTGTTTAAGTGTGCCATGGGGCTGTCTCATCAGGAGGTCAGGGGGCCAGATTTGAGGTTCCTTGTACCAGCCAGCACTCAAATGCTAGGGGGCTGAGTGCTCCAGTCAGTAGAGAAAATCTATCAGATTCTACTTCTCCAAAAATACATGAATGACTGAGCAAACAAGCAGCGTAGTTCCTCAAGTGCTTGAGCTGGGAAATAAATGCCATTCTTCCCTGTCTGAAAAACAAGTCTACAATCCCCTTAGGCACCCCTAAAGCATTAGACTTGTCGGCACACAAAAGTGGCCCCAGTGACCCCTGTGCCTGAAAGAAAATGGGATGTCCTTTTCTTTCTTTCTTTCTTTCTTTCTTTCTTTCTTTCTTTCTTTCTTTCTTTCTTTCTTTCTTTGAAAAGCAGAAGGAGAGAGAGAGAGAGAGAGAGAGAGAGAGAGAGAGAGATTTTCCATCTGCTGGTTCACTCCCTAAATGGCTGCAACAGCCAGAGCTGGGCCGATCCAAAATCAGGAGCCAGGAGCTTCCTCCAGCTCTCCCACATGGGTGCAGAGACCCAAGTATTTGGGCCATCATCTGCTGCCTTTCCAGACACATTAGCAGGGAGCTGGATCAGAAGTGGGGCAGCAGGGACTTGAACTGGTGCCCACGTGGGATGCCAGTGCGGCAGGCAGCAGCTTTACCCAGCATGCAGCAGCTCTGGCCTTGGGAAGTCCCTGTCTTGATTAGGTTACATTCCTCAGACTGGGGAGAAAGAGGGTCTCCCGCCAGCCCTGAGGATGCAGGCTGCCCTGTTGTAAACCACCTAGAGGAGGACCACCTGACAGAGTCCCTGAGCTAGGGATAGAGCCCCCTGCTGGTAGCCAGGAACCTCAGCCCTAGGCCACACATCAATTCCACCAACAATGGGAGAGAGCCGGCATGCAGATCCTTCCCCAATCAAGGACCCAGATGAGAACTCAGCCCAGGCAACGCCTGTGTGTAGCTTTTTGAGACTCTGAACACAAGGCTCAAGTAATCCAAACGCAGACTCCTGACTCGTGGACACCATGAGATGACAAACGTGTGTTGCTTTAAGGTGTTGAGCTTGCTAAGTGTGACAAACAGCAGATGGTGACACTGAGCAACGGGCTGTAGTTTGATTCCTGCACTGACTGACATCCATGCATGCCTAAACATATTCCCGGAATGCAAGGACCGTGGTTACACCTGTAGGGAAAGAAATTAGAAAACCATCGTCAAGGGTGGCATAATGAATTCACTGAACAACATACAATTAAATCCAACAAAGTTCATTGGGAGACAAGACTTCCTGCATTTCATTTTGAGCAGACATGGGCACACGAGTCAAATTTACCAAGCTACAAAGGTATTTTGACCGTCTAATTTGTTAGTAAAATCCACATTTCACAGCTCAAAAAACTGCTCTATATTTTTTTTTTATGTATTACATTTTTTTTGGTTCTTTCTTGGGATGTTTTAATCAGTGGGTTACTGGTCCATATTTTTATTATTTTTTCTTTTTTATCACTTTTATTTAATGAATACAAATATCCAAAGTACAGCTTATGGATTACAATGGCTTCCCCCCAGTAACTTCCCTCCCACCCACAACCCTCCCCTTTCCCGCTCCCTCTCCCCTTCCATTCAATTCTCTTTATATTCAATTCTCTTTATATACAGAATATTTATATTTCAATTCTCATTATATACAGAATATCAGTTTAGTATATATTAAGTAAAGATTTCAACAGTTTGCACCCAATAGAAACACAAAGTGAAAAATACTGTTTGAGTACTAGTTATAGCATTAAATCACAATGTACAGCACATTAAGGACAGAGATCCTACATGAGGAGTAAGTGCACAGTGACTCCTGTTGCTGACTTAACAATTTGACACTTTTGTTTATGGCATCAGTAATCAACCTAGGCTCTTGTCATGAGTTGCCAAGGCTATGGAAGCCTTTTGAGTTCACTAACTCTGATCATATTTAGAGAAGGTCATAGTCAAAGTGGAAGTTCTCTCCTCCCTTCAGAGAAAGGTACCTCCTTCTTTGATGACCTATTCTTTCCACTGGGATCTCACTCATGGAGATCTTTCATTTAGGTCATTTACAAATGTGCCAAGGGGTTCCAATTCAATCTCATCAAGGTGGCATGTACCAATGCCATCTCACTAGTCAAAGTGATCAGTTTCAGTTCACAATTGATCAAAATGATAGGATTCAGAGTCAAAGGGATCACACAAACAAGACTAGTGTCTGCTAATACTAACTGATAGAATCAAAAAGGGAGAGAACAATCCAACATGGGAAGCAGGATACACAGCAGACTCATAGAATGGCGGATGTCCTAAATAGCACTCTGGCCTCAGAATCAGCCCTTTAGGCATTCGGTCCAGCTGAAAAGCCAGTGAGAGTATTTTAGGCATGGAAAGCCAAGACACTCTGTCAAAAAAAAAATGACCTAAATGCTCTATATTATTAATAACACATTTATAACGGTTCTATATCTTCATAGTGGGAAGTTTCCTGTTTTGTTCTCCTCGAAAGATGTTGGGTTTTCTTCTATGAGAGGGTCAGGCAGGTGGGATCACAGATGAGAGGCTCAGGAAGCAGCACACTAAGAGGCGCTGTGCGCACAGCAAGCCCCCAGGGCAGGGCCAGGTCACGGCTTTCATTGGGTAGAGCAGGTGCACGACTTGGGACTGGCTGGTTTGAATACTATCACCTGGTGTTTGGACTGGACGAGTGGCCCTTACCTGCCTGGCACCTGTCCCTGGGATAATTAAGGCAGAAGAAGGAATACGGAGCATAGAAGAGACAGGCTTTAGCTTTGGTGGGTGGAGAGCAAGGCACGGCCCAGGCCAGGCTCTATGCCATCTTGAAGAATTGGCAGGACTGGGCCCCGATCCTGGCAGTTAAGACACTCATGTCCCACAATGAGGCTCTGGGCTTTCCGAGTTCTGGTTCCTTCCATTCGTGTAGACTCTGGGGAGCAGGAGTGCTGGCTCAAGGAACTGAGTCCCTGTCACCCCCGTGGGAGACCGGGATCGGGTTCCTGGTTCCTGGTCCCCAGCTGTGAGCCCAGCCCAGCTCTGGCCACCACAGGCATTTGGGGAGGGAATCAAGGGATAGCAATGCTCCCCCATCCTCTGTCTCAATTAATAATTCTTCAAAAATTTTAAAAGCAATTGGCTAGTCCTAGGAGAAGCAGTTTTTTGTTAGCCACAGGAGTATTTTTCAGAGGTTAAAATATAATAAACAGAATATGTTTAAGGCATATTTATAATACAAATGAAGTGACACTGAAACTTCCAGTTTAGAATAGCAAGGGTGCAGGGCCAATGCGGTGGCATAGGAGGTTAAGCCACCATCTGTGACGCTAGCATCCCATATGGGCATGAGTTCGAGTCCCGGCTGCTCCACTTCAGATCCGGCTCCCTGGTAGTGTGCCAGGAAAAGCAGAGGAATTACCCAAGTCCTTGGGCCCCTGCACCCATGTAGGAGACCTGGAAGAAGCTCCTGGCTTCTGGCCCACCCAGCTCCGACCCTTGGGGCCATTTGGGGAGGGAACCAGAGGATGGAAGATCTTTCTTTGTCTCTTCCCTCTCTGTCGTTCTGCCTTTCAAATAAGTAAATCTTTAAAAAATAAAAAAAAAGCAGACTAGCTTTATGTTCAGTGTCTTGCTCTCCTTCCTCATTTTAAGCATCCACAGATAATCCAATACCGAGAGAAACAGTGAGGAGTGCATTTCCAGGTGAGATTTCCGCACAGTGGATGGCTGAGAAATCTCACTCCATTTTCTCCATCTTCTGAGCCTACACAGAGATAACAAACCTGGTTCTACTGCCATTTTTTTAAATAAGAAAACCCCAACAAAACAGCAGCAAAAAGCCAGGTAGCAGTCGCCTTGGGCTGAGCTGCGTGGAGGACCACAGGTTTCAGCCGGGGGCGCGCACAGCCGGGCGCGCGCACAGCCCCGGGGGCCGGGTGCCCCCGACACAGCGACACAGCGTCGAGCCAGGAGCCAGGCAGCGGGGATCCCAGGCTGTCAGCCAGTCCCTGGCGAAGCGGAGAGCGGCTGGCGGGCCAAGCGAGCAGGGCGCGCGTGTCTCCTGCAGGGCCGCTGGATGAGCCCCGCTCTCCCGGGGCCGCCCCATGGGTGCATCCTGCAGGCGCATCCTGCAGGCGCATCCTGCAGGCGCACCCCGCGTCCCGCCGCCCCGCAGAGCCCCGAGTCCCTGCGCGCATCCCTGGGTCACGCGGCCGGCCAGAGCGGAGCCTGGGGCTGAGTGGGCGCTCGGACACACTTGAGTGTCGTTGTTAGGGCAGCATAGCATGCGAGTAGGATAGGAAATAGACAATGCACACAGCGGAGATTCCACGTCTACAGAAACAGAGCTAGGTATGTAGATACAGAAACAGATGCACACACACATATATAAACCTACAAAGACATAAAAGACATCTAGACAGATCTACAGATACAGATATATAAAGACATAATACAGATGTTTGCAACTATATATAGACAGCTATACATATAAAGACACAGATATAAAGACATAAAAATAGATGTAAAAACAAATACAAATATATATAAAAACATAATAAAGATATAAAGACAATACAGACATATAACTACATATAAATACATTTAGATATGAGGACAGATATATGAAGACAAACATATATATACAGATATACATATAGTGATATAGAGATATATGCACATATATAAATGCATGAAAAAGACAGGCATATGTAAGTATATAAAGACATAGATAGATATAAAGACGTATGTCTGGCATTTATCTAAGACAGAGCTATGCATCTATCTTCATGTTTGGACCCTGTTAGCTGAAGGCTGCCAGCCCCCAAGAGGCCATGCCTGGAGCTGCAGCTCCTGCAGCCATCCTTCCCGCTAGCAGAAGCTTGTTTAGCCTGGCGGCTCATTTCTGAATGAATGGGGGGGGGGGGGGGCGCTGTGGCACAGTGGGTTAACCCTGGCTTGAAGTGCCGGCATCCCATATGGGCGCCAGTTCTAGTCCCGGCTGCTCCCTTTCCAATCCAGCTCTCTGCAGTGGCCCGGGAAGGCAGTGGAGGATGGCCCAAGTGTTTGGGCCCTGCACCTGCATGGGAGACGCGGAAGAAGCTCCTGGCTCCTGGCTTCGGATCTGCACAGTTCTAGCCAATGACCAACTGAGGAGTGAACCATCGGATGGAAGACCTCTCTCTCTCTCTCTTTCTGCCTCTCCTCTCTCTGTGTACTCTGACTTTGAAATTAATAAATAAATCTTAGGCTGGCGCCGTGGTTCACTAGGTGCCGTGGCTCACTAGGTGTGCCTGCGGCGCCGGCACACCAGGTTCTAATCCTGGTTGGGACACAGGATTCTGCCCCGGTTGCCCCTCTTCCAGTCCAGCTCTCTGCTGTGGCCCGGGAAGGCAGTGGAGGATGGCCCAAGTCCTTGGGCCCTGTACCTGCATGGGAGACCAGGAGAAGCACCTGGCTCCTGGCTTCAGATCGGCGCAGCGCCGGCCGTGGCTGCCATTTGAGGGGTGAACCAATGGAAGGAAGACCTTTTTCTCTGTCTGTCTCTCTCACTGTCTAACTCTGACTCTCAAAATATTTAAAAATAAATAAATATATAGATAAATCTTTTTTTAAAAAAAGGAAGGAAGGAAAGAAAAAAAAAGAAAAGAGGAAACCTAGGCCCTCAGAGGCCTCTGCCTGTTGATGGTATGCAAATGATGCTGCAAGTAATTAGCATTAGTTATTAGAATATGTGCCAGGGATACCCACACCTCTCCCAGAGATGCCGTTTGCATCCCGAGCAAATGACTTCCCGCCAAGTCTGTCATTAGCATCTCCTTTCTGGCCCATTTATTTATTTATTTATCTATGCACAATCTTCAGGAGCCAACTGATTGCTGTCTGGAGAAGACTCTCACTGATGAGGACAAAGACGTCTTCCTGTCACTCTTAATCCAGTCATTAGCATGAAACCCCTGAGCCTCACTAGCTCTGCAGGAGCCACTGCTTAAACTCCAGGAGTTGAGTGATTTGCACATTTGCCCTCCAGGAAACCCCAGGTCAGTGTGGCGGGGAGCAGCTCTGGTTTGGTGACAACTACCACCCTGCAGGTGACACCCAACCCCTCTGAAGCCGCCTTGCTCCCCACTCCTGAGTGCTCAGGGCTTTAAAACAGTTCTCAGAGCCTGCCTCCCAAGAATGCATGCCATGAGTCTAGTTGGAGGCAACACAGGCCTTGCTGGCCTACCCCTACCCCTACCCCTACCCCTACCTCTATCCCTAACCCTACCCCTAACCCTACCCCTATCCCTAACCCTAACCCTACCCCTACCCCTAACCCTATCCCTAAACCTAACCCTAACCCTACCCCTACCCCTAACCCTACCCCTACCCCTACCCCTACCCCTATCCCTATCCCTAACCCTAACCCTATCCCTATCCCTAACACTAACCTTACCACTAACCCTGTCCCTAATCCTAACCGTAACCCTATCTCTAACCCTCACCCTCACCCTCACCCTAACCCTGGAGGGGTAGGGAAGAAGAAACAGCTCCACACAGACCCACCAACTTATCTGGAGCAGACAAGTCCTTCCTGAACACCTGTTTAACACACCCCTACAGTCTATCCCAATTGTTCTAGCCAATGGTGTCTCCCAGTGTTATGTAAATACAACTTGTGAAAGAGTTGACTTACATGGCTTTTTTTTTTTTTTTGAAGAGTTATGTATTTATTTTGAATGGTAGAGTCACAGAGAGAGAGAGAGAGAGAGAGAGAGAGAGAGGTCTTCCATGCACTGGCTCACTCCACAATGGTTGCAACGTTTGGCGTTTGAGCTGGGCATATCTGAAGCCAGGAGCCAGCAGCTTCTTCCGGGTCTCCTACATGGGTGTAGGGGCCCAAGCATGTGTAGGGGCCCATTGCTTTCCCAGGTGCATTAGCAGGAAGCTGGATCAGAAGTGGAGCAGCTGGGACTTGAACCAGCATCCATATGGGATGCCAACACTGCAGGTGGTGGCTTTACGTGCTAAGCCATAGTCCCACATTTTTTTAAAAAATTCTTCTTTTAAATACACAAGCAGAAAGAGGATATAAATAGGTTATGCTAATCCTTTATATATTCTACATCCAAAATAAGTTGACAAAATGATTAGGGAAGCACTGGTCTGGTGCATGAGGGAGGCTGGTGGTGAGGAGTGAAGACAGCGGCAAGTATCTGGTGGCACTGGGAGCTGAGGCAAGTCCCCCAGACCCCACCCACAACACAGGGCACAGCAAGTGTCAGACACCCAGCCAGGGCTCCATGGGCAGCAGCAGAGTGAGTCCAGGAGAACCCTCTCTCCTCCCAGCAGGGACTTAAAGGAGGAGTCATTGGGCATGAAGACACCAGGAAAAGGTGGCACCACCTGTCAAGCAGGTGGAGGTACAGAGCGAAAGACCCCTACACTTACAGAGGGATGCAGCTGAGGACCACAGCCCCCTCCCACTTCCTAACCACTCTGAGTTTCAAAAAGACAGCGCTTCAACCACGGAAATGTCCATTCAGATACCGAATGACCCTTGCGTTATGAAAGAATCGAACCAATAAAGCTTCGACAGTTTATTACTATTATTAACTTCCCCTCCTCTTCCCAATGGAGTTGAAAAAGGCTGCCTCCACCCCTTTCTGCTTCTCACCCAAGATGAATGTGAATTCTTGGTAAATATTTGTTTAACAAGTTAAACAAATGACAAATGAGTTCTTTAATAAAATTCCAGGCTTGCAAATAAAAATGTAAAATTCATTTGGTTCAAATGGTCTCTTTTAAGACCTTTGGATTCTGCAGTTGTAGCTCCTGGATTCTGCATTTTCCAACCAGGAAACTGAAGAAATGAAGCTGGAATGGGGCTGCGAGAGGCGTGGTCTGTGCGTCCTGCCTCTCCTCTCCGGCTCAGGCACTTTGCCAGCCTTTGTTATCCATCGTTCCCCTCCTAGTCTGAGTCCCTCTCTGAGGGCACTAGTTATGATCCCCCGTGATGAGACAGACAGTGATCGTCTGCCCCCATCACAGCTGGCCTCTGTCGCAACACCGAGGCAGGTTTCAAACGACCTGTCCATGCATTTTCTGTTGTCAGCTGCCTTGGTTGTCATCACCCCCTTCCTCCAGAGATCCCACGGTCATTCCTGTGAGTCTGTGGTATCATTGCATCGTTATATGATGATATCTTGGCAATATTCACATTCTCAACCACCACAGGAGGTGATGGCCTCGGAGGGATGGATGCCTGCAGTGGAAGCTGGGAGCTGTCATCTGTTACTTTATGACAATGGACCGCGGATGTGTGTTCACTAAGTTGACAGAGATGCGCACGGGTACCTGCCAAATCATCACGTTGGCTCAGTGGCTAATGCAACTCATTATAGTGTGTCTGACAGTGATGCTACAGGAAGTAGAACGCATCCTCATCTTCCTAAGAGGCAACACAAGCTTAGCTTAGCACGGCCACTTTTCAGTTTTTACACTGATGCCCAAACATTAGGAGAAGAGGAAAGAGTGAAAAATGAAACAGGGGATGCTTTACTGGTCATCCCTTGCTGAGGGGCTGTGTGCCTGACCCCATGCCCAGGTCTACACCCAGTGCCCTGCATCCGCTTCTCAGCTGGTTCTACCCAGCCCTGCAATTGTGGGCCAGGCTGCCTCCTGATCTCCCCAGCATCTGCGGAAAGGGGAGGGGTGTGGGAGAAGACAGAAATAAGGACACCTCAAAATCACCCTCAGGTCAGATGCCCGTGGGCTCCAGCAGATGCGAGGCTGGATGAGCCTCCGTTGAACCCGGGGGAGGCGAGTGAATTCTTCTCCCAGCAGGACTGTGTGCATAGCATGGACATGCACCCACAGCCCCCAGATAGATAGACGCTGGGAGGTTGGGGAGTGGCCGCGGGTGAGGGTCAGACTCCTCACTTGTTATCCGAGGTGCTTGCCAGACCGCTGCAGAGCACTCCGACCTCGGTGGAAGCGTGAGTGTGCTGTGGAGATTACCCTAAGGGCTGAGGCTGGAGGATGCATATGGCTTAGGAGAGCGATTGGACTGGTGGAAAATGGTCGTTCCAGGACAACCATAGCTCTCGCTGGAGGGTGTCGAGCTAAAACAAGGAGAAATAATGGCAGCGCCCATTCACAGATCCTCCCCCAGTCCTGGACACGAGGCCGAGGGCTTTGCCGATGCTGGCCAGCTGCTCCCCCACAACAACATTCCATGCTGGGCATTTCTTTTCCGTGTTACCCAGGTGGCAGCTGTGACCCAGGGAGGCCACTCAGACACTCAGGGCCAAGACACAGGGCTGCTCCAGAGCAGGGACCCCGTCCCAGCCCCCAAGGAACAGAGAGGCCCCCACTCCAGGGCTGACATAGGCAGCAGAGAAGCCAGAGCCCTGTTAATCTTGAAGAACAGAATGTCTTCAAGTTAATTAGGAATACTCCCTTATTCTGACACAATCACACACCAGGTGATGGTGTGTCAGTCAACAGGGGACCACGTACGCGATGGCAGTCCCTCGGGGTTCAATTCCTGCTCCCTCACGGCCACCTTAGCTTGAGTGTACACTCTGACGCTCCCACGGGGACGAGGCCGCCTAGCACGGCGTTTCTCAGAGCGTGCCCACACCATCCAGCATCGTGCGGCTATTCTGCCCTTATAGTTTTCTTTATATTAGAATGGTCTTAAAAAGCATCATTTTAAAACAAAAATGTGTTCATGTACAAATATATAGTTCCCAAAATATGAAAAGACATCAAAAAGTTTGTGGGAAAAATTTGAGATAAAACATAAGGGGCCAGGTCTTGTGGTACAGTAGGGACCACCACTCGGGACCCCAGCATCCATATCAGAGGTCCTGGCGGCCCCAGTTCCACCTCCACTTCCAAACCGTCCCCTGCTAATGCTCCAGGAAGACAGCAGATGACAGCTCAAGTGCTTGGACCCCTGCACCCACTTGGGAGACCTGGATGGCGTTCTTGGGTATTATGGGCATCTGGGCAGTGAACCAGAGTGTGGGAGATCTCTCTCTCTCTCTCTCTCTGTCTCTGTCTCTCTCTCTCTCTCTCTGCCCTCCCTCCACCTGTCCTTCTGCCTTTCAAGTAAATAAATAAAAATGCAAAAGACTTTTTAAGCCATGTATAATTTGCATATTTTTTCATAATTTGCATTTCCCATAAATCTTTTGAAGATTCATTGTATAGTTTGTTTTTTTTTTAAGATTCATGTTCTTTATTTGAAAGATAGAATTACAGAGAGGGAGAGAGAGAGAGAGATCTTCCATCTGCTGGTTCACTCCCCAAATATCCGCTATGGCCAGAGTTGGGCAAGGCCAAAGCCGTGGGCCAGGAGCTTCATCCAGGTCTTCCATGTGGGTGCAGGGGTCCAAGCACTTGGGCCATCCTCTGCTGCCTTCCCAGGTGCATTAGCAGGGAGCTGGAACAGAAGCAGAGCAGCAGGGACTCAAACTAGCACCCATATAGATGCCAGCATTGCAAGTGGGATGTTAACTTGCTAAGTCACAATGCCGGCCCCACTGTATATTTTTTAATGATTTATTTACCTATTTATTCAAAAGACAGGGAGAGAGAGATTGAGAGAGAGAGAGAGAGATACTCTCTATCTCCTGGTTCACTCCCCCAAATGCCTCCCACAGCCAGGGCTGGGCCAGGCCAAAGTCAGGAGCCAGAAGCCAAGAACTCCAATCCGGTTTTCTATGTGGGTGGCAGGGACCCAAGCACTTGGATCACCGCCCACTGCTTTCCCGGGAGCATCAGCCGAAAGTTGCATCTGAAGGGGAGCTGCAAAGACTCAAACCCCACTTTGACAAGGGTCGTCAGTTTGCAGGGGGAGTATACGCTGCTATACCACAAAATCTGCCCTCGTATAGATCTATAAGTCAGTGTAAACCACGTTATCCAAGGCTCTGTGTGTGACCCATCTAGCATCTGCCCCTGTGGCGTGTGTCAGCAAAGGAAGGAAGGTGACAGGGCGAGGGGACACGTCCACCCTCTGTTGACCCCAGGGCAGTCCGCAGCTGCTGCTTCCACATGACCGTGTGGTCAGGAGGTGAGGCTCTGTTTCACATCCCCAACCCCGGGACATGCTGTCCAGGTCCCCAGCCTCCACTGAGAGGCGGGATTACAAGTGGCCACACCTGACGGACAGCAGGTGTCCCCAGAACAGGTGTCAGTGCGGTGATGCTGAGTGGTGGCTCACTGAGTGGCTCTGCGCTGCCCCTGAGACAACCTGAGCTCCTTCTCCCTCTGCTTTGGGAGGATCCTGCTGCCTGTCTACACCCTCCCCAGCAGGATCCTGCTCCCTGTCTACACCCTCCCCCGCAGCCCTCCCTTTCCCCTGCTCACGCCTGGATCCTCGGATCCTCGGAGGGTGCAGGAATCTTCTGTCAATCTTCAGAGGTTTCTTTGACTCAGCTTTAGTGCAAGCTAGGGTGGTGGCGGGCGCCCGGGGGAGAGCAGAGGAGAGGGTTATATCCAGCTGTTGCTCTGCCACCGTCTGAAGTCACGAGGTTGAGAACACTCGCTCTCATCACCCGAGTGCTCGCCTGGCGTGCAGCAAAGCACTGGGCTTCCTCACTCAGTTCCAGCAGCAACCCTCGAAGGACGTCCACTTACCCTGACTTTATAGGGAGAAGACTGAGACATTTTTCCAAAGGGCCGTGGCTGGCAAATAGGGACTTCTCGAGCTCCGAAGCCAGTCGCTCCCAGTCCGTGGGAGCAGCCGCCGTCAGCTGGGTACCACCCTCAGCCTCCGCCTGGAGCCGGGTCTCTGCACCTCTCCAGGGCTGGCCGGCCAAGCTCCACACCTGGCCAGCCAAGCTCCACACCTGGCTGGCCAAGCTCCACACCTGGCTGGCCAAGCTCCACACCTGGCCAGCCAAGCTCCATACCTGGCCGGCCAAGCTCCACACCGCCCCGTTCCTGCAGAGCCCTCTGCAAGGAAGCCTCCGTGGCGCAGGCCCTGCACTTCTCTTCCTCCGTGGTCAGAATCCCAGATGCTTCCTGGGAAAGAACAAACCCCGCTTTGACTTCCATCCATGCGCACTGTGAACTTGAGCGTGTAGAAGCCTCTGAATATTCCAAACAAACCCTTGCTTGTGTAGCTAAAGAATCACGCATCCCTTGTGTTGGGACTTTTTGGACCCAAGAAGCTGTCACGTAGCTCCCTCTGTCTCCCTGCCCTCGGGCCTCTTCACGGTCAGCTTCCGTCTCTGCTCCGTCACCTGCTGCAGCTTCCACAGGACCTGCCAGGGGCCCTCAGGCGGGCATAGAGTGACGAGTCCACCTGCCCAGACGGGGGAGGTATCACCTGGATCCTGGGAACCTGCGTACCGACACAAGGCTAAGCCACTGCCGCGCGTGAGGTGAATCTATGGACCCACAATCCAAACACCTGAGCTCACCCAGGCCGGGAACGGGGGACACAGCTAGCGATTAAACCTCCTTTCGAAAGGTCAGAAATAACTCAGGCCAGTTGTGAAATATCAAGGAAAGTTGAATATAGTTTGAATATAGTTACCAAAGTTGTATTATTTCAAACATTTTATTCATACCAACTGTTGTGTCAGTAAAAGAATCAGCTGCCTTAAAAACTCACTTAGGATATGAGCAGTTTCTATCTGACAAAATGGCTCTAGAAAATATCAACAAGTGTAAAATGAAGTGCCCAAATACAGATGGAATAATAATAATTTTGGAACTGTTTTTTTAAAAAGATTTATTTATTTTTATTTGAAAGGCAGAGAGAGAGAAAGAGAAAGGTCTTCCATCCACTTGTCCACTCCCCAGATGGCCACAACAGCTGGAGCTGTGCTGACCCAAAGCCAGGAGCCAGGAGTTTCCACCGGTTCTCTCACGCGGGTGCAGGGGTCCAAGGACTTGGGCCATCTTCCACTGCTTTCCCAGGCCATGGGAGAGAGCTGGTTTGGAAGTGGAGTAGCTGGGACTTGAACCAGCACCCATATGGGATGTCGGCACTGCAGGCAGCAGCTTTACCCACTACGCCACAGCGCCGGCCTCTGGAGCTGTTTCTTTAAAATGAAACTCTAGCCAGTAAATTGTTACCTACTCACAAAACAAGTTGGAAAAAACAGAATATAGTATACCTGAAACTTAGAATCATAGAGGTCCATTTCTTGGGGAACTGTGGTTACCATTACTGAGTGTTTTCCTGGAAAAAAGGGGAAAAAAAGCTTTTGTGAATTATTAGACATCGAGGATAAGATGAAGAACAAAGCACCCTACTGAGGAGCTCAATCCGATTTTTCTGAAAGTGTCCTAAAAATCTAAGAATCATTCATGTATCTACAGAGCAAATCACTACAAAGCAGTGGAGGATGGCCCAGGAGCTAGGGCCCCTGCACCTGCGTGGGAGACCTGGAGAAATGTCCTGGTTCCTGGCTTCGGATCTGCGAAGCTCCGGCCATTGTGGCTATTTGGGGAGTGAACCAGTAGATAGAAGACCTCTCTCTCTGCCTCTCCCTCTCACTGTCTATGACTCTACCTCTCAAATAAATAAATTAAAAAAAGAAACACACACACAGCATGGTCCATAATTTTAGTGCAACCAAAGAATGTCAGCCAATCTAGTTCATATTTTCCATGGACATTTTAATACAAGCAAAAGTGATGTTTTTCATTAATAAAGAGGTGACTTAAATAGATGTACGCCAGTTATATAAAGTATTTCTACAAAGCGTCACAACTGATTTTGACAGATTGGTAAACTGGCCTATGACAGAAAGCAAAAGGAGGCGGGTTTGTGTATAAAAAAGAAAAAACACAATGGCATAAACAAAATGGAAGATTTTTTCTCTCTCCACCCTCCCCCTCCCAAAAAGAAGCCTACAGGTCAGCCCTCCCACCCTTGTCTCGTGTGGTTAGCATTCTCGGAGTCTGGTTCTGAGTTCCAGGTGGCTAGCCAAGTTCCAGCAGTCTGAAATCCAGACCACGAGAGAGGGGGTGGAGCAACCAGAGGGCCGATCGGCTCTAAGGAGCGTCTTGGAAATCCCACGCGAGGCTCGTGCTCACGGGGCAGGGGGTGGTGCGGCAGATTTACCTCTTTCTTGGGACACCCACATCACTCACTGGAGTGCCTGGGGTCAGTTCCTGTCTCCGCTTCCCATCCAGTCCCCTGCTAAGACTGGGAAGCAGTGGATGATGGTCCACGTACCTGGGTTCCGCCATCGTGTGTGAGACCTGGAGGAAGTTCCCAGCTTTGGCCTGGCCCAGCCTGGCTGTTGTGGGCATTTAGGGAGTGAATCAGCAGATGGAAGCCCTCTCTCTCTCTCCTCCTCCCTCTCTCTCTCTCCCCCGCTCTCTTCTGTGTGTGTGTGTGTGTGTGTGTGTGTGTGTTGCTCTACTTTGAAATAAATAAATAAATCTTTGTTTTAAGAAGCGCTCCTGCTTCTGTCACTTCCCCAAGACTCCATCACAAAGCCACACCCGCCTGCGACGCGAGGGGAGCTGGGACAGGCAGTCTGTGTTCCCAGTGGCTAACATCAGGGCTGTTTCTCTTATTCTGCAAAGAAAGACCAGAAAATGGACATGGCAAAGGACAAAGGTAACCTCTATCACAAATGTTTATGACAATTTTTATGACATAGACATTTAAAAAGATTCCTTGTGGCATGATTTGTGCATTTACAAAGAAAAAGGAATGAAAATCCAAATATACTAACCGAGCAAAGATGTTTTATGCTGGAAGCTGCGAACATTCCCAGACATGGTGGATTATTTACTATTACAGTGGGGATTCGGCAGATTTTAAATACTGGAAATATTGGAATTTTATAAAACAAATTTTTATTCAACAATTCTCCAATGATACAAGTGAATACAAGTGACTGAGTGGCTTGTAGACCTTGTTCTGAGAGTAAGCTTTCCTATCGTTAACAATGTTGAGTGCGACAGATTGCTAAAACTATGCTTCAAAGTGAAACGAGATGAAAATTTTCTTTCTTCCAAAGGAAAAACACTGGATGTAGGATTTGAAGATGAATTAAGAAAGTAACTTGGAAGGAGTCAGGGAGTTGTACCATAATCGATTTCTGAAGGACTTTGAGATGAAAAAAGCCTTCCTTTTAGGAGAGTTTTAATATTCAGGGCAGCACTGGAGCTGTATCCCAGCAGGTGGCGTCGCTGCCTGAGACGTCAGCATCCCGCTTGGGCACCAGTTCGAGTCCCGGCTGCTCCACTTCTGATCCAGCTCCCTGCTCATGCGCCGGGGAAGGCAGCAGCAGATGGTCTAAGTGCTTGGACAATACAAGACTATACCACAAAAGATCATGAAAAATTTAAATCTAAAATTGTTTATTTTAGTGCAAATTGTGTTTATATCCACACAGATTTTTTCCAGAATGCATTTTTAATGGATTTTTGAAGATACTCTTCAGGTTCTGTTCAGTCCCAAAGAAATAACTGAACATTTCTGCTCCTGGCCCAGATGTGGTCACAGCACCCCCCTCCCCGCCCCCGCCAGCTGGGATCTACGAGATGATGTTTCCTAGAATGTGGCCAACTCAGAGTAGCCCAAGTTCACTGAGAGACCCCAGCCCACTGCCTGGAAGCAGTTTCCAAGCCATAGCATGGGGGCCATGGGGTGGGATTGGGGGTCCAGACAGAGCCTGGTATCTGTGTGTGCTGAGGGCAAAGATGGAAGTCTGGGAAGGAGAAAGTGGCAAGAATTTTCAGGGCAAAATCCTGGAGAGGAAGCAGCTCCAATGAAGAGTGCCCATTCCGGGGAGTGTGGGGCAGAGCCGTCCTCTTTGGCTGGGTGATGACCTGCGACCGTGTGGAAGGCACCGTCTGAGTCCAGGAGCCGGATGACCAGGAAATGGAACGTGGAACAGTTCTCTGGGCTACCTGGGGCTGGACATGTTTGGTGTTATCACCATCTAGAGAGATCCAGGATCCAGCCTCAGAAGAGGGCTGGTGCTGTGACATAGCTGGCTAAAGCCGGCATCCCATATGAGCATTGGTTCTAGTCCTGGTTGCTCCACTTCCCATCCAGCTCTCTGCTATGGCCTGGGATAGCAGTAGAGGATGACCCAAGTCCTTGGGAGACCCGGAAGAAGCTCCTGGCTCCTGGCTTCGGATCAGCACAGCTCCAGCCATTGGGGCCATCTGGGGAGTGAACCAGCAAATGGAAGACCTCTCTCTCTGTCTCTACCTCTCTCTCTAACTCTGCCTTTCAAATAAATAAAATAAATCTTTTTTTTTTTTAAAAAGCCTCAGTCTATTGGTCAACAGTCTAGACATTAGCCCTAGACTAAATCACCCCAGGGCAGCCCTAACATAGCTTCCAAGCAAGTCCCAAAAATGCCCAGTGGATTCCAAGTCACTTAAGCGCAGAACAAAATCCAACACTAGTAAGGAACACAAGAAATCTACTGCTCAAGGAAAAATATTCACAATGTCCTGTATCCAACGAGAGTTACCCTACAAAGAAGTGTGAGAAAAATGGCTCACTGCAAGCAGAGCCACAAGTGATGGTGATGATGAAGCAAGCAAAGAAGGTGACAAAGCAGTTGTTGTAAATAGCCCCTCTCCCCCTCCCCCTCCCCCCTCCCCCTCCCCTCTCCCCCCTCCCCATCCCCTCTCCCCTCTCCCCCCTCACCTCTCCCCTTTCCTCTCTCCCCTCTCCCCCTCCCCCTCCCCCTCCCCCCTCCCCCCTCCCCTCTCCCCTCTCCCCCTCCCCTCCCCCCTCCCCTCTCCCCTCTCCCCTCTCCCCTCTCCCCTCTCCCCTCTCCAAGGAGCACCATGAGCTGAGAAACGGAGCGTAGGAAAAACTCAGAGAGAACTTCCGGGGGTGAATAGGAACATGTACAGAATGCACGGATCAAGATGTCCAGCAAAGTGGACCCTGCAGAAGGCCGGCTCAGCAGCCGTGCACAGAAAGCAACGGAAAGTGTCGACAGCGAAAGAGGAACACGACAGGGCAGCAGCAGAGAGCAGCAGTGGCGGCCGCCCACCGCGAGCTGGTCTACCACGAGGGTGGAGCTTCGGGAGCCGGGAGCCAAAGGCGGGAGGCAGAAACAAAGCTAAAGCAACAATGGCCACAGTGGATGTTCCACCAACTTTATGAAAACTGTAAACCCTCAGATCCATGAAGGTCAAGGAAATAAACTTGTTTTATACTTTCTTAAAGATTTATTTATTTATTTGAAAGTGTTACACAGAGAGAGAGGAGAAGCAGGGAGAGAGAGGTCTTCCATCTGCTGGTTCACTCCCCAGATGGCCACATTGGCTGGAGCTGCACCCATTTGATACCAGGAGATAAGAGCTTCCTCTGGGTCCCCGACACGGGTGCAGGAGCCCAAGCACTTGGGCCATCTTCCACTGCCACAGCAGAGAGCTGGGTCTCAAACTGGCATCCATACAGGATGCTGGCACTGCGGGCGGTGGCTCTACCCGCTACACCACAGTGCTGGCCACTCCTGCCCCCCCTTTTTTTACAAAGCAATTTTAAAACAAGCAACAATACAAAGGACAAAGAAGAAGCAGTGTATGATAAATGAGTTAATTAGTCAAGAAGACATAGCCGTCTACGTGTCTACATATCAAATAACGAAGCCTCAAATACACAGAATGCAACCAGACAGAAATGAAAAGAAATTGGTAAATCTATAATTACAGTCTGAGCTTCCCACTCTACTTGGTAAAATACAGGATAAATGGACAAAAACCAGTAAAGATCCAGAAAACTTGAGCAGGAGACCAAGGCCAGCAGTAAACAGCTTTGATGCTGAGCCTCACAGCCCACAGCAAACTGCCACTCCTGCCACGTTTTCAGGGGTGCACAGGGCCGGCCCTGATCAGTCCCCAGTGAAAGGAACTTCACAAATGTCAGTAGTTCCAGCCCGTACGTCAGTTCTACTCTCCGTCCACACTTGCAAGACCACAAACCAAAAAGATCTGGATAAGCTTGGGGTGGGGTGCAACTGGGAACAAACAGGAGGGACAGTGCGTGGTGGTGACCATGACCTCCCTGTCAGCACTGCGGGGCCCCGGGAGTGGCCATGAGGAGCCAGACATTGGACTTGTGGGGAACTGTGGGTACTGAGGGAAACAGTAGAACACAAACTCTCTGAGGACAGGAACGTGCTCACCAGGGACATCGCGACAGCTGGGACAGTCTCTGGTGCCTCGTGGCACTTAAACATTCATCGAATAATATCACACTTAATTCCACTTTAAAAAAAATTCTGAAACATTAGTTTATGGCATTTGGACTGAGAATCGGGTCGCTTTCCTCATTATTTGTGCCCTTCCTGTCCCTAAATGATTTACGCAGAATAATAAAATAAACATTCGTTTGCCCGTTATGCAGTTTAAACAGCTGTTAACAATTTACTGCACTGGGTTGTTTCTTCCAAGATTGCATATATACTTTTGTATGCTTGTATTTGTGGATGCATGCAAATACAAATATGCATATCTGTAATAGAGATACACACATCGCATGCACAGCTAAACAGAGTCGACCCTCAGCACTCAGGGTCTGCCTATAACCTGTGCATCCAGCGCCCTCATAGACCTCGAATCGTCTCTACATTACTTGCGGAAGTAGTCATTCGGCTATATTCTTGGTAGGCAATAATGACAAGAAGAAAAGCCTTTTAACTGTTTGGGACAGAGACTTTTTTGTTTAAATCTTTGATGGTGGATGGTTGACCCCTTGGACATGGAGGCCCGACTGTCGGCACGTATTTGCATATGCAGGTAGCCTGTGTATGAGTTAGCATTCCAGCAAACATAGAATTAGAATTCCTAGCTTCCCATAAGGCTGCTGCTCTCTGAGGCTGGAGATGCAGATTCCGGGGTAGGAGATGGGAAGGGAGGACAAGTGGGAAATAACAGAGGTCAAGGGCTGGCTGCAGCCCTCCAAGACGAGCTGGGCCCCACCAGGAGCACCACACTTGTCACTGCCCACCTTGACCATTGACCAAGTCAGGTCCCTTCCTCACAGAGCTAAGCACACACAGCTGACAGAGGAGCCCAGGGGAGGTGGGAGGTGGAGCTGCTTCCTGCCAGTGGGGTGAGGATGGGGATCACGCCCAGAAATAACCCGGTGGCTCTGCCGCCTCCAGCAGCTCCCAGGAACAAGGAACACGGCCTGAGCGAGCGGCAATCCCGGGAAAGTAGTGCACCCGGTGGACACGCTGCCCAGCGCCAGCTCAGATCGAGTTTCGGAGTTTTGCCAGCTCACCCTGAATCCCTCAGCCCTCAGCTCAGCTGTCTGTTCCTGCAGAGCTGGAGGTCAGCTGAGAAAGTGGCGGCGGCAAAGGGGCCAGAGCTAGGCCTGGAGGTTAAGATGCCCACATCCCTCGAGAGGCAATACCCAGCTCTGCTCCTGCTCTGGCTGCCTGCTAGCACCCACCCTGGGTCCCTGCCACCTGCGGGGGACACCTGCCTTGAGCCCCTGGCTCCTGGCTTCCCATCCCCCAGGAGGCTGATTTGGGCATCTGAGAAGTGAACCAGCAGATGGGAGCCCCTGTCTGTCTCTTTCTCTCTCAGCCTCTCAAATGCACAAATATTTTTTAACAAAGTTTCTAGATCTGGGCTCTGTATTACTTCAAAAAATAAAGCACAGAGAATTCTCAGCCTTCAAGCCTGATCTCGCTCTCATAATCTCTAGTAACTTCTTTGTTGAAAAAGAGTGCAATTTGGGACATCCTCAATCTGACTTGCCCCAAATGGTAGAGCTAGAAACATGCCAGGGGATTCCAATTCAATCCCATCAAGGTGGCATGTACCAATGCCATCTCACTAGTCAAAGTGATCAGTTTCAGTTCACAATTGATCAAAATGATAGGATTCAGAGTCAAAGGGATCACACAAACAAGACTAGTGTCTGCTAATACTAACTGATAGAATAAAAAAGGGAGAGAACAATCCAACATGGGAAGCAGGATACACAGCAGACTCATAGAATGGCAGATGTCCTAAACAGCACTCTGGCCTCAGAATCAGCCCTTAAGGCATTCGGATATAGCTCAAGAGCCCATGAGAATATTTTAGGCATGGAAAGCCAAGACACTCTGGCAAAAAAAAAGTCTAAATGAAAGATCTCTGTGAGTGAGACCCCAGTGGAAAGAACGGGCCATCAAAGAAGGAGGTACCTTTCTCTGAAGGGAGGAGAGAACTTCCACTTTGACTATGACCCTGTCAGAATAAGATCGAAGTCAGCGAACTCAAAAGGCTTCCATAGCTTTGGCAACTAATGACAAGAGCCTAGGGTGATTACTGACACCATAAACAAGAGTGTCAGTTTGTTAAGTCAACAACAGGAGTCACTGTGTACTTATTCCTCATGTAGGAATTCTGTCCTTAATGTGTTGTCCAATGTGAAGTAATGCTATAACTAGTACTCAAACAGTACTTTACACTTCATGTTTCTATGTGGGTGCAAACTGTTGAAATCTTTACTTAATATATACTAATTTGATCTTCTATATATAAAGATAATTGAAAATGAATCTTGATGTGAATGGAAGGGGAGAGGGAGCAGGTGAGGGGAGGGTTGCGGGTGGCAGGGAAGTTATGGGGGGAGGGGAAGCCACTGTAATCCATAAGCTGTACTTTGGAAATTTATATTTGTTAAATAAAGGTTAAAAAAAAAAAGAAAAAGACTTTGTTAACATTTCTCTGGCCTCATCTGGCATTTATTTTTTATTTTTTCTCCCACCAAATGTAGACTGAAGCGATCACAATCATTTTGACAAATAGTAAACTGTTTGGTTCCTCCAGGAAGAACTAGTTAGCATAAAACTTCTGCTCGCGAGCATTCTTCCAACAACAGCTTGTGTTTCAAGTGAGTCTTTTGACAAATGTTTCTCTCTCTCTCTCTCTCTCTCTTTCTCTCATCCTCAAGCTGTTACGACAAAATTTCCACCCTGGAAAAAAAAAGAAAAAAATAATCTCCCAAACCTTTTTTCTTAAGCTCTGCACTGGAGCTCTTATAAAATATCACTCGCTTGTTTTGTTTTGTTGGCACTCTGTAAAAAGCTCTTGCTAAAGACAAAAACGCACACAAATTTACATATTGTCTCTCATTGGAGTCAGAATATCCTTAAGCTGTTGAAACATGAGCTGAATTAGAAGCAGCCACAGAAATTACAACCAAGCACAACTCCATAGCAACAAGTAATTAAAGCTGATTGTCCCTGAAAAACGTTTACTCAGGATTTTTCTTCAATTCATGAAAAAAAACTCCACGTGCTAGAACACGTCCCAGAAATTCCAAGCACACAACTGGGCCACAAGTGAGGACCTCTCACGGTAGGTTCAGTCATTCAGAAAGTGAGTGGGCTTGTTAAATTCGAGGAAGAGTTTTGCTTTGAGGATTTGGGGTTTCAGCCCAGGTGGAATCCCACGGGCACCCCCCCCCCCCAACCAATCAGGAGACCTGCAGCCCAGGAGCCATCAGAAAGCCCTGCTGGGCAGGCCACGCCCACACCAGGGAACCCAACCCCACCCCCCCGCAACTTTGCACCTGACCCCAGTGGAACACACAGACCCCAATTGCTGCTCCACCTGCTTCATCACTTTGTGGACAGCAACATGTTGAGTTCCAAGTCGCCATGCAAGAACGCACCCTCCTGGCATCCCAGAGCTCGCACAGGGTTCAAAGTTTCCCTGGTGAAATGTAGCTCTGGGCTAGTTCTCCCCAAACCCCTGACAGAAGTGGGCCAGGTCCCTGAGCTAGCACCGCAGGCTGTGCTGGGCAGCCCCCCTCTGCCTCAGGCGTCTTCCACTCCAGGGAGGGTCTTCATTCTCCTGGAAGTCCTACAAGACAGCTGGCGGCCTTTTCTTTCCCCTGATGTTCCCCAAGATGCGTAACTGGAGACCCCCTTTCCCTGAGGATCATCGATGGAGACACCGTGGTACTGCTAAAGCTGCTGGGAGCCGGGGTCCCGTGGAACCTGTCCTGAATGCTGCTTGCAGGATCCCGACCTTTGTCCTCCCCACCCAGAGCCCCTGCAGGAGCTCGGTACCCCAGTCTCATGTTAGCTGTTAGCCGCGTGAATAGGGTGGACGCTGAATCCACCTGTGAGGTCTAGAGGCGGGACCTTGGAAGATGATTGGCTGTGATTAGGTCACTGGAGGTGGGAGCCCCCTGACGGAATCCCGGCTCACTGCCTCCTGCCCTGGGATGCAGGACACTGCCTCCGGGCTCTGCCAGGTGAGGCCCCCGGATCTCCCAGTTCCCTGCAGAACAGGGAGCCAAGCTGGCGCCATGGCTCACTTGGTAAGGCCTCTGCCTGCAACGCTGGCATCCCATATGGGTGCCGGGTTCTAGTCCCGGTTGCTCCTCTTCCAGTCCAGCTCTCTGCTGTGGCCCCGGAGTGCAGTGGAGGATGGCCCCAGTGCTTGGGCCCTGCACCCGCATGGGAGACCAGGAGGAAGCACCTGGCTCCTGGCTTCGGATCAGCGCAGCGCCAGCCGTAGCAGCCGTTTGGGGGGTGAACCAATGGAAGGAAGACCTTTCTCTCTGTCTCTCTCTCTCTCTCTCTCACTGTCTAACTCTGCCTGTCAAAAAAAAAACTACAAAACAGGGAGCCAAAAATAAACCTCCTTAAATATATATATTTAATAATAAATATATGATTTAATATTTAATAATAAATGTATGTATATACATATGTGTGTATGTATATATATATATATATATATATATATATATATATATATAGTTAGCCTGTATTTCACTACATTAATGAAAAGCTGACTGATACACTCCCTACACGGAATGGACTCACTTGGCTGCACACGGCCACCACCCAGAGGGATTCACACCCAATTGATGCGGCGCCTGGTCCGCCCATCAGGGTTTTCTTCAGGCTCCCAGGTGATGCTCCTGGGCTGCAGGTCTTCTGATCTGTTCCAGGGGACAGACACGGGAAGAGCTCAGAGCCTTTGCCTGCCGCCATGCGTGCTGCTGCACCGCGTACTGCACCTCACCAGGCTAAGAAAAATGCATGGCAGCTTAGTACCTACGATGTCGGCTCTCCAATTACAGAAAAATCCCAGGAAATGTCACTTTGTTTTCTGTGGTGCCTTCAGCAAATTCACATCAGGGCCCTCGTGGGCTCTGGGCATTTTGTCCTTCCTTGACCTCCATAAAAATAGAAGAATTTTCAAAATCACAGTTTACAGCTCCCAGGGGCTAAGACAAATACCACCCAGGCTGTATTAAAAACTGAAATAGCATCTTCAGTCCCCGAAATGCTATGCTTTCTTCCGATTTTAAAAGAACGAAGTATTTTCCCTGGCTCCCTCTGTAAGCACCTGGGTGTCTTGTCCTGGATGGAGAAGCAGCCTTGGAGGCGACCTCCAGCATCGGCAAAGCTCCCGTTAGGCAGAGCGTGGGGCAGCCGTCACGCACAACCAGGATCACGGTAGCTTCTTACTGGGCTTGAGCACACAGGATTGGAAGTCACCTGTTAGCTAAACTGCAGACTCATCCGCTGGCCCAGAGGAGAGGCCGAGAGTCCCCGGGACAATCAGATGGGCATTTTAGACAGCAAGGAGTAGAGGCAATTGTTTTGCTCTACCTAACGTCCTTTAGCTAAGTCTTGCTCTCATCAGTTAAAGCAGTAGGATGTGGGCCCCTTGATGCTCAAAGAGTGGTCTCTGATAGGGGATGTCTGGTGTCTTCATCTGGGGGTCTCTCAGGGGCATGGACCCCCCCCCCCAGGCAATCCCAGATCTAAGGAACTACATTTGCACCTGGTGAGAACCCCCAGGGATTCACAGGCACATTGTAATTCAAGACGCATTTCCATGGGTCATTCAGTGAAGTAACCAGGCATCAGACAGGCGCTTCTTTTTTGCACCAGAGTGAAGATGGGAGGGACTCCTGGGCTTGGTAGAAAAGCTACAGGTTGTGAAGTTCACCAGTTCATGGTGGAGCTGCAGGTGATCAACCAGTTTGACCTTGGCCAAACACCACTGACACCATCACCAATACTAACAACAAGCCTGATGTCAAAACAGCATTGGGCATCGCAAAAGAAAGGGAGAATTCATGCAATCTGTCTTCAAGTATTGTAGGGTCTTGGCCGCCAGTCCAGAGCCAAAGAAAAAGTTATATTGTATGGAGGAAGCCAGATCAGAAGAATAAAACAAGGCAGAGACCCAGGCCGGGAAACTGAGGCCCACCAAGACCAATGTGGCTGCCACACGGGGCCTGGGAGGCTCTGAGGATACAGACGCCACCATGGGCTGACTGCTGAGGCTGCAGCACTCTGGGGCCAGGAAGAAAGCAGCACCTCCAGGGGGAAGATGGGGGACACAAGGACGCCCACAGGGATGGAAAGTCACACACAGGCCAGCAATGGAAACCATTGGGCAAGAAAATCACCCCCAAGAACCCCCTTCCAGGGGACGCATGCACCACCTCCAGGGGTCCAGACCAGGGGTCCAGGAGATCACTCAAGTCTGCCACAGGGAGGAGGGGAGCCTGGCACTCACGTTGTCTGCTTTGCTTGCCCCAACCCAAGCTCGGCCTGGGCCAGAGGGCAGCTCCCCAGCACCCCCAGTGTCCGGGGTGGAGAGAACACCACACTGCATTTCATCTTTTGGTTTCCAGTTGACAGAGCAGTCGCGCTGAAAATATTGGCCTGTCTTGATCATGCTGGTTCTTAAGGGGTTGGGGGTGCTGTGCAGTGCTCTGAGCCAGACTGATGCGATTCAGTCACTCCGTCTCTTGAACTAGCTGTCCTGGAGCGCGGAGCCGGTCTGAAGCTGGGTGACCAAGCCTCCGCGCGGGTGCTGCTGTGAGAGCCTTATCCTCTAGGGTGTGCTGTTGTGAGCTTTCAAACCCCAGAGCCAAGTCTTCCTTACCTCTGGGAGCTGTGTTGGAATGGGGTCTTTAAGTTCTTTCTGCCCCTTTGTTGTTATCTCCGGGGGAGACATCCACTGCGTATATGTGTGTGTGTCTGATCTCCTTGCTTTCTCTCTGGTTGTTTTATAACGCTTAGCTCCTACTCATTTTGTTATCCGGGTCTTTCTCGAGTCTGCCACCCCTCACCCGAGGTGCAGCCCTCCACCAGCTCTGCCCCTTCCTGATGCCTCTTGTTCCTCTTCCCTTTCTGTCATTGTGCTATTTCCCACACACTCCTTCCAAGAACTCACTCAGCTCCTGCTCTGCTGTGTTGTCCTTGCACACTGTTTTTATAAAGGGCTAAAGTGGTTTTTTTAAAGATTTATTTATTTATTTGAAATGCAGAGTTACAGAGAGAGAGAGAGAGGTCTTCCATCCTCTGGTTCACTCCCCAAATGGCCACAATGGCCAGAGCTGGGCCCATCGGAAGCCAGGGGCTTCTTCTGGGTCTCCCACACAAGTGCAGGGACCCAAGGACTTGAGCAATCTCCCACTGCTTTTCCAGGCCATAGCAGAGAGCTGGATCAGAAGTAGGGCAGTCAGGACTCAAACCAGTGGCCATATGGGATGTCGGCACTGCAGAAGGCAACTTTTACTCATTACACCACAGCACCGACCCCTAGGGGTCAAGTTTTAAAATAAACATTTCTGTTTCTTAAGATTTTAAAAAATTCTTGGCAATAGATTTATCACAATATTTCTCTGACTGATGACAACATTTTTCTAAGAGAGTTGCCTATCTACTACATGTTTCCTGTTTGCATTTTTTACAGATTGCTTTTTTGCTGATTCCATGCTGGTTCCTTCTTTATTTTTTTAAAGATTTATTTATTTATTTGTTTATTTATTTGAAAGGCAGAGTTACAAAGGCAGAGGCAGAGAGAGAGAGAGAGCGAGAGGTCTTCCATCTGCTGGTTCACTCCCCAAATGACCACAAAGGCTGGGGCTGAACCAATCCAAAGCCAAGAGCCAGGAGCTTCTTCCGGATCTGCCATGTGGGGGCCCGAGGACATCTGCCACTGCTCTCCCAGGCCACAGCAGAGAGCTAGATGGGAAGCGGGGCAGCCAAGACTCGAACTAGTGCCCATATGGGATGCCAGCTGCAATGACCCCCACCTGTGAGGATAATGCCTCCCTCCCCCACCCCACCCCCACACTCCCCAGGAGGCACCAACCCTCATCCCAGCCACCCGGAATGGGTCAGCTTTCACACGAAGGAATTCTGCAGATGGACTAACCTGAGGTGGAACAGCAGCTCCAGGAGAGTGAAGGAGAGAGCTGGTGCCTGGCTGCTTCTCTCCCCGAGTTAAAACGGTGCTTTGATCAATCACTTTTTCAGAAATCCTTCCATCTGACCCTACAAAGAAACTAAGACTTAGAGAAGTTAAATAACATGCCCAGAGATGTTTTGTTTAACAATAATTTAACAGGGGGGCCAGCACTGAGGTGTAGCAGGTAAAGCCGCCACCTGCAGGACTGGCATCCCATATGGGCACCGGTTCGAGTCCTGGCTACTCTACTTCTGACCCAGCTCCCTGCTAATGCACCTGGGAAAGCAGTAGAGGATGGCCCAAGTCCTTGGGCCCCAGGACCCACATGGGAGACCTGGAAGAAGCTCCTGGCTCCTGGCTTCAGATCAGCTCAGCTCCAGCCATTTCAGCCATTTGGGGACTGAACCAGCAGATGAAAGACCTCTCTCTCTCTCTCTCTCTCTCTCTCTCTCTCTCTCTCTCTCTCTGCCTCTCAGTAATTCTGCTTTTCAAATACAATAATTAAATTTTTTTTTAAGATAACAGTAATTCGATGCACGTCTGGCTCTGTCTGCAGTGCCCACTCATGACCCAGAAACCCGTTCCCATCAGAGCCTGCTGACCGGGAGCAGCTCCCAGACAATTGCACTTAGTGCAGAGGTTCGGGGTGCAGGGACCCGGCTTTGCCTTCTCGTCCTCACTACTGGAGCCCCACAACCTTGTAGAGTCAGCAGGACAAAGAGGCACGGTGGAGGGACCTGGGCGTTCCTGGCTCTTTTTAAAAATTATAAGTTTGCTTTCTTAGTTTTAAAATTTAACACTTTTTTAAGAGATATATTTATTTATTTTGGAAGTTGGAGTTACGGAGGGGGGGGTATCTTCCATCTGCTTTTCATTCCCTAGATGGCCACAATGGCCAGGGCTGGACCAGGACAAAACTAGGAAGCAGGAGCTGCATCAGGGTCTCCCACATGGGAGTCACTCCTGCCCTCCTTCTCATTCCTCCCCTGGAGCAGTCCAGGGAGGCATCCATATGCAACAGCAGACCCAACTTTGCCTTCCCCACCTCTGCTCAGCCCAGAGAATGTGAAGGGATTCGCACTCACGCCTTCTCAGAACCAGGAGAAAGCCGTGGGGTAGACAGGGCAGTCTGGAAGGCGTGGAAGGCAGTCAGCACTTGCTGTGCACCCACACACATGTGCCACAAGTCCAGGCTGGCATCACACGTGGCTCCTTTTTAACCCCCCCCCCCAGCTCTCCTTGGTAGGTAGACAGCCCATTCTACAGATAGGCAAGCTGAGGTCAGAGAGGATGAACAACTTCCCTGCAGACACAGGCCCTGGAAATGTGAAGTTCTGTCCCACTCTGGGTCTCACTGGCCCACGCTTTTTGCCCTAGAGAAGGTTAAGAAATGTTGCTGGGCGGGGGCCTTTTTTCTGCCCATGGCCATTGGGATATTTACAACATCATTCATGGGCCATACACAATTTCAGCTTCATTGAATTTTAAGTCTCTCCTGCGGTTGCCTTGGCAGGGCCACACCTGATGATTTTGCAGGCCTTATACAGCCCGTGGGCTGGACGTACCCCTCCCTAGCTGTAGATGAAGACGAAGACCCTCTCCTCCGAACCCCGCACACAAGGCCACATCTCCCCTGAAGGCAGCCAGAAGCCAAGCGAACACCTGCTGTCCAGTTCAGCCACACCCACTTTGCCTGATCCCAAGGGGGTAGACGGATACAGCCTCTCTCTCTCTCTCTCTCTCCACCTCTCACCCCTTCCCCCATCCACAGACCACAGACTGTGTCCTCTGGCCTCTGTCATGGGCAGGGTCGTTGTCCGGGTCTTCCCTGCATAGTGGACAGGAGAAAGACAAGACTCAGGCTCAAGCCTGGGTTTCCAGCCCATCAGTCACAAGGCAGGGACCCTGAGCCCCCTTGATGACGTGTCCCAGTCCAGTCCAACTGTGCAGAGTGAGGGCTCGGTTACTCATCCCCTTTAAGCTTCAGTCAACACACACACACACACACACACACACACACCCTTGGCTTATTACCACTAGAGGCCGGCACCGAGCACAGCACCTGCCACGGAGCGGCTGCCCAATTTGTCTTGGCAACGGTGGGCTGTGTCCTACTCAGCTTCTGCTGAAAAAGCGGCCAGGGACATGGCTGCTGCTCTCTCTCCTTTCTCCCACAATCCCAGCTTGCGGGAGGACAGAGGTCTCACCCAATCTCCCTAATGTATCACAGAACCAAATGATGAGAAAGCTAAATCTCTCCGGTTTAATCTACCCCATTTCATTTCCAAAATATAGGAATTAAAAAAAAATCAGCCCTGCAGTCTTACTGTGGGTAACAGTTTACATGCATTACGTAGAGTCACCTTTTCATCTCTGGTTAGACCAAGGTGAACTCTCTCCTCCCTTAGTGCCTGAAGACCAGTGAGCCTGCCCTGCTGGTCTCCAGAGCTCACCCAGGGGCCTCTGCCACCGGCAACACGCCCCCACCTACAGCTGGGACCAGGCATGGCCATCAGCTGGCGATGGATCCTTCCCCAGTCGAGCCTTCGCCTGAGCCCTGAGCCCTGGCCAGCACTTTGAATGCAGCCTGTGTTTGAGTCTTTGGAGCGGAAGCTCCAGCTAAGCTGCGCCCCAGTTTCTGACACACAGAAACCACAAAGTAGCAAGCGTGTGTGGTTGTAAACTGGTCAGTTTATGGTAATTAGTTATGTAGCCACAGGTAACTAATACAGCGCCCCCGGGAAACCTCCTCTGCCCAAGCTCATTACACACTGCAGTAGCTTCCCAGAGCTTCTAGAACAGAGTGCCGGCGGCAGGGTGCTGGAAGGAGCAGTAGTTTGTCACACACACACACACACACACACACACACTCCAGCTCCGACAGGGGTGTGGGCAGGGCCGCGCCGCCCTCTGAGCCCTGCCGGCAGGGGAAGCCTTGCCTTCCTCTTCCCCCTTTGCGCTTGCTTTGGTTCTTAGGCTGCCTTGGCTCCCGCCGGCTGCTGTGACATCTGCCTCTGTTGTCACTCGGCGTCCCCCGGGGTTCTGTCTCTTTCCCGCCGTTCTCCCACGCAGACACCACCTACTCGGGACTAGGGGCCACTCTGCCTCAGCGCCACCCTGGCTTAGTTCCACTACTTCATCTCCTTCCACACTAAGCCACATTCTGAAATACTGGGGGCCAGAGCTTCCCAAAGCCTTATCTGGGGCATGTTCGGGACAGGTTGAAAAATTCAACCCGTAATATGTTCCAAGGACACTTTTAAGGAGCGTGCTACCGTCTCGCAAGTTAAACCAGTTCATCTTTTCTGGATTCTTCCTGACTTCCTGAAGGAGTCAGTGTGTGACTGATTAAACAGAAAACAAGAGGAGAGTTGTGGCGGGGACAGCCCTGACTTACAATATGTAGCCTGCACCCTTGAACCACAGCATGCACAGGCACACAGCAAGTGCTGCAGCCACGTGACCCCTTGACCCTCCTGGCGGACATGGTCGCTGTGCCAGGGAGGAAGGTTACAGCACGAGGGAAGAGCATGAGAGAGATGGCACGTCGCTCCCACCACTGGGAGTAAAGGAAGAACTGGGGAGGTTATGGAAGAGGAAGTGACAAGCAGTCCAAGCAGCAGCAAAATGTTTAATGAGCGTTTTAATAATGGTAACAACCTTACAGTTAGACAGTGCTCCACAGCAAGCTGGGACTCTGCACGTGCTGCAGGGCTCCCAGCTTATTGAACTCTGAAGGGTCAGCAAGCTTCATGAAATAACACAAATTGAAACCTAGGAAAATGAAGGAAATAAAAACACAAGTGTGATGTTGCCAAAGTGCTTCCTATTCACTTAGATGCTTTGTCCCTGAGTCTTTCAGAGGACAACGTAAGGAGCAATGTCCGTGAGCTTCGAAAGGGATGCCCTGAGTGGATGCCAGCCTTCTCTGTGGGATTTCATGACAACAGACCTTTCTTCATGACCTATGGTGCTATTTTCTCTTCCGAAAGGAGAGGGACTGGCTGCTGCCGTGGCTCACTTGGCTAATCTTCTCTCTGCGGCGCCAGCACATGGGGTTCTAGTCCTGGTTGGGACACTGGATTCTGTCCCAGTTGCTCCTCTTCCAGCCCAGCTCTCTGCTGTGGCCCGGGAGTGCAGTGGAGGATGGCCCAAGTGCTTGGGCCCCTGCACCTGCATGGGAGACCAGGAGAAGCACCTGGCTCCTGGCTTCGGATCGGCACAGCGCACCAGCCGTGGTGACCATTTGGAGGGTGAACCAATGGAAAGGAAGACCTTTCTCTCTGTCTCTCTCTCTCACTGTCTAACTCTGCCTGTCCAAAAAAAAAAAAAAATTAAAGGAGAGGGACTGGCCTGAAGTTGCTAAGAAAAGGAAGGTTGAGGGGCTGGCGCTGTGGAGTAGTTGGTAAAGCTGCCGCCTGCAGGGCCAGCATCCCATATGGGTGCCGGTTTGAATCCCGGCTGCTCCACTTCTGATCCAGCTCTCTGCTATGGCTGGGAAAGCAGTGGAAGATGGCCCAAGTGCTTGGGCCCCTGTACCCGCGTGGGAGACCCGGAGGAAGCTCCTGGCTCCTGGCTTCAGTACTACTAAGCTCTGGCCATTACAGCCATTTGGAGAGTGAACCAGATGATAGAAGACCTCTCTCTCTCTCTCTCTGCCTCTGCCACTCCACCTTTCAAATAAGTAAATAAACCTTAAGAGGAGGGAAGGAAGGAATGAAGGGAGGGAGGGAGGGAGGGAGGAAGGAAGGAAGGAAGGGGAAGGGGAGGGGAGGTGGGGGGAGAGCTACTCTGCACGTGTGTGCAGGTACGTGCATGCGTGGTCATGTGCATGGACACACATATGTATGTGTGCAGTGGGTCTGAGTTCCTCTCTCAGAATCAAGGGCTACACAAGAGCTCTCAGAGAAATAATGAATCTATTGTTTGCTTGTGCATATCAGTTTCTTGTAGACAAAAATTTGCAAAATCTTAGACTCCAAGTCAAAGTAACACAGACTTTTCATACAAGCTTTAGCCAAGCCATAGGGCTCTGGCTAACTTGTACTTCATATTTGTGCTTTGGACAACACATATTTTGGTAATAATTCTACGATTTCTTTTTTGTTTTTAATAGTAACCCTTTGTGTCCAGATAGTAGCTCATAAAACAAACATTTTATTCAACTGGGAAAAAAATGAGATGAGCTCCTGGTCTGCTTCTGTGCGATATAATTATGACACTCGCGATTGTTATTGACTTAAAGCACCATCCTTTATTTCCTTAATTTTCATTTCTTTTTTTTTTTTTCTAATTTGAAAGCCGGAGACAAAGACAGAGAGAGATCTTCCATCCACTGGTTCATTCTTCAGATGCCTGCAACAGCTGGGGTCGGCCAGACCAAAACCATAAGCCAGGAATTCAATCCATGTGGGTGACCGGGTTCCAAGTGCTAGAGGCATCGCCCGTGGCCTCCCAGCAGGGAGCTGGAATCAGACACGGAGCTGGGACTCATACCCAGGCGATCTATATGGAATGAAGAATCCCAAGTGGTGGCTCAGCCCCTGCCCCAAACACAGACGCCGCTGCGCCAAGAGGCCATCTTTGAACAAAACTCACAGAAAGACTTGGCAGGTGACGTGGTTTGGGCACACTTGCCTCAATACTTGGAAACAGACAAGCACGTGGCCTTCCAAAGGGTCATTTAAATGCAAGCAGGAGGCGGGAGTCTTGAACATCTTAGAGTGTATTTAGCCCACTACGCTCCTTGCGTAGAATACGTCAGCAAGTGCAAGTGACACTCTCAAACATACCCAAGCCAAACATAACTAGACGTCAGCAAACACAGAAGTCGGATTCCAGATCCCGAGTCAGAGTCAGCAATGTTTCCTGGGTCTTTGCTATGCTGACTTCTTCGGAACAGATGCCCCCAAGACTTCCCGGGCTCGCTTCACTGCCAGTGGCTTTGACGTTCTTTCATTGCCCATTACAGAATGCCGAGGGAGCTGACCCAAACCACTTGTGTTCAAGGCACTTAAGGACTTGCTGCATTTCAGGGCTTGATGTTAGGGTTGAGGCCAATAAAACAAAAGTTACAAAGAAGCACATTTTAAATACACACTGGGAAACCAAAATTGAGGCATGGGAGCCGGCTGGGACTAAAATACATTGAACGAGGAACCCAGACAGCCAAAGTACCAGGTTGTGCCTGGTTTTTCCCCCGCTCACAGGGACAACACTTGTAATCACTGTTATAGAAATGAGTCACAGAGTTATTACGTGTCTTGTACCAACTAGCACAAAACAATATTTACGGAAATTACAGGCTCCGAGGGCCAGGTTCTGTGTGAGAGAGGCATGTAGGGACCAAAGCTTAGGGTGTGTTCTTTGAGCCAGTAATTCTACCCCTAGGAAATCTTCCTACAGAAATTATCAGACCCTCAAAAATGTGTGTTCAAGTGCATTTAATTCATTACCATTTATTGTACCCCATGTTAAAGGGCCACAAATTGTGCCATAGAGAACCGACCGGCTTCCTCATCCCGCAGAACAGTGCGCTTCCATTACAGTGTTATTGGAGTATTTATGCCTGCGGCTGCACACGGATCACCACCAGCGGGGCGGGGCGTCACCCAGCAGAACTGATTCTCTTACACCGGGAAGACTTGAATTCCGAAATCCAGGTGCAGACGGGGCCACACTCTCCGGAGAGGCTCAGAAGGACACTTCCATGTCCACTCCGGCCTCGGGGGCTCCCTGGCTTCACCTCATTCCCACCCCTGCTGTCATGGTCACGGCGCCTTCTCACCTCTGTGCCTGTCTTCCTTGGACACCTGTGCTTGGGTTTAGAGCTTACCTTAAACCCAGGATGATGCCCTCACAAGGTCACTTACCAAATTATAGACACAAAGACCCTTTCCTCGTAAAAGGTCATGTTCACAGAAAGGCAGAATATAGGAGTGTAACCATACACATCCCCACTTTCAAGCCAAAATATATATGCCATATACACACAACACAGGAGAACCACAGTGAGGCTGCAAAGCCCCTGACACGGCTCCCATGTGCAAAGTTTTCAAAAGGAAAGGAGGAGATCCTATGGCCCAAGGTGGGACCCCCGGGGTGGGCAGTGTGACCACGTTGCACCCACGGCCCCAGGCAGCAAGGTTCAAGGAGACCACTGGGCGCCGCTGCTGCCCAGAACTGGGGTTGGATCTGCAAGTGAGGGGGGAAAACCGGATGGAGGACCAGGGTCCAAAGCCACCGTGAAAGGAGGACAAGAGGAGGGCTCTCCCGGGCTTTGGCGGGGCTGCTTCTGTGGGTGCTTCCTGGCCCCAGATGCGAGCTAAGAGGAGAGAGTCGGGGTGGTGTTAATGAAGTCCCGCAAACCCGGGGCTTAAACAGCGGATCTTGATGCTTGCCAGTCGTGGAGACGAGACCCGAACACGGGTGTCGCTGCCTGGTGCCCATCACGACACGGGCACATCACGTCTTCCTTCTAGGTCTCTGCTTTGCCCTCTTACACGGACCTCAGTGGCCGTAGAAAAGCCCACTCTAATCCAGCGTGCCTTCCCCTCAAGTGCACGTCTGCCCAGAACCTGTGTAAAGTGATAATTCCGAGGTCTGCACGGACGTGAATTTGGGGGGAAATGCTTGTGTAAGCAGTACAAGATGGGGTGATCTGGACTAAGTCCAGTATGGCTGAGTAGAGAGGAGAGAGAGAGAGAGAGGAGAGAGAGAGCAGCGTATGCTGGAGGATGGCCTGGGGCTGAGCAAGGGCTCCTGGGGAGGGAGCTGTGTGTGCTCCGGCCCGGGCAAGGGAACCCAGCAGAGACAGGAACACGGTACACTTCCATAGGGCACCCCACAGAAGTGCAGCCTTCCCTGCCTGCCAGGCCCCGTCCTCTGAGAATTCCCAGCCCCCCTACCCGTGCTTGTAGGCCGAGTGCAAACTCCCACCTCCGTCTGTCCCCCAGACTCTCAGCCCCAAACGAGCCTGAGAGGAGGAGGAAGGAAGGGGGTGCTGCTTGGCTTACAGCGTTGCCTGCATGGTGGGACATGTGCTAACATGCATGTGCTGTGTGTAGTAGCATGTCCTACAAGACAGCATCAACCTAGTTAAAGATGAGAGCCTCTTCTAGGACTGAAATCAGCCAGAACGCTTTGTGTGATGTCACAGCGATCCCAGCCAGCCAGCCCTATGATTCCTGCATGGGGGAAGGCGGCCACGACAGTGCGTGCAGGGAGCACGAGACAAAGGTACGCGGCGGGATTCTGGCTGAGTCTTCATGCTTCCACGCGTGGGGCACAGCCTGTGAGTCCTGCCATCCCCAAAGCCGATCTGTTGGGAGTAGACACTGCACGGCTCCCGGCCTGGTAAGAGGGTTGGAATGAGAAGCACTGAGCTCACCCCCCACCCCCCACCCCCCCAACCCCCCACCCCCGCTGCCAGGCCCTGCTGCCCAGTGCAGGGGCCAGGAGGGGGCGAGGGGGGGGCCCGCGCTGCAGAGGGCGGAGGGCTCAGCCTGGCAGGGGGCTGCCGCCGCAGGGAGTGCTGCTGTGGAAGCCGCAGCCACAGCCCCACGCGCGCGTTCTCCAATTTAACCGTGACCTAGTTACAGGAGCCCGAAGACAGCGCCAAGCCGGCGCTCGCTCCTCCCTGCGCGCCCTGGTGGCGCTCCCGCCCGGCCCCTCCAGGTGACTCGCAAAGCCCTCACTGCCGCCCCCGCAGCCGCAGCCCCTGGTTCAGCGGAGAAGGCTCAGATGTCGCTGGTGCTGTGTTTGCCTCCTGAGCGAGGCTTTATTTGACTTTCAAAGATGCCAATTTTCTGTTGAGAGCCAGCCAGGGGAGTGTGTATTTGATAGCAGAAGAAAAATGCCAGGGTCACGGGCAAAGGAAAATGTGGAAGGGCCCCCAGCCGCTGGTCTGATTTCATCATCCGAAAACCCCAGGCTGCCATCCGGGGAAGGTGAAAGTAAGAACAGCAGTGTGAACGCAGAGCGGGGTCCTTTGGGGGTGAAAAACGCACCCCCCCACCAGCCTGCCAAGGTCACGCGGCTGGCTTGGGGAGCCATCGAATGCGCTGGATCCGAGGGGCAGGTGGTCTTTCTTGCAAAGCCTGAGAGCCAGAGAGCCCGCCCCCAGCCCACGGCGTGGCTCTCAGCACCACTGCTTTGCACCTAACTGGAGAGTTTGGTTCTTTGGGGGTGGAGTGGGGAGGGCAGGACAGAATTCAGAGAGCTGAGGTGTGACCCTCGAGTTTGTAGCTCACGATGGGGCGAGTCCAAAACAAAACTGACCAGCAAGTGCAGAGATTTCTGGCACCGTCCCTGCCCCTATATGTCCCCGGCCCCTCCCACTGTGGGCATACAGCACCAAAGTGGCCTGTTTGCGACAACTGAGGGACCTACACAGACACTTCCTGTCACCCAGAAGGTTCACTCTTGCTGGCGTGCATCCTCCGGGTTTGGACAAATGCACGCACTGTTGTCGTATTACACAGAAGGGTTTCCCTGCCCCAAACGTCCCCAGTGTCCCACCGCTTCCTCTCTGTCTCCTCCATAACCCGAGTCCTTTAACTGCCTCATAGCTGTGCCTCTGCCCGAATGTCGCTTCCCTGGAATCACACGGCACGGAGCCACTCCTGTTAACTTCCTTCACTTAAGCACACACGTCTGTCTCCAGGTCTTCTCACGGCTCGGTAGCTCTTTCCTTTTTAGAGTTCATTCTAACTATTGTCTGGATACGCCATGACTGATTTGTCTGTAATCCTGGCAAAGGATGTCTCGGTTGCCTGTTTGGACAATTAAGAATAATGCTGTGATAAATACATCTGCGTAAGCTTTTTGTGTGCACTTTAAGTCATTTGGGTAAATACCAGTAGGATTGCTAGGCCATATGATAATAGCGAGCTCAGTTCTGTAAGACACGGCCACGGTGTCCTGCACAGGGGCTGTCCCATTTCGCACTCCCACAGTAGCGGATGAACGTTCCTGTCGCTCCATAGCCTCATCAGCATTGGGTGCTGCCATTGTTCGGGATTTTGGTCACTTTCTTAGATGTGTCGTAGGACCTGCTTGTTCTGATTTTGTAGACGCTCACTGAGCTACATGTTGCCATCTGCTTGTTTTCCATCCGTGTCCCTTCTATGGTGAGAACTACTTACAACCTGAAGTTGAGTCGCATCAGTTCTCTGATTTTCTTCTTGTCTTTCAATCCTTATTGGTGTATTTTGGGTCTTATAATTAACATGAAGATTCACAGATAACTTGCTTGGATTTTTATTGAAATCACATTGAATAATAGATCTAGTTGGTAAGAATGAACATCTTCATAATACTGAAACGTCCTAATCATGACAACTCTGCTTGTTTAGTTTTATTTGATAGCCCTCCTCGGAGTTCTGTAGCTTTCTCGGAGTTCTGTAGCTTTCTCGGAGTTCTGTAGCTTTCTCTCTGTAGAACTCGGACCTATATTGTTGCAATTATGCCTGACTATTTCATTGTGGGGGTTGCTAATGTGAATGGCAATGTGTTTTTATTTTAAATTCGATCTCTTCTCTGTTGGTGTTCAGGAGAACAGTTGCATTTTTGCTTACCAGAACGTGAGTTCTAAGTTGTGAGTCTCTTTCCCTGCCTATCTATGTCTCCACATTTGGAAGGAGCAGTCTGTCCCATGACCTTGTTTCTGTGACATATCTAAGAAGAACTTTCGGTTTTTCAGTTTATTTAGCTTGCTGGTGACTTCTAAGCTTCCTACACACTGGACTAGAGAATTCAAGCTCCTTTTTACAAAAAGGAATTCCCTTCCAATCAACAGTCCAAGGGTTCAGGCAGGGTGAGCCTACTAGCAAGTAAAATATTGATGGAAAAATTGACCATTAACTGTTCCAGTAGGGTCGCGTCCAAATGGTTATTTAGACGTGAGTGGACAGCATTGGAAACGAAACGCACCTGCACACACACACAAAGCACAAAACAATAAGACGGTAAGAGAAGCTCTCAACTCATTTTAACACTGACTTCAGAGACAGAGCAAGATTAGTATTTGATTCTTTGCCTAGTTTGGCTCATGGGGTCATGGGAGCTGAAGCCATCTACTACCAAGGAAGCAAAGAATTAGGAACCAAACACTCCACATCCAGCGTTAAAAGGGCGTGGGCACGGAAGGAGGAGGATGTGCAAGTACGAGTTGGACAAGGAAGGAATCAGCTGTGGGACCCACCAAGAGCTGGTGCAGAGGCCCCTGGGAGGTGGAGGGAAGAGTGAAGCTGGCGTCCAACAGGGACCTTGAGAGGCGTGGGGCTCGGGCAGAGGAGCTCGATGTCTCACCCCACACTTCCCTCGTGACCTACCGCCATGCCTGTAAATAAGGCAATTGGAAAAGCAATCGGAGTGAGAAGATTTGGGAGGGTTTTCCTCCTCCGCCTGTTGTCATCTTCAGAACAGATTCTGACCCTGGGGAGTCGGTGCCTTTGGCTGGGTGAGCTGAGGGATGGAATGGGATTATGGCAATAATGAGAGTCCAGGGACGTAGCAGAAACCCACCTGCTATTCTGGGGAAGGGGTAGCACTGGGCAGGGAGTGTGGGGTGGGGGTGTCGACAGCTAAATCTGTGACCCTGGCTCTCAAAGCTGCTGGGGGCAACGGAGGGAGTAATCGTAACTGCTCGTGACAGCCTGAATTCATGTCGAAGCCCTAATCCCTAACGCGATATAGTATCTGGAGGTGATTAGACTCAGGCGAGGTCACGAGGGTGGGAACCCCAATGCTAGGATGGCTCCACCTGTAGGAAGAGAGAGAGACCAACCCGTGGCTCTTTCTCCTCTCTGTGCAAAAGGGCAGCCACCTGGGAGCCAGGAAGATACCTCTGATCCTAGACTTCTCAGCCACAGGAACCTGGCGAAGAAATGCCTGGCGTTTACACCACCCCCTCCATAAAGTAGAAGACATCATTCCTCTGTCCCTGCATCATCCTGGAAACCACCTGCAGCTCACCCCTGTGCAGAGTCCACCTGCTACTTCAGACCAGTGCCCACAGCTGTTGCTATGGCAACTGCAGCCGGGCCCCTGACCACGCAACACCATTTGCAGGCTGTGCTTAGACTTGGGACGTCTGCTTACTCTGTGACCTATCAGAGCCCCTCTTCCTCACACGTCACAGTCTGACGTGACAGGAGTGTGCGGTAGAGACCACGGAACAGGGAAGAGGGCAGCCCGGAATACTGAGTTGAGCAATCTGTTCATTTGAAAAGGGGGAGATTTTAAATAAACCAGACCTTGACATCTCTGCATATGGGATCTTCACAGAGTAACTCTTACCTTGTTCCTTGACCTGTTCTCTTACATACGTGTAGAGAACACCCTACAGACCCTGAAGAAATGAGACGCCCATGTTATAAATGTGTATAAACGTATTCACATGCTTGTTGCAACCTGGGAAGGACAGTAACACAGGACAGGGTAGCCCCAGGAAGCAGCCTCACAGGCGAGAGGGCTGACCACCCAGCTTCTCACACCCACCGTGGCCTGGGCGAGGGAGGGACCGTGCGGTGTGTGACATGTTGGCCACAAGTCAGGCCCCGTGAGACATTCCAGGGATAGAAAACAAGGAAGAACATTAAATATTTGAACTCTGGCAATTTTTAATCCCAGCTCTGAAGGCACAGGAGCGTCAGCCAAGTCCATCTTAAAGCCGTGAGCACCTGCCCAGGGGTCCCAGGAGAGCCACACAGTCATGCTTGTCCACAGGGCTGCTGATTCTGTAGGAATTCTGATCAGACTGGCAGGGGACTCCAGCTGCTGTCTCCCAGTGGCACAGCGACACCTGCAGGAGGAGGTTGGCACTGCTGATCCTCTACAGAGGTTGGGGCTGAAGGGAACCCCCGCTGTGACTGCACTCCTCAACCCCACGCTGAGGACAGATGGGCATCCCTCCAGGAAAATCCACAAACCCCTGTGTAGCAGAAAATTCCTCTCCTGAATTCTAGCCTGTAGGACCTGCTTGTTCTTGGGTACAGCTCGCTGGGAGTTCAGAGTGCACAGGTCCAGTGGCCCCCATCTGTGTCTTTTGACACCAAGCTGGTGAGCCCAGTAAGGCTCTGATCCTGCTGGCCTGTGAAAACCTATGGAACTGGAATTGTTTGGGAAGGGCTGGGATGAGCTGGGAGGCAGAAACCTTGCTTAGCAACAATATTGACTTGCACAGACCCTATGTACACATCGGTAGAAAACAACCAGACAGTTTTGTAACCAGACAGTCTTTCCACATGACCACATTGTCCTGGGCCAGTGACCTGGCTAAGCAAGGACTGAATATTTCCAAGCCTAGGGTTTGCTGGTAAGCTCTCTCTCTTTCCAGAAGAAAGTAAAAGAAATGTGTTGGGAAAACATATTTGGAAAAGGTTAGTGAGCCCAAAGATTGGCCAACTTAAAAAATGCTGATTAATTTATAAATCACTACATCTGTAGTTAATATCCTGTCCTGAACGTAAACATGATCATGTCTGCTCTCCACGGATGTTACAAAACAGAGGCGTTTATAAAGCTAGAGTTGGAGGTTGGGAGGCAGAGCGAGGTGTCGCAGAGAGACTGTAAAGATGGGGGGATGTCGCATTGGTGCCCAAACCAGAGACAGCACAAGAAGAGACTACAGAGCCTTCTCCGTTTTGCATGGCGACACAAACATCCCACACGAAACGTATTAAAGAGCAGGAAACCAGCGGGGCTGTCCTGAGATGTTGTTGACACAGCTCACCTTGTTCTATTTTAATAGAAAACAAATAACGTCAAGATATTTGTCAAAGTTCAATACACATTTAGGCTATAAACTCTTAATGTTGGAAGAACAGGTACAACTTTAATGGGATTAAAAACGCAGTCACACGTTCCACCAAACCCGAAGCCAGCATTGTGCTAAACGGAGAAACACTAAAATGCTTTGTGGAGTGCTGGCAAAGGGAGGAACGGAGCACCGGCCGCTGATCGGCGATCTGCTAGGTAGCCCTGCTGGAACACACTCCACAGAGAGCACAGGAAGAGGAACCGCTGAACACCGGGAAGGAGAGGCAAAGTGATCATTATGTGCAGAGGCAGGGGTGGCCTCTGTGCAGTGCTCCAGAGTACCAGCTGAAAACCTTTAGCAACAGTGTGCAACTTCAGCAGGAAGACAAGAGCAAAACCGAATCTGTCAGCCAGTCTTGCACTATAATGACAGAAGATCCCATTTAAAACCAATACAAAGAATAATATTCACAAATAAATTTAAAAGAAATACAAAAAACATGTAAGAACATTCTTAAACTCTATGAAGGGACATGAAAGGAGATGTCAGAGAGTGGAGATGGGTATCTTAGTTTTACAGGGCAAAACTCAAAAATCTAAAACTGTCAATCTTTTCTACAAAAATCTAAAAATAGGATCAGATTAATTTGATTCAGCATGCCAATGGATTTTTCCCCAGTACTTGAGAACTGGCCTTAAAGCTGTACTAAAATATGCACATGGGTATCCAGGAAAGCTCTGGCCAACAACAGGAGAGTGAGGATGAGGATGCAGTAGGGACTGCCCCACTGGGCACTGAAAGCGGCAGTGAGCGAATCAGTGTGCTACGACAGCAGAATTAAACTGCATCACCCATGTCCAGGCTCACACGGCTTAGTGACCGTTCATCCAGAGAATAGCTCTTGTGACCTCTCCATCCAAAGCCACGGCAACTGAGGTGGGTTCTGGCCGTGGTGAAGCACATGATGGGGTCTGGGACCTCACGTCGTCAACCCTCTCCCTACCTGGTCGGCCTCACTCCAGGAGAGGCACCAAACTGGGGTGCCCTTGTAGTCTAGGGGCCTGGGGAACACAGACCCTGGCCCCAGGGTGCTTCCTGGTGACCCCTGCTGGCTCCTGTGCTGACAAACCCAAAGGAGAAGTCAGACAGTATTCTCATGGAGACAGCGATTAGCTACGATTCCTCCTTCTCTTTAGCCACCAGAAAATATTTTATTAATGATGTTTTAAATATTCATTTATTTAGCTGAAAGGCAGAGTGACAGAGAGGGAGAGAGAGAGAGAGAGAGAGAGAGAGAGAGAGAGAGAGAGAGATCCGTGGTTTCATTCCCCAGGTGGCTGCAACAGCCAGAGGCCAGGAACTCCATCGGGTCCCACACAGGGGCGGCAGGGGCCCAAGCACTGGGGCCATCTCTGGTAGGGCCATCTCTGCTGCTTTACTAGGCTCAACAGCAGAGAGCTGGACTGGAGATGGAGCACCTGGATTGGAGCCAGTACTGTAACATGGGATGCCAGTGTTGCAGGTGATGGCTGAACCCACAGAGCCACAACACTGGCCTATAAATTTAATATTTTGGACTATTTTTCCATTTATAGAAAAACCGAGTGTAGAATTTCCATGTACTCCCTCTCCCTGCCTCCATCTCAAACGATTTACTCTATTATTAATGTCTCGCATGAGTGTGGCACATTTGTTATAACTGATAAGCCAATGTTGATACATCATGAGTCCCGGTTCATAGTTTGCATAGAACTCAGTCTGTGTGGCGTTTATCCCACAGGCTTTGGCAGAGCTGTAATGCCTCATGTCCACTGTGAGGGTACTGTACAGAGTAGTTTTGTTGCCCTCCAAGACATCTGAGCTTCCTGAGACTCTTACAACCCTTGTGCCTTGATGTAAAATGCGCTAAACAGTCACTTCCTGCATCCTCAACTCTCACAGTCCTTGACTAACCCACTCTTCTCCTGCCATCAGTTTCTCATCGAAAAATCTGATGGTGTTGTGTTTAAAAACCAGGAAATTACAGAGTTTTGCAGGAAAAGTAAGGCCTTTATTACAGACTGGAACTGATGAGAAACGAAATTACATGGTTCCTAAAGTGTCTTTCTCCGCTGGAACTTCTTTTCCTCCCATGAGCCTTCCTGTTGAAAGAGAGAAGGGGGAAGAGGGTTAGATCTCTCGTGTGCCTTCACACTCCTGCTTGGACGTGGTTCACTTACAGACCCAAGAGGCTCTTTGCACACGGTACAAAGTAGGCAGCTCCTTGAACAAAGAGCAGAGGTGAAAGAGGACTACAGGAAGGAGAAATCACGGGGTCTGGGGAACGGAGACCCAGCCCCAGAAAGGAAGCTCGAGTCTCAGGAAGGGAAGACCAGAGAGACTGAGGAAAACCTGCACTCCTGGGGCTGGCGCTGTGCCGCAGAGGGTAAAGCCACTGCCTGCAGTGCCCGCATCCCATATGGGCACCGGGTCCAGTCCTGGCTGCTCCACTTCCGATCTAGCTCTCTGCCATGGCTTGGGAAAGCAGTGCAAGATGGCCCAAGTCCTTGGGCCCCTGCACCCACATGGGAGACCCAGAGGAAGCTCCTGGCTCCCCACTTTGGATCAGCTCAGCTCTGGCCATTGTATTCATTTGGGGAGTGAATCAGATTCTCTCTCTCTCTCTGTCTCTCTCTCTCTGCCTCTACCTCTCTGTAACTCTGCTCTTCAAATAAATAAATAAATCTTAAAAAAAAAAAAAAAAAGAAACAAACAAAATCTGCACTTGGACTCCAGTGCTAAGACTCAGCCTGTTTTAAGGAGGTACTGGTGATGTGATGGTGAGAAGGAAGGGACCAATGAAACCATTAAAAGAGTAGGCTGGCCACTGCCATGGTCATGTGGAGATGAGACTAGGCATCCACCCATCCATCCATTCTTCTGTCCACCATCCATACATTCATCTGTCTACCTATCCATCCATCTACCCACCCATCCGCCCATCAATCCATCCACCTATCATCCTCTCATCATCAGTTTATCCACTGAGTAAGCCTGTATGCATTCAGCATTTACTAGGGGTTGTAAAAATCACTAACACACAACCTCAACCTCAAAAACCAAAAACAAAGCCATGGGCTAGTGGAGAAGGTGGGGGTAGTTGGAGTACAGCACAGTAAAGCAGCCCCAGGGGTGCCTACAAGCAGGAGACGCCACGGAAATGGCATTTCTGGAGACAGGTAGGCTGCACTCAGGATGGGGGGAGGGTAGTACTGCAGCAGCAGGGTCCCGGGAATGGAGGTGGGACCCACAGTGGGGGCGGTGAAGCAGTCCCTATCCTGTGAATCAGGGGGCAGAGAGGGATCGGAACCTGGGACCCACACAGGGCCCCACATTGCTAAGGAACTCTGACCCCAACCTCCAGGTGAGCAGGGCTCTTTGTCTGGTAGGAACCTGTGCTAAGGAGATGTCTGACACATGCCCACTGAGGAAAACAAGACAAAACCATCAGGAAGACCCCAGTACTGAACACACCAGTTGGAAAGGACGAGGCCAGATGGGAGCAAACAGCGTGGAGAGAGGCCAGAGCTATGGAACCCTTCAGAAGACAGACAGGAAGAACGCAGTGACCATTGGAGAGGGAGTGGAGAGGCAGAGAGGAATCAGTTCCAGGCCAGGGTAGCTGGGACATGAGCTCAATGCAGGATGAAGCCTTGGTCCCCAAGAGGGGATGGCCTTGAGTACGGTGTGGAATATCGGGATGGGGTGTCTCCGTGCCGTGGCTTACTCACGGAGGCCAGGGTGGAATAGAGGTTGGAATAAATCTCACACAGGTGTGCTTCGAAGCCCTGGAGGGGTGTGGGATGGCCGCGAGTGGAGGGAGAGTCCCGCTGGGAACCCTGGGGAGCATCACTGTTGCAGGGGCGGTGGCAGGAAGAGGAGGGATCCATGAAGCACAGGCCAAGGTTGGCTGGAGAGGAGAGCTGGCGGAGGGAGCCAAGGTCTCAGACATCAGAGGGTTTCAGGAAAGAAGCATCCCAGGCAGCTGAGAGGTTCATGGCGAAGGGTGGATGCAGCGGGTCGGGGAGGCAATGGAGAGGCGGTCACCACGCAGACCAGGTCCTGGGCAGCAAAGCAGACTAGTTTTTTTTTAGGGACAGGATAAGAAGGACACACAGAGATGAAAGAGATTCTAGGTGTAAGCTGGGGGCAGGGAACCACTGTGCACTTGGCCCTCGTTATTCTGATTCTGTATGGGAATTCACCTGCTCACTAATCCTTATTTGTTACCCCAGGCAGGGTGCCTTCTCATTCATTCTCAGACATGCACTGGGCAGGGAGGGCTTCAACTCTACCCAGGTGCTCCAAGCTGAGGTCAGACGGCGCAAGGCTGCGCTTCCTGGGGTCAGTTCTCAGGCTGTGAACAAGTATGTTTTTGGAGCTTTATGGAGTGCCAGGTTTCCCCCCCCACCACTTTTGTGCTTTCCATTGATGATGTCACCATCTCAAATGAGTGCCCCTAGTTCAGGGCTGCCCAGTGTTCCGGAGAAAGTGGGCGTCAGGCCAGCTTCACTCAGATGTGAGTCACCTGCTGTCGCCCATGAGTTCAATGTCATGGGTCGACAACACACACGAAACAAAACCACACACAAACAAGATTTCCTACCGACCCATCGAGGGCAACACGACCAGAGGCTCAAAGGAAACTTGAATCTCCTGTAATGACTGGGTACCCACGAATTCAGTGTTGGCAGACTTTATACCAACTGTGGGTAACAAGACTCGGCTGCTTGGTGAAGTAGCTGCCAGGACTGTGCCAAACATGAGAGTCAGAGAAAAGCATACATGATTCTAGTTGCCCGTAAGTTTCCACCTGTGGAGCCTTGGCTGGGTCTTTTCCAACTTTTGGGGGAGGTGGATCTGGCTCCCTTCTGTGGGTGGGGATCCAGACAAGGGGTAGTCACTGCTGACATCTGAATGTTGGAATCACTCAGCCAGCCACTGGGGCAGCCCCTGTACCTGGTGGTGGAGAGCTGTGTCTCCAGCACTTCCTATCCATTCAACCCTTTGCCTCTTAGTTGGCAGCTACACATCTGGCTCTCCCCCAACACGTGACAAATGTGTCTTAAACAAGTAACCCTGGATGCTGTGCTGTCTTGTGCTATTTCCCAAATGGGAGATGTGTCCCAGGAAGCGAAAGAGAGGCTGCGGGAACACACGGACATCAAGAGCCAAATCCCAGGGCCGGCGCCATGGTGCCGTAAGTTAATCCTCTGCCTGTGGCACCGGCATCACATATGGGTGCCAGTTCTAGTCCCGGCTGCTCCACTTCCCATCCAACTCTCTGCTATGGCCTGGGAAAGCAGAAGATGGCCCAAGTCCTTGGGCCCTTGCACCCACATGGAAGACCAGGAAGAAGCACCTGGCTTCTGGCTTCAGATCGGTGCAGCTCTGGCCGTTGTGGCCATCTGGGGAGTGAACCAATGGATGGAAGACCTTTCTTTCTGTCTCTCCCTCTCACTGTCTGTAACTCTACCTCTTAAATAAATTAAAAAAAAAAAAAACGAAATCCCCGCTCTGCGCCCCGCCCCTGCCTCTGACAGCAGGGGTCTCTGAATGTCTCTGCTTTCTTACCTACAAAACAGAGACTGTAGGAATGCAACTTCATTTGAACTGTGCCAGGGTTCACAGAAGGCAGTGTGTGGGAAGGGTTCTCACACTTGGGAGTGGAGGTGCTCCTGGGGCCAGGGGCCAGGCACAAAGTGGGCATTAGGGGAACGCAGCTGAGCGATGGCTGGGGTCATGAGACGGATTCTGTTCACCATGCACTGTGGACCAAAGGCCTGAGGATGAACTGCCCCTTGTGGCTCTAGTAAATAGCTTCAGAAAGCCACACAGGCCGGCGCCGCAGCTCAACAGGCTAATCCTCCGCCTGCGGCGCCGGAACACCAGGTTCTAATCCCGGTCGGGGCATCGGATTCTGTCCCGGTTGCTCCTCTTCATGTCCAGCTCTCTGCTGTGGCCCGGGAGTGCAGTGGAGGATGGCCCAAGTGCTTGGGCCCTGCACCCCATGGGAGACCAGGAGAAGCACCTGGCTCCTGGCTTTGGATCAGCACAGTGCGCTGGTCGCAGCATGCCAGCCGCAGCGGCCACTGGGGGTGAACCAATGGAAAAGGAAGACCTTTCTCTCTGTCTCTCTCTCTCTCACTGTCCACTCTGCCTGTCAAAAAAAAAAAAAAAAGCAAACCACACAGGGGCCGGCGCTGGTGCGTAGCCAAAGCCACCACCTGTGTCGCTGGCATCCCATATGGGCACTGGTTCATGTCCCAGCAGCTAATGTACCTGAGAAAGCAGCAGGTGATGGCCCAAGTACTGGCCATTGCAGCCATCTGGGGAGTGAACCAGTGGGTGGAAGAGCTCGCTCGCTCTCTAACTCTGATTTTCAAATAAATAAATCTTTAAAACAAAACTAATGGAAAGCCAGCAGAGCAGTCCGGTGGCCTGAAGGGAGACCCCTTCCTCACACTGCTCAGCTGGGGATGGGGGCTCTCCGGAGAGACAGGGCTGCAAAGTCCCAAGAGTTTCCACTTCCAAACACTGAGACAGTGGGGGACTCGGCTTTCAACTGATCGCTGGAGCATGCTTTCTCTTCCCTGTTTTAGAGTAACAAAGTAATTTTGTCTGAGCTGTGTCTTCAAAGGTTAGATTTCACTCTTCATTCTTCTATATCCAGCCTTTTCTAGCAACCCGAGGGAGTTCCAGAGCACTCATTACGTTACAGAAACAATGAATCAGCTCCTGGTTTATTCCACAGACTAAGGCCAGGCTCTGGGGATTCCATGACAAACGGAGTGGCCCTCGTGGAACACCCACGATTTGAAAACGGCCACCTTGCTTTTGATCAGGCCTTCACCCACGCCTTCCTCCCAGTCTGATGGACTCCCCTCTATACCCATTCTTAGCATTCTGAAACTGAGCAAGGGCGATGTTGCCAAGAATTTCATATGCATGCACACAGCATCAATAACATGTTCACTTCGTATTAGACCAAAGTAGTTCTCAAACACGACAAGGCAAGGCAGCCTCGAGTCCATGGCCTTGCATGGACAAAAATGAGTAAACAGGGGAGGCTGAGCCCCGAGAGAAAGAGGCTGCCTCACCTCTGTAGGCATCAGAGACTGCTCACAACCAGCTCTGATGGGTTCACACCCACCCGATGAGCCTCTTCCCTGGGCCCACTGTCCCTGGCTTCCTGGCCGCATTTGCTGCTTCTAGGGACTCAGGGCACAGTGTAGACACTCATCCCACTGAAGGCCATCGGAAGACAGGGCCATCACCAGGACATCAGTCAAAACCAACACTGAGGCCAGTGCTGCATACTCCGGTCTTTGGTTTGCGGCGCCTTTAACCTGACATGTTGGCGGGGATCCCTTTCTTTATAGAAATCAGACGCTGCATTTAAATTGCAGTACATGTATGCACACATACTCAATTATAAAATATCATTAATAAACAAAATGCAGCCAGAGCATCGAGAATTTTTCTCTGTGGCCCTATGAGAACCTCTGCGAAGCAAAAGGAAATGATTCTGGTTTATAAAAGAGGAATACGATGAGTTCATTTCTTCCTAATGAGTAGCTTCCTTGATCTCAGTATGAAGCTGGTTTTTATTTTTAGAGTGTGCCGCAGATTAGAAAGAAACCCTACCGTTTGCATTTTTCATCCAAGGCAGCCTCATTGGTGAATTTTCCTTCTATTTTAGTAAAATGTCATTTGACGCCTTTCAGATGCCAGTGGTTAAACACTAACTGTGCTATGCTTGCTTGACTGCTCTTTGGTAAAAGACCTAGAGAAGCCAAAGTAAAAGGGTCCATCGCCCACCGTGTAAAGTACTGAGAGGGTACTGGGTGTGGCTGGTTCTGGGCAGGGCACGGGGAGCCATGGCAGAGGAAGCTGCTCGAGCCACCCTGGACAGTCGGATGGGCAGAGAGGGAACCAGCAATTGTACTGAGCACCCCCTGGAGATGCAGAAAGGGACATCGTCTGTGATGGCAAAGTTCACCTCCCAAAGGGAGTGACAGCTGAGCTGAGATGACGATGCTGTTGGTTACAAAGGAGAAACTTGGGAGGAAGTTAGCTAAGCTTCAGGAGCTCATGGGATACCCCTGGCAACCAATTGCAATAGTCAGTTGACATTGGGCTGGATCTCAGGACAGAATGTGGTAAGAGGCACATATGGGGACATAAGTACACATCAGTGATAGTTAAAACCCAGCAAGGGGAAGAGATGACAGAGCATTCTACAGAATATGGAGAGGACTGGGCTAGGGAGTTAAATTATTTATCAGGAAGATGGAACTGGGTCATACTGCATAGATTCGTAGGATTAAAATCCAGTTTGCAAAATGAATGGGAGGTTGGGGCAGCAGCCATAGGCTGCACCTGTATCAAGACACTGAGCAGGAGGGGGGAAGGGGGGGGAGGCCGAGGCTGTGGGGAGTGACACTGGGCCGAAGGAAGGGACTGGTGGCTTTTCTTGTCATGTGTTGGCTGGTCTTAAGCAGAGAAAATTGGTCACATCCATGACAACAGATCCAAGTACTGTGGGGAAGACTGAGAGGGAACAGGCTTGAGAGGACGGTTGAGGATCAGGGTCTGGGAGGAGACGAGAGGAGGCCGAAGGCGGGGCTTGCAGGGGAGCAGCGATGCACAGATGCATGGTGGCGAGCAGGTGCCTTCCAAGCAGGAGCCAGGCCCGGCCCTTACCTCAAGGTCATCACTCAAAGACAGGACTTATTCTCGCTCTGCGCTGGTAGTTCAGGAACCTTCCATTTCCAGGAGGAAAAGCCCTTCTCACGGTCTCTAATGACAGAAAGGGGACACAGAGGCTCTGCCGGTCACATCAACCTCCAACCTGGGTGTTGTGACTATAAATTAATAAGAAGGACCTTCTCCCTGGACCCACCCCACCAACTCAATACCAAGGATGCCACAGCCCTGTGATTCTTAGCCAAGCCTCCCTCACTCTCTGGCACTGTGCTGCCGTGGGTCAGGGCTTTGTGTGTGCCTCCTTGGCGTTACCATGCGTGGTCTGTCTCAGCCACTGCTCTAAGCCCTCGAGGGCAGGGACTGCCCTATTTATCCTCGATCTGCCTCGTGACTGTCACACACGTTTCTTGAGTTAAATTAAATTGTCACGTTCAAGGCAGTTTCTGAGACAGTAGCACATCTGCACCCATGGTGCTCCCAAGGCTCAAAATATTTTCAGAATTTAGCTTAGAAAACCTTATGAGTCATGGAAAAGGACTGGTCACTCTAACTTATGGCCATACAGTGTTTTTCTCTTAAATGGATTTGTCCAGTGCCATAGCCAGCCCCCAAGGTGGTCTCCCATCGTTCATAATCCAGTAGTCCCCTCCCACATTGGTCTGTGTGATCAACAAAACACACACGTGATGACATCACCCCTCCTTACACAGGGGGCGTGGCTAAAGGGCCCCCTACAACAGAGTGCTCAAGACTGACATAAAATGGCATGATACTGCATATAACCTATCTGCACACATTTTCCTGTATACAAGGGGACCTCAGGAAGTTCAGGGAAAATGGAATTAAAAGATAAACTGGTTTTGGTGCAAAAAATTTTTTTGAATGCATGCATAGTTTTTTTGTTGTTGTTGATCTGACTTATCAGATCTGTTTCCAAATGACTGTTGGCTACTCCCAAAATCAAAGCAAGACTGACGCCAGTACGGAGAATCAAAAAAAAAAAAAAAAAAAACCAGGAACAAACAAAAAAGAACAGAAGCATTTTCATTCCAGAAACATTCAAATAAAAACATTTTTCAGCAGTGATCACACTGTTACAATAACTGTATGTTCCCCCAAAGTGTCAAGTTGGAAGAGGTAGGAAGCCTAGCCATGTTTGCTGTGTTGTTTTAATCTAGCCTCATGTTCTAAGCACTAACACTTCACGCAAATTGAAACATTGTCTAGGGAAGGCCAAATATTAATCTCATTGAAATACATTGATGTCTGTGTTCTTCACTCCAACGAGAAGCTTTGAACACGGGGCAGAGTCCACCAGGCTTCCGGAAAGCAGCATGGAACAGAGGCGCCAGAGCCCCAAAACCCTGTCCAAAGTCCCGTCTGCTGCTCTGCCTGGCAGAGTGCCACACTGGCAGTGCCATCCCGAGAACTCAGAGTGCCTCGCTGAGCCTTGGTTTGCTCCCTGAGGGAGTAAGGAAGGACACAGAGCTGCCTCGCGGGGTGGCTGTGAGAGTTGAAGGAGAAAATGGTGTTAAGCAACTGGTACAGACAGGGTGAGCGTTTGTGTATTTCCATTAACGCCATGAGTCAAGACTCACTTCTTCAGCTGCACGGGCAGGTCAACGTGCACCTGTCACAGAGCTCTGGTAAATATAACAGGAGAAGGCTGGCGCCGTGGCACAATAGGCTAATCCTCCACCTTGTGGCACCGGTACACCAGGTTCTAGTCCCGGTCGGGGCGCCGGATTCTGTCCTGGTTGCTCCTCTTCCAGTCCAGCTCTCAGCTATGGCCCGAGAGTGCAGTGGAGGATGGCCCAAGTCCCTGGGCCCTGCACCCCATGGGAGACCAGGAGAAGCACCTGGCTCCTGGCTTTGGATCAGAGCGATGCGCCGGCTGCAGCACGCTGGCCGTGGTGGCCATTGGAGGGTGAACCAACAGCAAAAGGAAGACCTTTCTCTCTGTCTCTCCCTCTCTCACTGTCCACTCTGCCTATCAAAAAACATACATATATATAACAGGAGAAGACAGATCTGTTCGAGGGGCGGGACTAAATGGTAGCTTCATCTGCTTCCTAAGGAGTTTGGTGGGGCACAGAAGAGATGCACTCCTTGGATTTGGGCTGCTCAGCAGGCTTCGGTCTTGGGGCCTCTGGGCTCCATTACGTTGACTTGCAAAGTGGGCTCCTGTGTGACTATTCTTTTCACTGTCACTCATGATGTGTCATATTCCAGGGACTTGGTTCCTAGGAGAGGGGCTCAGCGGGGGCTGGGCTGCTCAGGAAAGTGGCTGGTGGTGTCCACAGAGGGGGCGGGCCACTTACCGAGCGACGGATCATATAAGCGCTCGCTCCTGGGCTCATCACGGGTGAGGCCTGCAACACAGCAGCAGTCACAAATGAGCTGCCTGTGCCTGCCTCTAGAACATTCTGTAATTTTATTACTGATGCACAAATGTGCTTTGTAAGCAAAGAAGCAACAGGAGATTACTAAAGAGTCTCACTGCCAAAGCGCCCATAGGAAACACCCTCAAGGGTGCAGAACTGGCCCCTAAGTCCTAGGACAATAAGCCAATCCCACCTGGAAGGAGAGGCCGCATGACAAAGAACCAAGAGTCCTTGTCCTCCAGCCAAGACTCTCGAAGGCACGGTCAGCTCCAGGCACCCCCAGAGGACCGCAGAGGCCAGCTCTAACTGGTCAGGTGCGGTTCAGCCCTGATTCTCCCAGCTCTACCTTATCACACGCCTGGGCCCTGTGACTAAGGCAGTACCCAGGAAGGAACCCGCACGTCCCAACTAGGGGACCCTCTTGAGGGGAAACCCTACTGGCCCTGTGTATCCAAGAGAGAAGCTGATATCACCACTCGTGTATTGAAACAATCTGTAAAAATATAAAGTGTGAAATGAACAGTCGTGTTATTATGACCTAGTGATAAGAATCTAGAGCGGGGCCGGCGCTGTGGCGCAGTGGGTCAAAGCCCTGGCCTGAAGCGCTGGCATCCCATATGAGTGCTGGTGCTAGTCCCGGCTGCTCCACTTCTGATCCAGCTCTCTGCCATGGCTGGGAAAGCAGTAGAAGATGGCCCAAGTCCTTGGGCCCCTGCACCCATGTGGGAGACCCAGAAGAAGCTCCTGGCTCCTGGTTTCGGATCGGCACAGCTCTAGCTGTTGTGGCCATCAGGGGAGTGAACCAGCCAATGGAAGACCTCTCTCTGTCTCTACCTCTCTCTCTGTAACTCTGTCTTTCAAATAAATAAATCTTTTTTTAAAAAAAGAATCAAAAGTGAAACAAAATGCTTATTTATATAATTACCGTATTTGAAGGTTTTTTATATAGGTATTTCTAGCTTTAAATGACTCACTAACAAAGAGCTTTAGTCCTTTCAGAAAAACAAATATAAGGAACCCATCTCAGCTTACCCAGCGGATACTCATTTCTCCATGTGTAGGCTCCCACCACGTCTCCAAACATCATCTAAGGAAATGCAGCAATCAGTACACACCCACGCATGGAAAAGAAAAGAAGCCGCACTGTGAGACAGTGGATATTACCCAGAGGGCTCTCACATAGAATTCATTTCTAATGAAATAAAGTGGCTTATTAACTCAAATGAGATCCAAAGATGGACATTTACAAAAGCACTCAGGCAAGAGCAATCTACATGGAGTTTAAACCGACTCCGAACCTTTCAGGACACTCCAAATGGACTCCCGGATGTCGCGGGTCGGAAGCGGGATTGTGCGCTATAGACTGACAGACCAAGCTGAATTCTGGGATTCTCTCTGTTAGGTCTCCACGACATCACCAGTCGAGAAAGGTTTTCATGGAGCCACTGAAATTCCACAGAACAGTCCCCAAAGCGAGGTTTGAATGAATTAAATTCATAAAAGTACAGAGAGATAATCCAATGACATTAGGAAGACAACTCATGATATGGATGAGAAAGTCAGAAAGCGGATACAGAACACGAAAATGGCAAGGCAGAAATCTTGGAGCTAAAGAATTCAATGAATAAAATTTAAAAATACAATTGAGGACCTCAACAGCAGAGCTGAGTGAGAAGACTTTCTGAGCTTGAAGACAGGTCTTTTGAAATAACCCCATTACCCAAAAAGAAATATGAAGAGCCCAGCACGTAAGTCCCCAATCAGGATGCCCACATCTTCCATCCGAGCACCTGGGTGCAATTCCTGGCTCTGGCTCCGACTCCGGCTTCCTGATAATACAGGCCCTGGGAGGGAGGAGTGGCTCGAGCAGCAGGATTTCTGCCACCCACGTGTGCAACACGTATTGAGTTACTGCCTCTCAGCTTCAGCCCTGGCTCAGCCCCAACCATTGCAGGCATTTGCAGAGTGTGAGAGCTCACCGTTTCCGTCCGTCTTTCTGCCTCTCAAATGCATAAAGAAATATAAATAAAAGAAATTTAAAAGAACAAAAATAGCCTTCAAGTCTATGGGACACCATCAAGTTATATGTTGTTCCAGAAGGAGAAAATGTGGGTAAATAATGCAAAGAAAATCCATTCAAGGAAGTACTTGATGAAAAATGTCTGAATCTAGGGAAAGATATGGACATCTAGGTCCAGGAAGCCCAAAGGATCCCTAACAGATTCAACCCAGAAACTCTCCAAGTAATACCGTAGTCAAACTGTCAGAGAGGAGAGAGAGAGAGAGAGAGAGAGAGAGAGAGAGAGAGAGAGAGAGAGAGAATTCTAAAAACAGTGAGAAAGCAAGTCACCCATAAGTGACTCTGCATTCGGTTAACAGCAGACTTCTCAGATAAAACTTGGCTGGCCAGGAGAGAATGAGATTAAATATACAAAGTCCTGAATAAACAACATTGCCTGCCAAGGATTCTAGACCCAGCAAATCCACCCTTCAGAAATGAGGGAAAGACTTTCCATGCCAACCAGAAATGGAAGGAATTCACCACCAGCAGACTGCCCCGACAGAGTGCTTAAGGGAGCCTCATTAGAAGCAAAAGTATGGGTCTGGCACTGTGGTGTAGCAGGTTAATGCCCCAGGCTGAAGTGCCAGCATCCCATATGGGCACCAGTTCGAGACCCAGCTGCTCTACTTCCCATCCAGCTCTCTGCTGTGGCCTAGGAAAGCAGTAGAAGATGGTCCAAGTCCTTGGCCCCTGCACCCAGGTGGGAGACCAGGAAGAAACTCCTGGCTCCTGGCTTCGGATGGGCACAGCTCCAGCCATTGCAGCCAACTGGGGAGTGAACCAGCAGAGAGAAGACCTCTCTCTCTCTCTCTTTCTACCTCTCCTCTCTCTGTGTAACTCTGACTTTCAAGTAAAATAAATAAATCTTTAAAAAAAAAAAAGAAGCAAAAGTATAATAACTGCCATTATGAAAACATGCAAAAATGCAAACATCAACAGTAGAGCAGACACACAAAAGAGAAAGAGAAGGGATTTCAGACTATTCATATTTAATTTTTAATTTTTTCTCGATTTTATTCACTGTAGAGTTAGTCAGGGGCTTTTTCATCTGTATTAATTAGGACTATGGTCCAGCAATTTTTTCCCTTTTATTCATTAGGTTTTGGTATCAGGCTTACACTGGTCTTTTAAAATGAGTTAGAAAATATTTATCCTGTATTTTCTGAAAGAACATATTAGTGGGCTGTTATTTATTTTTAAAAGTTTGATGAAATGCATTAGTGAAATTACTTAGGCCTTTACTTACCTGTAGAGGAGGATTATTTTAAATGGACTTAATTTCTTGAATACGTATGAGGCTACTCAAAAATTATTTTCTTTCCATGTCAGTTTTTTGAATTTGTGTTTTTGAAGAAATGCATTCACTTTAAATATGTTGCCAAAATTATTGACATAAAATTGTTTAATACCCTTTAAAAATTGAAAGTAGAGCTATGCTATGACCTGGCATCCCAATACTGATATACTGCAGGAGAATAAATCAGTGTCAAAGAGACATTGGCACTTCTTGTTTACCACAGCACGATGGTCAACAGCCAGGATACGGAGTCCACCAAAGTGTCCATCAGTAGATGAACAGTCCAAGAAAATGTATGTGTGGAGATGGGGGTGGGATGGGGGTGGGGTGGGGGTGGGGATGGGGTGGGGTGGGGGTGGGGGTGGGGATGGAAATATAGTTAGAACAATAGAACGATACATAGATAGATCATAGAAAACACACACACACATACACACACACATATATATAATGGTATGCTAGTCAGCCATAAAAGGTTGAAATCTTGTCACTCATGACAACAGATGAACCTATAGGACTTCATGTTAGAGGGAATAAGCCAGGCACTAAAGGACAAATACACACGACCTCATCCACGTGTAGAATCTAAGCAAGCTGACTGCGCAGAAGTTGAGTACAGAATCACAGCCACTACAGGTAGGGATGGGGTGGCCAGGAGGAGTGGAGAGAGGGCCGTCAGTGGGTGCAGAGTGACAGTTAGATAAGTGACCGTCTAGCTCTTTCTAGAACTATCTAGCTCTGGTGAAGGGTGACTATGCTTAGTAAAGTATTCTACATTTCCAAATAGCTAGAAGACAAGGTTTTTAATGTTCTCATCACAAATATTTAAAGAAATGGATGTGCCAATTACTCAAATTTGATCTTTACATAGTGTCCACATGTATCAAAGCACCACTGTGTATGCCATGTATATGTGCATTTATGTCCTTCAGAAATTTAAATCACTCATTAGAAAAGTCATTGTAGGGTTGGGGATTGTGTCTCAATAAACACGTTACTTTAGAAGTGAGGATTATTTGGGGTGAGCATTTGGTGAGCAGTTAAGACGCCACCTGGAATTCAGGGTGCCTGGTTCAAGCCCCAGCTCTGCTCCCGATTCCAGCTTCCTGCTAACACGTGCCCTGGGAGGCAGCAGATGATGGCCAAATACTTGGACCCTGGCTACCCCCATGGGAAATGCAGCCCTGACTGCTGTGGGTGTTTAGGCAGGGCACCAGTAGACACAGGTCTCGTCTGTCTCTGCCTCACTTTCTGTGTGTCTGCCTTTCAAATAAACATTAATTAATGAAAAACAGTATACAATGTGTGTAAACTATCACATTAAATAGGACAGATACATATAATTTAAAATAAATAAATAAATTACACACATAAAAGATGAGAACAAAAAGAGGCGCAGGACCCTGTGGGCCAGGACAATGAAAGGGGGGCAAAAATATTTCTCTAACCAGAGCTGGGGAGGAGGCTTCCTCGTCCCCCTAAGCTCAGAGGATGTGAGTCTAGAGTAGCCTGTGGCTTCCCTTTCTGCTGCCTGCAGTAAGAGGTGGGAGAAGAGAGGAGAAGGAGGAGGAGGAGGAGGAGGTAGGGGAGGAGGAGGAGAGGGAGGGGGAGGAGGAGGGGAAGGGACAGGAGGAGGGGAAGGGAGAGGAGGAGAGGGAGGGGGAGGGGGAGGAGGGGGAGGGGAGGAGGAGGGGGGAAGGGAGAAGAGGAGAGGGAGGGGGAAGGGGAGGAGGGGGAGGGGGAGGAGGGGGGGGGAAGGGGAGGAGGAGGGGGGAGGGAGATGGGGAAGGGGAGGAGGAGGGGTAGGTGGGGGAGGGGAAGGGGAGGAGGAGGGGGAGGAGGAGGAGAGTAGACTTGGCCCTACAATTAGAAAGTCGCAATAGATGTGTGGATTGTGCAATCAGAGTGAACTTCTGGAATCGAATATGGAAGAGGGGTTAAATGAGGCGGCTGACCGTTAAATTTACTCAACTGTGTTAAAGGTCATAGAGGGAGCTAGAATCTATTTCTCCCAACATTGGCTACTAAGCCCTGCTCTGCTCTGGACCTGCTCTTACCGGGCAGCCGTCTGTTCATGGGATTCGGGCACCCTCTAATCACTACCTTTCAAAAGTGCCCGTTTTCCTTAGGGTAAAGTCAAGAATCCCTGGCTGACCCGCAGGCCTGCCTTGAGCGCCACTTCATTCCAGCTGCTCCTCGGGCCTCTCAGCACGGGATTTTGCTTATTCCAGGCCTAATCCACCAGCTCCTCTCAAATGTGCTCAAGGATTTCCAGTGTGCTTGTGGATCCTTTCTGCCCTGCCCGCCACACCCTGTGTCCCTCCCCCATCCTTGGTTTGAAGGTCAGTTTCCCAGGAATGGACACTCTCCCTGCTCTACCTACCCCCTGCCCCCACACATGCACGGGACGTGGTCCCCAGCGCTGGCCTCAGGAGGGACAGGGTAGCTCCCGCGGGGGGGCTGCCTTCCGCACGTGGTCCCCAGCGCTGGCCTCAGGAGGGACAGGGTAGCTCCCGCGGGGGGCTGCCTTCCGCACGTGGTCCCCAGCGCTGGCCTCAGGAGGGACAGGGTAGCTCCCGCGGGGTGGCTCCTTCCCTAGGACCTGTCCTGTTCCCCACAGCCTCTCCCACACACAAACCACAAAGCCAACGCTCATAACACCCGTGCGAGGTGATTCACTTGGTCCCGGTGAGCTCTGTGGCAGCCGGGCCTCGCGTGTGTGAGGGCTCCCCTGACATTTCAGTAGAGTTGATGAAGAAGAGGCCCTGGGCACTTGCCCGGCATCACCAGAAGATCCGTGGACGCCGGCTCTGTAGCAAGCTCAGAAATGGCTTGGAACTGACCTTCAAAGCTGGCCATGTGCGTGTGAGATCCACCCATGAAGTTACACTCAGCTGAAACTTGGGAGACTGTTCATAGCCTATACACAAAATACCTCACCATAGGAGTTCCTTGGTAGTAGGTTTCATTACTTCCTAATTCTAAAATAGTTAGGGTGTGGGTATATTAATACGATGGGAACATTAACTTGTAGATGCAATTACTGAAGTTGAAACTTTATACTCTTTTAATGTCATTTTCACTAGAGAATGAGATCCTGAAAGACTGGATAAAAATGTCAGAATAGAGAAAGATGTGGAACAGGTTCATGTGTATAATAATAGAAACATGTTGTAAATGCCTGTTAAGAGTCGTACCCATGAACAAGCAATGTACAAGTGAACAGGTCGTGTAAAATTACACTGTCCCCTAGTTTAAAGTCAACAGACTTCCTCTGTGTATCACATATTCGATCATTTCTTCTCTTTTTTTCTTTATTCACTCAAAAATATTTATCACCAAGAATATACCTTGTATCAAACATCATCCTAGACTGACAGCAGCAAACTCTCCAGACTCTTCAATACCATTCAATACAATAAATCTGCAATATAATATCAAGGTGGAAATTTATACATTACTCATTTCGCTGTAAATTGCCTTCAATGCCATTGGGAAGTAAAGAAGGGTGCGGCCATCGCTGGGAACCCACAGATACCAGGTCCCAGATGGACATGTCACACCCATCAACTTAATTACAAGATTCCTCTGCAACCTATAAGGTGACCTTTATCACCATCCTTTAACAGACCACGAAGCTGAGGGTCCTGAAGGTTAAGTGTGTTGACTTGGACTGCAGAACTGGTAACTAGCTTCGAGCACTGGTCCAACCAAGATGTTCCTCTTCCTTCCACTAAACCACAGTACCAAGGAGCCACACGCTTGGATCTAAAACTTTGAAGATCTGATAACTGTTATTTGAGGTCGTGTCCCAAATCTTGGAGTGGGATAGCAAGACAGAGAAAGAGAAGGAGGGAGGAAGGGAGAGAGGGATGGTGAGGGATAGAAGTGGAGGAAATGGGAAAATGAGATGGTAGGTGTCCAAGTTGTGCTTAGCTAAGCCTGGGGTGATGAACCAATGACCGTTTCAAACCACCCTGCTGTCTGAAGAATCACCCAGACCCTACGAGGTGCTAAGCGAAGACAGTGTGACCCCGGTCGTACCTCTTCACTGCTGTCAGAGTCGGACATGGAGGACCAGTGGCAGCGAGCCCACACACCCTGCACCTGCTCTGCAGACATCTGCACTGTGCTCCTGCACGTGACTGTTGGCTGGGAAAGACAAAACAATGAGTCACACCATGGGAAGCTCATGGGAGGAGCGAACTCTACGTAATAAATCAAGCAGTACTGCAGGACCTGACAAAATGACACAGAAGGGAAAAATTCACGGAGGCATTTCAATTTTCCAAAATGAAAATCTCTCAGGACTAAAGCAGAAAGAAATGAAATCCTTGAATATCTCAGGAAAGCAAATGTTCCCCTTATGGGCACTGAGTGGCTGCCTCGGGTCCACCCAGCTCCCTCCCCATCTTTGTCCAGATTTCCTTAGAAATAGACGCTGGTGACTCTTCGTTTGGGATCCTTTGTAAGCCACAGTGAGACGTTTCAAGAAGCAAATAGCTAAACAATCAATCTTCAAAGCAGCAAAACCCTGAAGCTGAATGCAAACACGTTGGAAAGCAAATTCTGGATCGGCACCTGCACTGTCCCATTCAGATAGGACTCCTGCCCACGAGCGTTGACTAAGCGCTGTGCCTTGTTCTGGTTAAAGGGACACAAAAATGGTCACGCCATGTTCCCAGTCTCACGGACCCTGGACCAGTAAGGAAGACACTATACACAATTATCAACAGCAAAATAAAGCCACATGAGCCAGCAACACAGGTGGGGATTGATGGTCATTTATGGTAGCTTTGAAATGTGCCTGGGGTGTTTCTCTGGTGTTGGCCTCTTTGTAGTCACTTGAATTCACTAACAATTCCTCCCCGTTTTAAAGAGCAGCAAACTCAGGTATCAGGGGTTAATATACGTGGCTCACTCAGGACCACAGACTCTGCAGCTCAAGACCCCAAGTCCTCAGCCACTGGACCACACTGCCCTCACCAGGGCACAGAGTTTGGACACAGCAGTGTGGTCGGATGCTACCCAGGAAGTAGCCAAGCTCTCCGTGTGACTCCAAGTCAGCTCCAGGACACTGGAGAACCAGGGCTCCTGCCTGCATTGCTTTCTGGGGTCCACTCTTGCCCCGCACACTCACCACATAGTAGCCCCTTTGGAAGGCGCACGTGGAGGGATCTCCCCCAGAATCCGCCCTGCACGTAGTCTCTCGCAGGCTGAACTCCAAATTCATGATCACAGTGTCCTCGTCCAAGGCATTGACCTTCAAAACACCAAGGGTCAGTTTGCGATAGATGGGCTTGTGAAGTTCCTCCTAGAAACGAGCCCCTCTATCCAGTGGTGAAACAGTCATCCAGCACCAAAGCTACCAATTGCCTTTGCAGTCACCTCGGTTTGTGCCATCGTCCTCAAGACAGAGATTTACCAGAATTTGATGTCCTAATAGCGTAACGATTTACGTTGACAGCTGACCTTCATTACTCGTGGATCTCACACTTTTACAGTGTCTGTACACTAAAGCTTATCTTTAACCCCAAATCAATACTGAGAATCCCTTTTCAGCCACTCATGGACATGTGTAGAAAGGGGAGAAATTTGAGTCTTCCAACATGCACGATCCCAACCCCGCTGAACAGGACAGGCCATCCCTTCTGCGTCAGCCCCTCCCACAGTACACACGTGTGCCTCCCATGCTCCGCTTACTGCTCCAGTTTTTGCAAGTTCTTGTTTTTGGGCAGTAATTTATCCCTGTTTAAAATAGCCCCCAAGCCTAGAGCCGAAGAGCTGTGTAGTGTTCCTAAAAGCCAGAAGCTGTGCTGTGTGCCTTAGGGAGAAAACGTTAGACAAGCTCTGTTTAGGTGTGGATTTACAGGGCCTTTGACAATGAGTTCAATGTTAATGAGCCAACAGCGTGTAATAAATAAGCTATATTCAAGCAAGAACTCAAAAAACAAGGCTACGTATTGATGGTCGGTGAAAACGGTGTCACTGAAGACGTGCAGAAACCTAATCCTGTTTCCCCTGGAAGCAAGGATTCTGCGTTTATGAATCCAGTATTTACAGTGACTTTAAACAGCATTATTCCTGCAGATAACCAGAAGCACCTGCATGCATGTTTAAGTGTCATTTTTCCTAAAGGAAGGCTCTATAATTTCTCAATTTCTGAAGTAGGTCATCCAGCAAGGGGCATCTCTTCTGCACAGAATATTATCAGCCCTGGCTTCCTGCTTGAGCAGCTGGGATCTGTGAGTGAATGAGCACGATTTTCTATTCCTTTCTACCAAGGCTGCGACACTGGGGGAAGCTTCCAGACTTTCTGAGAAGTGCCGGAAATTCTGCAGATGCAGAAGTCTTTGATTCCCTGAGGGCTCACTGTGTGTTAGGCACCAGAGGCAGACGGGAAAGAAACCACACAGCTTAGGTTCCAGAGGGGATGCCACCCAGGAAATACATCAGGGGAAACTAAACCAGATCATTCCAGATCGTTAAGGCACCATGGAGAACGCAGCGACAAGAGTGCAGTATAGGGGTGGGGGCAGCTGCTTTGGAAAAAGTGCCAGAAAACGTCCCAGAAGAGGAGAAACTAAACACAGACTTGGAGGCTGGGAAGGAGCCCACCATGTAGGATAAAGCAGAGCCAACGCACGGGGGCAGAGAGAGGTCCATGGTGCGGCCATGGAGACATGCAGGAGAGAACCCACAGTGCCAGAGAGATGAGGAGACACACACGCCTATTTCCCCAGCCCTTGGGAAGGCTTTCCTATTTCATTCTCATTGCAAGGAGAATCAGAGTTACTGCTGAGTCACCGTGGTTGCTGTGAACAGATTGGGCCAGGGGCAAGATGGTGGCCGGAAGACCAGATGGGAGCCCAGCGAGGTCCAGCCAGTGCCTACAAACCCCAGGACCAAAGTCACTTCTTCCCTTTGAGTTCCTGAACCTCCCATGTTCATTTGAGTCAGGAACACCTCCTGCTAGGCACTGAGGACAGAACGGGGGCAGCCCTCTCTCTGGGAGAACACACTTCCAAGGAGAGAATAATATGCACATGCAGACAGTTTTGTTTTAGAAACACAAAGAGCCTTCAAAACTTCATGAAAATCATACTACAAAAGGCTAGGCATTGGTTCTATAATTTTTGCATCAAAACAAACATCTTTTAATTCCATTAATTTTTTTGAGGGCAGAATGACACATAGAGTGAGAGCAAGAGCAAGAGGGAGGGAGAGGGAGAGAGAACAAGAGAGCATGTGTCTATCAACTGGCCACTCCCCAATCTTGCCCACATGGCAGGAGACACCCAGTTACTGGTGCCATCACTGCTGCTTCCCAGGGTCTGCATTCGCAGGAAGCTGGAGCAGGACTAGAGTCCAGGCACCACCCAGGCCTTCTGGTATGGGATGGAGGCATCTCAATTGCTGGGCCAAGTGTCCATCCCCGTGTCAGCACTGACCTTCAAGCATTTGATGACAGCAGACTGGCAACACAAAATATTAAGTTGAAAAGATTCAACTGTGAGTTTTTTCAGTCCCAGATACTTTTATTGAACTAGAACAGATGACTTTGCAATTTTTTTGCATCTTCAACCACTCTTTCTAGAAAATGGAGAAACCCCGGTCACGTCTGCTCTTTCACAAACTCACAGCCGGTGAACTTCCGCTCCAGGCTGTGTGACAAACGTAGGACAGCCTAAAAGCACCACGGTAAGAAATCCAGAACCCGGAACCCAGAGTACTGCTGAAATGAGCTGAGATCTTCCTACGTCTGGAAACCGTTGTCACTCAAGTGAGTCTTAGCTCAGCCATGAGAGCCTCCGTGGGGACTTTTGTCCCCTCTGCCCCTGCTCCAGCCCTGGACCTTCCACTGTCAGCGTGCTTTGTTTTCTCTGAAGTACTTGCCACTCTCTGAAATGAACTGGATTAATGAATTTAATTGTGTCCCTCGCACCTCCCTTCCCTCTCTCCCCCCAGGAGACCCTGAGCTCAGCCTCATTTGTCCCAGCGCAGGGCTGTGCCCACTTCCCTTTCCCGCGTGGGTCCACTGAGGAACAATCCAAGTGAGGCTAAGGTCAAGCCTGGAGCAAGGGAGCCATGGGTGCCATTCACATTACCCCACCCTCTCTCATCCTTTTGCAAGCTTGGAGCCCAAGAGGGAAGTCACTGGAAGTCAGTTGTAGAGTATTTGATCCAGGTCTGTTGGTAAAACCCAATGGTTCTCAAGCCTGCCTGCACGTTCGAATGATGAGGAGAGCTTTGAAGATGAGCCCCAGGGGCCAGCACTGTGGCATAGCAGGTAAAGCTACCACCTGCAGTGCCAGCATCCCATATGGGCACTGGTTCAAGTCCTGGCTGCTCCACTTCCAATCCAGCTCTTTGCTGTGTCCTGGGAAAGCAGTGGAAGATGGCGCAAGTCCTTGGGCCCCTGCACCCATGTGGGAGACCTGGAAGAAGCTCCTTTCTCCTGGCTTTGGATCGACACAGCGCCAGCCATTGCAGCCAACTGGAGAGTGAACCAGCAGAGAGAAGACCTCTCTCTCTCTCTCTCTCTCTCTCTCTCTCTCTCTCTCTGCCTTTCTGCAACTCTGCCTTTCAAATAAATAAATAAATCCTAACAAAAAAAAGAAGAAGATGAGCCCTGGTCTCAAAGGTGGGGACACAGAGAGTCTACTACTCTGCTCAACATCAGGAATACTTACAGCTCTCAGGTGATGCTGACGTGCAGCTGGGGTCCAGAACCAGAGGCCTTATTAAGCAAAACCAGAGATAAAGTAGAAGAGCCAGACCCTCTTCCCTAAGCCCACTGCCCTCTACCTGGGATCCCTGCCATGTACATCCGCAGGACTAAAGCACTTATCTCCTGTGGGCGTGTTCCTAGGAGGAAAAGGGTGCAGACAAAAGTTTAATGTATTTGCTTATACTTTATAAGTATATTCTTATAAAGTATATACTTGTATATAAAGTATATACTTATAAAGTATAAGCAAATATAAGTATGTGTTAATACACTAAACACACACGCTTCCAAATTGCTTTTCAAATTTTACCAAATTACTACCTCTCTCATAGTGTTTGAGATTTCTTTTTTAGCTTGTTAGTCTTCCTTTTCACTTGTTATTTTCTCTTTCTCTCTCTCTCTCTCTCTCTCTCTCTGTCTCTTTCTCTCCGCCAATAGAGAGGCCTAATGTTTCCCAAATATTTGAATTGTCCACACCCTCCACGCTGGTTATCCAATCACTCAACTCTCCCTGAGGATGATGTCTCCAGATGTGGCCCCTGTCTAGCACTGGTGCATCAGGCAGGCCCAGCTGTGGGGCACCTGTGGAAGACGTGATTACCACTCAGCATAAAGCTTCCCGGAGGAAAGAGGAGAGCTCAAAGGACGACCTCCTTCCAATGGGAAAATCGAGCTTCCACAGAGGGCACAGTGGAGGTAGCTTCACCAACAAGCCTGGATGAGCAGAAGAGGCTTGGGAGAGACAAGGACAGGCCAACTCCACAGTAGAAGAGCACGTCTCTCATTCCCACGCCCATCAAGGATCAGATGACATACAGGGTGGGCTGTTCATTTTTCCAGCCTATAGTTTGGGTTCAGCTATATATGCCCACACCAAGATGGCGCCCACACCAAGATGGCACCCACACCAAGATGGCACCCACACCAAAATGGCACCCATACCAAAATGGCGCCCACACTGGAATGTGCCCTGGTGGCTAATACGTCATACTAGCCCATCTCCCCAGGCCAAATTCCAATGGAAACAGTGAGTGGTTCCCTCAGGATCTGCCCTCACATTTGAGTTCACGTAATTAATGAGAACTCTCTTCTGTAGTGAGCAATAACTACATTGCAAGGAAATTGAGGCTGCTGATCTGGAAAGATGACCCAGCCTCCACACCACAGCCACAAGTGGGTTTCTTTAAATGCCAACGGAAACTGATGCCTGCTAGCCAATCCATGTGGGACTCTGTTCTGACCAAGCAGTCTTCTGGAAGGGGCTCACCTCTAGCTTAGCAGCTGACCACACGTGTCTTGCAAGGTTCTCACACCCCAGCACCCAGGGCTGCGCCCACAGCAGCCTGGGTCTGGGGTGGGCACTGTAACTAAAGCCTGGCCCTTTGTCTTCGTCAGCTTGTCCATTACTATAATGAAACACCGGAGGCAGGCTACTTGATGAAGACAAGAGGGCCATTTACCTCTCAGTGCAGCCTCAGAGTCAGCACGACACGGCGTGGGCTCCCGGCTGTGCAACTTCATGGCAGATGCCTTCTTAGTGGTGGAATCTTGCGCACCACAGAACATCACAAGGCAAAAGACAGGCCTGTGCCTTTCTGTGTCTGTCCCTCCTCTGATAACGTCACCAGAATCCAATCATGGGGCCACCACCCTAATGAGCTTAGCTAAAGCCAGCCGCTTTCCGAAGACCCCTCTCTAACCCTCCGGGGTCTCAGTAAGTTCCCACCCTCCTCATTCCATTAACACAGGACTTTGGAGATGTAACTCTTGCATGAATTCGGGGAAACACACCACGTGTAAGCCGTAGCTGACCCAGTTAGGGAAGACAGCTGGGCCTTGGAAAAGAGAAACAGAGGCAGTTTCTCAAGGAGAAGGTCAAGATGGAGATTCTGTAGTTGGAGACTGGAGCTGGGAAACCGTGAGCCCTGTGCGCTGCAGAGAAGCAGAGGGGATGAGCTAAGCGCAAGCTAAGGAGGCAGCCAGGAGGGGTGGCGAAGGGAGCTGAGAAGCCGCCTGGGCAGTGGGGACGCTCCCCGCCACGTCCTCACGCCTGTTCCCACACAGCCCAGCTGCACCGAGTTCTCATCCCCAGGACCTGTAGCGTCACAGACGTCCCCCAGCTGCCACCTTCAGCTGAATCTGCTGGAGGGTATTTCTGTCCCTGCCTCCACATGAGCCCCATTAGGTCGATAATAACCAGTGGAATCACACAGGGAATGGGGGGGGGGGGTGGAGACTTGTCCCCAGGGGTCTCATTTCACGGACTTAGCCCCAGAAGCCCCCACCCCCACCCCAGTCCCTCCTTGCTTAGTCCCCAAGGCTAGCAGGAAATGGAATGTTACATCGACAGAGGAGAGTGGATTTCTTTAGCTCAGAAGCCAGAATTTATTTCCTATAATCTTCGGAGCAGAATCTCCAGTGAGAAGTTCTTCATAAAATGCGTGAGGGGCCGGGCGTCAGGGGTCGGGGGTCAGGGGTCGGGGGTCAAGGCTGGGAGCAGGGAGATGGGGGTGAGGAAGTAGGGGCAGGAGACAGAAGAAGGATCAGGCTTCAGAGGTGGCATTGAAAACGTCACGGCAACAGATCGAGATGGGAGAGAAATCTCCCGGAATCACTTACTCTTCTCAGTGAGCTCCTGAACGCCCGGAGCAGGTACGGACTCAGCGACTGGGAGTTCACCTTGGCCACGGAGGCCCTGAGGGCTTCCCGGAGGGAGGCAGGGTCGTAGTCGTACACGGGGAAGCCTGGGCACACAAGCACACGGTGGCAGTCAGACCGCACGGGCCAGGGGCCTGTGCCTCGCCCGGAGCAGGCGCCCTGGCACAGAGCTCCTTACCTGCGCAGGACCAGAGGTCTGCTCCAAGAGCAAACGCAAGCAGCACCCTCACCACCACCCTCTCCGTGCCGGACAGCATCTTTCCAATGGGGGCCAGGGGACTTGTCTCCATGGGGACTCGGGGGTGACAGCTCTTCCCGGGAGCCACCAGCCCGGTGCAACGTGGCCCCGCCACTTGCTCTCTGATCGCAGAACCTGTGGCCTACACAGAAGCGATTGATCCTGGGGCCAATGTTTACTGCTGACTGCGGTGGAAAGGTTCCGGCGTGAGGACTTTAGCCCACAGCAAAAGGCATCAAGGGGCTGGGGCTCCACCCACGCGTGCTGCTCACCCTCTCTGTCTGGGTTTCATCCGCCTGGGCTCCTTGTTTTCTCCTCTTAGTTCCATTCTTTGGCGGGAGGAGATACAATCTCACTCATCAAAACGGTCAGCTCTCGGGGGTTGTGTGTTGAGTTCTCGCTCACGGTTCTCCAGACCTTGCAAGTTGACCATTCAGGAAAACAGTCAAGGTCGTGTCTTTGAGGGAAATTATGACTACAAAGACAAGAATATTACACGGGCTCTGGAGCAAGAACACGGGCATGAGTGAACGGCTGTGAACTAGCCCCTTCTTGTCAATCTCTGCCAACAGGCGCATTTGCATGTCACCTCTGTGATAAGCAGCTTTTATTGATGATTTTCATATACTATACAATCCTCAGGCTGTTTGTAAGTTATTAAAGGGATACACAACATGAAATAGAGTTTGTTACGTGAAGGTCACTGTGTTCTTACTCATTGAACCCAGGCATGGGAAGCTCACCGACCTGCAGCTGAGGAAGCGTGGCACTGGGATCTCGGCTCTCCCTTTGCCAGGTGAGCACCCTTGGGGATGGTGCTCAACACCACTGAACCTCAACTTCTTCAGCTGTGCAATGGGCACAAGTGTTAGGTATCAGGTGTTGTACTGGCGCAGGTTCTTCAGAGGAAGAGAACCAGTGAGATGCACATTGAGGAACAGCCTCCCACCTTCTGGCAGGCGCAGAATCTGCAGAGTGGGCCGGCAGTCTGGGGAGCCAGGGGAGAGCTGAGGCCTCCTGACACAGTTCCTCCTGGACAGGGGGAGGTCCGCCTTCATGGTCCAAGCTTTCAACTGATTCAGTGAGGTGCACCCTCCTCGTGGTGGCAAAATCATTATTGCACTTAAAAAGACCCTCAGAGAAACATTAAAACTTTTAACAAAATACCTGGATGTCATAGCCTAGCCAAGTCAGCCCATAAAATTAATCATCTGGTAAGTATGAAATGGCAAGTCCCAAGAAAAGAGCTTGGCAGATTGCACCATAAAGGGCAACCACTTGGAAGAATTCAACTCAACAGTGTTTTACTCTGTAAGGCAACAGGTGCAGACAAGGTCTTAAAGGAACTAGAGCTAGCCCGCTGCACGTGACCAAGGAAGAGGGAGGGGCCCGTGAGGAGGCTTAAGTCCCTAGAAGAATTCAGAGAGGGGCTGAAGAAAGACTTCCTGGAGAGGGTGGGGTTTTGGCGATTTGGTCTCTCCTGTGACACCCAGTGGCCAGGGGATCATTTGTCTCTTTGAACTTGGCCTTTGATGGATACAAACTAACCCAACAGAACACATGAGGCCCATGAAGAAAGAACAGAAAGGGGAACCCAGGAGGGGGCTTGAAGCTTTCTGCCCAAGGACAACACAACACGGAGCCATGACCCGCTGTCCCCTACCACGTGGGGGAGGAGCCAGCGACACCAGAGAGCAGCCCGCAGCAGGGACACTGTGCACCCTGTAAGCCAGGCAGCTTCCCACATCCAAGTGCTGCCTCGGGCTCACCTGCCTTCTTCATGGAGGGGCAGAATCGTGCTTCTGCCGACCCCACCCCTGTCTGCATCACGACGCTCCTGGGAGTATCTCCTGCCCTCACCCAACAGGTGCTCTTCCTACACATCTTACGGATCAGCGCTTTGGCACCCAAGGGGGTTTCAAATCCCGGGATGATCTCCAAGGTGTGAATGCCACGACTCTGGCTCCAGCAGTTTCTGGCTGCTTTCCCTCCTCCACTGGGTTCCAGCTGCCCAAGCGTCCTGGTTTCTGTGGAGACACTAAGTAATCTTTGTGCTGTTTCTGTCCTTCAACACCCCCAAGTCAGCTGCCGCCCATGCTCAGGTCCCAGCCTAGGCAGCAGCTCCTGGGAGAGCTTCCTGATGGTCACCCCCCTGTGGCACCCCCTCTACCCCTCTGCACCTGCTCTCTGCTTGCTCCCTTCCTTGCACAAACACATAGTGACCTTGCTGGTTCCACAGTGACCTTGCTGGTTCCCTGGATGCCCTCACTCCCCTCTGGTGGACTATAAGCTCCATGGGGCGGGGCCAGGAGTGTCTTGTTGATGCTATACTGGAGCACCCAGTGAAGCATTTGTGGAATGAATGAATGAGAGTGCATCATTGATCTCTGAGTTTAATCCCAGTGTTTTTGTCTGCAGCCTCCACTCATTTCTGGTAACAGGTACTCAGAGCAGTACGCTATGAGGTAATGACCACTAAAATTTGTAATTCTATTACTTTTAACCTGGTTTGAACTCAATTCCATTAGAGTCTTCCAGATTTAACAAACGGCACCATCTGGCTGGGAACTCCAGGGTCTCATCAAATGAGCAGTAGTAATAAAAGTGATTTGCAAGAGAGGAGAGGAGATGCAGGAGACAACAGCGAAACAATGTTGCCAGCGCAGGCTATTGACTTAATCTGTGGCTTGCTGGTGTGGAGAGAGATCATTGTATCTCTCAGGGTCTCTAGGCTACAATTAAGTGTTGGCACCAGGCACACAGAGGAGCACTGATTAGCGCTAAAAAGCAATGATCTAAAACTGCCTCACAGAGTCGGTCATAGCTGGTCAACCTAGAAGATCAACTAGAAGCCATCCTTTGAAATTCAGGCCATCACGGTTGCTTTTATCATTCTTTTCTCCCATCTGCAGGAATGCGTGTGGCAGTACCTCCGGCAGTTTTCTGCTGTTCCAACACAAATTATTTAGCCAAGGAATTAAAAATTATGTGGCACTAAGTGAAGGGTTTGCGTAGCCCTTTTTACACAGCTCCTGGAAATGTCTATGAAACTCATCACGGAAAGCCTGACGAAGGGGATCAGCAAGATACAGAGCAAAGAGGGACCCGTGTCCGTGCACAGGCTCACTCGCTTCCTCGCAGTCCCCTTGGTCACTCCTCTCCAGGCTGCATCTTTTCATTCTGGTGGCCATCTCTAGAGTGACATTGCTTGGGAGAAATCACTAAACCCAGAGCAAATGTAAACCACGTCTTCCCCTGGCCCATCAACCACATACTCTGCATCTGCCTTCCTATTTCATGTAACAGCGGGAATTCCAGACTCCTGAACTCTGCCGTCAGGACTCCCCTTGGTGGCCTACAGTCACAACCCTCAGTGTTCTGGAAACTTCCATACTGTTGTTACATTCAGATCACGAGTTCTCTAAGTGTGGTCTCGGGACCCGCAGCTGCTGCAGCATCACCTGGGAGTTAAAAAAATTTTTCAAATTATCCAGAGTGGCCTCAGTCCTGCTAAATCAAACTCCTCCTCGATTTCCAACCAAGACTCTGCTTGAAGCCTGCACGCATTTCCTATGCTGCGACAGCCCGCAGAGCCACCTGTGGGTTACAAGTCCCCAAGGGGGCTTAGCTGGGTCAGTGTGCCCAAGGGGGCACTGGCACTGTCGGAAGAGACTAGCAGTGGTCACAGTTGGGGGGTGCGCCTGGCACCTGGAGGGTACAAGCCAGAGATGCCGCTGGACCTGCTGTGACGCACAGCCGCCATGCTGTGTCCGGTCCTAATGTCCCGAGTGCCAGGGCAGGAAAGAAGCCCCTAGGAGCAGCCCTGAGCACTAATCACCATGTCCTTGGTATTTATTTACCCGGCACCCTTGCGCAGCCCAACGCCAGGGCCCTCAGCTCTCGGATGACGTCCACAAGCTGGCCTCGTCGAGACGCTGCCCAGAAGCCAGGTAGGCAGAAGGGTAGCACGAGCTGCAAACAGGGTTCCGTGGTCTGAGACCCGCAGCGAGGCGAAAGAACATACCGTCTTGCCCCCAGACCTCCTGGCCCCCGAAATGCCAACGCCCGCGGTGACTCCGACAGAAGTGGAACTCCAGCCTTCTCGAGTGGCCGGAAAGACTAGAAAGCACTTGACTGCACTGTGGCTGACTGTCAGAGAGCCTGGATGGTGCACGCGACTCGTTCTCTACGCGTGATTCTTTCCAGCCTTCCCTCACTGTTCATTCGCTCCATTTGCGTTTCTCTCTGTCGTCACCGAGGTGTTTTGTCAAGTTGCAGTTCCTTAGAGGTGAATTATCTGTCGTTCCCCTTGCCTGCTGTGCTATTGAAAGTTAGTTATTAAGAGCACTTGCTGGGGCCAGTGCTGTGGCAAGCGGGGGGTCACTGCCTATGGCACTGGCATCCCACATGGGCGCAGGTTCAAGTCCCGGCTGCTCCACTTCTGATCCAGCTCTCTGCTATGGGCTGGGAAAGCAGTGGAGGTTGGCCCAAGGGCTTGGGTCCCTGCACTCACATGGGAGACCTGGAAGAAGCTCCTGGCTTTGACCTGGCCCAGCAATGGCCATTGAGCCCATCTGGGGAGTGAACCAGCAAACAGAAGATCTCTCTCTCTCTCTCTCTCTCTCTCTCTCCCCCTCTATTTCTGTAATTCTTACTTTCAAAATAAATAAGTCTTTTTTTACAAAGAGTACTTTCTTTATTAAATATATGTACCCCTTTGATAATTATGCATTCAATGCCCGTCACCAACTTTTCCTTCTGTGTGTGTGTGTGTTTTATTTTCCTATAAAAGATTCTATCTTTGTCTCAAACCCACTCAACTAGCTTTTGGTTTCCACTAGTGTCATCTTTAGAAGGCTTTTCCCCAGCGAAAATCACACAGATGTTAACCTGCACGCATTATTCCCCTTTTTACATTTAAATGTTTAATCTACTTGGACTTAACTTTGATAAAAGTTTCAAAGTAATGATTCAGCAGCTTACTGATTGCTGTGTGTTGGAATGATCCTGCAAAAAATAGGGCCATTCTTTTTTTTTTTTTTTTTGGCAGGCATAGTTAAAGAGAGAGAGAGAGAGAGAGGTCTTCCTTCTGTTGGTTCACTCCCCAAATGGCTGCTATGGCTGGTGCTGCGCCAATCCGAAGCCAGGAGCCAGGTGCTTCCTCCTTGTCTCCTATGTGGGTGCAGGGCCCAAGCACTTGGGCCATCCTCCACTGCCTTCCCGGGCCACAGCAGAGGGGCAACTGGGACAGAATCCGGCGCCCCAAACGGGACTAGAACCTGGGGTACTGGCGCTGCAGGCAGAGGATTAGCCAACTGAGCCGCAGCACTGGCCGGATAGGGCCATTCTAATTCCTGATCAAGCTGTGTCTAACAAGCAAGGAGATTGGATAAGTAAGAGGAAATTTGAATCAGCTTCATCCTAACCTGATGAAAAATGCAAGAGCACATTAAATAAGATAGAAGTTTATTTCTCACAATAAAAAATGGGTAAAGATAAGCACCTGGTGGCTATTTGGTAGTTCCAAAATTATTAAGGACCTAGGATCATTCAAGATATGATCCTTGTCATTAAGTTCCAAAACGGCTGCTGGAACTCCAGCCATCACCTTCCATCCCGTGCACCTTGCTGAAGAAAGGACGCAGGTCGAGCTTTGCCGTTTCTGAGACACTTTCCCAAGAATGTACCCAACATCGCTGCCTACAGCTCTTGCCCAAGATCTGGTCACAGAGTGAACCTACTGCGAGGAAGGACCATAAAGCGAGTGCGTTCACTGGGAGAACTGAGACTCGACCAGGTTCAGGGGCAGAAACCGGGAGAGACGCACAGGGGTTTCCAAGGAGCTCTGGGCAGGAGGCCAGAAAACCACCCTCACGTGCAGTGTCCCAAGGAAAAGTGCAATGAACGGGTCTGATAGGAGGCGGAGGGCAGATCTCTCTCTCTGATGGCGAATTTGGAGTTGGACTTCTGGTGGGGACGGAGAAAGTAAAAGGTCTCTTAAAAGGCGCCACAACTCCTCCTGGGAAAAATGGACGTTTGTTCAGGACGTAGTTGTGCAGTTAGGAATGCCACCATTCACGGGCAGTAACAGGCATCCCCCAACTCACAGTCGCTTCAAATAGGGCCCGGTTCTCCTGCGCAGGCTTGAACAAGAGGGTTTGCTCATCAGAGCCACAGAAGGACCCAGGTAAGGGCGTGGCCGTCTCTTTATCACTGCTCTCGGTGTTACTGTTGAAGCTAACAGGTCACGTGGACCCGCGCGCCCAGCAGACGGGAGGTGGGCAGTGCCGCCCCTTGTTCATTGCCCTCAGCAGGGGGATCTCCAGCAGGGCAGGACCCGACACCTGCTGGCCACAGCTCCCGGCTCCTTCCTCACAGGCCCTGTGGATGCACTGGGAGACTCGAGATGCCTCGCAGGAGGGCCAGCAGGTAGTGTCTGGCCCCTGTGACTCCCTCATTTAAAATAGCCCGAAGTCTTCAGGTTCAACCTGCCGTGGCACACAACAGGGTTTTCTTATGCCTGAACAGATCCCATTTGCTGTGTGCGCCGCTGTTTCTCGTCCGTCCACCCATTAGTGGGCATTTAGGTGGTCTCTGCCCCTTGGCTATTGTGAAGAACGCTGCAGTGACCATGGGAGAGCAAACGTGTCTTCCAGAACCTGATTGAAATTCTCTGGAACGCACACACAGACGAAGACTCGCTGACCCGTAAGTGGCTCTGTGTTCACGTTTGCTGGGGAGTTTCATTTGGTTTTCCACAGCAGCTGCACGTTCCACACCCCCACCAACAGTGCTCAGGGCTTCTGACTTCCAAGCAGCCTCACAACTCCGGTGTTGTCGCTCCTTCGGGCAGAGGCCACCCACCAGATATGAAGAGAGAGCTCAGCACCGACTCAGCCTGCGTTGCTGTCTTCCCGGTGCCCTTGAACGTGTCTTCAATGCCAATGTCCTGTGCTTTCCCCCTGCGTCTTCTTGGAGTTTTACAGTGTCAGGGCTCCTGTCTCGGTCTGGGACCCATGTCAGTGTTATTTGTGTGTGTGTGATGATACAGGTGCAGTTCCAAGTGTAGATGTCTGGTTTTCCTGATGTCGTTTGTTAGAGGATCTGAACTTTCCCGATTGAGCTCTCTGGACGCCCTTGTTGAAGCTCGGCCGCTCGCTTTTGTGTTGTTGGACCCCCAATCGTTGGGATGCCCACTTGTTCGGGTGGACACCCAAAGACCCAGACGCCAGACAAGTTGATGCAAAAAGCACAAGGATTTTATTGAGCGTTTGCGCAAACGGGCCCTCCACTGCCACAGGTGGTGAGGAGAAGCCCCCGAACAGCAGTTACACACCGGTTTTATAGGCGAAAACCACAAAATTAGCATATCACAAAATGCAGGCACAAAACGCAGGCGTAAAATGCTGGCATAAAATGCAGAGGTATCACTGGATTGGTCGGTTAGAAGGACAATTAGCATATTACAAAATGCAGGCGTGAAATGCAGGTGTAAAATGCAGAAATGTTACTGGATTGGTTGGTTGGGGGGATGTCATGTGCGTGCGCTTAGGGACTTTCCAAAGGGGCGGGGGTAGCTCTGCTCCGGGCGGGGGTGGTTTTACTTCTTGGAATTACCCAACCCAGAGAATGTTCCGCCTGCTAATCTCTAAGGAACATTTTGCTTTAAAGAACCTCTGGTATTTGCTCTCACCTGAGACCAGGCCTAATTGCTTGTCCTCCTGCAGGGGTCCTTCAGTGTGGGTTTATTTCAGGCCTCTCCACTCTGTTTCTCTGGGCTGTCTGTCTGTCCGTCTGTCTGCCAGTACCACACAGTGCTACCATTACTGTGGCTTTGGAATATATTCTGAAATCAGGAACTGTGATTTCAACTTTGTGCCTTGGTAAAAACTGATTTGGGTATCTGGAGACTTTTGAGCTCTTTTAGGAATTGTAGAATTGTTTTTTTTTTTTTCCATTTATGTAAAAATGTCATTGGGATTTTGATAGGGATTGCACTCAATTCGTGGATCATTTTGAGTAGTATGGGCATTTTAACAACATTGATTCTTCCAATCTATGAATACAGAATGTTTTTCCTTTTATTTGTATCATCTTGTCAAAAAAAAAAGTTTATTTTTCTTGTGCCATTGCAAATGGGATTGTTCTTTTCATTTCTTTGTTGAAGTATTTGGGTTTTTTGTTTTATTTTGTTTTTTTTGACAGGAAGAGTTAGACAGTGAGAGAGAGAGACAGAGAGAAAGGTCTTCCTTTTTCCATTGGTTCACTCCCCAGGTGGCTGCCACAGCTGGCATGCTGCACCGATCCGAAGCCAGGAGCCAGGTGCTTCCTCCGGTCTCCCATGGGGTGCAGGGCCCAAGGACCTGGGCCATCCTCCACTGCACTCCCGGACCACAGCAGAGAGCTGGACTGGAAGAGGAGCAACCGGGACAGAATCCAGCACCCCAACCAGGACTAGAACCCGGTGTGCCGGCACAGCAGGTGGAGGATTAGCCTAGTGAGCTGTGGCGCCAGCCAGATTATTTGGTTTTAGTGTTTAGAAAGGTGACTGATTTTTTTTTAACAAGAAGAGCTATTTATGTATGCGTTTATGTATTTTCATTTGCGAGGTAGACACACACAGAGAGAAAGAGAGCGAGATCACTCACCTGCTCTTGGATCCCCCAAATCCCTCCAAAGGGCCGGGCTGGGCCAGGATGAAGCCCAGAGCCAGGAACTCAACGCAGGTCTCCCACACGGATGGCATAGACCCAAGTGCTCAAGCTGCTGCCTGCTGCCCCCAGGATGCACATTAGCAGGAAGCCGGAATCGAGATCAGAGCCAAGACGGGACCCAGACACTCGGATCTGGGAAGCAGGAGCCTCAGCTGGTGGCTTAGCGGCCACAGCCAGCGCCCGTGTGTCGATGCAGAATCCTGAAGATGGAGCGAACTCACTTCTTTGTTCCCATGGGGTGGTTTCTTTTTCTTGTCTTATGATGCTGAGTAGGAGGGATGAAAGTGGGAACTTTTCCTTGTTGTTGGTGTTAGAAAAAACTAAGTTTTCCCCATTGAGTATGAAGTTAGCTGTGGGTCTGTTTTTTTATCATGAAAGACTTTCCGCACCAATTAAAATGCTACTGTGGTTTTATTCTTTGTTAATGCACCGTATCCCCCTCATCTCCAGGCGGTCAACCACCCTCGTATCCCAGGGGTAAATCCACTTTCTTGCGGTCTCTGATTCTGTAAATGAGACTTGTGTTTTGCTGAGGATTTTAGCACTTGTGTTCATCAGAGACGGCGGTCCATAATTTTATTTCCTTGCAGTGTTTTCTTCTGGCTAATTCTGGCTTCATACCATGGGTTTGGAAGTATTCCTTCATCTTTACTTTGTTGGATGAATTTGAGAACCGGCGTTCATTCTTTACATGTGTGGTAGAATTCACCAGTGACGCCCTCTGGTCCTAGGTGTGTCTGTTGGGAGTTTCTGGTTACTGTTCAGTCTCCTCCCTCATCATACATCTGTTCAGATTTTCGGTTTCTTCAGGATTCATTCTTGGTCACTGGAAAGAATTCGTGCAGTTCCCCTAGACTATCCACCTTGTTGGCTGTGATGATTCAGAGTGGCATCTCGGTGTCAGTTGTAATGTCTCTTCTTTCATTTCCTGTTTTAGTGACTTGAATCTTTTTTAGATAATCTAGCTAAAGATTTCTTAATTGTGTTGATCTTTAGAAAACATCAGTTTTGCTTAGCTTTCTAGGGTTTTTCTAGTCTCCATTATGTTTATTTTAATTTTTATTTCTTCATTTTTCCTGCTAATACTTTTTCTAGTTCCTTAAGGTCTACAGTTGATTTTTTATTTGAGATATTTATTGTTTCTATTTATTATTAGAAAAGGAGAGAGAGAGAGAGAGAGAGAGAGAGAGCGCGAGCTCTCCCAACTGCTGGCTTACCTCCCAAATGCCCTCAACTTCCAGGGCTGCATCAGGCCAAAGCCAGGGGCTGGGAACTGAGCTGAGGCCCCCGACACGGCTGGCAGAGACCCAGCCGCTGGAGCCAGCACTGCCTCCTGGGGTCTGACCAGGAGAAAGCTGGAGTCAGAAGCCCACCCAGGACTCCCACCGGATGCTCTGATGCAGCTTCTGTTTGAAACCGACAGCCGCTCAGCTGCAGTTACACACCAAAGCCACACCCTCACTTCCCTCACTTGCACAGGTTAAATCATTGATGTTACCAGTCGCACCTTTTATGTTGTATATCCATGAGCATATTTTACCTGTAGAGGTTTTTATGCTTTGCTTTTTAACTTCTACACCACAACTAAGAGAGACTTAGGCAGCATCATTACAGTACTCTCTGTTTTACGGTATTTTTGTTGTTGTTGTTGTTGTTTGACAGGCAGAGTTAGACAGTGAGAGAGAGACAGAGAGAAAGGTCTTCCTTCCATTGGTTCACCATGTATGTTTTTTCTAAAAGACTTATTTATTTGAAAGTCAGAGTTACACAGAGAGAGTAGAGGCAGAGAGAGAGAGAGAGGTTTCCATCCGCTGGTTTATTCCCCAACTGGTCACAACGGTCAGAGCTGTGCCAATCTGGAGCCAGGAGCCAAGAGCTTCTTCCAGGTCTCCCACGCGGGTGCAGGGGCCCAAGGACTTGAGCCATCTTCTACTGCTTTCCCAGGTCATAGCAGAGAGCTGGAATGGAAGAGGAGCAGCCGGGACTCGAACCGGCTCTCACATGGGATGCTGGCACTGCAGGCGGTGGCTTTACCCACTATGCCACAGTGCTGACCCGGCCATTATTTCTTTAATGAAGCTTTTCCCACCATTTCTCCTCCTTTCCTCCCTCTGCTGTGTCTATAATGTGTGTATCTGTTTGATGTGTTTTCTCTCTTTCTGTGTTTTTGCTCCTCTGATGGACAGCCGTCAACTGCAACGATTCTCCCACTTGACCAGTGTGCTGCTGATCTCCGTTAAGGAAATTTTTCAGTCTAGCTGTACTCTTCCATTCCTAAACTTGCTTCTCCTTCATTGTTTTCCAACTCTTTACTGAAATTCTGATTTCATTCCTGCAATGTTGTCTCAAGCTCACGGAACATCCTTATGATGGCTGTTGTGATTCTTTGTTACATATTTCATTTACTCTCTGCTTCTGCAAAGTCAGCTTTGGGAGATCTGTTTTGTTCCTTTGATTGGGCCGTGTGTTTCTGTTTCTTTGTGGTCTGGTGGCTCCTCGTTGATCCGTGCACGTCTGAAGAAACAGCTGCCTCTCTCAGTCTTCACACACGAGCTTCGTACAGTAGGAATCCTTTGCCAGTCAGCGTGCGTGGGGAATCTGGGCACTTCTCACAGCTTTTCTGCAGGTGCATTTTTTCTTGTCTAGAGTGCAGATTCCTGATTCGAGAAATGTGCTATTTTCTGTCCTTATGAGCCCCCTGCCTCTCTCTGGGCTTGGCTGGACTGCAGGTCCCCTGGAGCAACACCACAGCGCCCAGCGCTCTTGTTGTCTGCATTCCCTGGGCATCTAAGCACCTGAGGTGGATAAGAACGAGACCAGCCCCTGAGGCAGCCGCCTGAGAAGCCGGCGTGCTGGGACAGGCATTGTGGAGCAGGGAGTTAGGCTGCCCCTTGCGATGACTGCATCCCATGTGAGGGTGACTTTCCAAGTGCCAGCTGGTCTGCACTTCTGACCCAGTGTCCCGCTAGTGTCCCTGGGAGAGAGTGATGACCACCCAAGGACTTGATTTCCAACCGCCCTTGTCCGAGAACCAAATGGAGTTTCTGGCTCCTGGCTTTGGCCTGATCCGGTCCTGGTTGTTGTGGTCATGCAGGGAGTGAACCAATGGATGGAAGGTCACTCTTTCTCTGTCTCTCCCTCTATCTGTCACTCTGTACTTTTTTAAAGATTTGTGAGCAAAGGAGAGAGAGAGAGAGAGAGAGAGAGAGAGAGAGAGAGAGAGATCTTCCATCCTCTGGTTCACTCCCCAAATGGTCACAATAGTAAGAGACGGGCCAGGCCGAAGTTAGGAGCCAGGAACTCCCTCCAGGTCTCCCAAGCGCTTGGCAGGGACTCAATGCTTGAGCCATCGTCTGCTGCTGTGGCGAGCCAGGCACATTCGTGCAAACTATCGCCTCTGTTCTCAGTGGTCCTCAAGTTGTTATCCCTTCCTGCTTGTGCTTAGAATCATGCGACACAGAAACCTGTCCCCGGGCAGTAGCCAAGAAGCCTGGGCCACTGGACACATGCTCTGACTCTTCATCTTCCCAGGGAGAAGCTGGGGGCTGAGAGCTGCAGCCAGTTGTTCTGTGACTGTGGCAGGAAAGTACCTCAGATTTTTCTACTGACTTTGATGAGGCTGGGTTCACACTCACCCGGGATGCGGGAGCCTCTTGCTTGGTTTCTAGATTTCCTACAAAGGGACTTGGTCCATGTATTGTTGTGGAGTCAGCTCACAGGTGGGGGGATGTGGTGGAATGAGAAGGTGAGAAGGTCATGCCAAGATGGCCGCTGACAACAGAAACTGCCGGGCAACAGGCCGTGATTGGATGGTTTCAGAAGCTGCGTGGCAACAGAGCCTGACTGGCAACAGGCTATGACTGGATGGCTTTGGAAACTGCCTGGCAACAGGCTGTGATTGGTTAGAGCATAGACCGCCCCTTGACCGGATTGGTTGCCTTGGCTATATAAGCTGCTGTAGCAACTGAAATAAATGAGTCTGCAGGCTGCTTGCCTCTGGCCCACTTTCACCCGACTCCCGGGTTCTGTGTGGTGACTCCGTGCCTCTAGCCCCCCACCACACTCCTCCTCTTGGGAACGAATCCACCTCAACGGGGGGGTGGGGTCTGGTGCTTCCTGTACCCTCACAACATCTTCTACTGCTGACCATTGCCAGGCAGAGATAGACACCCAGAGACTTTGACATCAACAGCACCAGCAATTAGCTGCTCTGGCCCAGAGCTCATTGGCCAGATCTGATCACATGATTCCACTTGATTCCAAAGGGTGTAGAACCAAATATTGGCCACAGAGCACTAGCGACAAAGGAGATGTGATGTCGCGATAATATTTGTGTAGTCATGATCACCTCCGAGCCATGACGCCGTGACAGTGAACAACGCGGGAAAGCTACGACCCTGCTGGGAGGACAGAAGCCCAAGAAATGGCTTTGGCATGGAGCTGGGAGTGGGGTGGGGCGTAGAAGAGCCGAATCCTCCTCTTCCACGGCACGACGTCAACATCAACACACAGCGTGTGCGGGAAAGCAGAATCCACAGGCGGCTCTGACGACGGAGTGGAGAGGGATTGCTATCTCAGTCTTTACTATAAGCTCATGGTGCTTGTTGACGTTTTAAAAATATGTCGCACACTAATTTGAAAATAAAAAAATAAAATTTCAAGAGTAGGAAGAAACGCCTCACACCCTTCATGAAGACCCTCTCCTTCCCTTCTAAGCGCGCGAGACCGCACGGCCTCCTTGGGGAGATGGGGAAGCTGCAGTGAGATGCTCCAGTGAGTCCTTGACTCCTGATGCCTGCCTCTCAGACCTGACGCACATGCTATGTCTGTTTCCATCTTCACAGCCCGCAAGTGATCACCAAATAAAACTACAGAGCTCAATAGTTTCCATCTGAAGGATGCTTTGCAGGCTTTTACTAACCAGTAGCCAAGTGTAACCCTGTGTTAACCCCTCGGGAACCCGGTGGGGTGCTACAGGACTGGAATCCAGACGATTTTCAGACAACCCTCTTGCCTGCTAGGAGTGTAAGTCGGTGGACACGTGTGCTGGCTCAGCCTTTGGCTGCACTCCAAGTCTCTCTAAGAGCTTCCGAGGCTTTCACACCCCTGAGCGGCTTCGTACCCCTCTGATACCGGTAGGGACTCGTGTTTAACCTGGTAAGATATAGATTTTTCCAGGACATTTTTCAAGCATGTGCTTATTTGAAAAATGTGCAGACGACGGCCAAGAAAGCTCTGTCTTCCTACAGGCTTCTGGGTGGACCAGAGGCCACCGAACTCTGTGTTTGCCTCATAGAAGCCAATAATGATGGATGTCGTTGACAGCAGGCAGTGAGCGCACCTGGCCCTTCTCTCCAGGGGAGGATAGAACCTTTATTATACCAGAAAGCCAGCAAGTTTGTCTCTTGTTTGAAGGCAGACAGCAGGCTGGCGCCGTGGCTCAACAGGCTAATCCTCCGCCTGCAGCGCCAGCACACCGGGTTCTAGTCCCGGTTGGGGCGCCAGTTCTGTCCCGGTTGCCCTTCTTCCAGTCCAGCTCTCTGCTGTGGCCCGGGAGTGCAGTGGGGGATGGCCCGAGTGCTTGGGCCCTGCACCCCATGGGAGACCGGGAGAAGCACCTAGCTCCTAGCTTTGGATCAGTGTGGTGCGCCAGCCGCAGCGGCCATTGGGGGGTGAACCTACAGCAAAGGAAGACCTTTCTCTCTGTCTCTCTCTCTCTCACTGTCCACTCTGCCTGTAAAAATAAAAAAAAAAAAATTTAAATAAAAGGCAGACAGCATCTCTATCTTACAAGACTGTTCATGATGCAAACAGTCCTGAATAGATAGGAACAAAGGCGTCGACATCTCTGCTCCTAAGAGGTGAAACCTATGAATGCTCACCCCCCGGTAATGACTGATGCTGCTCGACTCGTCCGGTTAACACCTGGCAATGCTGTGCCAGGCCCCCGGCTGCGTGCCAGAGACGCAGTGCTCGGCAAACCCTCTGGAGCCATGACTCCAAGGTGGAGAGGATACATTCTAATCCGAGTCTCATTACTAAATGGTGTCGGTGCAGCTTCCTCAGGCCCAGGGCACCCCGTCCACCTCTCCCTCCGGATCAGCCTGCTCTCCAATGCTGCCAGCCCAGCCACCCCCGCTTTGGCGGAAGGAGGAAGAGGCACCCATTTCTTGCCTGCTGTTTCCGGTTCCCCTGATGAACCAAGCAAGAGGCTGTCCCGCTGGGAGGACTGAGGACCCCCGCTGGCCTTTCTGCCCGCCACCCTCGCAGACGCGGACTTGTTTTAAAGACCCTGAATGACCAGGAGGGGACGTGTGGCTGGCTGTGCTGTGGCGGGCCGTGCTCGCTCGCCCGTGCGTCCCGAGAGCGACAAGGCACAGTGCTTCTGCGAGGGAGAGCCTGGAGGGGTATTTTCTACTAACGAGGAAGCTGAATGCAAGGTTGTTTTTGTGTAACCCATCAGCCAGCAGGGCTTTGGGATTCTCCAGGGATGGGGACGTGAAATCCCGGAGGAGGCCAGTGGGGTGGACTTAGGCGCCCTTCCCTCTCCGCTCAGAAGAGTCTCCGTCCACCCCAACGGCACTTCTCTCTGTTGCCAGGGCGCGAAGCTGTGTCCCTTAACTACAGAAGCAGCAGAAGGGGACACGGCGTCAAAAAGGACCCTAAATCCAGGATTCTGGAGCAGGACGTTGCTCTCCCACCTGGACAAGGCTCTGGCTGGCAGGGAGAGTTTCATGGCTGCCTGGTACCCGGAGGGACAGCAGGGGTCACCCCAGGCGCTCACGGGCTCAGCGGGGACTCAGCAGGATGGTAGAAGGATGCCGATGGGGTGGGCGCTCTGGAGCTGGCTCTGGGGAGGGAGCTGTCTGGGAACAGGGTGCAGAGCAGCCTGCAGGGGTCACTGAATCCAGTGTGGGGACTCCAGGTCTCAGGGGTTCAGGGTCACTGCAGGGGCAAGGCTGGGAATGAGGCAGCCGCACGTGGATGGATGCCTCTGACACAAACTGACAGGGCGACACAAAAGGACGTCCATTTCTGTGACAAGCTAAGAGCGCTGCAGCTCCTGAGCACAGCAGAGAGGGCCTGGGGCGGCTTCCACGCCACAGTGGCTTTGCCTCTACAGGGAGGTTTATTCAGAGGACAGGAGAGGTGAGCGTGGAGGCAGAAGCCCTCGCTGGCAGTCCAGACAAGCAGAAAAAATTGCAATAATTAAACAGACATCCTAGCCATTTGCCAGTGCTGAAAAGAAAATAAAGAGGAAGAAGGAGGATGGAGGAGCTGGGGGGACGGGGGAGGGGAGGCAGGGACAGGGCGGGGTTTGGGGCCCACTAGAGAGTGAGGGTTGACTCTGGAAGCATCGCTGGTCCTTCCACACTCACTGTGAGCGAGAAGACAAGCCGAGCACACGGGGCGTCACGCTGACCCACACAAACCATCGCCAACGCTGTTCTCTTGTTCCATAACTTACAAAGAATAAGCAGTGGCTTAGCCAGGAGAGCCACTGCTTGTGACACCGCATCCCATATGGGCACCAGTTTGAGTCCCGGCCGCTCCACTTCCGATCCAGCTCTCTGCTAACATGCCCGGAAAGCAGCAGAAGATGGCCCGAGTGCTTGGGCTGCTGCACCCGTGTGGGAGACCCAGAGGAGGCTCTGGGCTCCTGGCTTTGGCCTGGCTCAGCCCTGGCCGTTGCGACCATTTGGGGAGTGAACCAGCAGATGGAAGCCCTCTTGTTCTGTCTCTCACTCTCTCTGTGACTCTGACTTTCAAATCAATAAAGGAAGAGGAAGAGGAGGAGGAAGAGGAGGAAGAAGAATGCTGGGAAAGCTCTTCTTTTGGGTCCTGCAGGTTTGCTGCCCCTGGGCTGCTCACCCTGCAGGAACAGCTCCCTGGAGGCCGCCGGCTGCTTTCATTTTCCCTGCAAAATCCCTCCTGACGCTGAAGGTGAGCCTCACAGGCGAACCCCACGGAGAGATGTCCAGCCCAGAACGCAGGACTGAGAAGCGGTGAATGAGTGACCCACAGCTGCGCTGTGCAAGTCCACACCGCTCGCCGGGCGCAGGTCTGAGCAGACTTCAGAGTCAGGATTTGAGCCCAGGTCAGCCCAGGCTCAAACTCTGCTCTCAGCCCCTGGCCCACGTGCGTGGCGTCTGCCTCAATGTTCCTTCCTGGTCAGTCAATCTTTTCTGTCCCTTAGCCGGGTCCTGGATGGCAGGTTAGGAGCCCTTGTCACCCGTTCCCCTGGAGCCTTCTACTAAAGCCCCCAGCATAGCCCACAATGCGTGACTGCACCTGTCCTGGGCCCGCTCTCCCTGCAGGTGGCAACGTGCATGAACACTGGATCAGGGTGCGGCAATGCACACAGCCCACAGCCAGGAGCACAGTCTACACCTCTGCACGTATGAGGCAGTGCACTGATACCAGAGGCCAGGATTTGTCTTCCAAGAGTTCCCATCGTGTAGGGGTACGGACCTGTGAGGGTTAACTCATGTGTCGACCTGGCAAGACAGGAGGCACCTAGACACCCGGGCAGCACTGGGGGTGCCTGGGAGGGCGCTCTGCTGGGGGACAAGCCCTTGAACTGGGGACTTGGAAGGAACGCGAATAGAACTCATCCCAGAGAATCGTGATGAGTCATTCAGTTCAACCATACCCATAGCTCACTAAGCTCCTGCAGGAACCAGGCATAGCCAAGCACCATGAGCGCAACAAAGCGGCAGACAAAAATCCCTTCCTGCAGCAACTGCACAGCCCAGGGCCCAGCGCTGCAGCACGGTGGGTTGAGCTGCCGCTTGGGACTCCTGCATCCTTTATCAAAGTGCAGGGCCAAGCCCCCACTGCTCTGCTTCTGATCCAGCCCCTACTAATGCACCTGGGAAAGAAGTGGATGGGGCCGGCGCTGTGGCATGGAGAGTAAAGCAGCCACCTGCAGTGCTGGCATCCCATATAGGCTCTGGTTCAAGTCCTGGCTGCTCCACTTCCGATCCAGCTCTTTGCTATGACCTGGGAGGGCAGTGGAGAATGAACATGTGGCCCCTGCACCCACATGGAGACCCAGAGGAGGCTCCTGGCTCCTGGCTTCAGATCAGTGCAGCTCCGGCTGTTGCGGCCATCTAGGGAGTGAACCAGTGGATGGAAGACCTCTCTCTCTCTCTCTCTCTCTCTCTCTCTCTGCCTCTCCTCTCTCTGTGTGTAACTTTGACTTTCAAGTAAAATAAATAAATCTCTAAAAAAAAAGTCTTCCAGAACCAGTGGTGGAAGAGACTGGAAGGAAGGATGTCTGGAGGATGACGCCGATGAGAGCCAGCATGCAGAGCAGTTACTAGGCACCAGGCTGCCCCCAACAGCTCCGTGAGTGACTGCATCTCATCTGCTCTCCTTTCTGGGAAGGGGCATGCGTTTTCCAGAGGAGAAGATCAAGGCACAGGGCGTTCAGGTCTCAGAACCAGTAGACAGGGACGCGAGCCTGCCCCACGGCTCAGGTTCATTGTCCCCGTAAGAAACTGCACTGAGGCACACAGCCAAGAAGGCAGAAACACCCTGGGGAGGGGGCCAGCACAAGCCGCGAGCCCTCTGCTTTTCCAGGGCTTCAGGGCTGGGGGAGGCCAGGGCAGGGACCTGCTGGGTGGAGGACACTTCACTCAGCCAGGCGGGCAGCTGTCCCCGGTGTCATCACTGCACCTGCCTCCCTGGGGCCCCTGCCTTGTCCTTCATGCCCGTCTGCACCTGCTTCTGCCACTGTCAGGCCACCCACCCAAGGCCCTCACCAGGGGCCGCCTGCTCTTGGACTTTAACCTACAGAGCTGAGTTCAATAACCTCTGGCGGACCCAGCCTCCGGCATTTAGTGATGGCCGTAAAAAAAAACAGACTAAGACCCAGTGCTGACTTCTGAGCCTTTTATTTTCTGATACCAAGGCTGGAGACAGCAAGTGTCTCCATGACAACACCACGTTCTGCCTCCAAAGGACCAAGACGCAGCAGGTAGGGAAGACACAGATCTCTGATTCTCCCTGGAACAAATAAGGGCACGGAGCAGGAAGACCCAGGACAGCATCCCACACTGGGTCCGAGACCTACCATCAAGTGGGTTTGCAGATAATACCCATCTCTGTAGCTCCAGGGCACAGCTTGAGCACCTGCTGTGCTCAAACAGGAGACCCCCGTGACTGGAATGTCTCTCACTCAGCGAAGGCAGGGACCTGGTGCCAAGATGGGTGCCTGGATGGAGACTGAAAACTGAGACACGGGATCCAAATACACCCCTGTGGATAAGAATCAGAACCACAGGGGGCAGTCCTGCCAGTGGCATTCAATTAGAATGTTCTGGTCGTCTGCCTGGAACCCTCAGCTCATGTAACTCTGGGAACTAGGTCCCGATGGCCATAACTTTGACTTACCAAAGGAATTTTAGGTTATTTTTTCACTCTCAGTAGGATGACAAAAGCAACAGAGGGCGACTCCTCTGCTGTTGGATTCACGACCACGCTCACTGAAACCAAGCAGCCGGGCTCTCAGGAGCTGTGCACAAGCACACGGCACACGGGGCACCATGCACAGGAGGTAGCACAAGGGGAATGCTCCATACGTGTGCGCTTTTCGTCAGCTGCACTACACGTAATGACTTGGCGAAAGCAACAGTCCCGTAGGGGAACCATGCAAAAGCATCCACCCCCAGGGGCCAGCAGCAGACTGGCTGGTTCCTTCTCTCATGCTGAGTATGGGTCAAGTTTTCTGCAGCGAAAACGAGAGAATTTCTTTCCCGGCTGACACTGGCCTGCTTCTTAAGCTAACAGGAACAAGGTGAGCAGAAATAGGACCATATGGAGAAATTTACTTAAAGAGGGACCAGCAAATCGATGATGCTACATTGTGTCTTTTAGGAAGTCTTGAATTGAATCGGTTGATTTCATTCCCACTCTGTTTGGAGAGGGAAGGCTGTGGCTTCTCCGCCCAGCCCCAGGCACTCCTAACACTGTTATTCCCAGTACCTGTGGACTTGACCCTCCTGGTGGTCGCTTCAGGAAATGCCGGGTGTTAGTTGCCATGGTGACCAGAGAGTGACTTTCTCTTGCTCACAGAGGAAAGTTAAAGGTTCCATTCATTGACAATTTTTGTCATGTAAATACCGCCCCCTCTACTTCCAGCTTCTGAACCCCATTAGAAAAAATTCCCTCCCCTCTCCCCCACCCCCAGGCCCTTATTGGGATTGTAGTGAAAAGACCCTCCCATTGCATTCATTCACTCCCTGCAGGCTTTAGGGATGCTGTGAGTGACCCAGGCCAAAGGAACATCAACTTGGCCTTGGTTAATGCTTTTACAGTTCTTTTAATTAGATGATTTTTAATAGCTTCTTTCTAAGACTCCCTTCTTCAGCCGCTGAAGTTACAGTCTATTCAAAGCAAAAAACCCAATCATGGACATTTAAATTGCTCTATTTACTGAAAGCTCAGACTAGCCTGTTCAATGAGATAATCTCTCAGATTCTCCACCAATGACCTCGCCATTCATCATATTTACATACGCATTCTGGCTTATTTCTCAACTAGGGCCTAAATATAATATTTTATTAATAGTTGTGTGTTCATGTATCTTATACCTTATGGTCAAGTTAATATTTCCTATTTGCTATATACATTTATGAAAAGCTTTGTAAAGGGCTTGATAACCAATACACATTCCTTGGAATCTAGCCTTGGGAAATTTTCCTAAATACAGGAAAAAGAGTCATGCACACGGCTGCCCATCCCAGAGACCCACTGCGAACAGCCTCCACTGGCCAGCGTCACAGAAAGCACTAGAAGCTGAGGATGGCGTGACTGGTGACAGAAAACATCTTTGATAAAACATTAAGTGAAAAAGCTAATAGAAAACCGTGTATGTGGCATGACGACATTCTGTACAAGTTTCAAAGGTAAATAAAACATGCATAGAAAAAAAATATCCAGAAATGTTGGCAGCGATTATCTCTAGGCGGGAGGGGACTTGGCTACATCTCCACAAGTCTAAGTTTCCACAGGATCCGTGTATCGTTTGTAACGGGAGCCAAGCGGAGAAAGAGCAGCACCCAAGGGAGACAAAATCGGAGGCAGCATCCCAGGTCCATTTGGGGTGCTTTCTCACGTTGCTAGGGAGGGGTGGGGTTCCTGCCTTCCACAGGGCTCCTGGCTAGGAGACTCTGTGTGCACAGCCTCCTCAACCAGCGACAAGCAGCTTAAGAAACATAACCGCTGCCCCTGAGAAGAGCAGGCCTCGCTGGCTACAGCGTGTTAGAATCTGGCCTGACTTCACCACCGGCAGTCAGCGGGCTTGTTAGGAAACACGAAAGAGGGTGACACCAGAACCGTCTGGAACCAAACAACAACACCGGAGCGAAGGCGTGGCAGGGCTTGCTGTCCCTATGTCGTATTCGCGGGGCAAGAGCAAGAACACGGGAGCGGAATGTGGGCTTCTGAGCCCAGGGCCAGTCGAGGACGCCAGCAGCAGGCGGCCTTCGCAGACGCAGGGGACCACAACTGCTCCTCTTTTATGTCTCCCTGTTCCCAGGTCTGGCATGGTGGGGGGCAGGAAGAGGATCCCCTGTGGATTCCTGTGCGGAGTCACTAGCAAAATCCTTCCTCATGGAGATGTCTGATGTCACCTGTGAAAACAAAGAACGTTATGCTAAAACAGACCCTCCCCCTCCACCCCCACCCCGTCTGGTCTGTCCTCACGCAGGCCATGGGGATATGGCCCGGTATACTACCAAAGCTGAGAGAGTTTATTTAGGCATTGAAGTGATTCTGAGAATATATTATTCTCAGTCTCTCTCTGTCTCCCTCCCAGAACCACTGATCCCCAAGGCATGGGGAAACCACCCCCCCCCTTTTTTTTTCATTTTATTTCATAAGGAGAGAGAGTGAGACAGACAGAGAAACTGATCTTCCACCTGTTGTTTTACTCTCCAAATGCCTTCAACAGGCAAAGCCATGAGTCCGGAACTCAATTCGGGTGCCTCCTGTGGGTGGCAGGGACCCACTGGAACCATCCCCTGCTACCTCCCAGGTGTGTGTTAGCAGGAAGCTGGATCAGGAACGAGAAGGCAGGCATTGATGTGGCACTCAGGAGCCCCAAGCCGCCTCTAAGGGCTGCACCCACCCCGAGATGTGTGTTCTGAGCAGCTCACCAGCGTGAATTCACTAAGACGGAACACTGAAGGCTCAGCTCGTACCATCTAGGTTAAGACCCAGAAAGTTTCTGGATGCTTTATTTGCTTAATCGCGGTGCATAAATTTTAAAAAGTTGATAATGGGGTCAAAGACGAAAAATTCATCAAAATGCAGTTTTATGATGACTACCCAATGCACAACCTCGACTTCCTCCACATCGGAGCGTAACTCCAGCAAATACAAGAACCAGTGGATTATTAGGTAGGGGACGGACTGTCACTCTCCAAGGAGCGTCCTCCTCCAGGTCCTAAGGGGAGGGCTGCCCACTCCTCACGCACAGAGGCAGGGAAAGCGTCGGCTACTCTCACCCTAGATCCCTACGTCCCTGTCCTTCCAACCTTAGTGTGGGAGGAAGAAAGAGAATAGAAGAAAGAGAATACGCAGGACCCTCTGCTTATCTGATTCACACTGCCAGCTCCTCGCCCTGCCTGGAGGGGTGCAGCTCACTCCCGCTGAGGGTGACACTCTTCCCCTCTAGCGCCCAGGGGAGAGGATTTCTCCCAACCCTCTGGATAAAGCCACAGCAGGAGGCCCTGGGAGAGCAACTTTAGCCGCACGCAGCCGCCTTCTTATGAAATTACTTTTTAGGCGAACTTTTAAAGAAGATCACAAACAGATGTCAAAAAACGAGCTTACGGCCAGCAGTGAGCAGCAAGGGAAAACTGGACAAGCCAAACGCATCGGTTTGAAGAAGTCAGCAGTTGAGGATTTAGGGGTACCTGGGTGCTCATTCTCTCCAGGTCCCCTTTCTCTCGTGGATGTGCGTGTACACACACACACACACACACACACACACACGTCACGTCCTTCCCCCAGACCATTGTCATTCACCAATTAACTCTCCACATATCAATGGAAGTTTAAGGCTAAGCCAAGGGGAAGCGGCCAGGAAGGAAGTCAGCATGTTAGATTTGAGAAAGAACGGGCAGTGAGAAGCGCGTGTCTGGACTGGATCTTTTCTGAACGGCCACTTGAAACACTGTTAGACTTCCCATGATCTTCAGCTGTCTTCTCCGCTCCTGATTGCTTTTCTTATCTTTCAGCTCATAACTTAACAAAATGCAAAGTGCTGAAAAATCCAATTCGAATGTATTATACGACTTAGTGTTGTTTTATTTAAAATAGCACCAATTAGAAAGACCAGGAGCCAGTGGTTTCTCAATAAGCCAGGCTTCTGGGGTGCTGCCATGCAGCCTATACCAACTGTGCGCCAGTCCAGCTCTCACAAAGCCCTCCGTAATCGAAGGATTTTGTAAAGGAGCCCCAATGGTCAGAACGCAAGGGGAAGAACCGAGTGCCCAGACAGGCCGAAAGGCCCCACAGCACCAGCACAAGTGAAGAGAAACTGCACAGGTGGGGGTCAGCGTGAGGGCCAGGGCAGGCGACGCACAGCCCTGGGCTCCTGGTAGCCGCTCAGCAGTCGTCCCTGGAAAGAAGGGCAGAGCCAAAGCAGGGAAGCGGGGGAGAAGGGAAGAAGGCGGGAACTCGTCATTGTGTCGCCAACTGCTTCTCGCACAAATGTCTATTCCAACGGAAGGCCTCTTCCTGTCTTCCCTAACAACATTTTAAATATTTGGTTTCAGGATCTGGCCAGGTAATCTGGAAACATAAATAAAGCAAATAGGAAGGTCCTGGGGGGTGGAGGGGGGAGTCTTCTACTAAATGTTGCCAGTTAATTGATTTACATTTTTATTATGCAAGAGAGCCATCGCTGAACACCTGGAACACCTCCCTAAAACATTTTTTGGCTAGTCAAAGGTGATCAGCGTGCATTTAATATCTCCTCGTAACCAGGATAAGGACAGAGCATGCGAGTATCTGTAAAGACATCCACCATAGGGAACAGAGGAAGGGAAACCACGTCTCTGAAACGCGTGACTTGTATCAGTACATGCCCAAGCAGCATGAACAGTGTAGGCTGCTGGTCCCTGCACCCTGCCACTGGCACGGTAACCTCTGAGGGGGAGGAGCTTCCACTTCCCACTTGTCCCTTTCGATATTCCTGAATCAGTTTTTTTTGCATAATGCGTTACATTCAAACCTGAGGATACATTAAAATGATATAACTGAGAAAGATACCGTGATCTTAAACTAAAGCACGGGCATTTTCAGAGGAGAGAAAGCAGCCATCAGAGCCACTCACCTGGCTGTCACTGGTGTCTCCGTCAGACAAGCCGTTTATTTGATTTTATTAGCAATCTCCTTCAGAAGACCCTTCAGATCATTAAGCTTGGAGAGGGAAAAAAAAATAGAACTGGTCTTAAGACAAATTTTCGAAACTTTCCGTTTTCTCCACAGTAGACAGGATGTTCCAGTGTGAGAATGGCACCTGGGGGGGGGGGGGGGCGAAGCGAGCAGCGGCAGGTGCACCTCCCACCTGCTCGCACTCACTTCCTGTGATTGCATCACTAGCAATTAGTGACCAATTAGCTAATCGATTAGTCATCTGTATTCAAATGAAGGTCATCAGTAATGCCCACAAAGAAATAAGAGCTTACAATGACACGATGTACAATAATAATAATGTGATATGGAACTAATCCTAATAAAATCATAAGATGCTAATAAAGTTTTGCTTTGGTACAAATACAGTAATAAAATACTAATAAATTGAGTTTTTGAAAATAAATGGTCTTCCCCCAGCACACCGCACATGCAAACATAACAAATACTTAAGCATAACTTAAGTAAAAGACATAATAAAGTTATTCTTTATATTTGCATGTTTTGCAAATTTATGATACAAGATACATGAAGCCCTTTTTACATTACGTGGTACTTCTGGTAAAAGCCCATGGTATACTGTGATTCCTGTACAGCTGGTTTCTAACTTGCCATATCCCTCAGTCAAGGAAAAATAGTTGGTTACATTGGACTTATTCCAATAATAACTTCTTCCTTAGTTCTTTTTTTTTTAAGAAAATAACTAACAAGTATAAAGCCAATATGGGCTAACGGCTGCCTAAAATGAATAAGGCTAGTGAGATTCCTACTTCTGGACACAAGGCCAGTTGTGGATAACTTTGTTTTTTTTTTTTAAAGATTTATTTATTTATTTGAAAGAGTTACACAGAGAGAGAAAGAAAGAGGCAGAGAGAGAGAGAAAAAAGGTCTTCCATCCTCTGGTTCATTCCCCAGATGGCTGCAACAGCCAGGGCTACACTGATCTGAAGCCAGGAGCCAGGAGCTTCCTCTGGGTCTCCCATGTGGGTGCAGGGGCTCAAGGACCTGGGCCATCTTCTACTGCTTTCCCAGGCCATAGCAGGGAGCTGGATCAGAAGTGGAGCAGCTGGGACTCAAACCGGTGCCCATATGAGGTGTCTGCACTGCAGGTGGTGGCTTTACCCACTACGCCACAGCTCCAGCACTGGATAACTTTGTTTTCTGGTATAATTTGATGGGGCTTTTGAGAGAGCCTGATGTTTGTTAATGATAAAATGATATACATCATGACCAAGTAGTACTAAATCCTGGGATGTGAGGGTGGCTGTACATGAGAAAATCGGTGTGATCCACTGTAAGATTCCAAGAACAAAACAGGTAAAATAGAGAATAGAAATTAAGATTTGGGTTTTTGAAAAGATAAAATTGACAAACCCCTAGCTATACCAAATAAGATTTAAAAAGAAGCAGGAAATAAATAGAAATCAGAAAGAAGAGACAATGATACAGACTCGAGATTACAGGAACAGTTTTGCACAAAGCAGACGCACATCACCCAGGGGTGGAGGCCACGCCCTTGGTGCAGGCGGTGAGTCTCTGCATTTGCTTCTTGTGGCGGAGGGTGGAATCTGAGCCTTCCATTGAAGAGCCTGGGCTGTCCCAGGAAGCTGGGAGAGACACAAGGTAAGGGCTCCAGCACCAGAGCACTGGCTGGGGTTAGGCAGGCATGAGCTGGACAGACCAGAGGACACAGCCACAGGGCACCTGCCAGTGTGAATCAGGTCCTGGTGTGACCAATCTCCTGGTCACAGATGCCACACACTAGGCCATCTACTAGGTTAAAGAAGTATCCTGTGAGAGGCACACTATAAACACTGATGTCTAGCTCCCCTTCACTTCCTGTTAGGGCAGGGTAGCTGGCCAGTCTGCTAGCCCCGACTTAGCTGGGGGATCCCAAAACACCTACAACCTACCAAGACTGCACTGAGAACAACTATGAGGCTTGAACAGATCACTGACAAACAAGGAGTTGGATTCAGTGATCAAAACCTTCTGACAAGGGCCATACAGCTTCATGGGCTAATTCTACCCAACATTCAAGGACAAATACCAACCCTTCTTAAACTCTTCCAAAGAATAAAAGAAGAGGACATAGTTCCAAACCCATTATATGAGGCCAGTATCATGCTGATACTAAATCCAGACAGATAGCTACAGGCCAATATCCCTGATGAACATACGCAAAAATTGCTAGAAAAAAAAACAGCACATTGAATTCAAGAGCACACTAAAAAGATCATACATCATGACCAAGTGGTACTTAACCCTGGGAGGCAAGGGTGGCTGTACATGAGGAAATCGGTGTGGTCCACTACATTAACAGGACGAAAGACAAAAACCACATGGTCATCTCAACATGTGGACAAAGAAGTTGGCAAAATTCAGTATCCTTTCCTGATCACAAAAAGAAAACCCCCTCAACAAAGTAAGCATAGATGGAACTCAACCTCAACACAACAAAGCCAGTAATCAACTTGGTGTCCAATGTGGAGAACTGAGAGCTTTTCCTCTGGGATGTGGGACAAGGCAGGGACACCTGTTGTCCCGCTGCTGCTCAGCACAGCACTGGGATCCCCAGCTAGAGAGGTCAGTCAAGAAAAGGCAAGAAAAGGCATCCACGGCGGAAAGGAAGAAGTCGGATGATCCCACTGCAGATAAGAGGCTCCTACGTGTAGAAAACCCGAATGAGTCTAGGGAAAAACAGCGTTTAGAATTGGGAAGCATTCGGGGCCGGCATTGTGGTGCAGTGGGTTAAGCTGCCGTCTGCAATACCTGCACCCCAAGTGGGCGCCAGTTCAAGTCCTGGCAGCTCCACTTACAATCCTGCTCCCTGCCAATGTCCTGGGAAGGCAGGTGAAGATGGCCCAAGTGCTTGGGCTCCTGCACCCACGTGGGAGACCTGGAGGAAGCTCCTGGCTCCTGGTCATTGCAGCCACCTGAGGAGTGAACCAGCGGATGGAAGCTCTCTCGCTCTCCCTCTCCCAACCTCTCTGTAACTCTTTCAAACAAAATAAAATAGAAAAAAAAAAAAACTTCAAACAACAAAAAAAGAATTAAGAAGCATTCAATAAAATTTCAGGATACAAAATCAACATGCAAAACCAACAACGTTTTTATATTTCAACAATGAACTACCCCAAAAAGGAAATTAAGAAAATAACACCATTCATACCAGCAAAAATAAAGAATAAAATACAAGGAATTAACTTAATCAAAGAAGTGGAAGGCTTATCTATTGAAAATTATAAAACACAGATGAAGAAAATTTTAAAAGACACAAATGTAAAAACATCCAATATTCTGAGTTATAAGAATAAATACTGTTAAGAATGTCCATGCTATCGAATACAATCGCTATCAAAAATCCCAAAGGCATTACTGATGGGGAAAAAACAATCCCAGAATTCCTATGGAACCACAAAAGGCCCTGAATAGACATCTTGAGCCAGAAAAACAAAGCTAGAGGAACCATACTTCCGGACTTCAAATTATCCCACAAAGCTATCCTAATGACTAGTGGACTGGCTTAAACAACAGAGATAAAACCAATGGAACAGAATCGAGAACCCAGAAATGAGCCTATGCATTTACAGTCCAACCTTTGACAAAGATTCAAGAGGGCCGGCGCCGCGGCTTAACAGGCTAATCCTCCGCCTTGCGCCACCAGCACACCGGGTTCTAGTCCTGGTCAGGGCACCGGATTCTGTCCCGGTTGCCCCTCTTCCAGGCCAGCCCTCTGCTGTGGCCAGGGAGTGCAGTACTGCACGACTGCCTGCAATATTGGTATCCCATATGTGTGTTGGTTCATGACTCGGCTGTTCCACTTCTGAGCCAGCTCCCTGCTAATGGCCTGGGGAAAGCAGCAGAAGATGGCCCAAGTGCCTGGGTCTTTGCTAACCACGGGGGAAACCTAGAAGAAACTCCCAGCTCCTGCCTCTGGATAGGCCCAGATTTGGCCATTTGTGCCATTTGGGGAGTGAACCAGCAGATGGAAAATCTCTCTCTGTAACTCTGACTTTCAAATAAATAAATAAATCTTTAAAAAATAAGCAAAATATGTAAACACGTGTATAACTCAATACTAAAATCATGAACCATCTGATTAAGTAATGGACAAAGGATCTAGATAGACACTTCTTGAAAGAAGAAATCCAAATGGTCAACAGCTATACACAAAAGTACTCAACTCTGCAGTCATCAGACATATAGCTCAAAACCTCAATGAGAAGGCTGGCACCATGGCTCACTTGGTTAATCCTCCACCTGTGGCACCAGCATCCCATATGGGTGCTTGGTTCTAGTCCCAGTTGCTCTCCTCCAGTACAGCTCTCTGTTGTGGCCCGGGAGGGCAGCAGAGGATGGCCCAAGTGCTTGGGAGACCAGGAGGAAGCTCCTGGCTCCTGGCTTTGGATTGGCACAGCACCAGCCGTAGCTGCCATTTGGGGAGTGAACCAACAGAAGGAAAATCTTTCTCTCTGTCTCTATCACTGTCTATAACTCTGCCTGTCAAATAAATAAATAAATAAATAAATTTTTAAAAAAAACCTCAATGAGCTATCGTCTCACACTTGTTAAGGTGGTTATCAAAGAGACACATGGTAAGTGCTGGCCAATAAGCAGAGAAAGGGAAGCTACTGTACACAGGTGGTGGGAGTACAAATTGATACCGCGATTATGGAACAGTGTGGAAGTTCTTCAAAAACTTAAAAGTAGAACAACCACGCAATCACGCAACCCCACTCTGGACGTGTGTTCAAAGGAACTGAAATCGAGATCACACAGAGGTATCTGCAGACTAAGGGTCATTGCAGTGCTGTTCACAGTGGCTCCTGATGTCCATCACAGATGGGTGGACAGAGAAAACAGGGTGCGTTTGTACAATGGAACATCATTCTGCCTTTTAGAAAGGAGATGTGAACATTTGCAACAGTGGGGATGAACCTGTAGGACATGGAGAGACACATATGCACGTCATTGATATATGGATCTAAAATAGGCAGACTTAAGAAGCAGCGGGGAAGTTGGTGGTTCCAAGGGGTGGGGAGGGGGAATGAATGAATAGGGTGATTTTAGTCAAAGGCACAAAGTTTCATAAGATGAATGAGGTCCTGAGATCTACCTTATAGCATGACAACAGTCAACCAGTTAGCCATACTGTGTCATATACATAAAATGTGCCGAGAAGTCAGATCTGAAGTCTCAGTTCTCACACACACACACACACGCACATATACACACATGTAAACACACACACGCACACATAGAGGTAGAGACAGATTAATTACCTGGGCCTGATTGTTGTAATCATTTTGCAATGTATACACACATCAAAACATCAATTTGTACCTGTTTCTATGATCTGCGTATGCCAATGAAGCTACTAAACATAGTTATTTTTTAAAATGAGACTCCAAAAGCTTGGTTAAGAAATAAAAGATTATCCCTCAAATTCTATGTGAGTGGAAAGACAGGAGTATTGGGGGAGCTAAGAAGGCAGAGGAGGAGAGAGAGCTGGGACAGAGGAACCGGTGAGGAGAGGGAGAGAGGCAGAGAGGTTCCCTGTGACCTGCCCCAGTTCTGCCACAGCCCACAAGGTGGCGGCGGCGATGGCGTCTGCTGGGACCCAGTGAAGGGGCTGCATTCCACAGCCAGGGGTTGCAAAGCGGCCAGAGCCTGAAGTCCTATGAGACCTTGGCTTGCACGTGTGGGCAGAGCTTTCCATAGCCATTCCAATTCCCTGGGACTTCATGACCCCCTGTCCCGAATGACAGTGCCAGCCCCACCCCAGACCACACTGGCTTAGGAGGTCCAGGTCCACCAACCACTGGGTCCCTGGAAATCAGGTCAGCTCATCCATGGCCTCCAACCCCCCAGCACAGGTGGGCTCCTGCCCTGTGCCTGTCTCCCCAAGTCCACAGTTGCTGTCCCCTCTACCCATTCTCTGCATGTCACAGCTGAGGAGAGGGCCCCGGGTGTAGCTTGGGGGATGGGAGGTGGCTTTCCATGAGTTTCCTCTAAAGTCACCCCAGATTAGTCCACCAGTAAAAAACCACAAGCTAAAACAGACTGCTTTCCCACAAACACAACACCTAGACACGCCCTCGCACCTCTGTTCCTCTACACCATGGGCATCCCAGTCACCCAGGGCAGGATGAGGTCCTGAGTTTCAAATCTCACAACCGCCCTCCCTCTGTGTGGGAATAAAATCCAGCCGCATACCACGGTGAGCTCTTGGACAGAACGACCCCTGGGGTTCCCCCCTCTTCCCACTCAGCTCTCCCAAGTGCAATGAACAACCCACGTTTCTCCTGCCTTGACTGCCAACCCTCGCTCCCTTCTGATGTAGACACGGCCCACCTGTTGAATGCATGCCGGAGACAGCACAGAGAATAGTCACTGTTGTCTACTCCTACAGGATTCAGCCTGAAAATGCTCCTGTACCCAAACCATTGAGCAAAGGGTTCATCCAGAAAAGTCAGGGACCATAAAGATTTAGCCCAATGCCCGGAACATGGAGACGCCTTGCAAATATTTTGAGTTACGTGGCCTTGGTGAAGATATATCTTTAAATTTAATTATGTGATGTGAAAAAATATATTATAAAGGTGTTCTATATATGAGATAGACTATATATGTATGTATAAAAATAATATACACATCCAATCTTAGAATCCTATGCCCTGTGTTTCCTTGCAATATTCTCTACCTATTCTTCAACTTTTTGGTGATGTCTGAAAATACTCAGCACTTTGGTATTCCCTCTCTCCACGGATCATGATCCTGACATCTGCCATGGTCACTAGTGCACAGGCATCAACCTTAAAGACCCAGGAGTCAGCCGGTGCTGCGGCTCACTATGCTAATCCTCTGCCTGTGGCACCGGCACACCGGGTTCTAGTCCCAGTTGGGGCACTGGATTCTGTCCCGGTTGCCCCTCTTCCAGTCCAGCTCTCTGCTGTGGCCCAGGAGTGCAGTGGAGGATGGCCCAAGTGCTTGGGCCCTGCACCCCATGGGAGACCAGGAGAAGCACCTGGCTCCTGGCTTCAGATCAGCACGGCAGCCATTGGAGGGTGAACCAACGGCAAAAGGAAGACCTTTCTCTCTGTCTCTCTCTCTCACCGTCCACTCTGCCTGTCAAAAAAAAAAAAAAAAGACCCAGGAGTCTTCCCAGCCCTTCAGCTAAAACAGCAGCAACATCAGAGTCAGAGCAGCGGGAAGCAGACACACTGGTGGCAGCACCTGCTCAGAGAAGACCTCCACCAGTGCCTTTCTCCCTGTAGCCATGGGCCACGCCCCATCAAAAGCCGGCCCAAGTCTAGCCATTAAGAGCACTGCCAGCTTCTTCGTCCTCACTCTTAGAAGCCAGCCACCTTGTAGGAAGGGGCTGCCTCAGGACCACCACACTGCAACAAGCCTGAGCTGCATGGACAGGCCTTAAAGGATGTGACCTCACATGGTGGGGGGCACACAGAGGAGATCCTGGCCTGGCCACCAGCTGAGCCCAGGCCAGTAAACCCAGCAGGGGCCACACGTAGCAAAAGAACCAGCCAGTGCAACCTTTCCTGCACGCCTGACCCACAGCATCACAGCCCAGTGGAATGATTGCCTGAAGCCAATGAACAGCACGGCAGCTTGTTCCGCGGGTGTAGACGCAGATAGCGACCAAGACACCCAGTCACGGTCACAGACTGGGGGACTCCCACATTCAGAGCAGGCAGTCCCAGCAGGAGGAAGAGGAAGACCACCAAAGCCTGAGCTACTCAGGAGCTAAAGTTCCGGGAGGGGCCAGGAAGGTCTGAGCGCCAGGGCTCCACCCACCACCCTGGTTATCACCACACTGCCCAGGGTCCGCGTTCGGGAAGTGAGGACCCTGAAAACAGCCTCAATTTTAAAACCATGTTGGTAAATAACACACAAATAAATAAGAAACTGTCAACAGATGCTTGTTTATGCTCCAGCTCTGCAAAAGGCATCTTTTGTTTGTTTATTCATTCAACAAACGTTTATTGCAATCTTACTGTGGACAACGACTGGCAGCTGGAGAGTCAGCCAAACCAGGCATGCTAGGGACCAACCACCAAAGAGCACGGCCCTGGGAGACTACATCAGTGCCATCATCCCGGCTGCCATTCTCAAAACATTGTGGTAAAGCACCCCACACCACCCCGTTGGAGCCCATCGGGGTTCCGGCATTTCTGAATCCATGGCCACTGCTGCTGAACCTCACTGTAATCCCAGCCACGCGGCTCGGGGGGGCACAGGCACACTCTCTCTACGCCTGACGTCCACACGCGTTCATGCGTTTGCAGCGCCCCCCCCATGTTAAATAGGTAACAGATTGGAGTGGCATCAAAGACCAGAACAGAGGCTCAGGGGCCCCAGACAGCTCTTTGGAGTCTTTCCGGTATTTCCTCTGTAATTCCAAGATGTTCACTGCATCCACAGCAGAGAGAAAGGGGGTGGGGGAGTGCTGGGTCAGCTAGAGCAGAGAGGATTCTAGAGATCACGAACAGGGACTTCGGGACCATTCCCCACGGGGGCTGGGAACGTGGGAGGAACTCCCTTCCAGCCCCCAGTCCTTGTGCAGAGAAAGAAGGTGCAGAACACGGGACAGTCGCAATTAACTTACAGTTCTCTGCCCATACCCACTGGCCTCCCACTGGAAGCTCAAAGATATTAGAGATTTAAAAAATAGTCCTCGAACTATAAACAGAGCCGTACCTTTGTATCCAGTTGTCTGAAGCGATGCCTCATTCTGCAAAGCAATAGGAAAAGAGAGAGGGAGGGAGAGGGAGAGAGAGAGTGCAGTTAGGCTCCATGTTTTGGTCTCTTCACGGACAGAATACAGATCACTTTCAGATTTTCAGCTCCATCAAGGGTCAGCTGCTTTGTCTCTCTGGTTTTTTTCCCTACTGAAGCAGAATTGCTCTTTCACCCCAATTAGTAGGGCAGAAAACAGAGGCTACTCTGCTGACAGGGAGGAGGAAGACGATGGCCAAGGTCTCTCCCTCCTTTCGGAGCCCAAGATCTCAGAGTCTCAGCTTAAGGCACTCACTTGTTCAAAGAGAGAAAGCACAGCCCACGCATGCATCCTGCACTTCTTTCAACAGCCGTGTTGAAACGAAACAAAGAGGGGGCTGTGCTTATATTACTCATATTCTCTTAGGGTGAATTTTTTTAGATTTTTAAAAATTTATTTGACAGGGAGCCGAGGTGGGGGTGGGGCAAGCTCCTCTCTCCTGCTTCACTTCCCTAATGCCCAGAACACCCAGAAGGTGGCAGTAGGGAGCTGGGAACTTGGGAGCTCAATCCAGGTGTCCCCCATGGGTGGCAGGAACCCAGCTACTTGTACCAAGGATGCTGGAGTCAGAAGCTGCAGCCGGGCACCCCAATACAGGACAGAGGCACCCTAACTGGTGTCTTAACTTCTAGCCCAAACACCTGCTCCTGTCAGTGAACAAAGAGGCGTGTTTGGAACTCTGGGACAGAGCGACAGCATCATTGAGGATCTGCCTTCCGAGCAGGGAGGGCGTGCTGCCTCGGGCTTCCCTTGGATCACTCAGACCCCCTACGTGCTTAGTCATGACTCACCCACTTCTGTAAGATGTGTCATGTTGTGTTTATGAATCCCGAGATGTTTATAACTGCTCCCGGCATGCATAAATGATGCTCACGACCTCTCAGGGACAGCTGGTAACAGGTCAACCAAACGGCTTTTCCACCTTCTAATCGCCCCACCTCCTCATCGCAGAGATAAACACGTGTGTGGCCAGTTGCCATGATCTGAGTCTTCGGGCGGCTACCTCTGTAGCCATGGCAAGGGGACCCTTCCTCTTGTTACCTGGTTCCATGATCCTGCCCTGTGGGCTCCAAGTGGCTGTTTTTCCCTTAAGGCTATGCAGTGAGTGTAGGAGGGCAGGTGGCTTTCCCCTTGTCCAAGGGCTGGCTTATAGGTACGTATCTGCCACATAGAATCTTTGTGGTGCTATGGCTCCGCTGAGCACTGCTCTCTATGGAGCTTCCTGCGCTGCTGGCTGGCGGGTACAAACCCGGGAAGTGGCAAGGCAGAAATGAGCAAGGGACATACTCCTCCGAGGAGGTGTCGTGGGCTTTCGTGTTGATCTTGACAAGGTAATTCTCCTTCATGACACCCTCCCACGCCAGAGTCTCGTTGTCCTCATTCCGGAAACCTTGAATAATGAGAAAACAAAAATGTAAATTGCTTCACCTGCCCCTTGCTCCTTCCATCAACACCCGCTAGGAATTCCACGAGACGCTGGCCCGAGCAGAGTTAGTGCGTCCTGCATAGGTTGATCTGCCCGATGGGGCTCTCCAGGGGCTGCGGCGGCGCAATGGGATGTGAATGGTTAGCTCAGCGACAATGAGAAATCAGAGCTGCCTGCGTGATTAGGAACGCAGTCTTTATTCTACAAAGACACCGACCCGAATCCCCTCTGTGTGTTCTGTGACTTAGCAAACGCACTCCACTAATGAATTCTGTCCTCACATTTCATTCCACCCCCCTTTTACTGTGATGGCTTAAAAACGCCCAACCATTCCAGTGCCTAATGACTGATGGACCCCAAGGCCAGCTCAGGACAGTTGTTACACTTGAATAGAAGCCCCAAGCAGCCCAGCTCTCCTGAATTGTGCAATCTGGGCATGGACTTCTTCGGAGAGAAGACCACACCTTGCAGCCGAGCCACTGCTGGAGCACCCTCCAGGAAGGTCCACAGTTTAATTCCTAACAGCGTCTAAACTTTTCAGAAGGCATGAACCAGCATGTCACCTTACGGGGGTATCTCAAACAGTTCGTGGAAAATAAAATGCAAAGAAAAGCTTATTTTACTGCAAAGACAAAATTTTGAAATCCACACATCCAAGGGGTCTGCAAAACGTTCACGGGAAATGTGTATTATGGAAAAACTACCAAGGATTTCAAACTTTTTTACACTGAACTAACATCCTCCGTGACTTCATCTCTCTGGGACTTCCTGGTGCCCCTCATATTTTTCAGGTCCTAAGGCGGTGGGACAACAATCCTCCCTGTGAACGCGCGGGGGCAGCAAGATGCGTGCACTCACGCAGGTGTCCAGGTGGAATGAATTCACACTGTTTTTCCACTGACTGGCCACTTTGATTTATTCGTCAGCATGGTAAAGTTTAGGAACAATTATAAGATCTTCTTGGGTTTAAAAAGAATTAGGTTGAGTTCAAAGGACTAATATGCAAGCAGTGGAATAAGTAAATCCTTAGCCAAATACAGATTTATTTTTATTTTTTAAATATTTATCTCACTTGAAAGATAGAGTTACAGAGAGAGGGAGAGACAAAGAGAGATCTTCCACCTGCTGGCTCACCCCCTAAATGGCCATAATGGCCAAGGCTGGCCAGGCTGAAGCCAGGAACCTAGAACTCCATCCTGATATCGAATGCAGGCAGAGGGGCCCAAGCACTTGGGCCATCTTCCACTGCTTTCCCAGGCCATAGCAGGGAGCTGGATCGGAAGTGGAGCAGCCAGGACTCAAACTGGGGCCCTTATGGGATACTGGTGGCACAGGCAGCAGCTTAACCTCTGTACCACAACACCAGCCCCCAGATTTATTTTTGAATGCTGGTGAATTGGGCCATCACTGTGGTGTAGTAGGTAAAGCCTCTGCCAGTGGCACAAGCATCCCATATGGCCGCCAGTTCACGTCTCGGCTGCTCCTAGAAGATGACCCAAGTCCTTGGGCCCCTGCACCCGTGTGGGAGACCTGGAAGAAACTCCTGGCTACTGGCTTTGGGTTGGCCTAGCTCTGGCTGTTGCAGCCATTTGGGGAGTGAACCAGCAGGTGAAGCATCTCTCTCTCTCTCTCTCCCTCTCTCTGTAAATCTGCCTATCAAGTAAATAAATAAATCTTTTTTAAAAAAAAAAAAAGATAAAATACTTATGAACCAAATCTTTTTCGGTGGGGGTTTTTCACTAACGAAATTGTTTCCTACGTCTGGCTGTTTGGTTTGGTTTTCAAACTAAAATAGATTCAGGCGCCCAGGAGAAATTCATAAAACTCATCACACACAGGACAGCGGCTCCTAGACACAGATGTCGGAGGCGCAGGAGGCAGGAGCGGCCAGGAACCCGTGAGCAGCCCCCGCAGAAGGAGGAAGCCCCAGTGCGATGATCAGAGCACACATTCACCCACCACACAGGAAACCTCGCCGGCTCCCAAATCAGGGCTGTGTCCTGCGCTGGCAAGCGCGTGGAAAACACTGGACTGGAAAAACCATCAGCTGTTAGGGACTTCAGGGTGATGGGAGATGACAAAGTGACAAAGAGGGGATGCAGCGACACAGGAAGACTTGGCAGTGTGTGTCACCCTTACTCAGAAGTCTCCGTTCAGATGTGCTCAAAGTCACATGCGTGAAATCCTTTATCTTAATGTCCTATGCTAACGAGAGTCATCACAACAGGGAGCCACCTGGGGTTGGTTAAGTCAGTCGATGGTATATCCACAGGCTAGAATATTCCACAGCTGAAAACAAAAGTCATATAGATTTTTATTTATGGATATGGAAAGTGTTTATAATGCATCACTAGTTAATTGAAAATAATTAGGTCATGAGTGGATATGCGTGGAGCAATCCAACTATGACCTAAGCATAAGAATAGCAGAACAAACAGCGTGTGCTGAAAACGCTCCTCCGCGCCTGATGGCTTCCACGTGCTCTCCATCCTTATTTGTGCTTTCTTGTGTTTTCCAAATGTTTTGTAATTAATATAGAATGCTGTCTGAATCACGAAAGGAACCCAGTGCATAAAAACGCAATTACTAGGCTGCATCCTTTTTTGCATTATGTGAAGATATTACCAAAAAAGTCCCAAAAGTGGAAGTTTGGATGCTACTTTTCTGCAAGTTATTTTAAAATCTTTAGTGTTTTTCTTTCTCCAAAGAAGGGCAATTTCAAAATGGCGTGCCTGTCCCTGGGAGGCGAATGTGAAGTCTGTGGCCCGAGAGCACTGTGGCTCCTGGAATCAGTCACCTCCCGGGGGGAGCCAAGGAGCAGGCCGGGACCAGGCACTGGCCTCCAGTGCATAACCGAGCTCTGGGCTCCCTCGCCCATCACCACCACGCCGTCACTGCGTGGAGTGGAATCCTCTTCCGTGGGCTCCCATTCCTCCACTTCCTCCTTCTTTGCTGACAGCAGGAGCTGCTGGGAGACGGAGAACATCAACCGTCCTCACTGCGTCTCCCATTACCGCGAGACCATCGCTCTCCTGGGCCGGAAAGACGCCTCTCACTTCGGCCCCAGCTTTTGCTTCCTCAAGGTGAAGCTCCTCCCATTTGCAGGCCACGCTTGGAGACTTGTTCCTCTTGCCGTGCACAGGTTGCTCTAAATCACTACACCCAATGCAGGGGAATTTAGCGCATTTCGTCCTGGCTCCTGAACTCCATCAGCTCCAGTGACTGCCCTGTCTTGTGTACCAGTGATCCCGATCACCCTGACCCCAGTGGACTGGGCACAGAGGCTCTTTGGAGAATGGGCCTTTGTCCCAAGGAGCCCCTCAGGGACTCCACTCAACCCCAGTTGAATTTCACTAGTGAGGGGCAATTCACTCTGCTTCCAGACAGCACGGATCCTTGGACAGAGCTTTCTTCTTTGTACTGAGTCCAGCTCTTCCCGTGGCACCATTTACCCACTGTTTGCTTTTCACAAAGCTTCCGAGCCCCCCGAACAGCACAGACTGGTTTCCTACATCTCCCAGGTCCACCAGGCATTCATCCAGGACGAGATTCCAAGACAGAACCAGGGGGGTCCTAGGTGATTCATCCGGTGCCTCTGGAATTTGGGCATGGTTTCGATTACAAATTCCAGCTCTTGACTTCCAGTTCCCATCCCTGATGTAAAAACTTGCTTCACTTAGAAACACCTCACTTTGTCTTCCACAGGCAAAATGGTGGGGAAGGAGATAGGAACTTATCCAAACTGTCAAAACATGTCCTTCGGCAGGCATGATGGTTAACGACATCCCCCAAATGGCATTTGATGCTTTGCAATAACGCTGTGAAATGATGATTCTTTACGCCGAGACAAGAGCTGGGGGCACCGGCACATTCACCTTCTCAGAGCAGCCTTTCGGGGGGCGTGGATCTAGGACAGCCCAGAATATGCTGCACCCAGCATTTGAGGCCATGCTCATGAGCCTCTAGGCCCCATGTCTATCCAGCTAAAGGACCTCACGAAAAATGATGGCTCATAGCAAGTTAAGTATGTCTCTATTGCCACCAATTAGCATGTCTGGGTTGGTAAAACACATATTTTTACCTTCTTAATCATCAAAATATTTGGAGTTATAGCAAAGGGACAGGAATAATCACCCCAAGACGGAACATGAATCCAGCGATGGCAGCAAGTGGCTGCTTTATTAGAACTCACAAGGAAAGAAGGACACACCCACACCCAGCAGCCACTGGCACACACAATGTGTGCAGACAGTGGCAGCAAGGCGTGACCCAAGCGGAAAACCCTAACTCATCATGGCAACAGTCATTTGGACGGGGTGGTTCCTTCAACTGTCCCCTTCCCACATTGTCTTCAACTCCCATTTCACAGAGATGTCTTCTTCCAGGTGGGGTGTGTGTGTCTCGAGAGCCACCCGTGCCCCAGCCTTCCCGGGGGACTGCCCTTCCCCAGGACACAGGGCTGGAGCAGCGTGGCTGTGCGAGGTGGGCTCAGAGCGGCTCTGGACACGCCTTTGCTCTCTCTCTCTCCAAGGAGACAAGTCCAGCCCGTGAAGAGGGGCTGTCTCCCCCGACTGCAGGTTCTCAGCACACTTTTTTTTTTTACACTGTCATGTCTCTGGGCTGTCCTCTTTCCCTCCACTGGGATTTGGAATGGCACCGTCCAACACGGTGGGCTGGCAGGGGTGTGGAGCTAGAACTCGGATGGGGGACACAGCCCCAGTCCTACATCCTCCTCCTCCAGCCCTCAGTCATGGGCATCCCTGGTACCACTCCTGACCCTGTGGCCCCATCTCAGCCTCTGCCTCTTGGGCTAATTCCAATTCATCCTCTGGGTCTCACCTAAATATGCCTTCCTCCAGGCAGTCTTCCTTGATCTGCTCTTGTCTAAGGTGTACGTGCCTGCCACGTGGCTATTGCTACCGCGGTTTCTAAAATCAGTGCTTCCCATTCCTTCCAAGAAGGCTTGTTCATTTCCATCCCTCCCTCCAGTTTGGGAGCCCTGGCTGAGGGCGTGGTGGCTTAGCCCCGTTCAGCAGCACAGCACAGTGTCTGGCTGCCACGTGGTGGGCGCTGGACACGAGTGCTGACTTAATGCTCCCCAGGCGCCTTCCCCGTGTTGTGGGTTCCTCTCAGCGCCCTCCCGCCCGACCTCCGCCAGGCCGCAGCTGCCTTCCTCAGAGCCACAGCCCCAGAGCAGGGAGTTCCTATCTGTGAAGACGCAGAGGCCTCCTGGGACACAGTCGCCTTCCCGGCTCCCATTCCTTCTGCAACGTGGGAGGGCATGCCCCGTTCCCCCACCAACCTTGCTGTCAGTTTCATGGGGGTGGGGCTTATCTGCAGGGAATGACATCAGCTCCTGCTTTGGGAACTGGTAAGGACTCACTGATCTCCCCCTAACTTTTATCCTCCCACTTAGGCGTTTTACAAAAGGTTTTCTATTGGTTCCTGGTAGCCATCTAGAAGGTAAGTGATGGTGGAGCTCAACCCTGGCGCCTGGCACCCCGAACACTTCACCCTGGATAACTGGAGAAAAGGGCAGGGAAGAGAGTTCTCCCTGGCTCTCCTCGCTCTTCTCCCTGAAGTGGATCATCACACCTTGCAAGAGCGCAGACCCTTCCTTGAAGTGGGTCAAGGGCAGGACGAGGGAGGGGGCATCCCCACGTGAGAAGCTGAGGGGCACAGAGAGGCTCAGCCTCGGGCCGTCACCATTAGGTCACTCCTTGTCCTGTTACGTCCCTCCATGGCTCTTCACCTGCATCAGACAGCCGTAAAACTCGCTCGACCTTGTCTCTTAGTGTCTTCATTTCTATAAGAAGAACCTGGCTCAGATAAAGCCCACATTAAACACCTCGGTATGCTTTTGTCTTGTTACTCTGTGTGCTGCTTGTGGGCCTTTAGCCACAAGCCCAAGACGGGTAAAGGAAAGTGTGATTTTCCTCCTGTCCCACGTGGCCAAGGTCATTCTCCAGAATCAAGTTCGAGTGTAGCATTCACGCAGAACACAGATCTGCCCAGGAAGTTGTCGTCCAGGATGGAAAACACACAAGATCTTCAGATTACTTGTGTTTGGAAGCGAAGCGAAGGAAAAACAGCTGAGTCCTGAGATGGCTGGAGCGGTTCCCTCCGGATCTGGCTTCAGCTGCCTGAGCGTGGCAGAGGTCAAGAGAGGCTGGGCAGGGCCGGGCCCGTCCTGGGATGTCCAAGGAGAGCAGCTACAGGAGGCAGAGTGCAGAAAACCTCATTCAAACGTGATGCTGCACTTCTTAGAACGGAGTTTCTTGCGGCAGCTGGGTTGGTGAGAGGTAGTGCGATCCAGGCACCCTGGCCCCAACAGTGTCGCTCATTTCTGCTGGGAACAGGGGGCCACACGTTCTTCCAGCCTGTGGGTGGCCGACTCTGCCTACTGAGTGGTGTTCTTCCCCTCTTCACCCCCTCCACTGCTTTGACCAATGGGCCAGGGCAGAAGTGATGTCACCTGACTTTCTGAGCCAAGGCCTCACGGGCAGTGCAGATCTGCCTTTGGCAGGAACCCAGCCTCCAGCCATAGGAGTGAAAGCTGGGGGCTCACTGAGACTCCCCCTGGAGAGCCCCGACAACTGCACAAGTATGAGTGCCAAGGAACAGGGGGCCCAGGCAGCACAAGGCCCACCTGCCAACCACAGGAGGCATCAGGGAGCGGGGAGCAGACCCCACCTGGACCCTGGCCACAGACGGCCCTGGGATCCTGAGCCCGTACATGGTAGGTGCTTCAGGGTGGGCTGGGCCCCATCAAACACAACAATCCCTTTGGAGACCAGAAACAGCCCTCCTTCACTTTTTCTATGAGAAGGAAACTGGGAATGGAACCACGCGGGTCCCTGAGTCCCTGCCGCCACACCACTCGTCACAGGGCCACTTTGCCATCTGCATGGGCCATGGCAGGGTGAGTGGCAGATCCCAGAGCTGAGGGGCTCCTGGGATAGAGGACTCCCCTTCTCAGCTGAGACAGTCCTGGTGCATCACCCTGACCGGGCGTCCGTGCCACAGGACACTCGGTCCTAAGACAGGAAGTCCCGAGCAAACCGGGACAAGGCCATGGCCCTGGTTCCCAGACACTTCACTGCTGCAGGCCCTGCCCTCTGTAAAAATACTTAAAATAGTCAATGACTGAGCCGGTATGAAGACAGAGAGATAAATAGTATATACTGAAAGATCCTTGTGGATCGAAAAGTTCTTTGTTTTGCTTCTAGTTTTTCAAAGAAGTTACCAGACTTTCATGGATCCCTAGAGTCGCAGAGGCCCCATTGTGCTCCTGCTGGAGAGGTTGGCCCTGGCTGAAGTCTGAGGGCAGTGGACGAGGAGAACAGACCGGCTGTGCCCTTTCACCTAACAGATACAGCAAGGCCTCTCTGCCGGGCTTAGCGGCTCTGGGGTCAGTATGAGAAATCCAAGCCTAATGTGGATTTTCTGCAGGACCAGCAGGACAACTGGATGCTACCCACTGTGGTCAGAGCGGTGCAGGGTGCTGGCTGACAGCTGCTCCCATGGCGGGGGCGCTGCACCCCACAGTTTACCAGGGCTGGGGGCGGAAGTGACCCCATGAGCGTCTACGTGCTGGCCTGTGGACAGGGTGAGTCCTGCCTTCCTGGCGGAGGTGGTCCCCAACAGGGAGCAAGTGCTCACAGTACCTCTTCTCCTCCCCACTGCCTGGGCCCCAGCCAGGCAGCTGCTGAGTGGGAGAGAAGGGGGTGGGAAGAAGAGCCTGCACTTCCTGACAATCTTACACCTGGGGAGGCGCCGTAAGACACATCTCAGGGCAGGTGTTTAGCCTGGTGGTTAAGACGTCGCATCCCACACTGGAGCACCTGCTTTCTGCTCATGCAGACTCTGGGAGACAGCAGTGGTCACTAGGCTGTACATTCCCATCTTTAGGTTGAAGACTACGGAGTTTCTATTTTTGATTTATGTGTTTGGGAGGCAGAGAGAGAGAGAGAGAGCGCCTCCATCCACTGGTTCACTCCCCAAGTTTCCACAACAACCAGGACTGAGCTAGGTCAAAGCCAGGAGCCACAAACTCAATCCGGGTTTCCCACGTGGACAGCAGGAACCCGAAGACTTGAGCCATCACAGCTGCCTGACAGCAGGAAGCTAGAGTTGAAGGCTGGAGGCAGGCACCAGACCCAGGTGCTCCACGGGGGGCACAGGAGTCTCAACCAACCACTAGGCTCAACGCCCAGCTCAAGACCTTGCTTCAACAACACACAGGCTGTAAGACTCTGCTTTTCCTTAAGAACAGTCCAAAAGTCACACGCTGTGCCACAGTCAGGGTGGAAGTTCCCCAGAGAAGATAATTCACAGAATCAACAGAAATCCACGCAGCATCACCACTCGACACTAACCCGGGAGTCCTGCAGGGCCAACAGACTGCTTCCTCTAGAGTATTATCACGTTCACGGAACACTCACTCCCCCACACAAGGCTACCCCTCGGGTCCACGGTCCTCCCCCAGTCTACACCTCCTCCTGATCACTCGTTGGCTGCCCTGATGCCTGATCCATGCAGAGGCAGCAGTGAGCGAACCACGAACGATCCCTTCCCGCCGCAACGCAGGCAGGCCAGGGCCTTGCCCGCAGCGCACCGCTGCCCCCAGCCCAAGCACACGTGGCCTGGCCACTCACAGCAGGCCGAAGACTCTGTGCTCTTCTCCTTGCAGCAGCACTTAAAGCACTTCTTCACGACCTTGTAGAAATAGGCGAGGACGACGAAGGGGTAGGGGATGTTGAGACGGCTGCAATACTCCTGCACCAGGAAGTACCTCTGGAACTTCCACACCTGGTCGTTGTTCTCCTGGACGGTACCCACGGTGTAGCTGGCGGGAGACAGGGCAACACATCATTTCATGCCCCTTACCGCCGTCTTGCTACGACGCTCCCACCGTGCTCGCCCAAGTCCACACAGGAAATGAGAACCCGACACAAGAGCCTGCACATCTCAGATGCAGGCCAGCGTCAACCCACGCGGGACCCGGAGTGTGCTTTTCCTCGTAAAAGGAGACGTTCAGTGAACTTTAAGATTATTTTTACTCCAAGATCTTTCAAGGATGCTCACTGTTGTCTGTCACACACAGAGGCCCAAGCTGTAGATGCTCTTAGGAAAAATTTGCCCCTCATCTGTGTTTAACTGTAAACAGTCTGGGAAGACAGTTGGCTAAGATTTACCAAGAGCCTTAAAAATGCTCAGCCCTTTGACCCAGTGATTTGACTTCTGGGAATTTAGCCTCCAATAAGAAGAGAGTGAGGGCCAGTACCGCGGCTCACTAGGCTAATCTTCCATCTGCGGTGCCGGCACCCCGGGTTCTAGTCCCGGTCGGAGTGCCAGATTCTGTCCCGGTTGCCGCTCTTCCAGTCCAGCTCTCTGCTGTGGCCCAGGAGTGCAGTGGAGGATGGCCCAAGTGCTTGGGCCCTGCATCCCATGGGAGACCAGGAGAAGCACCTGGCTCCAGATCGGCGCAGCACTGGCCGTAGCGGCCATTGAGGGGTGAACCAACGGAAAAGGAAGACCTTTCTCTTTCTCTCTCTCTCTCACTGTCTAACTATGCCTGTCAAAAAATAAAAAAAAAAAGAAGATACTGAGAAAACCGTGTAAGTGGCTGCATACACGTGGCTGTTGGTCACAGCCAGTCTCCCCTCCACCCCAAAGAAAAGAAAAAGCCTACATGTTCAACACTCAAGCGTGGGCCCCAAGTTACAGTTCACCAATATGATGAACTAATGCATGCAGCCATTAAAGTTGGGTTTATGAATAACTCCCATGCTTTCAGAGAATGTTAGGTGAAATCAGTTAGGCTCAATCTTGTACCTGGGACCAAGCGCCACTACGTGAACACGATTCAAGGGAGACCCAGGCAATGACTGATGGCATCCCACTATAGCAACACCTGTCATGTCCATGCGCTTTCCTAGTGTCACACAGTGAGGATTAATTACTTACCTCCTGTGATGGAAAAAGTGTCCATTTCCTGTTCTAGCCTAAAACTGGTTGCATGGGCAATTTTTCACTTACAAACTAAGCCACAATTATAAAATAGCCAACACTTATTCTACACCAGACACAGTCCTGAGCAGTCTGTTAATTGCTTTAATCTGCAAAGAATTCTATGAGGTATGGTCTGCTGGCACCTACAATTCACAGGTCAGCGAGGGGAAGGGAATTCTCGGGGACCCCCATGCAGGAAGGGGTGTGGCCAGGGTCTGGACCCCACAATCCAGTCCAGCGTCTGTCTCCCCACTACACACACCACCTCACAGGGTGGAGCTCCCAAAGCATCTGACCGGACTCCCAGGCATTTCCCACTTGGTGAAACCCACCCATCCGAGACACTTTGGTGGCTACCAGGAAACCAGCCCTCAAAGCCAAAGGAGCAACAAGGAGAATTTGAAATCTATAAACAAATCCTCAATGGGGGAGCCTTCAATTCTCCAAATTCTGGGTCAAAGTGCGGAGGCCAAAGCTAAAGAGGACACAAAGGTCATTATGTGACATTGGCTGGGAGACGTGATTCTTGAACCTTCATAGGGCACAACCTAAGACGTCCCTACTGGAGCTAAGAAGGACCAGAGTCCTAGGGACAATGCTAATCTACACAATCAGTGATGCTGGCTTTGTGCTACTCTGGCTTTGCTTATCTCGCAATTGAATGGTGAATGAGACAGCGCTGAAGTCTGCACCAGGTCCCGGCTTCTGTGCGAGGGTGGAGTCTTGTAGCAAGGGCTTCCGGAAGAGGGTGAGCCCCGGAAGGAACTCTGGAGCTAGGAGCACCTACGGCATGGCAGCTCCTACACTGAGCGTGGGAAGTGGTTATCTGAGTGCTCTTCCTGCCCGCCCTGTGAGGCAGACTCTTCGCTGCTCTATTACACCGAAGTCGCAGCGCGTCTGCTGTTTCCTCCCAATCTAGGTCAGGCCGTCTGGAAGCTGATCCTTAGCATCGTCACCTGCTCTCTCCAGTGCCCGCCGGTTCTGAGGCCCCAAGGGCCTGCCTGCTTCTGCCAGTGGGATGAGAAGGGATGACAGGCACGACCCAGATGAAGAAAGTGCAGGCTAAACCAAAATCTGTCCACCGCTTTGTACCAGAAGTCACAGCGCATTCAAACGACTGTCCCAGGAAGCAACTTCAGATTTCCCTTCTCCGGTTAAAAACCAATCGTAATCATGGCTCAAAGCTCAAACACGCACAGGTGCACCCCAATGTTGTCTTCTGCCCAGGGAATGAATAAATCCTACAGGAGGGAGGACCAGGCAGGGTGCAGGAGCAGAGGGGAGCAGGCGATTCTTCCTCACTGCTCAGAGAAGGTTCCGGATTGGAGGAGATTTGCACCTCGGCTGAACTGCTCATTCAGTGTCAGCGAAAAACCTCCCAAATAGTCTAGAATAGAGATTGGCACGCTGCAGCCCTGGGGCCAGTCCTCATCCCTGCCCTGTTTTGGTGAAGCCCGTGAGCTAAGAATGGCTAAGAAAAGCAGGTGCCAGGGCTCATCCAGGGCATCTGGCCAAAGCAAAGATCCCGGCCAACACTTCTAGAAAAGGTGGAATCCCTCACCTCGAAGGCAAGTGCCTGTAAACTGGAGCCTTGCATCTTTCCACTCCTCACTTCAAAGAGCCCTGCGGGGCCCGGCACCACTTCATCTGGTCCTGAGACAACCTAGGGACCACCAGGTCCCCTCCTGCTGGAGCCACGGCTTCTCCAGCCCCTCAGGGACACAGGAGCCCCAGCAAGCAGAAGTCCCCTCCCAGATAAATGGGGAGATCCCAGGGGGTGTGGGTGGGTGGGCTGAGAGCTGTAGGCTAAGATCTCAAAGTTACCCTGTGTAGATAACGCACAGCCGGGGTTGGCTCTGCTGAGGTTATTCCTCCACTGAGCTACCCCCTCCTCGCAGCAGCTTCCAAAATGTTCTTTTTGTCTCAAGTCAGCTCTGAGGTCAGCCAAAGAGACAGGCAGGTTCTCCAGGGGAGGCCGATAATGGAGTGCTGCCTCAAAGTGCTTTGCTAAAAATAAGTTTTATACTGTTCAAAGGCTGTTTTCAACTTCTAGAAGGGAGAGGCGGCCTCTGCAGAGCAGAGCAGCAGGGCTGCCGAGGGGCCATCTCTGGGGTCCAGGGTCCCACCTGCCCCATCCCCGATGGTCCTCGCAGGCTTCCTGCCAACCACTGGCCATGCAGCATCTCCCCTGGGAGAATTCTGCAATTCTCTCTGACGCTACATCTCCAGTGCCATCCTGTGCCCCTGAGTCCCCCTGACAGCTGCCACGCTGGCTGGAAATGTGAGCCCCATCTCCCAACACTACCTGAGCAGGAGAGGATGCACGTGCAGACGGCGCCTGTGGAGGGACTGAACTTCCAGAATCCACTAAGCCCGGACACGTTCAGTCGTCAGAGCTCAGCTAGCCTCGCACGCAATCAGATCCAGCAGTAGGTTAAGAAAAGAACGCGGCGACCCAAGAGAGAGGGCTGAATATTAAGGACATTTATCATTTATCGTTTGTGTAATTCATCATAAAACTAGATCAAAAGGGGAAATGCCATTTCAACAGTTGCTAGCAAGCCTTCTGGCAACACAGAACATCCTTTTCTGATTAGGGGGAAAAGAGAGGAAGAAAGGAGCTAAATAAATAAGGAGAAGGAGGAAATCTCCCCTGACATGATAAAAGGCGAAGGGAGAGGACGAATTCAGGAAGGAGACTTGATCCAGAAGAACCACGCACGACTCTAACAGGCTTCCCACAGGTCAGAAAGTGGTCACGAAAACGCATCACAGATGGACAGAAACCTCACAAACACAGATGACTGGAAACAAATCGACAAACAACCTGCCAGACTTAGGAGAAAGCAGGAGGCCTTCCTGAGAAACCATCTATGCTGGAGAAAGTGGAGATCCTAGCATTTCTTTTTCCTGGATGGTAAGGTGTCATTTTCCCCTAAATGATTCCACAAATGAACACCAGCACAATAAAATTCACAAGATTTCTGGTTTTCTGGAAGGAAAAAGAAAAAAAGGATTCAGAAGATGAGCCTGGGGCTCCTTTGTGGGATTAAATATACAAGAAAAAGCCAAGAAGGTTTTGAGTAAGAATAATGAGGGGGAACTTGTACAACAGATGTAAAAAAAAAAAAAAAAAGTTAAAAGAAAAAAAAAACCTTCAGTAATTAAAGCCATTTGGTAGTAAAACCAAAATAGAAAGACTGGTCAAAACAGAACAGAACGCAGAGTGTGGGGGGAAAAAAATAGTGTGGAGGCTGGAACAATGGCAGAATCTTAAAACAAACAGAAATCCAAGAAACTCGTCAGCTCCAGCTGGCTTCCCGTCGGATGGACACTTCCTACAAGCTCCACACGCACTCCACGCACTTTGGGTCGCTATCTCGCCAGCCCTGGTGGCAACCATGACTGCTGTGCCCTCCTAGCCTGGTTCCTCTCTCACTCTACGACACCCAGAAAGCCAGCAGCAGCCAGTGGTCAGACACAAGCAGCGACTTCCACCAGTGGACTCTGGAAGTTGATCAGTTTCGTGCGTTGCTAGCAGAGGAGGGCAGTGAAGACCACACCCCTGCATGAAGCCCAAAAATTTCCACCTGCAGGCAAAGGCTCAAACTCCCTGACAAACCACAAAGCACCCTCCATAGCCCAGCCGCCTGCTGCGGTCCTCCCTCCTGGCGGGGGTCAGCTGATCCCTCCCCAGGCCAGCATCTCCTCTCCAACCCCCTGGGTTCCAAGTGGACAGCCCTCTGAGCACCTCCATGCCCAGCCGCCAGACTCTCCGTGCTGTTTACGTCATGTTATTTGCATGTATATAGCTGCCACCACTTCCCTTAGCAGCAAGGGACTGCCTCTGATTGATGATAAATATTATCATCAGTAATTTATGATAATAAAGCTACACCTACACAAAAGTGATCGATAATCAAATGAGGCCGTGTTGATGACCAGGAGCCACCAACGTCATGATCCTCTGCCCCCCATTTCAGGACCTTGAGTTCGTCCTGAGGGGCTTCTGTGTATTCAAAATAAACTCACGCCACTCCTAAGATCTCACACAGTTCTACTCTTGGAAAGAGCTCGTGATCCTTGTCAGAACGGAGCGAGAGGGAGCAGGAATTCGGCCTCACAGGGAGACGCTAGGTAAGATGTCCACTGCATTTGACTCCCGGCTTCCCGCTAATGCAGACCCTAGGAGGCAGCAGGTGATGGCTCAAGTGGCCGGGGTCCTGCTGCCTCCACGGGAGACCTGGATTGAGGTCCTAGCTACTGGCTTCAGTCCCCAGCCCAGTCCCCACTGTGGCATGCATTTGGGGAAGAAATTGGCATCAGAGAGCTCTCTGTCTGTATCTCTCAAACAAACAAGTAAAAAACAGATTTAAAAAGCAGTCAGTGGAATGGGTTTATCTTCAGGCTGTGGCAGCTCTGAGCCGATGTGAAGATACTGGGGTTGTTGAGTGATTTAAATCCGCATTGCACCTTGGCTGAGCCACGTGGGCCTTTGATAGACAGTTCTGATGTAGATGTTTCCTCCACTTCCAGTGCTGGGTGCCACCCAGAGTCCCCCAGGGCTACCCCCTGGGACTCCTTTCCATCACTGCTAACAGGGCTGCCCGTGTGCACGGTTAAGCTGTTAGAGAATATTTTAATGCGGGGCCAGACAGGGGTCACGGCCTGCAGCCATCAGCTCACAGAGGAAGCCCCGACAGCCTTCGCCAGTGTCAGGACTGCGGCTCTGAGATCTGGCCCAGGGAGCATCCTGGGGCTGCCTCCACAGCTCACAGCCAGGGATTCACAAAGAAAACGCCTCTGGTTTCCATGGGACTAACCCAGGGGGCTCCCCGAGAGCAGGGAGGCCCCCAAACTGCCACATTGAGGCGCTGATGGGGGCAAGAGTGGGGCATGGCCCAGTGGGAAAGAGATGCAAACAGCACCTGGCCAGGCCCACACGTGCAAGGCAGCCGGCCTTGTATCTCCTCTACCAGAAAATGACCATCCTCTCCCAGCTCCAGGTGGCAATGGTGCTGCAGAGAGCAGATCACAAAAGCACCGTGGTCCTCGTGGACAGCTCTCGTGGACAGCTCACAGCCCACAGACCCAGTCAATCTCTATGGGGCCACGTGGGCCTCCCTGAGGTGCACCCAGTTGGTGTAATCCAAACAGCATGGCCCTGCACTTGCTGGCTTTTTTTCTGCAGATGTATTGGTGGTTGGGTTCGACAGGAACTATCCAACGTGCAAGGTACAGGCTGATGGGATACGTTATTGCTGTAGAATACGACCCCAAGGCTCCCTCTGTAGCCTCGCTTCCTTGTCCTGCTGCCGATCGGTGGCTACCTAGCACCTGCCACCTCTCCCCAGCTCAGACTGCGGCCTCTCTGATGCCCGGGTGGTGTTGGCATGCCATGATGCTGTCGCCTGCCTGCTGGCCTGTGGGTCAGACAGCCCACAGGATCCTCAGCCTCAGGTTACAGGTAATGAAGGAGAAGACCACTGGGACAAAGGGCCACGGGACCCTCCCAGCCCTGACACACAGCGCAGCACACGTGAGAAAAGCTTTGCCAGTCCACTAGTCTCATCACTGATGCATCTCAGTAAACCATGCCCCAGGAAGCCAAGCTCACAGCCCATAACCAGAGAACTAACCATGGGGAAGGACCCCGGCCGCTGCAGGCACTGGAAACACTGCACGGGGCCAGTGCGACACCTCCACCCTCCAGGCTCTCCTGGAAGGAGAGGAGACTACAGTGGGAGCCCGGGGGTCTCCACACAAGGCAGGCAGGGCATCCGGGACGCTGAACCCCTTAAAGGGCCAGCAGGAACAATTCAAGAGAAGGCCTAGGGGTGAGACAGGCAATCCAGAGAGGCTGCCAGGTCACCCCAGAGGGAGGAGCACCAGGGTGCTTGCCGGGGGCCAGCCAGCCAGGGAGGAGCCTGAGTTCGGAGACCAGATCACAGGCGGCCCTGCAGGGAAGCTGTAGTCTGAAATTTACCCAGAAAGCCATGGGGAGAGGCTACCACCCTTGCAGAATTTTAAACAGAGCGGCGCCATTTGAGACACATCACTGACCACAGAGGTGAAGGCGCACAGGACATGTGTGGGACACAGGAGACCCAGTGGCCCCTTTGCTGTGTGCAGTCCTCAGAGGCCCGTGGCCCTGCCTGGCCCAAAGACAGGTGCTGTGGTCCTCCGTCCGACCCTCAGGGGAAACGTGAAAACTGCCTTTCCCTTGTTTCTTTCCTAAGTTACGTAGGTCAGTGCATGGTCACCGTAATATGTGAAATGTACACTCGACTTTTCAAGTTCTTGTTTTTATTGCCAGGAAACAAGATTCTACCACCAAATTCTTCTTCATATTTTAAAACACGACACCCTCCCACGTCAACACTTTGCTTCTTTTAGGAGCTGCACAATGATCTGTTGTGTAGCTGTAACACAACTCACTCGACCCTTCCCCTAGCTGGTTACACCCAGCAAGATTTGCGCACACGTGTCTTCTCGCGGAGTCCCAGGTGCCAGAGTGGGGTCCACGGCTTGTGCAGCTTTTTCCTTAGTATTTTCAGACGGCTTTCTGGACAGCGAGCACCCATTCATAGCCCCAGCAGGAACGCCCACTTCCCAGCATCCTCTGCTCATGGGATAGCTCAGAGCCAGCCCCGCGCGTCTGCTTCCGCGTGAACTTTCCAGGGCATGAGGCTGAGGTCCCTTAACTGTATTTATTGGCCATTGGAACAGTTTTGGGTGGCAGCTAACTGAAGTCTGACTGCGTTCCCTGCAGATTCCGCACCCCGGGTCCTGTAAACGTGAGGAACCTTGGAGCCTCCCCCTGGGACCCCTGGGAAGGCTGCTAAGCAGGGGGCGAACTACAGGGCGTGGGCTTTCTGGGGCTGGTCACAGGAGCTTGGTGTTACACAGAAGGTACAGCCTACAGGGACACCCTGCACTTTGTACTGCGGTCCCTTTAAGGCCCCCGGCCCCTCCCACCCCCTGCCCCGCCTGGACACACACCCGAACATGGCGACCAGCAGGTTGACCAGCAGGATGTTGGTGGAGAGCATGTAGATGCAGACCAGGGGGATGGTGATCCACTCGGGGAAGCGCGGTGCATTGTGCTCGTCCAGCTCCACACACAGCGGCTTGGACTCGTTCCCGCTGAAGGTGCAGTGCGCAAAGTCATACGTGGTACCTGGGGTGTGGGACCAAGAGGCCACGTGAACCGTCGCTAGCCCTGCCCTCCAGCGCCCCGTCCACACGAGGTGTAATCCTTAGGCCCATGGTGCCCCCCCCCCAGCCCCCACGACGGATCTCCTGAGCCACTACGAACCCAGAATGTGGGTGAGATTGGGATGAAAGGAAGGGCCAAGCGGGCACATTCTGTGCCTGCAGGGAGCGGCCGACAATCAGCCACACAAGTCTAGAGGTTCAGCCATGACGAGTGCTAAGAAGCACACACACACGGTGCTCTGTGGGCATCGACTGAGTCGGCTCCCCCGGGCACAGCACTGCTAGGACGGGAGGGTTGCAAACCAAGAGTAGCCGATGAGCAGGAGCCAAGCATGTAAAACAATGGGGAGTGATGGGTGCCTGGAACTCCCAGCAGAGGCAATGACACATGCAAAGGTCCTGCGGTGGAGGTAGGGCTGGAAATGCCCATGGAAATGGCAGAACGAGATGCACCGTGACCCGACATGTGAGTGTTTTTAAATCTTCGTACTGAAAACCCCAGGGAAGCCATTAGACTGTGGCAAGCAGAGAACCACTCATCAGATGCTCTTTGTTAAGAGCGTCTGGCCACAGCACGGATCAGAGGGAGCAGAGAGGGCTGCCAGGAGGCTGTGGCTAATGGCCAGGCAGACAGGGCACTGGCGGTGGACCTGGAAGAAGACAGCTGATGTCAGATACGCGTGTGGGCTGACATCACCAAAACTAGCTGATGGCTCGGACCTGTGGGACGGCATCGGGGCCGTGTCCGGGACAACACCGAGGCGTGGACGCACACGTCTGTGCGCCTCGCGGGGAGCCCTGCAGAGGCGTGGGACTGCAAGGGAGAGTCCAGCCCCTGCACCTGGAAGCGATGTGGGCGTCAACAGCTGGCCTCTCCCGCTTGCTTTGGGCCCTGCTGTGAACATGGTGCCATGTGGGGCTTACCCGTCACAGAGCAGAGACACAGAGAGGCAGCGTCGATTCCCAAGGGCACACAGCACGTTCGTGGCCAGCAGGGACGTCAACCTGGCCGCCCCTTGTCCCTAGACCCCTGTGTGCGTCCACCCATGGCGCACAGACTGGGACAATGAGGAGGTGCCCGCCCAAGACCACATGGGCAAGGGCTGTTTCTAGGCTCTCGGAAGAGGCTTTTTGCAGCAGAAGGAGCCAGAGGGAAGCTGGGAAGCCCCGGGCAGCAGAGAAACGCACCCAAGGGAAACCATGAGCAGCAGGACAGCTTTGCCTATTTGTTGGAACCGGGCATGGATCTGCACACGCCCCACGCCGCCCTGCGTGAGCTGGGGGCGGCAGCTGAAAGCCGTCTGGCTGTCATTAGCCTTGCTCCAATCACGAGCTGGTGCTGGAAGAACAGTGGGAGCTTAATTCCGCGTTCCGTGTGCATCTTTCCACACTGCCCTCTGTGAGTTAAGTGGCCTCCTGGTCACTGTTAGATCAGTGAGTGCCACTCACAAGGCTCGTTTCTGAATGAAGGCATCTGTGACCTCCAACTGCCATGGTGTGGTTGATAATAGGAGAGACGCTGTCCTTCCCAAAGGCTTATCAATTGCCATGGCAGATACACGTCGCACAGCTGATGTAAAATCTCACTGGGGGGGGCGGCACGGTGGCGTAGCAGGTAAAGCTGTGCCTGCGATGCTGGCATCCCACATGGGTGCTAGTTTGAGTCCCAGCTGCTCCAATTCTGATCCAGCTCCCTGCTAATGCACCTGGGAAAGCAGCAGAAGACAGCCCAGGTCTTTGGGGCCCTGCACGCACATGGGAGACCAGGATTAAGCTCTTGGCTTCAGCTTGGCCACTGCAGGCATTGAGGAAATGCAGCAGCAGATGGAAGGTTGCTCAGTCTCTCCCTCTCTATATAACTCAAGTAAATTAAAAGAAATCTTTTTTAAAGATTTATTTATTTATTTGAAAGGCAGAGTTATAGAGAGTAGAGGCAGAGAGAGAGGTCTTCCATCTGCTGGTTCACTTCGCAGATGGCTACAATGGCCAGAGCTGTGCTGATCCAAAGCCAGGAGCCAGGAGCCCCTTCTGGGCCTCCCACACAGGTGAAAGGGCCCAAGCACTTGGGCCATCTTCCACTGCTTTCCCAGTCCACAGCAAAGAGCCGGATTGGAAGTGGAGCAGCCAGGACTCAAACCGGCACCCATATGGGATGCCAGTGCTGCAGGCTGGGGCTTTACCTGCTACGCCACAGCGCCAGCCTCATAAACCTTTTTTAAAAAAAAAAAAAAAACCAAATTCTCACAGAGCAGCAAAGAGAAGTTTCTGAGGGACTCATTTCCAGAGACTGGTACTGGGACTCAGTCTCTCTCCGGGCTTCTACGCCATGCTCAGAGGGTCACCGTGGAGGCTGGCTCGGGAAGAGTCGCCTCCTCCCACCTCCCTCCATGCCGCGCTTACCGTCCACGTCGCTGGGCACCTGGCCGAACATGGCCAGGTAGGGCTCGTAGATGACCGAGCGGAAGATCCACCGCCAGCGATGCTCGTTCTGCCGCAGGATCCCTTGCCGGGCCACGCCGAAGGCCACCATCCACACCGCGAAGAGGAACAGGAAGAAGAACACGTCGATGAGCTGCCGAGAGAGGGCCATGGGACGGGGTCAGGGCCAAGTCCTCGGGCACTGTCCGCTCAGCCCGGCCTGCCCAGCTGACCCCGAGTGGGGACCGAGCCATCGGGGGCCGTCCGCTCAGCCAGGCCTGCCCAGCTGACTGGAGTGGAGACAGGTCCTGAGTCCCAGGAATTCTAGGCCACTCAAGGGTCCACGCGCTAGTTCCGAGAAAGGCCACCATCACCTTGGGGTGCTAGACGTCCAATTTCCAAAACTGAACCCCACTGATGCACTTCTGCTTGCCGATCTCCAAGCCAGGAGGCCACAGAGGAAGACCCCCGGCTAAGGAGAGGGAGGACATGGAGCTGGACGCCACCTTGAGCGGTTCACACCCCCACACCCCACATGATCCCCGCAGGCTGACTGTTTTAGCGAGGTAGACGCCATCCTTGCTAGACAAGAATGAGCAGCTTCGCTCTGGCACGCTCAGCATACTTGATGGCGAGTGGCTGCCTCAGACATGCTTTGACTGGAAACCACAACTCAGGGGCCGGTGCTGTGGCGTAGTGGGTAAAGCCACCACATGCAGTACCAGCATCCCATGTGGGCGCCGGTTCAAGTCCCGGCTGCTCCACTTCTGATCCAGCTCCTTGCTAATGTGCCTGGGAAGGCAGTGGAAGATAATCCAAGTGCTTGGGCCCCTGCACCCACATGGGAGACCTGGAAGGGGCTCCTGGCTCCTGGCTTCAGATCAGCACAGCTCCAGCCACTGCAGCCAATTGGGGAGTGAACCAGCGGATGGAAGACCTCTCTCTCTCTCTCTCTCTCTCTCTCTCTCCTCTCTGTGTAACTCTGACTTTCAAATAAATAAATCTTAAAAAAAAAAAAAAAAGAATGAAAAGGACAACTCAGGGAACCTCAGTGTTGGAAAGGAGCAGGCTGGTGAGCGAATCCGAGCGCCCGTCTGACTGCAAGGCTGAATCGGGCCCAGGAAAGTCACTGCATAGGGGGGAGGGGCGACCCTTTCTGCTGCACCTGTAAGACAACTCTCCCGCCCTTCTCCCCACATCTACGTTAATGGATATGTGCTTCAGGTCCCAACTCTCACTATGAGTCTAGCTCACTGCTCATCTTTTGCCTTCAAAGATGCCACCATCCCTGGACTCAACCATCCACATCTTTACAATGGGCATGAAGTCCCACCCCGGGCTTGTGCTCCCAGCAAGGCTCAGGTGAAAGGAGGCTATGAAGCGTGAGGGCTGAGTGAGAGCGAGGTGTTGAGCAAGGCGCTGACGGACGCTCACAGCCGTCTTTCATTAAACGTTCATCAAAACACAAATCACGCGGAGTGGGAAACGCCATGGTCACACTGCATGGCAAAACCCTCCCAGCAACACACGGAGGGACGAGGGACGCTGGCAGGAGCAAGAAGCCTGGACCCTCACCATCCTCTGCAGCATGATGATCTTGGGCCCCAGGTTTCTGCTCACGGTGAAGATGTGGATCAGCCTCAAGGTGAAGATGATGTAATCCAGGCAGAAGATGACACGGCCGGAGTACAGCGAGCTCTTGTTGGAGGAGTGAAGCCTGCGGGGACAGGGGTGCAGGGCGCGGGAGAGACAGCCAGCGCGTCTCCAGGTTGCTCTGGACAACTCGCCAACTGTCAATTCAGCCAGGAGGCCGAGCGTGCGGGATGGCCGGACCACTGCCCACCAAAGCTCCCGGTGTCCTGCCCAGACACGGACGGCGAGGACATCACACAAAGAACAGCTCCCAGAGGTTCCGGCCCCGTCAGCCCCTCCTCAAAAAGGAACCCCGCGGGCTCCCAGGCCCCCCACCCGCCGCCCAGCCACTTGGGAGCTGACCCTACCAGCCTCTCCCTAGGGAAACTCACCCCGTCCACAGCACATCATTTATTAGCTAACCACCTGCCAACGTGCTTTCTAACTGGAATGATCTAGAAGGCACTCACCTCCGCAGAAAGGAGGCATCTGGGGAGGAAGTGGAGTCCCCCTCCCAGACCCTAGGGTGAGCACCCATCTCACTCTTGGGGGTGTGGGGGGGTAAGCAGCCAGGGTTTAGCTTCTCTGAAAGTGACCCCACGCTAACTCCTTGTGAACATCCACCGGCCTTAGTGCCAAGTTCCTAGGGGAGGCAGAGCTTGGAGCCACGGGAGCCACAGCACGGAGCACTCCCCGGTCTCCCCACCGCCGGCACACAAGGTGCTCGCCGCCTTTGCTGGTCACTCCGGACTGGCTGTTCTGATCACACGCTCCGGCTCTGGGTCGGAGGGGAAGGGCAGGTGCCACAGGCATATCCGAGACACAGCTGGGGAAGGGCAGGTGCCACAAGCGTTATCCGAGGCACAGCTGGTGCTGTCAGCCCGACCCTAGTTCACATCCTCATCGTCCCCTACTCTGAGGCTGTCTCCTCAGAGCCTCTAAGAACAGAGAGAAAAACCGAGATGGCCCCTTGGCAGAGACAGATCTGGGAGGACGGGAGACGGAGACGGTTTTATGCTGACCAAACTGCATCTCCGAGAAGCGGAGCTAGAGGCGCTCTGTGAGGATCGCTAAGAAGGAAGCAAAACGACGGGCCTCCTCTGGACTTAACGTGGCCGGGATGGGCAGTACACACAGCAGCTGGGTCCCACGCCCCAGTCAGAGGGCCAGGCCCAGGCCCCAGCTCTCTCCCAGTTCCAGCTTCCTGCTAACGCAGACCCTGGGAGGCAGCGGTGGTAGCTCAAGTACCTGGGCTCTTCTCCCCACATGGGAGATGCACACTGAGTTCTCAGCTCCGGGCTGCAACCTGGCCCAGCCCCAAACACTAGAAGGCTGTGGGCAGTGAGCCAGTGGACAGGCATGGGTTCTCTTCCTCTCCCCCAGGTGTGTGTCTGCTCATCCCTAGGGGCCAGCACTGTGGTGTATCAGGTTAAGCCACCTGCTACAACACTAGCATCCCATATGGGTGCTGGTTCAAGTCCCGGCTGCTCCACTACCTATCCAGCTCCCTGCTATGGCCTAGGAAAGCAGCAGAAGATGGTCCAAGTGCTTGGGCCCCTGCACCCACGTGGGAGACCCAGAAGAAGCTCCTGGCTCCTGGCTTTAGCCTGGCTCAGCCCCAGCCATTGCAGTCATTTGGGGAGTGGACCAGCGGATGGAAGACCTCTCTCTCTGCCTCTCTGTAACCCTGCTTTTCAGATAAATAACTAATCTTTAAGAGGATACAATAGAGGAAGACGCCACGGCCGACTTACCGGAACACGATCCCTGCTATGAAGTAGAAGAGGCCCAGGGTGTCCATCACGTTCCACAGGTCAGTGAAGTAATTCACCCCGTTCATGTACCACTGCAGCAGCACAGAGCGGTGGGCGGGGCGTCAGCTTCCGCCGCCTCCCGGCCTTTCAACCTCTGCTCACTTTTGTCCACAGCCTTTTGGGCCAACCACGCGCCCAGTGAGCATGCATGTGTCCCCACCACCCCAGGGGAGTTGGAAAGTGGGTGGCGTGCGGGCTGTTCAGTAATCAGGAGCTGCTGGCAACACCAAGAAAGAGGATCCATGGATCCTTACTGTTTTCAAGATGGACTGTTGGCCCTGTGTGGGCTACCATGTACAGTAGGAGAAGGCGTGCACTGCACAATTCAGGAGGATGCCATCCATTGTGCGGTTATCACAGAGGTGTGTGTTTACTTTAAAAATATTGTGCCAGCCCCTGAGGTTCCAAATGCCCGGCCAGGCCCCTGGGACACACGGACATCCCCAGGAAGCCAGCGAGCGCCCCGTGGGGAAGACAAGTGACATGCATGTAAAATGCCCCGTGGTGAGGGTGGGAGTGGGGCCGAGACAGACGGCCGAGTCAGCTCAGAGCAGGAGGCCCCAGATCCGCTTGTGCAGGGCAGAACGACAGCCCAGAGGCGCCCACAGGAGCGTGGAGCTTTGTCACTTGGCTGAAGGAGCTTCCAGTGTGGGTCCGTCTACACCTGGAGAGGGAGGCACCTGCCTGCGAGTGGGCTTCGCGGCTCTGAGGCTGAGCGGACCCTGCTGCCCTCAGAGGTGGGAGTGAGGCATGAGAGCAAACCCTCCCTGGCTGACAAGCGCAGGCCACAACTCCAGTGCACACGGCAGGAGGGTGAGGGGATCCTGCACCAATGAGATGCTACCAGCTCCGCCTCCATCAGCCAAGCTCCGCCTCCATCAGCCAAGCTCCGCCTCCGTCAGCCCCAGCTGGGGCAGAGACCCACCGACCTTGAGGGCTGCTGGGGGAGGCAGCAGGAACTATCCACGTGGCCAAAGCCAGCAGCAGGGAAGGCCACCCACCAACAACTGTGGCTCCCAGTACCTGGTGAGATGAGGGGGTCAGCCCAGGCCACACCTACCACCTGCTCCCCACTGTGGAAGGCTGGCCTCAGAGGCAGGTAGGTGTGGACACCCGCACAGACCCAGAGCCCTCTTAGCCTGCGGGACCTCCTCCATAGCTCAGTGCTGGTGTTCGGGGGCACCGGGCAGGGACAAAGCATTTTTCCAAATGCAAAGAGACCTCTGGGAGGAGCAGAACATGGGAGATCAGCAAACACAGGGATTCAGTTCCATCCGCGTCTCAGGACCGGAGGCTTCGAGGCACACGTGAGGCACACGTGAGGCAAGCGTCATGGAGGCCTGCAGCCCACGTGACGGAGCTCGGAGCCGTTCGGCAGCCACAGTGGTGCTGACCGACTGCACGGGCTGTGGGCTCCAGGTGAGCGTGCCAGCCAGCACCTGGGTCAAGCAGGGGCCTGGGCACTTGGGCAGGCACCACAGAGCACAGCTGTGTGACAGTCAGAGCGCCATCTACGGTAGGGAGCGTCCTGGGGATGCTGGAGGGAGGGTGTTGAGTCTGGGTCCCCCCCCCCCCCTTGCAGGTGTGAGCTGGGTTAATTAAGGCCGAATTCCTTCTCAGGGGAAACTCATCCTATTTCGGATGCCATGGGCCTGAGTCTGCAGACAAGAGGAGCAACAGCGACCCCTGGTGGCCGATTCCTGCACTGACAGGCACCTGCAGGGCTCTGTTATGCAGGGTTGAACCTCAAATGGCTGAGCAGGACTTGAGCCCTCGCTGCTCAGCCTAAGCACGGGAGTTCCCCGCACTGTGGCTTCCATCCACAGTACCACTGAGCTCCAAGTGGCCCATCCAAAGATAACTCTCAAAAAGAGAAACTCCGAACACTCTCAATATCGCCCTCCACTCAGCCGGACCCTGAGGGCATCACTTCCTCCCGGCATACACCAGGAATGACTCACAGCTCACAGTCCCTGCCCTGCATCCTCCTGGCCACCTGCCCCAGACCCTTCTCTAAGCAAAACAAACCTGTCCTGAGTTTCCCCCTGTATGACCCAAACGCGCCCCTCGGTAGCTAAACACGCACAGGAAATTCACAGGCAGAAGTCTGTGATCTCCAGACTCTGCGTGTTACCAGGGCCAGTCCTTGGGGCCAGGCCCACGGACTTTAAGACTGACTGTGCCCGCCTCCCCTCCGTGAAAGCCGCCACCTCTAACCCAGCAGAGATACCTGCCACCCCAGGTTATATCTGCACCGGGTTTGGCACACAGTAGGTGCTCAGTAAGTATTTGGTGAAACAGTTTGCACGCATGAAGGACTTGCTTAAGCTGAGAGGTCTCTCCTGCGTCTTCCGCCCAAGCCAGGCTCTGCCTCCCAAAGCCCCATCTGCTCCCAGGGAGACCCCTGAGCACCCTCGCGTCAGCAGCTGTGGTCAGGGCCTCCCCCTCTCCCCAGCTCTGGTCTCAGCAGCCAAGACAGCGGCCCCCCACCAGGAGCACAACTCTTGGGGTGACTGATAAAGACCCTGCTTGCATCCATCCAGGAAGCACACACCTGTGTCAGACCCACGCCAGCTCCTGCTCCCGGGCCAGCCCCTGAGGATCCCATATGGACAAGACACAAACAGCAGATCACATCCCCGAGGGATCGGTGCAGGAGACAGGGGTCGGAGTGCCAGGGCAGCACGTGAGACCCCCTCTCCTATTCCTCGCCCCACCCTCTTGCAGTGGGAAATACCCCAAGGGCAGGTGAGGACCCAGTCACTAACTGTCTTGTTCCCAGACAGCCCCCCAAGGCCTGGCCCTCACTCCGCCTGCTGGCCAAGCCCAAGGACACTTGGTTCCTTCAGGCGTCTAAAGAAACCATGGCCACTGCCTGTGACACCGGCACCCACGTGGACACTGGTTTATGTCCTGGCTGCTTCACTTCCCATCCAGCTCCCTGCCCATGCACCTGGGAAAGCAGTGCAAGACAGCCCAAGTGCTGGGGCCCCTGTACCCACGTGGGAGACCCCAATGAAGCTCCTGGCTCTGGGTTTCAACCTGGCCCAGCCTGGCTGTTGTGCCCATCTGGGGAGTGAAACAGTGGACGGAAGATCTCTCTCTCTCTCGCTCTCGCTCTGACTTTCAAAATAAACCTTTAAAAAGGAAGGAAGGGAGGGACCATGAAGTGGGGGAGAGAGGATTTGCTGGTGGCTCTGGAAGGCAGAGCCTGGCTCCTAGGAGAAGCAGAGATACCTCGTGTCCCACACAAATCCTGCATCCATGCGTCCTTTCTTTCAAGACGTACCCACTGAGCACCTGCTGTGTGCCAAGCACGGCTCCTCTCCCGTGGGTTGATGCACGTGCACATGCACATGTGTGTACATGTGAGCTTCTGTGTGTGCCTACGTGAGCTTGTATATGTGCACACGCGTGTGTATTTCCCTACTGCCCTATTTCCCCACTGGGCTCTGATTCCCTCATCACTCGTCATGTGCTTCAAGGCAGAGACCACCAGCAGATAGCTGACTGACCACCACGAGAGAAGAACCAGAGCCAGGCTGTGTGTGGCTCAAGTTCCCACACCTGTACACGCCTGTTCTAGAAACCATCTGCCTCCCCATCCGATCCACTGCAGCCCATAGAGCGCACGTTCATGGGTTTGGCTCCACCCACCAAGGACCCCTGAAAGGCCTGTGAGAACCTCTGGGTGGCCCAGCAGCGTCTCCCGTGGGCGGTTCTGGGAAGAAGCCCATACAGAGGCTTGGCTGCCCCCCCCCCAAATCTTCCAGTTGCCACAAGCCAGGCCCAGTCCTTCGGCGGGTCCTCCGCCACGGGGACACACAGTGACGTGGCCATTCCCAGGCCACAGGCAGCAAGACACAGCCAGCCTCGAAGAGAGGACAGGCCCTCCCCCACCGACTCCCCCTCCCCTTCCCAGCCCCTTCCTCGCTTGAGATACACAGGGAACACCGTCTGTTCCCCTCGGTCACCGGGGAGTGGGGATGGAGGACAAGGAGAGCGGCGAGGGGGCGGGCAATGAGCCTCATTCACAGGGGACAGGGATGTCCCCTCCCCTCCCCCTGGGCTACGCACACTGCTGTCAGGACCCAGACTCCCCCTGCTGTCGGGGCCCAGACTCCCTGAGCCTCACTCCTCTTCACCCCAGTGCAACATTTTCCTGCGGTTGCCACCACCATCCAGTAACTCAGCACGAGAGAGCCAGCAGCAGCCAGGGGGCGGCGGCGGCCCCCCCAATCCACACCTGGACGCCCTGAGCCCCAGAACCCACACTCTGACCTTGTCTGGAAACGGGGGCACTGCAGATGACTAAGCAGTGCTGAGTCACCCCTGGTGTCCTGACAGCACACACAGGGGGGCCCCACACGGACACGAGACGGGGGCCGAGCGAGGCACCGAGGGGCTGAGGAATGACAGAGACCACCAGCGAACCCCAGAAACTGGGGCAAGGCCCAGGGCAGCGCCCCTCACAGCCTTCCCAAGAGCCAGCCCGGCCCACACCTTGGTCTCAGACTTCCGTCTCCAGAAGGCACAGTCTGTGGGGCTCTCATGAGGCCGAGAAGAAAGGGCCTAACCCTCCACCTCCATGCAAGCTCACTTCCTGTGTGTCCACTGACCCTGCCCCACCACACCCACGGTGGACGCCACTGATGAGGCAGGACCCTTTCCTGCTAAGAACACACAGACCCTCAGCATCCTTCTCAACACGGGACTCCTGGAAGCGCCCCCACACATATAGACACACACACACAGACCCTCGGCATTCTTCTCAACACGGAACTCCTGGGAGCACCCCCCACCGCTGCACACACAGGTTTTATCAGAGTCGGCGTGGCGGTGTAGACCAATTCAGGATTCCGACACTAGTCACAGACAAGGGCAAGAGTCACATTCTCCGCTCTGCCAAGTCTCACGGCGCCCAGCCAGCGGCCGCCTGCTGAACCAGTGCAGCTGGGAGCTTGGGTTCAGATGGGACAACAGCAGTGACAGCAACAGCCACTTAAACACCAGCCTGTGGAGCAGCGACTTCCCACAGTGGTCCGCGGCCAGCATCCTCCCCCACTGCCAACATGCTGCTTCCAGACGCGTGAACCAAGCACCTGCGACGTGCAAGGCCTGGGCGAACGTTTTGGATTCAGTGGTGACGCGGTGGAGTGGGTCAAGGCGCTCCCTGCAGTGCCGGCAGCCCCTGCTGGAGCGTCGGCTTGAGTCCTGGCTACACTGCTTCCACTCCGGCTCCCTGCTAATGTGCCTGGGGAAGCGGAGGACGATGGCCCAAGTGCCTGGGCTCCTGCCAGCCTTGCGGGAGACTTGGATGGAGTTCAGACTCCTGGCTTCAGCCTGGACCAGCTCTGGCTGTTGCGACCATTGGGGAGTGAGTTACTAGATAGAAGATCTCTCTCTCTCTCTCTCTCTCTCTCTCTCTCTCTCTCTCTCACTGCCTTTCAATTAAATAACTGAATAAGTCTTTAAAAAAAAGATGAGGGGCTGGCATTGTGGCGCAGCAGGTTAAGTAAGCCAATGCCCTCGAGATCGGCATCCCATATGGGCGCCAGTTCAACTCCCAGTGGCTCCACTTCTGATGCAGACCCCTGCTGATGCACCTGGGAAAGCAGCAGAGTTCCCAAGTCCTTGGGCCCCTGCACCCCCGTGGGAGACCTGGGTGAAACTCGTGGCTCCTGGCTTAGGCCTGGCCCAGCCCCAGCCATTGTGGCCATTTGGGGAGTGAATCAGTGGCTGGAGATCTGTGTGTGTGTGTGTGTGTGTCCCGCCCTCTCTCTGCCACTCTGCCTTTGAAATAAATAAATCTTTTAAAATCATGCTGGAGAGAAGATGCCAAAAACTGAATACCCCAAGAACCTGCAGAAGAGCTCACTCCCAAAGCCGCTGGCGGGGGCGGGGCTGGTCGGATGACCTTTGCTCTAGTCCCTGCAGCATTAAGATGCTCTTAGCCAGAAAGCGCTCCCAGCTCCCTGAACCTGACCCTGCTCCGTCCCCAGTGACGGCTCCTGATGGCAGCCGTGGGATGCTGAACACGGCCTCCCTGCTCTGTGCACGCCTCCTTGCTCATCTCTCTGAGAACCAAGAGTGACTTGGCACTACCAGATCTTGTTGCATGGCCAAGACATAGAAACCATGTGTTCATGGGCCGCCGTGATGGTTTACTTTTGGAAAATAAGGATTTTGGGGGTTCGGAAGCAGTTTCCACTCTTCTCAGTGCGGGGAAGACATCGTATGCCTGGGCCCCAGCTGTCCTACCTGCCTCACTTCATCGCAGAACAGGACGAAGACCAGGGCGTAGAGGATGAGCTCGGGGGTGTGCGGCACTGAGTGGAAGTCCATGAGCAGCACGTAGGCGAAGAGCAGCAGGAAGGCGATGTAGAAGACCACGTTCCAGGAGAAGACCACAAACGGCGAGGTGAAGAAGGCCACGTAGTGCCACAGCAGCCGCTTGTGCTTGTCCACGGGCTTCTTTCTGGACGGACACACAAGCGCAGCGTGAGTGTCCACATAGACACACGTGGTCCCCGCCCCCCCACTCATGGGCAAACCCAGGCCTCCCCGGGTCAGAACTGCGTTCAAGGACAGACCCAGCCAAAACCCAACCCTGGACAAATCCCAACTCTGCCTGGGATGGTGAAGACAAACACACGATCCCACCTCTACCGACTGGAAACTGGACCTGGGGACAGGCACGTGGTGCAATGGGTTAAGCTGCCGTTAGGGAGGCCTGCATCCCGTATCGGAGTTCAAGTCCCAGCTCCTCTGTGTCCTACCCAGCTCCCTAGGAATGTGCCTGGGAGGCAACAGGTATTGGCTCAAGTACTCGGGTCCCTACCATCCATGCGGGAGACGTGGATGGAGTCCCTGGCTCCTGGACTCTGGTCATTTGGGGAATGAACCAGCAGATGGAAGATCTCTCTCTTCTTTCTCTCCTCTCTCTCCCCATCTCCCTACCTCTCAATAAATAAAGAATATTTTTATTTCTAAAAAAATCAAACTCGGGAAAACCTAGGGAAGATATCAGACCAAGTGCATAGGCACTAGCACAAACGTGCGTCTGACGTTACCATTGACACAAGGACACAACACATGGATGTGTACACACACAAACACACGTGAACTGTGTCATTTGACCTACCTAAACGACACAAAGCCGCAGCCCACCAGAGGTATAATGAACAGACACAGAATAATCTTCCAGTTCTTGGTGTCTCGGGAAATCTCGCCATACCACTGCTTGGAAAGGAAATTCTGCAGAGAAACAAGAGGCCGAGGTAATGACCGTGGCCTGGCGGCCGGCCTCCCTCCCAGCCCCACCCTTCCAGAAGACACAACTCCCGAATCAACGTCCGATGCTTTCACACCAGCTACTTGACTTCCAATGGGCTAGGATACAGCAAGTGAAAATTCTCTTTGGTTTTCAGAATTTTTTTGTCTAAGTTGGGAGTAAGTGAACCGTAAACAAAGGCTGTGTGAGGTCCAAATTCAAAGAACACATGAATTTTTAACCAGCGCTGATTCCTATGGTGTGCGTGTAAGCCAGCGTTTTCCTTGCTCTCTTCCCTTCAGTGACAACTCTGCAGGCACAGCCAATGCGTCTGCAGGGTCCCCAAGGGCTCCTGTCTGGAGACAGACACGGGGATGCTCTTGTCGGGAAACCGGGAGGGAGCCGGGAAGGGAGTGCCCGCTGGCGTCTCCTCCTCCATCCAGACCGCCCCAGGCCCTGATGTTGAGGCACAAAGACCTCCATGGAGCTGGCAACTGCTCCACGCACACTGCCTCGGAGAGCTGGAGAGGCAGGTGTTGACCAGACCATTGGTCAGGGCCTGGCCGGGCGAGGGGGTGGGCCGGCATCCCTCTGTGCTGGCAGGGAGGGTGGGGCTGGCATGCCCCGCCCCCAGCCCCAGGCTTTGGCCCTTCCCTACAAAATCAGGCGGCTTCCAAGCCCGGGCCAGCTTGCCCTCAGTCTCCCCAGGGCTCCGGTTTCTGGGTCAGCAGCGTGATGGGGTGTGGGGTCTAGGAGGCTGCGAGCAGAGCTCGGCAAAGGCCAAGGCAGCCAGCCCAGCCTCCCAGGCACAGCCCGGCCCCAGCACCCGTCTCATTCCAACCAACTGCAGTGCAGCGAGGCCAACACAGCAGTAGCAAGGCCCCTTCCCTGCGTGTCCCCTGTCCTAGATCACCGCTCTCATGGACGCCAGCCCCGGTGCAGGGCCAAATGGACTTAGTTCGGAAATGCTCAGGTACTTCCAGACTGCACAGCACAGCAGGAAACCCATGCAGGAGATGATGGCCACGGGCTCAGAGCCTGGCACTGCTACTTCCCAGTGGTACAAGCTAAGGGCACATGCAGAACCTCACTGAGCTGCTGAGCCCTCATCAGTGAGATGGGACTGGCATTGTGGAGCCAAAGCGTGTGGTGGTGTGGCTGACAGGTGACAGTCCCTGTGTCCCTTCCCCACCTCTCCCTCCTCACACCTACACCCCCCACCCCTTACCCCCAGTGGGACCCATGAGCCAAGGCACCATTCTGTTCCATGCAGGCACCTCTAGGCTGGATGCACCCATTTCCCAACAGCTCCTCCGCTCCATCACTCCCCCTAAGAACCGAGACAGTAGGGGCCGGCGCAGTGGTGCAGTGGGTTAAAGCCCCAGCCTGAAGTGCCAGCATCCCATATGGGCACTGATTCTAGTCCCAGCTGCTCCTCTTCTGATCCAGCTCTCTGCCATGGCCTGGGAAAGCAGTAGAAGATGGCCCAAGTCCTTGGGCCCCTGCACCCATGTGGGAGACCTGGAAGAAGCTCCTGGTTCCTGGTTTCCGATTGGCCCAGCTCTGGCCATTGTGGCCATTTGGGGAGTGAACCAGTGGATGGAAGACCTCTCTCTCTGTCTGTCTCTCTCTGTAAGTCTGTATTTCAAATAAATAAAAGTAAATCTTAAAAAAAAAGAACTGAGGCCGGCGCCGTGGCTCACTAGGCTAATCCTCCACCTGTGGCACCCCAGGTTCTAGTCTCAGTTGGGGCGCCAGATTCTGTCCCGGTTGCCCCTCTTCCAGGCCAGCTCTCTGCTGTGGCCAGGGAGTGCAGTGGAGGATGGCCCAAGTGCTTGGGCCCTGCACCCCATGGGAGACCAGGAGGAAACACCTGGCTCCTGGCTTCGGATCAGTGCGGTGTGCTGGCCACAGCGTGCCGGCCACGGTGGCCATTGGGGGGTGAACCAACGGCAAAGGAAGACCTTTCTCTCTGTCTCTCTCTGTCTCTCTCTCACTGTCCACTCTGCCTGTCGAAAGAAAGAAAGAAAGAAAGAAAGAACGAACGAAAGAAAGAAAGAAAGAACCAAGATAGTACCAGCTAACTTAAAGGATGGCGCCCTCATGTGTCACCACACCAAATCCCTACACAGCCCTCCCTAGAGCACCATTATCCCTACCTACAAAGCACCCAGATTCATCACCCCACACCCAGTTAGGGGCACAATGTGGATAGAGACACAGCAGTGGGATCCAGAAGCCCAGCTCATAGCTCAGTTAGGCACTGTTGGCTTTGTGCAAACTCAGAATATTCCTTCTCCTTGAAGCAAGCGTCCCCACAGTGCCCGCCCACTGCCACCTCTGCGTCATCAGCCAGCTGTCCCCCTATGGCTTTCACACTGGAGAAGGGTTTCCTAGTAGTATTGTTTTCTCATGCTGCTAATTGCATTTGCTACAAGCGATCTGCTTCTGGGCCCATAGCCTGGTGACAATGACACTTACCTGGACCCCAGGCTGCGCAATGAAATGTTGGTCTGTGGCCTCCACGGCCAGTTCCAAACAGTTGCTCCCGCCCCAGGCTTCACAGGAATAGACCAGCAGCTGCTCGGCCAAGTCCTCATCGCTGCTGTAGCACTCTGTGAACAGCTCTGCAGGGACGCCATCAGCAAAGAGAGGAGCTGGAGCCAGGGACGCCACACACACACACACACACACACACATGTGCCACTGTCCTTTCCCCACTCCCAGCCAAGCCCTGAATCCAAGAGCAGCCCAGGTGCGGATCCAGACTGACACAGGCACAGAGACCGCATCACAACTCAGCCCTTCACTGAGCAGAGAGCTGCCCTGAAGTTCCCACACCCACAGCTCCATCCTACGGTGAGTGCAGCCACGCTGGACCTGGGGAGCCCCCTCTTTGGTGGGCTTTGGCCTGGGCACAGGCAGACCCATGTCCCTCTCATGTCAATTCTATGCTTTCCTGGTGAGTCTCTGGGCAGCTAGATACAATGCAGGAGAGGTGCGGAGCTACCCCTCACAGGGCACGCATACATTTCAAGGCCTAATGACCAAGAGACCAAGACATGGTTGCTCCAGGGGAAACAGAGAAATCAAAACAGCAAGAGCTGTGGCCTAACTTAGGGCACCTAGAAATGCACATAGCACCCTTGAAATTTAGTAGCTTCAAAGAAGTCATTGGACACTTTTTTCCCCAACACACAGATGCTAAACTCAGAAGCATTTTTCCATTAAATAAGACAACAGGCCAGCGTGCATGCAAAGAGCCCTCTGCAGGTGTAAAACCACATGAGAAACCGGGAGACGCTGAGCAGGCTGGAGTTGTGCTGTTGGCAGGCAGTGCAATTCTAGATTTCTCCCATCCCCAAGGGGTCAGGTCTTCTGCCCAGAGCTCGACAAGTTCAAAGACTGAAGAGCAAACAGAAGTCAGACATCCCCCTCCAGAGGCGCCCCAGGAGACCACCGCCCTCCACGCCCCTCCAGGTGAGGAGCCATCTCACAGATGCTCCGTCTGCACATGGCCGCAGGGTTGCCATTCCCCAAGTGGCCAGCAGGGAATCGAGGCTTGGGAAACCAACCAAAGATACTACTCCAACTGCTGCCTTTGCTTCCTTGAGAAACCATCTGTGTTCCCGCCCCAGAGGTCTGTGGTCTTCTGGAAGGATTTATTCAAGAAACCGACAGGCTAACTTACAAGTCTGCAGCATCTAAAAAAAAACCCTAACTGTTCTGCCACGTTCCCGAAGGTGCTGAGTCACTTAGACCTGGGCCTTGGGTGCGTGGGATCCAAGAGCCCCAATTTCTGCACGTTTGCTCCTGGGGAAGCCAGCAAGGGCTCGAGACCAAGTGGTCTGTGTATGGCAAGCACAGTGCTTGGTCAGGCCAGCAGGGGGCGCTTGGACACACAACAGACTATGGCCACCAGACCTGGGAGTGCCACCCATTGTGTGTGGGACACCAGGCAGACCTGCACCTGCCACGGAGCCCCATTCCTGGAGACGCACCTGCTGCGCGGGTCTCGTACTCGTTTGCCAGCTCCTCGGACTCCCCAGCAGCATTGATGTCATTCTTCACCTTGGCCAGCGTCTTCAGGAGCTTGCTGGCTCCCAGGGCCGCCAGGGTACAGCCCCTGGTCTTTTGGGGAAGTAGAGAATGTTAAGTGGTCACACCAACATGAATGACAGACAAGTGGGAAGTCCCAGCGAAATGGGGGTGGTGAAGTCTGAAACTACTCGCAACGATTCCAAGTAAAACTTGTAACGGACACAAGACAACCTTGAACTTGAGTGTGTGTTGACAGAGGCCTTGAATGAGGAAGCAGCATATAAGGAGGACAATATCAAGATAATTGCCATGAGACACTGACAGCAAGGCTCTGATGGTGGGGTGCCAGACTACTGGAACAGCTCAAAGGGACAGTCAGTGGACGACATAGGAGATGGGGACAACGCAACTAAGACCCAGTGTGTGAATCCAGTGCTCAATGTCCAACTTTTCACTCTAAAAATGGAGGAAGTAGTGCACGTGTCCTTAAGTCATCACAAAAATTAGCACTTGCTAAGTCACAAGGCCAAGTCTCAGCACGTTTTCCAAAGTACAGTTGTTTCAGGCCCTACTTCCTGTCCATAATGCAAAAAAGCCAGAAAATGGCTCTTTTAAATTAGATTAGAAAACAATCAATCACACACACACTCCCAGCTGGGAAGCAGGTGCCTCCCGGATCGTGCCTCAAACACAGCTACCTTCCCAAGCACAGCTCCACGGACACGAAACAGAGACCCGTGCTCATGGGAGAGCAGACCCTCTGCTGGACTGGTGAGGTCTGGGACCAGACAGGTGAAAACGTCAGAACTGTTACAGCAGCAGGAACATCTGGTGTATATGCAGCATGGCCATGGGCATTTACCTGCTCCCAAATGACTTTGGAGAGTTCCTTCTTGTTCTGCAGAATGGCCCAGATGAAGAGAGCCTGCAGGGGGTGCCGGGTGATGAAGGCCACATCCTGGGAGGGGCGAGAGCCTGTGGTCAGCCCGTGTAATGGACGTGGCTTTGCATACACTACTCTCCCAGGGAAAGGGGGGGGGGGGTGTCAGGAAGCCTTGGGGAGAGCCCCTGCTTGGAGACCTCGTAGCTTTACGTCTGAGCCTGTGACTTCCCCTCTGAGACTCACTAGATAGTCCCCCTCGACACAAAATCTTTTATCAATCATAAAAGACAACGAACAACTAGACAGAAAGCTGTAAGAGGTGGAAATATATATTGAAAGCAATTTTAAAACTGAATGACTTCCCACAGGCCACAGAGAAAGCAGTTCCTTCTCACCACTGTATAAATCAGTTTTTCATCTAGAAAAATAAATCATTCCAACTAAATTCTAAATTTCCTTCTGTTTAAGTTCAAATATCACAACCTAAAACTGCTGGCCTTTCATTCAAAGATTTGACTCCCAACATATCCATTAGAATCCCAGCTCCTGTTCAACAGTCACTATCTTCAGTGGAAATTTTCCTGACAGAAAACAGCAGTATGTGTTCCTTTTAACTTCCTTATAGGTTTTACCGAAGTGTTAAAATACGTGAAGCCCAGAGACACACACTGCAGAGTGTCTAACACAAACAGGGTCCAACAAAGCTCTCCAAACACTTCTAATTCACACACATGCCTAGCTCTGTAAGGTTTTTAGCACATACACGCACTCCCAGAATTACAAAAGGTCATCTAGTCTGGGTCTCCCCAGAAGCAAGCCCAAGTCAGGAATATAAGGCAAGTAGCTTGTTTGAGAGTTGACAGCAGAAAAGCAAGAGGAAAATGAGGAGATGCGATCAGAAGGAGAAAAACCACAATAAAAGGTGCATTAACGAGCAAGTCGTCGTGGTAACCAGAGACCCGCTCTGCCGGCAGCTGTAGAACCAGGGTGGCCTTCTGCAGTGGGGAAGAGCTGGGGTCTTTACACAACACCTCTGGCGGTCACCAGGGTCTGATCGGATCAATCTTTCAGCAAAGGGTGCTGATGTTGACCAATGGAACCTGGGCCTGCCGATCCCTAACGCGGGAAGGCCCTGGGGGACCAGGTAGCACAGCAACAGCATCTTCTCAGAGGGACACCTGGGTTACTCACGGTCCCTGTCCTCAGAGAGAACACTGGTCAGGCGCTCGGTCTCTTGCATGGGAAGCAGGGAAGTGACCTGAAGCAGATGCCGGCCAGAAGCCTAAGCCATGGCGGGCAGCCACGTGTTTGTCCCTACGTCCTGTTAGACGCTCACAGAAGCCTAAGCCATGGCGGGCAGCAATGTGCTTGTCCCTACATCCTGTTAGACACTTGCAGAAGGCACAACACACCAAGCTCTGCAACCCAGAAACACTGCAGCGAGTAGGAAATATAGCACGGGGGAGAAAGCAAGGCGAGAGAAAACGCACCAGGCAGACTCGGTATCTCAAGTTAAGGAAGCAGACAAAGAATTAAGCAGGTCAACCCAAGATCTACTCTATGGCAAAGAGGTAGAGAACGGGAGAGGAGGAAGCGAGAGATTTTTTTTCTAAAGGAAGACAAAAGATGGGAGCCGTCAGGCAGACAGCTTTCCCGGGACCTACGTGGGGCTCCACATCCAAGTCGTCCCTGCTGCTTCTCTCTTCCTTCCAGAAGCCTCTCCGGAAGTTTGCGACCAGCTTCCAGACGAAGGTGAGCAGGGCATCGTTGTAGGAGTTCTTGGCAATCTGCAGGTTGCGGTACACCAGGGTGCTGAAGTGGTTGGAGAAGAGCTCGGTGAGGACGTCGTTGGTGAGAAACTTCTGCAGGTTCAAGCCATTCTCCAGGAAGAGGCGGACGAACTTGGGCCTGTCCTTGATAAGGGCCGTGAACATGACTTCTTGGAGGTCCGCAGACTACAGAGAAAAACAGAGACAGGACTCGCACCCCACGCCCCCTGAAGAAAACTCCAGGCATCTTTCTCAGCTTTGAGAATGAAATGTAGCTTTTCCACGGATTTCGGTTCAAACATCTAGGTGGGGCAGCGGCATGGTGGAATCTTTGAAATGAGCCAGAGGAGGGCTTGGCTGGGCCCTGTGCTCCTGCTTACATAGGGTGGAGCTAAGTACACCCCTGACCACCCTGACTGTCATGCAAGGGTGACACTGGTCAAGAATCCCTGGCAAAAGGAGGGACCCAGCTAGGGGCCAAGGGTCAGCAGCAGCTGGGGCCATTTCTCTGAAGGCTACCCTGATGGCGGACTCACCACCAATGCTGTCTCTTCACTCGGCACCATGGGATCCACTGCCTTTCCCAGGCACCCGTGAATCTTCCATCATGGCAACTGACGTCTCTAATACCATCAGCAAAACGGAGTCCACCATAGCATGTGCAAACCGCACGTACCAGGCAAAGGCATAGCCATGTTGCTTACTGGTAAGGCACTGGAACACTGGGCTGTTACACTTCCTACTTTTCTTTATCTCCATGTCATGGGTTCCTAACCAAATGTGCCCCATATAAGCCTATGGAGACGCTTCAGAAAGCTAATCAATGTTACTCCAGACACAAACCAGCAGGCCACAGCTTGCACCAGCTCTTAGATGTGTTCTGTGCATCCCACAGGACGTGCGGCCATTTGATCCCATTGCCAATGTTTAGAAAGCAGTAGGTTCACCCAGGTCTACACTTAGGAATGGAAACCATTGGCAAGCACCTGCCAGAGCGGAACAGCAGCCGCCCCCGGGAGCCCAGGCCCTCGGGTCCCCAGTGCCCCTCAGTGTTGCCAACTCAGCCCACTTCACCCACTCATGCCTGGCCCAATGTAGGTGAACAGCCTCTGCCAATGGCAGCATTAACAGCTCATGTTTCTGTCTAATGGTGGTCTCTTGGGGACCACTTGCTGCCTGGAGAGGGAACTGTCAAGGTTCCCTTGGGCCCTGCTTGATGGATCCCACTGGACTGGGCATGGCAAGAGCAGCAGCTGCTGTCGGTCCTCAAGGCCCAGGATCGCACACGCCCACCCAAGTCCATGTGCCTTCCCGTCGGCTACACACCTGAAACCCGCAGGACTTGGGGAGACACACATTGCTGGAGTCAACCTGGAATTTCTGGCTCAGCAAGCACAAGGTGGGGTCCAGTGGTGTCCAGTATGTGGCCGCCAGTCTAGGGCCACCCTCTGAGAAGCACTGGCCGAGGGGAGAGAGACCAGGCTTTGCAGAGAGACAAGCCTTGGCTTCCAAACCTCATTCTACCATCTTCCTGCTACGTGACCTGGAACAAAATTGTGTCTGCAACCCTCAGTGGCTTTTCTCTGACATAGGCGGTTGTGAGGATGAAACAAGATAGCACAGGTCAAGCTGCTTCCAGAAATTTCAGTTCAGAGCCAGTCCTCAAGGAACCACCAGCAATGCCCACCTTGCAATGGCCAAGGAGCCATGGATCCATGAGGGGCAAGGAAATTAACACAACGAAACTGCGTTGTGCATGGTAAAGGTGGCACAAATATGATTATGCCAAAGACTTTCATTCATTTTTAGAGTGCTTAGTGAGTGCCGATGTTCTAAGCACTCCAGAAACACTGTGTGATTGGATCACCATAACGGGCTGAGGTCCACCATCTCCCTTTTCCGATGAGCGGGGTGTGCTGGTCAGTGTGTAACAGCTCTCTGAAAGGACATACAGGCCTTGATTTGTCATCTTATCCTATTTCCATGGTGCAAACTCTCCACCTTGGCCAGTTTTTCAGTACTAGTGGGGCGACACTGAATGCAGCCTCGGGAATGGATGTGGGGCCACGTATGACCGTGCAGGTATAGTATTTCCTGCACACGGGTGCACCAGACGTAAATAACCTGGGGCATAGACAATAGGGAATACAGTAAAAGGACTCGATGGCGGTGAGATTTAATTACTTGTTACCTTTAACTTACTTTAGTTCTAGGCTTGCATAATTTAATTTTTAACAATGACTAAGTTGAACAACCAACTGGCAAAATCCCTAAAACTTCAGCAGCTGCTTCTGTAAGTCAGAGTAAGCCAGCAGGAGCTGTCCCCACCAGGCCGCTCGGGGAGGAAGTCGAGACACTGAGAGGTTAAGTCCTGCAGTGGGGCTGGCCCCAGGCTCTTAACCGTTACTACCTTTCACTTCTAACTATCATTAGCAGAGTTAATAAAGTTAAACACACCACTCACTGGGCACCTGACTTTACGTTTATCTGTAGCATCTGACCTAACTTAAGTAGAACTCTTCACACACAAGGATTCCTTTATGAACCAATTAGCCAGACCTTACAGCCTACTTTCCCTCTCCTAACTAAAGCCTGGTGATGTGTAATCAGGTCCATTATCCTGCCAAGACCAAACACAGACGATGTTTGCTAAGGGAATGAATCACTTACAAATTCATGAGCCATTACTTTATTTGCACAGCTCCCATTAAAATTGATCACATGTTCCTATAAATCCAGTTTCAGTCTTGTTTATACAATAGGCCTGACAGTGTTTTCTGAATCGGGCTGCCTAGGATAGAAGTTGTGAAATAGCTGCACCTTCACGTCTAGACCTACAAGCACAGCTCTGTTCTCCTGCCACTGAGGACTAAATGAACTCAGAAGAGCTGCAGAGAAGCAGGCTCGCGAGGACGAGCCTGCACGTGTAAGTCCGACGGCTCCTCCCTCACAGAGCGTCTAAGGCGGATGAGCTTCACTCACACGCAAGACGGCGCTGCTACAACACGCGGTCCTAACATGCACAGCAAATTGCCGAGTGAGAAAAGGCAGTCGACTGGAAATAATGCTTTTATGGCAAGTGCTGCTTCACGTTAAAGGTGCTGCCTCGGCCGGCACAGTCCCAAGCGCCCAGCGCTGAGACATTCACTGATGATTTCAGTCCAGCTGTCCTGTCTCCCTCCTGCACCTCCCTGTTGCCAACTCCCTTTCTCAGAAGTCAGCGAGGCAGAGGGGGCAGGAAGCAGAGGGAGGGCTGCCGTCCAGGTTTCGGTCAAGAAACGTCCCATCACCGTGCACGTACGCACTTTCCCGTTTCACCCACCCACTCCCAAGAGCGATCTGTGTCGTCTCACTGAGACAGTCATCGTGGCCAAAGGACCGTGAAGCTTGGATGGCACTGGTGGATGGATGAGGCCTCGTGTGAGAACATCTGTTCACATCAACTCTTCACAACCAACCTGCTAGGCCCGTGTCAGGAGCCCAGTGCCCAGACAAGGCACGTGAGGCTCAGCAACACCGACGTACCAGGACGGGAGGATCCTTCCAGGTGGCCTTCCTGGGGACCTCTCCCCAACGAGCCGATCGCTGCTGAGCACACTGTCGGCCCAGCCCTGGAATAACCCAGGGGCCTTGCTTACCTCCCAGCGACGGTCGTTGGTGAAAATCTCGTCGTTGGCCAGGTCCAGCTGGTTCCACTCCAGCAGCAGCTTCAGCTGTCCATTCCAGTTGTCCTTGTCTTGCTCGTTGGTGCTGAAGGCTGTGCGGGGGAAGCCAGAGGAGACCCAGAAAGAAGAGTCAGACCCGTTGCGTGAGGCTGCTATCGGAGCCATGGTCAGAGGCAGCTTCAAGAATGTCCTCTTAGAATCAGACACTCGGAGCTGCCATTTCCATTCAATTTCAGTCATTCTTACCCACATTTCAAAGATCCTGAAGTATGAAATAAGGATCAACTCAGGCTAACAGTGTAACTAGGGGATACAGAGAGTCCATGATTTGACAATGGTTCAACTTAATGCTTTTTTAACCTTCAGACAGTAGAGAAGCGTATGTACAGGGCCATTCTGTTTCTCACTTTCAGAACAGTATCCAATGAACTATAGCCGATGCTTTATTATAAAGTAGGCTTTCTATTAGATGGCTTTGCCTAGCTAGAGGTGAGTGCGAGTGTTCTGAGCGTGTTTAGGGATGCCAACACTGGACCAGGATGTTGGGAAGGTGTATTCCAGGCATTCAAGTTAGGATATTTTCAGTTCTCGATGGGTTAACCAGGATGCAAACCCAGCATGAGTCCAGGAGCATCAGTGTTGAGATTCCTCCTGAGATTCGGCTTCCATGACCATTCTATTCCAAGGGCTGAATCTGACTTATGCTGTATGTGAATCTGTGACAGCGATAATCCCTCACACAGTAACCTCCTTCCTGTCTTTTCCAGAATTTTCTGTGTCTGTTTATCTGAGCAGATATAACTCAGTTGAATCAGTACCATTATAACCAAAGTTCTGGCAAGAACAATCAAAATTCTAGTGGGTGACGGATGCTTCGACTGCACCTGCTGCCTGCCTGGTCCTCCTCATTGTACTTTGCCTTATTAATCAAGTGGTTCAATTCCAAATCGCGAGGCTTTGCCAAGGATCTACTTACTACGGGTCATATTCCCTTTGATGGTTTGATGGTTTTCTCTTTTTTTAACCTTTATTTAATAAATATAAATTTCCAAAGTACAACTTTTGGATTATAGTGGCTTTCCCCTTCCATAAGCTCCCTCCCACCCGCAACCATCCCATCTCCCACTCCCTCTCCCATCCCATTCTCCATCAAGATTCATTTTCAATTATCTTTATATACAGAAGATCTACTTAGTATTTACCAAGTAAAGATTTCAACAATTTGCACCCACACAGACACACAAAGTATAGAGTACTGTTGATGGTTTTCTAAGACAGTAAAAATCATACATAAGAATTGTTAGCCCAAGTTTCTTTTTTTGTTTGTTTTTTAGATATTTATTTATTAATTTATTTGAGACATAGAGTTGCATACAGAGAGAGGGAGAGACACAGATAAACGTCTTTCATCCACTGGTTCACTCCTCAAATGGCTGCAACAACCAGACCTGAGCCAACACGAAGCCAAGAGCTTCCTCTGGGTCTCCCACATGGGTGCAGGGGCCAAGGACTTGGGCCATCTTCCACTGCTTTCCCAGGCCATCGCAGAGAGCTGGATCAGAAGAGGAGCAGCCGGGACATGAACCCGCACACACATGGGATGCCAGCACTGCCGGTGGAGGCTTAGCCTGCTACACCACAGTGCCAGCCCCAGCCTGAGTTTCATTCATAAGCGTTGGGAGATTTGTAAACCCCTGAAAATGAATGCAGCATTATTTATCTGTGTGGCGTGTGTGTTTCCACACATGTAACTCCAGGACAAAAACACACAGTTCTGTCACATTCTCAAAGCAGTCCAACACTCAAAAACAAAAAAAATCTTTTCTTAAACCACTGTTAGAAACAGCTCTTTGGAGAGTGCTTTGATCTAATTTGACCAGTATTTTAATGGCATAAAAATTCTTTTTATATCAGGGAGATGCACCTCACCAAGTCAATAGTAGTTAGTTATTCTGGATTCCAACTGAGGATAGAATTAAATGAAAGAGGCCGGCGCCATGGCTTAACAGGCTAATCCTCTGCCTTGCGGCGCCGGTACACCGGGTTCTAGTCCCGGTTGGGGCACCGGATTCTGTCCCGGTTGCCCCTCTTCCTGTCCAGCTCTCTGCTGTGGCCCAGGAGTGCAGTGGAGGATGGCCCAAGTTCTTGGGCCCTGCACCCCATGGGAGACCAGGAAAAGCACCTAGCACCTGGCTCCTGCCATCGGATGAGCGCGGTGCGCTGGCCGAACCGCGGCGGCCATTGGAGGGTGAACCAACGGCAAAGGAAGACCTTTCTCTCTGTCTCTCTCTCTCACTGTCCACTCTGCCTGTCAAAAATATTAAAAAAAAAAAGAATTAAATGAAAGATTACATTTCAGTAAAGCTATTTTTACAAAATGTCATGAAAAGCCCCGGACAGCAGCCCAGAGCTGACACTTGAGAAGGCGCTGCCGTACTCACCTTTGTACAGTGCATAGGATATGGCATTGCTCACAATCTCATCCCCAGCTTCTTCCATCTTAATAACTGTTAATAGGTGAGAACTTTCAAGAATTTCTTTGAGCTGGCAACATTGAAAGAAAAAAAAATATCAGCCAGTTTTCTTCAGTATAAATTTCTCTCCTTACACCTGTTGGGATTTCCTGGTCTCCTTCATTCCCAGATAATTCCTGTACCCACAGCTTCTAGTGTCTAAATGATCATAATGACCACCACGAGGGTCAGGCATTTGTCATACGACAGCACACATAGCAAAAAGCCCCTAGCAAAGAGCCGAAAGCCTTATTTGACTAGATATGTATGTAAGAGAGACAGACGGACAGACAATGTTTGGGGCACGGTAGACGCTCAATTGTTGAATGAGTAAATTAACAAAGGAAGGCAAGAGAATACCACAGAAACCACCCAAATGTGGTCCCAAAAATTAAATAGACATAAAACAGTCAGAAAGAAAAGTTCCAATGGAAATGAGAACCAAAAGACTCAGTGATGGTGGGTTTTCTTGGAAACAATTAGAACTGCGGAAGTCTCAGGAAGCATTAATGAGAAGCCTCAGGGTCTGGTTGTTGGAAAGAGGTAGACTAGGAAGGGCTCTTGGATTTGAAAATTAGGTGAGCTTTTAAAGCCCCAGTTTCCTGGAAAAGGTAATTGATTCAGAAGACACAGCACTCAGGACATGATGAGGAAGTAAATAAAAACTGCAGAAAAACACAGACCAAGGGGATTCTGAGGGAGAGGGGAGGTGGGAGAGGATGAGAGCAGAAAGGCAAAGAGTCTCTTCCCCACTTCTGCAGCCTCCATTCAGGCTGAAGGAAAAGGTCCAACCATAAATGAGAGGTTAAAAGGAGGGGTCCAGGTCCCATCATTACAGTGCACAAGCAGGGACAGACAGTGCTAGAGAGGTAAGGCATCTTTTCCTCTGCGATAAAAAAAAAACAGTGGGGGAGAAGGAAAAAATGAAAATGGACACAGAGCAAACCAAGGATCAGAGAGATGGCCGCAGGGACCCACTATACACCCAGGTATTCTCCAGTGCTGTTCTCCCACTCCAACCAACGTGCGCTTTCCTGGACACAGCCTTGGGCACCCTGCCCACCCCACACACAATCAAGCCTTCCAGGGGAATCACTGCATTTGAACATAGCCTCAGGAAGTCCTTCACGAGCTCGTCAGCTTCCACTCACACATCTGCCCTTCCCGTCTCCTTTCAGTTCCTAGACGTAGCTGCCTTGACCAAGTGCAGCGTCTCAAGTAGAAGTACCAGGTGAGTGGTCACTAGAGCTCCACTTAACTACAGTGCTACGGAAAGAAGGCTCGTCTGGACCTTTAACTCCTGAATTTTGGATATGAGCCTTAACGCAAAACGAACGTATTTCCTGATCATTCTGGGTCACACTGCTCCATCGAGACTCCTGGCTAACTGTCCTCTATGTGAAATCACGTCAGGCCAGGAGAGCCCCACTTCCTGTACTTCACTAAATGTGGCGGCCAAGGAGTCTGCGTGGACTTTCTTGTTGCAGTCCAAGCTTCCCTTAAATAGCAACAAAGGGCACCAGGAGGAAGGAGAAACTACCTTCACTATTCCAGGATCTCAATTTACTTATAAACTCACTATTCAAAGTCTCACAGTCTTTATACCAAATCCAACCTTCAACTCTCATGAGGAAATGGGGTCCATGATTAAAACGACCTCCTTGCTGGCGGCAAATCTCCAGGGACAGCACCTGCTCCTAAAAATAGCCAAATGTCATTCATGAATGAGCTGACGGGAGTCTAGCCCATCGACACGAACATGAGCTTTCTAACCGACTGAGCCGAGGGAAAATGCAAGGCACAGGTCATCAGCAGTCATGAGACAAGTGAGGATGCACGGCACTAGTGCGCTAAAATGCTTTTCTCAGCTTAGCATCAAGAAACGCAAGCATCCTGGAGAGGTCACACTTCTTACAGGGCCCAACAAGGAAGATGAGGATTCTAAGAGATGTAGACTCCAGTTAGAGTCTGAATTCTGAAAACATCGTTGCTAGGGGCTCCTGTCCTGCTCAGCAACACAGAGGAAACACAGGTGCACATGTGCTGGCATCGTGGAATCAAACTTTGAATTTCGACCCTGTACGAGGAAACCCTTATGAGGAACGGACACTCCATGAATCACTGACCCTCTCTAAACTGTGACCACCCCCAGGCCACCTGTGAGGACCAGAGCAGAATCCGAATGAAGCCCAGCAGCTGCTGGCGGAGGTAGGGCTTAGATGGAGTCGCCTCCCACCCTCCGCCCCGGCAACCTGGTTTCCTCTGTCTCAGCCCTCCGGGGTGGGGCCCCCAACGCACCCATCTGATCCAGCTGTCGGTCTCCTCCTCCGGCAGCCGGGACACGGTGCGGGGTAGGAAGCGCACCAGCTTCTCCTTGACGGTGGAGGAGGCCAGGGCGTCCTCCACCTCGACCAGACTGGCAATCACGTCCGCAATCTGCCCCGAGCCTTCCACCACCACACAGGGAATCTTGCTTTTGATGGAGGTGTTGATGGCCTGGGAGGGGGCGAGAGGGGGAGCAGTGAGACAGAAGGGAGAGACAGGGCTGCTGGGCGGCCCCCGCTGAGAGTGAGGCTCCAAATCCAGTTGAAGAACAAACAGGCTGACTCTCCTGAGCTCTCTGCTCTGGGGCTGCGAAACCAAACGCCAGCAGTGGCTTGTTGAGGAGCAGGAAAAGCCAGCCGCTGTGCAGCATCCTTGGACAACAACGTCCACGGAGGACACGTGACGGGCTTCTTTTTTAAAGGACTTTAACTCAGCCCCGCGTGCAAAACCGATGATTCCAAAACCCGACGTGTTATCTGAGCAACGACAAGGTCAGCATGTCACATGACCGCGGACAGCGTGTGGGAAGGAGGTGACCGACATTCAGTGATGTGGCCCTAAGTTCCTGGGTTGCTGTCCCAGGTCATCGCCCCTGAGATAAGAATTCAAAGCACAGGTACCCATATACGTACTGCACAACCGACAGCAGGATTTATTTAACAATCAGGGAATAAACATGCATTCACGCAGAACGTGTGCCTCCCCACACGAAGAAACGCCCAGAAGAAGCTCCTGGCTCCTGGCTTCAGATTGGCCCAGCTCTGGCGGTTGTGGCCATTTGGCGAATGAACCAGTGGATGGAAGACTCTCTGTAACTCTCTCTCTCAAATAAATAAAATCTTTTTAGAAAAATAAAAGAAATGCAGTTGCTTCCAGGATAAATGGCTATCACGTGTTCATCGCATTTATCCTAACTGCAGAGGTCGGCCCAGGGGATTGGGTTTTTGGGACGTGAGTGCAGCGCAGGATGAAGCGATCCATCCACGCACAGCACAGAGGAACCGAGAGCCACCTCCTTTAGGACTGAATGCCTCACTTAGAGAAGACACGGTGGGGGGGTCCCTGTGTGTCTCGCTGCCTGAGCCCAAGCATAGACTGGGGAAGGAGAGCTGCAGAGACCCTCGCTCCCTGCCCCAGCTCTCCTAGCCTGCTGTTCCGTGGATTGTGAACTGGCTGAGCAGACACTGGAGGGAAACCCTGGAGAAACACAGCACTGCACTTCCACTGCTTCTGATCTTTCTCGCCACCCTGGGCCAACACTCTCCACCTCAAGTCTAAAATTTTTTTATCCCTTATGATTTTTTTATTTTAAGGAATTTATTAATGCATTAGATATCGCCCCCAGCAAACACACAATCACTACAACATTATTCTGATGGTAACGTGATATTAATACAAAGAGAGCAGATTCCCTATAGCTCACAGCTACAATTCTAAGAATACGATACCTCCCTCCTTTCCTCCCTCCCTCCCTGCTGCCCCTGTTTTTCTTCCTAATTTTTTTTAAATTTTTGAGATAACATTTTAATTTACAATATAATCAAAGACTTAATGCTCCACTAAATAGAGTTAAAGGAGTAAAAAGACCATAACTCAGCAGGAATACAGGCAAGGACTCTAAACAAATGAAAAGATGTCCATTTCACTCCTGTACAGTACATTTTAAAATAATCATAGATCATTAAAACCAAGGGAACACAGGGAGCCATCATCCAATCCTGCTCTCTCCATTGCTCTTCCTCTGTTAGATGGCTACTTTCTACACTTGATCTTAGCCAAAAGGCCGAGAAGTGATATGGCTACTTTTTGAGCATTCGTTTTTTTATCACTTCACATTGAAAAAAAAAAAAAAACTCCATTTAAATTTTTCCCTGCAAAGTCTTTATCTGAAAGATTTTCATTTAGCAATGGTCTTAACAGTAGAGCTCATAGTAGATACTCAATAAATATTTGTTGAATTACTGAGAGAGAAGACCATTGCTATTGAAAAGAATGAACAAGGAAAAGTGCTATGTTACAATTCTAAGTCATTACGCCAGCAATTACTCCAACCCAAGGGACATACTCTGGTCATGGGAGGGGAGATGGTCTCTGTCTTTGAAATAATCCCCATCTTAGAGTTAAAACAGGATAGGGGGATGAGAAAGCATGCAGGCAACAAGGAAATAAATGTTTAAAAGGAGTTAAACATTACTTCCTTGTAATGTCCTACTCCCAGAGAAATGGGCTTTTGAAAACAATACCTTTACACACAAACTAAAATGCTCCATTTCTAAAAAGCACACAAATGGCTGGCTGCAAGCAAGATGAACTTAGTGTATCCATAGGTTTCCCAACCATGGGTTCAACCAACTTTAGACTGAAAATATTTGAAAAGAAAAATTGTGTCTAGACTGAGTATGTACAGACTTTCCCCATCATCATTATTTTATAAACATCAAAGTAAAAGCCATTTTGTATGCGATGTCATACATAACCTAGAGGTGATCTGGTGTATGTGGGAGCAGGTGCACAACTTGTGTGTCAGCCCTGAGGACCCGGAGACTTCCTACCCAGGAGCCCTGGGACGGTCCTGAGGAACAAGGGGACAATCAGAATCTCAGAGACCGCACAGAGGGGCTGGGAAGCCGACTCTTGCCCCGTTGTTCAATGCTGCAGGTGCAGAGACCCCAAGAGGCTTTCTATGATTTTAGAATCTGCCAGGGTCTGGGATTCCTCTGTGGGGAGTCCTTGCGTCACCAGGAGACGCCTGGGGACATCTGACCTGGGGGAGACCTCCATGCAAGCGGGGCAGCCACAGTTCTCCAGAACACACGCTGGCTCCCACCTTTCCATCTCAGAATTAGGCCGGCTCTCCTCTTCGGCAGATGAACATCAAAGTTAACTCTAAGACACAGGCTGCTCATATCACTTCAAATTCTCTCCCAGATCGTCCCACCTGGCGAGCAACCTAACTGTGTAGGGACTAGCACGTGAAAGAAAAACACCCCCTACTTGCTACAGTAATCACTTAGGTTAGATTTGATGAGCCCCAAAGCCCTGAAAATACGGATTTGTTGGTTAAGTTTGTTCATCGATCTTCTAGAAAGCTAAACCAGAACTTACTTTCAAAGTCTCTCTTCCACCTCCTTGAGCAAAACACACAATAGGGATCTTGCCACCATAGTTGGAATCTGTAAAACATGCAAAGTAACGTTAACTTGGGGTTCAACAGCAAACTCACCTCCCTCAGAAGAGTGCACAGGAGCTTCTGCCCCATGAGCTCAGTGTGCGAGGGTGCTAGCTGCTCATCTCAGCACAGGAACTTGCCTACCACTGACCACAGTGGATGCGCCTTGTGCCCCAAACCAATGCTGTGATTTGTCACTGATGTTTAACACTCCCAAGTCTGTGCACGCTTTACTTCTGCTGATGGAAATGAGATGAAGGTCTGGGCTGGTACGGTGGCGTAGTGGGCCAAGCCTCCACCTGTGGTGCCAGTATCCCATACAGGCACCAGTTCGAGTCCCGGCTGCTCCTCCCCTGATCCAGCTCTCGGCTATGGCCTGGGAAAGCAGCAGAAGATGGCCCAAGTCCTTGGGCTCCTGCACCCACATGGGAGACCTGGAGGAAGCTCCTGGCTCCTACCTTTGGGTCGGCTCAGCTCCGGCTGTTGCAGCCAATTGGGGAGTGAATCAGTGGATGGAAGACCTTTCCCTCTCTCTCCTTCTCTCTCTCTCTCTCTCTCTCTCTACCTCTCCTTTTCTCTCTGTGTAACTCTGACTTTCAAATAAATAAATAAATCTTTAAAAAAAGTTTCCCTCATTCATTTGAACAATCCTATGTTTTCTAAAGTGGATGAGAAACGCGTGCAATGATGTGTTCTCTCCATGAACTTATTGCACACTTGAGTGTTCTCCTGCACAGATATCCCAACATGGAAGGAAGATGAGAGGGAATCTCTCCAACAAGTCCGAGTCCCTGTTTCAGAGTCTGTCAGGAAATCACAAGCTGATCTGCTTCCCCCACGGAGCACATTTCATCATCGTGTCCACAGCAAGAGAAAGTGTTTGCCACTGACCACGAAAATAAAGACTCTTTCCCTTGAATCCAGTGTTTTAGCTGACTCCACTCCACAGCAGTAGCCAAGACTCAAAAAAAGTAAGCATCTGGTTGTTAAACGAGTGGGCGATTCGTTTATCATTTCTACCCTAGAGACCTACATGACTTCCTAAGCACCTGTCTGCCCTCGTGGGTTTTATTTGTTCTTAAATAAAGTCTAGCAGGAGAGACAGCAGGCTTTCTACCCTGGAAACAGGAGTGGAAGGAGTGCCTGTGCAGAGCTCTCCTGGTTTGCACAAGGGAGAAACCGCAGCTCTCCTTTGGCAATGAAAACACCCACCGCGGTGGCGGGCGGGGGGCGGGGGCACACCATGCCTCGCTGAGTAATGCAGTGACCACTGGAGCCCAGCAGCTGGTGCCATTGTGGCGCCCAGCATCCCCCTCCCGTGCTCTGACCTTGAATGGTGCGCTCCGAGATGTACTTCTCCAGCTGGTTGCGCAGCTTCGCCTCCACGGTGGGGTGCCCGTGACAGCCGTTGTCCACGAGCAGCAGGTGGGTGTGGTTGTTGTCCAGGATGTACAGAGGGTCTCTTTTGAAATCATCCATAATGTATTGGGCTGAAAAATAGCCCTGGGAAGGGCGGGGGAGGGGGGCTGGTCATTGAGATTTGCTCTGGTGCCCAAGACGCACAATGGCATTTCTGCAGGTTCATCCAGAAACGCATCCTTTGGGTGACGATGTGTTCCCCTCCCCCAAGTCCATAAGGGGCCTTCCAGGGACCCAAGAGGACAGGTCTCCTCTGGACCATGAGAAACGAATCACTCGCCTGTTGTCACATCAACAGCCAGTGAGCGTGGAAGGATCAGATTCCCGATCCAGTTCTCTCCATCATCCTGAGCTCTTTTGTGCATCAATTCACTGAAATGAACAGCACTTAGGTCAGTGTGTGTGTGTGCATGGGTGTGCATGGGTGTATGCAGCTAGGGGGAGACACTGGTGTACACACATACATACCTGTCCAGAATCTATCCTATGCCAGGACTTGTGCTAGAGTCTAGGGATTAGCAAATAAATAAAACGGGGTCTTGTCTCCTAGGAAGTACATGGTGCCTGGACGATAACAAGAAGGAATGAAGTAGACACTTCATCCCCACATCACTGGAGCATGAAGGGAGGAACCTGACTAAGATGTTCACAGTCCCAAGGTCAGGGTGCACGAAAGGTGTTCCAACTTGAACTCCAGCAACAGAGTGTAAGCTGAACACTCACTGAGGGGAGGAAGGCTGCTGACTCTACCGATCTCAAACACGGAGCCAGTACAGAGCAGAATAAAAAGTAAGATGTGTTGTAGCTCGATTCTCTGAGTAGCTCTAGCCCGTCTGGATGTGACAGAGGTCTTGCCTGCCAGCCAGGCACCAGCAGGCGCTTGAAGGAGCAGCCTGCAAAGTGTTCCTGGAGTGAATGATTCCCTCTTCACTCACTCCCCCAGAACCTTGACTCCAATCTCTCTACAAGGAAAGAACCACAATAGGAAAAAGCCAGACACCAAGCCCCTAATGAACAAGAGCGCAGAAAGAAAGCCTGATACGCCATTGGCTAATAAACGCAGCAGGGTTAGTTAGGAACAACTGGCGCTGCTTCCAAGCTTCAGCCCGCAGGTTACCCAGTCCACTAGGTGACACCAAATAACCCCAGATGCAAAAAACACAATTATCTCAACTTGAAAAAGTATAAAATAAAGAATATAAACTAGAACAAAAGGACGATGCCTTGTGATGCATTTTCTATGTATGTACATTGAACCTTTAGCAACGTCCTATTTGCTAGAACTATCCCCATGATCATGACGTCAGAGAGCCTGGGTGCCTGTCACACAATCTGCAGCCATCAGTCTCCCCTAACACTATACTGTCTGGACGGTACAGCCAAGACAGGGCACAGTTAATGGAGGAGCTGCTTTAAAACTAACAACGTTTCCCAGTGCCATGGATGCGAACCTAGAATACTCAGAGACTACTGAAACACTGTAAGAATTAGGAAGAGGCTATTAAAGTGACTGATTCAAAACAATAATTAAAAATCAATATGTTCATACACACTAGCAAGAATAAAAATGAAATTGAGTAAAAAGCCCATGTACAACAATACCAAAGGTATGCGAGCTCCAGGAATAACCTTAAGAAGAAATATGCAGGACTTGATCGTGAAAACTGGGAAACTTTGCTGAAACACACACATTTGCCTAACCTGAGAGAGGTCATAGTACTGGAGGTCTTGGTATTATGACAATTTCAGTTTTTCCAGTGTCACATACAGGCTTAACATGAATCTACTCAGTGAGTGTGTGGTTGTGTTGTATGTTATATCTAGTGATTGTGCCTTGGCAAAGGGGTTGTAACATTCAAATGAAAAAATATGTGGCTACCAATAGCCAAAAGAATAAAATTGAAAAACAAGAATAATGGGTATCAACCTGTGCTATCCTTTTTAAAAGGGCATAGAAAACGCTATTGCAATTTTCAAAGTGTAATAGTGACTCAAGAAAAACAAAACAGTTGATAGGAGCTGAGGAAACAAAACTCTGAAAGAGATCCCCAAAAACAGTCCGACATCAACGTGTTGGTGAGGCACCCCTGTGCCAGCTCAGCTAACTCTGGCTCTGATTCAGCCAAGCCCCCCAGCCTGGACCCTGCAATGACGTCAGAAGCAAAAGCCCCACGGGAAGACCGTCACGCGGCCATCAAGGACAGCTGGCTTCCGCTTGTGCAACATTCCAAACACTCCCGTTTGGGGAAAGCAGTACAGAAGCAAAAACCAGACGCGACCTCAGAAGAGCTCACTGTGCAACGACCCTGCAATAGGAGCAAAACCAGGAAAGGAATAGAGCTAGCGCCATCATTCTTCTGTGAAAGTGACACCTGCTTATTTTACGAAATGTGAAAACCCAGCATGTAAGTGGGAAATGAAAACTATGCTTCATTCCAGGGTAATAACTACTCTCGAGATTTTAGCTCTTCCTTCATTCTCAACAGTCAGCTCTTCTTTAGGGAAGATAGAGAGAGATTGCAGATGGAGACATGGATGGATGACAGATAAAAGTCAACAATAAATATTTTCCACACTATCAAAACAACTTTTGAAATAGTATTTTAAGGGATGGCACTGTGGCCCAGCGGGTTAAAGCCCCAGCCTGCAGTGTCCCCATCCCAATTGGGCAACAGTTCAAGTCCCGGCTGCTCCACTTCCAGTCCAGCTCCCTGCTAACGCGCCTGGGAAAGTAGCAGAGGATGGCCCAAGTCCTTGGGCCCCTGCACCCACGTAGGAGACCCAGAAGAAGCTCACGGCTCCTGGCTTCAGATTGGCTCAGCTCTGGCCGTTGTGGCCATCTGGGGAGTGAACCAGCAGATGGATGATCTCTCTCTGCCTCTACCTCTTTCTGTAGCTCTGTCTTTCAAATAAATAAAATAAATCCTAAAACAATCATCTTTAAAGAAAAGAAAAAATATTATTTTAATAGCTCCATAATTTTCCCTCATATTTATATAGAAATCTACCTGATGATTTCCCTACCATGAATATTACCAGATATTTAGGTTTAGTTCAATTCTTGGCTGTTATAAGAAATATTTTAGTGACTATCTTCATCTGAGTATTAAAACCCAAGGCAAGCATTTGGTGCACAGTTAAGACATGCTTGGGAGGCTGCATCCCATACCGAAGTGCTTGGGCTTGAGTTCCGACCCTGTCCCTGTGCCGACTTCGTGATAATGTGCACCCTGGGAGGTGGCAGGTGATGGCTCCACTGGTCCCTGCTGTCCATAAGGGAGACCCAGATGGAGCTCCTGCCTCCTGGTGTCAGCCTGGCGCTCCCAGCTGTTGTGGGCATTTGGAGAGTGAGCCAGTGAGTGGAAGATGGATCTCTCTCTCTCTCTCTCTCTCTCTCTCTCTCTGCCTCTTAAATAATATTCTAAAAATAAAATACATTCATATTAAATTCCCTAGTGATATGATTACATGTATGATTCCTGGACCCATAGTGAATAGTAAGTAGCTTTGACATATTTTCAAATGATTTTCTAGAAATCAGCTCTTCCTTCCAGAATTTGTAAAGATCTCATGCTTCTGTATTTATTGGAAGGCTATGAATAGTTTCTTAAATTAGCAACTAGCACACTATTTTTTTTTTTTATTTCTGGCTGAACTCATCTGACCCAAAGTAATCTGGGAGATGATTTTTTTTATTTACTTTCACCTCATGCAATGATAATTCTTTCAATTCAGATTTTCTAGCTCTTCTTGAATCAATTATGCAAAATTACAACTTTACAGAAAAATGTCAACTCTCATGAGGTTTTCCATTTTGAATGTATATGTGGCAACCTCATACTTTTTCTCAAGATGTTATCCAGTTTTATTTCTCAGTTCTATTTATTCCTTAAATTGTTAAAGCCACTTCCAAGATTAAAAGAGATATCTCTATTTTTTATATTTTTATTTAATTTTTTCACTGAATATTATTTTTTCCTTCTGCTCTCCAAGAGATTGTTGGTGGTATTACTTTTCCAACTCATTAATTTGGATATTATAGTGATTAAAGGCCTATGAGCCATCTGTCACTGAGTAGATACGTGAATTGGGGACATTTATCAGCTCTCTGTCTCTTCTGTAATGAGAAGGCAACAGTAATACTTCACAGGTTTGTTGTAAAGAGTAAATTAACATGCAAAACACTTGGATTAAACCTGGTACAAAGCAAATGCTATTACTGGAAGCTTAGACATTGTCATTATGATTATTATATTATTTATCGACTTTATTTTTACTAATAAAGGTGAGTGGCTATGCATTCACCCTGGAGCTGTGGACATTTTTATGTTAACGTAGATTGATGTATGTTATTCCTAAAATGTAATGACCTCATTCGAATTTATTTTCTAAGCGATTTGAGATTACATGTTTGAAAGTCCCAGCTTGATCTAATGCTCATTTGCCAGGTTTTTAATTGTTTTTCTCTTAAACTCCACATGATTGGCAGTCTTTAACATTTGCATATTCAGCTGCGGCTTTGCTAGCTGGCAGAGAATGAGCCCTCTGAATGACCCTCGGGAGATACTGACGTCTTTGGGGTCCACTTCAGGGGTTAAAACACACGTTTTCAAAGTCACTCTTGCGGCTCATGGAGCTCACGGCAGAGGGGATCATTAACACCAAGGAGACCCCCGTGCCAGTGACAAGCACGCTGTCCCACCCAGCCCGCCACAGTCCTCGGAAGCCCTTCGTCAGGCCCCACTAGATCCCAAAGCTGGCGTTGCCGTGGGATTATTCTGCCATCCACAGCACCACGCCGCGGTCCCTCTCCCACGTCCCCTGGCAGACCCACCTCAGCATCACAGTTCCTGATGAGGGTGTCCCGGTTGGAGACCATGCCCCAAGCCGCTATGCCAATGGCCACGATGTTCTCCTCCGAGTTCCTGCTGATTGTGTTGTCTCTCACCACCTCGCCAATGTACTTCATCAGGCCGTAATGGGTGCCTCCCGTGAGAATCCATGCGCCTGTCAACAAGGGACAGCAGCGGACACGTAAGTGTCGGTCCTGAGCTCACCGACCCCCCGGGAAACCCAAACTCCGTGAGCACCATATCCAGCCCAGGCAGCCATGCTAGGGAATGGGCCTGGCCCGTGAGCCTAGAACTCACAGAAGAAGTCCATGGGCAGTGGCCCTGACAGGTGCTCACAGGGCCACACAGGCTCTGGGGCCACTGAAGCATCAGGGTCTCTGGGAGGTGCAGCCAGGGAACTGGCATCTTTAAAAAACCTCCAGGGGAATGTTTGTAGGGACAGAAATGCCCAGCCTCAGCCTCTAGGCCCAGAAGGCAGCACCGCTATGGAAAGCAGCTCACTCTGCTCCCAGGCCCTGCGTGAGTCCATCTGCTGGGTCACTCCCCGAATACCCAAAACAGCCAGGGCTAGGCAGGCCAAAGCCAAGATCCAGGAGCTCCATCCTGGCCTCCCACACGGGTGGCAGAAGCCCAGGCACTTGGGTCATCACCTGCTGCGTCCCAGGTTCATTAACAGGGACTGATCTACAGCAGAATAGCAGGGGCTCAAACCTGGCCTCCAATATGAGACACAGGCTCTGTCAGCAGCGGCTTAACCCACCGCACCACACGCCAGCCCCAGTCTGTAAGTTTAAAGGCCTTTATTAAAGTAGATTGTCAGAATTGTTCTATTTTATTATTAGTTATTGTTATCATATCTTGCTGTGCCTAATTTATAAAATTACACTTTGTCATAGGTATGTGTGCATAGGAAAAAATAGTAAATATATGATTCAATCTCTCTAAAATGAAACATGCTTTCTTAGCTCTGTCAATGAGCTAATATTTGTAAAAGAAGTTTCCAATAGTTAAGCTTAAACCAAACCTCTTCATGAGCAAACATCAGTGAGACCAGTATTCTCCAAGCACAAAAGACAAAAGCCGAAAATCAATTCCATATGGAAGAAAAGATAAAGATCTAAATGGATTTGGAGTCCCACTGGAGAAAAAAGGAATTTTCCTCTCCAGGACACTGGGAGAATTAGCAAAATCTGAGTATGGAGCATTTGCTAGATGGCAGCATCGGTCAGCCCCACTGTCCCGGGCTTGGGGCCTTGGATCAGGTTATGGGAAAACGCTGTGGTTCTCAGGAGACACCTGCTGATGAACCCAGCCCTTGGCTTACACTCCAGGGGTTCCCCCAAGAAACAGCAGATGAGGGCACTTAGGGAACAAGAAAAGACGAATGTGGGAAAAGGCTAATTGGTGAGCACAAGTGAAGCCTGCACTGGTATTCACAGCATGCCTCAGGCAGCTTTGCTGTGGGTTTCAATTGCTTCAAAACAAGATTACTCCCCCTCCCCCAATAAAGAAGACAAAGGGAGCAGGCACTTAGTGCAGCAATCTAGACGTCCAGTTGGGTCACCTGCATCCCCCACCCAACAGCCCAGGTTGAGTCCTGGCTTTGCTTCTGGGTCCAGCTTCCCACTAATGCACACTCTGGGAAGCAGCAAGTGATGGCCCAAGCCCTTGGGTCCCTGCCGCCCACACGCAAACCTGCACTGAGCTTCGGACTCCTGGCGTTGACCTGGGCCAGCCCTCGTGTTGCAGGTGTTTGAGGAGTGAACCACCAGATGGGAGACCTCTGTGTGTCTCTTAGTTTCTGATTCCAAATAAGTTTTAAAAAGGAGAAGAAAAGCAAGCCCGAGAAAATGGCATGCTATTTTGAGCTAACACAGCCACCAAGGCTTACTTTCCTCTCAAACTCTTACACGGTGCTTCCAGCTGCCAGTCACTGCCACCGTGTCCCAAATGACATCATTGACCTCAATACTGAAGATCAATCAAATAAAATTTTCGCTTTCAGTTTGCCAGAATATTCTGGGTAAAATTCTACATAAATAAAGGACAAAAAGAAAACATTGGAAATTCGAAAAAATTAAAATTACTCCCAACGGGAGCCCTTTTTAAAGAAACAACGATTAATCCTGCGGTCCCAGCAGCATCTGGATTCTGCAGGTGGATTGCAGGAGCAGAGCGGAAGCGCCCTTGCCCCGAGCGGAAGCAGCCGTGCCCCGACCTGCGCTCCGGGAGCCGCCTCCCCCGCCCCGCCCCGCCCCTCCGCGGCCACCTTTCGACTGCGCGATGTAGATCAGCCGGCTGAAGATCTTGCGCATGCGCGGCTTCAGCGCGAAGTTTTTGGCGCCGCCCGTGACGGAGATGACCAGGTTGGGCGTCTTCAGGTGCCAGTGCTGGGTCAGCAGCTCGTACAGGGTCTCGGCGTCCGTGTCACAGGACAGGCGGATGTACTGGGGGGGAGAGGGCCAGCGTCAGGCGGCGGGCGAGGAGGGGGTCCCCAGGCGGGGCGCAGGGCCCTGTGGGTGAGGGGCGCCCTGGGGGCCATGAAGCGTGTAGGAACCGCGGCTTCCCCCGAGGGGGTCTCCCAGTGTTGGGTGCGGAGTGAGGGGCGGCAGCCTGCGGGCGGCGGGTTGCGGGGAGACCCTGTGGCTGTACCCGGGGTGTGGAGAGGGTGCGGCCGCCCAGAGAGCCGGCCTGCGCCCGAGGCCCGGGGCAGCGGCCCCTGGTGGCCATCCGCCCCTTACCCGGCAGCCTCTGCGCCCCGCTCTGCTGTAGACCCCGTGCACCTTCCGCCCCCGGCCTCTGCCCTGGGACCGCCTCCGGCAGCAGCCGGAGCACAGAACCAGAGCTCTCACCTTGCCTTTCTTCCCCAGGGTCTCAAACTGGATGTCGCCGAAGGCGTCGGTGGGAAACTCCTTGGTGTGCTTCTTGTAGTGCCACTTGTCGTCCTGGTTGATCTGGGTGCCCTCCACGTGCTGGCTCTGGGCGTAGCCACACTTGCACACGCTGTCCCTGGGGGTGACGAAGGCACGGGTCCGTTCAGCCTGCTGGAGCGGCTCGGCGCCCCTCTTGGGATAAACCACGCGGGATTCGCACACGTCACCCTCCAGCCTCGGCTGCAGATTTGATGCGCTTCTGCGGAAACTCTGGGTTTTGGTTTTCCCTGTCATTTACTGTTCACTAATGAGAGCCCAGCTGGGACAGCACAGACCCTGCCCTCGTGGAGTCTCTCATCCAGATGAGCCCTAGACTCAGCAGGCCGCAAGCTCTCTACGCAGCGTCTCGCCCAGCTCCTAATTCTCAGGGCCCTGGGACAGACCCCCGTGCCCCAGCCAGCACTGCTCGCGGACATGAAGTGGGCTGGACTCAATGGGCAGACTCCATCTCTGCAAGGGAGCCCTGTCTTTCCACACTTGGGCATCAGCTTTTTATTTGTTTAAGATTTATTTACTCATTTGAACAATTACAGAGATAGGTCTTTCGTCCACTGGTTCACTCCCCAAATGGCCACCATGGCTGGGGCTGGGCCAGGCCAAAGCCAGGAACCAGGAGCTTCTTCTGGGTCTCCCCTGTAGGTGCAGGGGCCGTCTGCTGCTGCTTTCCCAGGCACGTTAGCAGGGAGCTGGGCTTGGAAGTGGAGCTGGTGGGACTCAGCCGGCAGCCATATGAGATGCCAGCACTGCAGACGGTGCTGAACCTGCTGCAGCAGAGCGCCAGCCCAACATAAACTCCTCAACAGACTGCATAATTTGGGCTAGACAAGGACAAACGGTGCACCAAAAGAACGCTAGTTCTTCCCGGTACAGACTCAATAGAAGCAAATGTCAGTCTATTGGCTGACACATACACCTGACAGGAGAAGGCCCAAAGATAGGCACTACTCCTCTCCCTGGGTACTGCAGTCATTCAACAGACCATTCTGAAAATCTGTGGCTCAGATCTGAGCTGACTCAGGGCACACCAAGATGGATGGGAATCAAATGAAATGATAGTTAAAACTGATAGCTACTTGCAGTGCTCATCCATCCGTCCATTTGCTCACTTGTTCACCAATGTTGACTGAGGGTCTTCTGTGTGGCAAACTGCCAGGGCTGCATTCGCAACCCAAAACACATGAGACTCGCGTCCGATGGCCATTCAAGCAGAAGGGGAGGCCGCCACACAAGGAGGGGAGGAGGGCCTGACAGAGGAGCTGCTCACACTGACTCCTGAGCACGCAAGGCGTTGTCTGACAGCTGCTGTAAGACAGCATTCAGAGCCAAGGCCGCCCAGTGGGCTCCCGGGCTTGGGGGACACCCAGCCTCTCAGTGACCTAGTCAACTCTTGCCAAGGCCAAAAGACTAAACGAGACGAGATAACTCCAGGAAACGCTAGAAGAGATAGTTGGCCCTCCCTCTCCACAGGCCCCCATCCACCTATCCAACCAACTACAGTTTGAAAACATTTAAATGAAATAATTGTGTCTATGCAGAACAAGTATAGGCAATGTAGTGTAGTAACTATTTATACTCCCTAGTCTAGAGAGGATTTAGGTTACACAGGAGGATGTGTGCAGGTTCTATGCGAATCCTGTGCCATTTTACAGGACACTTGAGCACCCATGGGTTTTGTGAGGGTCCCGGAACCACCCCCTGCAGACACCGAGGGATGCCTGCATGGAACCTTCCTGCTCTTGCTCCATCCCTGAGAACTGTAAAACAAAAACAACTCAACAACAAACCAGTGAGCACAGTGACTTTGTTGCAGTGGCGGCTAATCATTTATATTTTGAGCAAAAAAATGAAGGAAAAAATATAGCTTACGTGGCCTTGGAGTCTTTGGTAAAGAAGACACATTCCCGTTTCTTAAAATTCGCTTGGATAAAATTCACCAAGTCCTTTGGAGAAAGCACATTGGATAACAGGTCATTAATTTCTTCTGATCCCCTGCTGATATTAATGAATGCTAAACATGACCCCAGCCTACTTCAGAGGTTTTAAGAATCTGCCACACACTCCCAGCATCCAGCATCTGCCCATGATTTTAGGGTCCATCGAGTCTTCTAAAACACGCATACATTTCAATGTTTATAACAAAATGCAAATTTTTCCAAAAGTTTCTCAGAGCTATCTTGTACATAAATTACCTTACACACATACAAATTATGTTCTTGTTGCCAAGGCTGCTGGAGGGACTATGAACACTGGATGATGGTTTAGCATAAACAGTGTATCAGTACAGAGTCCCATCCCTCTTCCACTTGCTCTATAAAAGAAGACAAATTCCCCAAATTCCGACCACAGTCGTGTTTGTCCCCATGGGCAAGGTGGTTAGGTGCGTCTGGGACCTAATTCCGACAAACAACCAAATGGTTTTAGAAGCCTAGAGTTGCCCTATGCTGGCAGAGCAGACTGTCTAGAGACAGATGAAAAAAATGCTTTGAAAATCCCTACACAAAGTGGGACAGGAACTTGCAACATATATTAATCATCATAGCTAAGAATTCAGATCAGTAAGAGGCAGACCACCCCTGGTGGGGACGGCAAAAGGCGAGACAAAACACAACACACAAACAACCAGTGAACAGGAAAGGAGGCTCGACCTCATCAGCAATGCTGCCAACGGGAAGTGTGTGTGTGTGTGTGTGTGTGTGTGTGTGTGTGCTGGTACAGTATCACGGGGAAGTGTCAGCCGTGCCTGTACAGTTATCCTAAGAAAGAATCCCCCATGGAGGGAGGCTGCTTTGTCCCTGCGAGCAGCTGCACACTGAGGCCCAGCGATGGGTCTTCAGCTTCCAGGCCTTTCTTGCTCAGGGGAGGTGGGGCTGCTAGTGGCTTCCCATCCCCCTGCAGCCCAAACCCACTTCCCGCAGGCCACCCGGCACGGGCAGCTGAGGCCACTCCATGCTCGGCCGGCCTCACAAGACAGGCTGAGGGCACCAAAGCCAGCCGGCTCCTTACCGTCCACAGGGAGACCATCGCCGGCCTTGCACACTGGAGGAGAGTGGTGGCTGGAAGGAAGTCCACAGCACCTCCTCCCTGGCTGCCCTGGGGTATCAGAGACCACGAGTCTTCCCGGCCCTTCTAACACAAGTTTCCCCATCAGTCCTGTGTCCTCACCCAGAGCCTAGGAAGGGGAGATGTTCCCCTCAGCCTGAAGAAGGCTTTCCCAGGAGCCCCAGCATTCACACCCAATGGTGAGAGCAGTGACACTGTGCTCCGCACAGCAAGCACCAGAGACCCACGTGTCCCTCCCTCTCGTTCTGGATGAACAAAGGCACAGCACGGAGCACAGCACAGCAGAGAGATGCAGCCACTGCCACACACAGCTGTGTGGGTGAATCTCAAATTCAGACCTCACCAAGAACACAGTACAGTGCTCTGCAAATCCAAGATAAACAGTGGGTGAGGGGTCTTTGAGAAGTCGCTGGAAAATGCATATTATGGAAAAACTGCTGCTTCTCTCTGTCTGCCTCTCTCTAACTCTGCCTTTCAAATAAATAAGTATTTAAAAAGAAAACTGTGCATGGATTTCAAAAATTTTTTTCACCAAAAATTGTGTCCATTTTTCACAGATGTTCTAAAGTGTCCTCATATATAGGGACACACACACACACACACACACACACATTCAAGTCATAAAAGTCTAAATAAAAGCAAGAATAAGCAACACAAATTCAGGATAGGGGTTACAGCAGGAAGCTGACTTGGGGACTTTCATCTCACTGAACACATTCTACTAAAAAGAAAAAGAAAAATTTATTTAAAGAGTTACAGAAAGGGAGAGACAGAGAGGACTTCCATCTGCTGCTTCACTCCCCAAGTGGCTGCAATGATCAGGCTGGGCCAGGCCAAAGCCAGGAGCCAGGAGCTTCTTCCAGGTCTCCCATGTGGGTGCAGGGGCCCAAGGACTTGGGCCATCTTCTACTGCTTTCCCAGGCCATAGCAGGGAGCTGGACAGGAAGTGGAGCAGCCGGGACACAAACTAGCGCCCATATGGGATGCTGGCGCCACAGGCAGTGGCTTTCCCCGCTACGCCATGGTGCTGGCACCTGCATGGTACTTCTCACAGTGGAGGGGGCAGTGTCACAGCCCAGCCCCCAACCCTCACAGCCATTTGGAGAGTGAATCAGCAGATGGAAGATCCCCTCATCACTCTGCCTTTCAGATAAATAAATCTTTATAAACAATTTAGATAGCAAAACTAATTTCTCTGCTCATATACATGCAAACATTGCGAAAATCTCCAATGCCCATTTTTCCTCATAGTACTTTCTACCCTCATTCAGAGGGAAACTCAGCAGCTCTGTGAGATCAGTGATTGTGGCGGAGGGAGAAGAAAAAACTGCTTTCTTGCTCAAAATGCCTCTGAAGACACCCTTGGCAGAGGTGGGAGTGTGCCTGGGGGCAAACAGGACACCTTGAGTGGGTGGTCTCCGCAGTTCTACCTACGAGAGCCACCTGCATCCAGAGTGGGGGCCCGTGGGACTGCCAAGGCCATGGAAAGAAAAGAACAAGCCACCAGCCACCTCCCAGGCCGCCACTGCCAGAGGCCACGGGGCCGTATGCAGGGCCTGCTGGAGGCGCTTCGTGCTTGGGCTCGAGGAGGAGAGACAGGAGGGAGTGCTGGCTGGCGAGCCCACCGATGCCCCTGCCCACTGTTCAGTGCTCAGGTTTCAGGATTTGGGTGAGACACGGGAGCAAAATCTTTGTCTCCTGACACAGAAGAGTTTGGGGCAGAGCCTGGGAGTGGGCAGAAGACATGTGGGAGGAGCCACACGTGGGGTCAGCGAGGCCTGGGAGGGCACACCCCTATCCTGAGGGCAACGCAGAGGCTGGCTGGGGACTGGTGAGGAGAGATCGCTGGGGAGCAGGGGCCTAGGAGAGATGCCAGGGAGCAGAAGCCTAGGAGAGACCGCCGGGAGCAGGGGCTCAGGAGAGACCTCCAGGGAGCAGGGGTCCAGGAGAGACCGCCGGGGAGCAGGGGCCCAGGAGAGACAGCCAGGGAGTAGGGGCTCAGGAGAGACCTCCAGGGAGCAGGGGTCCAGGAGAGACCCCCAGGGCCAGGGGCGCAGGAGAGATGCCAGGGAGCGGGGGCCCAGGCTATGGCCAGGACAAATACAGGTGTCCCCAGTCCCACACCCCCGCCAGTGGCTGCAGAATCCCTGCTGACCTCACAGGGCCGTGAGCAAGAGCGCCTAGCAGCAAAACAATACAGGAAAACCAGTCTACAGTTTCCCTGTCAGACAGCAGGTGCCAGACGTAACTTAGTGAGGGGACAGTTAACGGCCTTTAAAACCAAAATGCTCGCAAAACGACCCGGGAAATGCGTCTGCACCTGACAACTGGCGAGACAATGCCGTGGGTTGAGACGGTCGTTTTGAGGAGGGTGGGCTGGACCCCACCTCTCGGCCCCGCGGCCACGCACCACGACTTACGCTGTCGCCGTAGGACACGTCCGTGCTGCGAGACACGCTGGAGTAGAGGGTCCGCGTGCTGCCCAGGGCGCCGTGCCTCCTGCTCCTCATGCTGAACCGGGCTCTCTCGAACGGCATCTCTGCAGTGAAGATCCGGGCAGGTGGGAGGCGGGTGAGCACAGCGGCATGGCTGCACTCACGCCTCTGCCCCGCTCGGCCCTGGACAGAGCCCGCCCTTCCTCCACCCCTCCCCTCCCCGCCATGGACAGAGCCCCGTCCTCAGTCCACCCCTCCCCTCCCGAGGGACACCAGGCACCTCCTGGCCAGGCTCTGGGGCACAGCGTGGACCTTGGTATTATAGCCACTGAGACAGCCTCTCTCCCGTGGTGCCCCCAGCTCTTAACTCACACCAGTGCATCCTCTTTCCACACAGACCCACCAAAGACCTGCCTTTCTTTGTCCTGCCTACTCGGTAAACAGGACGTTTCTGGAACAAGAGCATCATCTTTCTGGGACACCTCCCAGAGTCCCCTGCTCCCTACTCGTCCCCAGCGCCCCAAGGCTCTCTGATTGCCCGGTCACCACCCACAGCCCTCCTGCCTCCTCCTCCCCTGGGCCCCACCTTTCCCAGCGTCAGACTGGGCTCTGTCTGGACTCCTGCATCCGGTCTCCTGCCCGTCCCCCAGCCTCGTGCTGGAGGAAGCCCCGCAGTGCCCGGCTGGGCATGCGTGCACCCAGCTTTTGGTGTAACACGTTGTTTAATGACCCCTGAGGCAACAGCCGGCTGGGTCTGTCTTATGCTCCACTAGACTTCCAGGGCCTGGTGCAGTGCAGGGAGCAGATCTGTACGAATATTGGTTGAGTGAATGAATCCATGAGCCCTCATAAATCCTCCTGTGCTCTGCAAAATGCTACTTCCGCGTGGCCTCCCATAACCCCGGCTGTGGACACACCTAGGACACAGAGCAGTCCCATAGCTCGCTCAGATCTGTTGCCGGTGCCTCCACCCAGAAAACCCTCCCACATCCAGAGACCGGCAACGTCCTTAGAATGCACAGACAATGTAAAACAGTGAGCGCTTCCTTTACTTCTCTCCCCAAGCGATTCAGAGAGACGCTCCGAGGGTTAATTGGTGCTTCACATACAACACCGAGAAACCGCAGATCAATCCTGCGAGGTATCCACGGGATTCCCATGCAGCGTGTCACGGTCCAAGTAGGGCACCGGCCATTGGCAACTGACTCCATTGGCCTCTCAGTGAAAAACTGCTCATTCCACGTCAATGGAAAGACTACCTTTTTGCTTTGTTAATCTCATTTCCCTCAAACAAAAAGCGGGAAAGCCGTGTAAGATGTGCACCAAGCTGCCTTGCTCTGATAGTCAAGTGCCTTTTTGGTTAATTCCTTGAATTTTCATCATTTGCGAGGCAGAGACACAGAGCTCCATCCGCTGCCTCACTCCCCAAGGCTGCAGCAGCTGCCGCTGCTCTGCGGCTGAAGCTGAGGGCCGGGACCTCAGTCTACGACTCTTAACACGGGTGGTGCAAACCCAAGTACTGGAGCCATCACCCCTGACTCCCAGGGTCTACACTGGCAGGAAGCTGGAGTTAAGAGCGAGAGCAGAGGGGCTGGCGCTGTGCGTAGTGGGCAAAGCCTCCTTCTGCAATGCTGGCATCTCATATGGGCACTGGTTTGAGTCCCGGCTGCTTCACTTCCCATCCAGCTCTCTGCTATGGCCTGGGAAAGCAGTAGAAGATGGCCCAAGTCCTCAGGCCCCTGCACCTGCATGGGAGACCTGGAAGAAGCTCCTGGCTCCTGACTTTGGAACTGCACAGCTCTGGCCATTGTAGCCAATTGGGGAGTGAACCAGTGGATGGAGGATTCTCTCTCTCTCTTTCTGTAATCTGCCTTTCAAATAAATAAATAAATCATAAAAAAGAGAGCTAGAGCAGAAACTTAAACCCAAATATTGCAATGTTTCATTTCTATAATTTTTTTTTTTTATTTTATATGAGACACACACAGACATCTCCCATCTGCTGATTTACTCTGCAAATGCTGCGGAGCCAAAAACTCAATCCGACTCATGGGTGGCAAGGACCCAACTGCCAACCAATCCGCTGCCCCCAGGGTGCAGCTTAGCAGGAAGCTGGAATCAGGCACTCACATAGAATGCAAACATCATCTTAACTGCTCAGCTAAACACTCCCTCCCCTCAATGTGTGTGTGTGTGTGTGTGTGTGTGTGTGTTAAGAGTTATTCATTTATTTATTTGAAAGGCAGATTACAGAGAGGCAGAAGCAGAGAGAGAGAGAGAGAGAGAGAGAGAGAGAGAGAGAGAGAGAGGTCTTCCATCCGTTGGTTCACTTCCAGATGGCCGCAACAGCCGGAGCTGTGCTGATCCGAAGCCAGGAGCCAGGAGTTTCTTCCAGGTCTCCCACATGGATGCAGGGGCCCACTTGGGCCATCCTCTACTGCTTTCCTAGGCCATGGCAGAGAGCTGGATCGGAAGAGGAGCAGCCAGGACTCCAACCGGAGCCCTTATGGGATGCCGGCACTGCAGGCGGTGGCTCTACCCGCTGTGCCACAGTGCTGGCCCCTCAATGAGTTTTAAGGTCAATGTTTCTAACCAGTTCTCTGAGGCCAGTTGATTGATTACGAGATTAGAATTCTTCGCAGTGCCTCACCTAACAGATGCTCCAGGTACTCATTTGGGTGTGTTGGTCTTCTAGACATGTTCTTGCAGAATTTAAGGCTCAGACCAGAAACAGGAAGGTGCATGGGCCCAAGACCCAAGGGCAAAGATTGGAAGAGAAGGAGCACACCAGGGCTGCAGGGGGCGAGGGGAGAGTCCCCAAGGGGGCCTCAGGAAAGAGCGAGCAGCAGCTGACTTGTCTTGCAGGACAGAGATCTGGGAATGAAGATGAAAACTAGGAGGGGAGAAAGGGAGAGGAAGCCACCCCAGCGAGGATCCATCCATGTGTCCCAAGGCATGGAGAGATAACGAACTCACCACCAGATCCGACAGTCCCAGGCCCAGCAGAAACACGAGCCAAACCCACCAGAGGAAGGAACACAAAGCACCAGACCGCACAGGAGCACTCGACCCCCCTGAAACAAGAGCAGTGGAATCGCGATGCAGGGGCTGCTTCCGATGACAGTGTTTGACCTTGAGCAGAGGGCGGTGGGACAGACACTCTGCGAGGACCAGCTAGAGACAAATCTGTTTTGCTTCCTGCATAGCAGGAAACGGAAACAACTTAGCAGGACTTGCAGAAGTTGTCACGGTTGGGTCAGGCGTTCAGCATAGCGGGTCAGACACCCTCATCCCATATCCGAATACCTGGTTAGATAACCGGCTTGGGTTTCTGACCTCACTTCCTACTAATGCAGACCCTAGGAGGAGCAATGGTGGCCTAAGTACTTGGACCCCTGGAACCCTGGCACCCACGTGGGAGACCTGGATGGAGCTCCTGGCTCTCGGCTTTGCCCTGGCCCAGCCCTGGGATTATAGGCAATTGGCAAGTTGCATGGGAGCGTTCTCTCTCTCTCTCTCTCTCTCTCTCTCTCTCTCTCTTTCTCTATTATCTACTCCTCTCTGTCACTGTCTCTGTTTCTGTCTCTCTGCCTTTAAATATTTACTTATTTATTTGAAAATAACAAAGTAACAGAGAGAAAGACAGAGGCAGAGAGAGAGAGAGAGAGAGAGAGAGAGAGAGAGAGAGAGAGAGAGACATCTTCCATCTGCTGGTTCACTCCCCAAATGATTTCAACAAGTCTGAGCCAGTCCAAAGCCAACAGCCAGGTACTCTATCTGGGTCTCCCATATGGGTGGCAGGGGCCCAAGCACTTAGGCAATTAGTAGGGAGCTGGATTGGAAGTGGAGCAGCCGAGACATGAACCAGTGCACACATGGGATGCCAGCATTGCAGGCGGCAATTTTACCTGCCACACCACAGTGCTGGCCCCAGTGTTTTGGTTATTAACTGCTTGTTGATGTGTGGTTTGCAAATGTCCTTTCCCACTCCATAGGCTGCCCTCACATTCTGCTGTTTACTGTGAAGGAGCTTTGGGTTGAGTTAACCCACTTGTCTGTTTTTGCTTCTGCTACCTGTGCTGGGTCTTATCCAAAAAATCACTGCTAAGACCAAGGTTCAGGGTTGACTCCCATCCTTGTTTCTACAGGAAACTGGTACCCAGTCAGGTGTGACAGAGACTGGCAGTGCCACGTGACCTGGCATCATACCAGAGGATGTGCTTGAGACACGCAGAGGGACTGGCCCGCAGAGTCCTCACGGTGAGCACTGACCCCAGCAGTGTTCTGGGAAGGCGGAACACAAGCAGTGTAGACATGGGGCTCTGTGTCCTCAACCTCAACCCACCCAACAGAGGCAGACAGTGTAGACATGGGGCTCTGTCTCCTCGACCTCAACCCGCCCAACAGAGTGCAGGCAGTGTGGACATGGGATTTTGTCCTCAACCTCAACCCACCCAACAGAGTGCAGGCAGTGTGGACGTGGGGCTCTGTGCCCTCTACCTCAACCCACCCAGCCGAGCAGAGAACTCCTTGGGATGGATGCACACACCTGGCTATGGCGACCACCTGTGGGGTGCTGGGAAGCAGAGGGGATTTATCATGTGGTGAGCAGACCTTTCAGAAGACAGGGTTGGCAGGGTTTCCCACACAGGAGACGTATAGCAGACAGGACACACTTCTCCCGAGCTAAGCTAAGGTTTGGGGCTTTGCAGCAAAAACCTCACCCACCTGATGTCAGGCAAAATGAACAGATATCCTGGTACAGTGCTGTGCAAGTATGAAAGCAAAAGGAACACCATACAAACAACGTGGTGGGAACAAGTTACTGGGGTCGGGGGAGGGACTCAGTCGTCAAACTGCTCTGCTCCAGCACCGTAAGCTAGAAGCGGTTGGGGCAATATTTGTATTTTTTCCCAGAGGAAAAAATTGTGATCTAGGATGGTGTCCTCAGTCTGTTCCCTGTGAGGATCACAGCAGGGACCCTCGGGAAGGTGAGAAAAGAGGGAGGAAATCGCCCCAGGCAGGCACCCACCCAGGCCAGGCACCCACCCCAGGCCAGGCAGGCACCCATCCAGGCCAGGCCAGGCACCCACCCAGACCAGGCACCCACCCCCAGGCCAGGCAGGCACCCACCCAGGCCAGGCAGGCACCCACCCAGGCCAAGCCAGGAACCCACCCAGGCCAGGCCAGGCACCCACCCAGGCCAGGCACCCACCGCAGGCCAAGCCAGGAACCTACCCAGGCCAGGCCAGGCACCCACCCCAGGCCAAGCCAGGAACCCACCCAGGCCAGGCCAGGAACCCACCCCAGGCCAGGCACCCACCCCAGGCCAAGCCAGGAACCCACCCAGGCCAGGCACCCACCCCAGGCCAGGCACCACCCCAGGCTAGGCACCCGGGCAGGCACCCACCCTAGACCAGGCACCCAGGCAGGCAGGGGGACAGGAAGGATGACAACAGAGCAGATGTGTGGAGCTGCCTGTCTGTTTTCAGTTTAAAGCTTTATGCTTCCCTTGGTGCACAAAGATTCGAAGAGTTGCTAGAATAGCACACCAGACAAAGGAGCCAAAAAGGAGGGAGTGAGCGGAGGGCAAAGTCGGAGAAAGCAAGGGGCTCACCAGGGACCTGGGAGCCTGTCTGAGAGTCTGCAGGGGGGCTGCCAGGAACCACGCCCATCTCACCAGTGGCCCCCACAGTGAGCACGGTCAGTGGCAGGCCTCCCCCATGCCCCAACCTTCAGGCCAACATAGGAAAAACTCCCACAGCTGGCATGGGGGTGGGGGGATGGGGAGGACGGGGAGCAGGGGCCTTGCTGGAAAGCAGTGGGTCCATAACTCGAGCGTGGTCAGTGGTTGTGGTCCCACAGATCTCCTCACATGACAATTGCACAACAGCAGGACGCACCAATGACCTTGTGGACGGCACCACAACCTGGTGTTGACCTTGAACCCAAGTGTAGCTGTGTGTGACGTGCCCACGGGAGGGGCAGACAGGCCAAGGGCACACAGAACCTCTCTGAACTATTGCTTCAACTTACAGCAGAACTATAATTATTTCAAAATAAGAAAAGAAAAAATGCCCATGCTAAAAGAACAGGGGCTGCACCACGGGAAGTACCCTAGGCGCAGGCGTGCGACGCCCACAGCGCCATGGTGTGTGCCGCTGTTACTTGTGACGATGCCAGGAGAGGCTGCAGCACGGAAGTAAAACTCACGGCTGCATCTCCAGGGCTGGCCCCAGGGAAGGGCTCTCAGCCCGGGCCGCCTGAGGGCTCAGCCCCCTCTGGGATGGGTCAGTGCAGCCGGGGAGACCTCTGCTTTCATGGCTGCAGCGGTAGCTGATATAGTTTTATTGGCTCAAAGATAGACGACGGTCTGGTGATGTTTAGAGAATTCTGATACCCAGCTCGGAGATCACTGCGAATCCACCACATGCAAATCTTGCAGAGATGGTGAAGGGATTCGCTATCACACCTCGCAGGCGGGATGAGAGCTCCAAGCCAAGGGACCTACACTCTCCCGTTCCCACCCAGGAACCAGGCGTGCACGCCACAGGCTCACTCTCCAGACTTGTCCACACAGCTGGGTCCCCCGCTCCGTGGGTGCGGGGTGGAGCCTGGAGTCGGCGTCTCTCACCAGGTTCCAGGTGCTGGTGTCAGGGCCACCCCAGGCCCCCTGCGTGCCCAGGCTGTTCTCAGAGCTCAGTGCCAGCCCCAGCCGACTATGGCCGACTGCTCTTTGCAGTCACAGCCGCAGTTTCTGAGTCGGAGCACAGGAAACACCGTCCCCACCCACAGCAACTCCACCCTCCGCAGCACTGCTGTGCGCGGGACGCCTGGCTCTGACGTGCACCTGCTCTCTCCAGAACTATTATCCCTCCCTCTCCCCCATGAGAGAGATGAGGAAACCAGGACACAGAGCCCCCACAGCCCCAGAGCTGGCAAGCAGAGGCCACAGGATGCAAACCCAAGCAGTCCAACTGTGACGCTAGCCCTTTAACAACTCGTTGGGGAGCACTAGATTGTCATTGTCACTACAGTGACAGACCACCAAGATTTAAGTAATAGACAAGGAGCCTCATTTTGTTGGCTAGGGGGAGAGGCTGGCAGAATACCCCCGGCAGGCTAGGCTGGTGGTGTCATTTTTATCAGTGCCTCTCAGGAATAATTCTAAATATTCAAGAACTTAACCAGTAACTGCAGAATACTCTGGCATCCTTTGAGCTCCACACCAAAAAAAAAAGGGGGGGGGGGGGGCTGCTAAGTTATTGTCCAAAGACAAAAATGGCATTTGGTGTGCTTTTAAAGCTGCCTTTTAGCTTGTCTATCACAGTGATCGAAACAATTCCACCTGTCCCTTCCAGGAAGGATGTAATGTTCTAGATTCTAAGTCTCTGTGTGGTAGGAGGGAGGGAGGGGGGGAGGGAGGGAGGGAGGGGGAAGGAAGGGGGGGAGGGAGGGAGGGAGAGGGGAGGGAGGGAGAGAGGGAGGTTGGTTCTCTTCTCGGAGCACTGAGGGCAGCACCCAGCCCCAGACAGCTCCTGCCACCTCCCATCAATTATTCACTGGGATGGCGAGTGTGACAAAGGCTCCAGAGAAGAATGACCCCTTCCAGAGGCCTCCATTCTCATGCTGACAGAGAACGGTGCGGGGTGTGTGCCCCTGGGAGGGTCTCCCACCAGGGAAGAACGAGACTGGTTTTGTTCCTGTTGCTTTGGTGTGGTTTTCAGTGGTTAGCAAGGTAGCCAGGTTTAAAGGGGCAGGACGGAATCTGAGAGTGCCTGGCCCCACAGTGTAAGCAGGGAACACCCCGGCAGGCCAGACGGGCAGCTCCGGACAGGGGACTGGGCTGAGAGCACAGGCTCTGCTCAGCCAGGGGCTTAAGAAGGAGTGGAGTTCATGTCTTCCCGCCATTGTCTCCCCCCACACACCCCCTCTTCTCCTGGACAGAGGGTCTGCTGGGTGGGAAATTGGTTGGATTCCTCCCAAGGTTTGCTGCCCAGGGTCTTCAGAGTGGGTAGCCCGCTTGTTCCTACAGAGAGGATGCTCCTGGGGCGCCCTCCTTGGGGAGGCTGTGAAGGTTTTATCACCCACAGTTGTCCTTGTTGCCTCTGTCAGCCACATTTTTTATGCTTGGGTGGATGGGAAAATCTAGGGGACACGGCGAGAGCCCACAGAGAGTCTCCTGAAGTTGCCGATGCCAAGTTGCCCCTGCAGAGCAGAGGTGAGGCTGGAGGGGAGGCCTCCTGGTGCCTGCAGTCCTCTTGGCTGCATGGATGCCAGGCACATCAAGACAAACAAAATAGCAAAGGAAGATAGCGACTTTCTTCTCAATCTTAAAGAATCCTGCACCCAAGGTCATGACCTTGAACGCCAGCTCCTTTTACACTCTGGATTTCCAGGAGCTGCACTCCATGGAAAAACCAAGCATGCCTTCCAGAACTGTTTTCACGTCTAAAATAAGCTGACCCATGAACTGCCTCTTCACAAACTCTGAATTACCCCATATACTCATACTAGCACTTCTGGAATAGATTTAAGGAAATCACTGTTCCTTACTTCTGACGCAAGAATTTTTACACCGAAAAAGTCAGCTTTGGCAATAATGGATTCAAAACTAAATAGAAACAGAATCTTTAATTATTCATCCAAGCCTCGCTCTTTCTCCCTTGCTTCTAAATAATATAAACCAAGAGGGTGTTCCAACAAGTTCAAAGAAGTGAAGCAACCGCATCTTGCAAAAACAGTTCAAATGCGCTGTCTCTTGTTCGATCAAGAACACGGGCTTTCTGAAAGCACTCATCCCAGATGTGACTTGTGCTTCCCCATAGCCGTGATTTAAGGAAAACCTGTTTCCCTACATTCCCCATAGAGTCAAGGATGCAGAATTGACGGAGACACTCAGCTGCAGCGAGCAGCCGCCAGGAGCCCCATTTGAGGAAGTCGCTAAGTCTGTCCATCAGAAAAAGAAAACCGACTACACTCCAAGATCGTGCAGAGTTCTCAGCTTCTCAATGGGCCAGCCTTTTGCCTGTGCTCTCCTCTCTTGGAATTTAAATGTGTCCTTTGGTTTCAAATCTCCATAGGAACACTAAAGGAAGCCCTTCCCCGAGATGCTACACTATGTGGATTCTACTGGTCATGACCATGGCCACATTCACAGAGACAGACGGTGCACGTGGGGGACGTACCTGTTAGCTGTGGTGTCTCTGGAGGGATTCTCTGGGCCCCAAACGCCTGCTGGTCTCTCTGCCGCCAGGAGGAGGAGGAGGAAGGCTTTATAACCTGGATCCTCCGGCCCCGCCTTCCTCTGGAGGCTCTTTTCAGAAGAGAAGCAAAAAAAAAAAAAAAAAAAAAAAAACCTTGAGTCCCTTAAAGAGGACTCTTACAAGCCATGGCACGCAGTGGCAGGTCCGCAGTTCTGCACAGGTGAGGGTGAGGAGTGGGTGATTACAGAATTCAGGTGCCTGTGAAGTCAGGGCACCCAAATCCCACCCTCGGCTTGCCCCCCGTATCACAGTGTGCACTCACACGAAAACTTAATTCCTACAATCAGTGGCGCATTTTCAAAACCGCAAATGAAATGGGAAATGCTCATTATGGGAAGTCATGATAAGGTTAATTAATATATCAAGAGCTTTTAATTAAGATCAGAAAAATTCCGAAGTAGAAGAAATTTAACCAGCACTGCAATTTTGCAGAATTCGTTAGCTTTCGCCACACCCTAAATAAAATGCTCAGCGTGGGGCTACTGAGGCCCGGGCATCATGGGAGTGGGGCCAGGCAGCTTGATTCAGCTGTCATGACCCCCACGACCTCCTTACACTTTGCTTTCGTCTTTGGAAAAGCTCTCTCAGGAAAGCAGAAAGATGATATTGGCCAGTGGGCAATTTTTCACCATTTTACTTGAATGGTGGATGTGCCACATACTGCACAGTGTAGTTGTAACCAATGTTCCTTGAGTGTTGGCTGTCATTTCTGTTTGTATATGAAGGATACACCACAGACAAGCAGAAAGAGACGGTGTGGCCTATAAGCTGATGACCCAAGACACACACACACACACACACACATACACACTCACAAACACACACATTCACATACACTCACATGCACACGCACATATATGCAAATACACATGCATACACATTCACACACACTACAGTTCCAGTAGATCCGGTCTCTCCTTAGCCTGTGCTATGGTCAGCAGCTACTGGGCATTTTCAGAGATAATAAAGGAATTATTAGAATTGGAATTCAGCCCCTAAAACCTGGTTTGCAAGCCAAAAAAATGAACTGGAAGACCAGGAGTAGGAGAGGCAAACACGCCTACATGCAGTAAAAACAAAGGCAGGTTAAAGGCATCACAGAACTGGTCCAGGAATACGCCTTGGAAAATGAAGGAGCCATGTCCCGGGATGACAGGAAGCTGAGAGCTCCCAGAGGAAAGAGAAACCCAAGGTGGGGAAGAGAAAAACTGGGTGCGGAACAACACGTGCCCCAGAGAGAGGGACGTGGGGCCGCTCAACTCCACTTAGAGCCCTGTCTGCAGAGAGACAAGATCCAGGCTGCCAGCTGATCGGTAGAGGCTACAAAACAGGGGTACGATTTCACCACGGCAATGAAACACGCCTGGAGAGGGAAAGCTGTCTGGGAGAAGGAGGCCGGCTGGGGTCTGCCAGGGAGGGGCAGGGTTGGGAACAGTCCCGAGCAAGAACGGGAGGTGTCCAGCACTGAGCAACCAGAAACCACTGGAGACCCGGAGTCCTCCATGGTGAGATGGAGGTTTGACGGGACAGGGAGCCCCGGTGATGGTGAGAGCGGCTGGCACAGCAGTGAGCTGAGACAAGAGCGTCTCAAGGCGGATGTCCCTGTGCAGCCTTAGCCTCCAGAAAGCAGGTGCTTGCTGAGCCGGAGGGGGACAGGTCCAGCCCCCTGCACACTGCACGCGTCCTGCCACCGTGCCTCAGCTTTGTTGCCCTCAGAGCGGCAGGCTGAACTGCGTCCCCCCAGACAACACTGAGCAAAGTCCTAATGCCCAGTGTCTCAGGGTGGCACTGGGTGTAGAGCAATCAAGGGCCCCCATCCAACATGGTCTGTACCCATATGAGAAAAGAAAAGGCGGGCACAGACAGGTGTGCAAGAGATCACGTGAACACACAGGAGACGAGGCCCAGGGGAGCACTCCGGGGAAACCCTGTAGGCACCACCCAGCCCCAGGTCTGGGTAGAAGGAACCCCCGAGCCCTCCTTGGGGGCAGCCACAGACACCAAGGGAAGAGCCAAGAATCTAAGAGGAGACTCAGCCTTGCCCCAACCCGGTCGTCAACACCACAAGGAGGAGCAGCTGATCTGAACAGCGGCAAAATGAGCAACAGCACGGGCTGTGGTGAGGCGCCTGTGTCGCTGCTTGGGAGGCTGGCACCCCATACCAGAGCCCTGGTTCGAGTCCCACCACTCCGCTTCAGGTCTCTCCCTGCTAATGCACCCAGGAGGGCAGCAGGTGCACCCTTGCCCCCGTGTGGGAGATGTGGACGGAATTCTGGGCCCTGGCTCCTAGCTTGACCCAGTCCTGGCTGTTGTGGCCATTTGGCACTCTCTCTCTCTCTCTGCCTCTCCATCTCTGACATTCTTTCAAATAAAAAACCTTTTTTTTAAGAGAGAGAGAGAAAGAGAGAGGGAGAGAGAGAGAGAGGGAAATAGCAGGGACCAAGAGACCCTATCTTAGTCTCAAAAGTGAAATTAATTAAGCCAGCATGGGTTTTTCTCACTCATCTTCCAGTTATTAAACCGAGAAGTTCTTTGCTCTTAGTTTTTCCTTATGATTCCAAACTCATCTTATCCACAACAAGCAAGTCGGGTCTGACTGAACAAGGTCCGTGCCACTGTCTTCTTTGGCACGTCCTGAAAGACTGAGTGGGAACCCCTAGGTGTCATCAAGCATCCTCGGGCAGTGAGAGGAAGGGAGGCAGAGGCAGAGAAAGAGACAGACAGAGGTACAGGGTACAGGTACAGAACCTAGTTCCGCTCTTTGATCCGCAATGCTAAATGCCCAGTTCATCATTTGAAGACTAGCTTGTTGCATCGTCTTCCTGTGCCAGCAGGTGGCCTCCTTGAGCAAAATCAGTGGCAGCAGAGGCGTTCTCACCATCTCCATCCTCAAGGCAGGTTCCCAGGGCAAGTACAGCCCTGGTTCCCGGCAGGTCCCACCCCGGCCCCCGCCCCAGATAAGCAGGCCACTCGACACGCTCCCTGCTGGATTCGTAGACCCAGACGATCAGCTTGGCTTCCTCGCCTTGCGTGCTGTGAGAAAGGCGTTGAAACAACCCGGAGACACACGGTGGTGCAGGCGCTGAACTGCTCAACATGGTGAAGATGGCAAGCTTCATATATGTGCATTTCCCCATAATGAAAATGCAGCTTTTAAAACGTTGACTGAGACCAGCTCTGGCTTTGAACTCTGGCTGTGATACTACGCTACCTATGGGATTTGGGCAAACTCCTTACCCTCACTCCCCCAGGGCCCGACACACTAAGATTGGGGTCTGTCTCGGGCATGTCGGGACTGGGGGGAGAATCCTGAAAGAACCATCCCAGGTAGACTCCTTCCTCCATCCAAGTTCTTGGTCCCCTCTCATTTTGGTCCTGTGTTGGGGGTGGGGGGAGGGGAGACTTGCAGAGGACGCCAGGGAGAAGGGCCTTGCCTCCTGCGGCCAGAGGGAGGAGCCACCGTTCCTATCCATAGTGAGTTCACGTGCATGCCCCTGGTGTTTCCTTGCATACGCCATGGCCCCCCGAGCAAGCCTTGCGTGGGGCACAGTCTAAGAATGAAGTGCCAGCCCCCCCCAACCTGGATTTTCAGGAGAGGTGAGGAGCCTGATGACTCAGCAGGAGTGGAAAACCAATCTCTGAAGGAACAGGTGCTCCAGGAGAAATTCTATCACTCAGCAAGAATGAGGCAAAAACACAGCCTGCAGCTATCCATCCTGGGGCATCAGGGCAGCCGGCGAAGGCCTGAGGGAAGGGCCCACGCTCTACGGGGCTGCCCCTGCCCACACTCTATGGGGCTTCTCCGGTTTCACCCCCAAGGCTCGTGGTCAGGTGTGGCCAGGACAAAGAGGAGAGAAAGGAAATAAAAGGGTCGGGACTGGTGCCGTGGCTCACTTGGTTAATCCTCCATCCAAGGCACCGGCACCCCATATGGGTACCAGGTTCTAGTCCTGGTCGCTCCTCTTCCCGTCCAGCTCTCTGCTGTGGCCCGGGAGGACAGTGGAGGATGGCCCAGGTGCTTGGGCCCCAGCACCTTCATGGGAGACCAGGAGGAAGCACCTGGCTCCTGGCTTCGGATCGGCTCAGTATCAGCCGTAGCAGCTATTTGGGGAGTGAACCAATGGAAGGAAGACCTTTCTCTCTGTCTCTCTCTCACTGTCTAACTCTATCTGTCAAATAAAAATAAATAAATAAAAAGGAAATTAAAGGGTGACAGGAGCAGTTCCTATCAGGGCTCAATTCCCTCTGCAGTACCCTGGCTCTGAGCAACTGAGACCTGCTGGGTGACCACAGAATTCTTGGCCACCTGAATCCCAAGGGAATCTCTCTAGGAAGCAGTGAACTGTGTGTCTGTGTCCAGAAAATGAAGACTCCCAAAGCTAAATGGCCCTATACAAACCATCTTGTCGTTGTTGTTGTTGTTGTTACTAGAATGAAAGCCCTGAAGCAGGCTACTTTAACAAGAGGGGAGGTCCCGGAGGTTCATGCTGCCAATGGTGTGACATGGGCTTTGATGACATGGTGGGAACACGTATGTCCATGATGCATTACATACATGTGCACTGTCCCCTTGTAAAGCCGTTGAGGTTCAACCATGGTCAGATGTCGTTTCCAACCTCCTAATATCACTGACTGAGACTTTGGGGATCGTGTTGCTAGCACTGAGCCCAGATGTGCTCAGCCGTCAGCAGCCCAGACGCCAGCAGGAGAGCCAGGTACTCCCCTGTGTTGGTGCTTCCTTAAAGCCCAGCCTCCTGGTGCACCGAGTTCACCTCCTGTCCCACACACCTGGGCCAGGCTCTCCCCACCCTCGAGACTGCCCAGCTGCCACTCCCTACCCTCTCTGGCTGAGTTTGCTCTCTGGGAGCTGGCTGAAGGGGCACGGCTCTCTGGTCCAGGGCAGGGAAGGCTCCCGTGGGCATGGCATGCGGGATCTCCCTCCCTGTGGAGGCCACCTTTGCAGCTACCTGTGAGCTTCCTCGTTCTCACGACCGCATGCGTGAGGCTGGAGGCCCTGGTGGGCTCTGGCTTCACCTCCTTTCCTGGAGGCCTTGGTGCTAGCCGAGTGCACACATGACGAGGGGCTACTGACACACCTGCTGGAAGAGGTTCCTTCTCACTGCTGGGAAGCAAAACCCAGCAAGTACAGGGAGGCCTATATCGGGCTCATCCTGCTTCTGCCATGGACTCAGCCCCAGCCGAGCACAGGAGAGAATTGCGCTCACGGGTAGCATCCATAGAGGTGGGCCTGGACCCTGAGTTAGAACTCAGGGCACTGGAGGGCATCAGGCATCCTTTATACTAAGCTTCGTCCATGAGGCACGGACACTCAGTGACACAAACTAACTCCTGGGAAGCATAGGTGTTGCTGGTGAACCCAGTGATCCATCAGCTCATAGAGCCTTCCCGTGCACTGTCCAAAGGGCAGGGTGTGGGCTTGGCTTGGCCTCCCCTTCCATCTTCCCCAGGAAAACTAACAGCTTGCCTTTCACTTCTGCAGGTTTCCACCACCCACATCCTCTAACTCTCTGCCACTGGAAAGTTCACCAAAGCACGGTTCCCCTGGCACCAGAGTTACCCTGGGAAAGCCCTGAGGGCAGCAAGTACAGGGTGTCTGCTCCCCCAGACTTGGCAGTGTGGAAGCCAGCACAAGTCCTAGACCATTGCTGTGGGGCAGCTCAGAGAGGTCTCCAAGCATGGCCATGCCACAAGAGGAGGTGGTGTGCCCCATCCAATGCTACACCCTCGAGTTCTCTAGCCCACCTGCACAGCCCTGAGTGCCCTCATGTACAGTATCTGAGCCGCCCCCAATATCCTCTGGATCTTTGGGGGACCAACACATCACTTACTCCTTACTTGCTTTGTTTCTCTATTGCATCTACACAGCCCCTTTCCTAGTCTTCATCAAGTGGTTGATCCTAACGTAAGCCAAATCCGTGCATCCACACCCACCTTCTACAACTTCCTTCTGCTTTAGTGCCCTGATCACCTCCCTGGTGGGTCTGGAATTCTTCAGTAGAGCAATAATAAGGAGCAGTGCCTCTCCACATTCACAAACACATGAACCACCCAACAATCTGCTTAAATGCAAACTACAGTTCTGCAGATACTGGGGGAGAGAGGGAGCCTAGAATTCTACACAGCTCTTCCCAGGTCCAGGTGAGCTGAAGCTGCTGGTTCACAGAACAGACTTCGAACGGCAACAGTTCATGATGCATTAGATTCCTGCCAGCACCATGGTCAGCACCAAGGTTCGCAGCTGTGAGGAAGGCAGGCGCCTGAGTAACAGTCCAGGGAAAGTGAAGAAGGTCCTCCAGTAAAGAGGTTCCAGCTTCAAGGACCAGTGGGCAGATGGCCTTGGGCCAGCCTCATCCTGGCCTGCCCTGGGCCCCACCAGGTCTGTGACGCTCAACACTTCCTTAGGAGGTTGGAAACGACATCTGAGCATGATTGAACCTCAACGGCTTTACAAGATCAAGATCATATTGAGTGATTTGGGAATCTCTGAACAGCAGCAGCACCGGGGAAATCTCCTGCCACCCATGCTACAAAACCAACAAGCTCTCTGTCAGCCCAAGCAGAAAACACGACAGCTCGTGAGCATCCGGAGGCAAGAGGTCTCCCCTACTCTCTCGCAGTGGCTGTCATTTTAGTGAGCTTTGCACGGTCGTCTTCCTTCCAGCGAGGGTTTTCATAACATCTTCCCAATTCCTGTTCTATGTCCAATCTCAACTCATTTGGCTTCCTCTCCTCTGCATGTATCTGAGTCTCACGATTGCATGGATGCTTCCTCGTCACCATCCTGTCATGCTAACTTGATACAGCTCCTGTTCTAAACTCCAAAGGGAACACTGGGTTCCTGCATTCCCTCATTAAATGCAAACACTAGCTGATCCTCTCTAGCTGGCTGTCTTCTTTCTCTAGGAAAAACACAGCATGACGGATGAGTGAGTCCTGAAATACCAAAGAGAACGCTGAGTTCTCCCTACTCTGATGACCTCTGACTGCAGGGAAGACACTTCTCTTCCCTTGGCTACCCAGAAAACCTTGGGGGACTACATGATGTGTGTATCTAGGCACCTTAAATAAACACAGGACGGGTTCCACTGTGGTGAGTTTTGACATTTGTGTCCAAATGATCAAACTCTTGGAATTAGCTTGCTGTTCAGAGGGTGGCACTCTTGGCCTCTAGTGGGTCCCCGAAGGAGCCAGGGCAATTTTGGCTGTGTTCTGGTGTGCTGCGTGATTCCAAGTTACCAGAGAGTGTATCGATGCATCCTCCTAGCCCAGCATTGTGCTCACTGTTTTAGCCCCGGAAATAGAGTAGCAGACAGTTCTGCGCCTTCCAAGGTGAACCTGCCCAGCAGGGGTGGGCCTGCCTGTCAATCAAAGGGGCAGCCAAAAGCAAATGCAAATTCCAGTGATGTTGAGTGCCATGCAGAACAAGTCAGGACAAGGGGACAGGAGTGACAGGGTCTCCTGCAGGTGCTCTCTTGGGAAAAGTCTTTCAGCAGAAGTGGTAACTGGGCAGCGATGACTGAAGCAAGGAGAGAGGAGGAACTCCAGGGGAGCCAGTGAAGGCGAAGTCTGGAATAAGCTCTTTAAAAAAAAGATTTATTTATTTCAAAGTCAGAGTTACACAGAGAGAAGAGAGAGAGGGAGAGGGAGAGGGAGAGGGAGAGGGAGAGGGAGAGGGAGGGGGAGAGAGAGAGAGAGAGAGAGAGAGAGAGAGAGAGAAAGGGGAAGAGGGAGAGGGAGAGAGGGGGAGTTGGAGAGGGGGAGAGGGGGAAAGAAGGAGGATGTGAGACTTAAAGGAGGATGTTTAAGGAAGCTGTCCTGAAACAGGTGTATTTCTGGATCTGCATTCAGACAAGGCCAGTGGGGGTGGCTTTTGAGGAACTGTTCGCGCAGCCTCCAGCCCCAGCTTGTGCAGCCGCGCGTGGTAGAGGAGATGAAAGCAACCTGTGTGCTGGAGCCGTCGATTTGGCCTATCTGACCCCGCTCTGTCCTGCTTGAGAGCTGCAGGCACTAAGAACCCATTTCTTCCCTTTTATCCAAATTACCGAACGTTTGCGAGCGAGGACCAAGTAAGTCCTGAGCGGTTTCTGGTCACTGCTGTGTGGTAAGGGCACGGAGATAATCACATTCCAGGCCCACTCGGGTTCTGCCTGGGCGATGAGAAGCCCAGCCCAAGACAGGCAGGACGCTGGAACCTGCTTGAGGGTGTGATGGCGGCGTGGACAATCAGGGCTGTTAGGAGTATTTCCATCCCTCGGAGAGCTCCCCAAGCGGGCGGGGTTCAAGAGCCCAAGACCAAAATAGCCAACTCTGGATGATAACTGAACACTCGGCCTGACGGGAAAGATACTTTCCCAGGGGAAAGTGGACCCATGGGTGCCGCCCACCAGGAGCCCAGTCCCCATCCATCTAACCCACAATGAGCTGGCTGCACGCTCTGGGCTAGGAGCTACACTCCCAAGCACACTTAAGACAACCGCCACCTAGAAAACACAGAGAGAGAGAGAGAGAGAGAGAGAGAGAGAGAGAGCGAGTGAGCGAGAGAGCAGTTCAGTCCAGTAATACTCCGGCGGGTGGTATAGAAATGGTGGCTGTTACTACAAGGTTCTTGTCTGTCTGGGTGAGGCCGGATGTCCAGCCACCAAGGAGGGACTGTCTACTCAGCTTTTCCCACCCCAGCCACACGACAACAGGGCTGCCTCCAGCACGAAGCATAGTTCACCCAAGAAGGAATTCCTGTTAACAAGTCTTTGATCACAAACTCTCTCCACATGTGTGCGTGTGTCATGAGTGTTGGTTGAGTGCCTGCTACATGCCAGGCACAGCTCTAAGCACCTACCTGTGCTGACTGTTTGAAACTCCCAGCAACGTGAAGACGACAAGGGTCATCGTCCACGTCATGTAGATGACACGACATGTAAAGTAATCCATGTGCAATGACACAGCAGCAAGCGGTGGCCCCAGGTTCGCTCGGCTGATCTGCCGGGGGTGCAGGCTTGCACACGCACACACACACGCACGACACACAGAGCGACTCAGAGGAGGAGGCCCAGGGAGGGGAGTTGGTCCTGATGAGACCCACAGGAGGTCAAGTCCACCCCGGCCGCACTTCTCAGCAATTCTTTCTTGGAAGTTGTGTTTTAAGGAATCCCCAGCATTGTCCTTGATGTCTCGTGTGTTTGTCCAGCAAGCACCTCTGACTTAACAGGTCCCCGTCAGAACCTTTGATTACAAGCCACAACCCAACTCCTTAACCTGCGTGGCCCACCCCCAGCCTCCTCCAGGCCAGCTCACAACATCGCCCACCGTGCAATGGCGCCGGCCGACACCCTGGGGTCTCCTCACTTCTCTTTCCCATGTGCCTGGATCCATCAGTAACTCCCGCTGCCTCTGCCTCTGCCTCCAGGTCTGATCCAGTGGGGCCCACATCTGACCACTCCTGTGGCCACTGCTTCTACCTCCTGCCCCCACGCCACCCAATCTCCTACCTGAAAGCTGGCCCCAGCTGCATGGTTGCACACAGGTTCTATTCCTAACCCCTTCTCCAAAGGCTTCTCTTCCAAGCACTTGTCAGATCACATAAGCGCCCTGTATAGAATGGCCAACCAGCGTTCTGCAGCAGACACGGTCACGCCCACGTGCAGACGATGGCCTACAGCCACCGGCTGGCCCTGACTCCCAGCTCGCTCCCCTTGGTCCCGCCTCAGGCTCCCAGCACCTTCCACTTCTGCCAGTGCGCTCTTTCCTCACACCAGGGGGTACGTGGCTGCTTCGGGACGAGTACGGCGGAGGCGAGGAGTTTCGGCTGCCGCGGTGGGCTGCCTGGCTGGTGATCCCAACCTCCCCGTGTCTTCATCTGGAAAATGGCGAAGATAATAACAGCATCTACCCAGGTTCCAGTGAGAACTAAGTCAGTTAATCCCGGGTGAAGCATTTATCAACACCCTTCACTGTTGCTGTTGTTTTCATTAATATTGCTATTATTAATAGAAGCTGCCGATGAGCTCAGACATTGGGTGTCAGACCCCACCCTCTACCAGCCGTGTGAACCTAGACAAGACTTCTCTGTGTCTAGTTTTCCCATTTATTTATTTTAAAGATTTACTTAGTTTGAAAGGGAGAGAGAGAGAGAGATTGATTGATCTTCCATCCACTGTTTCACTCCCCAAATGGCTGAAATGGTTGGGGCTATTCCAGGCCAAAGCCTGGAGCCTGGAACTCCATCCAGATCTCCCACGTGGGTGACAGGGACACAAGCACTTGGGTCATCTTCCACTGAGTTCCCAGGTGCATTAGCAGGGAGCTGGATCAGAAGTGGAGCAGCCAGGGAAGGAACCGGCACTCAAAGGGGATGCTAGCATCACAGGCAGCAGCTTAACTTGCTGCATCAAAACACCAGCCCCTAGTTTTCCCATTTACAAAAGAGAGATAATTGACACCATCCTCATAGATATTTTGTGAGGGCTTGATTAAACACATGCTAAGCACACAAAACACTGAGGATACACTCAGGAGTGTGTGTCGTCATGACGACGGAATTCTCCATGCTCTTCCCCTCCCCCCCAGCTGTCAGCCCTGCCCGAGCACCACCCAGCTCCATCTTCGCTGTGGGCTCCCAGGGCTTGCCCTCCCTGCCCCTTGCAGCTCTGTGTCCTGGGTCCCTGGAGCAGAGTGTGGCGCACGACGGCCCCAGCAGATGTCCAATGGAGACATTTCATGTCTGGAAGCACTCTGCTGCTGCGGGGCCTCTCTACGCCCCCCAGGGTCACGATCCTACCAGACAAGCGCATGACCCCCACTCCTGCCTGGCAACCCCCGTGGAAAGTCTCAGCATCTTATTCTTCATGTGTTCTCAAGTTGCTGCATCGCAAGCACTGTGTCTGTAGAGGGTGAGGTATTCGATGGTGCTGCCTCCCTGTCAACTGTTCACCTGCAGTCACCTCTCTGTGCGTGTTGATTTATTCTTCAATTCAGCATTCAAGTCATTCATCAACTAACCCTGATTGAGTGCCAGCTGCGTGCAAACCTGATGCGGAGCCCTGACGTCACAAAGACTAACATGGTCTGGACCTGCCTGTAAGGGGTCCAGCACAGGCGAGGAGGAAGTTGTGATGTGAACACCCGTATGGGGGCTGTGCTGTGGTGTAGCAAGTAAAACAGACGCCTGTGATTGATCCCGACATCCCACATGGGCGCCAGTTCGAGCCCCAGCTGCCCCACTTCCAATCCAGCTCCCTGCTACTGGCCTGGAAAGAGCAGCAGAGGAGGATGGTCCAAGTGCTTAGGCCTCTGCTACTCACGTGGGCAACTCGGATGAAGCTCCTGGCTCCTGGCTCTGGCCTGGCACTGCTCCTACTGTTGCAGCCACTAGGGGAGTGAAGCAGTGAATGGAAGACCTCCCTCCCCCCAGGTAATAAATAAGTCTTTTTTAAAAAGGGATGTGAACATGCTATGGGCTAAGGGGACTGATGGTCACACACACCGACCTTAACCAAGTCTCCAGAAGGGATGATGATGGCCTGGCCCTCCCCAGGGGAGAACAAACCAGGCTGGCCCATTGCTGCGAGGGGTCCCAAAGGCTCCCTCTAAAGAAGACATGGAGGGCACCGGGTTAAGTCCCGGTTGCTCCTCTTCCAGTCTAGCTCTCTGGGCCCCTGTACCGCATGGGAGACCAGGAGGAAGCACCTGATTCCTGGCTTCAGATCAGCGCAGCGCCAGCCATAGTAGCCATTTGGGGAGTGAACCAATGGAGGGAAGATCTTTCTCTCTTCTCTCACTGTCTATAACTCTCCCTGTCAAATAAATAATAATCAAAAAAGAAGAAGAAAACATGGACGACGTGAGGCCTGCATCCTCAAACAGGTGGGAGTGGCTGGAGTAAGGGCCTGGGGATGGAGGCCATGAGGATGGGTGGGCGGGGGACTTTGGTTAGCCTAGCAGAGGATTCTGGGATTCCTCTTGCTGGCAGCCTGTAGGCATTGAAAGGCGTTATCACGGGGTCGAAGCCAGATCTGTGTTCTAGGAGATTGTCCTTTTGTCTCTCTGGTGCTCAGGGCAGGAATGGAAGCAGTGGGTGTGGGGAGTGGAGAGCAGGCATTCAGTGCAGTGGTTAAGAGTCCATTCGGGGTGCCCACACCCCGTATCAGAGTGCCTGGTTCCAGGCCTAGCTCCTCCACTTCTAATTCCAGCCTCTGCTAGTGCCAATCCTGGGGGATAGCAGGTGATGGCTCAGAACATGGGAGACCCCGTGGGCAGCCGTGGCTCCTGGCTTCTGTCTGGCCCTGGCATTTGTGGGGTGAGCCAACAGATATAAGATCCCTGTCTGTCTCTCTGCCTTTCAAATACTTTGAAAAAAATAAATAACGGATTGATTATTTTAAAAAGAATGGAAAAAATTCAATTCCAGCAAGATAAGCAGGGTGAGAGTGATGATGGAGATGAGGATACATTCTTAAAGTGTCAGAAGATCTGGACGATTGATTGACATAGGGTATGAGGGAAGAGGGTGGAAGCAACCAAGCTGCTTCTTCTTGCCTGGATATCACATGCAATTATGTCCAATTCTCCATCACCGGGCTCGCAGCACAGTACAAACCCTCCCATCAGACCACCAGCACCGTCGTAGGTTAGCTTCTTGAAGGGTAGCAGGAGGCTAAAGATTCTTGAGAAGCGTGCGGTTTGAGTTGCTATGGTGGACAGAATGACAGTCCCCAGACACAGCCATGTCCCAATCCCCTGTGTCCAGAGAGGGAGAGGTGAGAACAGAAGTAGAGACAGAAATGCTACAAGGCTGGCTTTGCGATGGGGGAAGTGGCTCTGAGCCAGACTGTGGTTGGCCCCCACAGCTGTGGAAGGCCAGGCCCCTCTCCCAGCCTCCGGCAGTAACAGAGCCCCACCAGCACCTTAATTTCATCCCAGGGAGACGCATGTTGGAGCACTAGCACACAGAATGGTAAGACAAGAAATCTGTGTTGAGGGGCCGCCATTGTGGCATGGTAGGTAAAGCCACCACCTGCAACACCAGCATCCCATATGGGCATGGGTTTGAGACCTGGCTGCTCCAATTCTGATCTAGCTCCCTGCTAATACACCTGGGAAAGCAGTGGAAGATGGTCCAAGTGTTTGGGCCCCAGTACCCATGTGGGAGACCCAGAAGAAGCTCCTGACTTTGGTATCGCCCTGCCCCGGCCATTGCAGCCACTTAGGGAGTGAACCAGCAGATGCAATCCCTCCCAGATCTCTCTCTCTTCTCCCTCCCCCCCCCCGTAACTCTTTCACATAAATAAATAAATCTTTTATTTAAAAAATTGTGTTGAACCAGTCTCATGATCACAGGGTCTTTGACCCTACAGTTTACAAAGCGCTTTCTCACATGCTGTCCCACGGGGTTTCCAAGTCTGGGAGGTGGGTTCAATGACCCCTACTTGACAGATGAAGAAACCACGACTCAGAGAATGAAGGAACTTGCTCAAAGCTCTCCGCCGCCTTCTGACAGAGTGAGCACCAAATCCTGGGTCTGCGCCCAGCCCCTTCTCAGTCCTGTGTTGCTTCTCCCGTCCTGAGTGCTGTTCTCACACTGAAAGCCACCTCTAGGGGATTGCGAAGTTGAAAATGCAGGCTGAGAATTTCCTTTTTATTTTAATTCTGAATGTAGCAAGTTAAGAGATTCATAGGCACTCTACCACCGGCAAGAGTATTTGTTTAAATGCTTCCGATCCCTTGTCTGTCTTTCTTCTTCCTCCCTCCTCGCCTCCCTTGCTTGCTTTCTCCCACAAATACACACTTGGAGGTTTCTACACTGATTTGATCACGTTAGGCACCAAGGACATGGGAGACTCAGAGTCTTCCCTGGGCAGATGTAATAAGCGGGATTTGATCACAAGTGGACTGTAACAGAAGCCAGAGAATTCAACGGCCCCTCCACTGTGCTCCCTGGAGCCTGGAACTTGCTGGTCTGCTGGTCTGGGAGCTGTCGCCCCCAACACTAGCTCCCCGTGAGCAACTACGCATCCCTCTTATCCAGCTCTGGCTCCCCAGTGCCTGAGATAGAACCAGGCCCGTGGTTGGGGCTCCACAGGTGTCTAATTGAGTGAAAATAGAAGGGGGAAAGTGTAATGCTTAAAGTTTGTGGTAATTTGTCACAGCAGAAAGCTAGTTTCACACAAACAGGAAATTTAAATTTTCTCATTCATTTCTTATCTGTTTACGGAGTGTTAAGTTGTAATTTAAAATCGGCAGAAACAGACTATGGGAGCAGACCTGACATTTGGCAGCAGGGGTCTGGAGGGTCTGGGGGGTCTGGACCAGCCCAGTGGATTTTAGGGGGGTGGATTCACTGTTCACACTGACTCCGCTAGGGAAAACCAGTCAAGAACACTGCTACCCTAAAATTAACTTATCTATTGTCTCTCACCTCGCATCGTCATTGCATTAATTATGATAACAAAGGAAAATGTGGGGAACTCCAGATGGCCTGGGTGCATTTGGTTGCCAACAGCGCGGCTCGGCTGAATCACCACAGTAAAGCTGGAGTCTGAGACCTCAGCCTGTCGCGGGCTCTGCAGCAGGCTGGGAACCCTGCTCTCGCCTGTAGAAGGCAAGCAATGTCATCCATCTCCCTTCCAGGACCTGGCTGCCCCGAGTCTGCTTCCACAGAGGGAGGAGTCTTGTTTGCACCTGGCCTCCCTTTCATCCCCAAGGTTGCTGTTCTGCTGCCCACGTTCCTGAAATGAACCCAGCTGCAGCAGACAGCTCTCCTGGCACGCGTGGGAGCACAGGGCAAGATGACGCTACCTGCGTCTGCACCAAGGACCCTCAGGTCGGAGACACCTAGAGCCACAGGATCCCGTGGAAGAACGCTTCGAACTTGACTATGGATTAAGGGTTAGCTCCAATGCCTACATCTGTAGCCTTGCACAAGGAAAGCTACAACTGTATGACAACCAACACTGGACGCCGCCCACATGGAGCCCAGGGAACTGAAGCTGCACTTGTGGGCATTCTTCACTTGCGTTGCTCCTGGTTGGTTTTTTCATAACATTGGGATGAGTTAGACGATCTAAACTCAAATACGCTTAATGTCTTCCTGTTTTCCCATAAACTGCAAGCAAATGGGAAGTTAGTTCTGGTGCCAGGGTGTACCTGAGGTGTAGACAGCCTACATACAACAGCCGCCAAGATGGTTGCGACCTGCGTGACCCAGCACCTGATAGAAACCAGGTGACTGGTCAGTAGCCCACCGCCAGGCTGCTGCAGCAGCCGTGGAACACACTGCGGTGTGAAGCCAAGGTCAAGCACGAGTGGAAGCTCCGTGCCTGCACTCCCAACTCCAGAACCTGAGTTCCTTTCCTGCCCTCCTTCACAGGGAACAAGTGAACTTGACCCGGAGATTCTCGTCTGCACGTTACTCTGTATCTAGGGTCAGCCATAGAACGTCATCAGATGTGACCTCACGAGAACCCCACATCCACACTGAAGAGACAGAGCAGAGGTGCACGTGAGCACCGTCCTTGCCCTTAGAGGACACTCACCCTCCTCCTCTCCTCCCCCTCTCCCTCCTCCTCTTCTTTCTCTTCTACCTTCCTCTCCCCATTGCCCCTTCCTGTATCTCCTCTTCTGCCTTACTGTGTGAGGATTCTTGGAGATTATGGTATAACTATTGAGCTCCATGGTTGATACCCAGACTAGGATGCTTCTAGAACTTTCTAGACCCTCTATGGCATATCTATTGCATCACAGGATTTGATGCACCAGGTCTCCATTTAAAGGCAGCAGTGACAGTTCCCAAGCGAACAAAAAGCAAACCCAACTTAAACGAGCTTGAATAAAGAAGGATTTGTTGGCTCAGGAAATGGAAAATAAGAGGGCAGGGGGATCAGGTGCTCGGATGGCTTCACCAGGACCTGATTTCTGTCTACGTGTTTCTTGGCTTTATCCTCAGATGTGTTTTCCACTCGTGCTTGTAAGATGGCCACATCATCTCACATGCAGTACAAGTGGGGGAGAGGGGCCAGCTCACAGACCACCCAAGTAAAAATCTTACCATTGAATCTGTAGGTTTCTGAGGTCATGGCTGCTCTAACCAACGACTGTTACAATGGAAGGTAACTTGATTACATGCACACCCCTGAAGAGTTTGCAGAGCAGGGCTCACAAACTGGCCAATGGAGGGCTGACTCCAGTCCAGAGCTGTGTTCTGCTCGGCCGGGATGGTGTTTTAAGATTTTTCATTTGAATGCCTATGGCTGATGCTTCTATTCTCCAGCTTCTTGCAGACCCATGTACGCCGTGCTCTGCCTAATGTTCACACTGATATTACTGCCTGGCTGAATTCAGTGTAGGACATTATTGTAGATAGAACTCAAGAATTCTGTGTAGCTGAATTACAATGACCTTAGAGGATCACGCTGTTCTATGTCCCTGAGATGTAGCACAGTGCATCACACGAAGGAGGCAGGCAGAAATGTTTGCTGAGTTATGCAATGAATTATGTCGATCCACCAGTGACTGAGTAAAAGGGAACCTTCTCCATCAGAGCCTATGGGGTTTGAGGATTAGTTGACCAAGAATCAACTGAAGCCTTGGGCAAGTCTGTGCCTCAGAATGATGCATAGAGGATCGATTGATTTACTTGGAAGGCAGGGTGACAGAGAAAAGGAGAGAAAGAGAGAGAGAGAGAGAGAGAGAGAGAGAGAGAGAGAGATTCCATCTGCTAGCTCATTCCCCAAGTGACCAGGAGCCAGGAACACCATCTGGGTCTCCCACATGGGTGGCAGGGACACATGTACTTGGGTCATCTTAGCAGGGAACTGGACTGGAAGTGGGGCAGCTGAGACTCAAATTAGCACTTCAGTATGGGATGCCAGCATTGCAGGCTGTGGCTTAACTCATAGCACCACAACGCCAGCTCCGGTAAACTTGACTTTTAATGCCTTCACAGTCTTGGCTGATGACTTGCTAAGCTTTCCAGAGAGCATTTGCTCTTTATAGCTTTCCTCATATGGTGCCCAGAACCAACGGGCGCCTACCCACCTGGGAGTGACATTTTTATGACCCATTGAGATTGTCCCAGTTAATCTTCAAATGCTTTCATTGACCGCACCTAAAGCCTTAGGCTGCAGTTCACTGAATTCTCTAGACAAGCCTGCAGAGGAGGCATCATTATTCCATTTCACAGATGAGGAAATCAAGGCCCAGAAATAACTCATCCACATCCTCTTGCCAGCCAATCAAAGTCAACAATTGAGCCCCAGGTGGGCTGATGCTGCAGAAACCACACCCCTGATCAGGACCAGGGGGTGGGGGTTGCAGATACTACCGTGACTATCACTGCTTATTGTGGCTGTCCTTTGAATGATGATTTTGCAGAAGTTAATTCTGAACACTAACTGAGAGCTCAGCCCTTGTTTAAAAGACTCATTTCAGGGCCAGAAGTGGGATAAGCGGCTGCCTGCAATGCCGGCATCCCATAAGGGCACCAGTTTGAGTCCCAGCTGCTCCACTCCAAACCAGCTCCCTGCTAATGCCCTAGGAAAGCAGCAAAAGATGGCCCAAGTCCCTGCACCCACATGAGAAACCCAGAAGAGGCTCCTGGCTCCTGCCTTTGGCCTGAACCAGCAGATGCAAGATCTCTCTCTGCCTCTCCTCTCTCTGTCACTCTGCCTTTAAAATAAATACTTAAATCTTTAAACAAACAAAAAGGTTCATTTCATTGTGGAATCCCTTTCTACACTGTGCCCATGAGAACCATGGGTGGCTTGGGCTGTAAATCTGCTTTCATACCCATCTGGCTGCTTCTTCTCCAAGCTTCTGGAGCAAGCAGTCTCACCGAGACGCAGTGGGAGTCTGTGCAGAATACCAGGCGGCTCCAGTCTTCCTGCCGGCATTCCTGGTCAGCCCTGTCTCCTTCTCTGGGGTCACCCTTTGAGGGCAGAGTGTCAGGCAGACACAGAAGTCAAAGGAGCACCAAACCCCAGGCTGCCCACACAGACAGAGAAACTGTGCCGCTGAAAGCCGTTGAAAGCAATTATTGAGAGCAATTTCAGTTCTAAATACACTGAATTTTAGAGAAAAAAAACTCTGCAATGAAATGACACTTTTATGAAAAATATATGAGGTTGCTTCCAGTAATTATAGATCAGTGCGGATATGTATCTTTCATTGGCCATTAATTTGTATCAATTATTTATTGAATCCTGTGATGCTGTGTGCTTAAAACCACTTAGGCCTGGGTGCAGAAATGTGTTCTTTGAGGGGACAGATTCCAGATTTCACTTGAAGATTTTTTTTTTCTCTTGTGACCGACATGGAAAGAAAGTAGTGAGATCAAAGTCGATTTGATCCTCAAAACGAAGTTAGTTTCCCCATCGTCTACTCCTGAAAGTTATGGAGAAAGTTTTTACAGTATTTTGGTTTTTGGCCATTAGTTTTGCTGATCACATGGGCGATGCTACTCTTAAGGACATCCCTGGTGGTCCAAGACAACAGTCATCATGGGAGTTATCGCATTCCCGAGATCCTGGCTGGGTAGCCCACTAGGCACCAGCGTAAGGTCACCCTTGGGCCCTGGGCTCATGCACTCACAGCTGAGGTACAGCTGCTGAGGGCTGACCCACCAAGGTCGTGTTCTCTGTGCTGCCTTCTGTTCTCTGATCCTGCATGGTAAGAACGGAGACAGCTCTGTCCAGAGCGGGAGCTTCTGCACTTCCGGGAGGTAGAATTGTGGAGTAACAGTGATGCCGCCTCTGAGTCAGACCAGGAGCCTGAGCCACATCGGGAAGGTTGCTTCCACCTCAAGATGAGCAAAATCGCATGGGTCAGGGTGTCAGTTCCAACCCACCTTGCAAACACCCCTCACCCTCTAGGGCTGTGTTTAGACACCAGCGCTCTGGCCGGCCACTGTATCTCTTCTCGCTTCACAACAATCGTGGCCTGGCATGCTCTCAGGCTGCCCTCCCATCCCCACTGGCCACCTGTGTCCATCCTCTCCTCCAGGCTCTGCATGGCGGCTGCTCTCTGGCCCTCGCATACTCTCCCAGCTTCTGTGGTCTGAATGACCCACCTCGAGCTCTTCCTATTCCAAGAGGCTTTTGCACGTGGCCCCTGCCCTCTCCATCCTTTGCTCCCGGGGGCCACAGGTCATGGCCACAACTGCTGCTTTATTTGGCAAGCTCCCTGCTGGGCTGAGACTCCTGCTAGGACAGAGAGGATGTCTTGCTCATCCTGGTATTCCTAGGGTGGTCGCGTAGCAAGAGCCTGGCGTCGGTTGCATCCTTAATGAAACTCACCAAAAGCTAGCAACAAATCCCGGATCTACCGAAGGGGCAGCGGCTCCTCGCGGGCAAGCCTGGAAAGGCCCCACCCATCTGACATCTCAAGTGTTGGCTGTTTTCCTCCCAATGCCTCACGCCCTGAATCCTTCCAGAAACCTTCTGATGAGTGCTGTTTCATTTCAGATTTCAAGAGCTGAGAAGGAAGAGGAGAACCAAAGACTTTATTTGAAAAAAAAGGAAGGAGCACAAAGCCTGGCCCTCGCCTGGAACAGGCCCAGAAATCTCTCAAGAGCAGATTACCCTGTATCTTCTAATAACGATGCCCATGGAAGAAAGTCTTGCTCCTTTAATGACTATCCGGTGTGGGTCACAGAGGCATGGAGGTTAGAGGTCACAGGAGCGACAGTGGGAGCAGCAGGATGGGGTCCCCCGAATCTGCAGCTTCATTGTCTGTGCTTTCCCTTGCCCGTGGCCAACCTGAGTCTGAAATGTTACACAGAAGACTCCAGAAACAAACCATCCATGGCTCCAACCATGCCCTCCTTCCAGCAGTGAGATGAAGTCTCACGCTGCTCCACTCCATCCTATCTGGGACCCAGACCACCCCTTGCCCAGTGTGTCCACGCTGTATGCACTACCCACTCACTAACCTCTGCATAGCTGTCCTGGTGGTGGGCCAGGCTATTGGGGTACCACAGTGCTTGTGTGCAACTAACCCTTGTTCTACCTAAGACTGAGCCAAAGTGCCGGGACACATTTCCTTCAGAGAAACGGTGGAAGTTCCCGACTAAGAAAGAAAGAAAAAAGGCCATGCTGAGGTCGCTGTGGTCTACAATAAGGGAGGAAAATACAGCTGGCTGGCCAGGTGGGGAACGCAGCGAAGAACCCAGGGCCCAGTCTGTGTTCACACTGGGGTTTTCATGGGTGCGGGGCCACCATTTCTCCTCCACCTCCCTCTGCTGCGATATTGCTGGGCTGAGGGCTTTCCGGGCATGGAATTCATGGACTTTCTCCTAGGGCTTCATACTCACCAAACAGCCCCCCTGGCCCGGGGCCGGGAAGATGCAAGATTCTTCCCTTCCTTCATAACCTTCATAACCCAGGGTGTCAGCCCTGGGTCTCAGGGGCAGCATGGGATCTGCCTGCCCTGCTCCAAGAGAGCTATTAGTTCTGGGAGGAATTTCTGGAATTCCATGTCCAGGAAGCCCTCCACACAGCAGGATCCCAGAAGGCGTGTGGGGAAGAGAAATGGTGGGCCATGCCCAATTTCTATAAAAACTCCAGTCTGAGTACACACTGGGCACTCGGCTATTTCCTGAGATGCCTGCCCGGTCCGGCAGGAGCATTCACCCCATTAAACACTGCTACCTCTCCTCTCTGTCTCGCATCTGAATTCTTTCTTCCCTGAAGACAAGACATTCCAATCAAATGACTAAAATAACATGGCTACAGCTAAAATATCTAAGAGAAGTTGTTATGAAAGAAGGCTTATTTTGGTTCTTTTTTTTTTTTTCAAAAAATAATTTTTTGAAAGGCAGAGTTAAGGATATGGAGAGAGATCTCTCTGCTGGTTCACTCCCTAGATGGCTGCAACAGCTGGGGCTGGGGCTGGCTCAGGCCAAAGCCAGGAGCTAGGAACTCCATCCTGGTCTCAAACATGGGTACAGAGGCCCAAGCTCCAGGGTCATTTTCCACTGCTTTCCCAGGTACATTAATAAGGAGCTGGGTTGGAAGTGGAGCGGCCAGAACTCAGACCAGCACCCATATGGGATACTGGCATTACAGGTGGCAGCTTAACCGGCTATGCCACAATGCCAGCCCCGTGGCTTCACAGTCTAAGATTGGTGTCAGATAAGGGCAGTGGATGGTAGAACACATGCAGAGTTGGTAGGAAACAGGCAGGCAGCTAGCTAGGTCTGATGAGCTGGGAGTCACCAGCCCCCATGTAACTCAATCCTCCTACTTGCCAATCAAGCTGCTCCCTTTCCTGGGATGCATTTGCTTCATCTGGGACTTGGAGGGACAATGCCATGAAAATATGGATATCGAGCTCTACATGGAGCTTGTGGTGGGGTCGTATAATTTCCAGGTGGCTTCAGCCTTGGTGGCCCCATTCCCTACCTCATACAAGAGACCAAGAACTGAGAGGAACCCCCTCTCCCACCATGGACCACAGCTGGAGGGCTGTTGGGTTCTCTCCCTCCCTTTCTCTCTTTCTGCCTCTGATTGTTATCAGACCCCTTCTGTCAGTTTCTATTGGCCTCTTAATCGGAAAACTTATTCATGGCTTAGACAGCAGCTTTCCAATAATGACTCTGTCCTTTGTTCTAGACCCTGTCTAGCCCACTTGGGGCCTTATTACTTTGTACTCATAGCCTCTACTCTAATACCAATGGCTCTACTCCCAAAATCATAGCATACATCTTCTTGAACCGCAGTGGAATTAGTAAGTTACTAATTTACTTAATAGACTTACTAATTTACTAATAGACTTACTCGTAAGGGCACAGTTTAAAAACTTGTCATGGAACCCCAAATCCCATTAAACTGGGTGGTAAAAATGCCATCTTAAGTGTTCAAGTGATCATATTAAGTGTTAAAGTGAACATACAGATAGGATTAAGTGTTAAAGGGATTATATAAATAAGATAAAGTGCCTGGTAATAATAATAGATAGATAGAATTAAAGAGAGAATGTTCCAACATGGGTAGCAGTCCACAAAGCAGACTCATAGAATGACAATCACTTTAAGTAACACTCTGACCTCAGAATCAGCCCTTAAGAAGCTTCCTGGTATGGCTGAAAAGCCCATGAGAGCATTTCAGCCATGGAAAGCCAAGATACTGTGGCAAAAAAAATATTCTACCTGAAGGATCTCTGTGAGCGAGACCCCAGTGGAATGAAGTGGGCATTAAAGAAGGATGTACTTTTCTCTGAAGGGAGGAGAGAACTTCCACTTTGCTTATGGCCTTGTCCAAATACTGACAGAGTCTGTGGACACAAAAGGCTTCCATAACCTAGGCAGCTCATGTCAGAGCCTCGGGTGTTCACTGACGTCATAGATAAGAGTGTTAATTGTTAAATTAACAACAGGAGTCACTGTGCACTAACTCCCCATGCAGGACCTCTGTCCTCAATGAATTGTATTATGATAGTTAACTGTAAAACTAGTTCTCAAACACTTGTGTGTGTGTGTACAAATTGTTGAAATCTTTACTTAGTAAAAAGTTGGTCTTCTGTGTACAAAGTTAACTGAAAATGAATCTTGAAGGAGAATGGGACTGGGAATGGGAGAGGGAGGAGGTGGGGTGGGAGTGTGTGTAGGAGGGCTGATATGGTGGGAAGAATAATTATATTCCTAAGCTTGTACTTAGGAAATTTGTATTTCTTAAAAAATAAATTTAAAAAAAGGAAAATCAATGAGACCTTAAAAAATGATTTACTTATTTACTTGGGAGGCAGTGTTAACAGAGAGAGAGAGAGAGAGAGAGAGAGAATGAGAAAGAGAAATCTTCCATTTACTGGTTCACTTTCCAAATTGCCACAATGACCAGGGCTGGGTCAGGCTAAACCCAGGAGCCTGGAACTCTACCCAGGTCTCCCCACTGGGTAGCAGGGGCCCAAGCACTTGGGCCACCTTCTGCTGCCTTCCCAGGTGCACTAGCAGGGAGCAGGATATAAATGGAGCCCAGGACTTGGACTGATACACCAGCATTGGATGCTGGCATCACAGGTGACGGTTTAACCTGCTGTGCCACAATGCCAGCCCCCTCTCTCTGAGAATCTTGTAAAGGAAATGGTTCCGCTTAGCACACTTAGCACAAACCAGAGCTTCTAACCAGAGACACATCTTGGAAAAGTATGTCCCCTGCAGTAGTCTGGGAAATGCTGACATAGAATTACAAACCGTAAAGAGCCAAGAGACATTGATTACCTGCTCCACAGCTCCCAGATCTCCCAGAAGCTTCATCAGTGTTTCTTCAACTTTACTAAACCAATAATTTTCCTGCTATGGCAACTGTTACAGCACACACACAACAGATGGAAAGCTTCCCAACTCACTCCAGCAGGCAAGCAGTTGCTAAGACGACAAAAACCGGAGCAAGGCAGGACAAAGAGAAGGTGATGAATGGACATACAATTCAGCAGCAAAGGAGCAAAGCCCTTGAACAAAGCAGAGTGCGCTGGGATGTTTAGCACTGTGAAGTGAATAAAGATAATTCCTAAGACTAGACAAGCAAAGGCAAAAGACAGTGCCTTCCGGAACCGACACTGCAGCACAGAGGGTGCAGGGGCTGCTTGTGACGCCTGCCGTCACATCAGAGTGCCGGCTTCAGTCCTGGCTGCTCCCCTTCTGACCCAGCTCCCTGCTAGCGCACCTGGGAAGGCAGTGGAGGATGCCCCAAGTACCTGGGCCCCTGCCACCCACGTGAGAGACCTGGATGGAGTTCCTGGCACAGCCTTGGCTGTTGTGGGCATTTGGGGGGTGAATCATCAAATAGAAATTGCCATCTCTCTCTCTCTCTCTCTCTCTCTCTCTCTCTCTCTCTCTCTCTCTCTCCCTCTCCCTCTCCCTCTCCCTCTCCCTCTCCCTCTCCCTCTCCCTCCCTCTCTCTCTGTTCTTCTCCTGTCACTCAGCCATTCAAATAAATAAACAAATTGTTTTTAAAGAATAGTGCATTCATATTGATAGATGTCACAATGGCAGTTGATAAAATTAGATATTGAATTGTGTAGTTGAATAGAAGAAGAAAAAGGACATTTCTTGTTAGGATAAAAGGAGTAACCTGATGCCAAGAGCAAACGCCTCCCTCCAGGGTGACCTCAAAGTACATGCCACCCTCCAGGGTGACGTCAAATCCAATGCTACACTCCAGGGTGATGTCAAAGCACATGCCACCCTCCAGGGTTCCATTGAAGCAAATGCCACCCTCCAGGGTGACGTCAAAGCACATGCCACACTCCAGGGTGACGTCAAAGCACATGCCACCCTCCAGGGTTCCATTGAAGCAAATGCCACCCTCCAGGGTGACGTCAAAGCACATGCCACACTCCAGGGTGACGTCAAAGCACATGCCACCCTCCAGGGTTCCATTGAAGCAAATGCCACCCTCCAGGGTGACGTCAAAGCACATGCCACACTCCAGGGTGACGTCAAAGCACATGCCACACTCCAGGGTTCCATTGAAGCAAATGCCACCCTCCAGGGTGACGTCAAAGCACATGCCACACTCCAGGGTGAAGTCAAAGCACATGCCACACTCCAGGGTGACGGAAGGTGCCATCCTTCAATCAGGGACTCCTCAGGGCAGCATTAAGACTTTCATGAGCCCTACACAGTTTTGCTTTCATGGGCTCTTTAGTCCATTAAGTCTTAAAAATGACTTGATGATGCCTGCATTCATATAAAGGCTGACATAATCCAGTCTGAGCCACTTCCATTCTTCTGGTTTAAAAATCTGTGGCATGGCCCCTCCCCCCAGGTATCCCTAAACACCACCCCCTGGGCTGATGGAGGAGCCCACCTGCCTGTGAAGGCATCTCCTGCTGCTGAGTGGCAGCCCCCGGCATTGGCCGCAGCTGGCTGGCCCACATGTAATGGCTGGTGGGCAGGTGTCCACAGGCCTGGCCATCTTGGTGCAGAGCAGGAAAGCTCTGAAACACCACGCTCCGGAGACCCCAGTCGACATGGCCACTGGGTCCATGTTGGCCGACTCCTCCCCTGCCCACTCCTGTATCTGCCCCCTCCTGCGTGCCCTAGTCAGCTTTGCATTACCATACCCAAGTATTTGAGCCAAGCCAACTTTATGTTATTTGTTTAGGTTTTAAAAGATTATTTATTTGAAATAGGGATACAAAGAGACAGAGGCAGAGAGAGCAGGAGAGAGAGAGAGAGAGAGATCTTCCATCTGCTGCTTCATTCCCCAAATGGCCCCAATGGCCAAGGCTGGGCCAGGCCAAAGCCAGGAGCCAGGAGCTTCATCCCAGTCTCCCACATAGGTGACAGGGGCCCAGGTGTTTGGGCCATCTCCTGTTGTTTCCCAAGCACATTAGCAGGGAGTTGGATTAGCAGCAGAGTAGCTGGGACTTGAACTGGAGCTCCAACATGGGATATGACACCCCGAGCAGTGTCTTAACCCACTACACCACCACACCAACCCCTAACTTTATTTGGCAAAAAGAAGGTTTTCTTTGGCTCATGGTTCTATAAGTGCAAGGCCTAGGGGCCAAATGTGGCCATGGCTTTCTTGCTGGCCGGGTCCCAGGGTAGCACAGTGCGTCACATGGCAAGAGTCAGGGAGTGTGTCTGTGTGTCCAGCTGTATCTGAGTGGTCTTCTCTTATAAAGCCCCCAGGATCTAGTCCTGGGAGCTCTATCCCAATTACCTGACCTGCTCAAACCTGCTCAAAGGCCCCACTTCCAAACACCACCATCCAGCTACCTTCCCACACTCTTGATGTCATTAACTCCTGCATGAGTTTGGGGGCCAAATCATACTTAGACCATAGCATCTCCTTTCCTAAGGAGTCGATGTCATGTGCACCCTCAAATTAATGCCCCCATTCAGTCTCCTTCCCAGGAAACCAATGCAAGGCAACAGCACGCGACACAGAGACAAAGAGCAGGCTTCCTCATATGCACGGCTCAAAAACGTTCAATGACACACTTGGGGATTGGAAACTGAAGCGTGTTCTTATCGCAAAGCCAGGGCCAGGGTCACTGTAGATGGAGGACACACACGGAGCTCCTGGGTTGCTGGCTGTATCTGTTTTCTTGACCTCTGTGGCGTTCCAGGACTCTTTCTCTGTGAGTATTCTGTTAACCATACATGGGTGTTTCATGCTATGCTCTGTGATGCTAAATTGTGCATTAAAGATGAAAAAGACTTAGCGGCAAAATGTGTATTTATGGGGAATGGACATTTAGCATAGTCATTAAGACACCTGCATCCCACATCAGAGCACCTGGCCTTGGACCTCAGCTTCAGCTCCTGAATTCAGCTCCTTGCTAGTGCACACCAGACGCAGTAGTGACAGCTCAAGTAACTGACTTCCTGCCATCCACGTGGGAGACCTGGATTGCATTCCAGGCTCCTGGCTTCACCTTCATCCCAGCCCCCAATGTGGGTGCTTGGGGGCTGAACCAATGGATGGGTTCTCTCTGTCTCCGCCTCTCAAATAAGAAACAAAAAGTAGGGGCAGACATTTGGCACAGCAGTCACGCCACTTGGGATGCCCAAATCCCAAGCCAGAGTGTCTGGCTCAAGTCCCAGCTCTGCTCCTGATCCAGCTTCCTGCCAATACAGACCTCAGAGGCTGCAGAGGCCGACTCACATGGCTGAGCTCCTACTCCAACAGAGGAGCACAGACTGAATCTCTGGCCCCTGGCTTCTGCCTGTCCCAACCCTGGCTGTTGTGGGCATTTGAGGATTGAACCTGTGGGTGGGAACTCATTATTCCTGACTCTGTCTCTGTCTCTGTCTCTCTCTCTGTGTCTCTTTCTGCCTTTAACAATAAATAGCAATTTCTAAAGCCTATTTATTGTCACTGTCATTTCGGTGACGGCACTATCTGTTCCTCCATCCGTTCCAGTCAGTAGGAAGGAGACGGGTCCTTCACTCGGTCCTCCCTGAGTGAGGTGGCCAGCTGTGTTGCAGGCCAGTGATGTTCCCAAACTTGCTCATGCACACTTCCCAGGATGGTAGGATTGTGGAGAGGACCGATGTAGGTGAGTGGCAATGAGGGCTCTTCCACGCCTAACGGAGTCGCAGGCTCCTCTCTGAGTCTGTAGCAGGTCTTACTGTTTCCAGTGAGTGACAAAAGGAGGTCCCTGTTACTGCCCTCCCCAGTAATGGGATGGGTGAGCACAGCCTTCGGGATGTTAGTTTTCCACCAAACAACGCTCTCTGTGACACCAATAGACCTTTTATCCCCTATCCTCGAAAGGGTATTCAACTAAAGAACAGGCAGACATCCAAATGTCCAACTCCCCACCTGGGTGGGACTTGGAGATGAACTTGAACTCTGCAACACAGGAGCTGCTGCGGGAATTCAGCCCCAGGAAACACAGGAGTTTAGAAACATCTTTAATCCTCACAGTGATATGCAGGGTAGGTAAAAACCTCACACTCCGGTGCACAGGGCGGCCACTGCTCCAGGCAACATTTTCTGCTCACAGTCATTTCCAAGTTGCGGCCAAGACGTGTGAAACTGTCAGCTCCCTCTGGGGCCCCATGGTCCATTAAGCTCCAGGAGCAACTCGGTTAGGTGTGCCATAAAAGCCCAGACAGCACAAGCAAGCTCCGAGGAGTGAAAAAGTACTGCCCACCAACAAGAGGAGGAAAATAATGTGGTGCCATTTAGAAATCTCTGCTTCATGGATTTGATTTCCATTTGGCTTTTTAGGACTGTAAAAGCCAGATCCAAGAGTTGTTTTCTGAACTAAGGTAGCAGTTTTTTCCAGATCTCAGAAAAACTATGAGATTTGGGTTGGTAATTGCACAAGGCTGCCTGCACCCTGCTGCTCCTCCTACTCAAGTGCTCATTCAACACACTCTGTCACTCCCATCACACCATTAGGATACCAAGTAGAAGTAGCTCCTCTCTTCTGCCTGTTCTTCAGCCCCCGTCCCCACCTGCATGGTTAAGAAATCAGCATTCCTGGGGCTGGCACTGTGGCATCAAAGGTTAAGCCTCCACCGGCAGTGCCGCCATCCCATACGGGTGCTGGTTTGAGTCCTGGCTGCTCTACTTCCAATCCAGCTCCCTGCGAATGCACCTGGGAAAGCAGCAGAAGGTGGCTCAAGCACTTGGGTCCCTGCACCCACACACCTGGGAGACTCAGATGAAGCTCCTGGCTCCTGGCTTCAGCCTTCCCCAGCCCCAGCCATTGCAGTCATTTGGGGGAATGAACTGGGGGATGAAAGATCTCTCATTCTCTCTCTCTCTCTCTCTCTCTCCCCTCTCTGCTTCTCCATGTATTTCTGCCTTTCAAATAAATAAATAGATCCAAAAAAATAAGACAAGAAAAGAAAGAAATCGACATTCCTTTGCAACTATTATACTCATGCCAAACGCTGTGCCGGCGTGTTACCTAGCTCATTTTACCGAATATCTGTAATACTACAAGGGAGACACTATTCCCATGTTACAGATGACAGAACCGAGACTCAGATATATTAAGATGACTTTGGTTATAAACTGCAGAACTGGGACTTGGACATAGGTCATCACCCTCCTTGGTAGGGGTAGTGGAAGGATACGAGATACGGACACTGTTGAGCACAAAAATCCTAAACAGTGTTACGTGATTACCGATTTTATTAACAGCTGCCAGAAGTAGATGGCTTGCATTGCATCTCCCAGTCCCATGACATTATCCAACATGGAATCAGTCATTCAGCCGGGGGCATCTATGGGGCCTGTTGCTACTCTGAGAAGAACACAACGAACAAAGAACAGGATGGAGTACAGGAAAAAGGAAAGACAATGGCCATTGAACCTATAGACATCTGCTCAACATAGTAAGGGAAACTATGAGAAGACCAGAGTCTGCCAGGTCGAACACCCAAGATTCTGACCACTCATTGTGTTGAGGACATGGGGACTGTACGTTGATGGCCACTGCCTGCAAGGTGCAGCGTTCGGCACTATCAGATACTTGTGTTGTGTGGGTAGACCCTTTAATCCAGCACTTCCCCACCTGTGAGTTAATCCTGCTTGCCTGTTCACACATCTGCAGTGTATCATACGTATGCACCAGGCAATTCGAGGCTCTATTCTTTAAATAGTCAGAGGTCATAGTTGAGAACCATCTACTCATCAGCAGGGAGTGAGTTACATTTAAAAAAGTATGTGCACCCAATGGCACAAGTATTAAATAATTTTTAAAAATATTTTTAAAAATTTTTAAAAATATTTATTTATTTATTTATTTGAAAGTCATAGTTATACAGAGAGAGGAGAGGCAGAGAGAGAGAGAGAGAGAGAGAGAGAGAGAGAGAGAGAATGTCTTCCATCCAATGGTTCATTCCCCAGATGGCTGTAAAGGCCGGAGCTATGCTGATCCAAAGCCAGGAGTCAGGAGCCAGGAGCTTCTTCCAGGTCTCCCATATGGGCGCAGAGGCCCAAGCACTTGGACCATCTTCTTTTTTTTTTTTTTTTTTTTTACAGGCAGAGTGGACAGTGAGAGAGAGAGACAGAGAGAAAGGTCTTCCTTTGCCGTTGGTTCACCCTCCAATGGCTGCCGCGGTCGGCGCGCTGCGGCCGGCGCACCGCGCTCATCCGATGACAGGAGCCAGGTGCTAGGTGCTTTTACATGGTCTCCCATGGGGTGCAGGGCCCAAGCACCTGGGCCATCCTCCACTGCACTCCTGGGCCACAGCAGAGGGCTGGCCTGGAAGAGGGGCAACCGGGACAGAATCCGGTGCCCCGACCGGGACTAGAACCCGGTGTGCCGGTGCCGCAAGGCGGAGGATTAGCCTGTTGAGCCACGGCGCCGGCCTTGGACCATCTTCTACTGCTTTCCCAGGCCACAGCAGAGAGCTGGACAGGAAGCAGAGCAGCCAGGTCTCAAACTGGCGCCCATATGGGATGCCAGCACTTCAGGCCAGGCCGTTAACCCACTGCACCACAGCGCCAGCCCCAAGCATTAAAGAATTAATGTATTTAACAAGCATTTAAGTCCTACTCACTTTATAAGGTACTAAGGACTTTACAAATATCACTGCATTTACTCCCCGTCACAGCACCTCGAGCAGACCACTATTCTTGTGACAAAAGCAGAAGTACAAGGTTAAATGCTCCCCAAGTTCACACAACGAAGAGTGGAGGAGATGGTCCTTGAACCCAGATTCATTCACTGCACAATGCCACAGGCATCATCTTCAACACATCCACCACGAAATAGGAATGAATGAAAAGAATGATCAAGCCATCACTTCAAGAAGTTAGACCACAATGAAGAAAATGGCTTCAACAGAAAAACTCACCAGTTGTAAAAGATATAAATGAGGCAAGCCCAATAGATAAACAGAAGTACTGGTGCTTTGGGGAAAAAAATACATAGAAAATATAAACCAGTAGATAATCTAACCAAGGAAAATACATGGAGGAAGCCCAACATTTGCAAGCTGACTCAGAGCTGGCACTACCCCATCTCTTCCCCAGCACCAGCCCAGCCTAAAGCAGAGGCAACCATGTCACCACCCAGAGAGAAAGCAAAACGTAGAGAGATGCAGGCCTGGACATCACAGCTGTGAAGCCACCTCCAGTAGCCACCGTGTGCCAGGCTCAGTGTTAATAGGAATGATAAATCCCATTTGCAAAAGCCATGGCCGTGAGGATTTTCAGACCTTGCAGCTAACACCACTCCTATCTAATAATCCAGGCTACGGACAGCCTGTGTCACTCTCCTGCCTCCATCCCTACCCCTACAGGTCCCTCTCTGATCTCACCAATGGTGTCCCTGCTGAAAACCTGAAAGAACTGTCCCCGCCCCCAGCCCTCTCAGCAGTGTGTGGGACATGGACCCTTCTCCCCTCTAGGATGTCCTGACCCTGTTAGTCACCCACACTGCTCCCCAGTGTTGCGTTCCCCAGATTTAAATGTTGAGATCCCTTGTGGTCAGTACCAGATCTTCGTCCCATTCTTCTCCTGGGTAACCACACCTGAAACCGGGCATCAGTCACAACCCTTGTGTCCCCACCTGCCCACTTCAAATATGCATCCCAGATCTCTTTCTGTGCCTTGGCCCTTACATCTCTGTGAATTCAGGGTTTCCACCTGGATGGTAAAGGAAGCCTCCAGTGCATCACCACTCAGGACAAAGCCACACGATTCTGCATCCTTTCCTGTTCTGGTTTTATTATTCCTTCATCCTTGTGTATTGGTGTTAGATCATGGTCACAGGATGTTGGGGGCCCACCCTTGGGCCAGATCAAGATAAAATGAAAAAAGGGACAGACACGTGACAGACCAGGGCTGACAAGGCTGGTAGATGCAGTGAGCATGAATTTGAGCATTGGGGACAGGAAATTAGTGAAATCATGTGCACGAGGTAGTTGAGTATGAATACAAAGATTACCATGGAAAGTTAGTAGAAAGAAAATATTTATTTATTTATTTATTTAAAGGCAGACTTATAGAGACAGAGAGAGAGAGAGAGAGAGAGAGAGAGAGATCTTGCATCTACTGGGTTCACTCCCCAAATGGTGCAACAGCCAGGGATGGGCCAGACCAAAGCCAGGAGCCTAGAACTCCATCCCACTGTCCCACATGGCTGGTAGGGGCCCAAGAACTTGGACCAGCTTCTGCTGCTTTCCCAGGCACATTAGCAAGAAGTTGAATGGGAAGTGCAGCAACCTGGACTCAAACCATATGGAATGTCGGTGTCACAGGCCACGGCTTAAACTGTTGGGCAGAAATGTCAGCCCCTCCACTCTTTCTTCCTTTTCTTTCTTTTTTCCCAATACCTGTGGATCATTTTTTCATATGTCAACAAGTTGGTAATAGAAAGATAATTCTGCCTTTCTTCTCATAGGGTTGATCTAAATTTGTTTTTGATAGCAATAGGTAAGCTGCTTAAATGTGAGACTTCCCGTGGAGAGGAGCTGACACATTATTTTTTGGATTTACCACTCATGCTGGTTTGTAGCTTACAAAACACAAAGTCTGATAAATTCCACTTTGTACAGTTCTCATTAAAAATCGACGACTGGGAACACACACGATGTGTTTATAATAGCTGACACTGCCTCATCTCAGCGTGTCGGCAATGGGTAGTGGGAATATTCTTGGAAGACATTCTGACATCAAGATGACTAGCAATTACTTAGATTACAGAGAAGTGACAGAAAATTACATAAATATACCCCACAAAACCCACGTAAACACATCTTCAATTCTGTTTTTCCCTTAGATATCAAAACATGGCTATAGCCCATCTAAAGCCACCCAACACAAGGGCATTTATGACAAAGGGGAACTTGGAGTGGAAAGAGATGGATGCCTTAATTGATGACGGGAAAGAAGGCTCACTACCAAAATTGTCATAAAAATTAAGACCAAGTCAACAAACAACACAAAGCCTTTGCAAATGAGGGCTTCTGAAGTTTCAGCTTTGTTGGTTTCATGGTAAATGGGTCTCTGAATACTATTTATATTTAAGAAAAAATGCTAGTGTGATTGATTAGGTTTTAGGGGTGGGAAAATATTCAGCTCTCTGTCCTTCCTGGTAATATAGCCATAAGTACATTCCAGATGAATTAAAGAGGTGTGGGGAAAATCAAGCCCTGTTCTAAAAACATATTAGCATGTGGATCTTGGTCATGAAATGGGGAAAGATAGTCTAGGCTTCTAAACAATGAACAGTAAGACAAAGGAAAAGATTGACAGATTTTCTGTATAATTTGAATCTTTTACCTATTTTAAAAGGCACAAGCAATTTAATGAAACAAGAAGATGGGAAAATCGCTGCAACAACATTATACAGAGAGAAGCACTTTAATATAAATTATTATACAAGTGAACAAGCAAACATTAAGACTATAACAGAAAACAAAGGTTAATAAATGTACAAAAAGTGTTCAATTCAACCAGTTTACAAGATACGAAAGTCAGACGTGGTGCAAAGAGATGCCTTTTTTGCATTTGATAATTTTTTTTAAATGAATGTGTTCAGTGCTGAGAAAGCAGAAGAGAAACTGGAGTGTGCAAGCATCAGTAATGGAGATTCCATGCGGCCAAGTATCAAGATGTTTAAAACGTTTATACATGTTGACAATTCTCTCTTTTGGAACATCTCCAAGGAAATTATTTGAAATTCAGAGAAAAACTTGTGTATAAATATGTTCATAGCAGACACCGTTCTTGATTGAAAACTAGAACCTAATGTGAAAGCTCAACCATGGTGAAGTTTGCCATGGAGCAAAGACTTAACACATCTCATCTATGATTCCTGCTGTAACACACAGATTTTCACCCAGTGGAACTCCTAGCCTTGGCTTCCACCTGGCCCAAGCCTGGCTGTTGTGAACATTTGGGGAGTAAACAAGCAGATGGAAGATTCATATCTCTCTCTCCCTCTCTCTCCTAATCTTGCCCTGTGCCTGTTTTCAAATATTTAAAACAAATAGATTTTTTTAAAAAAATTGGACAAAGCAAGAGTAACACCCAAGTATAGATCATCTCCTGGCTGGATTCCCTCAGGAATGGCCTCATGGTAGAAGTGCACCCATTTCTAAGAAAACAGTGCACCTCAGTTTATTCTGCACATGATGGCCTAAGCAATGAAAGAAAAACAATGAAAAAATAGCCCATTATTCATAAAGAAGTCAACCAACTTAGGGATGGACTGGCTATTGAGACCTGCAGGTATGAACTTTACAGTAACTATGATTAATGTTAACAATAGCAGTGGAAAAGTTGGACAGAATCATGTACATAAGCATAGAGGTGAAAAATCATAAGAAAGGGACAAATGGAAATAGAAATAAAAAATATAATATCAGATATGAAAATTTCTCCTAACAAGTTTATCCATATCCTCAACACAGCTGAAGAATAGGTTAGATTGAAAATGGCTCAGGAGGGGCTGGTGCTGTGGCATAGGAAGTAAAGCCACCACCTGCAGCACCAGCATCCCATATGGGCACTGGTTCAAGTCCCAGCTGCTCCACTTTCAATCCAGCTCTCTGCTATGGCCTGGGAAAGCAGTGAAAGATGGCCCAAGACCTTGGGCCCCTGCACCTGCGTGGGAAGACCCGGAGGGAGCTCCTGGCTCCTGGCTTTGGATCAGCACGGCTGCAACCGCTGTGGCCATCTGGGAAGCTGGGGAGTGAACCAGCTATTGGTTCTCTCTCTCTCTCTCTCTCTCTCTCTCTCTCCTTCTGCCTCTGTGCAACTCGGCCTTTCAAATAAATAAATAAATTGTTTAACTATGACCCTGTCAGAATAAGATCAAAGTCAGTGAACCCTAAAGGCTTCCATAGTCTCGGCAACTCATGACTAGAACCTAGGGAGATTACTGACACCATAAACAAGAGTGTCAAATTGTTAAATCAACATCAGGAGTCACTGTGTACTTACGCCTCATGAGGGATGTGTCCTTAAGGTGTTGTCCAATGTGAAGTAATGCTATAACTAGTACTGAAACAGTATTTTTACTCTTTGTTTTTCTGTGTGGATGCAAACTGATGAAATCTTTACTTAGTATATACTGAATCGATCTTCTGTATATAAAGATAATTGAAAATGATTAAAAAAAAACTTGGTGTTAAATTGGAAATTGCATAATTAATCAATTTTCTTAAAAAAATCATGTAGGATCTCTGTCCTTAATATGCTGTACATTGTGAATTAATACTATAACCAGTACTCCAACAGTGTTTTTCATTTTGTGTCCCTATGTGAGAGCAAACTGTTGAAATCTTTACGTAATATGTACTAAACTGATCTTCTGTATATAAAGAGAATGGAAAATGAATCTTGATGTGAATGGAAGGGGAGAGGGAGAGGGAAAGGGGAGGGTTGCGGATGGGAGGGAAGTTATGGGGGGAGGAGCCATTGTAATACATAAGCTGTACTTTGGAAATTTATATTCTTTAAATAAAAGCTTTATATATAAAAAAGAAAGAAAGAAAATAGGTCAGGAGAAATTATTCAAGCTAGAAACAAAGACCAGCAGAAAGGAACAGAAGATCTGAGAGATGTGAGACTATAAAAGATGGTCCTACGTGTGTGATCGGAGTTGTGGAGGGAAAGGTGGGAAACAGAGTGAAATAGAGATTCGAGAGATGGCCGAGTCAGCCGGGGAGCACCGTCCGGCAGTTGGAGGTCCCTCCTAAAGGTGGGAAACAGAGTGAAATAGAGATTCGAGAGATGGCCGAGTCAGCCGGGGAGCACTGTCCAACAGTTGGAGGTCCCTCCTACTTGAATACTGAAGGTGCACAACCAATACCACTTTCCCCACCCATTTGGAGGATATGCCACCCCTTCTCGGGGAACCTTGCAAGACTTATTGAAAGCAAACTTTAATATTTAATAACAAAGTGCTTTTGCTTGGTAATCTATGACATGCTTTTCCCTTTTGTTTTCTAGAAATGCATTTCATCAATAAACAGCCACAGTCAGACGAAGTCTCTGCCGGCCCAGTCCCTCCCAGTGGGGATTAAGCTCCAATAGGAGTTTCAGAGGGGACAAATCGTGGTCAACCCAGAGCGTGCACGGGTGCTCAAGCTCACTGAGACTCCAGACTCTTCGGGGGATAAGGAGCAAGCAGTTCCTTCTGAGAGGCTCAGGCACCACCTGACCACTGGATGCTCACAGCAAATGTCGACTGATGCTTCCAGCCAGGCAGACGGTTCCCACTGTCTCTGTGACTTCTCTTCCCCAGAGCACTCACAAGTTAGATCCTGTTATTAGCATGGAGGAATGACTGCAAATGGAACACATACCATCCTCATAATAAATTCAAGTGTGTGATAAAAAATATTAGACACCATAGAAAAGAATAGGCATGGAAATGAGAATTACTGCTTTCTATTAAATACTTACAGAACTATAGAATTAAGAAAATTCATGGGGGCCAGCATTGTGGTATAGAAGATTAAGTCTCCACCTGCAGTGCCTCCATCCCATATGGATAGAAGTTCTAGTCCCTGCTGCTCCACTTCCTATCCAGCTCCCTGCTAATGCTCCTGGGAAAGCAGTAGAAGGTGGTCCAATTCCTTGGGCCCCTGCACCCATGTGGGAGGCCCAGAGGAGGCTCCTGGCTCCTGGCTTTGACCTGCCCAAGCCCCGGCCATTTGGGGAGTGAACCAGCAGATGGAAGATCTCTCTCTCTCTCTCTCTCTCTCTCTCTCTCTCTCTCTTCCTTTCAAATAAATTTTTAAAAAAGAAGATTCATGAAAAATATCTGAGATACAAGCAAGACATTTAAAATACCAAAGATGAGAAAATAAGTGAGAATTCTTAAAGAATTTAAATTATGTGCATAACAATGTTAAAAAATAACTGATAAGAGGGTCATAATAATTCTTACTTTTTATAAGTAAGGACATTAGAAGTAATGGTGAAAGTGAAGATAGATGAAGGTGGTTGAGAGATGTCACTGGGTTAACTTAAAAGTTAATTCTAGGGGCTGGTGCTGTGGCGCAGCAGATTAATGCCCTGGCCTGAAGCACCAGCATCCCATATGGGCGCCAGTTCAAGACCCGGCTGCTCCACTTGCAATCCAGCTCTCTGCTATGGCCTGGGAAAGCAGTAGAAGATGGCCCCAGTCCTTGGGCCCCTGCACCAGTATGGGAGACCTGGAAGAAGCTCCTGGCTCCTGACTTCGGATTGGCGCAGCTCCAGCTGTTGGGACCAATTAGGGATTGAACCAGTGGATGGAAGACCTCTCTCTCTCTCTCTCTCTCTGTGTGTGTATGTGTGTGTGTGTAACTCTAACTTTGAAATAAATAAATAAATAAAATCTTTAAAAAAAAAAAAAGTTAAGTCTAGGAGCAGGTGTTCGGCCCAGCAGTTAAGATTTGCCATTTGGGCCGGCGCCGTGGCTCAACAGGCTAATCCTCCGCCTTGCGGCGCCGGCACACCGGGTTCTAGTCCCGGTCGGGGCGCCGGATTCTGTCCCGGTTGCCCCTCTTCCAGGCCAGCTCTCTGCTGTGGCCCAGGAGTGCAGTGGAGGATGGCCCAGGTGCTTGGGCCCTGCACCCCATGGGGAGACCAGGAAAAGCACCTGGCTCCTGGCTCCTGCCATCGGACTAGCGCGGTGCGCCGGCCGCAGCGCGCCGACCGCGGCGGCCATTGGAGGGTGAACCAACGGCAAAGGAAGACCTTTCTCTCTGTCTCTCTCTCTCACTGTCCACTCTGCCTGTCAAAAAAAAAAAAAAAAAAAGATTTGCCATTTGAAACCCCTGCAACCCCTGTCAGAGCGCCTGGGTTCCAACCCCTCCACTTCCAACTCCAGCTTCCTGCTGATGTCAACCCTGGGAGGCTCAAGAACTTGGTTCCCTGCCACCCCCGTGGGAGGGTTGGGTGGAGTTCCTGGCTCCTGGCTTCAGCCTGGCCCAGCCTGGCCCAGCCTGGCCACCAGGCATTTGGTGAATGAACCAGAAAATGGAAAATACCTCTCTCTCTCTCTCTCTCTCTCTCTCTCTCTTTTCTTCAAACAAAACTCATTTTTTAAAGACTAATTCTTTTTTTTTTTACTAATTCTATGTAAAGACTAGATTCTTTACATATCACAAAAAGCCGAACAAAGTGTTTTCTGTACCTTTCAAACGGACTCCAGTGACCCGTGATAGGGGAGAAGGGCCTGCAAGCAAATAATGAAAGAAGAAATGGGGGAGGGCAATCCAGGAGCATTTCTAGGGTGTGGAATTAGAAAATACTTTAGCAAATTATCAATTCACCACAGCCTCCTGATTTAAAAATATTCACACACAATAATGGAAAGGTGATCCTGAACGCTCCAGCGAAAGATGGCCTGAGAGTTTTCAGATCCATAAATAATGGGGCTGATTAAAAATAGGTCACCCGAATCAATCTAATTGCCTTCTATTTTTAATGTAAATTCTTTTCATTGATTTTTAAAATGGACAGGCCATTAAAACACATTAATCATGACCCTAAAAGTGAAATTTTCATGCAAAAAAAAAGAAATCCAAGATGAAGAATAAAAGGCAATTTCCCACCACATGAAACTAGGGGCGGGAATGGCAGCAGGCAGAGCCCAACTTTTCCCAGGAAAAACCATTTCTGGGTAAGAGCCAGGAGATGAGCTCTCATGATAGCGCAACTTGGGCCAGCTGTGGACGGCTGTCGCAGGGTGTGCGGAGCCGTGTGTCTTGTGTGGATGAAAGGTCTCTAATTTTGCAGAGCCCAAGTACCCTCACCACTGCATAATAAATGCTCATTCTAGCAAATAAAGCAAAAGAACAGTAATATTGAAAACAACTCAGCACGCCATCATCCAGAGATGACCCTGGGGTGTGGTGTACGCACCTTGTTTGAAAACACAGAACGCATACTTTCCAAATGCAGGTGTGTGACCTTTACGTGGGGGATGCCTTCTGTGCTAAAAGCACAAGCTGTACACATGGTGGAGCTCCCCAGAGTCGTCAGTGGGGCACAGAGGGGCTCCATCACCGCTGAGCCAATCCCCCTGCTGGTGCTGGACACGAGCGATGGCTTCCTCACAGGTCCTCCAGCTAAGTCCTTCCAACGTCCTCCATCAGGTAGGAAGCAGTTCAAGACAGACTCTCCAAGTCACAGTATTAATTAACAGGCTTCCAAGGCCCTTTCAGGCCAAACTGACCTCTGTAGACCTCGTACACACTGATGCTGTCCTGAAGGGGAGGCGTGCCGATGTGTAAGGCAACTCCACATCACACCCTCACTAATGTGTGCGTTCTCCATCGTTACTGATTAATAGGCTTGAAATAACAATCCGTAGCTTTCCATTTCATTTTTCAGGCAGGAAAGTTTATGTGTGTTATAGGTTCTTTGAATCCCATTTTTTAAATATATTTATTTATTTGTTTGAAAGGGCTACAGGAGAGAGGGAGAGACAGATAGAAAGAGCTGTTCCGTCTGCTGGTTCACTCCCCAGATGGCCACAATGGCTGGGGCTGGGCCAGGCTGAAGCTAGGACCCAGAACATTCATCTGGGTCTCCCATGCAGGGACAAGGCCCCAAACACTTGGGCCACTTTGTGCTGCCTTTTCCAGGCCATTAGCAGGGAACTGGATCAGAAGTGGACATTGGCGACCCATGAGGTGGCTTTACTTGCTATGCCAGTCTGGCCCCTGTATCCCATCTTTGATGCCAATTTGGGACCTTTGCTTATTCCTCCTCTGGAGTTCACTCCTCTTTATACATTCTCACTATAACCCGTCTTAACATTCAATAAAATTACTTTTCCTATTTTGTTGTTCTACCTGTTAAATTTATCTCAACAATTTTTGTCATAAATACATGTTTGAATTCTATATATCAAATTGTTAAAAATCTGTTTTCTTTATACTTTTTGGTTTGGGCACCATTTAAAAAATATTTATTTATTTGTTTGAAAGTCAGCATTATACAGAGAGAGAAGGAGAGGCAGAGAGAGAGAGAGAGGTCTTCCATCCACTGGTTCACTCCCCAGTTGGCTGCAACGGTCAGAGCTGGGCCAATCCGAAGCCAGGAGCCAGGAGCTTCTTCTGGGTCTCCCATATGGGGGCAGTGGCCCAAGGACTTGGGCCATCTTCTACTGCTTTCCCAGGCCATAGCAGAGAGCTGGCTTGGAAGTGGAGCAGCTAGGACTCGAACCGGCGCCCATATGGGATGCCAGCACTGCAGGCAGTGGCCTTACACACTACACTACAGTGTCAGGCCCTGGGCATCATTTTTGGAAAGGCTTAGCTAACCCCTGTATGATATTGAAATATTCATGAATATTATAATGATCCTTTATGTTTTAAAGCCTTAAATAATATAGACACAACTTTTTTTTAACTAAGTAAAATAGCCCAATGTGAAAACAAAAGGGAGCGTATTAATTCTTTATAATACACACATTAGCAAGTTCAGCTACTATAAAAACATAAATGAAACAAAATTAACAGTCATTCTATATAAAATACAGAAAAATGAATACCTGAGATACTAATGACCATTAGAATAAAAACATGAAGTTCCAACGAGCACGAGAATCTAAAATTATTGTCGAGTAATAGTAGACCTCATTAAGCAAATATAAGAGAAAGAAAAGAGAAATTAAGGGAAGAGAGGAAGATAAGGCAAATGACATTGCGCGGAAGTGAGGAGTATCAGGCAGTTCATAGGTGTGACGGCCTTGTTTTCAGAAGCATGTCAAAGACTTCTCTCTCTTTAAAAAAGATTCAGTTATCTATTTATTTGAAAGGCAGTTACAGAGAGAGAGAGAGAGAGAGAGAGAGAGAGAGAGAGAGAAAGGCAGAGAGACAGAGAGAAGGAGTGATCTTCCACCTGCTGGTTCAGTCCTCAACTGGCTGCAACAGCAGGGCGCCTGGAATCTGCATCTCCCACATGGGTGGCAGAGCTCAAGCACTTGGACCATCTTCTGCTGGACCAGAATCGGAGCAGCCAGGACTTCTACGGGTGCCCATATGGGCTGCTGGCAACAGGCGACAGCTTAACCCACTGGGCCACAACATGAGCCCCTAGGAAACTTTACCAATGTTGAGCCACTAATAAGTCAAGGACCTTAGAGTCATGTGCTTTAACAGGTGACAGGGACGGAGAAGGCATAAGAAAAAAATCAGGAAACAGAGCAGTTTACTGGGGGTCATTGGGAGTTTGCTTGGACGTGGTACAGCTTGGAGTCAGTAACCCAACAGAAGGTTGCTCTAGTATTTAATTCTCATGACCAAAATTTCCTGTTGTCCCAAAACTATCCTAATGGTTGGCAATACCTTGTATATAAATTTGAAATGGTGTAAAATATTTTAAAGACAACTTTTATTAATGAAATTTAGTGAAGTCTGTGCATCTCAGTTGTTTCTATGAACACTTGTCAATACTATTTGGGCCCAAGTCTTAAATCTGTTGTCACACATGTGGGATTGGCTTAGTTGATTTGCAATAACTGGATTACTGCTCTGAAATGCTTTCCACCCAAACACGGACATTTAGCTAAACACATTATACTAATCTAAGTATTCATATTTCCAACACAATGGTTATGAAGAACCAAAAGTTTCTGTTCCTTGACTGGTTTTATCAAGTTTGGTAGAGCAAGTCCTTCTAGAAATGCAAGTTAGCACTTGGTTTAATTTACCCAAACTGATCAGATCTTCCATGATTATTCAGCTCCTTACATACAATCACATTGTAATTAATATCCTCTAAATTTGCATAATGTACTTCCAAATCAGTATCCTTAACCCTATCCTCATCTATCTGTTACAAAGATGTAAACAGTGAAGTATATCTTAGAATAAAATAAGTTTTTAAAAATAATCTCATAGTAATTCCCTTCACCTTAATGAGATTGATTCATTCTTTTAAAGATTAAGAAGAACCTCATTTAACTTTCAAATATAACTAAGCCTCAATCTTTCAATGTTTACTTTGTCGTTGATTAAATCATTCTTTGCATTAGAATCAGATATTGAACCAAGTCACTTTAATCCATGTCGTTTGGAGAGACAAGTTTCCGTTTTACATACAGGACCAGACTTCACGTTCTTTGCCAAAGAATATCTTGGTGGAAGGACATCACCAGTTGCATTCATTGTTGACAAACTCCCCCCAGCCAGAAAGCACCCATGAAATAGTCACCAAAAACAATACTCTGCACCATACATCAGTTTTCAGCACATTTGAAAGTACTGTATGTGCCCTCATAATTTGAAGACATACCATGCATTTCTTAAGATGTGCATATATATATATATATATATATATATATGTTTTGGAATCTCTGCTTATATAAAATGATCATTTGCATTTTACAGTCCAATGATGAGTTTTTAAAAACTATTGTTATATTTTCAAGAAAACTAAAGAAAAAAAAGAAAGGAAGGAAGGAGAGGGGTTGAGGGAGGGAGGGGAAGTATAGTCATCCTAGAACTGTACCTATGAGATACGTGAAATCTGTTCTCTATTAACAAAAACTAAAAAGAAAAAATCTTTGATGAACACAGATGTTCTCAATCACCATTCCTCAACTAGCATTGGGCGCTAGAAACCACTTCCCCAAAATCTCCACGCTAAGTCCTTCCAGCGCCCTCAGTTGCTCTGGACAGATCTCAAGAAGCAGACTCGTTAAAGCAGAGAATAAGCCCATCTGTGAGCCTTGACTGACACGTGGGAGGCCCACGTGTGGCCGGCCATCTCACAGCCTCCAGGCTGGCATCAGCACTGAAGCTGGAGCGGCACGAACCCGGCAGCCACTGGGCAGGGCCTGGCGTTTCCTGTGATAACTGGTCTCCAGCAGGTTCTCACTGTCACCAAGGGGCCCCTGAGCCCACGCTGTGCTTCCCCATGCGCAGGTGGGTGGTGCCATTTGCAGCCCTTTCCAACCTGAATGATACATTCCCACCTATTGTGTTTGAAGCAAAATTCAGGCAACACTGTATGGCAGCAGCTCTGGGAAAACTGATGAGAATTATTTCCTAGGCATGTGGCTGGGAATAGCAGGGCAGGGCTGCGAATTCCAGCCTGGCCAGCAGAGGGCGCTGTGTAGCCACGGCCCAGGGAGGTCCCAGCGGGAGAGCCGAGCCCCGCCCTCGTCTCTGCAGCCTACTGGACCCAGACACTGGGAGGAGCTGATTTACCATCCCTGCCTGTGGGACCAGGTGGGAACCGGTTTGCTGACCAGGTCTGGGTTCCCGAGGTCGCAGGGTTAAGCTGCCAAGGGTGAGTGGAGTTGCGAGGAACCGCATCGTTTAAGAAACTTGAGGGTTCCTCTTTCCTTAGCTGGGCCACCACTTTGGAGCACGGGACGAGGGACAGTCAGAGAGGGCTCAGGCTGTGACTGGTTCAGAAGGGGACCCGCCCTTCCCATAGTGCCCAATCCTGGCGTACCTTAAAGAGACGCTGTCACAACATCCGAGCCAATGAAGGAGGATGTCCTCAAATGCTTGCAGGTGACACCAACCTTGACTTCCACATGCGACAGGGCACGTGCAGTAGGAGAAGTGATGACATTCACGTTGTAAACCTGGGAGAAGCCTCTGCTGGCGGCTCACGCCATTGTCGCCATCAAAAACCCCACGTCCTCCAGGAATGCTGGCCGGAGGGCGGGGTTGCAGTTTGCTGCTGCCACTCCAGTTACACCTATTGCTGGCCACGTCACACCTGGACCCCTTGGTCACCAGGCCCAGGCAGCCTCCTGGGAGCCAGGTGTTCTGGTGGTTAGTATCCCAGTCTCTCTCATAAGAGGCACTGTATGTGAACTTGCCAACCATTGCTCTATGTAACACAGACCCTCCTTTGTGCTATGTGGCCATTGCCATCCCATGCAACAGCAAGGGAGCCCTCTCCGAGCGTCTGATGTGGTGGGTGCTGGCCTGGGAGGTCCTGCACACCCATGGTACCATCACCTCCTGGGAACATCCATGGGAGGTCACGCCTCATCTCTGCTTCTGTGGAGATCCAGAACAGCTCGAACAGGAAGAGCAGCAGCTGCTGGCGAAGCTGTGACCAGGGAGGAAGGAGCTTCAGGTGAACGGACTGCGCCAGCTCCCCTGTTTCCTGCCACTCAAGCTGATTTGCAGACTGGTTTGAAGGTGCAGTGCCTTGTGCCTCCCAGCAGTTCCCAGCTGAAGCCTGGAGCCCTCGGCCTACCATGGAACGGAGCTGCCGGTCCCACTGCTCAGGCCCCCACGTGTCAGAGCGACCACTGAGTGTCTCAAGCTGCTCTTCACAGACTCCATAAAAAATGGAAATAAGCGTGACGGAAAATAAACACATTTCTAAAAGGAAGGGGACTGGCCAAAAGAAGTCGTGGTTTAATGAAAAGCGTTGCACTTGAGACTGTGAAATCTTTCTCCTGAAGATACCCATGAGCCCCTGGGGCACAGGCAGATCCTAGGATGGTCACTAATTGTCACTGAAGCCAGCCAGGGAGGTCTTGGAACTTGGGAGTGGTTTCCAGGGATGGGGACCAATTCTTAGGAGAGGCCAGTTTTCTTGCTAGAAAGTCATCAAAGAGAAAGTGTCCAAAACATAGAAGGAATAAAACACTTTATCCAAGGTCTCAGGTCTCGCTTGAGAGTCACTGGCACGTGGAAGTGCAGAGCCAGAAGGAACGGCACCCCACATTCCCAGAATCCCCACGGGAGGAGGAGACTCAGCCCTGGCAGAGGTCAGCACTTACAATGGATCCAGTTGTGCATCGCATTGGCTTTCACTCACCATCTACAAAATAAAACTAAAACTCTCACCGAGCAGCACAGAACATTGGGCTGCAAGGTGGGAACAAGGAAACAAAAATAGAAAAAAAAATCTAGGCCAGCACCGCAGCTCAATAGGCTGGCGGCGCCGGCACACTGGGTTCTAGTCCTGGTCGAGGTGCCAGATTCTGTCCTGGTTGCCCCTCTTCCAGGCCAGCTCTCTGCTATGGCCCAGGAGTGCAGTGGAGGATGGCCCAAGTGCTTGGGCCCTGCACCCCATGGGAGACCAGGAGGAAGCACCTGGCTCCTGGCTTCAGATCAGCACAGCGCGCCGGCCGCAGCGGCCATTGGGGGTGAACCAACGGTAAAGGAAGACCTTTCTCTCTGTCTCTCACTGTCCACTCTGTCAAAAAAAAAAAAAAAAATCAGAAGCTAACATCACTTTTCTACGGGTAAAAGCAGAAGAACCCTTCTTAGTGTTACACTCACTCAGGCAGACTGGAATCTCTGATTTTTACCAAAAACTGGTCTGTTGGCTCTGTCTACTTCATTAAGTTTGATTGACATTTAGCTTGAGTGACACCATTTTGGTTTGGTCAGTTGGAGCCTATGGTAGAAACTCAGTCTAAAACAATGGCCTCCCGTAATTTTTATTTAACAACTGTCTGTGGAAACTTGGAAAGTGACCAATTGAGTGGTAGATTCATGGCCACTTGGAGCTAGGCCCTTGTTACAGGTTGGCTTCTCAGAGGGGCGGGCTCAGCAGCAGAGACAGCGGGCAGGACACACGGAAGGGAGTGCCCTGCAGGGCAGCAGCTGAGCCAGGACCCGAGAGAGGCCGGGCGGTCTCGGGGTTGTCCTGGGGCCTGGAATGGCATGGCTTCTATTTTCCTGCCTGGATCAATCATCGGATTTGGGCTTCTCAGGGGCAGCACAAGCCTGGGTGGACTAGCTCTTTCTGCCACTGAACATTCCAGAAGACTGACGAGGGAAAGGCCCTGCCAACAGCCCTCTGAGACCCCCAGGGCCATCTCTGTCCGTGAGCCCTGAGGCCCCCTCTCCACCCTCGCCCCAGATTCCTGCAGGAGGAAATGTGGGATTGGCAGGATGGTGGTACAGGGACCTACTGCGTTCAGTAGTGCTTTTATTTTTAAAAGAGTTATTTATCTGAAAGGCAAAGTTAGAGAGAGGCAGAGGCAGAGGGGTCTTCCATCCGCTGGTTCACTCCCCAAATGGCCACAAGGCCGGAGCTGACCGATCCGAAGCCAGGAGCCAGGAGCTTCTTCCAGGTCTCCCACGCGGGTTCAAGGGCCAAGGACTTGGGCCATCCTCCACTGCCTTCCCAGGCCACAGCAGTGAGTCAGACCGGAAGTGGAGCAGCCGGGACTCGAACCCGCCTGCACATGGAACCCCGGCGCTGCAGAGCGGCTTCATCCACCACGCCACAGCCTGCCTCATCCTTAATATTTTTAAAAGAGGCTCATTTCTTTGAAAAGCTTAGCCCCCTCTGCGTCCATTCTTCCCCCAAACCGCGGCCGTCACAGGGGCTCCGGCAGGAGAGCTCGGACGTGCCAGGACGGCGGCCCCTCACGGCCCCCTCACGGCCCCTCACGGAGCCCCTCACGGAGCCCCTCACGGCCCCCTCACGGCCCCTCACGGAGCCCCTCACGGAGCCCCTCACGGCCCCTCACGGCCCCCTCACGGCCCCCTCACGGCCCCCTCACGGCCCCTCACGGCCCCCTCACGGCCCCTCACGGAGCCCCTCACGGAGCCCCTCACGGCCCCCTCACGGCCCCTCACGGAGCCCCTCACGGAGCCCCTCACGGCCCCTCACGGCCCCTCACGGCGCCCCTCACGGCCCCTCACGGAGCCCCTCACGGCCCCTCACGGCGGGACGGAAAAGCGGGCCTGCGGGCGGACGCGGGCCCGGCCACCGCCGCGCCGGGCCGCTGGGGCCAGCCGTCCCTTCCCGACACGCGGACGCGGGCCACAGCCCTGAGCCCCGCGGCGAGGCCCCCAGCGCGGCACCGCACCGCCTCAGGCGCCCGGCGACAGAAACCAACGGGCCTCCGCGAGTTCTCGCGAGACTGGGAGGGGGCGGAGCCTCACGCACCGCGGCTGTTGCCGGGGCGCTCGCCCTCGTTTCCGCCCGACGCGCGCTCCTGGGCGGGGCCAGAAGCGAGGGCTCGGATTGGCCGAGAGGAAGCGGCGTGAACCATTTTTTTGAAAGGCCCAATCAGAGCCCGGCCTCCTCGCTCCAGCCAATGGAGGCTCGAGGGGCGAGCAGACGGGGCGGGGTTTCCTATTTGAGCGGCGCGCGGGGACCTGGGGCCTGGTTCGGCGCCGGTCGTGGCAGGGCCGGGTGCGCGACATGGGGCTCCAGGAGCTGGGCGAGGACGCGCTGCTGCGGAAGCTCGGGGACAGCCGCCGCCGCTTCCAGAGGCGCATGCGGCGGCTGATAGAGAAGGTGCGGCTGGGCGAGTGGCCGGGCGTTCGGGAGGGCAGGCGGGGCTGGGGGCTCGGCCGCCGGAGTGGGGGCAGGCAGGGGAGGGGGCGAGGCTGGGGTGCGCAGCGCCGAGAGGCAGGCCTGGGGTCCAGCTGCGGGGCGAGGGCTGGTGGGGCCGGGGTGCCGGGAAGGGAGAGCGCAGTGGGGCTGGGGGCGCTGCACCTGCTGTGCGTGGGCCGGGGTCCCCGGCGGCCCCGGGACCTGACGGGGCGCCCCTTCCTCCCCACAGTACAGCCAGCCCTTCGAGGACGACCCGCTGGTGGAGATGGCGACGCTGACCTACGAGACGCCCCAGGGTAGGGGTCCCGCCTGCCCCGCTCTGAGCCTTCTGGGATGGGGTTCCCCGGGGAGCATCCCCCGAGCTCAGGAATTACTGATTTCCATCAGGACTAGGTAAAATAGTTTCCGGGGGCCCCAGGCCGGTGTGTGGGGGCCTCAGGGTGTCCCTGGGCAGCTCTGGGAGCAGCTGAGCCGTCTCCCCCGTGGCCCTGAGCCTAGCACCTCTTCAGTCTCCGTGTCACCTGCCGAGCTGCTGGGGACCCCTGGCCCGGGTGAGGCCCTGGGTGGGGCCGGAGCACCTGCCGGCTGCTCCTCAGTGCGTTCCTGTTTCTCTCTCTCTTTTTAAAGATTTATTGACTTATTTGAAAGGCAGTTACAGAGAGAGAAGGAGAGACAGATCTTTCACCCACTGGTTCGCTCCCCAAACGGTCGCAACAGCCAGGACTGAGCCAGATCCAAGCCAGGAGCGTCTTCCGGGGCTCCCACACGGGTGCAGGGGGCCAATGGAGCCGTCAGTGCCGCAGGATCGCTGTGTGGACAGCAGGGAAGCCGTAGCCGGTCACGCGTGCCCTGGAGACAGGCACTGTTGCCAGAATGCTCGGTGTTTAACGTGGACGCCGCACGGAGAGGTTAAGCAACTCGCCCTGGGTGACTTCGCCGGAGTGGCAAAGCCGTGGTTTGACTCAGCCCAGGTGGCCCAGGCCAGGGCACGCCCAGGCCGCAGCACGCGGGCAGATGGCCCCTGGCTGTGTGCACACTGCGTGTACGCTTGGAAAGGGCTTAGAACGCGGTGGTGTGTGCCCTGTCGCTGACGGCTGTCCTGGCTCACTGAGGTGCCGGGTTCTGCGAGCCGGGCAGCGGCAGGCAGGACAGCGTCCTTGGAACGAATGCAGCACCCCTGAAACCGCTCGGCTCCCCACGGCGGGAGGGTGACCTCAGGGCGTCAGCCCTCTGCGGGTGTGACACGTGTGTCTGTTACAGGAGCAGCCCCTCGCATGGCTCTGCTCCCTGTTTAGGTTTAGATGATGCGGTTTGACAAGCTGCTCCCTCCCAGGTAGAAGGACCATTAATGACAAATTGCCCTAATGTGGATTTACAACAAAACCCTTTAGCCCCAGAGAGATGGGCAGGAGGTCAGGGACGTGGCTTGGCTGCCAGTGAACGCGGGTGGCATCAGCACGCTGCTCACGTCGCCTGGTTTCTCTTTGAAGGACGGCGGATATGGGGTGGACGGCTCGTGCAGGAAGGACGCGAGGCACAAGCCCAGGTATCTGATGTCCGACGATGGCCGTGCTGCGGGGTGGGGTGGCCCCGACGGCGGGGAGCACGGGAAGGGCTGGCAGCCCACGGGTGGGTGCTCGGCTTCCCCAGCCTCACCGCATCGCCTGTGCTGTTCTTGTTTTGTTCTGTTTCTTAAGATTTATTTTATTCATCTGAAAGGCAGAATTAGAGGCGGAGACAGAGAGAGGTCTTCAGCTGCTGGGTCACTCCCCAAGTGGCCACAACAGCTGAGCTGTGCAAGCCAGGAGCCAGGTGCTTCTCCTGGTCTCCCATGGGGTGCAGGGCCCAAGCACTTGGGCCATCTTCCACTGCTCTCCCAGGCCACAGCAGAGAGCTGGACTGGAAGAGGAGCAGCTGGGACTCGAAGGAAAAATCTTGACTAGGCTGAGCGTTTGGCTCCGCGGTGAAGCTGCGGTTTGATGCCTGCGTCTTGTGCCAGGGCCTGGCTCAAGTCCCGGCTGCTCTGCTTCCGATCCGGCTTCCTGCAGGTGATGGCTCTGTGCTCCGGGGCCCCACCAGCCCCGTGGGAGACCTGATTTGAGTTCTGGACTTCTGGCTCATCCTGGTCCAGCTTTGGCTGTTGCAGGCATCTGGGGAGTGAACCAGCAGATGGAAAACTTCTCTCTGATTCTGCCTTTCAAATAAATGAAGAAATGTCTTGAGGAGCTCTGGGCTTTCTTTAAAGGGGACGCACAGGGAGCCTGGTGAAGCTCTGGTCCCCTCGGGGTTGCTGGGGATTGTTTGTGACTGACAAGCGTGCCTCCATCCAGCAGGTGAGGAGGAGGGACGGCCCCCTGCAGACCGCGTCCCAAGGTCATGAGGTCTCCCTGGACAGCACACGGGGCCCGGAAGCCGGTGAGTGTCGCCTCTGGTAGCAGCAGGGAGCAGGCTGCTCCGAGCCTGCCGCGCAGTTTAAAGTCTGGATTCCTCACTGCTGAGGGTTTTACTTTTTCCAGGATGCATTTTAGGAACTAAACATCCTAAAGTGCCCAGGTCTGCCCCCGGGCTCCTGGTGGGTAGGGAGCCCTGCCCGCAGGTGCGTCCGGGGTGCTTCGCACGTAAGTGGTGCACACGTGGCCGTGAACAAATAAAGCAATGGAGATGTCTTGGGAGTCCGCGTTTGCCCTTGGTTCTGCGCAAAGCTGCCTCTGCCTCTCTCCCCAGCACCCCGCCCCTCAGGGGTCTCTGCCTAGGCCCCGCCCCACCTGCCCTGGGGTCCTTGCAGCGTCCCTCCTCCTCTCTTCTGGATGTGTCCAACAGTGTTCAGACACGCCCGGGTTCCGCCTCGATGGAGGGTGTGTTAGAGGAGGTGCCCCCCCAGCCCCATCTGTCCCCTCCTCACCACCGCCCTCCGTCCGGGTCCCTTCGCAGCCCTCGCTGTGTGATTTCCGCCCCGGCCTCATCTGGCTTCTGTGACGCCACTGAAGCTGAGCTCCGCGTGAGGCTGCCGGACCCGCGTGCTGTTCTCTGGCTGTCTCCCCTCCCTCTCTGTGGCATTTAAAACATCTGGAGTCCTGGCCCTGGCCTGCGAGCTCTGCGCCCTGCATGTCCCCACCTCTCGCGGGGTCTCGGCTCCCCACCCACCCGTGCTGACTTTCGCCTCCAGCTCAGGCCTCTCGCCGGGGCTGTTTGAGCGCCCAGCCTCTTCCTGCTCAGGCACTTCCTGTCCAGACCTGCAGGCTCGCCCCCCTTAGGTTCCTCCCGCGGTGCGCATCCACCGCCATTGCCCTCAGCACGCTGGGTCCCGAGTCCTGAGTCGGCGTCGCCATCCTGAGCCTTTGATGCCACCCGGCCGAGCCGGCTGCTGTCCCTGCCTCGGCTCCCGTGCCCCAGGGACACGTGTGGGAATCCGGACACTCTTCCCTGTGCTCTTGGCAAAGGCCAGGGTCCAGAGCGTGGTGCCTCTACAGCCCACCCCCTCCTCACCTCCCCCGGCCAGAAGAGACCCCACTTTGATGAAGGCTCCGCACACCGGGCCTTCCCTTTGACCAGCAGGCAGCTTGTACTGGACCCTTAGACACCTGCCTCCTGTAGCCCCTGCCCCGCCCTGCCTCCCCTGCACCACAGCGCAGACCGGTGCTCTGAGAGCAGAGGGAAGACCCTGAAGGAGCCAGGTGTTCATGGGTGATCTAGTTACTGGATTAGCCACGTGGGAGCTCTAAATCCTTAGGTGCGTGGACTTTTCAGACTGCTCACTCGGGAGCCACGGTGTCCACAACTAGCTGTGACTGTCGAAGTTCTCTGAAAACTAAGGAAACCCAAACCCAGCTCCTCGGTCTTTCTGGCCACGCATGGCCCCTACGGTTCACAGGGTCCCCATTGCCTGGACGGCACCAGGGGGACACTGGGGGGCCGCGCTTCCGGGAGCTGGGGTGGTACACAGCTGCGCTCCCACCCCCACGGCCACAGCCGTGGCAGGCTCTCAGGGTCGCCCCCTCCGTGAGCGGCCACACGGGGCCCTGTCCTCATCCTGGGGCCTCTCCCGAGGTAGTGAGGTTTTCACAGTAGGACCTGCTCCATCCTCCAGGCGACACAGGCACCGTCCTGGAGGGGAACACGCAGGCTCCCCGCAGCTCTGACGTTGACTTCCTTCTTTCAGGCTCCAAAGGCAGCGATGTGGATGTGTCTCCGGAGCGGGAGGCTGCGGCTGCCCGGGTTGTGGTGGTGAGAACTGTGTGCGCTACGGATGGCAGGCGGCCGAGGCCTCTGCTCGTTCTCTGGCTCCCCCTTGAGGCCCCCTGAGGTAGCACGTGCCTCCCTCTCAGGCTGGCGCGTGGCAGCCTGGTTTCCGTGGCTCTAAGTGATGTGGGGTGACTCACCCCGCAGGTGGGGCTGCACCCCTGTACTTGCACCGTGGTCCCCCTTGCCTGGACTGAGCCCCAGGCTTGAATGCAGGGTTCTGAGTTCTTACCCAGAGCCTGTCACCCACCAGGGGGGGCGTTCTAGCCAGCGTTTCCAGCTTGGGCCTCACGAGGTCATGTGACTGGGGAGCTGGCACCACGTCAACAGTAGTGTTTGTACGGTGGTCTCCCCTGTGCCCCGGGGGTCACAGAGGCCACCTGCCATCTTGCCTTCCTGTGGTTCGGGATTGGGGGTGGGGTGCTCACAGGTGGCGCCTCCCAGCCCTGGTCACCTGCCGTCAGACACCGTGAGAGCTGGCGTCTGGTTTTACCATAGGATTGCTTTGTGTGCAGGTTTGTGGCCCAGGCACCCACGTGGTACTTTTAGGAGAAGAGGCAGTGACTCAGCAGGGTGTTGGGGGGTGTCAGTGGCACTTTGTGAATGTCTTGCAGGGCTGGGGGACAGTCAGAGTGTCCTCAGCCAGAGGAATGGGGTACTGGCCCTGCCCCGGCAACGTGGCTGATACCTCCTGATCCCACACCCCCGCCTCTGCCCAAGCAGGTGCAGGAACAGAGCAGGGCTGTGGAGCCAGCCGCCCTGGCCTCCTGGGCTGGTCACGGTCTCTCCTTACAGGCCATAGGGCTCACTCCTGGCGCTGGGCCCTGAACTCTCGCGAGGGTATTCATGTTGCTTCGATGTTTTCCTGTTCCAGTAACGCTGTCATAAACCTCGCCAGACTTTTAGTTATTATCCTGTACTTGGGTGACCGACCTAGGGTCAGGTAGCTTGGCCAGAGGAGCACAGAGGGGCTGGACCTGCGGGCACGGTGGGAGGAGAGGTTACTCAGGACAGCCCGGTGGAGGGAGCCTGCCAGTCGGCCCAGAGCTCAGCAAGTCAGTCTTCTCAACACCGCCTCTCTCCTGTCAGCCCGCAGCGCCCCAGGGCCCTTTGGAAATTGAGTTGAGAAGGAAGTATTTGACCCAAGTGGATATACTGCTGCAAGACGCGGAGTTTTTTCAGGTAATGTGTTGCCTGGTGCTCTGTGTGCCCTGAGCTCGTAAGCGGAGGGTGCCCTGCACGCGCTGTGCCCGTGTTACCGCTCAGAGCCAGCACGGCTCCCGTAAGCGGAGGGTGCCCTGCACGCGCTGTGCCCGTGTTACCGCTCAGAGCCAGCACGGCTCCCGTAAGCGGAGGGTGCCCTGCACGCGCTGTGCCCGTGTTACCGCTCAGAGCCAGCACGGCTCCCGTAAGCGGAGGGTGCCCTGCACGCGCTGTGCCCGTGTTACCGCTCAGAGCCAGCACGGCTCCCGTAAGCAGAGGGTGCCCCGCACGCGCTGTGCCCGTGTTACCGCTCAGAGCCAGCACGGCTCCCGTAAGTGGAGGGTGCCCCGCACGCGCTGTGCCCGTGTTACCGCTCAGAGCCAGCACGGCTCCCGTAAGCGGAGGGTGCCCTGCACGCGCTGTGCCCGTGTTACCGCTCAGAGCCAGCACGGCTCCCGTAAGCGGAGGGTGCCCTGCACGCGCTGTGCCCGTGTTACCGCTCAGAGCCAGGACGGCGTCCGTAAGCGGAGGGTGCCCTGCACGCGCTGTGCCCGTGTTACCGCTCAGAGCCAGGACGGCGTCCGTAAGCGGAGGGTGCCCTGCACGCGCTGTCCCTGTGTTACCGCTCAGAGCCAGCACAGCTCCCGTAAGCGGAGGGTGCCCTGCACGCGCTGTGCCCGTGTTACCGCTCAGAGCCAGCACGGCTCCCGTAAGCGGAGGGTGCCCTGCACGCGCTGTGCCCGTGTTACCGCTCAGAGCCAGGACGGCGTCCGTAAGCGGAGGGTGCCCTGCACGCGCTGTGCCCGTGTTACCGCTCAGAGCTGGGACGGCTCCGGGCTCTGAGACCTCCCCTGCCCTGGGGGTGAGCCCTCCACTGCCCACTGCAGAAATCTGGGGGCCATGCATGGGGCTCTGGGCTCCAGCTCTTGGGCAGAGGGGCTTTGAGTTGCACATTCGGACCAGAGCCCCCCCTTCCCTGGTGCGATGGGCTCTAGCTCATCCCAGCTGCTCTGAGTCCGTGTTCTGGTGAGAAAGGGAGGAGGCCCCTGGATGCCTGAGCGCCTGTTCCCTGCAGCTGCTCCGGGAGCTCTGCCCGCAGAACGGAGTCTGACAGCGGAGGGGGACCCGGGCCACCTCTTCCGTTTCCTGCCTTCTGTCTACGTCACTCACACCGTAGAGGACGCCCTGGCTCCCAGCGGGCAGGCAGGGCCCCGGCACGATGAAGAGCACCGCTCTCCCAGCACAGGCCCTGCCGTGCCTTTGGCCACGGCGGTACCACGGGTCCTGGAGGGGCCTGTCTCCACCGTCCGCAGCAAGTGGCGTCCTCTCGGTTGCTGTGTGACCTGGCCAGGGGACTGGAGTTAGGGGCAGCTCCTGGGGGTCTTTGCCCGTCACCCAGCTGCCTGAGGGGCTTGCTGTCACAGTGGACGGTGAAGAGAGGCCACCAGCCCTCCCGTGGGAGGGAGGGAGTCCCGGGAGCCACGTGGATGTTGGTGGGAGTGTCACGGCCACGTGCTTGTCCACACCGCCCTGCTGTTGCTCACCATGTGTTGAAAGGGGAGCAGCTCCTTACCCCGCCCTCGGGGGAGGCATTGCACTGGCTCCATGCGCCCAGGGCCTCGGCAGCTGACAGCTCTCGCGATTGTTGGCTTTCATTTCAGAAAGCAGCTCTCAGAGATGGGAAGGACGAGTACAAGACCCTGGCCCGGCCGGCCACGCCTGCCCCTGGTGAGTGTGGCCCCGTCCCCTTCACTCGGGCACAGGAGCAGTACGGTGGGCGTGGCTGCCCTGCACGCCTCAGGGACCCTCCTATCACATCGGCTGCATCACGGCCCCCATCCTGTGCACACTACCCCGAGAACAGGGCACCCCCAGGGGAGTGTAAGAAGCTGAGCATATGGTAGACACGAAACACTGACACTGCCGCGGGACCTGCCCCGTCTGTCGTAGTCGTGTGTGTGTGTGTGCGCGCGCACGGGTCGAGTTGTGGGTCCCTCCCTGTTCAGCGGTCGCCCCAGCCCGCAGCAGCTCGTGGGCATTGGCTCTCTGGAGCGGTCCAGGCCTGTCATCTTGCAGGGCGGCCCTGGCGTGGAGGTGCCTGGTTGTTGCCTGGGGTTGTGCTCGTGGGAGCACTGCTGGCACACGCGCTCGCTGGGTGGTGCTGTGAGCCCTGCAGGTTCCGGCCAGCCTGTCCCATCGGTGGTGGCCGTTGGGTCCGGTGGTTTAGTTGAGGTGGGGCCTGCTCAAGAGCCCTGGGTGCCGTCTGTGGCGGCCTTTTCCACCCAGTGGTTCTGGCGTGCAGTGGCAATGGTGGCTCCGTGGTCAGCTGTGCTCTGCGTGGGAGGGCTGTCCCCTCACTGTGTCTGCTCTGCACGCTCAGGGCTTGGGTGTTTACTGACTCAGATTCAGTAAGGACTCGCGGGCCATTTTTAAATTTATGTCGTGTTTTGTTGCCGGCGTCCGGTCCAGTGCTCTGGCGGTCCTGGATTGGGCCTGGGGAGCCCCTCTCAGGCTGGCCTCCGTGTCCTTTAGCTGTACCCATCAGTTCTTGTTTTTGTTTAGAATTTATTTGTTTGTTTGAAAGGCAGAGAGAGAGACATATTCCATCGTCTGGTTCACTCCCCATTGGCCGTAACAGCTGAGGCTAGGCCAGCCCAAAGCCAGGAGCTTCTTCCAGGTCTCCCACACGGGTACAGGAGCCCAAGGATTGGGCCATCTTCTACTGCTTTCCCAGGCTATTAGCAGGGAGCTGGATCAGAAGTGGAGCAGCCGGGACTTGAACCGGTGCCCGTATGGGATGCCAGCACTGCAGGTGGAGGTTTAACCTGCTGTGCCACAGCGCCGGCCCCTCCCCGACTCGATGTCCATCCCTCTGGGTTATCACCGCAGTAAAGCGAGCGCACCTGGCCGGTTGTCCAGAGCTAAGGAGCTCCGCGGGGGCCCTCCTCCCCTTCTTAGTGAGCGTGACACTTTTTTTTTTTCCCCAATACATAAAGCATTTCACATCCTGCAAAAGTCACAGCTGGGATGCGTAGCTCACTTCCCGTCCAACCTGGCAGGAAATGAGTGGGCCCTTCCTGCTTTCCAGTGAGCTCATGAGGACAGCAGTGTTTCAAGCCAGCCCCAGGTCTAGTTTTGATGCCTGGAAAGAAATCTCTCCCTCGGAACCTGGGTTGTTATTATCATCGTCATTACTATCATTGTTGCTTTGAGGTCACGGTCCGGCCGTGAGTTCCATGATGTCTGCACAGGGACCTGTGACTGTGTGTGTTTGTCCTAGGGTGCCGTGGCGGGGTCTCTGGAAGCAGCCCCGGGGGCCCGGCTGAGCCGGCCTCGTCGCCCCAGGAGCAGTGCCCCCTGCATCCTGGCTCCGCAGACACGGGCACGGAACACCCAGACGACAGCCTCTGCTCCCTGGGGACGGACGGGGGCGGCCGGTCCTGGGCGGCCGAGGAGGTGTGCGACGTGACCATCAGCGAGCTGTACGTGGGGATGCTGCACTCCATGAGCCGGCTGCTGAGCGCAAAGCCGGCGTGCGTCATCTCCACCAGAGCGTCCATGCTGCAAGCCTGGAGCTGCAGGCGGCGGCACAGGTGGAGGAGCAGGCTGAACAGGACGCACTGCGAGGCGCGCAGGCGCTCCCGGGGGAGCTCCTCGCACCTACCCCTGCCGCGGCCGGAGCCGGAGCCGGGCGCGGCACCGCTGAGAGACTGCGAGAACCTACTCGATGTTTCTCGCCGTAAGGCGGGTTTTAAATTGGAAAGGGCTTGTCCTGAAGGCAACAAATCCCAGGTTCAGACGTCAGATCCGGGCTGGAAGGAGCTGCAGTTGACGCCACGGCGGAACTCGGCGCCGGCAGGCTTGGAGGTCGGAGCGGTGCGCGCCCTGGGCCGGGAGCGCAGACTCGGGATGCTGCAGTGGCTGATTTCCCCTGTGAAGCTCCTCTCTGGACCAGCAACGCCACAAGGCCCCCGCGGGGAGCGCTACAGGGAGATCCGGGTCCGATTTGAGAGACTGCATCGGGAGTATGCCCTGAGCCCCGGCACACAGCCTCGCCGCACGGGCCTCGCGGACTCCTGGGCTGTGGGCCTGTACAGCGGCGGTCCGGTGAGCCCAGGGGGGTCCTGGAGCTTCGAAACGCACAGGCCAGGTCTGTCTGTGAGAGCGAAGGGCAAGACGTTGAGGGAGGCCTTTGAGCGCCTGGGCAGAGCCGTGGACACAGGCCAAGGCCTGCCAGAGGACGGTCCCTCTCCCTTGCCTGCAGGGCCCAGCCCCGTGCTGAGCCCAGGCCGCCCGCAACAGGCGAGGAGCCTTGTCCCGGGAAGCAGCCCTGGCCTGGATAGGAAGCCAGCGTCTCCCTGCAGAGCTGTTCCAGGACCCAGGACAGAGCCTCTGGGCTGCGAGAGGAATCGCTACGATGAGATTAAAGAAGAGTTTGACAAGCTGCATCGGGAGTACTGCAACACGTCACCGCGGCGGGTCGCAGCGTCTCCAGACACGGCAAGTGCGCAGGCCCGGCACCGGACAGACGATGTCCTGGGAAAACTGAACCTGGACTCCTGGTCCCAGCAGTTGTCGCCGTCAGCCCAGTGGTACAGAAAAGGCGCACTGGGCTCGAGCGCAGTGGAGGACGGGGCATCTGCTGGAGCCACCAGGGGGGACCTTCGGTCCCCTGCGAAGCGCCGCAGGCTGTCGGACCCCCAGCTGCGCGCACCCTGGGCCAACTCCTGGGACTCCCCAGGCCCAGACCACCCAGCGGGGAAGAGAAGGTGAGTTTGTGTAGCTGGGGGTGGCGGCTTCCTGTGGTAGCGGCCTGCATGTGCCTTTGGACAGATTCCAGAACATTCTTGCGTATTTGTTTTCCAAGCATTCTCTCCCCTCTTTTCCTTCCCCTAAACCAGCGTTTCCATTAGGAGTGTGTGTGTGTGAGAGAGACGCATCAAACGCGTGTTCTGTGATGTCACGTGTGTATAACATCACGTGTGAGCTTGCCAGCAGCAGATTAAACAGGCTACATTGTCTGCTGTCGGCCAGAACCCTTCCGAGGGGGAGCCCAGGAGGGTGGCCCCTCATCTCCACCAGTGCTCCACCTGGAGCTGGGGCTCGCTGGTGGTCCCAGGCTTTTGCCCCGCCCCCTCAGCCCCCTCCTGTGCCCCTTGGGCTTTACATGACCAACCCACCAGCCGAGTGACTGGCGGCCAGTGTTGCAGGGGTTCTGGGAGGGGGAAGCCTCGGACAGCCCCAGCCCCTTCTTCAGGGAATGGCCTTGAGCAGTGCCACGCCTGCACGCTGCTGCCAGCTCTCTGAGGATAACCTTGGTCCTCATAATAGGCAGGACTCACCGAAGACAGTCCCACCAGAGAGCCACGCTGGGCCCCAGAGCTGCCGAGCGCTGTCCTTGCTGTCTCTCCACTGTTCTCCAGCGCCCCTGCCCAGCCTCCCCGTTCCTTTACTGTCATCCCGCCCTGGGGTCCCCCAGGCTCCGTCCCACCTGACCCCAGTGCAAAGTCACCTCGTGCCTTTTCACCTGCTCGGCCTAAAGGCCACGTGGAGGGGACTCAGCTTTACAGACAGGTCTGTGTCGTGAGCAGGCACCCCGGAGCCTGCAGGGGGCACCCAGATGCCTCTGGAACTCGACTGCCGGTCTCGGTGGCCAGCCCCAGACGCCATCTTAAGGCACAACATCAGTGTGTTAAACCACTGTGACCGGTCTGAGGGAGCCGGATCATCCTCGTGCTGTCTGGGTCTCCCATGTGGCTTCCAGGGACCCACGTACTTGAGCCATCTCCTGCTGTCCACCAGGTGCAGTAGCAGGGAGCTGGAGTGGAGGCGGCGCCTGGTCTCAAACGCAGGCCTCTGCGGTGGGATGCAGCTTCTCACACGGGGTCTTAAGCACCAGGCTAACCGCCGCGCCCACCGCGTGGAGAGAACCCTCCCAATCGGATGAGGTTGGCAGAGCAGGCGGGTTCTCCCGCTTGTAAATGAGGAAGTGAGTTTCACTCTCAGGACCTCTGTGTTGACACGGGCAGTGCGGGGTGGCCGGCGTCGGAGAGCCGGGGACTGTAGTCTCACTCTTCATCCCGAGTGGCCAGCGTTGGGGAGCCGGGGACGGGCCACAGGCTGCACTGCCTGTTGGGGATCGCTGTTGGGTTTGTGTCTGATTCCTTGGGCATCTTCTACAGTGAATACACAGATCCTTCTGTGCACGCCCTGGGATGACCGGAAGGCAGGGGGCTGTGTGGGGCCTGGCTTTGGGGGCCCCGTCAGATGGGGCTGCAGTTGGATTCTGTCTTTTCTGCCCGCAGAGGCCAGAGCACGGCTTTCCAGACGGACGGGCAGAGTGACTGTCGCTAGAAGGCAGAGCCGGGCGGTGTGAAGCGCTGTCCCCCTTGCTCTCTGGTTTGTGGCTTTTTCTTCGTCATCACAAAGACGGGAGAACCTGGTTGGTTTTCCTCCCTTAGAGCAGATTGCAGCAGCACCCACTCCGTCAGAGACGACGCTCGTCCCCGGGACGAAGGCATGGAAATAACGTCGCTTAATTAAAAACTCCCAGAAGTCTCGGAGACCCGTCTCTCTGCATCCTTTGGGGATGTTTCTGGCGACATGTGCCCCACCTCCCGCATCACGAGGACGTCTATGTACGGAGCCGCGCAGACCCTGCCATGGGGAGCGCCAAGGGGGCCGCAGCTGCGCTGTCTGCAACTCAGCCCGGAGCCCCTTCGTCCAGGAGCAGAGAGGCAGCAGGAAGTGGGTCCCGCCGCCCCAGCGTCACCAGGGCATCGTCCAGCGCACTGTCTCATTAGACCCTGTTTCCCGGAAGACAGCCGCCTCGCCAACCCCGGACGGCTCAGCTCAGCCTCCTGAAACAACGCTGGAGCCCGGGTCAGTGGCTTAACTGCTTCCGAGGTCACGATGTCAGTGAGGTCAGGTGTGCCGGGAGCTAGAACCCCACCCTAGGAATGTGAGGGACCCACGGGTCAGCCCACTGCACCGTGAGCAGTCAGCCTGCTGTTGGCCAAGAACCCGGCCAAAGCCTCGCACCTCGGCAGGGTCGGCTTTAACTGGCGGCCTGGCTCAGTCGGGGCTGGTGGAAGGGCCCTGCCCGCCCTCTAGCCGTTCTCGGCCTGCTGCTTGCTGAGAGCCCGGCCCACACATTCCCCTCGTCATCCTTGCCCGGGGTGCTTGGGGCGGTGCTGAGTCTCCCCGGCGGGGCTGCGTGCTCCCGCGTCCCATCTCTGCCTGCGTCTTGTGGAGGAGGGCCAGGGCCGGGGGCTGCCCCAGCGGGCATCTCGCGTGTTAAGAGCTCCAGGTAGACACTGTGCTCCCCCCGTCCCGGGTGTCTGCAGACGGGGACAGGTGGCCCGACCTCGGCACACACCTGGAGGCGAATTGTGTGTCAGGGCAGGTGTGTCTTGGCTTCCCCGCCTTTCACTTCCCCAGGGCCTGGCCCGGGCTGCTCTGGCCTGCAGTGCCCGGGGACTCCCAGGGCTGTGAACAGTCATGGCACAGATGGCAGGGCCGGCGCCCGTGCTCTCGGGACGCTGCTTCTCTGCTTGGCTCCCTGTCACCGACTTGTGCGAACCACAGCTCAGAGGCCGCAGGAGCTCCTTGCGTCCGGGGTGCGCTTCACTCGATGGCGTTTTGTTGACATGGCCGCAGAGCTCAGTCAGCACCTGGCGGGGCTGGCTCTGCTGCTGCTCGTGGGGAGACAGTGCCTCCTGGGGACCAGCAGTGCCACCTCCGACGCCGAGACAGACTGCACAGAGCACGGCCGTCTCCCCGTGTGCGGTCAGCGCAGCGCCGTTGCTGGCCGCGTCCCTGGGATCGGGCTTTTAGCAGCAGCCCTGTGCGGCTCCAGGCAGAGCCCAGCTCACGGGTCCCTGGGAGCCATCACCTGTGGACGGCCCCACTGGTACTGCCTGCAGCAGGTGTAGGGGGACAGCCTGGAAGTCCGGGGTGACTGCTCGGGGACAGCCAGACAGCTTGCTCTGTGGGGGACAAGTCTTCCTGCACATGGGGCCCATGTCTCCTTTGTACACTCAGCCTCCCTGGGCTCCTGGTCCAGCAACCCAGATGTGCCCTGGTAACTAGCTGAGCCTCGTGTAAACATGGCTTCCCCCATGAAGCCCTCTGGGCTGACGGGGCCACCACAGCACCTCCACCCTGGCTGTGTGTCGTCTGCCCTTCCCTTCCGGAGCAGGTCCCTGGGGGCGGAGGCTGGACAACTGCTTGGTGCCTGGCAGAGGGCGCACCCTCTGCAGACGGGACTAGGGTCCCAGCAGGGGCCATGACACACGCCCTGGGTGCAGCCACCTCGCGGGCGGGAGCTGCACTGCAAACAGCAAAGGAGATTTATTTGAAAAACAAGGAAAGCAAAGTTTATCTTAGATTACAGTGCACAACAGCGCGCGGCTGTGGAGGATCTGGCACGCTCGCGCGCTGGTTTCCACCTGTCCGGACCAGGAACCACGAACCACCTAGCTCCTTCCTCCTGGCGAAGCCGAAACCCAGTGCTGGCTGCAGCCGTCCAAGACTTGGAGGGTCTCCAGGGCAGCCCTCCGGACGCCAGGGTCCGTGTCCAGCTGGAGCTCCTGGAGCGCTGGGGGCGAGCGCAAAGGGGAAAGGGCCTTCTGCCCCCCACGCTGCCCGCTGCGTGCGGAACCCAGAGACGGCAGGGGCCGGGGCCCCCCGCCCGCCGCAGACCACTCGGCAGGGAGGTCAGCTAAGCCTGGGCAGAGCCTCAGGCAGCACCAAGAAAACGTGTGCCGCCTGGCAAAGAGGTGCAGGTGGTGTTTCTTCCTGGAGACCCCGCCTCCCTGGCCACGCCCCCTAGGAGAGCAGCCCAGGTCGCCTGGCTCCGCCCCCAGCCTCGGCCGCACCACTCACAGTTGCGGAGCGAGGGGAAGTCCAGCTTTTTCAGGTACTGGGCAGACATCTGCTTCATCATGATCCCTGAAACGACGCCCAGAGGGACTCGGAGGCCGGGAAGAGGAGACGGCGGTGCCGCGCGAGACCCTTGCCCTGGAAGTGTGTCGGCCAGACCCGAGCTCCCGCCCACCTGCCAGGTTACAGGAGGCGATTCTGATCCTGGACAGGTTGTTTCTGACGTAGGTCAGCGTCTCCAGCAGGAAGCAGTAGAGGACCGCCGGCTTCTTCTGAGTCTGCAAGACATGGGACAACGTGCAGCCTGGGGGGACAGGCTGCTGGCAGGGTGCTCCCTTCCACGGGGACGGCCTGCGCCACCCCAGACTCAGCGAGCCAGCTGGGCAAGTTAAGGACCCTCAGCACCTGGCCGCGTTCTTGGGAGACCCTGCGGGGTGGGAGGTGGGCTGTGTGGTCCCCAGCAGTGGTCGCTGGTCACCCTGGCCCTTGAACTGTGGAATGTGGCTGGTCTCAGTGTGGGATGCTGTGTGGATTCTGAGGGCGAAGGCCCAAGACAGTGCAGAGCATCAATTTGAATGTTGATTCCACGTGAGTGATCATATTGTGGTTATGTTGGACTGGATGAAATAAAGTATTATGGCCGTTTCACATCTTCCCACTTCTCTGAGTGTGGCTGCTCGAAAGTTAAAAATGGATCCTTGGTCAGCACCCAGGGTGCTTCACAGAGGTGGAACTGGGATGAAGACACATTCACTTCAGTGCGAAACAAGTGGAGACCCATGCACGCCAGGGTCTTCAGGAGCGCATGGGGACGCCAGTCCTGTGTGCCTCAGGGCGAGCTCAGGTGTCCCGTGAGCTGTCTGCAGTGCCCTCCCTCTCCTGTTGGCCAGTGCTGCCCCTGCCGTCCATGGCTAGAAGGGAAGCGGGGTCACGGGGAAGCAGCCCCTCACCAGCACGGAGCACATGGTTGTCTGGAACACAGCCAGCTCGTCGGCGCTGGCCTCGCCTTGCCGCGGGGGCCGCTCCAGAGACTTCCAGCCCCAGAAGTGCACGCACTGGAACATGGTGGCCGTGCAGGCCTGCAGGGGCGGGGACACAGCTTGAGTGGCATCAGGTGGCTGGGGGGTCAGCTACACCCCTAAAGCTTGGGGAGTGTGGGGGAAGGGGCAGGGCTACCCCCATCTCAGCCACCTCTTCACCACCCCTCCCCCAGTCTGTATGGGAAGAAAAGGGACTCGGGTCCTGAGCCCAAGGTGGACAGTCCCCATGCAGGGGTCCCAGGCAGCCAGCATTCACCCAAGAGGCAGGGGCCACAGGAGCAGATCCAGACACCGTTCTGCCTCCTGCCCCCAGCGTGGAGGAGCTGGGCCTTGAGGAGGAGGGAGAGGAGAGGCCAGGCCAGGCATCCCCCTCCCCCTCCTCCTTGGGTGCCAGCAGCCCAGCTTGGGCCTGCCCCACTGGGAGGTGGAGAGGGAGATCACTGGTGAGTCTCAACCAGAACCCTAACACCGAGAAGTGCTGCAAGGCGCGGCGTCTGCCGGGAGAAGGGCTGGGCAGAAGGTGTGGCCACAGCCGAGAGTCCCCAGGATAAGCTGGTCTTGCGGGTCTGGATGGTCCCCCTGCACGGTCCGCGGGTCCCCGGTGCTGGGCCTCGGGGACGCGTCTCTCCTGGGTCGCCCCCTGCACGGCCGCGGGTCCCAGGTGCCGGGCCTCGCAGACGCGCCTCACCTGGGCAGTGTTGGAGCAGGGGTCCTGGCAATGCAGCAGCAGGGGCACCCAGGCCTTCCTCACTTCGCCCTTGAAGAAATGCTTCTTGGAAACCCCCACCACCGTCGCCAGCTTCCCAAAGAGCTCGAAGGCCTTGAAGCGCAGCAGCTCGCTTTCCTGGGGCCGAGGGGGTCACACTGGGGCAGGTGCCCAGCGCCCTGGGTGCTGGCCCCTGTCCCAGACTGTCTTCCCTGGACCAGGATGTGGGCCAGATTTGAACACAGGCCCCTCTTAGCAAGGCCCAGCTGCCCACAGAGCCTCCATGAGCTGTGCAGAGCTGAAGGGAGCGGCCTCCCCTCCTACTAAGGCTGGGGCGTCCATGAGCCCTGGGATCCGCAGAGCTGAGTTTTTGTGCAAGATCCCGGGATCGGCCTGTCGCCCCAGCAGGCCACGTGGGACGCTGGGCGCCTCCTGAGGGCATCAGTCCTTTAAGGGATGACACAGGTGCTGCTCATTCACTGATCTGAATGTCCCCCAAGAGTTAGGAACAGTCCCCAATTCACATGCTTGGGGGGTGATTAGAATCAGGTGAGCCACGAGGGAGGAGCCCCAGGGTGACCCTACTGGGTTTATAGTAAGAGGAGGAGGAGGGGCTGGAGCCGTGGCACAGCGGGTTAACCCGCCGCCGGCAACACGAGCGCCAGTCCTAGCCATAGGTGCCCCACATCTGATCCAGCTCCAGGAGGGGGCCAAGTGTTTGGGTTCCTGCGCACGTGGGAGGTGGAGCTCCAGGCTCCTGGCATCCGCCTGGCCCAGCCCTGGCTATTGTGCCACTTGGGGAGTGAACAGCCAATGGAAGATTTCTCTGTCTCTCTCTGCAACTCAGCCTTTTGAATAAACACTTAAAAAAAAAAAAAAGGAGGAAGCGAGCCAGAGTGGGTACACCTGGACTCACGTTGTCGAAGAAGAGTCTGCAGTGCTCAGAGATGGCGTCGAAGGAGGCCCCCACGTCCCCTTCTCGGAGCTCGGCCAGGATTTTGGTCAGGGCCTCCATGCCTTCCGCGGTGGTGCGGGTGCTCGCCGGGACCCGCAGCGAGCCCAGGCAAGTCTCCAGCAGGAGCTTCCGGTACTGCTTCACCTGCAGGACCACGAGCAGCTCAGCCTGCGCCCCAGCTCCTCGGGGGAGCCCGCCGCCCCCGGGCCCTGCACACCTTCCTGGGGGCCCCCAGGGCCATGTTCCCCAGGGCGCGCAGCGAGAGCACCCGCAGGGCCTCGTCCTGCTGCTCCGCGCCCCTCTCCAGTAGCAGCACGGCCGGCCTCAGCAGCTTCTCCTGGTGCAGCACCGGCTCGCCCATGAACTGGAGGGGAGAACGGGGCGTGGCCTGCTCAGCAGCCTGACAGGGCAGGGGGCTGGCGTGGCCGCTGGGTGTGTGGGGGGGAGGGGAAGGCTTGGATTCCTCATCTGTGAACGGGGGGTGATATCCTTGCCTGAGACTCAGGGCTGTCATGAGGATTCAGTAAGAATGTGCGGGAAATGCTGGGTCAATTCATCTCTGTGTCAGAGAACACGCCAGCACCTGCCGCGAGCAGAAGCCACGCCCACCCACAGCTGAGCATGCATGTGGCTCATGTATTTGGCAGACTCACTATTGGACGAGACCTCAGGCCCTGGCGTGCATGTATGCAGGCACACACACACACGCACACACACACACACATGCACGCACAGGCACCCGAGTGTGTTTTAAAGGGATCTCGGGAAAGCCAAGCAACCGATCCATAAGTCTAAGGGGAAAAGGAGAAGGGTGGGCACTCTGCGCCTGCCTCGCTCCCGGCCCAGCCTGCCTCAGTTTACCGCAGTGTTTACCAGGCTCCTATGCAAGGCCAGCGTTGTGCCTGAGACACACCTGATGGTGAACGCCCTTTGGGATGAAGTCCTAACATCTTATCACTCATCTCATGGGGAAATGGAGCCCTGGATAATCCAGCCCTGCGGGTGTTGAAGAATTTAGGGCATTGGCTTCTTAGAAGCTGAACCTATGCAGGAGTCATTGGCTAGCAGTGAGCCAGGCAGCCAGGCAATGAGAATGTTACCTCGTCGGAGTCTCACTGCGCCCCTGTGGAAATTGAGGCAGAGAGACCCTAAGCTACTGGTCCAAGGCTGCACAGTTGCTGCACCCAGGAGCCGGGCTCCCAACTGGGGCCTCTGACTGCAGTGCCCGGGCTTGGGACCGAGCTGCACCAGTCCCTGGATGACGCAGAGGGGGATCCTCGCCTTCCCACCTTTGTTTCGAGGTTTTACAGAGGTGGCCTCACACTGGGAGGAGCCCGTGAACTTGGAAAGGATTGGTGAGCGTGTCCCGGGAGCTTCTGAATGGCCCACAGCCAAGAATCGTTGCAGTTTTGAAAAGTAAGAAAAAACACCTAAAGGACGTGGGTGACACACGACGATCACACTGGAAGTTTACGTTTCGGCTCTGTGGGAATCCCGATGTCGCCAGTGTCGGCGCTCACTTCCTGCTACAACAGCCAGGTCGGCCACACAGTCAGGAAGCGGCCTCCCAGCAGGAGGCGTGCTCCCATCCCACGCCAGGCTACCTCGGGGCAGCACCCGGCTCTGGCTGCTGACTCCTGCTGATGCAGACCCGGGGACGGCCCAGGTAGTGGCTCCCAGCCACCCACGCGGGGACCTGCATGGAGAGCCCAGCTTCTGGCTCTGGCTTTGGCCCAGCCTTGGCTGTCGTGGGCATTTGGAGAGTGAACCAGCAGATGGGAGATCTCCACCCTCCCTTTGTCTTTCTCTCTCCCCTTCAAAAAAAAATCTGCTACATGACCCTCTACAGAAAAGAGTCCCCCTCACCCCCCGCCTGGGCTGTCTGCTTCCTGGGCGTCCTGCAGTCAGTGGGATTCCTGCTGAGAGTTTCCTGGCTGATTCCCTGGGGCCCCACAGGGCTCCAGCAGCCATGGCACCCTCTCCCGCCTTCCTGCTCTCTGAGCCCCCTTGAGAAGCCTTCCCCAGAGCCCAGGCGCACCCTCTGAGTACCACTTGTCACCCAGGGCTCGGCTGCCATCCCACAAGCCCCTGCATCCCCCACGGTGCCCCACCGTGAATCTCTCATGAGATGAATGAATGAAGGAACCAATGAATGAGTGAATGAACACACAACAGAAGGCAGCTCTCCTGTCCCCGGCCCAGGTGTCCCTCAGAGACTCAGCACCTGCCCTGGAGGGGAGCCCAGGGCACCCACCCCCCTCTACTCCCACCTGGCCCACGGCAGGGCCCTCACCTCCACACAGGCCTCCACTTGCACCCAGCCCACGCCCGGGGCCCCCACCTCCACGCAGGCCTCCACTCCCACCCGGCCCACGCCCGGGGCTCTCACCTCCACGCAGGCCTCCACTCCCACCCGGCCCACGCCCGGGGCCCCCACCTCCACGCAGGCCTCCACTCCCACCCGGCCCACGCCCGGGGCCCCCACCTCCACGCAGGCCTCCACTCCCACCCGGCCCACGCCCGGGGCCCTCACCTCCACGCAGGCCTCCACTCCCACCCGGCCCACGCCCGGGGCCCCCACCTCCACGCAGGCCTCCACTCCCACCCGGCCCACGCCCGGGGCCCCCACCTCCACGCAGGCCTCCACTCGTACCCGGCCCACGCCCGGGGCCCCCACCTCCACGCAGGCCTCCACTCCCACCCGGCCCACGCCCGGGGCCCCCACCTCCACGCAGGCCTCCACTCCCACCCGGCCCACGCCCGGGGCCCCCACCTCCACGCAGGCCTCCACTCCCACCCGGCCCACGCCCGGGGCCCCCACCTCCACGCAGGCCTCCACTCGCACCCGGCCCACGCCCGGGGCCCCCACCTCCACGCAGGCCTCCACTCCCACCCGGCCCACGCCCGGGGCCCCCACCTCCACGCAGGCCTCCACTCCCACCCGGCCCACGCCCGGGGCCCCCACCTCCACGCAGGCCTCCACTCCCACCCGGCCCACGCCCGGGGCCCCCACCTCCACGCAGACCTCCACTCCCACCCCGCCCACGCCCGGGGCCCCCACCTCCACGCAGGCCTCCACTCCCACCCGGCCCACGCCCGGGGCCCCCACCTCCACGCAGGCCTCCACTCCCACCCGGCCCACGCCCGGGGCTCTCACCTCCACGCAGACCTCCACTCCCACCCGGCCCACGCCCGGGGCTCTCACCTCCACGCAGGCCTCCACTCCCACCCGGCCCACGCCCGGGGCCCTCACCTCCACGCAGACCGCCGTGCTGCTGATGCGGCAGCTCAAGACGTCCGAGTCCATGCCCCTGAGCACGAGCTCGGAGAACCTCTGCCGGTAGCCTGCCAGGAGCCACACGCACAGCCTGCAGACAGGACACGGGGCTCATAGGCTGGCTGTGGGCAGATCCCGGGACACCTCTGGCCTCTCCCTCCTCCTCCAGGGGCTCGGGTGGGGTTGCCGGTCCCTTTCCACTTCCTTTGTATAAAGGGGTCACGAACGAGGACTGCTCTGCTCTATGCGTGATGAGGACACAGCAAGCAACTGCCCATCCTGGCCCTGGTGGCCTTGGGCGAGCCCCTCCCCTCTGGGACCTCAGGGCACCTGTGATGAAGGGCTCCCGATGTCCTGCACGCTGCTGTCACTCCAGCCTGGGCCGCGGGTCAGCGTGGCGGGTCAGCCCCGGGGAAACGAGGCACTCAGCCATGGCTGGAGGATGCGCTTCCCAGGGGATGCCTCTCCCACCCGGGAGAGCACGGGCCGTACCTGGCCAGGAGGCTCACTCCCTGCAGGAAGGTCCCGCTGCTCTCCAGCAGGGTCCACACCGACTGCTCCTCCAGGGCCCGCAGCAGGCACTCACTGTGCAGCCTCCGGAACAAGAGCTGCATGGACTTCACGGTGACCCTGGAAGGAGGCGGGGGCGCGGGCTGTGGCTGCCGCTCCACGAGGTCGGGGTCCCGGGGGGCTGAGGGTGTGGTCACAGGAGAGAATAGGGCTGCTAGTTCTGAAGCCCCCACATGCTGGACGCACAAGAAGAAGTAAGATCGGCTTCCAGAAACTACTCCCCACTGGAGAGGACATTTGGGCCCCTGCGGGACAGCATGAGGCCAGTCCTGCCCAGGCTACAGCCTTGCACCCGTGCTAGCCTCCCCACTGCCCACCTGCCCGGCCGCCCCGACACCTTTGCAGGGTCAGCTCCTCGGGCAGGGGCCCCGGCTGGACCAGCCTCCAGGTCTTCAGGGCGGGCGAGGCAGCCTCGGGCTGGTAGCTGCTGCCCAGCTGCAGCAGGAGGGTGTAGATGAGGTCGGGGACCAGGTCGGACAGCTTGTCATCGTCGTCCATATTCTCAATGAGGAGGTGGATGGTGCACAGTGTCTGCCGAGAGACCAGCCGGGGCGTCGGGGCGCCTCCTCCCGAGACCCCAAGCAGCCCCAGTGCCCAGCCCCCGCGCTCACCATCAGGGGGTCCACCGCGGCCATGCGCCAGATGTCTGCCTTGGAGGTGGCGTTGACCCTCCGGGTGAACCGCGACTGCAGCCGGCCCATCAGGCCACGGAGCATGGTCCTCGCAAAGGGCATGTTCTCGGCCACGGCCAGCCACACCTCCGTCAGGTGGCTACCCAGACACGGGCACGGGTTATGGGATTCCTGCCATGGGGGGGATCCCCTTGGACCCCCTCAGCAGCCCCCTGAGTAGGGGCTGAACCCCGAGAGCTGCCTCTCAGAGAGGCGGAGTGAGCTGGTGGAGATGGGTAGCTAGAACCCCATCCCTGGCTCCCTGCCTGGCCCCCTTTCTCTGCTCAGGCTCACGGTGCCTCTGGGAAAGCCGTAATGCCCTCAGAGCTCTGGCTGCCCTGCTGGGTGACCTCGGGGTCCCCAGCCGGCCCACTGTCTGAGGACATTTCCGACATGTCCCCAAACCCCCGACCTGCGTGAGGCCAGCACAGGCAACTTGCTGGTATTGTCACCACCTCACCCTCCCAACGCACCTTTGGAAATTTGTATTCATGTATTTTATTCCTATGTGAAAGGCTCCAAGACCGAGAGGGGACTCCTAGCTGCTGATTCGCTCCCCAAATGCCTACAACAGCCAGGACTGGGCCAGGCGAAAGCTACGAACCAGGAACTCAAACCTGGTCTCCCACAGTCACGGCAGGGCCCCAAGTGCTCCCATCCACCCCAAGGCAAGTTCTGGCTCCAACCCAAATAATGCTCCCCGCACGTGGGGAGACCCTGTCCACACATGGGAACTTGGCACAGCTGGCAGAGATTAAGAAAGGAGGGGCTGCGGGTGTCACTTGGGGCTGGAGGTCGGGCCGGTTCACCCCCGGGGACTCAGACAAGCCACACGCTTTGAGAGCACAGGGCTTGAGGCATCTCAGAAGGCTGTGGGCCAGTGGCCCCACAACTCAGTCCTCCACAGGTACCGGGTGCCACGGGAGGAAGCTGTAGGAGGCTGGGCTGGTGCCGGGGTGCCCCATGGGGGTGCCCCATGGTGGGTGCCCCAGAGGCGGCCCCTCCCACTGGGGATCGGGAGGATTTAGAGGGTTCAGGCCCCGCCCCCGGGGGCCCACCTCTCCATGGGCAGGGGCCGCCTGAGCAGCGCCGTGAGGACGGTGTCCTGGTGGTATTGCGCCAGGAGGAGGATGCTTTCGATGAGGAGGCGCCGCACGTCTGGGTCTTCCGCCACCGGCAGGTGGACCAGGATGGCGCCCAGGATCTCGGCCACCTGTGGAGGGGGCGGGGCATCACCATGGGCACCCCGCCTCTGGGGCGCTTGCCCACGTGGCCGACGGTAGGGGGATCCCCAGCACACACCCTGCCCCCCGCCTCGAGGGCATTTCCTTGGGTTTCCAGCACTGAGGGAGAGGAAGCCGCACAGGCTGGGTCTCCCAGCCACACGCTGTCCAGGACACCTTAAGTGCACTGCTCTCTACATCTCCTCCTTCTCCTCTCGGGCAGCCAGGGGCTCAGTGGAGCCTTGTGAGGTCCCCCAGTCTGGGTGCAGCCGGCAGCCCCAGGCGCCCCGCCCCACCTGCCCGGCCCCGCCCCGCCCCAGGCGCCCCGCCCCACCTGCCCGGCCCCGCCCCGCCCAGACGCCCCGCCTCACCTGCCCGGCCCCGCCCCGCCCCAGGCGCCCCGCCCCACCTGCCCGGCCCCGCCCCAGGCGCCCCGCCCCACCTGCCCGGCCCCGCCCCAGGTGCCCCGCCCCACCTGCCGGCCCCGCCCCGCCCCAGGCGCCCCGCCCCACCTGCCGGCCCCGCCCCGCCCCAGGCGCCCCGCCCCACCTGCCCGGCCCCGCCCCGCCCAGACGCCCCGCCTCACCTGCCCGGCCCCGCCCCACGCAGCCCCAGGCGCCTGGCCCTGCACCTTGTCCTCCAGCTCCCTGGCCCGCGTCTGCAGGAACGTGCTGACCCAGGTGACGGAGGCCTTGTCGTGCTGCGGGCCCACGGCCCCGATGTTCTCGCAGAGCTTCTGGACCAGGGAGACCAGCTCATCACTGCTGAACTCCGTGCAGACTGCCTGGGAGCAGAGCGGCTGCTGCTGGGGTCCCTCGCTCTGGCCCGAGGCCGCCGTCTGTGCGGCTCTGGGCGCTTCCCCTGGACGGCGAGCCGTCAGCATGGCAGCTGATGGTACAGAGGCGGGGAGGACACAGCCCGAGAACGTGACGCCCCTACTGTGTGCCCAGAGCGCAGCGGGTTCCTGACCTGCTGCAGGCCTTTTCCACACAGAGGGCAATGGCCTGGCCCAAGGCCACGGGCAGCAGCCACCTCCAGGGGGAATGTGGGGGAGCAGCCAGCCATGAAGGCCCCGCCCCCGTGGGAGGGCCGGGTGCCCCTCGGCCAGCCCCCTGTCACCTTGGCGATTCGGGCGGTCACGCCGAGAATCGAGTCGGCATCTGCGCCCCACAGGTCCTTCTCGCACCTCTCCAGCTCCTTCTCCTTGGAAGCGCCCCACAGGGAGCAGGTCTGGCTGGCTGCGAGGGGGGAGGGGGACACAGGGCCTGGCCCAGGCACGCCGCAGACCCTCTTGCCCCGCCCCCAGCCCCAGCGGCCTCTGCTCCCACTGTCGCTGGTGAACGGCCTGCACTGCCTTTTGGCTCTGCCACGCCCCTGGTGTCCGCAAGCCCGTCCCAGCACAGGCCCTGGCTGACCCACCTGAGCGCAGGCGCCTCGGCTTCCCGCAGCTCTCCCTGCTCTGCTCCGACCTGGACGCCCTGTCTCCAGGCCTGTGCAGCCGGAGGCCACGCCCCCTCCTCATGTCCCGCCCACCGCGTACCGTGGAGGTCCAGCAGGCATGACAGGACTCTGGCTGAGGCCACGCGGGTTCTCAGGTGGGTGTCACAGGTGCAGGGGGCGACGAGTCCCACCAACGTGCCAAACTGCCCCAGCTTCAGGGGGATCTGAGGACCCGACCGAGCGGTGCTCACACGCTCCGCCCTCTCACGCACAGCGTGCAAGGGGACCGAAAAGGGCGGCCCCACTCTGAAAACATCAGGGCCCCACCGCCGGCCTCCCCACCCCACGGCTGGGCGCCTGGAGGCTGATCTGCCAGGACAGTGTTTGCTCAAGACGTTGCCCAGGCCCCTGCCTGGCTCCTGGAACTCAGCCCCGGGTTCTGATCCGGTTTCCCCGCCCACTCGCGAAGGGCCCTTGGCCTCCCAGTCCGTCCTGCATCCCATCTGTAATGTGGCCTCCTCTTCCAGGAAGGGAGAGAGGGTGGGGCGGGGGGGGGAGGGAGTAGAGAATCCAGGTGCCACAATCAATGTCCCTCGGCCCAGGTGCGCCCTACCTTCCTCCCCATCTCCACTCACCGTCCCAGGGTCTCCCCGGCCCCAGCACCGAGGCCAAGCCCCACACCCGAGCCCTGGGACCCCACCGTCCTCCTGGCACGGCTACTGCCGAGGACAGGCAAAGAGGGAGGAGCCAACAAGTGTAGGAAAAGGGTCTCACGCATACACGTGGGACTCTGTAGCCACCGACTTTCTCACACTAAGAAAACTGTTGACTTTCCCAGCCAACATGGCGCCCGGGATTGTGTTCCCTATTCCCAAAGAGGGCCCTCACCACTGCTGGAGCCTCAGGCCCCACAAAACCCAGAACCGAGCCCAGGCCAGCCCACCCTCTCCTCCCCATTCAGCCACGGGGCCCTGGGGCCAGCGCCTGGCGGCCTCTTCCCAGGGGACACTTCTGAGGCCAACTTGGGCTTCCAGCGTGTCACGCTCCCCTGGAGGGAGACAGGAATTCCCTGGGGGACATCACAGAGGCGAGCGTGGACTCACGCAGATGCCGATGCTCTGCACGTAGATCTGTATGAGGTGCAGGTGCAGGTTCATGGCCTTCTCCCGCTCCCACTCTTTCTCAGACAGGATCCACTTCTCCAGGAGCTACAAGGGCACAGAGCACAGGGGCGACCATGAAGATGCAGGGCCTTGCCCTGGCCGGCCAGCCCTGGCTCTCCGCAGCCTTTGCCCTGTGTGGCTTCTGTGTGGTCCTCAACACTTCTGATTTTCTCCCTGGGCCCCGGCATGGAGGGAGATGAGGCTGCAGGAGAGGAGAGTGGTGCCAGCAGCCTCCAGGGATGGTGCTTGGCGGTGGCATCTGGCTAGCTTCAGATGTCTGCCTGCAATAAAGGGCACAGCCCCCCCACTCCCTCCCCCGCCCCCATGGCTCTGGGGCGGCCGGCATCATGGCACAGTGGTTTGGGCTACATCCTGCAGTGCCCACATCCCTGTGAGCGCCAGTTCAACTCCCAGCTGCTCTGCTTCTAATCCAGCTCCCTGCCCATACGCCAGGGAAGGCAGAAGATGGCCCCTGCACCCATGTGGGAGACCTGGCTGGAGTTCCAGGCTCCTGGCTTTGACCTGGCTCAGCCCTGGCTGTTATGGGTCTCTCTATATAATAAATAAATAAATCTTTTTAAAAGATGAAATATCAAAAGGTTGATTTCAGAGCAAGGGATGTGCCTGGACAGAGAGGGTTCATCTTGATGATCCAGGGTGGGTTTGTCACGACGACACAAGAGCCCTGAGAGCCTGTGGCCCCGTGACACGGCCACAGCACACGGGCGGCAGAGACTGACAGAGCAGAGGGGACATAAGGAAATCCACAGGCACAGCTCAAGACTGCAGGGCTGCTTTATTTATTTGAAGGCAGAGTTGAGAGAGAGAGAGAGCACACACTTTCATCCACTGGTTGACCCCCCAAATGGCTACAACAGCCAGGCTGTGTCACGCCCACACCAGGAGCCAGGAGCTTCTTCCAGGTGTCCCATGTGGGTGCAGGGGCCCAAGGACTCAGGCTGTCTTCTGCTGCTTTTCCCAGGTGTGTTAGCAGAGAGCTGGATTGGAAGTGCAGCAGCCGGGACTTGAACCAGCACCCACGTGGGCTGCTGGCATTGCAAGCAGAGGCTTAACAGGCTATGCCACAATGCCAGCCTCGGCTTCTGCATATTCTTGCTATGTGAAGACAACATAGGTTGGACATCCCTAATCTAAAAATGTGAAACCCAACATGTTCCAGAATTTTGAACTTTTTGAGCTCCAGGTGGAAAACTGTCCCAAGTGGGAGGTTGTACACCATGAAATTTTGTTTCCTGCACAATTTCTTTAGAAGCATCACCTTTAGGCCACACGTGTCAGGTGTGCATGAAACATAAACGGATTTCCTATCCAGACTTGGGTCCCCTTCCCAGTATATCCCACTGTATTTATGCAGAAGAGAAGTCAGACGCAGTTCTGGCCCCAAGCATTTTGGATAAGGGATCTTAACAGGTTATAAGAGCAAACAAGCCGCTTTAAAAACAAACAAAAAACTACCTCACCTCTTCCAAAAACGCTGAAGATATGAAAGACAGAAATTGTTTGTGACTAAAGAGGAATAAAGAGACAGAGTAACTGAACGCAGTGCATATCATGAATATCTATTAAGAACTCTTAGGGCAACTGGTGAAGTAAAATTTGAATCTGGACCAAAGATGTTTAGCGTTGTGTACATATTAAGTTTCCTGACTGAGCAATGGTACCATTGTCATAAGAAAATGTTCTGTTCTTGATGTCTGAAACTAATTTTCTTTTTTTCAAAATGTTTATTTTTATCTACTTGAAAGGCAGAGTGATAGAGACTTTTTCCATCACTCCCCCAGATGACTGCAATGGCCAGGCTGGGGCCAGGAGCCAGAGCTCCTTCCATCTCCCACGTGGATGCCAGTGATCCAAGCACTTGGACCGTCATCTGCTGCCTCCCAGGGTGCGTTAGTAGGAGGTCTGATTGGAAGCAGAGCAGCTGGGACTCACATGGACACTCCGATATGGAATGTGGGCATCCCAAGGGGTGGCTTAGCCTGCTGTGCGCAATGCCCACCCTTGCAACTAATTTTCTGTGATTCAAGATGTGTGTGTGTGTGTACATGTGTGTGTGTGTGTGTGAGAGAGAGAGAGAGACAGAGAGACAGAGAGAGAGAGAAGACAGAAAGAGGAAGACAGAGAGAGAAAATGTGCAAACTGTTAAAAAACAGTCACTCTGGATGAAGAGGGTCTCTGTCTAAGAGCTTTTGAGCAAATGTGAAATGTTATCACAGGGGCTGGGGCTGTGGTGTAGCAGGCAAAGCCGCCTGCAGAACCAGCATCCTGTATGGGCTCCAGTTCGAGTCCCGCCTGCTCCTCTTCCAATACAGCTCTCTACTATGGCCTGGGGAAAGCAGTAGAAGATGGCCCAAGTCCCTGGGCCCCTGCACCCTGTGGGAGACCCAGAAGAAGCTCTTGGCTCCTGGCTTTGGATTGGCCCAGCTCTGGCCATTGTGGCCATTTGGGGAGTGAACTAGAGGATGGAGGATCTCTCTCTCTCTCTCTCTCTCGCTCTCGCTCTCTCCCTCCCTCTCTGTAACTCTGCCTTTCAAATAGATAAATCTTTTTTTAAAAAAATGTTATCACAATAAAATGACTGCAACCATTGCTGCTGCCTGCCCCTGTTCCCCTGGATCTGACCCTGGGCCACTGGCTGGGAGGGGCAGCCCCTGCTGGCTCCTGGCCCCCACGGGGCGACTCACATGCACCATCTCCTGCAGCCCCCTGGGGTCCAGGTGCCTCTGCAGGAGGCTCTCCATCAGCTGTTCCAGGGCACTCAGGGCGTTCCCGTACAGGGCCTGTGCGGGACAGAGAGCTGGGCAGCAGGGGGCAGCACACATCCCCCTCCCAGGGGACACAACACCAGGGCTGAGAGCTGGGGCTGCTCTGTGCCGGGAGGGAGAGCTGGGCAGCAGTGGGGGCCATACACAGCCCCCTCCCAGGGACATCCACGCCAGGGCTGAGAGCTGGGGCTGCTCTGTGTCCATCCATCACCCTCTGCCATCCGTCAGTTTCTGCCCAGGCCAAGCCCCTTACGTCCTGTGCTGCCTCTTGCGTGGAGTACAACACAGCCTTTGAAGAGAGATCCCTGTCCTAAACTCCCAGAGCCCACTTCTCCTGACCCGTGGTTTGGGGCCAGAGGTGGCCATGAAAGATTTGCCCTCCTCTTCCTCAGTGTCACTGGGAAACAGCTAGGGACTACATTTCCCAGTAGCCCCTGCTTCTAGGTAGAGCCATGTGGTGCATTTTGACCAATGGGAGGAAGGCAAAGTGACTGCTAAATCCCTGTGCTGCCTCTTCCCCCTCATCCAGGCTGGATGTCCCAGGGCCCTGTGGTGTGGACGATGGTGGGGCCTCTGTCAGCCTGGGTGCTTGAACAACTGCATGAAGCGACCCCACACCCACTCCCACTGACAACTGGACTTTACTCGGGTGAGGAATAAACAGGGATTGGGGGTGTGCTCACCACAGCGGCTGGCGTTACCCCACCCTGACCGACGGGCACACTGTCCTGGGCACTCACGGCGTGGCAGGAAGCTGGACCCTGGCGCTGCCTGTGTCTGCGTGGACGTCCAGCCCCTGCCCCGGCCGATGCGGTGCCCAGGGGCGCCTACCTTCATGGACTCGTTGTCCCCTCCCGGGGGCTGCAGAGAGATCACCGAGTGGATGCCGATGTCCATCAGCTCACTGCTCTCCTCTAGGGAGTAAAAGGGCTTCAGCTTGCTGGGGAGAGAAGCGGCGGCAAAGGTAGGGGTCACCAGGAAGTTGGGGCCCTGCTGCCCAGTCTGGACGTGGACTGCGCATCGGAGTTCAGACAGGTGTCCCTCCCCTGGGACCCTGGCTCGGCCCAGCTGCCAGCATCCAGAGGTCAAGGCCCCCTTTCCTGTTGTTGTTGCCGGCTCTAAACCTGTGACTGTCCCGCCAGAAACACCTGTTGTTCACCGCTGGCCATGGAACCTGCCCTGGCAGGCTGGTCCTGGCCCAGGGCTCTCCAAGGTGTGAGAGACTTGGACTCGCAGCAGCATTGCATCTGGCCCCACTCCAGACCTACTCAGTCAGAAGCCCTGGGGCTGGCTCTGAGCGCCGTGTCTTCACGAACTCTACCGAGGTGTAGCCAGCCACCTGGTGCGCGCTACCTCCTCCTCTCCGTCACCTTCATCCGTAGCCCGCAAGCCTGCTTCGTAACAGGGTCTCAGGGCTCCTAAGGGCCCCAGGGATCCTTCCTTATGGACTGGGGTGGGGCCGAGATATCAGCATTGTGCAAAGCCCCCCCCCCCACTGGCTCCAGGCAGCCTCCAGAGTTGAGAGCCATCAGCGTGGGACTCCTGCCCCTAAGGGTGTCTTGTGCTTCACCCTCTTATCAAATCTGCCCATTCCGCATGAGGCCACGAGAGCACGGGTACTCAACCCACAGACTCGGGGCTCCTTTCCAACCCACTCGTGGGTCAGCAGCTCCAGGAGAGCAAACTCTGGGGTTTTGAGTCACCTTGTGTTAACCCCATCAACAAACAGCGCTCCACTTGTGGCCTGAGCCCAAGCCCAGTGTCCTCGCGAGATTGCCGGCCCGTGCGTGATCAGCTGGGGACCGGCCACCTCCTGCCGTCCAGCCCCAGCCCGAGGAGAGCTGCCCAGCAGGATGTCGTGCTGAGCACTCAGGACAGGAGCCGGCTGGAGCAGGCCCTGCACCCTGCTACCGAGGCAGGCTGGGTGTGTGTCCCGGGGGATAGAGGGATGCGACCCCTGTAGGAGCACCAGGGTGGGAGCCCGCTCACCTCAGGTGGGCCAGCGCGTCCATCGCCATGGTCCGCACAGGAGAAGCCAGCTGGTCGGGCGGCTCGGCCTTGATGATCGCCTGTCCAGCGCAGGCAGGGAGGGCAGTGAACCACTGCTGCCCAGGGGTCCCGGGAGGCCTCGGACAGTGACAGCGAGGGCAGCTGAGCCCCCCCCCCCCCCCATTAGTGCACAGAAGACCCGCCCTGCACGCAGTGCTCCGGCTCCCCAGGCCTCTTTCTTTCTTCCCAGGTTCTCTGGTGTCTCAGGGGAGCCGGGCCCACGGCGGGCCTGGGCTCCTAGCTCCAGGCTGCCACTGTCACCTGCCTGGGCCCCGAGCCCCTTCTCTGGAAAACAAGGCTCGGCGGCCTGTTTGCCAGGGCTGGGCCACCCTAGCATGAGGTGCCAGGTGCACAGCAGCTGGTACCAGGCAGGAAGCAGGTGAGTGCTCACCGCCTCCCCTCCCCCTCCTTGCCTCCACCCTCCAGGCCCTGGCAGGGGTGCGAGGATGGGGCGGCCTGGGGATGGAGCATGCTGGCTGCCCCACTAGGCCCGTCAGCCCTGGTGCAGGTGACATTTTCTTTTTTTAAATTTATTTGACAGGTAGAACTATAGACAGTGAGAGAGAGACAGAGAGAAAGGTCTTCTTTTCGTTGGTTCACTCCCCAAATGGCCACCACGGCCAGAGCTGTGCTGATCCGAAGCCAGGAGCCAGGTGCTTCTCCTGGTCTCCCATGCGGGTGCAGGGGCCCAAGTACCTGGGCCATCCTCCACTGCACTCCCAGGCCACAGCAGAGAGCTGGACAGGAAGAGGAGCAACCGGGACTAGAACCCGGCGCCCATATAGGATGCATGCGCTGCAGGTGGAGGATTAACCAAGTGAGCCATGGCACTGGCCCGCAGGTGACATTTTCTATGTCTACTGATGCCACCCCAGGTCCTGCACCGGCTGGAGAACCTTTTATCCCCACTAAAGGCCGTTTGAGTATTTGTCACCTCACTCACAGGCCACACACCATCATGGCCTGGACCATGATCCCTCCTGCACCTGCGCTGCCTTGGCAGGAGCAGATCTTCTGACTTTAAAGCCCATTCTCCCCTACCCCGGTTAGGACGTCACTGTCCCCTAAGTGTCTCCCATGGAGGGACGTGGAGACTACAGCTGGCCTGACCCACGGTGCCCCTGCCCACTGGCCCCTGAACCAGCCACTTCTGAGCACCCCGGGTCCCCACACAGCCAGTCTTCCACCCTGGATTTCCAATGGATTCCTGACTCTGAAAACCTTTATCAGCCCCAACACCGGTTCTCAGACCCCCCCCCTCAGTGAGGCCTAGCAAAATGGGGCTGAGCCCCCTCATCCCGCAGGTGCCCCCAGGACCTCTCAAACACTCCGACGAGGGGGACGCCAGGCAGCCCAGGGTCCTGCCCAAGCCACCCCGGGACGGAGGAGGCCCGGCCCCACTCACCACGATAGTGCCGGTGAGGGTCACCTTGTGGGCAAACTGGAAGTCCTCCAGGCTCTGGACGCCTCTGATGGCACTGGTGACCTGTGCAACGCTCTTCACGAAGGCCATTTTGAGGCTGATGTCCTGTGCGGGGGAGGGGTGGGAAGGAGAGCCCGCTTGCCCCAAGGTGCTCTGGCCGCTGCCTCTACGTGTTCTCCTCCTCGCCAGTGCCTTTGTGTCTTCCTATTTCCTGTCTGTTACGAATAAGCCTGGCCCTGGGCAGAGGGAGTGAGAGGCTGGGGAGGGTCGGGGCTCATCCAGTGGCTCCTGGGGTGTCATGCTGGCCCGTTTAGCACCACCTGCTCCCCTACACGACCCTCAGGTTCAGAAAACAGCATAGCTCTGGGCACCCGTCTCCGCAGGTGCTGGGGTCACCTTGGTGGGGAGGAGGAGGTGCAGGTGGGTACAGAGGGTGACTCCGCCCACCTGGCTGGAGGAGCACCCCTTGCTCGGGTGCCAGGTGTGGGTACCTGGCAGCTGCTGGAGTAGTGGTGAATGATCTTGGCGGTGATGAGGTTGTCCACGAGGGTGAGGAGCAGCTGGGGGTGGCAGTAGGAGGCCACACGGCTGTACATCACCATGAGGGCGCTCTTCACAGTCTCCCGCCCCCAGGGGTGGTCCTTCTGCAGGGACATTGAGACAAGGGAAGAGCCACTGGGCTGGAGGGGGTGGGCCGGGGCTGCTCAACTTGACCTTCTGGGACGAGTCTGTGGCCACACGACTAGAGGAGCCATTGCGTTGGCTAAAGGTGCTGCAACTGATGGCTCGCTGGGTGCCCGAGAGGCTCATTCAATTGTTCATGCTCTCATCCATTCATTCATTCATTCACCTTTATCAGGCACCTCCTACACACCAGGCACCGGGAACAGGACAGACCGCCTGGAGGACTTCAGGCGAGTGACAGGTGCCAGGAGCTGTGCATGGGAGGTCGTGTGGAGAGCTCTGAACAGCGGCTGTGCAAGCTCCTTCATGCCGTGGAGCTCCCCTGGGCCCTCTCTCCTGGTGCCCACGCCCGCTGAACAATCTCAGAGCTGGAGGAGGTGTTGGAGGCCGCCAAACCCACAGTGGGCGGGGAGCAAGGTGTCCACGCCCCCCCCCCCCCCCCCGACAGGTGATCCAGGTCGCGGGTCCTGCTGTGAGCAGAAGCCCGGACGCTCCCTGGAATGCCCCCTGATGCTCCCCACACAGACACTGGAGCAAGGGTTCAAAGCCTACAGTAGCAAAGGCTCCGGGGATTCTCCTGAGGCTCAGCCAGCCCATGGGACCATCCCCCGGGGCAGCAAGGGACAGATGATGGGGCCGTGGGATGCCTGGGTCCAAATCCTGGCTTCCCCTCGGCACCAGCCTTTGGAGACCTGCAGGGCCTTCCCTGCACAGCTGTGGGATTAGAGGGCCACCCCCCCCATGCCAACTGTGTCAGCTCCTGGAGGGAGAGCTGCTAACACAAGAGGAGCACCCCCCGAGCACCCCCCGAGCAGGGCTGCAGCTTCTGTGGGACTGGGCAGGGCCCAGGGCTCAGCATTCCCAGCCAGCACCCAGTGAGCCCTGGCTGCCGCCTGGGAGCAAACCACGAGTAGCCTTGGGCTGGGCTTCTCGGCAGGGCCGGGTCCCGGAGACACCTAACCTGCGCTCTTTGGCTGAGAGCGTACCCGCCAAGCCCCGATCTGCCAGGACTGCTCCGACTCCTGGATCCGCTCCTCGAAGTCTTGGAGCACACTCAGCACCGTCTTCACCTGGCCACGGGCACACAGGCCAAAGCACACAATCACACCCTGCAGGGAGACCCCGCAGCCAGGGTGAGGGCAGGGCAGGGCAGGGCCCACACCAGTGTGCAGCGCACACACACACACCAGCATACACATATGTACACACAGAGAGACACACGCATGTGGTACACATGCACACATGGGCACACAGGCCAAAGCACACACTCACACCTTGCAGGGAGACCCCACAGCCAGGGTGAGGGCAGGGCAGGGCCCACACCAGTGTGCAGCACACACACACACACACCGGCATACACATATGTACACACAGACACACACACACATGTGGTACACATGCACACATGGGCACACAAGCCAAAGCACACTCACACCCTGCAGGGAGACCCCACAGCCAGGGTGAGGGCAGGGCAGGGCAGGGCCCACACCAGTGTGCAGCGCACACACACACCGGCATACACATATGTACACACAGACACACACACATGTGGCACACATGCACACATGCACACAGGCCAAAGCACACACTCACACCCTGCAGGGAGACCCCACAGCCAGGGTGAGGGCAGGGCAGGGCCCACACCAGTGTGCAGCGCACACACACACAGACCAGCATACACATATGTACACACAGAGACACACACGTGGTACAATGCACACATACACATATGCACAAGACACATGTGGACACATACACATTGTACATGCATGCACAGATATGTACACACATGTGCATGACACACATGTGCATGACACACATGTGTATACACGTACATATGCACACACATTACACACATGCACCAGGCGTACACATGGGTGCATACACATGTACACACATGCGTGCACACATACAGACATGTATTCGAGGTACACATTCATATACGCTGCATGCATGCACATACATGCACACATGTGCACATACAGGTGTACACACATGTATACACGTGCACAGATGGGCATACACATATATGCATAAGACACATATGTGTTTGCATGCATCTACACACATTACACACATGCACATAGGCATACACAGTCACACAGAGGCACATGCACATATATGCACAGACATACACACATGCACAAGACATGTTCAAGGCACACATTCATACACACATTGCATGCACACGGGGCACACACATGTACACATACAGCCTACACATGTGTACACAGGCACACATACATGTATACGCATGCACACAAGGACCACCCTGGTATATACACATGCACAAGGAGGCACACACACGTGTACACACACACAGGTGCATGACCTCGCGGGGAGCCCAGGGGCTGGGGCGCCCTCACCTCCCGGTCGAAGCTGTTGCTGTAGTCTGTCTTATACAGCAGCTCCAGCAGCAGCACCTCCACCTTGTCGGCCTCCGGGGTCATGGCCAAGGTGAATCCCAGCGCCTGGTACAGAAAGCCCTGCACAACACCAGGGAGCAGCGGCTCAGGCCTCGCCAGCCTGCCCCCAGGAAGTTCGGCTAAGGACTGGTAAGACAATGTAACATGATGTGTGTGCTCCTCATCAAAGGCATGGCTTGCAACCGTTTCTCCCACCCTGTTGGCTGTCTTTTGTGTTATTTATTTGAAAGGCAGAGTGACACAGAGAGAGAGATCTTCCATCTGTTGGGGTTCACTCCCCAAATGGCCACAGCAGCCTACGCTGGGCCAGGCTGAAGCCAACAGCCTCATCCGGGTCTCCCACAAGGGTGGCACAGGAGCAAGTCCTTGGGGCAGGGCATCTTCTGCTGTTTTCCCAGGTGTATCAGCAGGATGAGAAGTGGAGCAGGCAGGACTTGAACTTGGGTCCATATGGGATGCTGGTGTTGTAGGCAGCGGCATTACCCACTGCGCCACAGCAGCAGCCCCTGCAGTGTTATATTTAGGAAGACTTTGCCCAACCCAAGACCGTTCCACAGCCCAGTCGGCCTCACACACAGCACAACCCTCCCCACCACCTCCCGTTAGTGCTTCGGCTCCGCAGGCAGAACCTTCTCCACGGAGGGGCTGTCGAAGTTCTCCATCTGGTTGTTGAGCTCTCTGCTCAGGCGCAGGATCCAGGTGGACCCCCGGGTCTTCTTGAGAGAGTGCTTCAGAAACTAGGGAGGCAGAGGTTGTGGGTGGGAGGGGGCCCTATGCCTGCCGGGCTCTGGGAACTGGGTGTTTCCCCGAGCAGTGAGTCCTCCTGCCTGGACCCCCTTTCCCCAGCCTCAGCCCCTCTGCCCTGCTCCAAAACTCCTCTTCGGTGGCTCTGGTGGCTGGTGGGCAAGGGGCCATCCCTAGCTGCCTCCCCAGGCAGGTGGCTCCCCCAGGGGCAGGCTCACTCTCCCCAAGCAGGTGGCTCCCCCAGAGGCAGGCTCACTCTCCCCAGGCAGGTGGCTCCCCAGAGGGCAGGCTCACTCCCTCCCCAGGCAGGTGGCTCCCCAGAGGGCAGGCTCACTCCCTCCCCAGGCAGGTGGCTCCCCCAGGGGCAGGCTCACTCTCTCCAGGAAGGTGGCTCCCCAGGGGGCAGTCTCACTTTCCCCAGGCAGGTGGCTCCCCAGAGGGCAGGCTCACTCCCTCCCCAGGCAGGTGGCTCCCCAGGGGGCAGGCTCACTCCCTCCCCAGGCAGGTGGCTCCCCCAGGGGCAGGCTCACTCTCTCCAGGCAGGTGGCTCCCCCGGGGGCAGGCTCACTCTCCCCAGGCAGGTGGCTCCCCAGAGGGCAGGCTCACTCTCCCCAGGCAGGTGGCTCCCCGGGGGCAGGCTCACTCTCCCCAGGCAGGTGGCTCCCCAGGGGGCAGGCTCACTCTCCCCAGGCAGGTGGCTCCCCGGGGGCAGGCTCACTCCCTCCCCAGGCAGGTGGCTCCCCAGGGGGCAGTCTCACTCTCCCCAGGCAGGTGGCTCCCCAGAGGGCAGGCTCACTCTCCCCAGGCAGGTGGCTCCCCAGAGGGCAGGCTCACTCCCTCCCCAGACAGGTGGCTCCCCAGAGGGCAGGCTCACTCCCTCCCCAGACAGGTGGCTCCCCAGAGGGCAGGCTCACTCCCTCCCCAGGCAGGTGGCTCCCCAGAGGGCAGGCTCACTCCCTCCCCAGGCAGGTGGCTCCCCAGGGGGCAGGCTCACTCTCCCCAGGCAGGTGGCTCCCCCAGAGGCAGGCTCACTCTCCCCAGGCAGGTGGCTCCCCCAGAGGGCAGGCTCACTCTCCCCAGGCAGGTGGCTCCCCCAGAGGGCAGGCTCACTCTCCCCAGGCAGGTGGCTCCCCGGGGGCAGGCTCACTCTCCCCAGGCAGGTGGCTCCCCAGGGGGCAGGCTCACTCTCCCCAGGCAGGTGGCTCCCCAGGGGGCAGGCTCACTCTCCCCAGGCAGGTGGCTCCCCAGGGGGCAGGCTCACTCTCCCCAGGCAGGTGGCTCCCCCAGAGGCAGGCTCACTCTCCCCAGGCAGGTGGCTCCCCAGGGGGCAGGCTCACTCTCTCAAGGGCTCCTCGACTCCCCCCCACCCTACCCTGGGTCACCTGTATACCTGAAAGAGCTTGTCCTCCCAGGCCTTCTGGTTCCAGGTAAACTCCGTGTGTTCTGCAGAAGCACACACGGGGTCACCCTCTAGGTCAGCTCCTTAGCCGTGCACTGGGCACTCATGGCATTTCCCTCCTTCCCACACGGAGCCTTGTCACGTGACCAGTCCCCAGCAGGCGCTCACCTTCCAGGTACTGCACCAGCAGTGGGATTTCTGTCTCCCAGACGTCGGCCATGAAGGGCACGATGCTCTGGCTCAGCGTCCGCAGGAGGTTGAGCATGGCGACCCCGCGGCCCTCCCCCTTGTAGGGTGACGACATCAGCACCTGCAGGGGGCCGGGTGGGGCTGGTGGGCTCCCAGGGGCTAGGGCACCAGGGCTAGGTTCCAGCCATCACAGCAAGCTGCCCACGCCATATCTACCCAGGAGGATGGCCCTGGGCCTGGCGCACCCTGTCCTGCCCGGTGTCCAGCTCCCTCATCGCACCCTGGATCCCGCCTCCTTCCAGGGCCCTATGAATGAGCTCAAGGCAGAGGCATGCAGGGCATGGCCACTCACCAGCAGACGGGCCAGCAGCTTCTGAGGGGTGGGTAGGTCCACTGAGGAAGAAAGAGACAACGCCCACTGGGGCTGCCTGGCCCACACCCCGTCCCCCCCCACACACACACAGGCGGCTGCACCCAGCACCATCTCTTTGCACCCCCAGAATGGAGAATGGATCGCCCAGGGGATTTTTCCTTCTCCTTAGCTCATTTTGGGAAGAGGGGAGGGCTGGGCTCTAGCCGGGGTAATTCTCAGGCCGTGCCCATGCGTCGTGGGCGCCATGACCGTGTCTTACTTCTCCTGGGAACCTGGGCCTCTGCTGAGCCACAGTGACCAGACGGCCCCTCCCCCACCCTGTCTGCAGCTCTGGGAGTGAAAACACTGTGCTGAGCCCTTGCAGAGTCTGGGTAGGAGGGGCGTGCGGGAGACACCAGGACCCCCACCCACCCCAGGCTTCCAAGACCAGCTCAGGGCATGGGCTCTGACCTTCGCCATCCCTGGGTCCTAGAGTCTCCCTGGGGCCCTGATCCCTGCCACCCCCCAGCCCCCTGGAAGCCAGAGTTGGGAGGGAGGCAGGGGGACATGGGTGGTGGTGGTGGGTGGGCACAGAGGCGACCTGAGCGCCTGGTGTTAATGGTGCCCACTGCAGGTGGACCACGGGGTGGGGATGGGGTGGGAAGGCTGTGGTGCCCCTGGCTAGCTCAGAGACGCGGGACAGAGCAGAGGACCAAGGAGTCCACTTAGGGAGAGAGGCCAGGCCAAGAGCTGCCTGGGGTGGGGTGTGGGCCAGGGGTGTAGCTACCCCTTGGCAGGCCACAGGATTCCCACACCTCCTCGGATAGCTCAAGGGCAGGCTCTGCATGGTTCCTGGAGAAGGGGAATTGGGGGACGCACAGACAGGGGTGGGGTCGGGGGGTGACGAGGAGCCGGCCGCGGCCACCTGCTCCCACCAGCTGGTTCGGGGCTGCCCACCGAGCTTGCTCTTGCTGGCCACGCCGGCCTCCGCATCCTGGCCATGCAGCTGGCGCTCCGCCAGGTTGGTGAGGCTGATGCAGATGGGCGTCAGGGCCTCCGTGTAGTTTGTCTCCATGATGTAGCACAGGAGCCTCACCCAGAACTCCTATGAGCAGGGGCCAAAGGTCAGCTGGTGGGGTCCCGCGGCCACTCGGGGAGACTGGGCAGACCCTTGCCCCACTTCTCCAGAGCTGTGCCCTGACCCTGTTGCAGCCCTGAACTGGCTGTGTGCCCACCCCGGTCTTTGTCAGGGTGCCCAAGCGGTGCCCCGCTGATATGCTGTCGGCCAGTTCCAACCCCACACCCACCACAGCCTCTCGCCCTGAGCCCCTCTCTGATCCCAAATCCTGTAGAAGAGGTGCACGCCGGGCAGATGACCCGGCAGGGCCAGCTGGTGTGGTGGCCAGAGTTATGGGTTTGATTACACGGTCCTGCAGTTGGACACTAGGTGTTGCCGGGAAGGAGCTTTGCAGCTGTGACAAAAGCCCACGCCCCACATGGGGGAGGGGGTCATCCTGTGAGCCAGACACTGGGGCTGCCAAGAAGATGAAGGAGGAGGTATCCCGCTGGCCCGCAGCAGCAGCCCCTGCCTCAGTGTCCAGCCCCTCCACCCCGCCCCCCACGCTTCAGACAAGCGCAGGAGCCAGCGCCTTCACTAACCCTGACTTTCTTTACTGTGGCTGGCCCCGCTTCTCCGGAGAGCCTGGACCCACACAGAATGTTGGGCTGCATCTCTACGCCTCTCCTTGGCTGACCACTTGACACCCCAGCTAGCTGTGGTCCCCTCCTGGGTGAGACCCTGTGCTACCAACTACCAGGTGCAGCGGCTGGAGCCGTGCTCCCCACCAAGACTAAAACCTCCGGGCTCCTGGGCTCCCCCAGGGAAGCAGCCCTGGAGACAGGAGAAGCGTTTTATCCTGGCTGCATTGCTTAGCAGCTGTGAGGCCTTGAGAAAAGCAATGGTGCCTCGGAGCCAGAGTTTCTTCATCTACAGAGTCAGGTGTCACAAAGTCAAGGAAGTAAAGGAACCTACCGGATGGGCTCATTGACAAAGCAGAGTAAGACTGCACCTGTGTGGCACGTGCTATGGCGGGCTCTCCATGCACTGTGCTGTTATTATTCTCAATATCTCTGATTATTATCAATATTTCTGCATTCAGTGGTCAGGGAGCACCTGCCACTGGATAGGGAGCAGCCAGGCTCTGGCCTCACTTAGTGGACAATCACTCTGTTCATGAAGTTCTCAAGATAAATGTTTTTCTGTCTTACTGCTATCTCACATTTATTGCACTTAAATATGATCATTTTTTTCCTCCTGTAGCCTATGAACTTCTTGGGGTCATCCTGGGACCTCCTAGTCTGTACCCTTGATTGTGAAAAAAATAATAATCACTTCTTTACACACACACACAGCCTTTGTGACCTGAAGGGGTTTTGAGGCAACAGACGCAGTTCAGGCATTTAGACCTACTGTGTGCCAGGCCCTGCCCTAGCCTGCGCAGGGGAGACGGAGATGGAGATCAAGAGGATGAGCACGCAGCAAGGGGATGTGCAAGACCCCCCCCCCCCCCGGACTCTCAGCAGTGGGCTGGAAGAAGCGAGGCAGCACACATTCTGGGCATACTCGTTCCTGCACAGTGCAGCCCAGAGCCCCCCGCCTCTATGAGCTGCCTATGACCAGGGCTCACTCACGTTGCTCATGCCACTGACAGAGGACGTGATGACCTTCACGGTGTCCATGGTCACTTTGTGCACCATCTTCTCCTCCAGGTCCCTGTGATACCAGCTCTCCCGGCAATTTGTCTGAAGACAAACCGAGGGGTCTCTGCCTGAGGGCTCAGCTTGTCCTGGTCTCGGGGGTGTAGTTCTTGATGCAGGGTTCCCAGGCTGCTCAGAGCTGTGTGTGTGTGTGTCTGTGTGTGTGTGTACTGCTGGTGGGACTGTGCGTGGCATCCCCAGGGCTTTGCAACCAGTTCTGAGATCTGGTGGCTACCGGTGTGGCCCTGGGGCCACTCACCAGTTTGTACGTGGATAAGGTCAGCTGCACCGACACGTACTTCAGTCCCCAGCCTTTGATCCTGTCCTGGTAGCCAGACAGAGCCAGCTGGCTGATGATCCGCAGAATGGCCATCCGCACCTGGCGGGGGGACAGGGGTTGGGGTGGGTTCAGGGACAGGGGCTCGGCACCTCACGTCCGGTCCTGCGACAGGAGACGGCCAGGAGTTTGGGGACTAGAAGGAGCCTCCTGCCCACTCTGTCCCCACCCCTGCCTCACAGGATGCCCCTGTGTACAGGTGCACATGGGAATCTCATCAGAGCCCACCCATCCCCTTCCCCTTCTTTTCTTTTCTTTTTTTTTTTTTTTTTAACAGGCAGAGTTAGACAGTGAGAGAGACAGAGAGACAGAGAAAGGTCTTCCTTTTCCGTTGGTTCACCCCCAAGATGGCTGCTACGGTAGGCACGCAGCGCCAATCCAAAGCCAGGAGCCAGGTGCTTATCCTGGTCTCCCATGGGGTGCAGGGCCCAAGCACTTGGGCCATCCTCCACTGCACTTCCGGGACACAGCAGAGAGCTGGGTTGGAAGAGGAGCAACTGGGACAGAATCTGGCGCCCTGACCGGGACTAGAACCCAGGGTGCCGGCGCCGCAGGCAGAGGATTAGCCTAGTGAGCCTCGGCACCAGCCCACCCATCCCCTTCTAACACTGGCTGCCCTCCCCCCCAGCCCCGGCAGCCCCCATTGCCAGTGGGGGGGAACTTCTCTCACCGGGAACCCTGGGGCCCACCACAAGGGGGAGACAAAACGCCAGACTCAGCCTCCTCCAGCCCCAGATGCAGCCTATGACCCCGCCATTCTCTCCCCCAAGATCTCAAAACCATCATGCAGCTCTCATTATCCCGGGCCTACCCCTCCAGCCAGTGGCCAGAGCCAGGGCCACCTCCCTCTCCACACCCCGCCCTAGGCTGACCACTGCTGGGACTGGGGTGGGGTTGGAGGTCATATCCCTCAGTCTCTGTCCATCCACGTGTGATAAGGATCTCAAACAGCCAAAGCCACCAAGCAGCCCCGCTGCTCCCCCGTCCCAAGGGTGCCTGGGAGGCCACACTAAGAAACTCCAGGTTCCTGGCAAGGATTAAGGTCCCGGTGAGAGTGGGGCACCAGCATCTTATGGGTCTCGCCCTCCCACCGCCCTGCTAGGGACCGGGCAGGGAGCCAGGGTCTCACTCATCACAGGCCCCTGGGCGCCTACACCTGCCAGGGCCTTGGTACCTTGGAGCGGGTGTCGGACAGCGTGTTCTTGACCACGCGGATGGCCAGGCAGACGGTCCTGATGTTCATTCTGGGCTCTGGAAAAGGGGAGCGGGGCCTAGAGGGCCGCGGCTTCGGGCGACGACGTGGGGCTCGTCCAGTCCTGTCTGGTTCTTTCTCCCGCTGACATCACACACGCCCAGGGGCACTCTCAGGCCCAGATTCCCCCTCTCCTGTCCACGGCACACCCCCTCCCCCGCAGGCCCCTGAGGGCCTGTCGGCGCCTGCAGCGGCCCACCCAGCTGTGGCGGATGCTCACTGTTGGCGCTGACCACAGCCCTAATCAGGGTCAGGGTGCCCACGCGCACGGCCTCCTGGCTTATCTCCATCTGGCTGAAGAAGAACCGCATCAGCTCCTTGGGGTAGGAGTGAGCTGCAGGAGGAAGGACGCTCCGTCATGGCCCAGGCGCTGTGAGCCGCCCGGGGAGGCCGCCCCACCAGGCAGACCCGGCAGAGCCTTACCCAGGGCTATGAAGCAGTGCACGATCTCCACCAGGTTCTGGCTGCTGAACTGGTGCTGTGCCGGGGCCTTGGTGCACACCTGGGGAGGGGGCGTGCAGGGAGCATGGTGGGCTCACGGGGCCTCAGGCTGCTGGGCAGCACAGCGCCCCTGGCCAGCTGCAGGCACACGAGTGAACCAGGCCCTGGCCCCTCCCAAAGCCCAGCCCCTGCTGAGCCTACTCTGAGCTTGCCGGCCTCACCTGCACGTGAAGTTCTGTGAAGAGGGGGTGCAGCACCATCTGGGGGATGGGGGTGTTGGTGGAGACGGACATCTCCAGGATCTGCCTCAGGACCTGCGACGGGTGGGCAAATGGAGGCAGGGTCAGATTCTAGACCTGCACCCCTAAAGGTAGCTTTTCTGGTCCTGCCCTAGACCTGCTGAGTCAGCACAGCTTGACCACCAGCCCCAGGTGATGCCCATGCCCCCAAATCTGCTGAGTCAGCACTGCTGTCTACCAGCCCCAGGTGGCTCCCAGCCCCAGATCTGCTGAATCGGTGCTGCTTGTCCACCAGCCCCAGGTGATGCCCATGCCCCCAAATCTGCTGAGTCAGCACTGCTGTCTACCAGCCCCAGGTGGCTCCCAGCCCCAGATCTGCTGAGTCAGCACTGCTGTCCACCAGCCCCAGGTGGCTTCCCAGCCCCAGTTCTGCTGAGTCAGCACCACTGAGCCTGGCACTCAAGGCCTCTTCACCTCTCCTATATCCCTGGAGACGAATCCCACTCTTCAGCAGGAATGACGGGCAGGGGCGGGTGTTCACCTTGTTGGTTAGGACGCCAGCGTCTCACATCAGAGGAACGGGCTCCATCCCTAGCTCCAGTTTCCCACTAACTGGGCCCCGGGAGGCAGCAGGGATGGCTCCACCCGCGTGGAGCCGTGGATTGAGTTCCCAGTCCAGGGTTCAGCCCCCACCCCCACCCCAAGCTGTTGTAGGCAGAGTGCACCAGCTGGGAGCTCTCTGTTTCCCTGCCTCACAAATAAATTATATGTATACATATATACACACAAAAGATTCATTTATTTGAGAGGTAGAGTTACAGACGGAGATAGGGAGCAACAGAGAGAGAAGTCTTCCATCTGCTCGTTCACTCCAAAAATGGCTGCAATGGCCGTAGCTGGGCCAATCTGAAGTCAGGAGCCAGGAGCTTCCTTTGGGTCTCCCACGTGGGTGCAGGGGTCCAAGGACTTGGGCCATCTTTCACCGCTTTTCCCAGACTACAGCAGGGAGCTGGATTGGAAGCGGAGCAGCTGAGACTTGAACCGGCACCCATATGGGAAGCTGGAGCCACAGGCAGTGGCTTTACCCATTACGTCACAGAGCTGGCCTCACAAATAAATCATATTTTTATTAAAATAAAAAGGATGCACAGGTGGTCCTCTCACTGTGTCACACTCATTTCTGCTCCTTGCTTTTATAGCTGAGACCCCCTTTGCACATCGCCACTGACGGCTAATCCCATCAACCCAGGCCACGCCCCCACCCGGAACCCTGCACCGGCTCGGCCTCTGGTGTCCGCCCAGGACCTCGGAAGGCGACCTCATTTTGAAACAGGGTCTCTGCATAAATCTGTAATCAGTTACGGAGCTCGAGGCGCCATCCCGCCAGACTCTGGGCGGACATTCAGTCTAGTGACTGGTGTCCTCGTAAGAGGCGAGGAGGACTCAGGGGGACAGCCCTGGGCGACAGGGGCGGCGGCAGGAGCGCCTGTGGCCGGCACAAGCCAGCAGAGGGGACGTCCCCCAGGCTCCAGGGGCAGCACGGCCCTGGGGCACCTTGACTTTGGAGTTGTGAGGCTGAATGTCTGCTGTGGCAAGCCCCGCCTGCTGTAGTCATGGGTTCCCCATCCCCCAAAGACGGACACAAAGGCCCTCCCCGTGGCCCCCCGTGGCCCCCAAGCCGCTGCTGCACGTGCCAGGCCCCACGGCCCCCTCACAGGCACAAGTGTTGGGTCTGCTTGCACAGCACTAAGCTACCTGTGGGTGCAGGCGGCCCCCGCCCCGGGACACTTGGGGACCCCAGGTTTCCGGAGCCCCCGGCCCTCACCTGTGTGATGAAGAGCGCCTCCAGGCTGCCCTGGTACTCGGCCAGCAGCAGGGGGATGTAGTCGTAGACCTGCTCCCGCAGGTCGTCACTGGGCAGCAGCAGGTTCAGCATGGGCTTCAGGGACTTGATGACCCCCAGCTTCACCTGCCACAGGCACTGGGGCCATGGACTCGTCCCTGGGCTGCGGCCAGGCCAGCACCTCCGCCCATGCATGGAATCCAAGGCACCTCACAAGCAGGGCCAGGCCGCCCCAGGCTCTGACTGGCACTTCTGAGGCCACCCGGCAGCAGGTGGCCCGGGCAGCTAGCTGACCTCTCTGTGCCTCAGGGTCCTGGTCTCACCCGGGAGCAGGTGGCCCGGGCAGCTAGCTGACCTCTCTGTGCCTCAGGGTCCTGGTCTCACCCGGGAGCAGGTGGCCCGGGCAGCTAGCTGACCTCTCTGTGCCTCAGGGTCCTGGTCTCACCCGGGAGCAGGTGGCCCGGGCAGCTAGCTGACCTCTCTGTGCCTCAGGGTCCTGGTCTCATCACACAGGAACCTCAGCTAGAGCCACAGATGCTGGTGGGCAGCCCAGCGTGGAACAGGTGCCCCAAGAATGACAGCGACCAATCCAACACGCTGGGGGGCCTGAAGCTGGGCCGCTCAGCTCCCACAGGTCCCGGCTCCCTGGGAATCCTGGGAAGGAGGCTGTACCCAGGGGTCCCTCAGCACCTCCCGGTCTCTGCGGGGCCCCTGAGATGGGCCCGTCTCACCTCTGGGTTCTGGTGCCTCAGCCACACGGTCACAAAGTAGCGGTACATGGGGAACAGCTTCAGAGCGAACTGGTCCTCGGTCATCACGGGGTACACGCTGTCCTCCAGGTGCCGCAGGTAGAACTGCACCGTCTCACAGAAGGTCTCCATGGCTGCAGGCGGCGGGGAGGGGCAGAGTGAGAGGCTTCTCCAGGAGAGGGCGTCGTGCCCCCCTCCCCAGAGCCAGCAGGTGGCCAGCCCCTCCCTCTGCTCTTCCAGCCCCTGCAGCTCCCTAATCTGCACTCTGCGCATCTAGGTGAGAGCTGAGCACACCCCTGTGTGCCGGGCCCTCCTCTCCAAGGACACGGGGTCAAGGGCACAGCCTGGAATCCCACTCTCTACCCACACCCTGGGGACTGCAGGGCAGAGGGCATCCAACATGTTTGGATCTTTTGGCTCACAAAAGGTTTTCAGATCTCAACAGCATCAAAAAGGAAGACGTGTTCCTGGGTTCCCATCTCCTGTGGACGCCAACCCCCTCCTCTTGTCTCCTGAGAAGCTGAGCTGCAGAGCAAGCTGCAGACGGTCCCAGTGATGCCCCCCGCCCCCAGCCATGACCTGCTAATGTCTCTGCCACTTGTCCCCCAGAGGGCCAATCAGAGGCCGCGCCAGATAGGAGACTGAGCAAATGAAAAGCACGCCTCTCATCCAGCAACCCCTCCACCCGCTCCTTACTCCACTTCCTCCCGCACCCTGATCAAGCCACACCTGCAGGCCCAAGAGGTTCACGCACCATTACAGATCACCTGGCGCATCTTGGCTTCGTTGGCAAGTCTCAGCATTGTGAATATGGTGGCCAGGGTGATGCCCATGTATGGCATGAACTCGAACACTGTGGGGTGGGGGGGGTGAGAAGGGAGGTGCGAGAGGGCACCCCCACTGCCCAGCATGTCCAGCCCCTGGCACTCCACAGCCACAGGGTGGGTGGGAGTCAGGCCAAGAAGGAGTGAGCTAGAGGTGGCCAAGGGGTAAAGGAAGACAAGGAGGGAGGAGAGGAGTGAGGGACGGAGGGAGAAGGAAGAAGGGGCCAATGCGAAGCCAAGGGGGCGGGACCCAAGAGCTGCTGGGAGGTGGGGAGGGAGATGAGAGGCGGGGCCTCGCTGCACCCCGCCTCCATGGACCCGCTCCCACTCCTTTGTGCCTCCCACCCCCATTCTTGCAAGAATGAAAAATGAGGAGGCAGCGGGTGGGAGAGAAGGCGAGAGACCAGCAGCAGGGGAGGGAAGAGAGCAATGCAAGGAGGGGCTGACCCCCGGCGGTGGCGCTGGGCTGGCACGGGGCCCTCGGCGTCCCTACCGTTGCCGTTGGCCAGCTTGGCCAAGGTGACGATGACGAACTCGTCGGTGAGGTTGAGGGGCTTGAGGTGGTGCTGCAGTTCGTACATGACCAGGCTGAAGTGGTTTCGGGACAGGGCCACCAGGGTGTCGCTGGCCACTTCTGCATTCACATAGCCCTCCACCTGCCGTGGGCGGGACGGGGACGTGTGGCCAACGCTGCCCACCCCGCCCTCGTGGCTCCCTTGGGCTCGGCCTGCCTGTGCCCCAGCCGCAGCTGCACAAGGACCCTGGGCTTCCGGGGCCTCCCAGCGCCGGGGCTCCGCTACCTCGGGGCTCTCCCGCATCTCGCGGGAGGCGATGGCCACCAGCCTCTGCACGCACTGCTCCTCCAGCTCGCCCTGCTGCTGGATGATCTCCTGGAGGATGCTGTAGATGTTGACCTTGCGCTGCGGGGAGATCTGGAACACAAGGGGGCGGGGGGGCACAGCCGCAGCTGGAGCCATCCTGCCCGTCCCAGTGCCAGTCTGGCCGCTCCCTGTGGGCAGGGTCAGAAGCCAGGAGCCAGGAGCTCCATCTGAGTCTCCCACACGACGGCAAGGGTCAAGTACTTGAGCCATCACCTGCTGCCTCCCGGGGCACACATCAGCAGGAACTAAACTTGAACCAGGCATTCCAATGTGGGATGCAGGGGTCCCAGCTGGTGGCTTAATTGTTGTGCCACAATACCTGCCCCACACTGGGCATCTTAACAGCCCAAGAAGGGACCAATGCTGTGGCACAGTAGGCTAAGCCTCCGCCTGCAGCACCAGCATCCCACATGGGCACTGGTTCATGTCCTGGCTGCTCCTCTCCCAATCCAGCTCCCTGCTAATAGCCTGGGAAAGCAGTGGAGGATGGCCCAAGTTCTTGGGCCCTGCACCCACGTGGGAGACCTGGAAGAAGCTCCTGGCTCCTGGCTTCAGGTGGACTCAGCCCCAGCCATTGTGTCCATCTGGGGAGTGAACCAGCAGATGGAAGATCTCTCTCTCTCTCTCTCTCTCTCTCTCTCTCTCTCTCTTTCTCTCTCTCTCGATCTCTCTCTCTGTGTAACTATGACTCTCAAATGAATAAACGAATCTGAAAAAAATCAAACAAACCAAGAAGATAGCCCTGTTCCACCCTTTGCCCTGGGGGGCAGCATTTGATTCCAGGACCCTTGCCTTGGATTCCCAATTCCTATATGGGTTGCACTTAACAACTGTTAAATGACAGGGCTTAGGATGGGACAGGACGGCTGGAGTGCCGGAGAGCAAGCCTGCAGAGCCGCACTGCAGGATGACACTTGTTGGATCCAGTGTGACAAGCACTGCTAAGGGGCAAGGCTGCCCTCATGATCAACCCCTGCCTCGCAAGGCCCTCTGGGAAACGGCCGCTGCCTGGGGGCTTTGAGGAGGGGGGAATTCACCCCACGTGTGAGTCCCGAGAGTCCAGTGCAGGGAGTCTTGGCCTTTGGTCTCCTGGTCTGGGGACAGCAAATGACAGACGTGTGTGGACCTGTGGTCAGAGATGCCTGGAAGCTCCTGGGCAGGGGGCAGTGAGGGCCTGGGTAGTTGGTCTGCCTGCCCGAGACCCATGTACCCCACTCTACTGACACTGTCAGACACTCTTCTTAACTGCTTCCCTAACAGAACTTTGACACCACAGACGTAAGAGGGTACTTAAGCTTGAGGAAAATGGAATGAAATAAATGGTTTGTTTTGGTGCAAAAAAAATTGAAATTCGTCCATAGCTTCTTTCTTAATCTGCATTTTCATGAACTCTCTCCAGACGCCTAGTACGCTCGGGTTTCAAACATTTTTTGCACTAACACAAACTTATCTTTTAATTCCATTTCCCATGAACTTTTGGAAGCACTCTCGTATTCTGTGTCTGTTTATGCGTTTTATACTTGTAAAAAGTAAACTTCTTATTTATAAAAATTTATTTATTTATTAGAAAGAGTTATAGAGAGGAGAGACAGAGAGAAAGAGAGACATCTTCCATCTTCCGGTCCACTCTCCAAGTGGATGCAATGGCCAAGGCGGATCCAGGAGCCAGGAGCTTCATCCGGGTCACACACTTGGGTAGCAGGGCCCAACCACATGGGCCATCCATCCTCTGCTGCTTTTCCCGGACCATTAGCAGGCAGCTGGATCACAAGTGGAGCAGCCGGGACTCACACTGGTGCCTATATGGGATGCCGGCGGCACAGGTGGCAGATTTACCCGCTACGCCACAGTGCCGGTCCCAAAAGTAACCTTTATTTTGATGCCCCTTTCCACCAAGCCAATCTTACCCATTTGGGGATCACATCACTCTACTGTGAATTCAGGTTCTAGATTTTCCAAGCAAACTCCAAGAGGCCCGTGTGCCTAATTAATACTCCTGCTGCAGCCTGTATAAATGGTGGGGAAAATTCTAACGAGACTAGCCTTTCTGCGATCAAGAATAACATTTGGGCAGATTCACAATTGCCAAGATACGGAATCAACTTAGATGTCTTCAACAGAAGGATGGATTTTAAAGATGAGGTGTATATATGCACAACAGAACACCATTCTGTTATACAAAGCACTGAGTCCTATTACCCGTGACAGCATGGATGAACCTGGAGAACGTCACGTTAAGTGAAATAATCCAGGTGCAGGGAGACGAAGTCCACGTGCTGTCATTCGTGCCTGCAGTCTGAAAGCCTGGAGCTTCTCAGAGCTGGGCTCCGACAATGGGAGACGGGAGAGGCTGCCCACTGGGTCCAAGGCTGCAGTCAGATGGGAGCAGTCGGTTCTAGTGCTCTAGCACATGGAGGCTGGACACAGTTAACAACAATGCACTGTGTATCTCAAAGTAGCTGGGAGAGAGGATTCGGAATGCACTTGACACACACAAATGATGAGAAACCTTTTAGGTGATGGGTATGCTAATTGCCCCATTTGATCAATGCACAATGTTCACATACATCAAAATATCACATTGTACTCCATACATGTTCACAGTTATCACCTGTCAATCAACAATACTCAGGGTGGGTGTTTGTGTCTGGTGCAGTGATTGAGGTGCTGCTTACATCCCATAAAGGGCGCCTGGACGCAGGTTCCAGTTCTGCTTCTGACCAGATGCCTGCATTGTGCCCTAGGGGAGCAGTGTGACGGCTCATAGCTGAGCCCCTGCCGCCCATGTGGGAAGAGCCACACTGAGTTCCGGGCTCCTGGCTGCAGCCTGGCCCAGCCCTGCCTGTTACAGGCATTTTGGGAGTGAGTCAGCAGATGGGGTGCTCCCCTGTCCCCTGCCTTGCCAATGAATTGGAAACTAAAACACATTTTAATCATTTTTTAAAAGGATAGTCTTCAGAGAGAATATAAGATCACAAGAGACAAACCGTGAGACTTAGAAACTGGCAAACAGTCCCCGGGGTGGCTGCAGACGAGTGCCCGGGGCCGACTGGCGGAGGCTCTGGGATGGGGGCTCTGCAGTAATCTGAGCTGCCTAGGCCATTTCCTTTTCTTTTTTAAAGATTTATATGAAAGTCAGAGTTAGGGGGAGAGAGAGCGAGAGAGAGCGAGAGAGAGAGAGAGATCTTCCATCCACTGGTTCACTCCCCAGATAGCTGCAAAGGCGGGGCTGGGGCTGGGGCAGGCCGAAGCCAGGAGCCAGGAGCTCCTTCTGGGTCTCCCACGTGGGTGCAGGGGCCCGAGCACTTGGATTGTCTTCCGCTGTTTTCCTGGATGGCAAGTAGAGCAGCTGAGACTCAAACCGGCACCCACACCCCATACGGATAGTAGCGCCGGAGGCTGCGCTTTAACCCGCTGCCCCACAGCGCCAGCCCCCTGCTGGGCTATTTCACAGCTCTGCAGAGAGAAGTAAGTGTGAGGTTTCCCCCCACAGCAAAGAAGTGACTCCCCTTCAGGGCAGGGCAAGTGCGTGGTGAAGATGAGTCCCTGTAGGTAAAATCCCGACTTGAGCAGCTTTCTTACATCTCCGGTTTCCTTCACCAAGGGATACAGAACACCCTTGATTTGTGCATTAAAAAAACCACCCGTGTGTTTGCTATGTGTTCCTTGCCACCGGCCACTGGTTGGAGCCTGTGTCTTGTGCTGTTGATTTTCTGTATTTCTAGTGTTTTGACATCTGGAGTGACGGCCGCCCCAGTTCCGCCCAGGGCTCCCAAGCTGCCCACCCATGTGCTTTTTCAACACAGAGCAGCTGTTAGGGACACAACTGCCTTCCCTCAAAGCTCCCGGTGGAAGCCCTGCCTCTCCGTGGAGTGGTGTTTGGAAGCGGAGCCTTGGTCACTGGGGTTAGAGGAGTTGACAGGGGCTCTAACCCAGTGGGAGTGGCATCCTCAGGAGAGGAAGGGCCAGGGCAGAGCGCTTTCTCTCTGCTGCAGCCTTCATCTTGTGCCTTGAACCTCCAGACCTGGACCTGGGTGGACACACATTTCTGCCGTGTTGGCTCTTAGGCTGGTCCTCCGTCAGGGCAGCCAGAGCAGACCAGCACCCACACTCCAGCCTCATCCTTTCCTGGGCCCTCGCCCTTGGGGGCTGCCAGTCTCCCTGCCCAGCCACCCAGGCCCAGGGACAGCACCCATGCCCAGCAGAGCCTGCGGAATGACTCAAACCAGCTAATTCCGAGCCCTCTCACCCAGCTCCATCTCCTCCTGCCCACAGGAGGCACAGTCAAGGCTGTTGGCCAGGAACCCCCCTGCTCTCTCTGCCCGGGGCAGACTCAGTCCTGCCCCAAGTGGCCGTGTGTGGTGTGGCATGTCCCCACCTCCGGAAGCTGAGCTGGTGTCTCCTGAGCCTTGGACTTGCCCAGGTTTTGAAATAGCCTGAGCTGAAATTCTTGGTCTACGCGGCCAGGCCCCGCCCACCTCCCGCCAGCTGCCACCCACCTCTCGGGAAGACGGAGCTTTCTAGCAAGAAGTCCCTCTGCTTCCAGAGCTCCGACGCCACCCTCTGCTGACCCCCTGGGGGGGGGTGCTAAAATCCTGTGGTTCCCAAAGTGTGGCCTGCAGCCCAGCAGCACGGGCCTGGCTGGGGTCTCGCCAGGAATGCTGACTCTCTGGGCCCACCTCAGGCCCTTCGGGAGCAGAAACTGTGGGGGGTGCTCCAAGCCCACCAGGATCTCCAGTGAGCCGTCCCACCCCTCCCTCCCACACCCCCACCCCTACTCCAGCTATACCACTGGCCCTGCGCCCCATCCGCAGCAGCAGGTGCGACATCACTCGCCCATGCCCACCTGGCTGGCACCTGCTCAGCTCTGTGCCTAGGTCCATGACTCCCGGACGCCAGGTCAGGTGACAAGGGACTTCTGAAACCTGTGAGAGCCACAGCCTCCACTGGCCCTCAAGGGGTAAGCACCTCCCCCCAGGCTCGCACCCGGCAGCCGCGACGCCCGGTGAGTGCACGTGGATTGGTGGCGGAGTGCAGGTGGCCCTACCTCCGGCACCTGCAGGCAGCGGATGAGTGCGCTCAACACCACAGAGGGCGCGGTGGCCGCCTTCTCCGTGATTATCCCCGAGGCCAGGGTCTTCCGCAGGTCCACACCTGACCCGGTCGTGTCCGCTGTCGCTGGCTCACTGTCCATGATGTCCAGGAGGTTCGTGACTTGTTGGAAAGTGCCTGAAACCAAGATGGCCCAGGCGCAGGGTTGAGGGGCATCCCAGCAGGGGCCCTGCTGGCCTCTGGCCTCCCTTACACCTGCATTGTTCTGGTTTCCTGTCGTGCGGTGGCCACTGGGCAGGTGGAGGAACCGAGGCCCAGGCTGGGACCACGGTGGGGCGGGAACGAGGAGAAGGGGAGGATCGACTCACCGGTGTGGTCCAAGTCAGGGGGGCTCAGGTCCTCGATTTCCTCCGGCACGTCTTCCTCTGAATCTGTCACTACTTCCGTCATCTCGTCCCGGAGCTCTCTGAGAAATGAGATTTGGAAAGCACTTGACCTAAGATGACCCGCATCACGCACAGCTTTGCATAAGCCCTTCCGCTTGCTCGTGAGCAGAACCTGGGGCTTGCTCTTGGTCAACAGAACGTGGCAGGGGTGATGGGAAGTCCCTCCCCTGAGCAGCTGGCGTTGTATCTGCACTGGTGATGAGAAACCTGTCTTTGACCGGGTGGTTAACACAAGCCTCCGTCTCAGCGGGCTGGAGAGACACATTCTTCCAGCCTTGAAACGGAAACAGCCATGACACAAACTGCCCCTGAAGGACGCATGTGTGAGGAACTGGGGGCCTCGGTCCTACAACCATAAGAACTGAACGATGCCAACCATCTCACGAGCGTGGAAGGGGAGCTGGGGTCTCAGAGAGTGTTGCAGTCCAGCCAACACCCTGGTCACTGCTCTAAGACCCCAGGCAGAGGAGCAGCAAAGGAAAGCCAGACCCCTGGCCCCTGGGCATCGCTGAGTTCACGATGACTTGTTCCCTGGCTAGCTGGTACCCTAAGCCAAGAAGAGCCTCGCTCCTTTTCTAGACCTTGAAAGTTGATGCCTAAGGCGTGCTCACATCAGCAGCTCCCTCATCCTGTCGGGGGGGGGCTCTCTGCGTAGCAACAGCTTCTTGAGGGCCGACGCACAGCAACACAGAAGCCAAGATGGAGGACGCCAAGCTCCCAGATCCCTCCTCCTCCTGCCCCAAGGTCCCCTAACCTCAAGGTCCACCAAACTGTGCTCTTTCCTCCTGGGAGTCCCCTAAAGAACTCTCCAGGGGGCTCCACACTGACCTCTTCTCAGAGTCCTCTTCTGCATGGAACAGAAATAAACCGCAAGAGGAAGCTCTGCTCTCTGCCTAACCCACATCAATGGCAATGTGGACAGCAGAGACCTGGCTGTCCACGCGTGGCCATTAGGCTGCTCAGCTGTGATCCTTCCAAGGACTGGCTCTCCTGGCAGGGCGAAGGCATCATTAGAATCACCACCGTTAGGTCCCAGCTCCTTGGAACTCTGGGACCCAACTGCCTCCCTGAGGCTCTGTCAACCCACAGTTTTATGGAGTGTCCAGGGCCCTGCGACAAAAGCTCCAGCCCCTGTTGTAACTGGACATTTTTGTGATGCATGTGTGTGTGTGCGTGTGTGTACATGCATGTGTGTGTGTGTGTGTGTGTGTGTGTGCATGTGTAAGTACGGTGGCCCATCTGGGAAAGGGAAATGCTGTGAGTGGTGGGTGGTTCACCACCGGGTCTTGGGTTTGCAGTCACACAGGCCCAGGCTGGAGGGGTGTGGTCAGGGCAGGTGGAGAGAAGAGGAGGGAGTACCAGAGAGGTCCTGGGGAGGGGCCTCCTCCCCAAGGACTGAACCAATAGCAGGATGAGGATGCGGGTTCCCACTGGTAGAATACTTAGAAGATAAAGAAACTCAACAACACACAGGAGAGTAGGGACCCTGCTTTCTTAAACAAAAGTGGGTCCCAAAGGATTTCTCTGTCCCTCGTGTCTTTGAGATGAGGATTGGATCTGTAGTTTGAACAAGAACTACTGGACTTGGGGACGTCTCACTGTCCATTATAGGACTCAGAGCCCCCGGGTCGAAGGCTGCTCAGTTAAAATGCCCCGTAGAATCTGCCCTTCATGCTCAGTGGGGGTTCCCCTGCTTGGATGCCTCTGATGCCTGAGAGGTCATCCCCTCTGGAGCAGCCCACTTGAACTCGCTGGGATTTGGATGCTTAGAAAACTGCCTTCTTGCACACCATGCCCAGCACGGCTCCCCACAATATTCCCGCAGCGTTCCTGGTTTTGCCCTTTGCAGACAGGTGGATCAACATGGACGAGGCGCAGGAAGTGTTACCACGTGCCCCTTCTCTCACAGCTCCTCTGCACTATCTCTCCCATTCCTCACAAGATCACTCAACTCACACGGTTGCCATTCTGCTTTACAGACCCGAAATACACACCTACGGTGTATAACTAAGCATGGCTTGCCATGTGGCCGAGGATAGAGGACGTAGGGCACGTCGTTGTCCTCCGAGGGTCGTCAGACCCAACTCATGAAAGATTGCAGATTTAGAGCCAGAAGGCAATGCAGCAGTTCCTGTGTCACAAACACCTCGAAGCTCAGTCAGAACCATTCAGAATCATACGGACAGTTGCATGAATCTGTGGACCTGGACTGTGTGTCTGTTAGGTGACAGGTGATTGGAGTGACCAGGGTGCTTGGGGCAAGCCCACACTGTTCTCAGAGCGGCTGGGCAACATTCCAGAGGACAAGGAGAGACTATGAAGACTTCTTGAGGCCTACGCTGGGAAGAGCACCCATCACCCAGCGCGTCCCAGCCGCCAAGGCAGGTCCTAGGTCATGCTGCCCTCAAGGGGTGGGACATAGATTCCTTCTCCTCACAGGAAGCACACAGTCACACGGCTGTCAAGAGGGACGGAGAGAGGGGCCACTTTGGTCTGACACATAGGGAGTACGTGAGTCATGACAAGTGCGGGGCCTCTGAACACATTATCAAGAGAGGACCCCGAGGTAACGAGGGTAGGGATCAAAGAACGGGCTCTGCTTGGTTTTCACAAATGAAAATACTTTTTTCCTCCTGATTGTTACATTAATATTAGACTCATAATTCATCCACAGAATTGGCCTCTCCTAGGGGCTGTCACTCTCCTGAGCTTCCCACTCAGCCTCTGTGGAAACTAATGGGAAAATAAGAAAAGATGGAGTTTGTAGAAACTTGTGAACTCAAACCCATGAATGGGCCTAGACGGATGGGAAAATGGACATGTGTAGAAGCTGACTCAGGAAACCTCCACGTAGTGGACACATTTTGAGGTTCTGCCCATCATCTCACAGGGTTCCCTCTTCCCTGAACTACGGGGCCACAGGAATGGGATCCTGGCAGCCATGTTCTCACTCTGTTACCCCTTCATCAATATTCCTGATTGGACAAGAAGTGGACACCTGATCCAGCTGGACCAATCAGATCTTTGGGCATTTGGAATTCTGGGTAGAGGATACAGTCAGTGTCTTATAGGGTCTTGGGAGCTGGGACAAAAGGGGTCTGAGGATTGAGGAACAGAAAAGCCTTGAGAGGTGAAGTCAAGCAGGCACCCAGAGCAAACAGGGACAGACTTGGATATGAGCCTCATGTTGGCAGGAAGCCAGTCTCCTTCCAAAAATGTTGGGTTTATTGCTTAAGATGGGCTAAGTTGGATTCTCTTAGAAACAAGAAGGCCTGAGTGCTGTAGACTCAAAGGCGTATGAGCTGTGTGAGGTCACAAGCACTTTGGGGGCTCCTGAGAGAAGTGGGACCCTCACAGGGCATGGTCAGGGAGGCTAGGAGATGGTCGCTGCGTGAACCAGGAAGGGTCTGAAGGAGGGTGAATGTAGAAATAAGAACCATGTGGAGCCTCCAAGGTGTCGGGCAGGAAATGGTGTGGGCAGATGTTGCTCCAGCCTCTGGGAAGCAGTAACGGGATCAGGACCTGATAGCCCAGCTCCCCTCTGACCTCAGCTGCAATTTGAAGCCTGCAGGTTTAGATCTTCTACCTGTAGCACCAAGCAGAACAAACAAAAACACAGGGCACAACACAAATACCTAAAGGCGAGGGAAACAAGTGGGAAAATATTGACAGTGTGGAGCAATTCTCATCAATGCCACAGGCACTCAGGCTCACACGCCCCAACAGAAAAAATGAGCAGTGGGCATTCTCCAGAAGGAAATACAACTGGCTCATAAGCTTGCAAACATCAACTGTAATAACAATAACAGCTCATTTCAGATGAGATCCCACTTCCTGCCTATGAAACTGAGGACTTTCTTATCCAAGGCGGCACTTCACTGTGACGAGGGAGTGGGAGCCCGGCTCTCGCACACTGACAGGGACTCTGTGGCTGCAGCCTGGGAACGTCTTCTGTCAGCTGCCAAGGGTAGCAATGCCAGGGGTGCCCCAGCCTCATCCCCTGCTCCTCCCACCTTGGTGCACACAGGCCCACCCCCTCCAGCCCACCTGCCGTTCTCTCCTGCAGGCTCTTTCTGGCTTTTAAAGTCCCCTTGGTGACCAACCGGAAGTGCAAGGAAATGGGTAGTCCCGAGAGTGAGTCTTAGCCAATCACTGACAGAGCCAAGTGTTCACATACCCAACAGCCTTGCTTCTTGAGTGGGATAAGGCTGCGTGTTCTCAGCCGGCTCCGCGTCCCCCAGCAGGATTGAGCTCCAGGTGCCCACAGGAGAGGCACCACCACCACCGGGGTTTCCTTGGTGCTGGGAGTTGGGTATGGATGGGTGCACCCCTCAAGGCTCCTGTGTGGGGCTCGGTCCTCAGTGTGGTGGTGGGAAGTGGTAGACCTTTAAGTGGAGCCTGATGGGAGGTTCTCGGGTGGTAGGAACCCAGCCTGCTGGCTTCCTGTGGGTGATGGGATCTCCTCCTCTCACTCAGGGTCCCGCCATCTCCCTCTGCCATGAAGTGACAGCGAGAGGGCCCTCACTAGGCATGAGCGAGTGCAATCCTCCCGAATCTCCAAACCTGTGAGCAGAACAAACTTGTGTGCGAACTCAGCCTGCCTCGGGTGCTGTTCCAGCGACAGAAAGCAGAGGAACACACTCTACATACCTCCTCCTGCCCTGGGGTCCTCTCATCAGGGGAACCCCGTCTACACAGCCAGCAGCAGGTTGTGACACACTTTCCCTCCCATGGAAAGGACATGCACTGTGCAAAGACACAGCTACGAAGACAGTTGGAGCAGCCCTTTTTACAGAAGACAAGGAAAGTGAAACCCACCGGAAGTCGTGGCTAAGGAAGCCCTGGTCTGTCCGTGCAGCAGCATGCCTCCCCTGGCCACGAGAGTGAATTAAATGCTGTCCACAGACACTGCGAGGACAGAGCGCAGGGCCGTGGAAAAGGAAGGTCAGAAAACGGAGCAGATCTGGTGTCTCTGCGGGGTTTCCTAAGAGAGCAGCAGCAGTTCTACTGAGCAAGGGGATTCCTGGCAACGTTTCTTTTCCTGTGTGTGCAGGTGTGCACATGCAGAGTGTGTGTGTGTCTTTCAGATTTTGCCATGATCTTGCATTATTTTTCTACGTGGAAAAAGTCATTCAACTGTAGATAAACACAACACCAATGAAGAGAAAAACATGTAAGAAATTAAACAAATTTATTAATAAAATTTTAGTTGTGCAAATACGTGGGCCTGGCACTACAGTTTGGGGTTTTCCCATATTCAGATCCATTTGGCACAATCACGGATGATCCCCTCACAGACAACACCCAGGATTTGAACAGCTTCATTGTTCCCTCAAGGTCAGAAATCACACACTGTGCTTTCCAGGGCTCCACGACATTCTTCCGCTCCGAGTACGCCCCAAATATACCAAGGTCGTCTTCTCAACTTAATTAAAACAACACACAAGAAGTTGTGGGGATGTCTGATTTACGGCAAAGCATTTGTTTCACAAGAATCAAACGAACTGAACACTGACTCTGCAGGTCTGGAATGGGCTGGGGAGTGGCTCAAAGCTTCGCCTGGTTTCCCTCCCGCTCCTCAGTGCACCTTGGACTTGTGTGCTTTCTTCACCCGCCCCTTCTTCCCAAAGCACTTCCCCCAGGCAAAGGCACAGCATTTAAAGGTGACGAAGGCCACGGTCAGCACGATGGCCAGGAGGAAGCCGATCACGTCCAGGGAGTGGTACTGGTACCAGGTGAGGTCGTGGGCGGCGGGCCGCAGGTGCGGCGCCCCCTTGTGCCTCATCACGAACTCCACCCAGAACACGGCCAGGTCCAGCGGCTCCACGGGGCGGTCCTTGTGCAGGCTGGAGAGGCGCATGATGTTTTCCTTGTAGCTGAACACAGAGATGGTTGCGTTAGCGTCGGAACACCGTGGCCACGGACCACTCTCCCTGGATGCTGCTTGCTGCCAGTTAGAAATGCTACCGGATTTTTCCAAACTGTTTCTATTACAACCAGAACACACACACACAATAAATGTTCTATATCTCCAAAAAGAAGAAATAGAATTTATATGAATTTAATGGATGCTGGGGGGGGGGGAGACGGAGAGAGTGAGAATGGAAGGGAGGGAAGGAGAAAGAAAAGAAGCTAGAAGCCGAAATTCTAATTTAAAAGTGGTTGAGAGGCATCTGGTGTAGCAGGCAAAGCTGTCACCTACAGCACCAGCATCCAATGTGGGAGTTGGTTCATTGTCCCAGCTGCTGCACTTCTGATCCAGCTCCCTGCTAATGACCTGGGGAAAGCAACGGAGGATGGCCCGAGTACTTGGGTCCCTGCACCCACATGGGAGGCCTGGGTGAGGCTCCCGGCTCCTGGCTTTGGCCTGGCTCAGCCCTGGCTGTTGCAGCCATCTGGGGGATGAACCAGCAGATGGAAGCTCGTGCTCTCTCTCTCCTCTCCCCTTCTCTTTTTCAAATTAAAAAAATTTTTTTAAAAACAGTAGTTGAACCTTGTTTTCGACTTCTTCCCTATTGTTGTCAGAAATTAAAGATCATACTTCTTTTGCAGTAGAGCAAAGAAATCAGAATTGTGCAGGAAATTTTGTTTTATAGTAACATATACAAGTGATTACACGTCAAAATAAAGGGAAGGCCACACAGAAATGCTGACTGGTCTCCCTGGCACTCGCCAGCAATCCCATGTGGCCCAGCAATCCCGTGTGGCCCGGCAAGCCCGTGTGGCCCAGAAATCCCATGTGGCCCAGCAATCCATGTGGCCCAGCAATCCCGTGTGGCCCGGCAAGCCCGTGTGGCCCAGAAATCCCGTGTGGCCCAGCAATCCATGTGGCCCAGCAATCCCGTGTGGCCCGGCAAGCCCATGTGGCCCGGCAATCCCGTGTGGCCCGGCAATCCCGAGCTGCAGACTTAGACTCCGAGGTGGCAGCAGAGGCACAGCTCAGCCGTTGCCATCCCTGTGCCAGAGGCAGCAGGAGGCCACGTCTACACAGCCTGCTAACGCAAAACGGATCCCCGCTTATTCTGCAGAGTGCTGATAGTTGACTAAGAACATCTAAATCCGAGATGGATTTGCTTCTGCCCTTGGTATCACTGCAGTGAGAGAAGGAAGGGGAGGGGGAAGAGGGGGGAGGGGAGGGGAGGGGAGAGGAAGGAAAAGAGCAGGAGGAGATCGAGCTCTCGCTGGCAGGCCTGGTGCAGACCAAGCTGTCCTCGGACGCAGCCGTACTTTTATTCGGATGCACTACTGTCATGCAACGTTAGCCTCTGGCCACCCATCCTGGATACGTCTTCCTTTTAGATAAGTCTTCTCTTAAGGTAGAGTTCCTTGGAACTCTGGCTCATTCATTCTAGGTTTACTGAGCACCTTCTATGGCCTGGTGGTCTAGGTAAAGTGTTTTGAATGTTTCCATTTCTCTTCATTTTGAGTAAGTACAGTTCCAGCTAAGACTGTTGGGGTCATGGAGATCCACAATCAGATAAAGATGATTCAAAAATGAATGACTGGGGCTGGGGCGTAGTGGGTAAAGCTGCCACTTGCAATGCCAACATCCCATATGGGCACCGGTGGGAGTCCCAACTGCTCCACTTCTGATCTCTGCTATAGCCTGGGAAATTAACAGAAGATGAGTCAAGTGCTTGGGCCCCTGCACCCGTGTGGGAGAACCAGAAGGAGCTCCTGGCTCCTGGCTTCGGATTGGCGCAGCTCTGGCCATTGTGGCCAAATGGAGAGTGAACCAGCAGATGGAAGATCTCCCCCCCCCCCTTCTTCTTTCCCTCTCTCCCTCTGCCTCTGCCTCTGCCTCTCTGCAACTCTGCCTTTCAAATAAATAAATAAATCTTAAAAAAAAATGAATTGCTCATGTTAGGCAACGACCTAAGCAGATTGGTCAAAGTTTTCAAGAAATAATAATGTCCTGGAGAACCTCTACATTGTCACTTTTAGG